>OZ010731.1:1370016-2740033 GCA_963932275.1 Andrena praecox | reverse complement strand
TTGATCGTGCCTCTCGAAGGTATCCTCTCGCATAATCCAGGTTCAAATCAATTAAAATCCAAAGACGAAATTGAAGCGCGTTCATTGAAAAATCGGAGCGTGTCGGTCGCGTGTCGCGATCTCGGGTACGCATGCGCATACGCGCTAGTACGTAGTAGTACGCGATAGTACGCAGCACGCACGTGCGCTGCATAACGCGTGTGAGAGCGAAGCTGTTCTCACGCGACGGCACACGGCCTACACTCCCTTCTCTCCCTTCTCTCTCCCTTCGCTCCCTTCTCTCCCTTGTCAGCTTGAATGAATGCGCGTCGCCACGTGCCAGCTCGCTGCGCCCACGGAAAACTCATAATTGTCATAACATTCGAGCTGCCCGCTCGGCCGAGGAAACACCAATACCCGCTACTCGATTTCGGAGAGCACTCTCCCTCGTTAAGCCGACACGTCCGCCACAGTAAATGCCCTCTTCCTCCGCGCTCTACCCTCTTGTCTAGGCTCTAGGCTTTCGCCTTCGATACCACAACGACGCAACCGCCAACCCCGCGCGGCGATCCACAAACTCTGAGTTCCCCACAAATTCCAGATTTCTAAATGGCCCACGAGCCAAAACGAGCTTGCTTTCTCCCCAGAAAAGGCAAAAATTTCAGCAAGGGTTGAGAAATATGCGTGATGGGGGTTGAAAGGTGTGTAGAGAATTTCATGAACGTCCAGCTTGTGGAACGTTTTAAAAATATTGTAAACTTTGGAAGGGCGAATATGTAGAAAATGTGAAGAATGCGTGAAGGGTGGAAAGGGCAGAAAATATATCGGAAACGTGAGGAATGTAGAGAATTTGACACCTGTGGAGCGTCTGTTTATTGTGGGAAATGCTGAATATGTAGGACGAGTAAAAAATGTAATACATTTGGGATGTATGGGATGCGTGAAATACATACACGGGACGTGTGAGGTACGCGAGGCATGCTCACATGTCTCAACATTGTGGAGATATGGAATGTCTAGAATTCTAGAATCTAGAATATGGGATATACGATGAGGTATAGGTATACGCGAGTCGGATACGCATGCACAAAGGATTATCTTTGGCGATGGCGTCCGCGGTGCGCACCGGGCTCGCTTGGGAACAGAATGATACGGTGATTCAACGTTGTTGGAACGTGGAAAATATGAAAGGATAAACGATACCGTGGGGTGTAGGGAAATATTTGAAACAATGGACGCGATCCAGAGGCAAACGAAAGATACGCAGAGGGGCTGTAGCCTAGTCTGTAGTGCAACCTAATCATTTTTAGGGGAAACAATTGCCGATGGCGATGGAATAACGAGGGACGCGTGCCGCGTCACGTGCCCGCAAATGCTCGACGCTCACACATTATGTATGAGGCGGTGCGCGCAAAAATAAGTCCCGTCTAATTGCAGCGGCCCGGCCGTTCCATTAGAGATTAAACTTCAAACGAGACTCGGTCAAACTCGCTGGGATAATTAACGCAAAACTCATCGAGCTGTGATACGCGATACGCGACAACCAGCTTCTCAGCCTCCCAGCCGCGCATGTGGTGCGTACTGACTAGGGTGGCTCTTATTACTCTTGGTAAAATTTTTTTTCAAGATTTTCTTCGGGGCACCTTCCAGAATAGTTCCAAATAATTAAAAAAAAATCTGTGTAAAGTTTCAGCTCGATCGGATAAGGGGAAATGGTGCCCCTGGGCCGTTAAACATTTAAATCATTATTTAACAGCTCGCGATGTCGATTTTATATAAGGTCTTCCAAGTTATTGATTAAATCAAAAAATATGTCAAACAAAAGTTGTAGATCCGGACAAGGAGCATCATTTTGGTGTATTACTATTTTTCGTGCGACAAACGGTTTTCGAAAAAAATCCGAAAAACTAAAAAAAAAATTTTTTTTTTTTTCAAATTTTGAAAGTTTAAATGCTTCTAGAACGCTTTTTATTTGTGAAGATGAACAAAAAAAATGGAATTTTTATTTTCGAGGACTATTTTTTAAACATTTAAGGAGGGGGCATATACCGAAATATGCAAACAAGATAAAAAAAAATTTCTTCTTATTTTCAGTGTTTGATATGTGATGAATGTTTCCTGAAAAGTTGGGGTCGAAATTCGCAAAAATATCGGAGATATAGACGTCAGATATGATCATTTTACCCGAAATTATGACGTCTATATCTCCGATATTTTTGCTAATTTCGACCCCAACTTTTCAGGAAACATTCATCACATATCAAACACTGAAAATAAGAAGAAATTTTTTTTTTTCTTGTTTGCATATTTCGGTATATGCCCCCTTCTTAAATGTTTAAAAAATAGTCCTCGAAAATAAAAATTCCATTTTTTTTGTTCATCTTCATAAATAAAAAGCGTTCTAGAAGCATTTAAACTTTTAAAATTTGAAGAAAATTTTTTTTTTTTTATTTAGTTTTTCGGATTTTTTTCGAAAACCGTTTGTCACACGAAAAATAGTAATACACCAAAAAAGACGCTCCTTGTCCGGATCTGCAACTTTTGTTTGACATATTTTTTGATTCAATCAATAACTTGGAAGACCTTATATAAAATCGACTTCGCGAGCTGTTAAATAATGATTTAAATGTTTAACGGCCCAGGGGCAACCTTTCCCGTTATCCGATCGAGCTGAAACTTTACACAGATTTTTTTTTAATTATTTGGAACTATTCTGGAGGGTGCCCCGATGAAAATTCAAAAATCGAAAATAAGAGCCACCCTAGTACTGACGTACATTCGTCCAAGACGCAATGACTCTTCAATATCTTGTTTAGTGACCCGTTGTGAGTATGATACACCTCCCGTTCAAGTTGGTTGCGCGTGGAAAATATTCCTTTGGTCCGGTAGTTATTCGCACGAAGGCGTCGATGAGGCGTAGGTATTGGGAACAATAGGGACAGGAGAGAATGGAGAATCAATTTGTCCGCGCGCGAAGGGTCAGAAGTCGCGGTAATAAGGTCGCTTGACCAACAGTAACGTTCCCTGGATTCGACAGACTAATCTCCGGCCGTTCTTTACACCGTCACGTATTGCAGAAGTGCCGCGTTACGTCAATTAAACGCCCGCGTCTATCGCAAATATTTATAAAACCGTAATCGTGGTCCCAGTCACGCGTCCAATTGTTTCTCGACTGTGACGGAAATAGTCGCCCGAGTCTCTTCAAAACATAGTTATTTGTCCAAGAGCGCGTTTTTTACCAAGCCAAATAAAAGAGCCAACAGATTAAGAACGGAAACACCTGCACTCGAGACCGGCTTTTTTTTTAAAAAAAATAGTAGATTCCAGTTTCCAAAAAGTATTTCCATATGTTATGCAGAATTAGAGGACTTGAACCCCAAAAGCGGCTTTGCCGGTCCCCTAAGGGTTAATTCGTTCGAGTTGCGATCGCGTGCGACCCAATCTTTCCAAGGATCCGAAATCTCGCACGCATCATTCGCACACCTGGGAGAGGATGTTTACAAACGACACAAGTATATTTTATCAAAATATAGTTATACTTTTATTCAAATTTCCTGTACAATCGGCGAAGATAACAGCGACTTCCTAGTCTCTGTAAATTATAAATAACATCCTTATCAAACGGTGAACGGAACACGGTGTGTTGATTTCGCAAACGTATTCCAGTACGCTTACGATTAGTGAGAAACGCGTGCTTATTCTACAGACGCGATTCTCTTCTGTTGAATCGCTGACCGCTAAGTTGGACAGCGCGTGGAAGCAGCTGAACGGTTACGAGCGAAGAAGGGGTTCGTTTAACTTATTCATGTCATAAGGGATGTTTCTCTTATTCCCCGGCAACAGCATTGGCACCACCTTGACGCGAAGCTCGTACGGGAAGAATTCCTGGCAAAATGTATAAAATTCATGGCGTGTACTTATAATACCTAGCCGTGCCATTTCCTTCATCAGCGCGTACAGCTCGGCCCTGTAACTTGCGTAAGATTTCTGCTTGACAATAAAGCTCATTACATTCGACAACTGTTGAACAAACTTTTCAGAGATCACTCTGGCCTGTAGTGTGTACTTCGGTTCCAACCGCTTCCACAGATACTTATAGAGACGGTCCGTGACCCAATGCTTCGGACGAGGAAGACGGGGAACCTTGTAAACCTGTCCATTTACTAAGAACGCTTTGTGAATCGGTTTCGCAGGACGTTGCTTCTGCGTTGCTTTCGCAGTTTTCCTAAAGTTGCTCGGCTTCTTCTGTTGCAGTGGCAACTTGCCTTCGCGGCTGTTTCCCTCGTGCTGCATATCATCCATTGCCTGTTTCTTTATCTTCTCCAGCTCCCTCTTAAATTCCTCCGCTTTCTGTTTGTCGGAGAATACTTGCGACGCCGGGGCAGCCTTGCGCACGATCAGAAAGTCCTCGATATTCCTTTGACTCCTCGATGAGTCTTTACCCCGGTTCGTAGACGTCCTTGCAGATCCCACTGAACCTTTAGCTTTACCCGACGCAACGCTGCGATTCTCTCCAACGTTTCGCCTCGTGTCGTGCCGCGAAACTTCTTTCGCTTCCTTTGCACTCTTGCTACTTGCGTTCAAAAGATCCCCAACTTCCCTCTCTTTAGTAACATTTGGATTAAATGCGATCCGCTGCTCTGATCTGCGCGTAGAACTAAGGCAAACTCCTCCTCCTTCTTCTTCTTCTTTTTCTTCTTCCTCTTCTTCTTCTTCTTCTTGAACTCTGTGCATATTAGATTCGCCTGTGATCGGTACAGTCAATTCAGATTCGCGGCGGACAGGTGAAACGGATGGTTCTCGCGACATAAAGTTCCTACTGTGCTTCTGTCGACTACTTTCAACTTCTTTTGTCTCAGACACGTTCACAATGCGTTCAGTTGATTGTCTTTCCACACGACTGATACTTTTGCTCTGCCCCTTTGCCCCGCTGTCAATTTCACACGGTTCTATCTGGTTCGCAGCAGAGGAAATATCATTTGGCAACTTACTTAAAACTTTGCTCCGTCTTTCCGGAGTGTTAGGATCTTCTGCCTCAGACTCTTTTATAGCATTCGAAGTTGACCGGTTTTGCGCTTTACCAACACTCTTACTTTCCCTTGTTTTCCGAGCCGACTGAATCTCTTCCGCTTCATGCTCGCTCATAACGCGCGAGCTTAACAATTTCTGCGAGTTACTTGAACTTCTACTTTGCCTTTTCGAAATTAGTTGAACATCTTCCGCTTCATCCTCGCTGATAGCGCGCGAGCTTAACAATTTCTGCGATCTACTTGAATTTCTGCTTTGCCTGCTTTGAGTTTCTTGAACATCTTCCGTTTCAGACTCGCTCATAACGCGAAGGCTTAACAATTTCTGCGTCTTACTTAAACTTTTACTTTGCCTTTTCGAAGTTGCTTGAACATATTCCGCTTCATCCTCGCTGATAACGCGCGAGCTTAACAATTTCTTTGACTTACTTAAACTTCTACTTTGCCTTTTCGGAGTTTCTGGAACATCATCCGTTTCAGACTCGCTCATAACGCGCGAGCTTAAAAATTTCTGCGACTTACTTAAACTTCTACTTTGCTTTTTCGAAGTTACTTGAACATCTTCCGCTTCATCCTTGCTCATAACGCGCGAGCTTAACAATTTCTGCGACTTACTTGAACTTCTGCCTTTCCTTTTCGGAATTGCTTGAACATCTTCCGTTTCAGACTCGCTCATAACGCGAAGGCTTAACCATTTCTGCGACTTACTTAAACTTTTGCTTTGCCTTTGCGAAGTTGCTTGAACATCTTCTGCCTCATCCGAGCTTAACAAATTCTTTGACTTACTTAAACTTCTACTTTGCTTTTTCGGAGTTTCTTGAACATCTTCCGTTTCAGACTCGCTCATAACGCGCGAGCTTAACAATTTCTGCGACTTACTTGAACTTCTGCCTTTCCTTTTCGGAGTTGCTTGAACATCTTCCGCTTCATCATCGCTGATAACGCGCGAGCTTAACAACTTCTGCGACTTACTTAAACTTCTATTTTGCCTTTGCGAAGTTGCTTGAACATCTTCTGCCTCATCCGAGCTTAACAATTTCTGCGACTTACTTGAACTTCTGCCTTTCCTTTTCGAAGTTGCTTGAACATCTTCCGCTTCATCATCGCTGATAACACGCGAGCTTAACCACTTCTGCGACTTACTTAAACTTCTACTTTGCCTTTGCGAAGTTGCTTGAACATCTTCCGCTTCATCCTCGCTGATAACGCGCGAGCTTAACAACTGCTGCGACTTACTTAAACTTCTACTTTGCCTTTGCGAAGTTGCTTGAACATCTTCCGCTTCATCCTCGCTGATAACGCGCGAGCTTAACAACTTCTGCGACTTATTTAAACTTCTACTTTGCCTTTGCGAAGTTGCTGGAACATCTTCCGCTTCATCCTCGCTGATAACGCGCGAGCTTAACAACTTCTGCGACTTACTTAAACTTCTACTTTGCCTTTTCGAAGTTACTTGAACATCTTCCGTTTCAGACTCGCTCATAACGCGAAGGCTTAACCATATCTGCGACTTACTTAAACTTTTGCTTTGCCGTTTCGAAGTTGCTTGAACATCTTCCGCTTCATCCGAGCTTAACAATTTATTTGACTTACTTAAACTTTTGCTTTGACTTTTCGAAGTTGCTTGAACATCTTCCGCTTCATCCTCGCTGATAACGCGCGAGCTTAACAACTTCTGCGACTTACTTAAACTTCTACTTTGCCTTTTCGAAGTTACTTGAACATCTTCCGCTTCATCCTCGCTGATAGCGCGCGAGCTTAACAATTTCTGCGATCTACTTGAACTTCTGCTTTGCCTTTTCGGAGTTGCTTGAACATCTTCCACTTCAGCCTCGCTGATAACACACGAGCTTAACAATTTCTGCGACTTACTTAGACTTTTGCTTTGCCTTTTCGAAGTTACTTGAGCATCTTCCGCTTCATCCTCGCTGATAACGCGCGAGCTTAACAACTTCTGCGACTTACTTAAACTTCTACTTTGCCTTTTCGAAGTTACTTGAACATCTTCCGCTTCATCCTCGCTGATAGCGCGCGAGCTTAACAATTTCTGCGATCTACTTGAACTTCTGCTTTGCCTTTTCGGAGTTGCTTGAACATCTTCCACTTCAGCCTCGCTGATAACACGCGAGCTTAACAATTTCTGCGACTTACTTAGACTTTTGCTTTGCCTTTTCGAAGTTACTTGAGCATCTTCCGCTTCATCCTCGCTGATAACGCGCGAGCTTAACAACTTCTGCGACTTACTTAAACTTCTACTTTGCCTTTTCGAAGTTACTTGAACATCTTCCGCTTCATCCTCGCTGATAGCGCGCGAACTTAACAATTTCTGCGATCTACTTGAACTTCTGCTTTGCCTTTTCGGAGTTGCTTGAACATCTTCCACTTCAGCCTCGCTGATAACACGCGAGCTTAATAATTTCTGCGACTTACTTAGACTTTTGCTTTGCCTTTTCGAAGTACTAAGAACCGGTTCTAGATCAGTGTCTCTGGGAGTAATTACGGTTGACTGTCTTATCGATGTTCTTAACTTCTTACTGGGCCTGCTCGGTGTGCTCTGCAGGTCGTCTGGCTCAGAGTCATCTACGGTAGACCGAAACGATGGGTTTCCCAATTTACTTATGACTTTCCTTGGCGTTATTTCAATAACTTCAGATTCCAGGTAGGAATCATCCGTTGTGTCGATAGATAATTGTGTGTACAGCTTATGAGATGACCCTTTGTTCTCCTCTAATATATCGCGTTCATGTTGGTTACGCGAAAGTGATTTAGTACGATTACCTTCTTTGTGTTTCGATGTAACAGACACATCGACGTCACTCGCAGATTCTCGGTGCCTTACGTCCCACGTCCCGCTTCCTCCACGGTTACTTACTTCGTTAATGATCCGTGATAGATTAGCAGTTCTTCGATTCGACATTTCTGGGATCTCAGAGGAAACGTGTAAAGCCGAACGACGTTGTCGTTTTTCCTTCGGTTCTGAACCCACTTCAGAAACGTCTATGTCACTATCACAGGTACTCCTGTACAATTCCGATGATTCCTTGGCATTATTTCCATCTGGCGAAGCAATATTTTCCTCTGAGGAACTTGCTAGTTCTAGATGTAACTCCTCCGAGCCAGTGTTGCTCTCTTGGTCAATAATTCTACGTCTTTTTGCTTCACGTGCCACTGTAGCTTGATTCTCCATCATAAGATCATTTTTCGTGCGATCGACAAGAGTGTCGGATCTAGATCGCCTAAGCGCATCTACGTTGTCATCTTCCTCAAGTATCTCTTGAAAGATATTCCTCTCTGGACGTTTACGCGATCTCTTTAGGAACGTTGATCTCGGTTTTAAAAAAGTGTCACGATCTTGACTCTTGTCGGAGGTATCGCTCGACGCAATAGAAGCCTGAGCTAACGCATTAGGTTCAACAGGTCCTCTAGGAACCTGCGCCGGTGGAGTAATACTCTCGGTTGATATTGACCCCTTCGTTGCTTTCGCGTCACCGGTCCTAATCTCATTTACGACATTACTCGATGTAGATTCCGGGCCTTGAAACGAACCACCCGCCTGTCCTATCGAACATTTTTTCAAAGCTTCAGCATTCGCGTCGTTACCCTTCTCTTTCCACTTACTTATTTCTACGTCGTTATGAGTTTCTTCCTCCGCAAGTATATCGGCAAACACATTTTTATCCGCGCCTCTCTTAGGACGTTTTAGAAATATCGATTTTGGTTTCAGTACGCGAGCTTCCATCTCGCTATTATTAGCATCCTTGTTACTACCGATAGACGAAGAACTTTCAAGTAACGTACTCTGCGCTTCTGGGTTAGGAAGACGCAAAGGATCGTGGTCATTCTCAAAAGATAATACAAGTTGACTCGACCCCCCTTGTTTCACAATTGGAGATTCGGTTACCGCAGGGATTTTATTGTCTCTCAACGTTTCAATCTTACTATGCGACGATAGTCTTGAGGATTTTCTTTTCTTCGGAGTCAGCCGCTCATTTTCTTTTAATACATCGTCAAATACATTTCGCTGACGATCCTTGTGCCTTCTTTTAAAAAGTGTAGGCTTTAATTTCAAAACCTCATCTGTGCCATGGCTTTGATCTGAACTACTTTCTGGAATCTTGTTTACCCATTTAGAACTGGTGGTACCCTTATCGATGGACCCAGATTTATTCAAAGGACTCTCTCCTGTACTTTTCTCGACCAACGTTTCAGACTCCAAAATATTCGCGAAAGGATTACCCCGTGATTTCCTTGCCGCTGAGCGCAAGATAAGTTTTCTTTTTATAATTCTAGGTTCTTCCTCGGACTCCGACGTTGTAACTGTATTATTATCTGCATCTAATAAGACATTATTGTTAACACAAACTCGGTAGCTAACATTTACCTCAAGGCGTAAAGAATATACCTGGTTTCCTAGTTGACGTTGTCAGTTTGGCATCGTCCGCGATATCTGTCGTGTCCAATACTTTCCACCATCCATCTTGCGGCTTGCCCGAATCGATTCGCGAATTAGGATCCAAGATAGGACTTGTTCGATTTGGCGTATTGCAAGACATAGACGGTCGCATTACAGTATTGTTCTCCAGATTCTTCCACCAATATGGTTGTTCTGAAATGGGGAGACTACAATCCATATCTAACAACAATACAAACATTTAAACTACAATGGATTATATAGTTTTTCACCTACCATCGCCCCAATTTTCTGTATCGGGATCCAGAAAAGCAGAACCAGTACTGTTTCTGCTGTATCTCGATAAACGTCTATTTAAACTTTTGCGTTTAGCCATAATGATTTGACAATTGATCCCACAGTGTCAACGATTTTCGGCAACTGTAGTTTTTCAAATTATATCTACCACAGGATATACAAGATGCATAAACGACGCAGAAAACTGACAGTTGACGTGTATGTACCACCGTGAACGACAATTCAATGCACAGAGAGAACAGGCTATCAGTTGTAGGAGCCTCTCAACGCATTATACACCCATTTTTAATAACAAAATTATTTATTTATTGCTTTGAAACTCTTAATCGTAAGAAATTTGTTTAGTTTACGGACGCACGAATGCTAGCGGGAAAAAGTGAGAACTAAAAGTGTTTACGTCGATCTGTAGATAATGCAGGTTACGCGTATAGCGTTTATAAAGTACACCTAGGGCCGGTATTCATAGTCGCTACTTATTCTTAAGCAAATGCTTAAGCATTCGGTATCCTTTACTAGCTACTAGGTTATTAGAGGATGCCGCATGCTGAAGCATTTGCTTAAGGGGACCTTCCGGTCTGAAAGTCGATTTTTTTTTATTTCATTTTTCGAATGTTCAACCTTTTAGGAATACATGTTTAAAAGGATTTGTTGAAATTCGTAAAATTCCAGAAGTTATAGGCATTTGAGTAGCGGCAAATGCATGGGCAACATCCGGGCACTCGGCGCTCACGTAAACCTTTAAACGCGTTTTCTCAAAACGGTGGGACCTGTATCTCCAAAAGTTATTATCCGATTCGACTGAACCTTTTTTTATTTTGAAGAATATACTTCTGGCTAGGGGGGAACTAGAAAAATTACAAAAATTGAAAATTTATAATTTTCAAAGGCGTTGAAAGGACGAAAAATACAAGGAAAAGTGTTTTAAAACTTTAAGTGTCGCTATTTTCTACAAAAATGTCATTTTTCTATTTTTTTTCTAGTTCCCCCCCTAGCCAGAAGTATAATCTTCAAAATAAAAAAAGTTTCAGTCGAATGGGATAATAACTTTTGGAGATACAGGTCCCACCGATTTGGATCAATTTTTTGACGCCTTGACTTTAACGACTCCCCAGGGCCGTCTGCAATGATTAATTATAAAACAAAAAATATATTTCTATAACTTAAGACATCCTTAATACAATGCAAAAAGTCCCATTAAATTATATATAGTAGTTTTCCTTTAATTAATTCCTAAAAATCACCTATTTTTTTGGGGCTCTAGACCGGAAGGTCCCCTTAAGAATAAGTAGCGACTATGAATACCGGCCTAGGAGATCGATACGTTAAGAATCGTTTTAGTTCATACAATTCACTGCTAGGCTGTAAGGTCTATTTTATAATTTATACCTCGTCCGTGGTTTTCACCTATTTTATTGACTAGTACGCACTGTAACTGGAGCGATTATTAATCGTGTATATTTCTGCTTTACAGGTAAGGAATTTTTTCACAAAAGACGTTAAATGCGATCACCGGCTGTATTTTCGACTCTATTCAACGATATGAAAATTGCACAAGATACTGCTTCAACCGAATTATCAATCATACTTGTAAGATTTTATTGTATTGCATTTCACTTATTTGAATAAAATGCAGCTAAGTGATAAAAGAGTATTATTGTTTAATGAGCCTCCCTTCCACTACTTACTCCTTCCTACTCCACATCATATGTAAAAGACATGCTAAACAGAATACCTAAAATGATACTTCCACACTGAGCTGCTTTTAAAAATCATTAAATTAACGCACTGTTTTAAACACGCAATTCCCTACAAAATATGGTAAGTATTCTAGTACGGTATTGAGCGCCCTGCAAAAACGCAACAAAGTTGCAACGGACAAAATATATCAACATTTCTCTGTGAAGAACTGCGCCTTTCGAAACTTCTGCGTCGAATAGTTCTGCGCCTTTCGAAACCTCTGCGTCGAATAGTTCTGCGCCTTCGATTCTCTCTCCGCTGACGATACCTTGTGCCACCTCTTTCGACATCATGTTCTCCTGATACGAAGCTCATTTCAGAGCGTTCTGAAATTTTGGCCTGATTTTGGAGCGATGTATCAGGAGAACATGAAGCGAAAGGAGGTATCCTAAATTTCAGCGTCGAACGCCTTTCGAAACCGCTGCGACTCTGCGTCAAATATTTCTGCGCCTTCGATTAGCTTTCCGGAGACGTTACTTAGTGCCACCTCTTTCGACATCATGTTCTCCTGACACGAAGCTCATTTTAGAGCGTTCTGAAATTTTGGCCTGATTTTGGAGCGACGTATCAGGAGAACATGAAGCGAAAGGAGGTATCCTAAATTTCAGCGTCGAACGCCTTTCGAAACCGCTGCGACTCTGCGACAAATATTTCTGCGCCTTCGATTAGCTTTCCGGAGACGTTACTTAGTGCCACCTCTTTCGACATCATGTTCTCCTGATACGAAGCTCGTTTCAGAGCGTTCTGAAATTTTGGCCTGATTTTGGAGGGATATATCAGGAGAACATGAAGCGAAAGGAGGTATCTTACATTTCAGCGTCGAACGCCTTTTGAAACTGCTGCGCCTCTGCGTCAAATATTTCTGCGCCTTCGATTAGCTTTCCGGAGACGTTACTTAGTGCCACCTCTTTCGACATCATGTTCTCCTGTTGCGAAGCTCATTTTAGAGCGTTCTGAAATTTTGGCCTGATTTTGGAGCGATGTATCAGGAGAACATGAAGACAAAGGAGGTATCCTAAATTTCAGCGTCGAACGCCTTTCGAAACCGCTGCGACTCTGCGTCAAATATTTCTGCGCCTTCGATTAGCTTTCCGGAGACGTTACTTAGTGCCACCTCTTTCGACATCATGTTCTCCTGATACGAAGCTTATTTTAGAGCGTTCTGAAATTTTGGCCTGATTTTGGAGCGACGTATCAGGAGAACATGAAGCAAAAGGAGGTATCCTAAATTTCAGCATCGAATGCCTTTCGAAGTAGCGAACAAGAGCTGCGCCTTTCGTAGGACGAATTCTCAAGGAAATACCGCAGATACTTAAAATTACAGGTTTGGAATTTGGATTGGAATATGTAAAAGGTATTTCTGAATAATAATGCAGTTTGTTTCAAATTTTTTCAACTTTATTTAAATAAAAGGCCTTTACAGTGTTACAATAAAGTATAAATTATATAGTTTCACTTTGTTCGTTATATAAAATCACTATTTTCTTGTGTTCATTGTTGAGGTTTCCATCATTTGGCTCGCATAAAGTTCCTGTCCACGGAGAAAGATTCCCAGGTTTCATGTTCACCTGTAACACGAAGAAAAATATTTTTAGTAACCTGACTTGTCTATTATACGAAATGCTACAAATGTTATAACACAATTTAATGTAAACCGTATAAAGAATTAAATTATCTGGCCGCTTTAACATTTATTTCATGTAGGATATGTGTCCCTATTACGGAGCCAGTCCCAATTATGGAGCCTTTCTATTAAAATTATCAATGAAACAAAATCCATGCATAAACAAACGTAAACAAATTTTTTTTAATTAAATTCAAATATTCACGAACAAGATTTAAAGTAAAAAACGACAATTTTAATATGTCATAATATTATAAGTATTCATAAAAAAATGCGTAACACGCTTTCGGTGAATTAATAGCATTTCTTGTCCAAAACCTTAAGAAATGTTGTATCGAACTATTTCATATAAATCAATTATAAACACTGTTCTCACCGTATAAAATGCATATTATATCCGAAAAAGGTTTAATGTAATTAAAAACAATAAATTCAGCACCTACAAACTTGTTTGTTATTATTTTTAAGTTAAATTCCGTAATACCGGCAGATTTTCAATCTTGTCCGTAATTCGGAGCCTCGAAGCCGGAAACGTGGTTTCGTTATAACCTCATTTTTGTTTCAAACTGTCAAAAGCGAAGTGCGTGTGTGGATCTGGAAACATAAATGATTTACCACAAAACTACAATATTTACAACAAAATAGCTCTAGGTAACCCTATGTCACAAAAGTTACGTTAGGAGCGACATTCAAAGGTACCGAAATGTGGATAGGCTCCATAATGGGGGTGAATGGGGGGCACCGTAATGGGGGGCACCATAATACGGACAGGCTCCGTAATGGGGGGCACCGTAATTGGGGGCACTGTAATGCCGACGGCGCAGTTTTCAGGGCTCCGTAATAGGGACAAAAACATCTTTTTTTGTTTAATTAAATACATTACAAAGATTTATTTTTTTCTACTTAAAAAGAAGTCCTTCGTAAAGAAGAATTGTTCATCAACAGATATTAATTTTCAGAATATGAAATTCATGTAGCAGTATTGTTTAATTAATATATGATTGCGCGAACTGGCTTAAACCCTCCGTAATTGGGACACATACCCTAGAATACATTTAAACGCTGTACAAGTCTTCGACCGTATCAGTAAATTACACCAAAAAAAACGAATAAAAATTACAGCAGGTAAAAAGAATTTGATTATGTAACTTACTTAAATGATTATCACTTGCTTGAAGGCACAATGGGATCTCTCATCTTATGGAAATTCGTGTTACACTGTCACAAAAGTTTGAAATACCGACTTCGTGAAAAACGTCAGGTTTTATTGCACCCTCTGCGTTTTATAGGAGTGGTGGTTTTGGAAATCACATACAATCCAACCACTATTTAAAATCGGTAACGTCACTCGTCAGTGAATTCGTACGCGGCTCCTAACCAAGGGCAAAACGTATTTAACCCGTTACGACGTTAGCCATAACGAAGAAGAAACAGTTGGAGAACTATTTGACATTTATACTCTAATTTATCTTTCAAGAATTATCGAATTAGTAATCGATTAATTTATACTTGCTCCTTTATTTAAGTTAAGCATATGTAGTGTAAAAAAATCATGTTCCTACGAAAATCTATTAGTGACTGGAATTATGCAACATGTCGATTGAAATTAGTCGTAACATTCAGACCGTTTTATATTTGAAATGTTTCCGAGAAGATTTAATTTTAATCCCTACCACTTGTAGCATTGTAATCTTATTTTAAACTGAATCGATAACGTTGGATCTGACACGGAAATGGTAAGGGCGCTCGCGAGCCTCCCGAGCGTGGTACAAAATTACATTAGATGATAGGTCTATCCTATACCTGGTCTGTGGTTGTACAGATAGCGTTGGTACGTAGAATAAGAAATGAACATTTCATATACATATATATTATATACACACACGCGTCATACACACAGAATTTCAAACATTTCTTCATCCATAACAGCCAGTTCTAGCTACAGTTGGAATGAAAGCGAAATATACTATTAAAGAATGGCGCGATAATTTGTATTTAGCAAGAATGTTAAAATAGTGGAAGTTATTACGAATAATAGCTAACAAATCCTATTCGTGATACATGTATACAATTGCACAGAGATGAATGAAATCAAATGTTGAATCAGACTTAGACAAATTTCGCAGTTTAGTAGTGTCTACTTTGCTTTCGCCGATGAACGAGACCTAAGGTTCTTTTTAGTTGCCTGATCGACTTCTGGCAAATCGTCGTCTTCGGATGCGGCAGATTTCTTCCCTGCAACAACAGATTGTGCGTTTGAAGCTTAGGTGTAACGTGAAGAGTAGCATAGGAGCGGCAGCAGGAACTTTTCTCACCTTCCTTCTTCTTCGACTTTTGCTTCGATTTTACCGCCACCTGTACTGGGATCGCGTTTTCACGAGCGCGCTTAATCTGTCTCTTGATAAATACATAAGAGAGATAGGCTTCGAAGGCCACGGTAATAATTAAAGCCGAGAATCGTATCGCTGGAATATTGAAGTTCCCAGTAGCGTAATCAAATTCGCTTTCAACCTGGCTTAGACCATACAGGAAGATTAAAGATGCAATAGCAAGTGTTGCGACTCGTACAAAGACATAGACGGAGTTGGAAACCAGAAATGCCACTGTAAGAAAATAATTTTTTAACATTCTATCGGATCTATTTTTTTTATATTAAACGATATGTACGATCCAAATGATACCTACATTTCGTTAACTTTTCTTTCTTACTGACAAAGTGTATAATTCTGGCCCCATGGAGCATAGCGTCTCCTGTATAGTGCAAAACTAACAGCAGAATTCCTACTTGCTGGAAGCTGCAAGAAGTATGGAAATTTTAGAGGATGGAACAAGCAACAACCAAACGCTTCCCGACATTTCCAACGTACTTAAAGACATAAGCTGCAAGGGTAAAGAGCAATCCAACGGTTGCTTGCACCACGCGGGGTGAAATGTCTTCTTTTTTTACCCTTTGGAAATATAATTCAGGATAGCAATGCAACCAATAAGCCAGCTGACCAACGAAGAATAATTTCGAGGAGAAGGCTAATGGTACAGGATATTCTTTCCACAACGAGGATATATTTAACAGCAGATCTTCCCTGAAAAGATAGGAATTTTAATATTAAGTTACACCCAAATACGTATTACACGTACGTCGACATCGGTTCCTTACCTAATAATTATATCTATGCCCCACGTAACGGACAAAGCATAGAACAGAACGAGTTGACTAGATTCGTTAAATTTGGCAAGCTTCACCTTGCTAAGGTGGAGACGCTTTGAGATTTTCTGAAAGAATTGTGCGAAAGGCAGTTATTTGCGGGCGGTTCGAACGCACAGGAGGAAATTGTAAGAAGCGTAACTCACGTCGAAGATGTATTCTTGAAACACAGCGTGCATTACAATTGTTATCAGGAAATAGAAAAATACGGCGCACGCGTCTTTCCAGCCAGTGGTGTATTTAATTGGCGCAGTAGGATCTTCCGCGTCGGAAGTTACATTGTGATGAATGGTAATGAATGTATATGCCCATGGTGATGTTGCCTGAAAAGTAATTTATCACGATGTATTGAAAAATGAAATAGAAGGAGAAAAAGGCAAAGAAACGAATTGTTCGGCGAAAGAATGCCGGTTCTACTAAGTAACATATGGTTATTCCCGATCGACGGTAACTAAAAGTCCTATGTTCGTGTTCGCTCGTCTGACTACGTTAAACGAGAAGAACAGACGGCGAAGCGTAAACAGATGCACGCATAAGATAAATACGCGACAGACGTGGAATAAGTTGAATACTGACCTGCATCATTAGGCCAGTCACGAAAATCATAGCCACGCACGAAACGATATCTCCATGGTTTTGAATGACAAACTCATGACTGAATATAGGAGGGTTTTTGTTCGAACTTTTGCGACCCTTTATCGCGACCATTTTTCCAGCAAAACTACCGTTTCCTCGGTCACAGAACTGCCTCGCGATCCACTGCTGTCTACTGTCCAACGAACACAACGAAGAAGCTCGTAGCCCGCAGCAGCGCAGTGGCACCGATAGGCTCAACTAACACGTTGACAGAGTAACGCATGTACGTGTATCATTCGTACGCTTTACTACGGGTGACTACGGGCCACATCGGACGCTGTGGCGCTTTCTACCTTTACTTGTTGGCACCACGTAAATCACAATAACGCCGCGACACCATTTTCCGGCTATTCGTGTTTGCACGTCGTTCACACCTGTACGGTATTAATTAAAAGAATTATTCTTCCTTTATACGAAACTGATCATTCGAATAAACGAAGCTTCGCACCACAATCTTACGGTTGTTCTGTTGTTGCCAAGTGCGCCGAGAACTACGGCGCGTGGTTAGTGGCGGGAACGTTCAAATTCTTGTCAGCGACAACGTACCGTTAAGGAACTAGTTCTTGATCAGGCACTAATTTTTGATCAGTTCATGAAATAAATCGTTCTTTTGAGTTTATGTCAATAAATAATTGTTTGAAATAATTACTAACATAAAAATTGATAATTCAAAAATATATGTGTTGTCTGTGAAAGCAGTTAGTATTGTTAGTTTTAGATGATTAAAAACTAGTTCCTAGTCACCTTATTATTCCATACCTTATAAATATTTAAATTATATATTTATTTTCAACTTTTTAAAATTTTTCCTTGAAGTTTAAACATTAATTCAACTTTTAGTATAAAAAAAGTCTATGGTTTAATGTTTCATTAGGTTAAAAATAAATATTAAAGCGGAAAACCTTCTAAACTGATCAGAAACTAGTTCCTTAACGGTATACGTTATGTATGTAGATTAGGGTGGCTCTTATTTACTCTAGGTAAAATTGATTGAAACTAAGCAGGATGACCCTGCAGATACTAATGGCTTGAGGAGTGAAATGCACCAGAAGTCAGAAAGCGATTCTGCCACTGAAGACGGTGAAGCAGAATTAGACAATTCCGATTGCGAGAGTTCAGATTGTGAAGTATTGTAACATAGTTTATTAATAAATTTTTTTATCGTTATACTATAATAAAATTGTAAAGTACCTACTCATATCCACTTCATACTTCATATTAAACGTCGATCTTTTATACAAGTTAATATTAAATTCAATGTCGCGGTAGTAGATTTGACTACACGCTCGATTCATTTGTAAACGTCTGGCAAGGTCTTATCACCGCTTATAGGCTGTCAGACTATTTTTTCTATTGGTTTTACAACATAAACAATTACCTATTCCAGAAAATTTCAGCTTTGTCGCTAAGTCGATTTTTTTTTTTTTAACATGTTTGGAGGTCTGCCAGACGACGAAGGTCCCCGCGGAGCGCTGCCAGACTGCGATTTTCTTATTTTGTATTAAATTGTTTATTAATGGGTGGAAGTTGAACTTTGTCGCGATGAGTCGGGGATGCTCTCAAACTTGACATGTTCGAAGGCATGCCTTCCGGCCCTGTCCCCGGTCTCGACTGCCAGACCGCAGTTTTCTTGACTTTCAGCATAAGGTTAAGTAGAAAAATGATAGAAAAGCCTTGTCGCGATGGGACACTAAAAATGTTCACTGGCTCCCGGACTATATGGCTCTCGAGCCGAGGCTCGAACCAAGATCAGAAGCCGCCGCCGAAGTCTTCAGCTGGAACCGCTGGAGGCGAGATCGCGCCGGTTCGGTAAAACACGCTGCCGAATGTTATTCGAAGCCTTCGAATAAAAGTCGAATAAACTACGGATAATGATGAGAACCTTATTCGACGGTTCGAATAAAAGTTCCTCGAAAAAAAAAATTATCTTTTACCGTCGAATAAATTCACTTCGAAAAAAAAATTATCTTTAACCGTCGAATAAATTCACTTCGAAAAAAAAAATTATCTTTCACCGTCGAATAAATTCACTTCGAAAAAAAAATTATCTTTCGCTGTCGAATAAATTCACCTCCAATAAATTTATTTATCCGTGGTGTTTCGGATAAAGATAAATCGTGTTATTCGAAGCTGCGAATAACGAATAAAGATAAAATATCTTTTATTCGACACGTTATTTAGATAATTTTTTATCTAGATAATGCCCATCTCTGGTCCAGGCCGTCGCTATCACCGCCAACACCCCATCACCTCCATCACCCCCATCACCCCCATCACCGTCTTTTTTCGAATAGTTTTTTATTTTATTATTTTTCTTTTCTTTTATATTTTTATTACTATATTGTATCTTATATTCTTTATATTCTTTATATTCTTTATATTCTTTTATATTTTTATATTGTATTTTATATTTTCATATTTTTCTTTTTTCTTGTATTTTCTTTTATTTTCTTTTATATTTATATTTATATTTATATTGTATTTTCTATTCTTTATATTCTTTTATATTTTATATTGTCTTTTATATTCTTTTATATTGTATTTTTCTATTCTTTCTATTTTTCTTTTTTCTTTTTACTATTTCTTTTAATTTTTTATTTTATTTTATTATATACTGTATTATATTCTATTTTTATTATATTTTATATTTTTCTTTTTATTATTTCTCCATTTTATTTACCCGTCTTCCGCCTCCTTCTCTCGCCACCTAATTTTAAGATTCGATGTTTCCGAATTCTTGCTGATGTCGTATAATTCTTTCTATGATTCGTTCCTTCTTCGCACCGTGAAAATGATATCATCCAGGCCGTCGCTATCACCGCCATCACCCCCCATCACCCCCATCTCCTCCATCACCGCCTTTTCTCGAATAGTTTTTTTTTATTTCATTATTTTTCTTTTCTTTTATATTTTTATTACTATATTGTATTTTTCTATTCTTTCTCTTTTTCTTTTTATTATTTTTTCTTTTATTTTCTTTTATATTTATATTTATATTGTATTTTTCTATTCTTTCTATTTTTCTTTTTTCATTTTATTATTTCTTTTAATTTTGCTCGGAATATGTCGTTAACATTCACTCTAACCGGCAAGAGTAGCACCCTCGCGGTGAGCTACTTTCCACCCATAGATTTGAGCGACGATGATTACGAGCTTGGTTTAAAGATTCGATGTTTCTACGTTGGGAAAAAATATTGGTTTGTGAAAAAAATATTTCGGCGGTGGATTTTTTTTCATTTAAATTAGGATCTTAAAAAATTAACATTTCCTTCCTTACCGACAGTAGGTAACTTATCGGATGTCGGTAACTTCCCCGACATGACCTTGAAAGTGCGTTAGAATCCCCATAGCCCTACTACTATTCATCACATATCAAACACTGAAAATAAGAAGAAATTTTTTTTTTATCTTGTTTGCATATTTCGGTATATGCCCCCCCCTTAAATGTTTAAAAAATAGTCCTCGAAAATAAAAATTCAATTTTTTTTGTTCATCTTCATAAATAAAAACCGTTCTAGAAGCATTTAAACTTTTAAAATTTGAAAACAAAGTTTTTTTTTTTAGTTTTTCGGATTTTTTTCGAAAACCGTTTGTCGCACGAAAAATAGTAATACACCAATAAAGATGCTCCTTGTCCGGATCTACAACTTTTGTTTGACATATTTTTTGATTTAATCAATAACTTGGAAGACCTTATATAAAATCGACTTCGCGAGCTGTTAAATAATGATTTAAATGTTTAACGGCCCAGGGGCAACCTTTCCCGTTATCCGATCGAGCTGAAACTTTACACAGATTTTTTTTTAATTATTTGGAACTATTCTGCAGGGTGCCCCGATGAAAATTCAAAAATCGAAAATAAGAGCCACCCTAATGTACATGTTATTATTATAGAATTGCACACGCATGTACGCGACACGCGAGTATGCGAATTTGGTGAATCGACGCGCAATTCCATCGCCGATTGACACGCTTACAAAGTACGTAGTTGTGAATAGAACGACATTGAATCTCGTGGAGGTGGAGGGCAATAAATATCTGTAAGATACATTTTATTGATAGCATTATTTAGGTACATTCACACTGGTCACGATGTGTACATACGTAGAGACTCATTTGTTCCTCTAAACATATGTAATTAGCACAGGTAACTCGTAAAACTTTCAACTACCGACGAATAAATAGAGTAATAGTTATGCAACGGTAAAGCGAAAATACATGTTCAACAATTCGATGTCAGAAGAAAATAATTTCTGTACGCTATGTGTTATGTGAGAGATAAACTGTAAATTCATTGATCAACAATGAGTCGAAAATATATATATCTGTAATCACAAAAATAATATATATATTCTTTCAACGTTATATCTTCATTATGCTATCGGTTAATCGCGTTACTTGTGTGATATCAACGCACGTGTGTTTGTACATTATTGCTTCTTTGTTTTATGTTTTATCATATACAGCGTGATTAACCACGACGGGGCACTCGACATTCATTCGTACGTGCTTCAGTGAGTGAACACAGGTAATACCTATCCTATACGACGAAATTCGGGATTTGCACAGAACAGAGGTGTACTTACAAGGTACATAGCGTGTACTGTAATTTTATATTTACGTATAGAGGCGGCGGATTTATAGACGAATCACACAGCGCTCACTCTCTCGTCGTCGTTAGCTTTTCTTTTTCACCTCTTCTTTTCACCATCTCTAATCTTACGGTTTGACAATATACTATCCGCCCCCGCTTTAAGTACACACCGATATCTATTCGTAGCGTAATTAGGCCAGAGGTGAATTTCTCCTATAGCCTTCTCCTTCCTCGACATTTTCGCGGGTACACGTTTAAACATTTCATTGTATAGCACTTGTATGTCTTGAACAGTTACTATAGTTTCACTTATATGCTTCTCAACAACATCTATTGTCTTTATATCTTTCTAAACGCGTCGCGACTTTCGCGATTTGCGCAGCACATTCTTTAAATAGATATACATCTTTGTTATTAACCTACTTTAGGACTCAATGACAACAACTCTACTATTACATGCTGCGTGCAGTGTTGTATAACATGCCTGGAGGAAATTGCTTCGAGGTACAAATAAACGTTTAACGCTTTATCGACTATCACTGATTTACGATAGAATTGTCACGTTTTCAGAAATTGAAGAAAATGTATCTTTTTTTTTTTTAATCAAACGTGGACGTGTGTTGCGAGTCATTAGAAACATTTTTTGTTTGTTAACGCCAATCTCGTGTCGATGACATTAGTCGAGCTTGCAAATACATATACAGGAATAAAGGGTCTAGCCGGGTAAGCTTAGGGAAAACGGCCCCAGCATCAATTTTAATATTTATGTGTTCTAAATAATGCTCTTTGCCTAAAAAACCACTGAGAGAAATTTCAGATCTCTACCCCCTCTCGTTAGGGTGATATGGGGATAACAACCCTAAACTTTACAATTTTTTTTCTCAGCAACTACTTAAGATATTTGAATGTTTAAAAATGCAAATAGTAGGTACTTTTTAGCTCTACCACATATATTTTTTTCGCAATTGCAGATCAATTGTTAAGGGTGGAAATAAAGGAATTCATTTTTGGGGGGTTGTTTTTGCAAACAACCCCTTGAGTGACACCTACGAAAAAAATCAGGAGTAAAGCGTCACTACTTAGGTATTATCTATTTAAGTTACAGAGGGGTCGGATTGGTGGAACATAGTAAAAAAAAATAAAACGTATATAAAATCTCTTGGCATATTGTACTAAATGGGCCGCATGACCAATAGGGAGGCCAAAAATCGAGCATGTTTAGGATCTTTTTCAGGAAAGCTTAGGAAAATATATGTTCCTAAATGTCATTACGTTGTAAAAATTACATATTTAACGAGTTTTGGCAATTATTATTCAAGCGCTTTGCGACGAAGTAGGAGTAGCTTTACTCCTGATTTTTTTCGTAGGTGTCACTCAAGGGGTTGTTTGCAAAAACAACCCCCCAAAAAGGAATTCCTTTATTTCCACCCTTAACAATTGATCTACAATTTCGAAAAAAATATATGTGGTAGAGCTAAAAAGTACCTACTATTTGCATTTTTAAACATTCAAATATCTTAAGTAGTTGCTGAGAAAAAAAATTGTAAAGTTTAGGGTTGTTATCCCCATATCACCCTAACGAGAGGGGGTAGAGATCTGAAATTTCTCTCAGTTGTTTTTAAGGCAAAGAGCATTATTTAGAACACATAAATATTAAAATTGGTGCTGGGGCCGTTTTCCCTAAGCTTACCCGGTTAGACCCTTTGTGAAAGGTCATAACGGTTCATAGTGTAACATCGTGTGCATGATTCTAGAATTTCATAGGGATAGTACATCTACTTTACGTATTCGAGAAAACAATTACGAGTTTAATAGGTATCTGTACGACTCGTCGAGATAAATATACGAGAAACACACGAGTACAATAATAACACGAATTAAATCTAAATACTCTTGTGGTCACAAGCCTTAAATCTTAGCAAAATCTTTTAACGTTACGCACAACCAGTACGACTTAGGGCCCTGTCCCGCACCTAAACGTCGCCTGAAGTTGCAAATTATGTTTTGAGGTAGACAAGTATATTCTTCAAATAGCTTCCCACAGCTATCGGTAAAGCTGAACCAAAGGATAAGTTCTCGTCACAAAGAAAAATGCCACATTATGTTTAATTTTATATCTTAGTTAGACCACAAATATAGCCTAGTACATTTATCCGCGAAGTAGTGTTCCATGAATGGTGTAATGTACTTCGTGTAGCAACTGAAACCGTCTCAATGATTGTTAATACGATAGCGTTCTAAAACCATTACCGTCTCAATATCAATAAAATCTGACGACTGAATACTTGTGTAACAGAATCGCGGGCTCATTCGAGATCGATGAGCGTAAGAACATTCGCAAGACCGGCAAGCGCTCGAAATGGAAGTGTAATTTGTGTCTGGTATCGAGAGAGAATGATTATCGTCTTTGGTTGTGATCATCTTTGTGTAATCGTATTCAGTTATTACCTTATGACTTTACCTTCCCCGATGCCTCCTGATTATAATATGGCATTCGGATGGATATCATGTCATACTTGCATACGTTACGTTTGCTTTTCGTTCTCTATCTTCGCCTCTCCTATTCTCCGAGCGATATATGTACATACATACTATATGTACTCATTAATGGCAATAAATATTTAACGCCCACACGTTATAACAATATATAGTCGTCTTTCATCGTTACTAATGAATACGCCATCAGAATTTCCTAGCAACTCGTTTTAATTTCTTATACTATCAAGATACACCAGCTTACCTTCGCGTTTCAGGTACTCTCTTTGTACCTACTTCTCACCTGAGTTTAAACCGCATTTAAAATATAGACACTCTATTCGACTTTCCAAACAAAATATTAATCTGTATTCTTAACCATGGCAATAGTATGTGCAATAATCTGCCGTTTATTTAAATTCTTCACATTTAGGATTTTTAGCGCGCGCGCCTCGTTATTAAGTATTATATTCAACATACATTGCGATTTCGCATGAATCGATAAAATACTTGTCTTATATTAAATCCCGCAGAACATTTATATCCTACGAGTGTACGTCTAAAATTTGATCGTTCTTCTCATGAATAACAACGGAACATGATTATTATAATGCCATACAATACTGTAATACTCTTCAATGAAATCTACATTTCACGATTAATAGTGTACATGTTACGGAACTTTACCTTATATCGCATAACGTGACGTTTAACGCGTAGCTTAGATAAGAGGTGGGTCATTCTCGAGATCCATTTCCTCCACGGTTATATAAAGTCCCTCTTCCTCGTACATCGACTCGTGTTTTGCTAGAACCTTGAGTAACGGTCGCAACTTCATCCACCATTGGTACTTTGGAATGCGATGCCTGCGGATATCATTTAAGACATTTACTCGCGACCGTCAGATGGAAGAGAGTTTCGACATTTAGATATATAGTTGTTCCTTACTCGAAATCTGTAACCTCGACAAGCTCTGTGAACGGTGTAAATCTATACTGTCTTCGAACTATACCGATCATAACCGCGGTATCGGCATCCATAGTTAAAGTTTTGCCATCGGCGTTAGTGTGCTTGTTCAATTGCTCGGTGAACCAGTCCACCGACTTCGAACCCATTTTTGTGCCCAAGTTACGGTCAAACGGTGTCGGCGAACCACCTTGTTGCATGTGACCTACAAGAATTTTATAGCTTTACATGCGAGACACTTTTGCAGAAGTAATTGCAAAGTGACGACAAATGACGAAACGCATACCAATAATATTCATTCTACAGCTGAACAGACCCTTCCCCTCTTCGCTGAAGAGTCTCTGCACGAAATCTGCATTGTACATCAAATTGGCATTTTCGTTTCTCAAAATTAGACCTCTTTGTACACCTTCGGACATCTTCGCAGCCATCGCAATGACATCTTGATTCAGGTCTTGGATATTAAACTTTTCCTCAAAGATATAGGCCGCGTCAGCTCCACCGGCTAAGCCAGCAACAGTTGCGAGGTAACCGCAATATCCACCCATAGTTTCGATAATGAACACCCTGCGCTTTGTGCCCTGGGCCGACTGACGAATTCGATCACATATCTGAGGACAATAGAGACCCACTTAAACGCCTCCTAGCATTCTAGTATATTACGATTAATACCATATCGAGATAAAATAATTCTCTTTACCTCGGTAATTTCGTTGAGAGCAGTGTCGCAACCTAACGAAAATTCGGTTCCCGGTACATTGTTGCTGATAGTTGCGGGAATCATAGCAATGGGAATTCGGAATTCCTCGAATTTGTCCCTAGCTTTGTAGAAGGTAAGTCCCGTTTGATAGCCCTTCGAGAATGAAATAACAATGCTCATATCCTCGGAAACCGCTATCAAATAAATGAAATATCCGCGACTCTTACCTCAAAACCTCCTATGATAAGCAAAGCTTGGATTCCATACTCCTTCAGCTTCTGAGCGATCTGCGGTAACTGATCTTCTTTCGGCGGAGCACGTTTTGTTCCTAAATAAGCACCGCCCTGCGCTACCCAACCAGTCACCGATGGCCAGTCCAGTAATTTTAACTTTCCAGCCATAAGTCCCATGATTCCATCGCACACACCATAGACCTGCAAGGACGCGCTGTCAGATCTGTGTGGTGGAACGTTAAGAAACCGGCCGCTGTAAGATTATACCTTGTCACCACGATAGATACAGTTTCTAACGAAGGAACGCACTGCCGCGTTCATACCACAAGACGGCGATCCAATGTGCATCACAGCTAACGTATAGTGGTCCTGCAACAAAATTCTACCGTAACATAGTGGCGAGAATTCGTCACTGATCCATGCAACGTGCACACTAAAACACGAACACATTCTGTGCGTTGACTTAATGTTCGATATTAAGTACTGCACGATGCATAGGCTCACAAACGTACATGAAAACACAGTGACACACTGACGATTTAAAGATTGGTTAACTCACTTGCCCACATAACGTGAACTGCTAATGGTGGGAAGAAAAAAAAGAGAAATGTTAGAAGGCTTGTGTTTACAACACATCGAATTATTCTTATTTAGCAGAAAGGTGTACACTTATATTTCTTTTTTAAGCAATTTACCTTTGTTAATGTGGGGCCATTACTTCCCTGAAGCAGTATTAAATAGTACATGTAATAAAGGTAGTTCTGCATCCAGAACTGAAAGCCTTCCGACACCACTTCGTTCGTATAACGTTTACCACCATCATTCGGCGTTTCATACGTTGGCATTTAATGACCAGTCGTTCCGGACTCCCGCCGGAAGGCTTTAAGTTCGTAGTAGTAATTTTAATATTAGAGACAGTATGGTAGCATACCTTATTAGGATCATGATCCACGGGCGCTTTTAGACGAGTCAACATCTTGTATGTTTGCAAGTTGCGGGCAAATCCTCTAAAAATATTGTAAACGATACAGAACGCAATATAGAACAATTTGAGAAGAATAACGCTTTAGCTGCTCCTTACTTTCCCCGAAGTTGAACAGCAAGGTCCCAATTCTTATCGGCCATAGCTTGGGCTACTGCTTTAGTCCGACGAACGCACTCCATAAGTGGCAATATAACAGCTTGGTTTCCGTCCAGTGAAACGACACTCGCTTCAGTTTCTGGCGTTGCTTCCATCAAAGCCATCACGGCTTCAGCACCCATTCGGCAACCCTGGAACATCGGTTATCATTAAGTTACTACGACTACTCGTTTTTGCTCTGAATCGATCGCAATGAAGCATGCACGTATCGTGCTGTACGGTGTAATCGCAAACAACACGGTGAACGGAAACTCACCAGAACTCTGTCAAAAGCTGACGGATTACCACCTCTTTGAACGTGGCCAAGAACAGTAATTCTAGTATCTTGTTGTAGCTTCTCCACAACAACGTTACGCACTTCATTGGCAGTAATTGGATGGCCGTTCCTATCCATTGCACCTTCCGCTACGATAATAATATTAAGTCGTTGTCCGCTAAGTCTTTCCTGAAAAATACCATTTCCTATGTTAAAATGTCTACAGACGGGTGAAGCGTACAGTCACGATACAGCCAAAAGCATTAAAGCCGTCTGCGGAATAACTTGAGCTAAATAAAAAGGGTTAGATTATAAAATAATATACTAATGCCAATACACATCTCATAGCCACATGAAAACCTGTTACCATTTGTTAAAACGAAAGCAAAGCATGCCACATGTAATAAGCTTACCACGCGAAACTAAGGGACTAAATGAAAATTAAGAAAAATACTCTTTCCACCTCTGTCCCTAAGTAAATGGATAATGCGTGATCTTGTGAAAGAAATTCTATTTTAGTTCGTGGCTTTCGCAAAGGGCTACGATATACAGGTGCGATGTACAATCTTATTTGACCGTATAAAAAATTGCAAAAAAAAATTGCGAACCTGTATCAACTTTTTGCACAGCTTGTTTGGCCAATCCTGTTCAGGTGGCCACTCTGGGATGAACACAAAGTCAGCTTCGGAACATATGGCTGCCACTAGAGCCAGGTAACTGTAATAGTATGTTACAAAAGCTAGGCTAAAGATATTAGATGTAAAAAAAAAATTAATAATTATGGTAAAGGATAAATGATCTTCCTTTTGCTTTTGAAGGTTCAGACTATTATGCGGAATATCGTGATTGATGTATGTGATCAATAACTAGCACTACTTCGATAAAGGAGCAGACACACTTTCGATATAGAATATGAGACGTGAAAATGTCTGGCCAATAGACAGAAATGTCTGAATAAGAACACTATGTATAAATGATCGATCAATAACGTGCCTGTTGCACAGCTTCGCATAGCTCCTCGACCCAATCACCTGCCGGCGGTGCCTCGGGTATAAAGGAGTAACACGCCTCTACGGATAAACTCGAAGCTAACGTCAAATACCTGAAATCCCTCGGTCCGATTATCTTCGTTTCACTAAACTACCTTAAAACGTACTTGTATCTTGTATCGACCGTTCACTGCTTTTCAATCATTTTCATTCTATACATCTACGTACAATTCAAAGAATGAGTAAGTGTAACATGAAGTAACGCTTTCATTATTAGCATTAATAACACAAGTAAACAATCGAAAAGAACACGAAAAAAGAAAATAAAAATCACTGAATTTGTTAAGTTCAGTTAGTGGAAGGCGACAATGCGACAAGAAATTCGGAAGATTCCTAAACAACATGCCTGCTCCAATTTTTTACATAGCTTATCAGGCCAGTCAACGGGAGGCGGTGCTTCCGGGCAGAAAACAAAGTCTGCTTCTGCGGCTAAAGCACCCACAATTGCCAGATACCTATCCAATAAGTAAAGTTCACCAGACTCGTAAATAACATGTAAATAACATCACACGACTAAATCTTATTTAGATTATATAGAATCTACGCTTTATTTCTATCGCCGAAATATTCCGTCCTCTCGAAACGTAATTAGGAATTCAAGTCATTTATTGTACGTACAAACCGTCACCCTCTCCCCGGCCGCCCGTAGTTAGCAACGCACGACTGCGAACTTACCCGCAATGACGGCCCATCACCTCCATGATGAATGTTCTTTGATGAGAATACGCGGTGCTGGCGATAGCGTCGATACTTTCGATAATACGATGCAACGCGGAATCGGTACCAATGGTCATGTCGGTTCCGCAGAAGTCATTGTCAATAGAACCCACCATCCCAACGATATGCAAGTGCTGACATTTATCCGCTTGTTCCGAAGTGATTTCCCCTAATCAATCAAGAACACGACCAATTAGCATTCGACCTATACCGAGCAATTGTAATGTTCGCCTTACCCGACTCAACTAATGCTTTCAATAAATCGGGCCATTCCTCTTTAAAAAGATTTGCACCCGTAAGGGAACCGTCGCCGCCGATTACAACTAGATTAGTTATCCCGTGGGTCAATAGATTCTTAGCTGCTCTCAGACGGCCCGGGCGTTCTCTGAACTCTGTACAACGAGCGGAACCTATTACCGTGCCACCCTAGAATATATAAATAATTATTACTATTCGCAGCCACGAACGGTGCACCGACGATAGAATCTACATCCGAATATACATACCTTGTGGATGATGCACGATACAGAAGACCAAGTCGCTTCTACAATATTTTCCCCGCCGTCCACCATACCCTGATATCCTTCTTTGATGAAGTAAACTTTGCACCCTAAGTAAATACCCATTCTAACTACCGCTCGAACTGTAGCGTTCATCCCTAATAAATATAAAGCAACAGAAATGTAATTAAACCGTCTATACCGTCGTATCCTATTCGAGTAATATTTCTTCTCACCTTGTGAATCGCCTCCGCTGGTGAAGACCGCGAGCGCTTTACCTTTGTGACTACCAGGTTTTATAAACCTCGCCGCCGTATCTTCCGCCATCTTTTCTTCCTGCAATATAAAAGCCTTAATATGTAATACGATCGCATCGGCGAACACTTTGCTCGTCCTAGTACTTTAGGAGGTAAAAAGTAGAGTTTCCACGTCCGAGTGGTCCTTGGTCTCGCAAGCGCATAATTTGACGTCGTATGTTAGATACATATCTCAAGCGTAATATATGCAAGATATTAAACAAAAACAAAGGACGATATATTATAAACTCTACAGACTATAATTCAAGTAAAAATATTGAAAGCGAGTTATCGGCGGTGGAAATATATTTTACTATAATACGTTGAACATTTATATTTGGGCTAAGACAACTGTAGCGAGTATATTTATAAGGTGCGTCTAAAATTCTCTAAAATTCTCGCGTCGTTTCCGAAAGCCTAGGTATACGTTAGAAAAGTAATTACGATATCGCGTTATTCGTACGTTCGTTTAATATGTATTTTTGCATAAATCGCACGAAACAAAAAACTTTCTCCGGCACGAAGTTTAGAAACAAAACAGAACTAGGGTACGTGTTCCCGTTTCGTTGTAAAATTAGAAGCTTTTATGATATAATTAACAATGCGCACAAGTGCGATCATGATAATCAACGAGTTATTCCGTTTTCGATGAGGATTCGTATGCGTTTTTGAAATTTTTCTTATTACGCTTTAATCGCTTAAAATTGCATCCTTCTCGTTTGCGCCACACGCGTTAATAGTTTAACTTAATTAAGAAGAATTCTTTCGCACGTGACATGGACATGCCGAATGGACGAATATCATTTAGAGCGATGAGAAAGAATTTAATTTAGACGGGCCGGACGGTCGGAAATGTTACCGGCATGATAACTGAAAAGAGGAACTTATATTTTCGAAACGCCAAGAAGGTGGCGCAAGCGTAATGCTGTGGGATGCATTTTGCGGGTCGGCTAAAGCACCTTCGGCTTTTATTTCCAGACGAATGAAAGCTGGGGACTATGAAATTATGCTGGAGGAAAATTTGTTACTGACTGGACTCGCGCGAATCCGGTTAGCCGGATAGAGTATATAAGCTTACCCCAAAAGCATAGAAGGACGCAGTTTATATTAATTTCTGGCTGCCCTTGCGCAAGGTATTTAAGATACAGGTTAAAATCTAATATAAATCAATAATTTCCGATGAATAATGATATAGGTTTTAACATTGCGTAATAATAAATTCAGTCGCGATAAAATACGGAACGTGAGATCGTAAAACGCTGTCGTTAATGGAAATCGTGGCATCTGTTAGGCATTGCAAATAGAGGAAAAATCGTCGATTACATGGCATATATTATTTTCTCAAAGGGCATTGCAACACAAAAGTTCTTCAGGCAGTCCTTCGTATTTTAAAATAAGTAGCGTATGTACAAAGAATCAATGGAATCTGGCAGAGTGTCAAAGTGTCGTGCATCAAAACATGAGAACGACGATACGCGCATCATAGATCATTGGAATAATATCGTACTGCTCTGCTAACCGGATCCGCTTCGAGCGTAAAATCTCGCGTCCGTTGATTTAGTTCGGTAAATAAGAAGCCGCAAGTACCATGCCGTCAGTAAAATTAAACGAGCTTTACGAATGGCAAATCGAGAATGATTGATCATCCGAAAGTGTATACAACGTAACGTCACACTGTCTGTCACTGTCACTTAATCGGTCAACAGATGAGCCATTGTCGCGGCGAATTACTTACAAAATGACAGGTCTCCGCTGGACTTACCGAACGATAGTATATCCAGTTACAATGGAGATTGTACGGGGGATGATATTCCCTCTGCCTGTTACGGTTACAGAATCCGAACTGCGGTATGCCAAGCAAACGTCAGATTCCGCGCCCACGTCTCGTGCTCGACTGAGACTGAAGGTGACCTTTATCTGTGCTTCTGCACGAAACCCCCACCAGCATCGTCGATCACCACTCGCCGCCCCACCCCACGTAGAATCACATTTAGGAAACGTCCGTAGATGGTGTTAGTGAGACACGCATCCGCCAATAAGCAGCCTCTACAGCTCGCGCTACTTTTCCGGAAATTATTTTAAATCTTACCTACTAAAAAATTCCAATACCACACGGTTTAAAGCTTCGAATTTTTATGCGTTTCATCGTCGTAATTTTTTCCATGCAGTCTCTAAAAAGGTCTCAATAATAGTTGGCGAATCGATCTTTAAAGGACCCGTTTAAAAGCAAAAGCAAATACTTTTAAAGGAACAAACGGTTTCCGTTGAACTTATCTAAACATGTACTTTGACGCGATGCGAAATCATCCGGATAACTGATGTCGATGTCACCTTACCGAATGATGGGTGCGGCTTGTCAAGTAAAGACGATTCCGATCAATAAACGATGATAATAAGACAAGTTGCCGAAAATAATTATCATCGCCAAAGTACGCATCGACGTCAGAGATTGGCGATCGAGTTACGGCATACGGCAGGAAGAGCACTATATGTGGTTCTAAGAATCGATAATTAGGACGATAAAGACGAGGATAGTCGCACGGCAATTAAAATGGCAGTAATATGTCCAATAATAACGTGAAATTCTTATGACGTAGGAACATTTTGGGCCCACACCTGCATATTGTCGGAAATCACATACTATAATCTGTACTTATTGTTAGATCACTGGTTCCGCCGATTCCGTAAGTTCTTCTTCATCTCGATAGAGTTGATGATCCTTTTATAGTTCCCATTAGTGTCACGGACAAGAAATGGACAACGGAAAAACACGAGTGTGCTCTCATTTCTACAACGACTCCCGACTTCATCTCCGATCCAGTTTGTACGCGTTCTGTCCTCTTTATTTAACGTAATTCTGACAATTACCGACCCTACAGCGTCCATAGCCCGATGACACCGCAAAGCAAGACAGCCGGAGTTACAGTTTTTCCTCAGACATTTTATCAGAATTTATTATTTCGTGTAAACGTTTATAATAATTATAATTTACAATTACGATGGTAGATGATAAATACAAATAGAACAACGTAAGAGAGGAATAGGAAACTAGGGAGATTTCGCGGATGTATAGGTTTGGAAGTAGTGTTGTAGTGGCTAGATTCTTTAACGCGAGTAGCGGTGGGGCAGAATGAGAGAAGAGGGACGGGGAGACAGGGAGGAAGAGAGAGAGAGAGACAGAGAGAGCGCTGACGATTCGAGTAACACGTAACTGGAATGACGGGCAATGTTTCATCATTCGCAAATGTATAACGTAAAGCGCAATAATCAAATTATTATTATAAATGCTCGATACGATTAAAGAAAAGAACGAGCGGGAGAAGACTGGCAAAGGGAGTGGACGCAGGAAGAGATTGAAACAAGCAAATTGTAGAAACGACAGATCTTTGTTACCTGCTCCCATCTTTTCGTACTTATCGCGTATACATCTCGTGGTAATTATTTAAGAAAACGAGGAAAAATGGTGGAGAAAGAGAACGGAAATAAAACCAACACTTACTTGGAATGAATCGTGATGTCCGCGTATCGAAAGAAACGCAGAACGATGAGATTTCTATCATGGAATGGGTGAAATTGACATTATCCAGAAAGGGACAGGCGGTGATCGGACGTTGACGGCCTAGGAATATCTCGGTACACACGTTAGGGGAAGATTCTGAATATGGCTCGAGAGGAGAGATGGTTGAATAGTACAAACATATGTAACGTTTGGACCTGCTGAGCTAAAACGAGATCGGTTTCAGGTTACTACCGGTTCAGGAGTTAAACGAACGACACGTTACGACTGGAATGATCGGTGTCGTTTCCTGATCTATCAACTGTCTCGTTCCGATCAGCTGGTCCATCTTCAACTGCGTTCAAAAAGACCCTTTCGTGGTTTCTGCAACCCCCTCGGGGAGGGGGAAATTCATTCTCACTTTTTAGTCTCTCTTGCATCGGTAACTAAGATTCCTCGATAAACGCAACATGCAAAGCGCGTGGCTGAAATCAGTGATTTCTCAACGCATAACGATCGCGCGAAAGCTACCCCGTCGAAATGGATCTTACGGCTACCTTTGCAAAATTGACTCATTCTCCATTCCCGGATCGTTCGTTCACCTTTTCGCCTTGTTTGTTCCGTTCGATACGACAGAACACGGACACATCGAAAAATACATGTTAGGAATACGTTTACCCACACACACACGTTGTAATATCGGAAATCGTTACTTGTTTTTCCAGGTAAGTACACATTTACATTGCAGCGTGTTTTAGGCTATGGATGGGTAGGCGCGTGTGTGTACATTACATGCACTTAGTAGTATACATGCCACACGAGGCGAGAAAATGTGACATTATTTTCTCTCTAGCACCGGTGCGACGACGGGATGAAACGTGGACCGAACCAGAGGCGGATGAATGGTGGATTCTCGAGGGCACCAGCCAATTAGAAAATAAAAGCATACGAGTAATAAGAAACCAAAGCGAACAAGTATTTGATATTTATTTATTTTGTATATCGTAAAAAAGTTGACTGGTTTAACATATAGAAACAAATGGATCGATTTTTCTTTTCTTTTATCTAACCGGAGCAAACTGAAATTTCTTATTCGGGATTTAAGTAAAAAACTTGACTTTTTTTCCATGGCCTCCAACTGATTTGAAGTTATATAGTCGGTACGTATATACATATGAAATCCGCCCCTGGACCAAACGTATCTGTAACATTTGGACTTGCCGATTTCTGTTTATCGCTGGATTCCTTTCGTCCATTTTTCAAATGGCGACGTATATGGGCTCGTCCGTTTTCCGAGATTTCGGTCGAGGGGATCGGACCTTCTTACGCGCGTCTCTGACAGGCCTTTCGGATCCGTCGATCCGTCGATCCGTCGATCCGTCACTTCGCGAAACCAGCAAGAATCCATTTTCAATTTTTCGTCGGCGATTCAATCAAGTTCGAGTCTAGTTGCTTTCTTCGAATTAAAAGGAATAATCGTGTGAACTTTTTTCGCTTCTTCTACAGGACTGAATTCAAAAGCGTTGTTTCTACGCGATAGGTATTCCGTGAAACGATTATATAATTGATGGAATATTGCGGGAAACAACGAATGATCTTCGAACATTTGACAATTTCCACGAGATCGATCGTGTCTATAAACTGAATATATATACATACATCTTAAAGAGAACATCGGGTCAATATAAATTTTTCATACGCGTACACAGTTTCTTCTCGTTTTCTTCCTTTCTTTCATCGCGGCAGGAGTAGTTTATCAATTTGTCGGTAAATATTTGTTGTATATATATATATATTATTGTGTATAATATATCTATGTATATATATATATAACATGTACGGACTGAGGAGGGAGGGAGGGAAACAGAAAGAGAGAAAGGGCAGGTGATAGGCAAGGTGCAAGAGCGAATCCAGAGTGCGGAAATCAGGGGTAGGGTTGAAAATCTCTCGGAGATAATCGCTTACAAATCGGTCGTCTGAAAAGTAAAAATTAGAGCCTCTTTGCTCTGGAACGTTCATGGATTCACAATGTACCGTTATGGTTGGTGGGTGGGTGGGTCTGTGTGTGTGTATATATATATATATATATGTGTGAAAAAATATTTCGAAGGCCTTGCTCTGCTCGATAACGATACGTAGCCGAATAACGATTGCGCATAAAAACTGTAGATTTCTAAATTAACGCGAATGATAGTTGGTTGAGTGTTCCGAGTATTTCTAAAATAGAAAAAAGAAATTGATGTGCCGCGCATGTACGATTTTGCGTGTGTGTCTGTGTGTGCATAAGGGCGTTTAAAATATTGGGTAACACGTGGTACGCAAAAGAATATCGAATGTAAAAGTAAGTCACCAGCGATGTTGTTTTGGAACTTAATAACTTAATGTATTTTTACTCTCCTTTCTCCTCCTGCGTTCTTCCCTTCGTATAATAATATCGTACTTGCTAGACAATGTGAAATTTAATTTAATGACAACTGGATATAATGTAGTTAGATTCATGCGTGCTTTTTTTTCCTTTGTCTTCGTTTCTTCTCGAATCTCTGTTTCTTTTAGCGATATTTTAGATGGTAAATAGTGAACAGATCTGGGAGTGACAGTGTTTCACGGTTAATTCTTCGCAACCCGCGTCTCGCGTCGACGGCGACGACCATCCGTTTTGTATCTTTGCTTACCTCGCAAAGACCAGGCTTTCATCTCTCTTACATGCTTCGGCAACATTCTTTATCATATCGTGCCTCCGTATATCCCTTGTCTCCTCTTTTAACTCGCCCTTGTTTCCTCCAACTACCACCTCGACCTCGTCGCGCGACGAGACAGGGTTTGCGAAACGGGAGTCTTCCTATCCTTTCCTCTGTTCATCCACAATTTGCTTCTTCCTCTGTTCTTCCGTACAAACATCAGTCGGTATAATACGTTCTTCTCGGGCAAATTTCTGTGCCGCAGACCGAGCGCGACTCCCGCGACTAGACCGTTTCCTTTCGTCGAGGACCGTGCGCGCGTGCAAGCACGCATCGCACAGGCAACATGATATCCTCTCTCTCTCCTTCAGCTGCTCCATCATACCGATTCCCTAACTCTTTTCTCTTCCTCTTTTCCTCTCTCTCTCTCTCTCTCTCTCTCTTTCTCTCCCTCCCCATTCCCTCTCCCTCCGATCGACAAGAATGAAATTGCTGACGAGAGACCATGGCGAGAAGCACGAACACAGCAACAAATCGGTCCTCCAAGAGAGGATACGGTCAGGAGCGGAATTCTCGTGTTCGAACTTTTGAACCGGGCGTAACAGCTGTGGCGGTTGGCATCGTCATCTTCATCGTCGTCGTAGTTGTTGTTGTTGTTGTCGTCGTCGTCGTCGTCGTCGTCGTCGGCGTCAGCATTGGCAGCAATGTGCGGTCCCGTTAGGACAAAGAGTTCAGTTCTCGAGGAGGAGGAGATTGAGGAAACAAGGATTCGGAAGGTGACGGTGTTGCGACTGTGAAAAGAGGAAAGGAAAGAAGGGGAGAGAGAGGGGGGGGGGGAAGAAGGAAGGAACCGAGTCAGGAAGATGGTTATGTAGACACAGTTAGGTGTAGATTGGAGAAAGGGGGGCCAGGAGGAACTGGTGGAGAGAGAGTAGAGGGCGGAGGGAAGAAAGGAAGGAAGAAGGAAACGCGGTACGCGAGGGACGAAAGGACAGGTGAATGGACAAATCGATCTCGAGTGGATGGATGGGTGAGCACTTGAAGGAACCGGGTGGGGTTGGGGGGTGGGGGTGGGGTGGGGGGGGGGAGGGCGGGTGGGGGCGATAGAGAATAGGATGTTCTTATTAGGTTAGAAAGGACTTAAGCTTAGGAAGGTTAGTTGTCGCCGCCCTCCTGTTGTTCGTCCGGCTCACCCTGTGTGTCACTGGTCCAAAGGGTGAGGTTGTCGCGCAGAAGCTGCATAATGAGCGTGGAATCTTTGTAGCTGTCCTCGTTAAGTGTGTCCAACTCCGCGATCGCATCGTCGAACGCCTGAAAATGTTTATCAATGAATGCGTATCGTGTCCCTGTTAACAGTAAAGGGATTCTCAATCATTAAAACGTCGATAATTTACAAAGCTATTCGTGCTGCCTCTTTAACGCGAATTAATTTCGTGCGAAAGTAGCTGGAGGTTTGTATTAGAGATAGTGGAGAATTTTTCACGCATGTGTATGCGTGCGAAGTGTTAATCGAAAAAAAAAAAAAATGCGAGCGACGGCGAATGGTTAATTGACACAGTGGAGACATTATTGGAATCACAGCACAGCCAGTATACTGTCGACTCGCTCTTCTTCTGCTTCCTCGCTGGGTTAGTGAACACGCAAAAAAAAAAAAGGTTGCATTTACTGTACAAGCTACAGGACACACTGGGCATTACGATTAGAAGTTACTACATCTATCTATGCCTCTCGACGAATTTCCACGCGAAAGATAGACCAAGCATCGAGTATCCTCGTGCCAATCCCTAACCTGTTTGGCCAAGTGGCAGGCCCTAGCCGGAGAATTAATAATTTCATAATAAAAAACGGAGAAGTTTAGAGCGAGACCGAGCCTGATGGGATGCGTAGGCTGCATTTTCGATTTTGCTATGTCGAACGCCTCTTGGTACGCCTTCTGCGAATCCTCCACTACCGCTGCAATCCAAACCGATAAATCCAAATTAAAACTTCCACAGATTTACATCCAGCATGTGACGTCTCTCTACATCGATTTAACAAAGGGATAAAGGGAGGGAGAGAGCGCGACGATACGCGTCCCGCGCTACCTGCCAGTAGTAGAGGCACCGACACTCGTCGGGTCAGACGGAAAAGCATGCCTCCCCTATTACCTATGCGCCCTACGTCGTAGGACAAAGCGAAACAATTATATTATTTTTGCCTCCACTGCACCACCGCCAACCACCACCACCATCCTTGCGCATCCTCTCACGATCGCTCTGGTAAATTATCGACGTCAACCTCGCTTTTGTAAATTATACCTGTTTGGCCAGCTGGCAGGCCTTCTCTGGTGAGTTGAGGATCTCGTAATAGAAAACGGAGAAGTTGAGGGCGAGGCCTAGCCTGATCGGATGGGTAGGCTGCATCTTTGACTTGCTGATTTCAAACGCATCCTGGTATGCGTTCTGGCTGTCGTCTACCACGGCTGGATATATATATATGTATATACATGTATATATTACGCGTCAAATTATTAGCCAGGCTTTCGGAATTCCATTATCTGTGCGTGTCTCGCACGATATAACCGAACTAACTACTTAAGGGGTAAAACCACTCTAGAGGCAGAAAAAAAAGACCTAAATTTGAGAATTTATTTTTGGAGTATGACAAACGGAGTAAAATTTCTTTTCGGGGGGTTTATTTAAGGTAGTTCCTAACCAACTAAGTGAGTCAAATTAGAGTTGGGTAATAAACGATAAATGTAAAGTAGTATGATACTATAGAAATAATAATAATAATTTTTAACATCATGTGTATATATATTGTAAACAGTTCAATGTTAATATAAAGAATTGTAATACGAAAATAGAATATTAAATTGGTTAGCGTAGTGAATTGGAGCAGCAGATCTGACAACATCGCATTCATTCGGAGCGTCTTTTATAACCAAAATGTCAGAAAAATGACATTTTGTGACAAAATGACATTCATATGAATTTGAATGCTCGTCCGCTATTTAAATGTCTAAGCATATCGATTGTGCGACGTTGCCACGTTGATTGCTCTACGACAGGCCTTCCCAAGTAGGGGAAATCTGCTCCCAAAACAGATGTTTCGGTTCTCCCTCCAACGCTGCGCCTTAGCTGCTAAGGCCGCTAAGGTGGGACGAGTTCTGCTACCCTCTCTCCGAGGGCACAGTAACGTCGCTGGGAAGCATGTTGGACGCTTTAGGGCGAAAGTACCAAATGTGTCAAATTTTTATAGGAAATTTCATAATGACAATGTATGTAATGCATTTTTTTAAATTCTTTTTACGTCATTTTGAAATGCTAGTTTAAATTTTAATTTTCCCTACTATTTTTAAGTCATTATGAAATTTCCTATAACAATGTATGTAATACATTTTTTTAAATTCTTTTTACGTCATTTTGAAATGCTAGTTAAAATTTAATTTTTCCTACTATTTTTAAATCATTATGAAATTTCCTATAAAAATTTGACACATTTGGTACTTTCGCCCTAAAGCGCCCAACATGCTTCCCAGCGACGTTACTGTGCCCTCGGAGAGAGGGTAGCAGAACTCGCCCCTCCTTAGCGGCCTTAGCAGCTAAGGCGCAGCGTTGGAGGGAGAACCGAAACATCTGTTTTGGGAGCAGATTTCCCCTACTTGGGAAGGCCTGCTCTACGAAGTTTCTGAAAAATTTGCACGTAAACCTATTTTTTATGGGCATTTACGAAGAAACTATGTGGTCAGTTTTGCAGAAATTAATAAATTCATTTACTGACATTTCGATGTACTTTTGTGCCAATTTTGGTATATTTCTATAATATGGTTTTCCTGTTTCAGAAGAAAAACTGAAACTATAACCCTCTTTTTTTGTTTTCGCCATATGCCACTGTGTTAAAATGCATCAACTTTCATTAACAATTTCTCGATAACTATGTGGTAAATTTTTTTTAAACTTTGTACAAGGGTTTCTTGTATTCCAAATTAGTTTAGTACGAAATTTGAAAGAATTCTGTAATTTAGTATATTATTCAGGAACTACCTTAACACATATTGAAGTACGAAAAACAATTTTTTTATTGTCATTTTCATGCAAAATGGCGGCGACAGAGCCCGTCGTCGAAAACAGCTTTTTTGAAAACACCGCCACGGGAGGACGGATTTCTCGGCATGTATGAGTCCGGGAACAAAAAATAAAAAAAAATTATAATCTATATACAATTGGCTTTGGAAGTACGTAGGGTTTTTTTTTAATCAATTTTTGTGGACGTGGTGCACTTTTTAATAAATGAATCGATTTTTTGCCCTAAACATGAGCATTAAATTGTTCGTAAAAAAAAAAGTTTACATTCAATCAAAAAACGGCTACGTACTTCCAAAGAGAATATTGTTGTGAAGCCACTGTAAAAATTTCAAATCGATCCATGCAATAGTCTCCGAGAAATCCGTCCTCCCAGTTTGAAAGAAGTGGCTCGACGACGGGCTCTGTCGCCGCCATTTTGTATGAAAATGACAATAAAAAAATTGTTTTCCGTACTTCAATATGTGTTAAATAAACCCTCTGAAAAGAAATTCTATTCCCTTTGTCATACTCCCAAAATAAATTGTCAAATTTAGGTCTTTTTTTCTGCCTCTAGAGTGGTTTTACCCCTTAATTCTTCAATTAAGCCGTTCGAAAAGAAAAGAAAGGAGCCGAACGTCTCCGCGCAATTGTACGGACGAATCTCGCTGGCGAAAGGAGCCCCGATTTCCTTATAACGCGTTAGAAAATTTCACGGCGTAGAAATGCATTCGCTCGAACGTCGCCCCGAAGGCATTCGCGTTGTAACGGGCGTCACGGAATTTCTCAAATCCATCTAAATCTAACAATGTGTGCCAGCGTACACTAAGACGGAACATCTGCCGCTGCAGCTGTGCTTCCTCCTTTATACAGTATACGCAAGTATGGCCGTGTATTTATTGGTGCACCTTTTCCGTTCAAAGAAAGAAGCGCATCGGCCTCGTAGAAAATATATGTCCAACTACGTGTGCATCTCTCCAGGTATGTAAGTACCAGAGTTGGGCAAAATGTAATCTAATTACATCTTACAAATTACAATTAAACTGTAATCGTGTAGTTGAATACACATTATTTTCTGTAATCGTTAATTTAGGAAGTTGACTATTTGGTTTCGTCAAGTACCCAAATAAACGATTACAAAAAACAATGTGTAATCAACTACGTAATTACAGTTTAATCGTAATTCGTAAGATGTAATTAGATTACATTTTGCCCAACTCTGGTAAGTACACAGCGACGCGTACACCGCGCTTTAAAACGTTTCGGCGATACAATCAACTCCAGCAGGAATAAAACGAGACGGAAGGAACGGTAGAATAAAAGAGCCGATTAGCCGTGATTGGGGAGTTAGTACTGTGCGAAGGTATAGGAACGTACCGTTTCTGGTTTCTCCGGTGGCGACTTCTGCGAGATACCTGTAGTAGTCGCCCTTCATCTTGAGGTAGAATACTTTACTCTCGGCATTGCTAGCCTTGGGGATCAGGTACTTGTCGAGGAGTCCCTACAACATCAACGATAAAACTGTTTAGTCTAATTTCGCCCACCGGGACAGCCACGCTTTGGTATTCGAGACCAGGTTTGTCTGTGATGTAAGAGGACGTATGCAACGGGTTTTTCATCGAAATCGTTCGCTACCTACGGGCGACCGTTCGACAAATAATACACAACTGTACAAATAGGAATGACGCGAATTCAATTAGCGTTCTTTGGGAAAGATCCGTCGTCGTCCGTCGCGGGAATCCAGCGCCCGACTGTTTCCGGTAGCGAATGTATCAACCGAGACTCTACCCGATCGGGCGTGTCGCTTCCTCTTCCGTTTCCTCTATATTTCCGGATATTTGTAACATCGGTGAAGCTATGCTATGCTGCCAACAGTCATTTCCCGATCGTCGCGATCTTGGCAATTCCGAATGGCCGCAGGTCTTTGCTACCCTCGCTGGACGACGAAGAGGGATCGTAAGACGAGCCACACGGGAGATGTGTCGTAATTGACCCGCGTGAAATTCAAACCGGTGGGGCGATCTTCACAGCTTCCTCAGCCTCTAGCGCTTCTTCAGAATACATGGACGGAACAAAGATCGGGCGCGTTATATAGTAAGACGACCCGAGCACCGAGAGGAGCCCAGGTATTCCTTTGCAAGCGAGTTCCGAAGAGTAGAGGGCGCGTTCTCCCGTTTTCATTCCGATTTCGTCGCCCCTCCCGTCCTCGCGCTTCGGCCAACATAAGCTTCGCTAAATCAACCCAGAAGCCCCGTTTCCTTATCCGATCGTCCGTAGTGATAACAATAATAAAGGGCGTCCGCTTCCCCTCTCTAGTCGCAATCGACTCTCTGGGACTTTAGAGTCTCTCGAGCTTCGAGGGAGAAAGAATGACGTAGCAAGGGAAGGATGAGAGAATGAAGGTAGGACAGACGCATAGACGGAAGCAGTTCTTACCAATACGTCGTAACAGATCTCGCGCAGTTCTTTCTCGACCTTTTCCCGGTATTCCTTGGCCATCTGCTGTTTGCGCTCGGAACCTTCGGTCTTTTGCTCGATGGAGGAAATTACTCGCCACGAGCTACGCCTCGCACCGACGACATTCTTGTACGCTACCGACAGCAGGTTCCTCTCTTCGTTCGACAGCTCCACTCCCGTCTCGGTGACCGCCTTCATGGTAGCTGCCATGTCGTCGTACCTCTCCGCCTGCTCGGCGAGCTTCGCGCGCTGTACCAATTCATCCTTGTCCAGGGACATTGTGTTGGCTGGAAAATACAAAGCCACCAGTGGGGAGGGCGATTAGTTGGACGCGTCGCGCTTCCAAAACGCTCGCCGGCGACGCAAACCCACCCCTACAGCCCGGGCTAGAGAGACAGAGATCAGGTGCAAAGTAGCGTGCGCGTAAGGGGAGCAGCCAGGATAGCTGGGCCGCGCAGCTTCAATGTCGCCAAGTATCTTTTGTGTCGCTTGGTGTCCGGCAGTCCCGTGCGCACGAGTCGTGCGCGAGAATAGATTTCGCCGACGCGTTTAGAACAGAATGACGTATCCCGTCGGTCGTGCTCAACGTATCTGGCCTCCTTACGATACCTTCGATACACCAACATTTCGAAACGCAAAGCTTATCTCGAGTCACGAGTGACTGGCCCTTTTCGTCGGAAGGCCAACACGCGTAAAAGGTGGTCCTAGCAACAGCGTCTACCTGGGAGGAAAGCTGCCGAGCTTCTTGCCGCGACCTTGGACGTAGCCGCAGAACATTTGAAAAAGGGATTCTCCAGCCTTTTGAATTTCCGACACTGCTACCTAAGCCGGAACCCAACGGGCCACGCGGTTCACGACGATCTCGCTCTTTGTAAAGTGTAAATTTTGCCACGGTTTCACGGATGCTGGCTCGCCAAACAGAAGTCATCCACCATCTGTCGGTCAGCCCACCGATCCTCAAACGTTCTGTGTCTAAAGAAACTTGCTAGTACTAGGGCTCTAACGAATATTCAAATAATCTAAGTATTCGAATATTCGAATATTGGAACACCACAGAATTCGAATAATTTCTTCGAATATTCGAACTTCGAACCTTTGAATATTCGAATATTCGGATCTTTCGAAGTTATGATTGCACCGAATACCAATCTGAACATGAGATATTTATTCACAGTTTATCGTGAAATTCTTTTCATATTGGCCTTTACAATTATTTGTTTCGCAATCGATAAATTTTTAACTTTATTAATCTTTGGTAAATTTATACATTTTGAAACGAAAACAACCATCAGTTATTAGTATTATTTTTATAATAATGAGTGGACAACCCCGACGGAATCGGCCAAGGGCCCTCTCCTCTAGGCCCACCCGTGTCCCATCATAAGCGGATGACAAACAGTATAAGCAGACTTTTTTGTAGGAAGCTAAAACCCTAGGTCCCTAAATTTAAATAGAATTTATACTTTTCGTTGCAAAATTCATAGAACAAATGATTAATAAAATTCCAAATTTATCGTTTGAAAAACAAATAATTGTAAAGGCCAATATGAAAAGAATTTCACGATAAACTGTGAACAAATATTTCATGTTCAGATTCCTATTCGGTACAATCAGAAATTCGAAGGTTCGAATATTCGAATATTCCAAGAAATTATTCGTATTCGAAATTATTCGAATAGTCGAATAATTACAGCTCTAGCTAGTACTCAACAACGCCACAGTATCTCTACCTAACCGCGCCGAAAGCAGATATATCCTCAAGATTCCTCGAACGTACCTGCGCCGAGAGCCGAATTCGAACGTTCGAGAGAACCCGAAAACCAGGAATGCCAGTTAAAGCCGAGGAAACGAATATGTGAGCAGAGTCACGTTTCGGTTCAATTACCGAGGGCAGCGCGCCACCTTGCCTCATAACTATCCACCTGATGCGATAATAGCGAGGCAAGGCAAGGCAAGGCAAGGCAAGGCAAGACGGGGTGGGGCGAAACGAACATCCACCATATTTTTATCGCAGCTCGATCGACCCAGAATCGATTGTTTTACTTTTCCTAGCGCTCCTATCACTGGGAATTTCGGTAAAAAGCGGCTGGGCGTCTTCCGCGAATATCGGTTATGGCAGAGACCCAATAAAATGCCGCTAGCAGAACTAGCGTCTTCCGATCGCGAATGCCAGGTTGTCGAACCCGGCCGACTGTTCCTAGACGCGTCCGCACGGGCAGGACACCGCCCATCGATCACTTTTACTTTGCAGAAATTTGAATGCCTCGGATTGTGCTCGCCCTGATCGGGAAAGAGATTCCAAGAGCGACCAGAATACGCGCATGCATGGGGACCGAGAGTGAACGCAACGGTCTCTAGCGTGGGTACGAGCGTGCGACAGCGACGATGAGTCACTCCATCGGACTGCATTACGGCGGTGAAATGTAGGCAACGTCTAAGCATCTTGACCACTGCCGTGTACCACTTTATTTGGTGCTCGCTCTCCCTCCCTCGAGATTTACTTTTACTTGGACCCGGACGGAGTAGGCGAAAACGAGTAAGCGGTAGCAGGACAAAATCGTTGGTCTTCTGAAACGACAGGGGGAGAGACTCGCCGGATAGACTGAACGAAAGCGGCCGATTCTCTCGTGATGAGTCAGAAACCTCCGGACGGTAATGCGCGCTATACGCGCCTCGCAAGGGAAATACACGCGCGGCTGCGGCCGCGACTACAGTCGTCTTTCTTGCTCAACCAAATAATCACGCTCAAGGATGAAACGTATCTAACGTAATTGCACCGGAAGCGCGAATGCTGTCACCTTACACGGCGCGCAAACGGGCGCCGTAACGTTTCATTCAACTCCCCAGGCCTGTGCTCTCATTTCCATCTGCTCGCAATTCCTTCAGTTCAGAAGGTACCCGCAAGCTCGACTCAACGGCTCTCTAACTCGGAACGCGATCCTCATTGGCTGCCGTCGATAACTTACTCGTTAATTTTTCGTAACAGGTAATACCTATCTGCCGCTCGCACGCTATCGCAGTTATCGAATCAACCTACGTTTAACGCGGTAGGTTTCTAAAATTATCTGCAGCGCACGACCACAGGGGGGGTTGCTGCGTCGTTACATCGTTCGACGTAACACAACAACGACAAAGTTTTTAATAGTTAATTAGATAAAGAGGGGCGTGACCAAGATAATGGTTTTACGTGACGCGTTACCGAGCATTTCCTCCGATTTCAACGTCCAGCTGACGCGCGAATTCGCGAGTGAATATGTTCGAAGTTTTCCATCGTAAGCTGCTAACGATATCGAAAGAGTGCATTACGCGTAGTTACCGAGCCACCTAAGCGAACAACTACTATTTTACGTATGCACGTATTTTACGAATTCAAATTTGAAGAAGTTGTTGCGAGACTGTAGATAGCAGCGGTAGCGAAGGAAATCGGAATGATATCGACGTTATCGTTGTGGCACACGTGACGCCCGTCTGCTTCGTGAGACGAGCATTAAAAATGGTGTCTGCAAGCTGGCAGAATTACCGAGGGGGCATGTACCGAAGTCCGACCAAGTCTTCTCGACTGGTTCGAGACAAGAAAAAAAAAAAAAAAGGCAGGATCGCGTTACATTTATACGCTTCCGGTCGATGACATTCACCGTTCTCGAGGCACACGCGTACGCGTAAGCGTAAGCGTACGCGCACGCGACAGCTGGATAGGATGAGCGCATACCAGAGAGAGAACTATTTCAAGAATATTTCTTGGGTCGAGTATCCCACCGTAACGTGTGCCGCTTCTAGGCGGGTGCGCGTCTGAACGCAAAAGAACCAAAAATTAATCTCGAACCAAGGGCAAATCTTTATCCGGGGCGAAACGCGATCGATCGCGAGTGGTGGATAGGAATCGCGCGGGTTACGCCGGCCGCTCCAGGTTGAATGGACGTTCGATAAAATACCAAGGGATCGTGGCCTAGTTTAACCGAAGAAACTCGATTGGAATTATCAGGTAGCGACGGCATAGGCGCCGGTACTGAATTCGAATCGCGCGACAACGACTACGACTACGACGACCACGTTTGCTCGATCCGATTGCGCAGCTCCGTTAGGACTCTCGCGCGTCCAGCTATCGTTGCGAAACCATTTGAAGCGCACTGTACGCGACAATATGGCAGATGGAAGGTCAAGCAGTTAGAGATTCCTATGCACGAAGAAACCCGGACAGAAATATTAAACCGGTAGGTGTATTCGACGTCCTATATTTAATCGCGCGCAATCACCTGGCTTTGGGTTAGCAGAGGCTCGGCGACAGTGTTGCCGGATCTACGAGAGAAGCGATGAGAAACCCCACGTTGCCAGTGAAATATTTCCGGCGCAGAGGCTTTCCGAGCGGATCGCGAATGGAACGTGACGAAAGAAGTCGAGAGAGCCAGCCGATTTGCTTTCCAAGTACACTCTATCTACCCACACCTCCTCCCACCGTGCACGACAAACTCGTATCTTTCTGTTTCTCTAAAAAGAAAAAAAAAAAAAAAAAAAAAAAAAATAGCAAAAACATGAAAGGATACTTGGATTTCCGAAAACTATACTTGTCGATTTTCTGCGCCATTCCTAATTCCTATTACCGCTTGCGCAAAATCTCCGACCATAGACTTTATAATACGGATGTCCGTGATTCAACGTTTCCTTCGGAATCTCAAGTTGGATCGCCTGCCAAGTTCACCGACAGGCAACTCGTTCACGCTCCAAGAACGTAATATTTCATTCGAGTAATTCGCCGATCGTAACGATCGAAGACCGAGACATCAAACGGTATCCCTCTCAGGCCGATAAAAATACGGATTTTATCGAACCACTTCCGTTTATCTAGATCAGTATATTGCGCGATACGGTTTGCGCCTGTCGATAAACCTTGGCCGCGCTTCAAAGCGACGCGCTCTCGCGTAATCTTTATAACAGCTACTTTTCGCGTTTCATCGGGCGATCGCGACAACTCAATGTCTCGCCGAGGCGCGCGGAAAGTAGAGCTACGGAAATCTAAAGTTTCGATGAACGTGTAGGAACGAATGACTAGCGACAGCCGATAATCCTCGTCTAAGCATGCAGGGCGTTTATATACCTTTCTCGTCGCACGCGAGTCGCGAAAAGGAAGAAGGCGTTTAATTTATACGCGCAAAGTGGAAGCTTCCGTGGGAGGTGTGGAGAGAACCAAGCTCTCGCTGTAACGTCGAAGGTCGCGCGAGCAAGAGAAAAAAAAAAAAGAAGTCGTATACGTCGTTTATCGCTGTACGGCGTACGTACGCGGATGGATTTGAGGTTATGGTCGACGGAGTTGTAACCGTGGCGACTGAAGAGGGAGCCAAACGAAGCGCCACGGCGCTACTTTACGAAGCGAGAGCGAAATTCCTCAATCACGCACTCTCTCTCTTGGTCGACACAGCCCCCATTCCCGAGCGATTCGCGATTCGCACCGCCGCGACATGCACGCCGAGGAACCGACCAACGAGGACAAAGAAACCGACACGCCAAATCGCTTGGTAGCTTCCGGCGAAACGCGATCGGCGTCATTGCGGAGATCGACCGTGCCGTACCCGTTCCGCTTCTTCTGCGTCGCAGCGCGGTGCCGCAGAGATCGATAGCTCTCTCTCTCTCTCTCTCTCTCTCTCTCTCTCTCGCGCTCTCTTTCGACTTTGAATTCACAGAGGCACAGCGGGAAGCAAGCACATTTCTAGCACATTCTCGAAGTCTGGCTCGGGTATAGAGCGAAGAAAGCGATGGTTCGCGTAGCAAGTGCGATAGAACGGAACAGAACGGAGGGTCCCCGGGGCCGGGTCTCTACCCGACGCAGGAACGATGCAAAAAGGGGCACGCCGAGGTGGGCACGAGTAAATAAAGAGAGAAGCGCAAGGAAGATGGATTAAACGGTAGACAAAGGCGGACAGAGAAGAGAAGAGAAGTAAAGTAGTAACGTGGCAATCTTACCTATAGTTAAAGTCTTTTGTACAATAAATACTTAAATAAATACAGGATCAGCGTGTTCCGTAGTCTCACGCGGAAACAGGAGGGGGCCGAAAAATTGACTAGACTCTCGGTGCTGCTAGTTCCTTTTCTCCGGGGGGGGTAAAGAGCGAGAGCGTATTACGCGGAGAAACTACGCCGGGTCTTTTTCCTCAGTCACACTCGGTTACGATATCACACATCCCTCAGCGACCACTCCCGCACAACGACTGAGCCGGCAACGCTGTTCGTCGTGGGGACTCGGCGCGCCTCGTGCCGGTAGTCGGCACCGCTCGACTGTTCCCGGTTGGGGTCGCTCTCGCTCGGGCTGCCTCGTGCCCTAGCCGAAGTATTGATCGGCTCGCCCAGCATGGCCGGCTCGGCGTGCGGTTGGGTGGGGCAGCAGCGCACGGCTGCCCCGGGATCCCAGACATGGGACGCTACGCTACGCGCCGTTCAGCGCCGCGCCGCACAGTGTGCGATCTTGGACAAAAATCGCTGGACACCGCAAATCTTGACCGATTTCAATAATTTTTTTTTAAAATACTCGTGAAGGACTCAGCAATAACGGAGTGCTGCAGTAAATCCTGTATTTGTTGGTCTAATCTATAAAAAACATTATTTAACATAACATAACGTAAAAACGTACACTTTGGAGATTAAAGATATTAAAAATTAATTTTTTGTAAGTGTAATATTAGCTATAAAATAAAAAATTTACGTCGAATTTACAAAATTTATGTTTTAAATAAATTATAAGTAGCTATAGCTGATTTAAATGTAATATTTTTCAATTATATTTCAATTTGATTAGTTTTGATTTTATTTCTAATATATATATATTTTTTTTAATTTTTTATTATTATTTATTATATATATATATATATATTTAGATATTTTACATTATCTCTTAATCTCACCAGATCCCTCGATTAGCTCTCTCAGACCGAAAGAAAATAAAAAAGTTACGCCCTTTTAACTGAAGAAATGTTATTATAAAATAACCCACAATGCATGTAACATTTCATGCATAACATTTCAACGCGTGTAACATATCACATGTAATTCATATAAACAAATTATTATAAAATTAGTTGCCACAAAAAATTATATTCTAATTACAATTCCTAAAAAAAATATATATATATACACATATATATATTAGAAATAAAATCAAAACTAATCAAATTGAAATATAATTTAAAAATATTACATTTAAATCAGCTATATACTTACAGTTTATTTAAAACATACATTTTGTAAATTCGAAGTAAATATTTTATTTTATAGCTAATATTAAATTTACAAAAATAAATTTGAATATCTTTAATCTCCAAAGTTTACGTTTTTATGTTATGTTATGCTAAATAATTTTTTTTATAGTTTAGAGCAACAAATACAGGATTTACTGCAGCACTCCGTCATTGCTGAGTCCTTTACGAGTATTTAAAAAAAAAAAAAATATTGAAATCGGTCAAGATTTGCGCTGTCTAGCGATTTTTGTCCATAATCGCGCACTGTGCGCCGCCGTATTGCGCTGGGTTGCGCAGCGCTGCGCTCAAATACAAGATACATGTTATCACCATATGGCTTATACCAGTCCACGCCACCACCTCCCTTCCTTCCTTCCTTTCTTTCTTTCTTTTTCTTCCCTGTATTCTTCACTCGTTAGTTTCTTTCCACTCGATATTAAACTTCAATGAGCGCGCAACAGAGGCATCAAATTTATCTCGGAAGCCACAGATGACGCGCACGTCTTTCCCTATTGACCGAATCTTGAATAGAGCCACTCTATCACAGCCGGAAGAAGCACGCTCGTAACGTTTGAATGCCTTAAACGTGACATTCCGAGAAGTTCCAAATCATTTGTCATAGCCGCGTTCGACGAAACGTTAGCTAATTGCCGTCGTTTACTGAAATTAGCGGCAACTGTGGTTAACGTGCCTTGAAATCTGTCGACGCTATCGCGCGGCGTGCCTCGTATCGGGAAAAATTTCTCGCGAGACGCCCGACCATCCGCATTTTTGCGGCCGCTGATCCCGAGGAGAAACGTGCCCGCGACTTATTTTTCTCTGTAACCGGTAGGATCGGTGAGTCAGAGTAATTCGACTAATCGGTAGAACCAGCGGTCTCTCGCGGTTTCACAATGATTTCTTACGTCTGGAAGCTTGCGAAGCCTTTGCCACCTGCTGTCTTCGGTCAAACGAGCGGACTGCGAGTGGTCAGGCTGTTTAAAGGGACAGCGGATTGTATTCGGCATTGCTAAAAGGTGCGCGCGAACAATGAACGCCAATCGAACGCGCAAAATCGAATCGTCAACGTGACGCGCGAGCACGTGTTTCGACACGTGATATCCGGCTCGTGCCGGCGGATCAATTTGGAAATAAATGGCGTGTCCGGACGTCGACCGACTGGATACACAACTATATAACTATCTCGATCGATTCCCGGCCGTGTCTAAGGGAAAAGCCGCTGTCACCGTGGAGCAGTAGTGCGCTCCTACCACTCCCCGGTCAAAGGTTAAAGAAATCAACCCCCCCGCGGATCGTAGTGAAAACATTTAATTCGGCCGAAAGTTGAGAGAATAATTAGAACTGCTCTCCGCGCAGCGGTGTTAATCCGTAGCAACGGCTACGAACGATCGCCGAAACTCTAATTCCGAACGCGCAAATGAGAAACTAATCGCGTTACCGAACAGCCAGACGATAACTCTACAGCCTACGCGCTCGATGTTTGTTCATTGCGTGGCTTTTATGGATCCGGTGATTTGTCAGTTTCCACGTACCCAGGCGTGCGTCACGAGGTGAAATATTCATCTTGCCGTTGTCCGATAGACCCGCGATCAATTTCAACGGGGAAGGAACAAGGGGCCGGGGGTGGGTGCCTACTATCGCGGCTACATCGACGCAGACGGAAAAAGGTTACAGCGGAAGTTGCTAACCGCGGCGAGGTCTGATAACGCGTCGAAGAAAGAGAAACGAAATGATAGAAAAGGAGGTAATTACGCGGGGTGCGATAGTGGAATCGAGAAGACGAGCGCAGAAATAGGGGTTAGCTGGTGAGGCTGAAATGAAATATTGATCTGCGGAGGCGCGCGCAACCCCTGCAGCCGACCCGAACCGAACCGACCCGCCCTTCCTTCTTCCTTGCCCACCGTTTACACCTACCTCCCAACCCACCTGCTTCCCATCATTTTCCTTTCCTTTCCATTCCATTCTTTTCCTGCCCTTACCTTCCCGTCTCTTCTCGCCCCTTCGCGGCCAATCATTGCCGAAAAATCCTTTTTCACCCTCCCCTGTGTCATCGAATCTGAAATTCTCCCCCTAATCTCGGCGCGGCTTTCTCCATTGCCCCGGTCCCTTCGATCGTTCGGGCGAGCTCGCCACAGTGCCGACAAGCCATCCGTCGAATTCAATTAAGAAACGATGAAAGCCATTTCAGCGAATTTACTTTAACCTCTTTTCATTTACCTCTTCTCGATACCTCCGCCGCTAGGAACACTGTGGAACGTGATACACCGAACTTTGCCCGAGTGTTCAGCTCACCGTGGGAATTTCATACGAGGCTATCGTAAATCGATATAAAACACTGTAGCCCAGCGACCTTGTAGAGGTGTCCGTTCGTCAAAGTGATACACTCCAGCTGGACTATTCGTTCCATTTAACAGCACACCCCTTTGACGACGAACTCAGCTCGCAGTTTTACGTTTCAGAATTGCGATTACGCTGATCGGTTTCCACGGGAAGAATCTTCTCGCCGTGCCAGGTGGCAAGCGTTACAATACGGAACACAGGCTACGCAGCAACGGGGTAGTGGCTTGATTCCGTTTCATTCCGTGCGCAGCTTTTGAATTTCCGCTACAGCCACTTTCGCCTCAGCATTTGTCCGACTATTGCGACCTGGTTAATAGACGCATGCATATTCCGTGACCGTTTCAACGCCGGGCATGGGAGATTTCCTTCGCAACCCCGCGCGAAATTCTATCGCTCGTTGGGCGATCCGAAACGTTGTTTCTCGATAGGCAACGGTGGATGAGGAATTTCGATGAGAAAATTCATCTTGTTGGGGATAGCCCTGTGAAAAAGGGTCGCAGGGAGCTCGAGAACCGTTCGCCGAAGTAGAGGGTTAGCATCGCGTCGCGTCACGGCGTGTAGCGGTGGTCGCGACGCGGCGCCCAGCGTCGCGCCACGCCGCGTAATGGAAATCGATAAAGTCGGTTTTACGAACCAATTTCCGTACTCGCAATACGTTATCTCCTCGGACGCTTTGCTCGCGATCCGCGTCAGCCGTAAAAGGAGGCTGGGGAGATGGCTATTATTATTAGAGAGTCAGATTTCTGGGCGAATCGAAGGCTAGCCGAAGGAGGAACGAGGTGTTCGAATCGGTCGGTCGCCGATGACACACGCTCGAGGCTGACACGCTCGCGTCCCATTTTCCACGCGCATTTATGCCAGTGCGATCCACCGACCGTTGTAATTTTCGAGGAGGGTGACCGTCGTTCGTCGCTCGCCGTCCGTCCGGCAACCTTTAACGCTCCACTCGGAAACGAGCACGTACGCTAGGTTAGTAACGCGTAGATCAATATTAGCTCGCGGTACGCGCGTGACAGCCCGCTGCTCCGCTCTGGGTTAGGTCTGGGCCGCGTACGCGACAGCTTATTTTCATTTTCTAGTCCGCGGGTAGGTTGCGAGCTATAAAAGGCAACCACCACCCACGTCAAAGCGACGCGTGTCTGCAACCGTACCGCATCGATCATTCTCCCACCGAGCAATTCCAACATCCGAAAATGCCGATGGATCGCCTCTCCGATAACAGCCTCCGAGATGCGCCTACGTACGTACCGCCGACAGAGAAAAGATTGCGGAAAGTCGGCCCAGCAATTTCCCTCGAGCTTGAACGAGTCCCGGGGTAAGGTAAATGTCCCAATACCTGGACATTTAAGGTACGGCGTACACACGTTTGAGAATCTTTCAGTTATACAAATCGATTTATATAAAAACCATTTCGCAATTACATGGGGCATCGTGTGTACTATTACCGGGCGAAAAGAAGACTGGTAGCAGGCGGGCTCGGGCTGTGCCATCCGCCGCTGTGACGATTGGTCGATTCACCTATTTGGGCACACTTTTAAAGACGCGGCACACGTATTTTGTTTATTGGCTGAAGTAGGCACAAACATTGTCGCACCGCGCGACGAAGAGAGCGAACGAAACACATCGAGACCGAGTGGGATAGAGCGATCTGACCGACGATCGCCAAAGCAATAGCTTAGGCATCTCACAAGGAGAGTATTTTAGGTGTCCGCCTCCGATCATTTTGATTTTCGGATATGTTATAGAGGACCGAAAAATAAGAAATACGTGTTTTTTTATTTTTCCCTCGTTTTCATATTTGGGGGGTGAAAACTGCGTTCAAAGTTAGGGGTGAAGAATCATTTTTGTGGACTTTTTGAAAATCTGGTGAGTCAGTCATATTTCGCATTCAAAGACACAAAATTCGTCCATTGACACTATTCCCCTATCTCTAATAGTTCTCGAGATATTCCACAAAAATGAGTTTTTAACCCTAACTTTGAACGCAGTTTTCACCCCCCAAATATGAAAACGGGGAAAAATAAAAAAAAACACGTATTTCTTGTTTTTTTATTAAAAGTGTCCTAAATAGGTGAATCGACCAATCGTCACACCGACGGACGCCACAGCCCGAGCCCGCCTGCTACCAGTCTTCTTTTCGCCCGGTAATAGTACTTTATCATTAAAAAAAAAACACATATTGTAGGAGTGAATAATTTTGTGAAATATTGAAAATTCATAGACCCTACAATGGCCCGATACTTGGACAGCTTAACTAGTATGTCCCGGCGTCCCGATTTTACTGTTCCATTTCATGGACACATAATGAAACATCAGCAATTTGGATGTTTTCTAGAGAAATTAAATAAAAAAAACAACACAATAGTTTTTTCTTTTTGCATATTTCTTCTGTATAAGTAATTCATTCAAATCAGTAAACAAACTTGAGTAAAAAGGATCTGTTATTGAATGACTAATTTTACGGTTATGTGTATTCGTGTGGAGCATCGACTGCTTAGCAAATCAGATAAATCCAATACTAAAATGCTGTAAACCGGACAGTTCAAGAGAATAAATTGTTTTTTACGAAAGTGTTACAAATATACCAAATATATATATATATATATGAATATATTTTACTAAATATTTGAATAATTGAATAAAATAGTTCTTTTTGGATAGGGTAAATCCGGGAGACGCGGTCGACCTAATATAAAATGGCTATTAAAACTAATATAGATATTACTTATTTTATCAGAACAAACCTAATATGTTCAGAATTTTATGCCGATTCAGAAAAACTGGTCGATATTTGCTTTAAGACAATATTTACTGTAAATCGGGTTGAAAACTGAAGTCATGACATCTGACCACCTCCCCCGAGGTGCCGGGAGAAATGGTTTTCGTCGTGACCACTCACATAATTATTCATGGAAAATTAACAAAGGATAAAGCAAAATTATTTATGAGTGAATACAACTACGGATTCATTGATATTTAATTTGTTTACGCTAAACAAGTAAAGAACACATCAAAGAAAAAGTGAATTACCTACTGGCGATTAGCAAGGCAAATGAATACAAAAGTGAAAAAATAAACTAAATAAACAAAAATAATAATAAAATAATAATAAAAAATTAAAAAATAAACAAAAATAATAAAAAAAAATCATAACTCGACCATCTCACCTTTCTGCAGCGAGACATGGTCTTCTCGTTAGCTTTGAGAGGAAGAGTTAATATGGCCAAATACTTTGGCTGCATTGTCCCTCAATATCTCTACTATCTTATTATTCCAAACATTAAAGGAAAATACCGCTGTTTGACAAAAGAGGTTAAATGTAACATCAATTTATCTTTTATAGCCTATAAATCCAGAAAAACACAGAAGGAAGCGAAATAACGCTATTCATTCAACTATTTGGCTTCTAGAGAAATAATTGGTCTGCACTTTAATGCATTTTTACGTATAGACTCTGAAATATAGCGACACGACCAACTCTCCGGCCCGACCGCGTCTCCCGGATTTACCCTAAAGGGAATATTAAATGTACTAATCAGTATTATTTGCACCAGTGTCCAGCTACTGGGACGTGTCCACGTATTGGGTCTTTTACCTTACAGGATCGATAAATCAGCCGAAAGAATAATTTTCGCCGAGTGCCGGTGGCGACCGATAAGGCGAACTCGTTCGATCGCCGGTCGACCGTGACCGGGGCCCCTCGTTTCGCCCCAACAATCAACTTGAATGCGCCATTCCGAGAGCCTGGCCGCCGAATACGCGTCTAAATAAACACGATTAAATAGAAATATAAAGAGCGCATAGGTGAGCCAGCGACGAGGAAGAAGCGCAGCTGTTACGACACTGACCTTCCTTTTCCCGTCCCTAACTCTCGCACACCAGTGCGCACCTAAAGTTCACCTAAATAGCGATGTCCGCGGCGTGCCGGAGCTTCGTATTTCAGCATATCAGGCGTTTCTGTGCCCGTGGATGGGTTGCCTATAGAGCGGAACGCAATTCGCGAAAAGCTAAAACCTCGGGCGTGTAGTCAAGGAGACAGGGGAAATAGCGGCGCGCGGATGAGCTACGTAGGAAACGTCCTCGGCGACGCGACTCGTCGATTCGCCCGCCGGGACCAATCCTCGAGCCAGGACCGTCCGGCGACGTCTCGCGTACCGAATATCGATCGACGGAAGTTGGATGCCTGCGTGCATATCGGCGGCCTTGTCTCTGCGTGGACAGGCATCCTGTCCGCTTAACAAAGGATCGCGAAGTATGTGAAGCGCGTAAGGTCCAACGCTAGATTAAATATCGACAAGTACGATACAGCGACGCGCTCACGCGTTCCGTCGCCTAAACTGCCTAGAGTCTAACAAGGTTCAGCAAATCTTTCGGTCTTTCGGTTTTTCGGCTTCTCCGCCCCAACGACTACCAGCGACCTTTCGACTAACGACAAAGGGACGAGGCGGAACGGGAGCAGCAGTTCTCGGTAAAAGTGTAACGATCGGGGGAGCATCCACGAATTGTAGGCAGAAGCGGAGGGTTTATGAAAGCGGGCGAGCCACAGGTGGCTGTGTAGAGGTGTCGCGTGGGTGTGCCTCGGCCCTTGTCCCCGAACAAGGGTTTTCTCCCTCTAAAGAGGCCACTTCCGATAAACCAGTCCGGGAGGAAGACTTCCTTTGTTACTCCTATGTGCCACCAGCCGCGCAAATGTGCGCTCCTATTTCTCCCCGGGAATACATTAGCCACGTGCCATTTTCGCCGTTTAACTATGTTAGGGCGGAGAAACGTTGCGGCTGGGAGGCTGCATTGTCCCTGCAGGCCGGCAAAAGGACGAATATTAGTTGCGCCATATTGTTGCTCGTCTAATCGGATTACCGAGCCAACGAGCGGTTCCCTCGCTAAACTGCACGGCCCTTCGCGCCCTTATCTCTTCTTCCCGCTGCTTCCATGCTCCAAAGTAACTAAGATCGCCGATATTCGCCGCGCCTGGCTGATAAAAACGCCACGTCAGCTACCGTCGGTTACTTGCGCAATCGGCGCAGCAAGTGCAAGCAAGCAAGCACACATGAACGGACGCACGCCGCCTTTGCCCTTGCCATTCACTCGCTGCCGTTAATACGCTCCGCCCGTTACACCTCGATGTTTCATTCACCTACGACCGAATCCTACGCCAGTCACCGATTTACCGAGCGTCTTTGCTCGCGCGAGTGGGGAGAAGAGAAACTTGGCTGGCCCGTGGTGTCCTTCCTATCGCCGAACGGCGAGCGTGTCCCGTGCGGTGTCGCGTCGCGCGGCAGACGGCTATGGATGGCAACCAAGTCGAGGCCAAATCGCAGACAGCCATTATCGCGGCGAGATATCATAAAGGAACATCTTCTCTATTACACAGGTGCCAGGCCCCGCGGCGCGGCGAACGGGCCGGCGAAAATCACGCGCAACTGGCATAGGTTTGCGCGCGTACTTCTTCGATCAGCTCGAGCTTGTGCGTCAGTCGGCTTGGAATAGCGTCTGATGTCAAGCTCGCTCGTCGCGCGTTCGTAGCTGTGCCGCGCCGGCCGAACACACGCGCGGCGCGCTACAGCGAAAAATTCGCGAGCGAGGATGCTCGACGCCACTAGCGGGCGCAAAGGTAGAAGGCGATTCGTCGTCGCTTCGAGATGTCCAAAGCTCGCGGAGCATCAGGATCGCGATGAAATCGATAAGGAAAGCCGCGGGAGAAATACCGGCGGAATCGTGTCGCCGCTCTACTAAAGTCCGACTAAACCGCGGACTCGTCCAGGTCACGCGCAAACGGGACCAGGTTTTTGGGTCGAAAAACACGAGAGAGGTCGGAACAATAAGTAACAACGTCCTGGCGAAACGTCGAGAAGCAGCCGCAGAGACGACCAGCGCGAGAAATTTTTTACACGAGCCAAGAATCGGATTGGTCCGAGCCATTCGGGCTGCTGTGCGCTTCCGTGTCAGTAGATCGAACGCCATGTGGCGCGCGCGCGCGCGGGTGCTCGCGTCGCGGCAAACTTTATCGCGCGATGCCACAGATAAGGTAAATGTCCCAATACCTGGACGTTTAAGGTACGGCGCACACATATTTGAGAATTTTTCAGTTATACAAATCGATTTATAGCAACACGATTTTGCAATTACATGGGGCATCGTGTGTACTTTATCATTAAAAAAAAAACACATATTGTAGGAGTGAATAATTTTGTGAAATATTGAGAATTCATAGACCTTACAATGGCCCGATACTTGGACAGATTAACTAGTATGTCCCGGCGTCCCGATTTTACTGTCCCATTACATGGACACATAATGAAACATCAGCAATTTGGATGTTTTCTAGAGAAATTAAATAATAAAAAAAACAACACAATAGTTTTTTTCTTTTTGCATATTTCTTCTGTATAAGTAATTCATTCAAATCAGTAAACAAACTTGAGTAAAAAGAATCTATTATTGAATGACTAATTTTAAGGTTATGTGTATTCGTGTGTAATAGGGTGGCTCTTATTTACTCTTGGTAAAATTTTTTTTCAATATTTTCTTCGGGGCACCCTCCAGAATAGTTCCAAATAATTAAAAAAAAATCTGTGTAAAGTTTCAGCTCGATCGGATAACGGGAAAGGGTGCCCCTGGGCCGTTAAACATTTAAATCATTATTTAACAGCTCGCGAAGTCGATTTTATATAACGTCTTCCAAGTTATTGATTAAATCAAAAAATATGTCAAACAAAAGTTGTAGATCCGGACAAGGAGCATCTGTTTTGGTGTATTACTATTTTTCGTGCGATAAACGGTTTTCGAAAAAAATCCGAAAAACTAAAAAAAAACACTTTTTTTTTCCATATTTTGAAAGTTTAAATGCTTCTAGAACGCTTCTTATTTATGAATGTGAACCAAAAAAATGGAATTTTTATTTTCGGAGATTATTTTTTAAACATTTAAGGGGGGGCATATACCGAAATATGCAAAGATAAAAAAAAATTTCTTCTTATTTTCAGTGTTTGATATGTGATGAATGTTTCCTGAAAAGTTGGGGTCGAAATTCGCAAAAAATATCGGAGATATAGACGTCAGAAGTGAGGTATTCAAATGCATTTTTCTGGATATCATGATTTTCTAGCATGTTACCCACGATTACTCGAATACTATTCAACCGATTTACTTCAAATTTTGCATGGCTATATGAAACACTGTTACTCAGTTTTGTGACGGCGTGGATATTTTATTTGATTCATAGTTTCTTTTTTATTGCCTAAAAAGTGCAAGATTTCATGTCCGACTTTTTTCAAATTTTGAAAATTTACATGTATATCGAACATTTCTTATTTATGAAGACTGAAAGAAATGTGTATTTTTCATTTTCAACCCTAAAGGTTAATGCTGTTACGTCTCTGCCACCAATGAGCATACTTGACTTCTAATGCGTATATCTCCGATATTTTTGCGAATTTCGACCCCAACTTTTCAAAAAACATTCATCACATATCAAACACTGAAAATAAGAAGAAAAAAAAAATTTCTTTTGCATATTTCGGTATATGCCCCCCCCCCCCTAAATGTTTAAAAAATAGTCCTCGAAAATAAAAATTCCATTTTTTTTTGTTCACCTTCATAAATAAAAAGCGTTCTAGAAGCATTTAAACTTTCAAAATTTGAAAGAAAAAAATTTTTTTTTTTTTAGTTTTTCGGATTTTTTTCGAAAACGGTTTGTCGCACGAAAAATAGTAATACACCAAAAAAGATGCTCCTTGTCCGGATCTACAACTTTTGTTTGACATATTTTTTGATTTAATCAATAACTTGGAAGACGTTATATAAAATCGACTTCGCGAGCTGTTAAATAATGATTTAAATGTTTAACGGCCCAGGGGCACCCTTTCCCGTTATCCGATCGAGCTGAAACTTTACACAGATTTTTTTTTAATTATTTAGAATTATTCTGGAGGGTGCCCCGAAGAAAATTCAAAAATCGAAAATAAGAGCCACCCTAGTGTGTAACATCGACTGCTTAGCAAATCAGATAAATCCAATACTAAAATGGTGTAAACCGGACAGTTCAAGAGAATATATTGTTTTTTACGAAAGTGTTACAAATATACCAAATATATATATATATATATGAATATATTTTACTAAATATTTGAATAATTGAATAAAATAGTTCTTTTTTGGATAAAGCGATTATTAAATTTACTAATCAGTATTATTTGCACCAGTGTCCAGCTACTGGGACGTGTCTTTTACCTTACCTATCTCTCGATTCCCGTCCAGCGAGAAAAGCGCGCTCTGAACCGCGCGAAAGCTACGCCCGCCGCGACGTCACGATTTTTCGTGCGATAGGTTGGAGAACAAGCTGCTTCGCAGGCGACAGATCGTTGTCCAACTTATCGCACGTAAAATAGCAAGGTCTACGGTAGCGGTTTTACGCGCGCGGCGAATACCAGCCGAAGGACGCCCACGGTATTATTAGTATCGGAGGTTCTTTCACTTTTCTTCGTATAAACGTTACACATGTACGCGGGATGACGGAGACCGCGTTCCTCGCAATTGTGAAATGTGCGTGCCAGCTCTCACTGAAATAAATCTTCTGGGCCAACACCGCAGACTTCTCCGTAGGATCGTCGACCTCGCCGACCGACCTCGCCGACCTCGTCGATCTGGTTTCCGAAACTGACAATTCCGCGTTCAAGACTCGAACGCGAAACCGGGTGGCGAAAGAGTGGAAGCCGAAAAGAAGACAGATCAGTAGACGTTCCACGCCCTTAGCTGTATAAGCTTGTGTCGTTCCAAGAGTTACATCGTTCTGGAATTAACCAGCCGGCCGCGGCTAAGCAACGGCCGACCAACGCTGGGCGCGCGCGCGCGCTCTAAAATACGAGGACCTCTCCTCCTTGAAGACGAAAAGGGCAGGGCTAGGTTAATTTGGTAAAGGAACGGAGGAAATACGAAGCGCAGCAAATCACGGGGTATTTGGAGAAAGCGCGGGTGACGGGCGAACAGGAAAGCGGCGACCGCCGCCAGAAACAATCCACTGAGGCGCCTTATGTTCCCTGCGCAACACATCTTATTATCGAGGAAAATTCAATTTCCGAACGTGAGCGCGGCTGCCTGCGCTTCGACGTGAGCGAAACGAAAAGCTTCTGCGAATTCCCATCACGAATGGCAACAGGTTTTGGTTGGATCGTTCCCGATCCATTGTTTGCGCGCGCGCAAATAGAAATACAGGGACGTGTTTACGTCACCCGAAACGTGTCGAATTACTAACCAACTCCGCGCGAACACTCGCTAATTTATTCCCGGTCTTCTCAACGACGCAGATTTGCCCAACGTACCGAAATGTACAACGAGAAAAGATATTCGTATCTTGGGGTCATGGCGACGCTCGATGACTAAGTACCCGCAAATTCGCTTAGGCGCGCAAGTTGCGTCTACTGACGCCCGCCCACCTGCCCATCAACGCCGACACGGTCACCGTCATTCGCGATACAGTGATGTCGACTAGGGATTGCAATACCGGTAACCCGGTTTACCGGTTTCCCGGTAAATCGCGAGAAATACCCTAAAATTTTTACCGGTAATTCGTCCAATTTTTACCGGTAATTCGATAAATTACGTATATCAATATAGCGCATATATGCGTTCGTTATTTCGGTCTACATCGTTATCAGTGAAAAAAACTTAAATTACTAATAAAGACGAAAACCGAAGTATCTCATGAAGAACCAACTCTAAGCCAAAAGGGAACTAAAAATCTAAATCAAGTCATCAAAACAATGGTCGTATTTTCAAGTAGAAAAAGTAAGGAGAAAATATACAGGTACAAATGGCATATGATTTCTTAATGACTATCCGAACAACGAGTGTAGAATCTGAGAGTGCTTTATTCGTGGCTGGATTATTTTGTACAAAAATTAGATCACGATCAGGAGACCAAAGTTTAGACAAATTATGTATTTTGCGTGCTTATTTGTTAAAAAAATTGTTAAATAAAAAAATGTTTAATTATGTATGTAAGATAAGATTCTTTTCATTGTTTTCGTGGTGAAGATCCATATTAATAATTATTGTCAATAGTTACACAAATATATCTATTTTGTTTTATCTCATTTCATATTTTATATGCAGAATAGTTTATTTGCATATATTTATTATAATGCTCGATTAGAGTTAAAAAAAGCTGTTTTTGTAATGTTTACTCTTATATTTTCAATACCTTAAAAAATACCGGTAAATTATCGGTAAACCGGTTTTGATTGACAATTTTACCGAATTACCGGTAATTGAAAATGTCGGTAAATTTGCAATCCCTAATGTCGACCCCCTCTCGCGAATGCTCGAATCGAACGACCCCTATGGGAAAACAGGAGTTCGTTTGGATATACTTCCGAAAGGGGCCGGTGGCCGATCGAGATGAGGTTTGGAGGGAGGAGTGGGGAGGGGGTGTGGACCCTAAATCTAAAATCGTAGCTCCGGGTATTTGTTAGTTTCCAAAATATTAATAAAAAATTATTGTTAATTTTTTTTTTTTAAATTTTGTTTGGACGTAGGTGCGGGCACCCCTACCCGGCGACCCTCCCGTCCCCGCAAACTGTTTTACGAACTGCTGGACGCGTTCCCCTTACCTCCGCGTGCTCCTCAGGCACCGGAAAGGCACGTGTATTTAGCTGAAATTCAAAGTCAATTTTCTTGAAAACGAAGCGCGATATTAAAAAATTGTATTCTATATTTTCGTCTTATTTTGGCCTGTCGAATCGCCCCCTAGAATATTGACTATCAGTAGAATAACACCCTATGTAGTAGGATGGGTCGCATTCGCAAGTTGCTGGTTCAAATCTCCAAACTCACATCGGTTCGCTACCATGCTTTACGCGCCCGCAGGCGGGCGCGCACCCCCCCCCCCCCCCCCCACTAATCTAGCCCCAACCAATACTAATATCCAGAAAAAGTTGAAAAGTGGAATGCGTTATGTCGGAATAAGTCAACAGAAATACTAAAAGTTTTTTATTAATATCTCGGAAACTAATAAATTCCCGAAGCAACAATTTTAGATTTAGGATCCACACACCCTCCCCTCTCCACCCCCCAAACCTCATCTCAATCGGCCACCGGTCCCTTTCGGAAGTACGGCCGTTCGTTTAGCCTTAGCCCTTCCCTCGCCTTGCCCCGCCGGAAGGGCTTCTGTGATCGCACTACGCACAGTAGCATTTCTCCCTGAAGCACACCTAAGTAGAGATCACTCAACCACTCTGCAAGAACTGGGTCGGCGTAATATGCCTAATTGCTGGCAGATCCGGCAAGAACAAAAGGCGGTACAATTAAAATTTCAATTACTCTTTCTATGCAAGATTCTACAGCAGCGGGAAACTTGCACTCGGAACGCTTAATTTATTCAACGATCTGGCCGATACGGTCGGATTTCTAGCGTTCGGTACCAGCCGTTATCTATGAGAAAGCGCGTCGAACCCTCCGATAAGGTTGTTTACGAAAAAATGAATTTAGAAAATTGTCCGTGGTGATGGTTGCGCAACCTCTTTTGCATCCATCGAGATCGTTTCCTTCGGAATCATCGGTTCTTACGTAAATCGTAACATCGCCCCTCGTTTGCTCGCGACCTTGCTACCGCCGACCTTAAAATCTCCAATACATTTTGCGACGAAACCACTCGTAAAGAATTAATTACAGGCTCGAATAATCCGGTCGACGTTCGAGCGCTAGAAGAGCGCTAAATTTCAGTAGTATAGGTCAAAGATTGTCGCCTTTCTCTATTCTCTAGGCGCGCAGTGTTACGCGTATATGGGCGTTCGGGACAAAACTCATAACTTCTGAACTAATCAGTTTTCGTCCTAAGTACCCTAATACTTTTTTAAAGAGAATATAAAAATGCATCGATTGGTGTATAAAAAAATATACAGTGTTCCATTCAAAAAATTAAGGCGATCTTCATTTTTCAGTGAATAAAAAGTTTTTTTTATTGATATTTACTTTTGCAATTTGTTGTCAACCGAATACTGACTAACTTTTGCTGGAAACATTTTTTTATCAAATTATTTTTATCACGTGTATCGCGTTTGGACTGCTATTTTGAAACTGAAGACAGCATCCAGGATGGAAAAGTCATGGTAGATATCGTATGAACAATTGGAAAAAGCATATCGGTTGTGTAGAGTAACATAAGTGTTAATTGTTAAAAAAAAAGTACATTATTGCTCTCTTAAAATATAAAAAGAATGCATATTTTTATGATAATTCTGCATCAGATTCGGAACAGGTATCTGTATTTGTGTCGGATGAATTATTTGTTTGGACTGTGTTTTTTTTTAATTTTGTTGCATTTCTGTCTGTACTTTGACACTGCTGGATCGGAGTTTATAATAAAAAAATTCAACATTATGCACGGGGAGCCCCAGCGACTACGCTAAGGGCTGGAGCGGTGAACGTCTTAATAATGATTTTGGCTATTTTTTCTGTTTCGTGCAAATTCGTGCAGTTGAAATTGACGTTAATATAAAGTTTAATGATCCCTAAATTTAATATACAAAAAATCAGGGAGGTATTTTTTGGTGTTTGTTTTTAAAGTCCCAACGAAGTTGATAAACATTTAACATACAGAATTAGTACAAATTGTTAGTATTGTAAAAAACTGACTCGGCAGTTTTGAAGGTATGACGGTATTAAACACAACTTATAAAAAGCAAATGAAAAGCTTAAACATTCTGCCAATGGCACGTGTTTGAAAAAATGCACCGAAATTTGTAATGAATTTCTAGTATCACTTTTGACAACAAATTAGTAAATTCAGCAGAAGTTATGGGTAACATTGAAACCTACGTTCCTTTATTAACATTATAAGATACAAGAATTTGTGGATCAAACACTTCGGATTGTTTGCACACAGAGCTCGGCTGTGCGCGGCAACTAAAAGGAAAAACCGTTTCGCGATCGTATGCGCGACCAACTGTGTTCGCCACCCATTCGCGACTGTAAATTTTGCCCATAAATATGATTTCGATCACGAATATTCAGCTTTAATTTCAACGACGCCCGGTCACCACGAGTCAGAAACGATGATAACGCTTCATACGGGGCTGTGTCTTTTCGAGATACGGCAAATAAATTGGAGGAACGCGGCACGGTGAACTAAAGAAAGCCGCTTGGTTATCGAGCACTCGGCGAGTTGAGAGATTGACATGAATCGATACAGTTACGTCATCGACGTTTCTACCTTTCCAGGACAAATTTAGAAGCGAAACGGAAAACATTGTCGACGAGAGGTCGACTTTCCGCGAAAGGAGGAACAAAGATAATCTGCCACTTTTGACTAATACGTAAATGACATCTCATTGCGAGTGTGCTCTGCGCAGCTTAACTCGGTCGATCGAACAGAAACCGGCGCATTCTACGCGGGTGTAGTCATTGACACACAGTTTTCCGGATGAATGGCGAGAAGTGACGCCACCAACTTACGCGAGAGCGAATCGCGAAAAAGTATTACGCCGACCTCTGCGCGACGAAGGCGGACCACCTTCTTCGTTCATTCGACACATAAGCACTGGAACGGAGAACGGCTTCGAAGACGCCATAGACGTAACGCAAAGAGACGCGTCGATCGATCGATCGATCGAACGATCGACCGATCCGACCAACCAGTCGAGCAAACGAGCGAAAGAACGACGGAGGAGGGCTGTTCGTCGGCCTTGGCGAAAAGAGTAGGTCTCGCCGTCGGTTGGAGTTGCTCGATGACCGAGAAAGAGTAGGGGACCCCAGGCAAGAAAGAGAGTTCACGGTCCCCCACCACGAACAAACGCCTGCCTTCCGCTAAAGTTGCCGATTAACGTTATCCCTGCCACTGGCCACGATTACGTCGCGAGTCGCGAATAATCGTGAGTGAAAACAGCAGCATCGCCGGGTCCCCGTGCCGTGTGGACCGAAACCTACAGATATTCACGCTGTCTAGTTAAACAGATCGCGACTCGGATAGGCGGATGATCTAACAGGCTCGAGAAAGATTAGCTAAGGGCAATTCTACGATCCGAGACTCTCGCTAGAGGCCAACAAACTTTCCTTTCAATTCGGTAGACCACGTTCACCACCGAGCCGCTGTCACTTTTTTCCTGGTATTGCGACATTCCTACTTATCGACGTTCGATAAAGCTGCACGCCCTGAAAAGTCGGCCAAGATTGATCCGTTCGACGCGTCGGTCAATAACGAAATGCTACACGTAGGATGTAGTATAAGAATTAGTACATTTTTGCATCACCTAACACCAGCTTGAATAAAATTGAATGCAACCATGGAGTATGGACGAGCGTTGTCTGAAACGGCCTGGCGTGAACGATGTTTACTACCGAAGACCTGTCGGCTGCATTATATCGAAAGCACGGCGATAATCGGTTCACTTGTCAAAGGGCGTGAGCTCGTCGCAGCGCGTGCACGCTGCTGCGAAGAACCATGACGCGTGCTTATGCTTTATCGCGATTTCAAGCGTAAGCAGGTCGGATATCGTGCGCGAGAGAACGTACAAAAACTTCCACGCAATGTATCTCCGATTTCTCCGTACCATATAAGGAGTCAAATATCCGGAGAAAAAAAAAATCAGTCGCCGAAACATCCACCTGGTATTCGAACCGTTGGTTACGGTTATGCGAATCTATGGGGAATACGCGGACGTTTGGAAACGCGTTAAACGCTGGGCAACGATGCATAAGGGGGAAGACAGTAATTCCGAGCATTCCTAAGGAACGAAAGACGACAATTTCGTCGCCGGCTATGTAACGAAGATGGCGGCGAATCGGCGATCAAATGGTAAGTTTAGGGCTGGTGCGTCGCGTGCGTCGCATGCATTCGTGCGAGCGGCAAGCGACTGCCTTCAAACGGTTCCGTATCGTGCACTACGACCTAACGAGCTTTACCAAAATGATGATTCGTTTGAGAAACGACTGACGCGTGCACCGGGCACGTAGTAACGTCGAATCCGACGGGTTCGACTGGAAAAATCCAAGGAAACGAACCAGTCGTATAGGTTATTTCGAGCGATTCGAGAAAAGGATCGGCGGACTGCACAGCTACGGGGTTCACACGACCCGCTGTCGAGTACGTCTCGCATTATTTGCGGCTGATATTTTTAGAGACATTCCATTCCGTCCAACAGCTTTGCCCGACTCTCGCGATCGTATACGATTATATCGGGAAAAGGACTCACCTTTGGAGTGTTGTAACGGCCTAGAAAGTCGAGGCTTCGGCGTATTCAACGGCTCCCGTCCACTACGATCTCACAGAGTGCACTGGCGCAACGAGCGGAAGCTGCCATCTTGAACTACGTTCACTTCGCGCTTTCCGCTCATACGAAATGCACGTTTGCGTTCCCGCCAATTCTTAAAACCATCTACACGCAACTTATTCACCTGTAACAACATCTAACGCTTTTCACACCTTTCAATACGAATCGTTTCACACTCATTCGTGCGCTTCTGCTTTCATTAATGTACAATCTATATACTCTGTCAAATATATGTACACGTTGCAAATATGTATAATAATAATGTATGAATTGAAATACATGTCTCATCACTATCATTGACTAAAATATTCTCACACTTCCTTTGCATCGCATAACTGAATCTTTCAGGATGATATTATTAACTAAATAGTATATACTATAAAATTTCATTATACCATTAAATGAATTAATTATAACGATTTCTCTATTTATCCAATTAGATTCCGAGTATCAAGGTCTCTTATAAACACATTGTGACAAACCATACGAGGATATTCGCTAACAATATTGTCAATTCATTAAACGAGTGTTAAAAATTTCTTCGATACACGAAACAAGAGGCATTATGGTCATCTAGCGCTGCAACTACGAACTACACACCTCCACTCAATAGCTTCGTCTCTTTCTGAACAGCCTATCCGCTTACTCCACAAACTTCCCTGTTTAAACGGGTGTTTTACCGACACTTGGTACATTTGGAACACTGTCGGCTGCAATTGCGCGTGATTATAAAAAGTCGCGAGGAGATGCGATCGGGCACAAGGAAAATGTTCCTCAAAAACACCTCTTGATAATGACATATTACCGTGAAATCTAGTTAAGTAGCCTCCAATGTAATCGCGTAATCGATGAAATTGATGCAGAAACCGAGTAATCGCGACCTACAATAATTCCCCGTGACAAGTAAACTCGCTGATGCGTCCGATCGCAGCCGCGATTGAAAACTGACTAAGCGTTCGCGCTGTGTTTCAATGTTCTCACATTGACGAAGGTGGTTACCGTGTCCGAATCTTTCTGATACAAGTTGCAATGTGCCTGGACCTTCAAATATATTCTATGTGGCAATCCAGGTTACAACACTCACGCTATTGCGAATTCAAAATGTTATTAAAATATTTTAGTCGCGATTAGAGCAAAGGTAAATTACGTGATTGTTAAGAACCGGTCAGCTACAAAGAAACGTTACGAATATAAGTGTTATCCCTAAAAGTAGCGAAACGATTTTGTATCTATAATTCTATATGACGTGTGGCGCCATTTTCATCGAACGTGGTTACCGTAGCCGCATAGCCGCAGCACGTGGTTACTTTGTTGATAACGTATTTAGTGGATGTGTTTCGCATATAATTTACGGTTTATCCTTACAACAAGATGCCCAAGTCTAAGAGGGACAAGAAAAGTAAGGTCTCACAGTCGTAACCTTTAATCATCCTGATGATATCGATTACTTATAAACACAAATAGTTTCGAGACTAACCTAACAGTATAACGTTCACTTCGAAGTGCAACAATAGCTTGCCTGTTGAGTGCTTTCATGTGCCAGCAAGTAATCGATATAAACTCTTATTTTACAGTATCCCTCACCAAAACAAACAAGAAGGGACTTGTATTAAAACAACAGATCGTGGAAGATGTCCGAAATTGCGTGGAAAAATACGAGAGGATATTCCTCATATCCGTACACAATATGCGTAACAATAAATTTAAAGACTTGAGGGCGGATTGGAAGGACAGTCGGTTTTTCTTTGGTAAAAACAAGGTGATAGCTTTGGCCCTGGGCAAAACGCCGGAAAACGAGGTGGCCGAAGGGTTGTCGAATTTATCCGCGGCGTTGAAGGGGCAGTGCGGTTTGCTCTTTACAAGCAGAAGCAAAAAACAGGTAGAAACTCGGTTTACTGAAGGTTTAGAAATCGTCTATAAATGCGCCCATTAATTACGCGCGTTCACCTTTTGTTTAGGTACTAAAATGGATGGAGGAGTACGAAGAAGTAGAATATGCTAGATCTGGTTTCGTTACGGACGAGTCTATAACACTGCCGGAAGGACCTATGCCCGAGTTTCCGCATAGTATAGAACCTCATTTGAGGCAGTTGGGTATGCCTACGGCTTTGCAGAAGGGCATAGTAGTGCTGCTCAAAGAATATGCTGTATGTAAAAAGGGACAAACATTGACTCCAGAGCAAGCAAGAGTTTTGGTAAATATAACGCCTCGTGTTTCCCGAAATAACGGAATGGCGAATTTAAACGGGCGTTGTTCGTTCTAGAAATTGCTCGATAGACCACTGGCTATGTTCAAATTGACACCATTGGGAGTGTTCTCTAAGAAAAGCGGGTACGAGCAACTTGCTGCGGAAGATAATACTAAGGAGAATGTAAAAGGGCAAATGGAAGTAGAAGATGCAGAAGAAATCGATAATACGTGAAAATGGCGCTACCGCGTGAAAGCAAATATATGATTTGTATATACATACGTGCATACTTTGTACAACATATATAAGAATAAATGTCTCGCTGTATAAATCGCGTTTGAGGAAGGACTTGAAGTTACCCGTTTTATCCATATTTTATCAAACAACTGACACGATCCGCATGAAAAAATTGGACCTCTGTGTCGTTTTGAGGCATCAAAATTATGTAACATTGCCTTCGTGAGAAGCGTAGCTCTTTTGAAGAAAATTTTCTGTACGTATAGCAATGATGCTGCCGATATATTTCACTATATTTTGGGTAATCGGTATTTTATGGGTGAGTTGTGAAACTAGTCCATTAACCTACGTAGTAAATGTATGAAGTATTCGATAAGCTGTAAAGACGTTCTATTTAAATTGTGTGGCGACTCGCGAAGACCGTGTACTACTATTGGTGTCTGGAAAAATCACGGACTATTAGCCGGAAGTTAGTATTTAATGCGAATCCCAATAAAAGAGGTAGCACGACGTCCGTCGACTCTTTGGGCATGTCCGAGAACGAAAGAAAATGTGATAGACGAAAGCTGATAGACGAGGCACGTGTCGATACAAATCACGGTGAAAATAATTAACAGAATCCATTGACACGTGTAGTTTTGTCGGCGAAAAGGAATCGCGTATAATCGATTTCGTTGCAGACCAAGACACGTTGGCCAAGTAAAACATCAGTGGATGCGATGGAGTAACTTAATAAGAGAACCCTGCGTTTCTTTCAACACTGAGAAATATTCCAGCGCGAAAATATAAAGCGACATTACCACGGGAGTCCGGGACTTTTTTAAACGGACGGAGGTTTCCGCTAATTTCTCATTTATTGTTCGAAACGCTACAAGGTATGCGATTACTACACTTAGGAGCTTAGTTATATACGGTAGTAGACAATATCATAGGAAATAAGCGGGAACATGAACATTACGAAATATTGTATCACATCACAGAAACGTCTAATCTTAACATTTCGAATCCTACGTCTATTCAAATAGAATGGAAAGTATCGAAACTATAAAAGTACAATGTAGGTATTGTTGCACTGACACAGGATTAGCAGTGGGTCCTTTTCCATTACGGAGACCAAAGGAATGATCGGCAATCAAATCTCAGACGTAAAAGCTAGAAAATTATGTTGTACTAAACATTAAATCGATGTGCTCAAGAAATAGAAATATACTGTATAAAATTTGCTCGCTACACAGAAACACGATTTCACGATTTTACGCTTTTCTCTTAAAATTACGTTTAGTTTATAAATATTTGTATCTAATTAAGCGGGCACAGGTTTGTCGTAAAACCAGCACTCGAAATCTCATGCTGTGATTCACGTTTCCATCAGAATAATGCTTTGATACGTCGAAACTTGATGTCGTCGGAAGTGTTAAGAGTACTCGACAGAAATTCTGGTGATTCGTAATGTTTTCAATGCTTTATCAACATAAACGCGTATAAAATACCCATGAGAGATCTATAAACGAAAATATAAATAGATTTAAATTTATTTGTACTAAATCTAGCGTGGTAAACAAAAGGAATAAAATAATACTAAAAATTAAACATTTAACAGCTTACAAAATACCGTTTTATGATGATAATCATAATTCTATAAACTCTCGGCAAAATGTTAATTACCATATTTTGAACCCGAGGCCGGTACATTGTACATACATTTTACACGAAAACGTCACGGTCACCTTTCCGTTGTTTCCTTCGTTACTATCGTCCCTTCTCTCCCCAGACAAAGTTTAATCATTCACGATCTGCTAAAAAATATTCCCGTATTAAGCAAAACGTATTCGGAGTACGTTATGTACCGTGCCGTTAAGCAGGTGCGTCTAGCACTAACATTTCTATCCGAATGATCAGTGTCGGAATATCGAGGCTCCTTCGTACAACGGCCTACTTTGAGTAATAAAAACTGCTCGCGTCTACGCTTCTTTGGTGGAATATAATTGTATCTTTGCACGTTTAACGGTACCAGTTCACAGATATTATATTAGTGTTGCGGGTAATATTTTAACAGGAAATAAACAACCTCTGTCCTGTTCGATTAAGACGTACCGACAGGTGAATGCATCCTGACAGACGCACGCATAGAGCGTATCGTGAAACTCCATTAATTGCCCTCTACAGAAAGAAGAACGGAGCACTGAGTACATAACTCTAAAGACATAGGTAGACTAAAGAAACTAGTAGTATCTTCTCCTCCGTGCGAATCACGATTCGTCTTTGTACACTATGGTCGTCCTGACTCGTATGACAAGCGCTAATTTCATCCAAATATCACAATACACAAACGATTACGTTCTAGGATATGGCAATCTCACAGCACGCTAATTCAACAGAGATCTCGTATAAAAATAAATAAGGATTTCTTTAACAAAGTATTCGATAAAAATAAACTAAACAGATATTTAAATTATATTACAATACATTCACAAATTATCGTGTGCTAGAACGGCTATTTACGATTAAACGGTTCATCGGAGTTCCAAGCTTCGACTAAAACGGTACGAAATCGATCAGGGAACTAGAGTACTTACTGTTAGTACGCTAGCAGAGTGAACGTATTAATTAAATTGCATTCTCTCTGCTTACTAATGAGCAATACCTTCCAGCACGACGAATCATTTCAGACGCAAGCTTATCGCCATACATATTTCGATTACTTATCTATATCGAGAATGTTTGGAACATCGATCGACAACATATAGAGATAGAGTATCCTATGGTAAAATCTGCGCATTACCTTAATATAGCGTATAGCGTATAAGCGATCCACTTTGATCATGTTTCACGTATAACTGCCTGTCGGTTGTTTCTTTGAATTAAGAGGCATGCATCGTGCTCGCTGACTGGTGCGATAGAATCGCTACAAATTATACATGTATATGTATGTATAATAAATTTGGCGTTGTTAGTCAATAATAAACGTGTCTCTGTTCTAACAGAATTGGAATGTACTTAAACTGAATCGTAGCTGATTGAATTACACTCGTACTACGTCCGTAAAATCATAACACGATTAGATCAATGGCAAGAACTTTTACGCATACTTATCCTCGCCCTTGTCCATCTCCTTGTCTGGTGCATTTGGCCGAATGACAGGCGAGCGAACGCCCAAGCCTATGAGATCGCGTTGCGAGGCATCAGACAACGGCACCAGTCAAGAACACCATGACCAATAATGCACATAGTATAAAAAGTAGCTAAATCATCCTTTTTGTATTATGAACAAAGTACCATATTGCTTTGGCGCAAAACACATTTCCGTTCTTAGGTAGCCTAACTTTGGGCGAAAAGTTTGTCGAGTGACGGTAGTTCTGGTATCGGGTCCCGCCAATACACGAAATTGCTGAATTCGTCCACGGCATGCTCTCTGCAGGCTGGGAAGAGGTGGTCGACTAAGAAGCTCATGTTTGAATACCTGAAAAGATTAATGAAGCGAATATTTTACGCGCCGTGTTCACCGTACTACTGTGTTCGCTGATGAATGTCGAAGAACACTGAGAAACGATTAAACGTCGAATGTTGCAAACGTTAAGAAAGGGGGAATTATGCGTATGGCGTTGTTTAATATACGGGGTGAGGGTGGCAGATCTTTGACGAGATACATTGCTTCTATCGTCTCATCGTTGATGGGATTGAAGTTTCGAACCTTGGAAGAATGCTATCGGTTAGTCGATGAGTGATTTTCTGTTTAACTAAAACTTCCATGCACAGAGTGAAGCATCAGTTCTGAAACTATGTACATATGTAGCTGCATATGGAAATTTAGAGAAAGGCCCAACAGCAAGTCTTCTCATTGTTTACTAAAACTTCACAGAAGACACGATGCATCGATGGGCAATATGTATGTTCGAAGTACTTGGTTGAAAAAGTTCGTGCACAGTTAAAAAAAAAAAAAAAAAAAAAAAAAAAAAAAAAAAAAAAATAAAGAAAATATAAATCGGCGACACACGTGAAACGCTTGATTCGGAACAGTTTAATGCGCGCGCCTAAAGTTGATCAATTTTTCAAGGCGATGAAAACAGTAGGGTTGCTGAAGATGAATGGACTTGTGAACATGGAAACGATAAAAAGCAACTGCGTAACAACAAGTGCTTACCCTATAAATTATAAGAAGATAGGTAGGAGTTCTCGCACAACCAAATACCTCAAAACATAGTAATCACGCTAAGCTAACGAAAGAATTTGATTTTAATCTCTCCCAATTGGAATTGGAGAAGTTACTTTTATCTGACTGTCGTACACGTACTACTGTTCTTGCTAGTCGAGTCCCGAGTGTAGGTGTACGTAATACGTACATTACCGATCGCAATGTCTCAAGTTCCTACGAGTATTACTAATATTAGACAGAAAATACATATCCCATTAATGAGGTAGGAAGTCGGTACGTGTGAAATAGAATCTAGTAGCAACGATATAAAATATACTAATTTGCTAGCATTCTTATCGAAACTATCAATTGGGCTAATAAAATGAAACAGCTATTATGGTTGTGCCGCCATCAGTAGGTGTTTCGCATGGGTAGTGGCGGGAACAACTCATTGACGATATCGCACTGACATGCGTAACTGCAATCACAGAAATATCCGATCTATAAGTATACTTTTCTTAACGACCTGCAGGCAAGCACGTCCCGTCTCCCTAGTTTCGTATAAAGTTCCATTTCGTCGATCTATTGGTACCTTCGGTATTTTATAGGGCATAGGTACATAGCGACACGTATACGTCACAATTCCCTCTGAATTTCATGTCACAATATCATTGTAGATCACAACTTTACAGCTACGGCTTCGAAGGCATACGTAAAGTAAAACTGAACATTGACGCACGAGCAAATACATATCAAACTGAACATAGCGTATACACGCCCGACTATACGATACCAAAGCACAAGTAGTAGTGAAAATCGTAAGAAATAGCCTAAATACATATGTGTCGTATAGTTATAATACAGTTACTTACGAGGATTGGAATGTCTGCGTTAACTCGTGCTTCAATTCACCTCTGTGATTTATAGTGAATATCCGAATAGTGGGGATTCCTACTGCTCGATACGCCCAGACATCCTGAAACAGAAGGAGAAGCGAATAATTAGTAGCGGGAGCCGCAAAAGTAAGTGGAGCAGGTGTACAAACTGAAAGACTGAGAAGAGTATTTACATTGATTCGGTTGCCATAACCAGCGTAAAAAGGTTTCGAGCCATCCGGGAATAGCGCCTGAATGTCGGTAAGACAGGATATCTTGAATTCCTCGGGTTTCTTCTCTATGACTTCGCGATGGAATGCTGAAATCAAGCTGGTTGGGTTCAAAAGCAATGGCCCCTCGGGAAGCGACAAGTCTCCCTGCTTGATGCTCTTCAAGTATTCCCTGGTCACTTTAGCTTGTCCGATCGCTCTTGCGGAAAGATACAGCAGCTTGTAGCCGTTGTTCTTGATCTTTGTAAAGAGCTGAGCGACACCTGATTGGGCCCAGTCTTTGCCAACGATAGGCAAAATATGGCCCAACACGTCGGACTTGGTAATGGTTCCATCGATGTCAGAGATAACGACCTTGTCATCCCATTTCCATTTGTAAATGTGGCATTTACAACGGGTCGTGCCTTGATAAGCCGTCGTAACGCTGAAAACCACTTCGTTGGCTCCATCTTTCAAATTCAGACTAGCCTATAAATAAGAATGAAACACGAAGTGAAGGCCAACAGCATGATTCAGTAGGCACATCGTACGCGCTTTCCGGTATACATGTATGTATACTCATTTGAAAATACATACTATTTGAGCAGATGATAACCTCAAGGTTTTACGGTATTTCTCAGTGGATTCGTAATACGATCTTCTCTCCTTCGGTATCTTAACTCCTTGCAATTCGTTTTGATTGCTATCAGAATCTTCGCTGCCGCTATAACCTTCGCCCTCCCTTTCGCGGTTTGCCTTGGTCTTGGTCAATTCTTTCTTCAATTTTACGCACTGTGCTACACCTTCGGGGACGAGCGTAGAGTCGATATTCTCATCAATGGTGGTTTCCGTGTCTGGCCCTTCGTCGATAGGAGTGCTTTCCTTGGTGTCGACCGACTGCTCCGCGGATTGTATGCTGCCTCCATCGGCTGTAAGACGACATTCAGAACGATGGTTTGAAATCTAATATATCTACGCACATACTTGGAGACCTGTAACAGGAAATAAAACTAAAAGCATCTTACTCTGACTAAGCTCTTGAGATTTCTTTGGCGGCTGCGTAGAACGTCTCCACGAGAACCATGAACTGTAACCACCGCGGCTCTCGGGCTTCCCACTATTTTCCTGTTTCTTTTCTTCGTGCATTGGCAACGACATACATTGCGCATACAGATTTTCTATCGTATTTTGCGGCAAATGTCTTTGAAAAGTAGCATAAGTCATTACGATCGGGCAAGCGGTAGCCCAGTTATAAAATTTTCCGTTAATTTTCACGACTAAATTTGGATTCTCGTATAATTTTGGATCTGAGCAAATATCCTCGAACTGGAGCAAATTTTGATGAAAAGCTTCTTTGGATGGGCCGTTTTCGGAATCCAAACCACCGCATAGGGATAAACTAATGTCCATATTACTATCAAATATAGAATGTTTCGGTTCTTCAAAATCACTGTCCAAGGATTTTGGCCCACCAATAGCTCCCTCCACGCTATTCGGACTTAGAGGTAAACTTGGTCCATTACCTGATTCGGTATCTTCCTCATCCACTGCCTTTGCATCTAAAAAAAGTGTTGATTCCTTTCGGTTATATGCACATACACTCGTTTATACGTATTATAAAGTGTATGTTATATGTTAAATATAAAACAAACTAATCACGATATCGATGCATTATACGTATTTTGAGAAAATAATAGTTAAGCGAAACAATTTCCATTTTTTATGTTTAAAGGTGGTGCGTTAGAGACCGCTGGAGATAATGTATGAGCATTAATTTTAAACTTTAAACGAAGCGAAAGAAGCGGTTAAAGATCTGTTGGTCAGATGTGCATATGCTGAAGCTAAACCGAATCCTCTGTACCTTTGGCTGACGTTGGGCCTCTGTGAGAAGAAGGGAAATAGAGAGCCGCAACTTCCGGATCCAGTTCGTCGGCGTTAATATCGCTGAGGTATATTCCTTCGGATTCCGGATTATGTCTTACCCGAGATGTCTTCTTCATAAACGAGAACATACCGCTGAGCATAGATCGATGCGCCTCGGCTACCATTGAAAAAGCAACCTGTTAGTCTGAAGCGTGTGTCACGATGCTTTTCGCAAGAAAGTAATCAACGATGCGATGTTGTTACTATCACTTATGCGATATGTGTATAATACATCATAAGCAAGCACCGGTTAGTACTTGATAATGTATAAAATGGAAATTGAAAATGTTTCTTTAAACTTTCAACTTGACAGTGAACCAAGTGTGAAAATGTTCACCGAATAACAAAGAAGCGGATACACAAAAGACTACTGACTGTTGTTCGGCTGGTTATCGATGGCTGAAGAGTTCAAGGAATTTCTGTGAGATGGGTGCGACAGCTCTAGCGGTAAATTTGGTAGTTCGCCCCATTTCCAGCTTTGCTGATGGCTTTTATCTTCCTCGCAACCCGATCCTTCTTGAGTGATTTTACGCATTTCAAACTCTGTATCAGACTGAACAGGTGAACATGGCCTAGAATCCTGATTCCTATTAAAGACGATGACAAGAGGAGAGTGCAGACATTAATTTCACGTGTAACTACAGTCCGTGTGCGTGTTTTTGACAACATCTGTATAGGATAGAATAGGATAGGAAGTAAAACTTACTTTGTAACTTCGGTATCACTGAAGAAATGGAAATCTGTTTCCGGACGTTTCTCTACCGTTTCTTGCATGGAGGCTACAAGTTCGTCAGAATCATTCTTCTTCTCTAACTCCGCAACTGGACTCGGTCCCTTCAACATCTTTAAATAACATATGTATTAATAAACGATTACAAAAGTATGGAGATTTTCAAATGCGCGCGACTTACAGACTCGCTGAGAGATTCGTCCGGAACGGATGCATCGTTTTCGCTGATTTCCGTCTGGCTGCTACTGCCGTTACTAGCTTTCCTCTGAGATCCCTTTTTCTTCATAATGCTCTTCCTCTTTCGTTTCCTCTTCGTCAAGCTGTTGTTCTTGCTTTCTTCTTTGCCTTCGTCTTTCAAAGGTTTCTTAGACAGCGACGTATTCGACTCGTCGCTCGACTTTTCCTTCTGGTTAATTTTAACGTCCGCCGCGATAGGTCTAAAGTCATTCTTCACCACGCTAATTTTACGAATTCTCTCCGTCGAAGTTTCAGCTCTGAATGATTTGGGGGTTGACGCAGCCGGATGCAGTTCGTCGTCGATGATGCCATCCATATCAAAAATCTCTCCCTCCATCTTCAAAGTGTCTCCTTTCTCTTCTTCCTTCTCCTTCCAATCGCTTAACAAGGCTTTCTCGAAGTTCTGCCTCTGTTCTACGGGTAATTCTGGGAAATTCTCCTTGAACAGCTTTTCTTTCTCCTCGCTTCTTAGAGCCGAGTATTGCTGACGAATCATCTGCTGTTTCTGCAGCGTGGACATGTTGCCGAAGTTCTCTTTCAGCATGTCGTCCCTCTCCTCCTCCGTTAGAGACGCTATCTGTAGCCACTTCTCGCGGCGCTCCACTGGAAGGTCCGAAAACTCCTCGATTAGAAACTTCTCCCGCTGATCCGCTGGCAGAGCGGACATCTGCTCCCATTTCTCCCGCTCGATGGACAGGACAGACTCTATAAGAATTTTGTCTCTCTGCTGTCTAGACAGGTCGGAGATGTCGGCGAATCTAGGCGGTGGGAAACAACTGTCGTCTGGGATAGGCGAACAAGCCAGATGAGGCGGAATCTCCGCATCCGCCGGGGAGCCGTCGGATCCGACTTCTTCGACGAAGAAGGCCTCGCCCGAATCCCCCAGTTTCATGTGAATCTGCCTTGGGTCTCCATTTATTTCTATATCGACCTGCGGAACAAGATTTAACAAGCTGATCATTACGTACGAAGCACGACCAGGTTACATCGAGCGGAGTACAAGCTTGCGGAGTACAAGCTTGCGGAGTACAAGCTTGCGGAGTACAAGCTTGCGGAGTACAAGCTTGCGGAGTAGAAGCTTGCGGGGTACAAGCTTGCGGATTACAAGCTTGCGGAGTACAAGCTTGCGGAGTACAAGCTTGCGGATTACAAGCTTGCGGAGTACAAGCTTGCGGATTACAAGCTTGCGGAGTACAAGCTTGCGGAGTACAAGCTTGCGGAGTACAAGCTTGCGGAGTACAAGCTTGCGAACTACGCTAAATAGTAACAAGGCTCGAACAATCGCCACTTTACTAGAGTCACAACGAGTTGGTCGAGTATTTCGAATTTTCCGTAAAATTTTATTGGAGAAGTAAAAAAGCGTAGGACGAGAGGCGGAAAAAGTGAAGGGACTTACCACTTTCTCTCTGGAACGAAGCACACCCAATTTCCCGAAACGAACGTGAAAAGGCGAGCAAGTGAACGATCCGCCCGGTTGCTGGACGACGACGACATCGATGGCACCGGTGAGCGTCGCCGCATTGATCTCGTTGTAGAAGTCACGGAAATTGCTTATGAACTTGCCAATGTAGTTCATACTGTACATCTTGGGGCAGTTTATCGTCCAACCGCTTGCAGAATCTATTCCGAACGGAGGATCTCGCCGCGTTGCCCCGTAGCAAAACGGTTCCGGTCTCCCCCGAGACTACTTCAAAGTTTGCCGCGACGACTCTCTCCGAGACTCACTCTCTCTCTCTCTCTCTCTCTCTCTATCTCTCTTTAGACGTGCAGCGAGATCGAAAACACCGAGCACCCTCCACTATAGATTTCGCTGGTAGATTTAGCTAACCATGTTAGGACACTTGGTCTCGCGGTGACATCCAGATTGCTGGAGAGACGCGTTACCTCTGGCCGGAGCGAGCCGAACGCCCGCGATCCACGTTGCAAGTGGAATTGAACGGTTAGAGATAGCTGCGCGAGCGAGCCGTCAGTGACCCGAGACAGTTCCGTTCGGAACTGTCAAGGATTCGAAGCCGGGCAAAATAACCGGAGAACGAGCACTCGCCGGAACTTTGCGACGCGCAATGTCCACCGAAACACACGATTGCCGAGCACACGTCCAAGGTCGAAGGACAGATCGATCCCCCGAGGAGGGCGAATTCCTAACACGGACCGTAAACGCGAATTCTTTGTTCTTGGATGGTTCGGTGCGAATTCAGCTCTCGAGTACCAGCAGACGGTAGTCGAAGTTGACGTTACGGCAGGTCACGTGCCGGTCCCGACCAATCACAGCTCAGACAGGCATCGGTCAATAAGACTCGATGCCACGTGACTCTGTCGCTGTTTACCGGGTTCTTTGAATTCCACCAGCGGCAGCGCTGTAACAGAAAGTCGTCGCCAATCGTTAACCACTCCAACTAATTTTATTCAGCCGGACACTTTATTCTACGCTTACTAATATAATTTCACGCGCTTGGCGATATACTTCTAGGTGATATTCAACGCGAATTCGATTTCAGCGAGTGCGTCGCGCCAAGCGCCAAGCGACCGTGGCCAAACGAAACCGTACAAGCGCAAAATTAAAAATGGAAACTTAACGCGTTACGTAACCGCGCGCGGACAATCGAAAGCAGCCAAATCTGTGCGTTTCATCGGGCTCGATCGCGCTCCGCTATCCGAAACAGTCGTTGCGAGTAACGCTGCAAAAAGGAGTAGGTATATACATATCGCTTTCCTGAAGGTTACGCAAGAGAGAAGGTTGCGCACGAATCTCGGGGGACTCGTTGTTCGACGAACCTTTTCCAAATATTTACAGCGTGTATCATTTCAAACCACAGCACACGCATAGAGTAGAGAAAAAAAATACATGCATGTAATTGCCTACGAGTACAGTCGTGGCTCGCGAAACTTGCAACTCATATCTTCACCGTGCGGCCGTGCTTTATCGCGGCACATCGATACGATAATTTTTTCCATCTTGCGCAACTAGACAGCGGATTATGGTATTTTATTTTATATTATATTATTCTATTTCTGTTACGGTATTTTATATATTTATATTTTTCTTTTTTTTTAATTATTTTTAATCATACTATGTACTAATTTGTATTCATTGTTAGCTCTGTATACTAAAGGGTTTCCCGTTAAATAATAATAATAATAATAATTATTTTATATAATAATTATTAATAAATTAATAATTAATTTCCTGTCCTTCCGAACTTCCACGAACCGCGGGGATTATCCGTTTTCAGGGGCCGAATCAGGCGATCGCTGCTCGCTGACCAGCAACGTTGGCCGTGAATGTCGTGATCGATTGCACCACACACCAACGTCTCTTTGTGCGCGGCCACACTGAAGGAAATTGCGTCGCGTGGCGGAACCGTCACCGTCAGCTTTGACTCATCTCATTGATTTAACGCATACGAATTTATGGGAATCAGACCGGCCCAAAGCCAACGATCGTCCTTTGGTCGCGGCGCTACGGTAGAATGGTAATAATAATAATCCAGGGCACGGAGGTAGAGCGAGGAGAGAGTGGCCGTCGAGGGGAATGAGAAACAGCTGTTTCCGGGAAGAAACGAGGCCTCTTTGTAGAACCGCGACCGTTCTCCGTGGCACGGAATCACGAGTCGATGATTCTACGTCCAGCGCGTTCGTTAGTTACGCGATGTACCTATCTCGACGAATTCTTCGGCATTCGGCGAGTCGCCAGAATTCAGCGACGCCAAAGCCAAAGCGGACCGCTTTGCGAAACCTTTCGCGTCCAAACATTCTCCCGTTTCTTTCTCTTTTCCTGTTCCCTCCTGGTGTCCTGCTAGATTACGCGACATTCAAACGACACGCAACTTGCAATTAGCACCTGCATGACAATTCGAGCACGACCTATCACGACCGCCCTCGCTCGTCTGCTTCTAATTGCAAGCTTATCTCCACGCTTATGCAATCGAGACCGAATCGATACTACTTGTAATTACAAGTCAGCAGGTATCCAATGAATCCGACACTTTACCAGTTGATTGCTAGTCACGCATTGCCACTGCACCTTTCGGGAGCTTATACGCCTCCGAAGCCTTGTGAAAAGCCTTTCGAGGTGCAACCGAGCGCGCGGACTTAGGAAAACGCGACACGGCAAGCGGTCCTCGGTTCACTCGGAGGCTCGTAGGAAACCTGTGTCTTTAAATCGATACGAAACGAGGTGTAGGGTAAATCCGGGAGACGCGGTCGACCTAATATAAAATGGCTATTACAACTAATATAGATATTAGTTATTTTATCAGAACAAACCTAATATGTTCAGAATTTTATGCCGATTCAGAAAAACTGGTCGATATTTGCTTTAAGACAATATTTACTGTAAATCGGGTTGAAAACTGAAGTCGTGACATCTTACCAACTCTCCCGAGGTGCCGGGAGAAATGGTTTTCGTCGTTGGCAGAGACCACTCACATAATTATTCATAGAAAATTAAGAAAGGATAAAGCAAAATTATTTATGAGTGAATACAACTACGGATTCATTGATATTTAATTTGTTTACGCTAAACAAGTAAAGAACACATCAAAGAAAAAGTGAATTACCTACTGGCGATTAGCAAGGCAAATGAATACAAAAGTGAAAAAATAAACTAAATAAACAAAAATAATAATAAAATAATAATAAAAAATTAAAAAATAATAAAAAAATCATAACTCGACCATCTCACCTTTCTGCAGCGAGACATGGTCTTCTCGTTAGCTTTGAGAGGAAGAGTTAATATGGCCAAATACTTTGGCTGCATTGTCCCTCAATATCTCTACTATCTTATTATTCCAAACATTAAAGGAAAATAAACTTAGAAGTATATTTTAAATACGATTCTGTACAACCGCTGTTTGACAAAAGAGGTTAAATCTAACATCAATTTACCTTTTACAGCCTATAAATTCAGAAAAACACAGAAGGAAGCGAAATAACGCTATTCATTAAACTATTTGGCTTCTAGAGAAGTAATTGGTCTGCACTTTAATGCATTTTTACGTATAGACTCTGAAATATAGCGACACGACCAACTCTCCGGCCCGACCGCGTCTCCCGGATTTACCCTATGCTGGACGCGTGAAATAATCACGATTGCTTTTCATCGAGCGCCCGCGTGATTTCGTACGACGGCCAACCTTTGCCCCTTACGTTGCGTCGTGTTGCGTTACGTTACGACGATACGGGTTTGCTTGCGCAATAAGGTAAAAGACCCAATACGTGGACACGTCCCAGTAGCTGGACACTGGTGCAAATAATACTGATTAGTACATTTAATATTCCCTTTATCCAAAAAGAACTATTTTATTCAATTATTCAAATATTTAGTGAAATATATTCATATATATATATATATTTGGTATATTTGTAACACTTTCGTAAAAAACAATTTATTCTCTTGAACTGTCCGGTTTACAGCATTTTAGTATTGGATTTATCTGATTTGCTAAGCAGTCGATGCTTCACACGAATACACATAACCTTCAAATTAGTCATTCAATAACAGATTCTTTTTACTCAAGTTTGTTTACTGATTTGAATAAATTACTTATACAGAAGAAATATGCAAAAAGAAAAAACTATTGTGTTGTTTTTTTTATTTAATTTCTCTAGAAAACATCCAAATTGCTGATGTTTCATTATGTGTCCATGAAATGGGACAGTAAAATCGGGATGCCGGGACATACTACCGTTAAGGAACTGGTTTCTGATCAGTTTAGAAGGTTTCCCGCTTTAATATTTATTTTTAACCTAATAAAACATTAAATCATAGACTTTTTTTATACTAAAAGTTGGATTAATGTTTAAACTTCAAGGAGAAATTTTAAAAAGTTGAAAATAAATATATAATTTAAATACTTATAAGGTATGGAATAATAAGGTGACTAGGAACTAGTTTTTAATCATCTAAAACTAACAATACTAACTGCTTTCATAGACAACACATATATTTTTGAATTATCAATTTTTATATTAGTAATTATTTCAAACAATTATTTATTGACATAAACTCAAAAGAACGATTTATTTCATGAACTGATAAAAAATTAGTGCCTGATCAAGAACTAGTTCCTTAACGGTAGTTAAGCTGTCCAAGTATCGGGCCATTGTAAGGTCTATGAATTTTCAATATTTCACAAAATTATTCACTCCTACAATATGTGTTTTTTTTTAATGATGCCCCATGTAATTGCAAAATCGTTTTTATATAAATCGATTTGTATAACTGAAAGATTCTCAAATGTGTGTGTACGCCGTACCTTAAATGTCCAGGTATTGGGACATTTACCTTACTGGTAGGGTTTTATCGAGCGACCGCTTAAACGTTTACCGCGCGGCGTGTAAAAGTCGCGAGCGAAAGTAATCCGTTTATGGACGCAAGCTGCATTTCCCCTCTCTCGCCTGCACCGGCCTAGTGTCGTTCTTACCCTTTTCGCATGGAGCTACTTACGTACCTACGTTCCACCGTTACGCTCGGCTCGTGACGCAGAGAAGAGGGCCGCGTCGACGCGGTAGCCAATTAGAATTAGAACCCGCGCGAGGAAGCAGGTAAATGCCGTTGTCTAGGGGCAAATGCGTACTATTTCTTAAAGCAAACGTGCTTTCCTTTTCGCGCGGATCGCTTTGGTTCAGAAAGAGAAAGGACCGTTTATTACGCCGCTGCGTTCACATTCCTAAAACCAGCAGGCTTAAGAGAGACATCCGTTTACCTCCGCTAGCCGCTGTACCTACCAGCTAAAACCAGCTCTCAAGCACAGCGGCCAAAAGTTCTCGTTTACTCGGGACCCGTCGCGCCGCGCATATGAGCCATTCGAATTCCGTAATTATTACGGATCACGGTGCGGGGAAAACGGATGACTCACGGGCACGTCAAGCAAGTCGAGTTTGGAGCTATATAGGTACACTGATTCCGCCACGGTTCCCGTCTTCCGGTGTTTACGTTATTATGTACCTCTTCAGATAACAGTATTTACCTCGGCTGATTAATCGGAAGGCGATTCGCGGACGGCGATAACCAGCTGTTTTCACAAGTTCGTTCGTCGTCATCGCGCGATGACGACGAAGCATGTGAAACGAAGTTCACAGCCGGGAAACTTTCATCGCGAGGCCTTCGTTAGACATAGCTGTCGCGAATCCAATTTTGGGGCAGGGACTCACTGGTTCTTTCGATAGAGGTCTGTTTCTCGTTAAACGGCGTTCGTCGCGCACATCCGGATTCACGATAGTTGGCCCCTGCCCAGTTAAATTGGTCGACCATGGACTTGACATTGAACTCGGCGAATGGCACAGGCGCGAGGCGCGAACGTTTCCTCGCCTAGCACGGTGATCGGCTGGTGGAAGAGTTCCCGGGTCTGTGTTCTTTCGCACGAGGACGATGCACGATGGACGTCTCCGTGTTTCGTTGTAAAGAGGGTAATCGATGAAGCCTAGGTACGCGGTCGGAAGGCTCGCTGGTGGCAGGCAGGGACTCCTACCGGTACGTAAAATACCGGTATTATACCGGTATTTTTCGGTTGTATCTTCGTCTGAGACTTAATACCGGTATAACGCTCATACCGGTATTTCGCCAATACAGCTATACCGAAACCGATATTATACCGAAATAGATAAATACCGAAAACAAAAGGTTACCGGTAACCGAAATAAATACCGGTATTTTTTCGGTATTCTTTTCAGTAACATGGTAGGTTTCGGTGTTCACCGAGAAGAATACCGAAAAAATACCGGTATTTATTTCGGTTACCGGTAATTCCGAAAACCGATTGTTTTCGGTATTTATCTTTTTCGGTATGATATCGGTTTGGGTATTTATCTGTTTCGGTATGATATCGGTTTCGGTATAGCTGTATTGGCGAAATACCGGTATGAGCATTATACCGGTATTAAGTCCCTGGTGGCAGGTACACACGAGAAACCGCGCTACGGCCTTGAGCTTCGCTGCCGAGTTGGCGCTTCCGAGGGAAATAAGATTAACGAGGGAAAACCTAGGTGTCTAGGTGAATTTTACGGAACCAGTGCCAAGCGGTCTAAATTCTGCAGCTGCTTCTTCTGATCACCACCGGTAAACCGTACAGCGCATTCGGTGACTTTTAAATTATCTGTACAACCTACCACGAATTGCTCGCCGCGTCATCCACGTCGTCGCGTGCGATATAATTAACGAGGATGACTTTTCAGATTTTTCCGCTACGCTGCAGAGTCCAAGTCACCCGTGTATTATACACCTATCGTTCTGTTCCGTTCTGCTAGTTTCCCAAGCCTGTCCCTCGACCGAATGATTTCCTTCGCAAAGGCAGATTGCCTTGGAAACTGCAGGAAAGATGGGAACCGATCAACAGTTTGCGGAAATTATCTATCGCCTCTTCAAGCACGTCGACTGAAGAGATCTCTCGTGGCGCGATACGTGGTATACACATATTTACATATGTACGTATGCCGGCGGACAAGGTCAAAGAGAGAGAGCAGACGTACGGACGTGATTCTCGCTCTGGCATTTTCATTCATAAGCGCAGCCTTCATTCATGCGCGAATCAACGATCCGAGGGAGAGAGTCCAAGCGCATTCGCGGGCTACGCACAGGCAGAGCTACTTACCGAATTGAGACGCCGAAGGAACTTTGGCCGTCGGGAGGAAAGCGGGTACGAACGGCCGAGCGAACGGTGCGGTAGTTATGTGTATTCCCTCGACGCTCGATGGAAACAAAGCTCGAGGACCGAGAGAGAGAGACTGCCAATCGAGAGCGAGGCACCAAGGTGTTTGCTTTCCTCGACACTATCGAAGAATGTCCCAACAAAAGGCGACGGACTAAGATGCTCGCGTAGGTGCGTGGTGACGCGCGCTCGATACCACGGTTTACCGTGCTCACCAACCACTCGCCGAATATAGGCGCGCGCTCCCGCTTCTTGCGTGTCAACGGCGGACACGCGATCGTGGCAGCTTTATTCGTAAACACGAAGCTGCGGCGCAGAAACCGGGCTTTGTACGTTTCTTACCAATCTTACCAGGGGCAAACAAAGGCCACCGACGGCTCCGATTGGCCGGCGGGGCTCGAACCAGGCGGCGAGCCTCCTTCTATCTTCTGCCTTCGGCTTTCCGCTTCGCGCGGAGAAAGGAACGGAACGCGTCGGATCGTTGACCCAGATTTCCTGCCGACTCGCGAGCGTGGCTCACCGCGATAATCACGCGTCCCCGAAAAACACATTCCGTTCGACCTCACGCCATCGAGGCCTCGAATCACACTCCTCCGCCAGCAAACTCTTCCGTCCGACCCTTTCATCACCCTTTCGTTTTCACGCGCCACTCGTGCAACGACACGAGGGACACCGGAGGGAACCGTTGTAACTAGGGATTGCAAATTTACCGACTTTTTCAATTACCGGTAATTCGGTAAAGTTTTCAATCAAAACCGGCTTACCGATAATTTACCGGTATTTTTTAAGGTATTGAAAATATAAGAGCAAACATTACAAAAAAAGACTTTTTTTGAACTGTAATCGAGCATTATAATAAATATATGCAAATAAAACTATTCTGCATATAAAATATGAAATGAGATAACACAAAATAGATATATTTGTGTAACTATTGACAATACTTATTAATATGGATCTTCACCACGAAAACAACGAAAAGAATCTTATCCTACATACATAATTAAATATATTTTATTTAGCAATTTTTTTTAACAAATAAGCACGCAAAAAACATAATTTGTCTAAACTTTGGTCTCCTGATCGCGATCTAATTTTTGTACAAAATAATCCAGCCACGGATAAAGCACTCTCAGATTCTACACTTGTTGGTCGGATAGTCATTAAGAAATCATATGCCATTTGTACCTATATATTTTCTCCTTACTTTTTCTACTTGAAAATAAGTTTTTTGATGACTTGATTTAGATTTTTAGTTCTCTTTTGGCTTAGAGTTGATTCTTCATGAGATACTTCGGTTTTCGTCTTTATTAGTAACTGAAGTTTTGTTCACTGATAACGATGTAGACCGAAATAACGAACGCATATATGCGCTATATTGATATACGTAATTTATCGAATTACCGGTAAAAATTGGACGAATTACCGGTAAAAATTTTAGGGTATATCTCGCGATTTACCGGGAAACCGGTAAACCGGGTTACCGGTATTGCAATCCCTAGTTGTAACTTGTAACAGGATAATGATTATATCGCGCTTCCAAACTTTCCCCGATTATCGCCTGCTGCATGGATACGTAATCCGCGTTATGTATGCACGTGCATCGTTTGGTAATGGCATACATATGTAAATCGGCCCCAGCTGTTCCTCGGCCCTCGAATCACTCGGATGCGAAAGCCGACAGGCATGCTACCGCTCGGCCGCGGTTACTTTTTCTGTAGAAACTCGGTATTCCGCAAGCGGTCATTGCGCTTTTTCTATTCGTCCAATAATAACGATCGCAGCAATCAACGCTCGACCGAGAGACAAGGAACAACAATGACGCGGGCCATTATTTATTGTTTGCTCTACCATTACGCACCGCCCAAGTGTTTACGATCCCGCGCAGCCAAGTTGGCCAGACCCATGCGGACGCGCGTTCTTTGAAAAACAATGTTTCGCAACGGAGGCATAATAGAGTAATAACGTAAGAGCGTAAACCGTCGTGACGCGTTTTAATACACCCACCCGATTCCAGCTACAGATTCCATTCAAGAGCCGTAATCCCGTCCAGAGGCTCCAGGCATAATACGAGATCGTTTGTCAGAGGCTTTGGCATCGTCTATGCTGCGCCGACCGTGCCAACATATAACCGCGAATCCGATAGGGAGCATGGGAAAGCACCGAGGGACGTTGCGTGGGTGGTTCCCTTGCCCGTCAACGCGCCTTTAAGGGGGCAATATACGTTTCTCGACACTAAAATGTACTCAATGTTTACAAGCAATTTGTGGACAAACTATTAGGCCGATTGGTTGAATTCTTTTTGTAACGTAAAAGTAGATGTTTATACAGCAGTAAACACGAATGAGGATGTATAAATTGTTAAAAATTTGGCGTCTAATTGCATTAACGCAGAATGGTTTTTTTTATCCTGCCGCAAACGGTGTGCATGATTTAACTCGTACAAGTAATCTGAAACAAAAATTTGCGATTTATTTAGGGTAAATCCGGGACACGCGGTCGACCTAATATAAAATGGCTATTAAAACTGATATAGATATTACTTATTTTATCAGAACAAACCTAATATGTTCAGAATTTTATGCCGATTCAGAAAAACTGGTCGATATTTGCTTTAAGAAAAAAAATTAATGTAAATCGGGTTGAAAACTGAAGTCATGACATCTGACCACCTCTCCCGAGGTGCCGGGAGAAATGGTTTCCGTCGTTGGCAGAGACCACTCACATAATTATTCATGGAAAATTAACAAAGGATAAAGCAAAATTATTTATGAGTGAATACAACTACGGATTCATTGATATTTAATTTGTTTACGCTAAACAAGTAAAGAACACATCAAAGAAAAAGTGAATTACCTACTGGCGATTAGCAAGGCAAATGAATACAAAAGTGAATAAATAAACTAAATAAACAAAAATAATATTAAAATAATAATAAAAAATAAAAAAAATAAACAAAAATAATAAAAAAATCATAACTCGACCATCTCACCTTTCTGCAGCGAGACATGGTCTTCTCGTTAGCTTTGTCCCTCAATGTCTCTACTATCTTATTATTCCAAACATTAAAGGAAAATAAACTTAGAAGTATATTTTAAATACGATTCTGTACAACCGCTGTTTGACAAAAGAGGTTAAATGTAACATCAGTTTACCTTTTATAGCCTATAAATCCAGAAAACCACAGAAGGAAGCGAAATAACGCTATTCATTAAACTATTTGGCTTCTAGAGAAGTAATTGATCTGCACTTTAATGCATTTTTACGTATAGACTCTGAAATATAGCGACACGACCAACTCTCCGGCCCGAACCGCGTCTCCCGGATTTACCCTACACTTATTGAGATCATAGTTATCGGTCAACGAGGGCTTTTTCCGATAAAATAAACCATTTCTTAATAACAAACAAAAATGTGCGGTTCTTTTTACGAAAATCATGATCTCCGTCTTCTAATTGTTACTACTGCTACAATATCGTGTTTTTCAAAAAAACCCCTCGTCAACCGATAACTATGATCTCAATAAGTGTAAATAAATCGCAAATTTTTGTTTCAGATTACTTGTACGAGTTAAATCATGCACACCGTTTGCGGCAGGATAAAAAAAAACCATTCTGCGTTAATGCAATTAGACGCCAAATTTTTAACAATTTATACATCCTCATTCGTGTTTACTGCTGTATAAACATCTACTTTTACGTTACAAAAAGAATTCAACCAATCGGCCTAATAGTTTGTCCACAAATTGCTTGTAAACATTGAGTACATTTTAGTCAGAGTTGGGCAAAATGTAATCTAATTACAAATTGCAAATTACGATTAAACTGTAATTGTGTAATTGATTACACATTATTTTCTGTAATCGTTCATTTAGATAGTTGACAAAACCGAATGGTCAACTTCCTACATGAACGATTACAGAAAATAATGTGTAATCAATTACACAATTACAGTTTAATCGTAATTCGCAATTTGTAATTAGATTACATTTTGCCCAACTCTGATTTTAGTGTCGAGAAACGTATATGACCCCTTAATCCCGACATTGTCGCGCCTTTTCTTTTCTCCCTGGATCACGATTCACGGCCACAGTTGTCCGTGTCTTTGGCGAACACACGTCGAGACGATAGCCCCTGTTTCGCCGTTATTTGACAGCCGAGTTCTGGTTTGTAAGTTCGCCTTACCAACGATCGGGACGGAGACAGAAACGGAGAAAGCGCGTTGAAATGAACGCTGCGGGGACTCGCGGACGAGCAAAGTATATTTCGAAACTGCGGATAAGATGCCCTTGGAAAAGGCGGTTGATCCGCGTGGCCGAAGAAACGAACAAAAGGCAACAACGAGGACCGCGACGAAGGAAAACAATGATTAGCTCGCTTCCTTCTGTTTAATTAACGACGCGGGGATAGGGCGCTGACAATAGCATAAAAGCAATCGCGCGGTTGAAAGCTGTCTATCGTCGGAAAGATACAGTGGCTTGTTATTGTAAACACCGGCCACGTTGTTGTCTAATACGTTCCCCGCTATTTCTCTAGTCGCAAGCACGAGGTACGAGCTGGGAGCCACGTCGTAAACCTACGTCGCAGCACCTGTGACGCGCGAAAACAAACAGAAGCGTATAAATAACCGACACTTTATTAGAGTGGCTCGATACGCGTGTGCGGCGCACGCCGCGCGGATGCACTTTCTGCGTGATTATTTTTAATTACGATGCCTCGTAAAACAAAGGTCGGGCTGGTCAAACTTCCCTACGAGCAGCGAGGGATGCGGGACAACAGACTTCGCTGGCCACCGCATCCGATTCCATTGCAATCCTAGACAACCGACTATTTTCCTCTTCGAGAATACAGCTGCTACAAGTTACAAAGAAACTGTATTCAATTAACCGCGAGCTAATTTCCTCCGATCATTCAAGTATACTCTGCACTCTACTTTATTGGCTGCGATTGGTAAGGTAAGGCGTGATGTTGGATACTCTCCGTTAGGGCAGCACTCGCCAAACGATGCTCGTCTGCGTTGATAAAGACTGTGCGAAGTTGGTTCGAGTCCACGCTCCCGTTTCGCACACACGCTCAAGTTGTAAGTGTCACCGACAACGATTACCCGGAACCTTAGGATGCCCAGATAAGAATGCTAATTGCGGTTGATAAAGCCTCAATTAGCCGATAGGTCGGCTGGCGAAAATCGCGACCTACTGGAAACGGTGACCGAGTCGAGTCAGTCTAATGATACAACGTCGTGTCAAGCCAGTCGAGGGGGAAGGAAAAATCCTTCTCGAGTAAAGAATTGTTCGTGTGATAGAATAAAAAAAAAAAAGGGAAACTTCTTGTCGGCTTGCGACTCTGGTGGAAACGGGCGGCACTGAAATGCGCGCAAAGCAATTGTTTGTGAGCTGCTGCTGCGTAATCGCGGTTGCGGTTGCAGTTGCTGCGGGGCAGGGCAGTGATTCCGGTAGAGAGCTTTTGGTCTACGAGGGGCAAAGCTCCGAGGAAAGAGAAGAACAAGGTGAATGGCTTCGGGCAGATCTCACCGAATTTCTTCGTCATTTATTTCCACTGGTATCCGAGTTTATGCGCAACAACGATTTGGACCCGCTGAGCATTCGGGACGTTCGTCGAAGCTTTTGGATGGTAGGTAAACGGAGTCTCGAGCCCTGGGTTTCTCTGAAGACCGTGGGCCAGCCCGTTGGCGATAGCTTTGGGTCAAGGGAAAGCTAAGTTTTCAGGTAGAAATCGAGATTGAAGGCCAGTCGGTCGTGGCGCGAAAGCGAAAGTGAACCTTCGAACCGACGAAAGCGAAATTAACAGGCGTTGAACCTTGAACGAAAACGACAGTGAACCGGCGACGATCGCGCAACCTCGGTCGTTCAACTGCCTTCGCCGAGGATCTGCGCGAGATCAACACCTCGAGAAACATCCTCCGAATACGAGATTCTTGATGGAGGAAAGTCGCGACTCGGTCTTGAACCACGATAGGCAGAGGCCAGCAGATGTGGCTCCACTCGTAACCCACTCTCCTTCGTCGATTCGAGGCAACGAATGCTAGATTTGAACCGGACCGAGGCACAAGTGGTCTGGAAAACGGCGTTTCGTGGCCAAAATTCAAATAATACTTATATCGATTTCTTTCCACACATATTTTGATCTATTACGATTATTTATACTAATTGTGATGTAATACGATTATTTAGAGTGAATTATTAAAAGAATAGTAATTGTTACTGTGCACAAAAGAATGAAATATCACGGCAAAATTCTAGACATATTTATGGCTATTTTGTAAGTCAAAATTAATTGCTTTTATAATAAAATTCGATTACATTTAGTTAAGTTAGCATTTTTGGAAAAGTAGACAATATTAAAAAGATAAAAAAAGAACGTAAAACGAAAGTACGAGTAAAGAAGTAAGACGAAAACTGATTGATAAATATAGCTGAAATATACATATATAACTAAATTTTAAATTAGAGAATTTATACTGTAATATATAAAATTAAATGAAAACTTCAAACTGCAAGAGATGGTTCACTGTGCGCATTCGGTAAAAGACTAATCCGAGGAGGCAGAAAGACACTTCGAACGAGCCAATATCCAGTGTTCTTTCAAGTGGTTGCATAGGGACACGCGTTCAGAATAGAGCTGTTGATACCCGGGAGAACGGGTACCCGGGTACCCGTGAGATACCCGGGAAAAAAAAAATTCCCGGGTAGGCGTTACCCGGGTAAACTACCCGAGATACTCGAGACTCTCGAGATCTCATAGAGTACCGTTCCATAATTGAAGCCACACTGAGCGTCATGGCCTTCGAGTCGAAGGCTTCGACCCCCGGGGAGACAGGAATACCCATTACGAAGTGAGGAATCTCCAGCTCCGAATTTCTCATCAGGTCTTTGCGAAAACGACGCCAATCGATTCCTTATGTTTCTCCGATGAACATAATACCAAGAACGACATCATTCAGACCACAATGAAGAAAATTCCATGAACAAATGATTTGCATAATTTCAAATTCACTTCGTTAAAAATAGCTCGATTTACACGAAATTTGGTATGATTTTCATCGGAAAAACATAAGGAATCCATCGGTGTCACTTCCATTTCGATACGATGAACATTAAATAGCTTCTTAATATACTGTAATGAATATTTTACCCTCGAGTACGGGGGGCCGACCTCGATTCGCTGCGGTCGGCCGAGGATTCATAATACCTGATTCAGAAATAAAATAATTCTTAACTCTTTATCGTATCGATATGGAAGTGACACCGATGGATATCTTATGTTTTTCCGATGAAAATCATACCAAATTTCATGTAAATCAGACTATTTTTAACGAAATGAATCTGCAAATGAAAAACATTTGTTCGTGGAATTTCCTTCATTATGGTCCAAATTACGTCGTTCTTGGTATTATTTTCATCGGAGAAACATAAGGAATCGATTGGCGTCGTTTTCGCAAAGATCTGATGAGAAATGCGGAAATCCTGGGCATTTCTCACTTCTTAATGTTATTCGAACCCCTTCGAGGGTCGAAAGCCATAAAATTCGGTGAGGTACCGCAGGGGGTTGACCTCGCCACAGGGTGCCAGACGGCATCTCTCTGACAGGCATCGCTCCAGAATTACGTTCTGTACTCTGTAAGTTCTCGAGATTCTCGAGAGTCTCGGGTAGTTTTCCCGGGTAGCGCTTATCCGGGAATTTTCTTCGTCCCGGGTATCTCACGGGTACCCGGGTACCCGGGTATCTCGTGTTCCCGGTCCACAGCTACAGCCCTAGTTCAGAACGCCAAAACTCCTCGCGCGACGGATTTTAAAATCCCTATAGAGCCAAAGGTTGCAGGAAGTTGCACTTAAAATTTACACGATCTGAACAGTAATTGTCTAAGCTTTCATATAAAATAGGTCCGATGTGTATCACTTCTAATCATTTTTTTATAAGCCTTCTCAAAGTGTAAATAGTTATAAATTTTACATTGTTTATACACGCATTAAGAAATGCTTATAACACATATAAATAACTAAAATATATTTACTTACCTACATACTGGTGTAATACAAACCCATATTTTATTGTTCTATAATGAGTAATTACAACAATTAGTTTCACTTAAAATTTCATGATTTACACTTTATAACACTATATCTGATTATAGAATTGCCTGAAATATATAATATGATTGGAGTTTGAAGGTTCCGGGGGTTATCAATACATAGGAAAAAAAAATTTCTGTAAACATTGAAGTTGAAAAATTGACTTTTGGCCACAAAACGCCGCTTTCCAGACCACTGTGCGAGGGTGAAAATCATCGGCCATGGACGTATCTGTCGACTTTGATCGTTGTAAGATCGCCGACAATCCATTTCATCGTATCATTTCAATCCATCTTGACAACAGACACGAATCTTTAGCAGAGATAATGTCTCACCTTTGCAGCGTAAGATATGCATAATAATAAACATTAAAAAAAAAAAAAAAACAAGAAAACAAATGCACAGTACCGATAACAGATAGGATTTGGATATCATCATCTGAATGTTAATAATAATAATCTCTGCGCACCTGCGTAAAGGTATCGTAAGACATTTGTCGTTCGGTTTGACAATTTCGTCTGCTAAAATTGTTGAATGTTGAAACATAGCGAAGAAAACCGAGGCGAAGCTGTCATTCGAAACCACAGCAAAGATACGCTTCGGAGCGCTGTGCCCAGAAAACGAGTCTTCGTAAACACGATTATGTTGCAATGCCACTCGCCGCGTTACCAAATAAACCACTTTTACGCAACTACTAAAAAATACAATCTTGACTTAGAATTAGATAAAAGGATTCACCACGAATAATCAAATGTTTTCCCGTGTTTCTTTTTCAGCTATTCCTAGTTCTGCCTGGAACGTGCCTCGAGTTAACGTATTCCTTCTCTTCGGGATTGCTGTATTATCTGTCCGAATTAGAACGCAACGATACCCTTATCGTCACTTACCGAGATAAAACTTTAAACATCGATGCGAGCATTGCGCTTGACAGCGTTCTGGTAACTATGGGACACACCATTCTCCTACGATCGGAAAGACTTATGTAGAGGCAAGCTAGGAGTGCGACAATAAAGTGGAAACTTTCTGCTCTCCCAGCTCTCTTGCGATTACTTCGTAAAGCTGTTGTTCCTGCGACAGTGTGGAACAATACGAGCGGAGGCAACTTCGCTTTGGCTGAGAATTCGCGTGGATTTTGACATGCTTCGCGGCAGATTCGCGTTAAAGGATCTCAAGCTGAATAGAATCGAGTACGCGATCACACTATCGCGACTATCCGCTTTGTTTGCCAGAGAGATCGGTGCCTACATCCAACGATTATTTTGCGCAGGTCCATCAAAGTGTCCATTCTCGGCGGTAACTTGATGGGACGATTCACCACGCTTGTCACCAATATCGCGATCTCCACGGTTAAAAAGACGCTGATCGAGACAGTGGAGAAAGAAGCGGCAATCATGGTTCGAGAGCACCTCGAGTGGCTAAACGGTAACATGTTCCCGTGGAACGTTCTTCGGTTATTTATAACGATATAGGGTGACTGTACCTAATATCGCCAGTGTTCCTAATATCGCCACTCTATATATCTCTTAAAGTAAGCTCTAAAATTTATCGGTTATGCACTGAATTAGTACCTAAACATATGTAGGAAGACATACTATAATTGCAGCATCATGTGATCAACAATTACAGAAAGGGAAGGATTTTAGAGAATCTTAATAGTGTAAAAATTTATTGGACTATCACAATTTTACGCCACATTCGGAGAAGGTAAGTCTAATAAATCTGTGAATGCAAGAATATCTACTAGAAATACCTAATTAATGATGTACTTAAGAAATAAAATCGATTCAAATATTTTTCGTAATGAAAATAGCGTTTTTCTTTTAGCAGTATGCGTGTTCTCAATACCGCCTACCGAAGAACAATGGTTTCGATGCAATGCTTGTTACAGGTGAGGTCACGAAATGTGCGGAGCAACCGAAATAAAATTTATTTGTCCAATATGTACATCGGAACGTAAAAAATAAAATATTTTAAAAATCTATATTTTCAAATTTCTATATTATTCTAATAAAAATGAAATCAAAGATGGATAAAAAGACATTTATAGAGCAAGAAATAATAAAAGCACATGTGAAAATGACTTTAAAAACTCATATATACATGAATTAATCAATATTTCTTGAGTAGGCGATATTAGGTACACTTTTTTCAGGACCCGATTTTTGCATGTCTTACGTTTTTTCAGTCCTAATTAACAATTTGTAGGTTTCAACGATTCTAACATATGCTACAGGAAAGATGAATAATTTCTCTTTACTTTGAAACGAACTGCATGGAAAAATATCAATTATTATTCAATCGACAGCGATTTAACTTTTGCCTGGCGATATTAGGTACAGTCACCCTAACACCGCGCGATTAAGTAGCATTTACGATTATTAAATCAGTAATTGAACTATAATCTATGTAATACACTTCGCGAAGCACTTGCCAAGCGTCGCACTTGTATCTGATTTTCGCATTATCTCTCTCATCATTGTAATTTGTATTGTAGTACCATCAATTTTGACAATAAACCTGATAACGTCGATGCGACTTGATAATTCGATAAGATGCACCGAGATAATCGGACAGCGCGACAATAAAAAGTAGATGAAATGGCCAGACGGGCCAGTAGCACAGATCGCTCGCGCTTAACATTTCGCTCCCATCCTCCGCCTCGCCATGGCCACTAGGATTCCACTTTTCTTCTTCTGTGTTCTTTCCCTTCTCTGTACCTCGGGCCTAGCATTCCCTACCCACGACAGGTAAGTTTCCCGTCTATCGCCAAACAACTGTGCAATGCCAACAATGTATTATCTATTTAAAGTAGCACTTTGTGTGACGCAAGCTACGACCTACAATTAGAAATATCAATGTACATGTATATACGTAGCTTTTTCAAACGGTCGCTTCTACTAAATAGTGAACTTTTATCCACTTGCCCATATTGCCCATTGGCTAATGAAAAAACTGGGTCACTTTTATTTCCAATTTCTCGTGTTGCAGAGCAAACGATGTCGATGTGGCACCTTACGGAATGGTATCGGCTAAGATGAACAAGCTATTCGACACAATGCTGCCCAACATACGGAACATTCTGCTCAAGTTTGGATTGGACCCATTGAAAATGAGGAATATGGTCCAGCCGCTGGTATTTATCGCTGTACATTCGCCAATTTGTTTCTGAAAATCTAATACTTTTACCGCTGCAGGAAGGAATAATCGACCACGATGGTGTCCTCAAGATGTCAGACGGCTGGTTACAAGGAATGTCGGACGTTGTACGCGCGGGAGACATCGTTTTAGCTTACTCCAACAAAGTTCTTAACGTAGACATGGACTTGGGATTCGACGTTCTCGACGTAAGATTAGACAGACACCTTTGCGTTCGACTACTGCATATTCCGCATACATATACGTTAGGGTGGAGTGAAAGAAAAACATTTTTTCAATGATCAAATTCTAATAGTGCGTAAAAGTTGCCTACTTGGCCCAATAAAACGTGTAAAAATTTTCAGCTCGATCGGATAATTTCTTCTGTGTGCACCAAAGGCCTTAACTTTCAAAATTTTAGTACAAAACTTAAGAAACTGCAACTTTCTTCAGCTGGTGGATTCTACCTTTTTTTATACCCAAGACTATATTTGTTGCGTAAATGAAGCAAAGAAACACCCGTGGCTGGTTTCGGAACGATAGGAATGGCACTGTAAACTATAAAAAAATGCAGCTCTTCGCTCACTTTCCTAACGGAACAAGTGGCCCAGAACCAACCACGCGGAGGTAGCTGTACGTCGGGCTCCTTGTTTTTTGTATTTTATATTTTTTTAATAATTTAATTGTTTTTTTATGTATTTTGTATTTTATATTTTTTTTTAATTTTAAGTTTTGTACTAAAATTTTGAAAGTTAAGGCCTTTGGTGCACACAGAAGAAATTATCCGATCGGGCTGAAATTTTTTACACGTTTTATTGGGCCAAGTAGACAACTTTTCCGCACTATTAGAAATTGATCATCGAAAAAAAGGTTTTTTCACTCCACCCTAATATACATAGAGCGCATTGATCAAATAAAACCAACGTGTCTCATACCGAAATCCCCAGATCAACTACGAATACTTCTTCAAATACGGGTTGATTAAGAGAACGGGAGACTTCCATGGTCGTTTCTCGGATGTCAAATTGCGAGTGATAGTAACGTTGGATATGACAACTAAAAAGGTTACGCTCGACTCTCTGAAAATTGTCGATATGGGGTAAGTACCATTACGATTATAATATACCTACACTTTCCCGGCAATCTTGCGTTAAGACAGGCTCACACTACGCCTCGCCACTCTTCCTCAAAATATTCTCGAAGAAGAATCCGCGGCTCGGAGTCGCGCCGAGGCGAGGCGCAGTGTGGGTCGAATTGTCAAAATACATAAGAGAAGCATAGGAAGAATAAAATGAGCCGAGGCGAGGCGTAGTGAGAGCCCACCTTTACGCAACGATTAAATTACTTCTTCGTAACGATCCAACGACATATTCGTGTCCATTCCGTTTGCAGTAAGTTGGACGTAAAGCTCGAGGGCCATGCACTCGATCCACTGCTGAACGTTGCGATCAAAGTCTTTACAACTATATTCCGAGACTGTGTGATGGAATTCATAGAGGAACGATTCGTCATCGTCTTCAAACAATTGCTGGGGGAACTCAACCAGATGATTCAACATTTGGGCGATCTCGACAAGCAGATCCCAATGTTGAGCCAACTCAACAAGATTCCAATGTTGAGCAAACTCAACATGATTCCGATGTTGGACCAGCTCGACAAGATTCCGATGTTGAAGACACTCAGCAAGATTCGAATTCCGGACGAACTACAGGACAGCTACGACTCCACTCTGAACGACGCAGGAACCACGTTTGAATTTTATCTAGTCTAAAGTTTCAATATCCACTCGGTAATGCGAGACGCGCGATTTTTGTAACGCGAGGAGATTACAATTCTCGCGATAACGTTCATTCGATTATCAGCGATAACCGGATGCAACTGTTGGATGCAAATGAAAGTAATAAAGGATTGTTCTGTGGATCTACGTAGTTTAGGCTTCAATGCATATTGCATAGTAATGCATGCGACGGTAGTGCCTGCATACGCCACAATCTCCTAGTTTAAAGTTTAAACGATCCATGTATACCCGCAATTCCCCAACGATCCCGAAACTTTAATTGGGCTGAATCCCAAACGGTCTAATCTAACTTTTCGATTACGCTACGTAATTAAGGCAACACCGTTCTGAAAATGCTGATGCTTGGTGTCACGTTCGAAAATATCGTAACGCGCGGCTCAAAATAAACGCGTTCTGCGATTACATCCGATATAGCTAAATTACTTAGGCTTCGCATACTGCATAGAAATCTAATACGCTAAGCGAACCGCTATTGTTTCTCTTCGCGCAATTGCTATCTGTACTCATCCGCTATCGATCCGCTAATGATACGAACGCGGCTACGAATTATTCGTTTCTCTTTCAATATTTCTCAATTTAAAAACGCCACGAAGCCTGAAGGCGGTTTCGCTTGGTATGGAAGTTTGCCCTTCTAAGGTGTAACGTTTACACGGCACATAATTCGTACTCGTAAATTCTCACGAGCTGATGAAAAGATGGATCTCGGCTGAGGAATTTGGAAAAGGAAGAAGCAGGTGAAGGTGTATTTGCGAGAAACAGAGGGCGATCGGTGACAAGTCGCGCGCAATGGGTAGTTGAATCTCGGTGATGTCGAACCGAGCGAAGCCGAGACTGGTCGATTCAAGTCGAGATGGGACCGAGCAGGGCCGAGCCGAGCGGAGCGACGACGCGCAGAGGGCAAGCTGGACGAGACGAAAGCAAAGTATGTAGCGGCGCACAGTGGCGTGTTTATAGGGAAAAATTGTGAATAAATTATTTTATGCCCTATTCCTACGTATTTTCACCTGCTGATTTCAAATATATTGTTATTTTTGTTGTAAACTAAAAAGTGGTAAAAATTAAGGTTTTATTTGTTTTAAAAAAATCATAACTCATCAACTATTTATATGTATGAAAAGAGGTTATCCAATGGTATTTCTGCATATATTTACGAAATACAAAAACTGAATTTTAAGGGTTGGTGGTGGGGGTAACTTGAAAGGTATGGATGTTTTGAAAATTAATTTTACGCGGTTTTGTAGATATAAAAGAAAGATGCAACTTCTGTTGTAACTTCTTTTCGATATCTCTCACCATTCTCGAGATATTCCACGAAAATAAAATTCTGTTTTTTTTTCGAGGGGTAATTTCACCCCCTAAAACCGTACGATGGCATCAACAAAAAATATAGTTATGTTACGGGTGAATTACTGCACAATTACTACACTATTTGCACACCATGTTTCATAATTTTCTGAATTTCCGGGTTCCCTAACTTCTCTTGTTAATCAGCTATTGAGCATTCGGACGTTGAGCTCCAGGAAGAAGATATATCACTTTTTATGTGATTTCTGTAAATTGTTTATTGATATTAGTATTTTTCTAGTTTTAAAATTGAGTAAGTTCCTATTGTTAGTTTAAAGATTATTATTATTATTTTTATTATTATTGTTATTATTATTATTATTATTATTATTATTATCGATGTATCACATTATAACATTGTGTTGAATAGAACATGATATAAATTTCATTTGTGTCATAACTTGCTATGTGCATGATATTCTTGTAGTCACTTATTTTTGTACCTCTTCTTATAACTTTGAGGGGTGGTTTTACTCCCTAAATATGCAAACGGGGCAAAATAAAAAAACGTATTTCTTATTTTCCGGTCGTCTAAAACATCCAAAATCCAAAGCAATCGGAGCGAACATCTCCTTTTAAATCATAAAAAAGGAGACGGTTTGCTGCCTAGTTACTTTTACTTTACAATGGTTTTCGGCACCTAACACAAAAAGGTGCGCCTAGCAGCAGCTGATTCCTTTTCTATTCGATAGTATACACTTCTGCCTTCCTTATAAAACAACTTTCAGCGTGTCACATTGTGTCACATTTTTTATATACGTAAAATTGCCGCAAATAAAATGTGCTTATCTAAGAACGTTACAGAAAACGTTTAAAAAATCGGAAAACGTTGACCTATGGATCATTTTGTTCGCCTTGAAATATACTATACTGTCAACTACATCACAGATTTGTTGCAATTTTGGATGCGCCAAACACAGAAGAAATAGAACGCCCCTAGAAGTGGCTCAAAAATTTTGTTCAACTTTAAACATTTATAGAGCAGTCGGTAATACTTTCAAAGAAAAAACAAACTTTGACCATTATACTAGACATATTTAAGAACATTTTCATGTGTTTACATTTTCATTATCTGCCAAATCGGAAATTGAATGTATTCACAATTCCCTAGAAAACACGCCACTGTGCGGCGGCGCTACGAAGCCGACGCGAGTGGAGCCGAGCCGCGTCGAGCTGTGCCGAGAACGCTCGAGTTGAGAGCGCAGGCGGCAGGGCGACGCTTACACAGTGGCAAATGCATGTTCACGAACGAACAGCAACTGTCAAACAGCCGTCCGGTTTTGCATCGATCCAGAGAAAAAAAACAACCGTCGCAATGTTACACCGTATTTAACGTATGGCGGGAATCGACCAAATTGCGCAGATTTCTCGGCGCGAAGCCAAAAATGTATAGAAAGCACGGATCGAAACAGTAGGGGCAATGTAGTAGTTGATAAGAAACACTGTTGTACGATAAATGGAAAAGGGCGAGAGATGTAATAACTGGACGCGATATGAAGGTGTAGCAGGCAGCATAGAGCTGTTCAGAGTCCGCGAGCTGAAGGGAAGTGGATCTTGTAAGGAAAGCGATACTTGGAATTAGAGTAAAGGGGAGAAAGGACGCGTGGTTCGGTATCGGAGTAAGTTTGGCGAAGAGGGTGTAGTTAAGTGGAGTCAAAGTCAAAGTCAAAGTCAAAGTCAAAGTCAAAGTCAAAGTCAAAGTCGAGTTGGAGTTGATTCCAGTGAAAATCGGAAGCGGTGACGAGCGGTGGCGCGCGAGGTGAGGCAAGGCAAGGCAAGGCGACGCCGAGTCGAGTCGGGCCGGGCCGGGCCGGGCCGGGCCGAGCCGAGCGGATCCGAGCGCAAGCTCGAGCGAGGCCGTAGCCGAAGCTGAAACCGTGGGCAAAAGCGAAGGCGAAGGCGAAGGAAGGTTCGGGTTCGGGCTGGTGCTCGGCGCGGCAGCGCAGGCTAGCGAGCAGGCGGGTAGCGCGTCGTGTACAAGGGAGCGAGAACGCGCGCGTGTCTAGTAACTATTAAATCGAAGCGAAGCGGAGCAGAGCGACGCGACGCCGCGCCGCGCCACGCCACGCCACGCCACGCCACGCAAAACGACGCGGCCACTGTCCGACAGCATTATATCGCTCCTATTGAGCAAGGTTCATCGCGAGCTGGTCGGTTGAAGCGGGTGCGCGATCTTCTCGGCGGGACGCGCGCGTGTACCGGCCGTGTATGGACGGCGGCACGCGTGCACGAGTCGAGGAGGAAAAAGCCCTGGATTCGTCTCGCCTGCGATCCTCCGCTCGGCTCGGCTTCGCGAGCTCCTCCTCGGCCGGCAGCTCTCGTATCGCCAGGCGCAAGAGGAAGAAGAGGAGACGGCAGCAGCGGCAAAATAGCAACGCCGACGTCGAGGTCGACGACGAGGACGAGCTCGGTGGTAGCGGTGGCGTAGCCTCCGCCAGCGAAGCCGCCGATACGATACTCCCGGTCCCGATCAAGGAAGAACAACAACACCGACAGCCGGCAGGATCGACGAGTCCCAGCGAGGAGCATCCGAGCAGACAGCCAAAGAATCGCTCCGTGCCACCAACAACAAACACCAACGAATCTCAACGAAACGTAACCAGAGGAGGAAGCGGCTCGCGCGCGGCTGCCTCCTCCCTCAGCGCCGGCATCACGCTTCTCAACCGTCGAGCCGCCAACAAGCGATCGTCCAGGAGATGCAACGCGAGCGCCCGTAGGAACGCGATGACGATGGATCTCCAGAGACTGATCACCGAGGTACACGCCAGGCCCGCGATCTGGGACCAGAAGAACGTCAACTATCACAATCGCGACGTCATCCTCAAGATGTGGCGGGAGATCGCGAGGGCTTGCGAGGTCTCCAGTGAGTATACGCCTCGCTCTCCTACCTCTCTCTTCTTTCCATCTCTTCCATTCGCGCCTGCGTCGTTCCCCACCCTACCCCTCTAGCCTTCTCGCTCTATCGCACACTTTTCACCACTTTCACCCGTTCCTCCTGCTAGCTGCGCCTTACTCCCCGCCTCAATTTCATTCCCCGATCGATCGGTTCACGAGTTCACGTATAGGGTGGATGTACCGGTAAATCAACACGTACCAGTGAATGGACATTTTATATTAAAATGAGTAAAATAAGTTATTAAAATAAGCAACTAATTAATTAGAGACTTCTTTTAATTTCTTGCTTCATATCCAAACAATTTTTTAAGCACGTGGAATCAATCGCGCTGCAAACATAATTTTATGAAAGTGTTCATTCGTTAGTCTTAAGGGGGAACACCGCTGTGACGGCCGGAAAAGTAAGCCATTTTTAACCATTTTTTTTTCAGGAATAATTTACAGTTTTCATAGAAAAATTTTATTATCTATCTTCGGTACGCTGTCTTAGGAGATTATACAAAAAACATAAATAGAAAAACATCCATAAATTTTGATATATTAATTAATCTTCCAGACCTCCCCACGCGAGCTGATCGAATGTGTAACTATGGAACAGCATTAGGGATTGCAAATTTACCGACATTTTCAATTACCGACAATTCGGTAAAATTGTCAATCAAAACCGATTTACCGATAATTTACCGGTATTTTTTAAGGTATTGAAAATATAAGAGTAAACATTACAAAAATAGCTTTTTTTTAACTCTAATCGAGCATTATAATAAATATATGCAAATAAAACTATTCTGCATATAAAATATGAAATGAGATAAAACAAAATAGATATATTTGTGTAACTATTGACAATACTTATTAATATGGATCTTCACCACGAAAACAATGAAAAGAATCTTATCTTACATACATAATTAAATATTTTTTTATTTAACAATTTTTTTAACAAATAAGCACGCAAAATACATAATTTGTCTAAACTTTGGTCTCCTGATCGCGATCTAATTTTTGTACAAAATAATCCAGCCACGAATAAAGCACTCTCAGATTCTACACTCGTTGGTCGGATAGTCATTAAGAAATCATATGCCATTTGTACCTATATATTTTCTCCTTACTTTTTCTACTTAAAAATACGTCCATTGTTTTGATGACTTGATTTAGATTTTTCGTTCCCTTTTGGCTTAGAGTTGATTCTTCATGAGATACTTCGGTTTTCGTCTTTATTAGTAATTTAAGTTTTTTTCACTGATAACGATGTAGACCGAAATAACGAACGCATATATGCGCTATATTGATATACGTAATTTATCGAATTACCGGTAAAAATTGGACGAATTACCGGTAAAAATTTTAGGGTATTTCTCGCGATTTACCGGGAAACCGGTAAACCGGGTTACCGGTATTGCAATCCCTAAACAGCATGTCCGAAATTAAATTTCATTTTTTTTTTTTATAAACTATATGAATGTAGTTTCCGTTGTACGTACGGATTCTTTGATTGAAAACAAATTTTTTTAAATACGCTCGAAAAACTGTCCACCTTATTCGCGGATTTTCGAAAATTTTCTTCTAAAGCGCACCATTTTTACAAAAATAATTTATTTAAGAAATCCGTACGCACAACGGAAACTACACTCATATAGTTTATAAAAAAAAAATTAATTTTGATTTCGGATCTGCTGTTCCATAGTTACACATTCGACCAGCTCGCGTGGGGGGGTCTAGAAGATTAATTAATATATTAAAATTTATGGATGTTCTTCTATTTTTTTTTTGTATAGTCTCTTAAGACAGCGTACTAAAGGTAGGTAATAAAAATTTTCTATGAAACCTGTAAATTATTCGTGAAAAAAAATTCTTAAAAATGGCTTACTTTTCCGGCCGTCACAGTGGTGTTCCCCCTTAAGTGTTCATTTATTGGTGCGTTTACCCTACTACCGATTTCATTCTTTACTCATTGTCAGAGACGATCGAAAGTTGCAAAGGGTCGCAGCACTCGTTACGCACCTAATTCCTTATGTACGAGGACAAAAGACTGCGTTGTTCGACATCGATAGCGCGTACGATTAGTGGTCCGTCCGACCTAAACGTTCAACAAACAACGGGGCGTCCTTATCCTCTGTTATCAATTTCAACGAGAAAAATACGAACCCGCGCGAAATGCATGTTCCGCGCGCGTGCTGAAATCGATACTTCTCGCCGACCGAATCGCCTACCGATTCCCAATTCCGAGGCAATAGTTAACCAGGCATTTTCATTTCTAGCGGACGTCGCTAAATCGAAATGGAAACACTTACGCGACAATTTCCGCAACGAACTGAAGAAGACTTATCGGGGGAAATGCGACGGTGGCGGAAACGAGCACGACTCCAAGTGGGTTTGGTTCAAGAGCCTGTTCTTCCTGCGCGATCAAATGAACTCCCGGGTGATCGGGTGTACTCTTTCCCAGAATTGCTCCGCAGCCCTTCGATCCTCACCGGACGGGACGCAAATCGAGCCACAGATCGACATTCTCGAGGGGCACGAGGAAACTCAATTCGACGATTTGGACGGGGACTCTTGCCAATCCCTGCTCTCCAATGACGATGCTCTGCATCAAGTTATGCCTCCGCCTAAAATGAACAAGATCGGCAGAAAGAGGACTCTGATGGACGCGATGGAGAACGATTACTCCGAGGTGGATCGAAAAAGATTCGAGTCCCTGCAAAAGAGATTGATCGCGTCTCAGGAGGAGGAGGACGACACTTATCACTTCCTCATGAGCGTGAGAAATCCGCTCAAGAGTCTGCCGCTCGACAGGCAAATGTTTGTCCGACTCAAGATTCAGGAGCTCGTTTATAACGAAATAAACTCGCAGAATCAGCAGAATCGGACGTACGATGGTTCGCAGGACGTGAAACCCCCGCGGGCGGTAAACGTCGGCGGATCAATCGGATGTGAAAATGCAGGCGAATCTGTTAGCGGAGGCGGGACAGGTAGCGGTACAGGGCAAAGTATCGGCGACACGACTAACTCCACACCGTTACTCCACAATTGTACGGCAGAGGGCTCCAGCGACGATGCCTTCTTCGGTTAATTTAATTTACGTCCCAAGACGTAAGGATTATAATTTTATTAATAGAAAATAAACGACGGTATTTTTTCAATAACGTGTCCATTGACAACCCGTTATTTCCTATTCCCTTGATAACTGAAAGGAATAAGAGAATGCACCTTCCAGCGATCGGAAACGTCTCAAGATAAATTTTACCGGGTGCAATTAACCCGCGAAAAGTGTATATAATTATCTTTCCCGAGGGAAATGGAGACACGTTTAATTAAGGGACCACCTACCCCGTGATCATTATCATTATCCGTACAGGCCACAAGTACATTACGCGATGCAATTATTTCACGTGCTAATTGGTCCAACGTCGCCCCTCAAGAGCACATTTCAGGCCACGCTTTTCTCGTCTCGTCGTGATTAAAGAGCGAATCGAGCATACAGAAAAGCCGCGGTTCGCATTATGTAGGTATGACCTGATTTAACTTAATCCGAGTTCGAGCTAGTACGTTAATTTTAAATTTAGGCGAAGTAGGTATATATTGCCACTGGAACACCCACATATTTTTAACAAGGTATATTCGACAACTCGATATAGGAAATATGGACCAGGGTGTTTGGAAATTTTTTTCTAAATTGGGGAAAGCACTAACTGGACCGAGTAAAATCCTAAAATCATAGGCTTTGAAGCAAACAAATTCCAGGCGCCGAACCAGTGGGCCTAAAAAAATCTGGGAAAATAAGGAGTGAAGTTGAGAGGAGGCTCGACTTAGGGTCGCAATGGATCGAGCATCTCACTTCTCCATTCATGTTTTCCCTGATCCCGTTGAAGAGTCCACGAAACGGTGAAACAGGACATCCTTCACGATGATCTTCCTGCCTGAATCGACGCGGCGCCTCCACTTACAATTCACTTACAAATTCTTATATATAGGATAGACGCACCTGCAGTCTATTGACTCTCCCTCTACGATTGCATCGTGCTTCTCCCTTGCAACTCTATTTTATTATATTATGCAAGTTTCCCTGATAGCCGCAGGCGTTGTGCATTCACCGCTACCTCCAAACGGTCCAGTCCATTTTTATTAACCGACTTCAAAAAGCAGGAGGTTATGTATTCGACCCGTATGTATTTTTTTTTTTTATGTTTGTCCCCTCATAACTCCTCAGCATATGGACCGATTTTGAGGATCTTTTTTTTATTCGAAAGAGGATGGTGCCCTGTTGGTCTCATTCTACGCGGAATCAATATTGGCCCAATATTTTACCAGTTATAGTTAATAATAATTTATATGTTTGTCCTCGCATAACTCCTCAGCATATGGATCGATTTTGATGATCTTTTTTTTATTCGAAAGGGGGCGATGCCCCGGTGGTCCCATCCTACACTGCATCAACATTGGCCCAATATTTTGCCCGTTATGGTTAATAATAAAGACTATTGTCACGTAATTATTATTATTTTATGTACGTACGCGCATATCTCCTCAGCATGTTGTGTCAATATATATAAAACTAAAAAGTTAAAAATAAACAAAATTTAAAAAAAAAATTGAAACCGACTTAAAAAAAATAAAGTTGCACTAAAAAGTAAAAAATAATTCTTTCCCTTATTTAATCTACGACTCATATTTTTCAAGTCGGTGCCTCATCATTTGCACTGTGTAAATCTGGCGCCGGCTTAAAAAATATGAGTCGTAGATTAAATAAGGGAAAGAATTATTTTTTACTCTTTAGTGCAACTTTATTTTTTTGAAGTCGGTTTTAATTTTTCTTTTAAACTTTTACTCTCCTTTAATCAAAGGGTGACATGGTCGGACGTTTTAATTAAGACGATAATTATTAACACCCGGCCAAGATTCGATCGAAGCAAACGAATTGTCTCGCATTCCCTGTATATCGTGTACCGCCTGGCCTACACAATAGAAGGATCTATCCTAACGTGGTCTATACATATAACTGTCACGATGCATACTCCACCGACGTGTGCGAACGACAGAATACAGAATAGCAGAGTACAGAATACGCTGCCTGTATGGTACGCAGTGTGTAGGGCCACGGTATTGTACCTTCCCCGACGAGATAAACTCGGTGGAATCGAGTTTGCACTAGTTCCCCGGCTATTCACCGGCCGTTCGTGTGTCGCGGTTATTGGAGATCGAAGGAACGACTGGCGGAGCGTTTTGAATATAATTAAACCAGGTTATTAGGTAGGCTGTAGGCTGTCAAGGCAAGCGCCTGCTGGCGCCGCAGCGTCCAATCGCTTCCCCGCGCTTCAATTGACCGCTGATCCGACAATTTATTACACACCATAGTTAACGATTTATTCGGTAGTCTACATTCCGCGATCGACGACGACGAACGAGAGGCTGATTTCATAGCAATTCTTGCTCCCTGCCCGACTGCTTACGTGGCGCGATGCGACGCGACGGTTCGCCGTTTCTTCGGCTACAGTCCTGTACCGTGCCTTCCATGGGAATTCGCGAAATAACGAGGTAACTTTTCGCTCGGATAGAAAAGCCGCGTCGTCTAGACGGGATGCGCTATATTTGCACGCTATATTGCACCGGTTGAATAGCTTATTCGAAAGTCTGCCTCGTAGTCTGCTCAACGGACCACTCGGTTTTTCCATACAAAGAGGATTAGCATCGTCCTCTTTGTCCTTCGTCTGGCCCTTCCCTCTGCCCCCCCTTCAGCCTATGGCGTTCTTCCCCCGTGATTCATTCCTCTTCGTCTTCTTCTTTGTCAGCCTTTGCGACTCGACGTCGCGTAAACCCACAACCTGCCCTTCTTCGGCTTCTTCGCGTCGCCTGCATCGCCTGCATCGCTCGCATTGTTTCCGCTATGCGTTACACCCCCTGTCACACGTCGATAACATAACCGTTCGGGCTCGTACGATACACGACTCGCAATACTCCAAGGCACAGCCACAATAGCAGTAAAGATTTGCTCTAGCGACCGATGTCTGCATAGATCTGGATTCGCGTGCTAGCGGGTCTACGCGAGTTACCATCCGTTTCCGATCAGCGAGACGAACAAAGAGTAGGGGAAGCCCGGGCAAAGCGGCTGTGTTAAGGTTTAGTGAGAAAAATAACACAGTTACGATTGAGATGAGAAATATTTTTTATTATAATAATCTTTTAAAATTAATCAGCTTTTAGATAGAATAAGGAAAAAATTAATAACTAAAACATTTAAACCTATTTACAATGAAAGACGTAAATAAGTCAATCAATCCGCTGCGGATGAAGGGGTCGGGCAAAGCGGATGTTATTAAATAATGCATAGTTAATTTTGGCATTCGTCACAAAAGTAACTGCCAGATCCTTTATACATAGTGCAGCATTCATGGGCCCATCTGGTGCATTGACTGCACTGGATCCAGTCTTCGGATGGGGGGTCGCAGTATGGAATAGAGCAGAAATATACAGTATTTTCCTTATCTTTTTTTGTCGTTTTTTTTTGCTCGACCGCTACAAATAGGGCTAGCTATTTTTACTATTTCCGTTTTCTTACTATCGACTTTTTTAAACTTAGAAGCTTGCTGATTGACCATCCGCTTTGCCCCCATCCGCTTTGCCCAAAGGACCCCCTTGGTGGAAAATTGGAATGTTTATTAAAAGTATGAACAACAAATTAAAAATGTTAACCTGTAATAGAATCTTAAGAACATAGAGATCTTATAAAAAACATTTAGTGTGGTAAATACCGATAACTATTAATAAAGCCACGTAGATACCTGAGCGAAATATGTAAGAAAACGCACAATATTGATTTATTCTTCACAAACGACGCACAACAGCAATCACGTAGTTTATTGTGTTGTCATAGCATGGACAACCGGTCGCTTTCTCGATCAGGAAAGACTCGTGCGGCCATCTTTAATAACAAAGTCAAAAAAGAGACTATCCGCTTTGCCCAGGGCATTCGCTTTGCCCGGGCTTCCCCTACAATACCCAACTGTATACCATGACCCTGGTGATTACCAGCCGGCAATTCTATCCGATTTCTTTGCCATTTCTAAATGGCTCGTCCTCTAATTATCCTCTGCTCTCTAAACACTCGGTAAGGCAGTTTCCAACAATCTGCAGGCCCCACCTGTAGCTGCGATCAATCGAAACTGATTCCTGGATAATCCAATTGCAATGGGAAATAATTGTCGCGTAATTAAAGGCGAGTGGGGAACGTGTTTTACAGGCAGTCTGAAGCGGTCCTTGGCAACCGGGCACCGAACGAATCGCGGAGACAACCGGCAGAGGCCTTCTTTGATCACAAAGGGAAACGCAATCGCCTCCCCTTCCCCGCCATCAGCGTGCCTCTTCTCTTTGCACTATGAAAGAGTTCATCCTCTATAACCCGAGGCTTTACGTTCGATATCGTTTGCATTTTGCATACCGGGTGCCACGGAAAACCAGGTGCGCGGGTTTCTCCTATTCGACACCGGTGCAGCGACGCTCGAGTATTTTCTCTTTAAATAAATAACTATTAGTCGCTCCGTCGGTGCGGAAAAAACTTGTCGCGTCGAATGTCGGAAAGAACTGGTCTTGTGGTGAAACCTGATCAATGATTCTTTATCCCCGAGCCTCTCGATCCTCTCGATCCGTAGCGATTTAGAGACCGAGATGCATAAGGTGCATTAGGCGCGTAGGTAGCAGGGAAATTTCGCCAACGAACACGAAAACGATCGTTTCCAATGTTCCAGCTGAAAGGTAAACGTTGGGAAGGAAAGCTTGCCACGGTGTAGACCCAGAAGAAGGAGCACTGTGGACGCGGGAAAGCGAGCGAATGGCAAACGGAGAGAGGCCAAGCCTCTCCTCAGTATGATTCCCGTTGGTGTCGGAAGCGGTGCATTCGATTTGCACGTGCACCCGAGATTCCGGCTCTCCTCCAAACACACAAATTTTACGAGTGCAGCTTCCACAGGATTGGAATAGCGCTTGTAGATTCACACTGCGCAGGGCGCAAGATGAGTGGCTTCGCCAGCACGAAGTAAGTGCTCCAACAAAGTTAACAGCGTCAGCTTCCGATCGTTCCTAGCGTCACGTCGCACAGTGGGGAAATTTGGCGATTTTATGGCCAAAACCCCAAAAATAAATTTTTGATTTCGACGAAATAAATGCAAATGTCAATTGAAGAAATAATTTGGGCATCAAATGCCTCCAATTTTGCTGCTAAATGTTTTAATACGAAGCTCGTATAGACTCGCAAATGTTTATGTTCATGTGAGGTTAGTCCGATCGCGAAGAATTATTCCAGATTTTCAGGTTGCTTCAAACACTTATATTGTGTTATCTAAAGTTCAGAAAATAATTTGAAGGCATGGATTCCATTCCTGCTGGTGCGTAAGATATCTTTTTGTCCCCAAAATAATTATGTTTCGGTTCTTAATACGTAATTTATACCATTTTTAAAGTAGTGTTTTAGAAATAACCTTTTCATATAAGAATCAATTTTCAATACATAAAATAGTTATAAAACCCATAATATCCCGCAATGATTTTTGATTCTATAAATGCAATTATTAATTGCTAATAGTTGCTAATCTTGTAATTATATGCATTTTTTTAAACACGATCCTGTGTGTCTTGTATAACATACGACATAACTGTGACCGAGTGACTGTTTCACATGTTATACATTACAAACCTTTTTATTATTTTTTAAACAATTTTATTCAGCTTCGATGCTCTGTCTGATTGTTTGTATTATGTATGTTTGTTTGTTTCATTTTAGCATCTTGTCAAAATGAAATAATACTGGCGAAAAAAGAATTATTTACAACAGTTCACATTTATTTGAAACAGAATATTCGCGAGCAAGTGCGACAGTTAGAAAAAAAATTAAAGGCAAATAATAATCGCGAAGTTTCCATTCACTCCGACGCATTTTCGAATTTATCAAAATTATTTTATAAATTCACGAAATCTACAGCCAGATTACCTGCTGATAAAGCTCTTTCAGTAATACTAGAAGCAAAATTATCTAGGCATCAGTACAATACGATCAGAGCCTCAATGAAGGAAACCAACTGTGATCTGTATCCAGATTATGAGACAGTTCGGGAAGCCAAAATTCGTTGTTATCCACCACGTTCACAAATAATAATAACCGAACATAGTGCTGAAGTTTTGGCTTTTATTATCGTCAGATCCAGTAATTAGTAATTTAAGAAAACTTCCCGATAAAAAATTAAAAGGTTTGTCGTCAGAATCGATAACCCTTTGTCGATGCCCTGATGTACCATAGGTTTAAGTGTATAAATGTAAATAATAAAAAAATCTTTATCGTTCGTAATGTTTGTAAGTGCTGTTTTTCGGATAATTTACTTTCTCATATATCAGAACGTAAAAGTGCCAAATTTTATATATTAAAAATAAGTTTCGAGGTTTTGACCACGAAAATGGATATAGTTCTTCAATTGGCATTTGCATTTATTTTGTCGAATTCAAAATTTTCATGTTTGGGGGTTTTGGCCATAAAATCGCAAAATTTCCCCACTGTGCGTCGCGCCGATTCGTGCAGCGAATTCAGACGGCTGGACTTGGCGCTAATGGTAATTAACTCGCCCGACCTCGCGACAGACGTAACCGACACGTCCCACTCGATCGATCGAGAACAATTACGGTCTCGAAACGAAGTCTAAATACCGTAATCCTTCCAAAGTCGCTCGCAAGAATGATTGCTTGGTTAATCTTTCACGTATTTTCGCGAGGAGACTCGCCAATACTCGCGTTATCGTTTATACAGTTCCGGCGGAGGGAAGCGAGAGCACGAGGACCGTAGAGAACATCTGGCATCGCGGAACTTGCTCGATAACGGGAGCGATAGCGCTATCGAATTAGCCTGCTATCTGCCAACTTATCGCGGAATAACGAATCGAGATCGGAAAGAATCTCGGCGTGTGAAATACGCGTGCATTATGCACCGCGCGTCGCCACCACCGTCACTGGCGGACATGGATTTTGCAACTAGTATCGATTTCTCATTGCCTTAGGTAGCCGCCGAGAGGATTGAACGAGCACCACCTTTGATCCTCGCAGAGGCCGAGCTTTTACCCCTTCTCGTCCTCTCGTAAATTCTCTAATTAGCGCGTGGGCTTTCGTACTACGTACCTACATACCTACTGCGCGGTCCAAGCAGATCACGCGTGGGAGAGGTCGCAGCGCATCGTGTCCGCCTTTTAACTTTTGACAATTTCAATAACATGCCGACAGTGGATCGTGAGAGGCGTCCCCGTCCACGCTATCGCGACTAATTATTCGCTCTTCCACTCACCTGTCGAATGTCCAACCCTGTATATTTTCTAAATGTAAATGTAAATGTACCGGACGCATAGGAGGAGAACGGACAGCCAGGGGCTTAAATTTTCTCACACCTAGAGTAATGTGGGGCAAGAGTGCGCACTTAAAGTTTAGACTTCTCTAAAATCCTTGGTATTACACTGACAGTCGTATCGTTTCGTGAGAAATAACTACTATCCCTTATTATTCGATAGGCAGTGACTTCGTGTAAATTTACCTGTCACAACTTATATAAAATAAATATTTCCGAAAAGTGTCAAATGCGAACTTTTACCCGCTATGTGGGGTAAAAGTTCGCATGTTGTGAGGTAAAAGAACGCTTCGGTTATTCCCAATTCTGCAGCGATTTTTCTTTTTGAAAGTCCTGCTTCTATGTTTATCTCCAGGGATCTGAAGCATCTCACTAATTGGTTTTCGGCCGGTTGCCCCCTTATAAGTTCTAACGATAAATGAATAAGACAATAAAATAAATTCATATTTTTTAATCAGAAACTTAATAAAAAACGTATTTTGGACAAATATAGCGGATTAAAAATTAATAAAAAAAAATCAAAAGCTGATATCAGCGTGGCTCAACTATCATAAACTCAAAATTTATTTCCATGTTGTAATTGACAATTAATTTCAAATTTATTTTTTATAGTCGGTTTAATCGGTGTTCGTTACTAATTTAGCAAACTCTAGAAATAAAATAAGTTTAATGAACATACAACACCCGTCAAATTATTTTGGGACAAAAGTTCGCATTCGAACTCTTGCCCCACTGCATTGTGCGAACTTTTGCCCCCACAGCTACTTTTACATTGTTTAATCAATCCTGTTATCTGTGAGGAGAATTGAAAACTTCTATTAGCACTTTTTAATAGAAGAATTTCAGCTCCTTCAGACGGCATATTAATTAAAATATTTACTGATCAATTTATAGGAATAATATTGATTCCCAAACATGAGAATATTACATCAGAACTAACGAATTCAGTACTTACCGCATTGTAAGATAACAAACCGAAACACAGCCACGAAATTCGACATTAGTGACTCTACCTTGATTGACAATTGACTGCCAATCACCATTGGCAACTGCCACAACTCAAACCATGAAATTCGCATGGTGCGAACTCTTACCCGCTGCGAACTTTTACCCACCTTTACTCTACATATGTCGAGCCGAGTACGCGAAGTCGGTTAAAAAACTGCTCGTAGCAACAGGTAACACCGGATTAGAAACTGTATTTACGAGTGTGCTGCGTATCCAGTCACCATTTTCAATTCGCAGTAGCTCCCCTGTACGCCGAGATAGCTTTAAACTTTAAAGTATTGCCGCATAAACGCGTGCTGCGTGTATGGAGGTATATGCACGTACACACGTATACGCAGAGCTGCATGGCAATCTCTCGGCTATCGCCTCACGGCTTGCCAGCACTTTCCACTGGTCCTTTCGTAAATCCCAGTGGACTCGTGTTTCTGTTCGCAATACGTCCACCCCTTATGGCTTATGTAATGGCACTTAGCGAGTACCTGCGCGATTCGACCTATCTTCATTGCCCTATACTGTACGCCACTTTTCCACGCAGAAACAGTGCTCGACAGAATCTTCCGTTCTACTATCTTCCAAACACTATCCTGTATCGATTCCTCGCGGCGCGTCGCGTCGCGTCGTATCAAAAGCCGCCTTACTCTTACTTATGAGAATGAAAGAAACGAGGAAAAACGCGAGGTAGCCGCGGGACCGTGGCTCGTGGACCGCCACGGTAGATTAAGGCGTAACACCACTCTAGAGGCAGAAAAAAATACCTAAATTTGACAATTTATTTTGGGAGCATGACAAACGGAATAGAATTTCTTTTCAGAGGGTTTATTTAACACATATTGAAGTACGAAAAACAATTTTTTTATTGTCATTTTCATACAAAATGGCGGCGACAGAGCCCGTGGTCGAAACCACTTCTTTCAAACTGGGAGGACGGATTTCTCGGAGACTATTGCATGGATCGATTTGAAATTTTTACAGTAGCTTCACAACAATATTCTGTTTGGAAGTACGTAGCCGTTTTTTGATCGAATGTAAAATTTTTCTTTTATAAAAAATTTAATGCTCATTTTTAGGGCAAAAAATCGATTCATTCCTTAAAAAGTGCACCACGTCCACAAAAATTGATAAAAAAAAAACTCCTACGTACTTCCAAAGCCAATTGTATATAGATTATAAATTTTTTTGGTATTTTGTTCCACGACTCATACATGCCGAGAAATCCGTCCTCCCGTGGCGGTGTTTTAAAAAAAAAACTCTTTTCGACGACGGGCTCTGTCGCCGCCATTTTGCATGAAAATGACAATAAAAAAATTGTTTTTCGTACTTCAATATGTGTTAAATAAACCCTCTGAAAAGAAATTCTATTCCGTTTGTCATACTCCCAAAATAAATTGTTAAATTTAGGTATTTTTTTCTGCCTCTAGAGTGGTGTTACCCCTTAACTGCGAAAAGATGGGAGAATCGAGGTGGCGAACAAGCCCTCCTAAACTCGACGAGGTTATCGCGATCGAGAGAAACGCTGGTGCTGGGCGCCAGCGAACTTGTACGTGGCGCCTGCCAGCACCTTTCCCCAACCAGCACTCCAATTGCATTTACTTTCGTGTACGCTCGCCTCGACCTGCGAGCGAATGTAGGAAAATAAAACTGCAACGGCCAACGGCAGATATATCCCGCCGAATCAATCGAAATTCTGCAACAAATGTAAACACTATCTCGTTAGGTGGTGAGCCTTGTAAAATTCTTGGGTGTCGTAGCGCGAGCGTGGATGGGTCGAAAGAGATCAAGGACAGCAGGGATTCGACCAAGAACGAATCGGTGGTTCGGAGCGATCGGGATTTTCGAGTGACTTGTGTGTGTCCAGGCGACATCCCGTGAATCGTTCGCTTCGCGGCAAACGAATTCGCTGCGATATAAGCACCGCAGTACCTTATAAGGCGCGGAGGTTGGCGCGAATCGCGGGCTATCTCGCAGCGATCGGGTCTCCGTCCCGTTCCTTGATTACTCTCGCAAAACCGGCTGAGCCTCCGGAACGCGATCACCGCGTCGCGTCGCGTCGCGTCTCGCCCGGATGTTTCGTAAGAAATTCAAGCAACGTACACCGAACTAAGCGACACCGAGAGGCTCGCAAAAAATTATCTACAATAATCGGCATAATCACGGGTCTGGCGATAAAGGAAGAGCTGTTGACTTATTAGAGGTCGGCCACGAGATTACGCGCGAGATTGCCAGCGGGACGTGAGGCTACGTCCGATAGATGGGCGTTTCGACGTGTCACATCAAAAGGCTGACGTATCGAGTAGAATGCTCGTGGAATTCTTCGTCGACTACGTACTCGACTCGAGACCAAGATTCGACGCCGACGCGACCACACCTGAGACCCGACTCGACTTAATCGTTAGACTTTCGTTAAGAATTAACCCGTACGAAGAAGCAAGGAAAGCACGAGTGGCGCGCCGAGGCGTGGCGGTGCATAAACTGTCGCTCTTCGATCCCTGCAACGTGTTTGCGCGGTCACGTTGGCAACACTCGCCGAGAAATAAACTACGAGGTGTTTGCGCAAACTCGCTACGATGCTATCAAATACGAAGGCTTCTGAACATTATTATTATTATTATTATTAAACGTCTTTATTGCAAACAAACAAAGCAAGACACAGCAAGTAACAAACAGAGCGAAACACGCCAAATGCAAGGGCGGGGTTCGGTTAAAGACTGTTTTTCAACCGAACCTTAAACGAGAACTTAACCTAGACTTAAAATTAATACAAGAAAAGTAAAGAAAATAAAGAAGACAAAAGAAGAGAAACGAAGAGAAGACGAACCGACCAGATCGTAGAATGTGGCATGATTTGTAGAAAAATTATAACGGATGAAGCAGTAGGAAAAACAACTGGGGACAATGGAATTTCGAGGTTCCACGGATTCCGGGAGAGCACAGCCGTATGCGCATCGCGCATACTCTGCCGGCAGAGGCGAAATAACCCGCCAACCATCGTCAACCATCGTCAAACATCGTCAACAATCGTGAGACTTGGATCGTTCGATGCTGACTGCACATATACTGTACCTACTCCAATTATACGTACGGCGTACGCTCCGATCGAATAACGCCACGTTCTTTTGTCGCCGCGGAACGAGCAGCTTTGAGGAAGCGCGGTGCAAAATCGGTTCGTTCGAATCGAAGGGAAAGCAACGCACGGTCATCGCGATAGACAGAGAGCGTCGAGACTGGCGACCTCCCGACGGCTTCGCTTGCGCAATCACGGACAAACTTGGCCTGCCCTGGCATCACTGCTGCCCAGAGCGAGAGGCGATCTGGCAACGTGGTTTGAGCAAACGCGTAGGTACGGCGACCGGCGACCGACGACGATCGTCGTACGAGAAGCGGCTCGTGAACTCGTGGACTCGTGGACTCGTCAGTCGGCTCCTCCACGGTCGGTCGGTGTGCGTGGCAATTCACGCTCCGCCATTTCTATTTGCCGCCATCGGTACACGCTTCGCCGAAATCGATCGCGAATCTGGCAATCGGCAAGGTTGCCTCGATCCCAGAAGGCATCAGGAATCGAAGGAACCTTACGGCTGCGACATGTCCGGCTCCGACTTGGTGGGATACACGCACGATTTCCTCACGGAGTTCATTCAACTGTACCGAAGTTTCCCCTGCTTGTGGCAGGTCAGGTACAAGGGGTACAAGGACAGGTTGCTCAGGAACCGCGCGTACGATACTCTCGTGCAGAAGCTTAGGGAGGTGAACCCGATCGCGGACAGAGAGACCGTTATACGAAAGATCAACACCCTCAGGACAGCGTTCAGGCGAGAGTACAAGAAAGTGCGCAGCTCCCAGAGGATGGTGAAGAATCCTCGACAACGATACAAGTCTTCCCTGTGGTACTACGACATTCTAAAGTTTGTCGCCGAGCAAAACGAGGGGACTAGCCTCGACGAGGACAGAGACGTTAAGAATCCTGCGTTCCCGACGGATGTCTGTCAAGAGGAGATGGTACGATATCGTACGACTTTTAGTCAATCACGGGAAATCCAATGATAGAATACTCGCGTATGCTCGGCGAAACGTTCACAATAATCAACTGGACGCGATGCGACGAGACAAGAGGAGACAAGACGAGACAAGACGGAACGATACACTCTGAAATCGCGAGGTTACGCGGCTCGCGTGTAACGTATTTTCTCCGATACGGCCGAGCAGAGCCGAGCCGAGCCTCTTTCCGTCTCTTCCTTTCGTTCCTCCTCCCGCCGCCCAATTCCCCTCGTTCTCTGTCTCCCATCCTCGCTCTGGCCACGTCTCTTTCTCTCTGCAGACCTTTATCGATCCGAAAACTCGGCGAGCCTTTACGACGCAGGAAATTACATGTAAATCAGAAACAAAACTGAAACGCTTGCTCGCCTCGGCATTCGGAATACGGATGCACGCGTCACGTATCCGTTAAACTCGAGCCTTATTTTGGTGGTTTATTTCAACAAGAGAAAACAGGAGTTGACGCGACGCGACGCGACACGGCGGGACACGACGCGAGACCGACGCGACACGACGTGATGCAACATGGTGGCACAAGTAGCAAGCTGGCGGTTACTAACGCTCGGCTCGTCCCCTTTGCGTTGGTTTGAACAAACAGTCAATTTCAAGCCCCACCCCATGTAAGGTAATTGCCCCAGTTGTCGATCAAGTCCCAGTTCTCGATAATTTTCACAAATATTATGATTTTATAGCATTTTTAACAATATTTTTATAATAAAAATGACGTTTTTTAAATGTAAAGTTAAATATGAATTTGGGACCAATGAAACAAAATTTTATTGCAGAAGAAAAACCCATAAAAGGTGTTCAAAATAATATTAAACAACCTTTAAAAAAGAATAAACAAAAAGATGGAAGTTAGGCATAGCTTATTATTACTATTTATTAGTAAATTTAAATAAAAGTTTGTGTGTTGAACGTGTTTTGTATGTTTATACAAGTATTTTATAAAAAATTATATTTTTGTTGTACTTAAGTAATTAATAACTACTGATTCGTTAAAATTTATAAGATAATTTAATGGGATAAATTATTTATAAATATTTCGGAAGAATTTTTTATCCGTTTTCGTACTTCAAGTTTTCTTTATAACCTTTTTTTTCTTGATCGACTACCAGAGCAACTACTGATCGACAACTGGTTCCGACCGTAATTTAGTGATCGACATCTGGGGCATCAACAGTTTTATTCTCAATCATAATTTCCACATTTAAATATACATAGATTCTAATTTTTTACTTTGCTATTATCTATATTAGTGTTAAAATTAACTGGTAAAAGAAAAAAAGTTAATTTTTGTCCATTTACATCAATTTTTTCATTAAAAACATTTCGACGTCCTGCTAACTGATCGACAACTGGGGCAATTACCTTACAGTTACGAACTGCATTTGTTTTTAGTTCGTTCAAACCGATGTAGACAAGATCGAGCCACCTTCGCCGGAACCATCTCCGGAAGTTAGCCCTGATCCAACTTTCCAACCCGTGATCCTGGAAACCGAAGGGTCCTACGCCAGAAGGATCTCCTGCTCTGTCTCGGCCATCGATCCTCTCAGGAGAAAGTACCAGCCAGAGAGCTTCCAGGAACGTCAAGCTAAGGAACAGGCTCGCGACCTCTCGCCAAGACAATTCGCCACCTGCGTGACCGACGACGATTTCGAGACTTTTGGCCGCTACGTGGCCAACAAATTGCGGAAATCGATGCCCCGCCAGAGCATCATCGCCGAGAAAATAATAGCCGATGTCCTTTTAAGAGCTAACCTCGGTACCTTGGAGGAAACTACTTGTCTCACGGAAAAAGTACCGTCGCGGTGCTTCTTAGTTATGGGCGATCGTTGAGAGCCTACGCCTACACCTACGCCTACGACGCAATTCCCTTTCAACCAAACTTACTCGCATTTTCTTTCACTTTACACTTTACCACAACCCCTGTCTCAACCTTTGTTGAAAGTAATTTTCACGTATAGTCGCGCAGCTAGAGACGAAACGAGAAGAAAGGAGCGAAGAAGAAAAAAGCGACCTCCAAAAAATTCTGCACGTCTATAGCGGACGGGTCGCATTGCGGACAAATAGGAACTGGCGAGCAGCCAATGGAACCGAGTCTTCAGCCGGAAAAATAGTCGGGGACCAAACTTATATTTCCAATAGAGTAGCATAGTTAACTCTGTTTTTTTTCAATCCATCCAAGTTGGGCATACGTAGAACGCGTTTAACTAATACCTGTAACTCATCTGATACTTGCTGTTTTATTTCTATTTTTCCACCTTCCGGTAAACCTACGCGCAGATTTAACAGAACCAGCTCCTTCGCTCGACTTCGCTCATAAATCACTCAAAACTTTTGCAATAAAGGTTTCGGGCTAATCAACCGGTCGGTTATCGCGTTTAAACGAGTTGAATACATTGCCCGTTCCGTTAACAGGTCGTTAGTTCCAGTTTCTTCAAATTGCCTCTTAAAAAGTTTAGTCCCTTGTCACGCTAGGCGGTACGTTTCACGTCTTATTAGGTATCTGATTAAGCATCGTGCCCATTTCTATTGTCCAAGTGATATATTATTAATAAACGGCTACAATCATGTTACGGATATGTGTGCTCCTTATTTCCCACAACCATAACTTATCCGAGCAGATACGCTTCTCTTTTTCTATACGAAAAAACTGTTGATCGCGATGACGTGGATTCTGAATTATGTTTGCGTTTCTAGTTTAAATTGCTAACTTTTCGTATACGACGAATAATTATAAATAACTTGCCAAGCAACGATTTCTTCTAGAAATTTCGACTGCGACATGTTCTGCAAATTGAAATGAAAAATCACGCGAAGACGAGGTGGCCGAGTGGTTAAGGCGTTGGACTGCTAATCCAATGTGCTCTGCACGCGTGGGTTCGAATCCCATCCTCGTCGGGATGTAAAATTATTTTTTTTTTACTCTTTTTCTCTTTGAGTATTGCATGCTCAACTTGCTTGTTTAAACAAAAGCCCAATCTATTTTTGCGATGATGTTGATTAAAAGAATAAACCTGATAATCGAAATATTCTGATCGCGAATTCGAATTGTCGCCCTAGTGCTCCTATATCAGAAAAGTTTAAGGTTATGTTGCGACTGCCAGACTCGTGTTGCTAAAAACATATGTATTTCGCGTGGGCTATTTGGAAGGAGTCAAAAGTTTTGTCTAACGGCTGGAAAGTTGGTCGAATTGTTTAAATTCAAAAATAGAAAGAGCAAAAAGTTGTCCTCCCCGGCGGGGAATCGAACCCCGGTCTTCCGCGTGACAGGCGGAGATACTGACCACTATACTACCGAGGATCAATTGGTATTGAGTTACAATTTAATCGTAGACCACCTATATTTAACGGAGTACGTATAATATTTATAATAATTGTGTATATATGTAGGTATATAAAATCATCTACCATTTCACTTTTTCTTATACCACAACAATACATGATTTTGTAATAAATAAATAAGTAAAAAAATATATTTGTGTGTATACTATGTGCATATACCTATACAAAAATAATCTTATAAAACGAATTATTTAGAATCGCTAAATTACCCAGAATCTTGAACGGCGAGCGCTAATAGAAATTACAGACGTTACAGATTTATGTGTGCATGCACATACATATACGTATTACTAATCCATGGCAGGCCTTCACATTGTAGAGTGTGTGTATGTTAGCATTTCCTAGAAACTATCCAAGGCGCGGATCGAAAGTCCTGGAATGTATACATTGAAAACAAAAAGCGCGCGGAGTCGCTTTGTAATTCGCCGGCCAGCGACCTTTCGCTGTTGCCGCCGCGTCTCTCGTGAATCATCTACATTGAAATTTTTAAATTCTATCCTTTTTGTTAGATTGTCATGAGAGTATTGCCGATAGATTCACGAGATTCCCCTGATGAAAATAAGTCTAAATTCGACACTATCCGGACTATTTTTAATTCTAGGTGATGTAATTGAAAAAAGTATATAAAAAAGCACTAAAAACTAAGAAAAATAAGTCTTTTCTTGTACTATAATTTTGATGGTGATAATATCACTTTAAATAATTCTACATATATCTCCGATATTTTTGCGAATTTCGACCCCAACTTTTCAGGAAACATTCATCACATATCAAACACTGAAAATAAGAAGAAAAAAATTTTTATCTTGTTTGCATATTTCGGTATAATGCCCCCTCCTTAAATGTTTAAAAAATAGTCCTCGGAAATAAAAATTCCATTTTTTTTGTTCACCTTCATAAATAAAAAGCGTTCTAGAAGCATTTAAACTTTCAAAATTTGAAAAAAAAAATTTTTTTTAATTTTTCGGATTTTGTTCGAAAACCGTTTGTCCCACGAAAAATATTAATACACAAAAAAAGATGCTCCTTGTCCGGATCTACAACTTTTGTTTGACATATTTTTTTATTTAATCAATAACTTGGATGACCTTATATAAAATCGACTTCGCGAGCTGTTAAATAATGATTTAAATGTTTAACGGCCCAGGGGCACCCTTTCCCGTTACCCGATTGAGCTGAAACTTTACACAGATTTTTTTTAATTATTTGGAACTATTCTGGAGGATGCCCCGATGAAATTTCAAAAATCGAAAATAAGAGCCACCCTAGTGTGCACGTGTATGTAAATACACGTGAAATAGGGACCTCTGTCGCAAACCTTTATTCCGCGATATTAATTTATGTAGAATCTTTGGTTATACTAGAGCACTAAAGAGGTGAGTATGCGCATCCGCCATGTTGGGTCCTCTGGAGAGAGAAGATTATTGAGTACCCGCCTTTTTAAGTATTGTCAGATTCACTTTATAAACAAAACATGCGTTGTTGATATTGATACATGGTAGCGCGACACATTATTACAGTATTTTATTACATTTTAGTTTATATTTGGTTTATACAGCGAATTTGACAGTACTCAAAAAGGCGTGTACTCAATAATCTTCTCTCTCCAGAGGACCCAATATGGCGGATGCGCATACTCACCTCTTTAGTGCTCTAGTTATACATAGAAGGTTAACATAAATAAATTCTATGCTTAGCGTTTCTAGCCGTCCAATGTCCTTTTACGTTCTTTTTCGATACACGTACTATTGGTTACAAACGACACTCGAATAATAATCACACGATATTGCGTTTGTGTGTGTGTAAAGCTCGTCGATATGAACAATTCGAAAATGTAATATTAATCGCTCACCGCGAAGAAAACTAACGACGTCCAGCAGATAACCGCTTCCAATTCGTTATGGCGTTGCACGTCGTTGCATCCTTCCTGTCTCCTTCTCACTTAGAGCATATAAAGCCTTCTCATGGTAATCCACGGTCAACTTCAGACATCTACTTCCTTCGTCATTACCGCTCATTGCCAGTTTCTCACTCACTTTTGTTTCTTATAATGTCTGATATTATTCAATAAAAGGTAGGTACATACCACAGAGATTCGTAAGATTAGCATCACACGCGATAGCGTTCAAAGTTAAAGAAGCTTTCGCACGAATCACAAGAGATTTGATGATTTTTTCGGAAGTATAAATCACCTCGCATCCGCACGGTTTCACGGTCACACGAAAACTGCTACAAGTTTTCGAGCGGCCGCTGTCTAAAGGTCGGTACGTTCGACCGTGAAAGATTTACGAGCGAGCGTGGTGTTTAGAGAAACATCCACCCCGCGAACGCCGAAGGGCCGAACGCCTCTGCTATGTTTAGCATTATCCGACCCCTACTCGCCTATCGTATTTCTTCGCTTTCTAAACGTCTCTGGAGAATCGTCTTCCAAATCCATCTGTTCGACAGCTTTAGCACTAATCGATCTAATCGTAAAAGGCAGAACTCGATCCGAATCGAATCGAATCGAATGCACTTGCATGTAATGTTCTTTTACCAAGAGGTACTTACCTTTTGAGGTACCGTGTCGCGACGATTACCAATACTGGAAGAAATGTTTTTCTTACGATGGACAATAATCACACACAGCATACACTATCGATATCACACTAGACTGTATTTTACAAATGTAGTAGCGAGTCGTAGAGAAGGCGCGGAGGGCTTCCAAAATGGCGGCCAGCGTGACCCAAAGACTGCGTCTTGGCGGCCAAGGCATAGCGTCTTTTCCGCGACGGTTCCTTTTGGCCTGGGTTTTTCCCAAGTTCTCCCGCGAAAACGGTCCCAGCCGGTGTGTTTGTGCTTGCGGGCGGTAGGCCGCGGTTCCAGGACGCCTTTTTAATGTGCGACCATCGGATATTCTACAATACTTTATATCGCGCATTGTGCAGAATTGTAAGCGAATATTTCGCCTCTCTCTCGATGTGTTCTCAAGCGAACATTTAGCTGTCGTCGAGGAGGGATTTGGAAAAGAGAAACCGCGATCGACACTTGAGGGTGTCATAAACCAGGCCTTTCCAGGGACTGTGGCGCAGTCTAAACAAGAGAGCTTCGTGGCGTCAGGCGATCGGCAAGTGGCGACAGTGTCGCCGAGAGGCATTCTTCAGTGTTTCGTTGCCGGCGACGCATCGCGATGTGAAATATAGTGGTTTAAAGCGATATATTCGCATTCTAATCATTTCTAACCGTAAACTTTCTTACAGTGTGGTGAAACAGTGTTTAATTCATTTCATATACGTATGTGCCACCTCAGCCAGATCCAGCAGGTTATTCGCTTAAGCTGGTCGCTTGAACAAAAAGCCTCGTAAGATACGCAGATGGCCTTAAAAGTTTGCAGCGTTTACGTCGTTATGAACACCAAGGTGAGAGCATGGGGCGCTTATTATACGACAGTCATCTCCTATGCAAGTCCTAAGGAGGTTGTTCGCGACAGGACACGCGTGGCGGGTTACGTTGTGTTTAAGTGCACTAGATGCTAGCCGCGCTCTTACGTAGTAGGTTATGTTAAACACCCGTGATTGTAGAAGCACGGAATAAATTTGTAAATATTCTTCTGATCCATCAGTCGCTCGATAGAACCGTTTCGCTTCACGTACACGTTTGCAACGGATCGCGATCAACTGACAACCGATAATTCATTCGCGAAGCACCGTTATGGAATGGTAAATACTTCTCCCGAAGCTTTTTCGCGCGCTGCTACCGATGAAACTGTGATCGAACCAGATTTTTCGCGATCGTGTTTTATTTGCATGCATCATTCCTCCCTCCCCCCCCATTCGAGAATCCCGCGGAGAGAAACAAACGACTGCCCGGCTAGCTCAGTCGGTAGAGCATGAGACTCTTAATCTCAGGGTCGTGGGTTCGAGCCCCACGTTGGGCGGAAAATTTTTTTTCTTCCCTTTTTGTTTACATACTTCATTCGAAGTACAAACTTTTTACGTCATCAAATTAAGCTTCTACGTTACATCCTTCTTTGTATTTTGGATACAACGTGCCATGAATTACAACGAAAAAGTAGGGAAAACTTGGAAAGCGCTTTTCTGCCAATGTCTCTGACGCTTAAATTTTCCTTTCGTTATTTGCATTCGTAGAGTCCGAAGAATAAGAATGTTTCGCTTTCCCTGCCGGTAGAAAGCAGTGTTGCGGACATGCGAGCCCCATGGGATCCACTCGTTGCAGTTGGGCGAGGGACGGGTTCGGGTGGGCGGGTGGCGTTCAAGGGTGTGTCGAGTGCAGAGATGGGCATCATTTAAATAAAAAGTTATTTAAATTACGTATCAAATAAAAGAGACTTTATTTATATTAGTCGTCGAATAAAAATAAAGATTCTAGGGCCTAGAATATTAGCTTCGTATCGCGATGTTCTTAACCAGAGTTTCGTATCAATCAATTGAAAAATAAATGGATTGGCCAACTAGTAAATAGTTATAATTCATGAATTGTGCATGGTTGTAATGACGTCTAATTTAATTGCACTTAAAAACTGAATTACTAAGTGTATTTAAAATAATACTTAAAAACTGAATTTTGAACTGAATTTCATTTAAAATAATACACTTAGTAATTCAGTTTTTAAGTGCAATTAAATTAGACGTCATTACAACCATGCACAATTCATTAATTATAACTACTTACTAGTTGGCCAATCCATTTATTTTTCAATTGATTGATACGAAACTCTGGTTAAGAACATCGCGATACGAAGCTAATATTCTAGGCCCTAGAATCTTCGGTATTGCCAATAAGTAGTGCAGTTAAAATGCCTGCCTGACCGTGTTGACACCTGAGACCCTTCAGAAGCGAGCGCTCGACAGCCGAGAAACACGGGGCCATAAAAGACATAGATAGCACGAGCCATTAAGAACGGAAAAATGTGAAATCAGATTCTTCATCGAATCTGCACGAAAGTCATATCAATCGTCTCCTTGTGTTTTCCCGACGAAAATGATACCAAACCTGACATAATTTGAACTTTAATTAACGATATTAGGCATACAATTAATTTGCAAGGTTGGAAGCCCGTTTCGTTAAAAGTAGTCCGATTTAAATAATTTTTTGGCCAATTTAATCGGGAGAATGCAAGGAATCCATTGGTGTCACTTTCATATTGATACGACGAAAAATAAAGAAATTCCGTTTCTGTATAATCGATGACACATCGCCGAGCAACTCCGCGCTGCAGCGTATACGGGTGAACGATACAATGTCGCTCGGCTCGAGAAGCCGGCGGCTTCGATCAAAGGCTCTCGAGGCTCGCCCAAAGTTATGTAACATCGAAAAACTTTTGAAATAAAACACGCCTGAAACGGAGAAAATCATTTCACAGCTTAAAATGAATTCCCGTCGAATAAAAAAATCATGCGTAGCCGTCGAATGAATCTCGTCGAATAAAAAAGTTATTTTGAGGCGCTTCGAATAAAAATTACCCAAAGTTATTTTTATTCGATGACCCTCGAATAAAATCTTTGTCTTTTATTCGAAATCAATTTTTTATTTAAAATAATTTTTTGCCCATCTCTGGTCGAGTGCAGGGAATCTATAACGTCGTATTTAAAGTACTCGCATGGCGTTAGGCGACTCTCAATCGGGGACAAAAGTTTCCTCGACAAAAGAAAATCCGCCCCCGGGTGGGCTCGAACCACCAACCTTTCGGTTAACAGCCGAACGCGCTAGCCGATTGCGCCACGGAGGCGAGTTATTCACTTATTCTTTATGCAAAGTGTAATTTTTCTCGCTCCGATGTTCCGGCGCAAACAAGTGATTACGGCGGCGAGCGGGGCGGAAACAGAGATTCGCTCAATAATGAATGGGATATCTATTTCTCGGTGCCGTGTAGGTCGGCGAAGGAGTCATTTATTCGCGTGGAATAGCCTTAACATTTCATGGAACAACATACAGTCGCGTCGCGTGCATGCTAATTCCAAGGTCTTACAAAACAGCATCGCGTTATCGTGCTCCACACTGATAAGACGCTGTCAATGATCCCGTTCGCGCGCCAAACATCATTCTCTGCACTACGTTTGAGATCGAGGAAGCCGTTCGCGGACCGAAGGATAACAAACTCTAAAAGGCTGTAAAAGTCCTAAAAAATCCCACTTTATTAGGACCCTTCCAATCTTGAATATACCCTAAAAATTTACGTTCAAATAAAGTTAAAAAAGATATACCAATTATTATCAACAAAATCAATATAATCACATAAATTATATTCAATACTAAGTAAGTAACTAGTGTATAAATTACTACCTATATTTATCTATACATATTTCAAATTCTAAATTTAACGCAATATTCTGCCAAGGAAGTTTCTTATCTTCGAAGGAAAGTCTTATCGGAAACGATCGAGCTACTGCAATGAACGTACATGCGCACCTACACCGAGCCTGATCTAGATTCTAAATAGAGGACAATCGTTTCGTTTGTAAGGAAAATTCAGGGCGCAGTCACAGAATATCGTTATATCGCCAATTGCCGCCACGTGGCGCGCGACATCCTTGCCATTGGGGAAGAAATCTCTGATTAATTGAATGGTGCTCGGTAGCAGGGGCGGCACGACCTTAACGCGCACTTGAATTGGAACCGCGCGCAAAGTCGGCGCGAGTCGTCTTTGCAGCTTTCACGGGGAATTACACCGCGATGCTCGTTTGAACGAATTGGACTGGTTGCGCGAATGCAGATGCAGTACGGCGCACGTACATGAAAGCGACGAATCTCCGCATGACTACTCGAAAGAAAAACAAAGAACCGTCGGTGACTGCATTCGGCTGTACGGATCTCGGGACCCGTTCAACAGTGTCGGGTGGGTGAAGGGTGTTCCGTAATGAACTCGTTACACCTTTTGTCTCGGCACTGCCAGCGAAAAGACCCGAATCCTTTTCTACAAGTAATTGCTACACGTAATTTCCGAGAGTCGACGAACGATAGTCGGAAGATAATAAGTTGTCCGTTGGCCCGTGAGAACCCGTTGGCCAAACATGTCGAACATTATTGCGGAAAGCACGGCAACGGGTACAAGTATGTACGTAAGAGGGTAGCCCCACCGTCGCGTCGCGGGTTCGACCAACCGCGGCAAAACGCATACGGAAATCGGTTTTACGGCGCGTTAACGAGCCATGAAACGAACCATATATTGTTCCGACAAGCGAGCACCGTTCGCGCCCTGTAGCACACCATAGCGCACGATTCCTCGCTACGCTATACCTATGTATTAGTGAATACTTCCAAACCGGTGGCCGAAACAGAAGAAGAAAGAAAAAAAAGGACAGGATCGAGAGTTAATTGACCGTTAAATGCACAGAGTTCCTCTAAACTGCGCGAAGATAACGCGACGACCACTAATTAGACGGCGAATCTTTTGAAAGGAGTGGATGCGTGTCAAACGTGATCGTTGGTCTTTCGAGCTGGGGACGGGAGATTATTCTTGCGACCAGTTTCATACAATCAGCCTCTTTGGTTGAGCGCCGACGCGACGATATTAATTCTCTATTTAAGGGGTTAGGCCACCTTGGACGGAGCAAAATTGCAGTCATTTTCGGCATTTTTTTTAGGAAGATAATAAAATAAACAGAAAATTTAATACGAAGCCTGTTATTATACAACTCTCGCCAGAAAAAAAACGTACTTTTTTTCTTACAAAATGGCGGCGGTAGAGCCGTGATACGCAAGATCTTGTGGAGCGACATTTTCCACGGTGTTCAACCTCACGGCTATACCGTTTGACTTAGAACAAAAAACCAAAAAGCTTTATTTTCTGCATGCCTAAAACTATGGAAGTACGTAGGGAAATCCAGAAACATTAATTTGTCTCGAAATGGTGACCATGGAGAGAAAAAGTGCATTTTTTTTTTTTTATAAAAGTGTCAATTGCACAGAACATATTCAAGATATCGCAAAACCGCTACGTACTTCCATAGTTTTAGGCATGCAGAAAATAAAGCTTTTTGATTTTTTGTTCTAAGTCAAACGGTATAGCCGTGAGGTTGAACACCGTGGAAAATGTCGCTCCACAAGATCTTGCGTATCACGGCTCTACCGCCGGCATTTTGTAAGAAAAAAAATACGTTTTTTTTCCGGCGAGAGTTGTATAATAACAGGCTTCATATTAAATTTTCTGTTTATTTTATTATCTTCCTAAAAAAAATGCCGAAAATGACTGCAATTTTGCTCCGTCCAAGGTGGCCTAACCCCTTAACTCTCTGCTCCTTCTTCTTATATTTTACTTTGTAATCGATCAGCGTAGGTCGCAGGAACGCGGCGCCGACCACTGGGAAATCACGAAGGCCTGGTCGAAGGTTGGCGATCTAGTTTTGAAAGCCGGAACGGGCCCGTGATGGAATTGGGAAGCGAAATAAAAATGATACGTGGACGTGATAAAATTGATATTTATCCTGGCAGATATCCAGAGTTGAAGCGATGCCAACTCAGCTACGGATAATACCGAGCCCACGCCAGCAGATACATACCTACGTAATTATCGTCCCCACGGTGTCGCGTTTTTTTTTTTTCATCAATTTCCTTTCTTTCACCAGCGTCGAAAGATTAAAGAAGGCTCGCGAGCCGAGGTCGAGAGAGACAGGCGAACCGAAATTGACACGGCGCACAGTGGGTTGAAGTCCCAGAAACATGGTAAAAATATGAAGGTAATCTTTGATATTTACAAAAATGAGTATACTAAAGTTTTCGCGGTCGCTGATTACGAATCTGAACTCAAAATGGCAAGAAAACAAAATGGCGGATCCAATATGGCGGACGCGTATACCCAAAAAATATCAGATTTGGTCTAAACTTGGTATTCTAGAGTTTCCGAGGTCGCCGAGTACGAATCTCAAGTCAAAATGGCAAAAAAAAAAATATCAGGGAATATCAAGATGGGTCGATTTATGTATTAAAAAATATATGGTTCCATTTAAAAAAACCACCACTGCCGTCGTGGAAACATGTGTTAATTAAATATCTCGTTACAACAATAGTATTAGGATTCACATCTGAAAATAACAACAGATATAAATATTTCAATTAACAGTGTTTGCAAAAAGAAATTATTTTCGTGGACTGGGAACCGTTTTGAATAAACTGAAATTTTAGGGATTGGAGCAGAAACGAGCAAAATATGAAAGTTAATCTCAGTTCTTTAATAATCAGAGATGATAACTGTGCAAACAAAAATGCTTGATCGGACTTGGAAGTTAACTAAATGTTTAATTGTTTTTGTAGATCAGCTATGGTAATTAAGGTTATACGAGGCAATTTTGAATTGAACATTATGAAGGTATTATTGCTTGCCGCAAACGTATAACAACAAAAAGTAATTAAATAAGCACCTGAAATTTACGTCTTTATCGCGAAACAGAAGTTTAAAACACAGAAAACACAAAAAATAGCTACACAAAATCGTTTGATAAATCGCTTGGAATAAACGTGTAACGGAGTTCCTACAGCTAACTGTTTTTGACCGACTCGGGTAAGGAAGGAAGAGTTGTAGAAGGCTGTGGATATACGTTTTATTAAGCGCACATATTTCAACTATACCAGGGATAAAAAATCAGACATTTAAACATTCTTTTGTATTTCGAATTTTCGCCAACTTTTGGGGTCTCCTACCCCACTGTGCGGCGTCGAAAGCGGGACATTCGAATCTAGCAGAATGAGAAAGTCGAGCATGCAAATGCGAAAAGGCCAGGAGGCATAGGTCCGGGCGGTGGACAAGTTTTCGAAAGATACCCCGCCAGGTTCTCATTTGGACGCGCAAAGGCCGAAGGCTCGGATATCTTTATTGGGAAACCAAGTGGAGGCGTGGCTTAGATTTCAGCGCTGCGGTGGTAAGTTGGCAAACTATTGAAAGTAGGCTGGATCCCACCAAACATTCCGAATAAGTATTTATTAATCGAATAAGTAAAAACTTAGTGTTCCAAAAAATTTAAAAACACTTGTTTTTCACAACATGTCTATATAAACACTGATAATCATATGGACTTCGACGGATTTCAGCCTACTCTGAGTAGTTCAATTTTTTGTCACTAGTTGGCGTATCGAAATTCTTGGTTTCCCAATACGTTTCGGTCGTCGAATATCAAAAGCCCTGAACGGAAACACCGCTCCAGAGGAGTGACGAGTATTTCGCGCCAATATTCTCCGACCGCCAAATTTCGAAGCGGCAGAAACACGCGCGGGGATCAGGTATTGCGCCAGGTCAGCGTAGCCACCGTAGGGGAGAGCGGGGACAAACGTAACACTTTTTACATTTGGCCTAGCTGCCAATTACCTCTTACAGATATAAAAACGAAAATTATGCCTTAAGATAGTGTGTTTCTTGGTCTATCATCTCACCACAAATTCAGCTTTCCATGATAAGTAGTTAAAGAGTTATGGCAATTTTCCGCAGTGACTGTCAGTGTTACTTTTGTCCTGCAGGGGTAGGACGAAAGTAACACTAATTATTTTGAGGAGAATTAAGTAAAAACACTTCTTTCAAAGCAAAATGGGATTTTCTTATTATCAGAAACGATAGAAACAACCATTTAAATAAACATATTTTAAGTAAATAACGATAATAAAGCATAACAAGCTTCAAACATTTATTTGATACTGTGTATTTGATTTAATATGGAATCTCGTGTAGCGGCCCCAAATGTAACTAATATTTATGATTTTTTTTTGAAAACTATTGTTTATATTGGATTCAACTCTTTGGGGATATAGGGAGGCATCTGTAAACGTATAGAAACTTTTTTTATGTCGATCCTTCTTATTATTTATTCATTATTGTGGAATCTTGTTAACATGTGCTACGATATAACTTCTTTTGGCGTGAGTGTTCCACCTGTAACATGTTACTTTCGTCCCCGTGGTGACGTGTTACTTTTGTCCCCAGTCATGTTTTTCAGCATAGAACTGCCATAACGTACAAACTATACAAGACTTATTGAAATCAAATACAGGAACTTATAAAGACATTATCTAAGAACGCTCTAACAAATAATTGGATCAATGTCTATAGTTTAACTATGAATATTAACAAAAAAACCAACAGAGGAGACACTAACCTAAATGTCCGAAATAACGAAATCAGCTTGCCCACGATACACGAATCGTCGTATTGTTCTGCATCACTCCGTGAATCAAAAGAAACACTAAACACGCGTAACTATGTAATGCAAACATTTTGGAAACTTTTGTGGAAGGCGGGAGAAGGCGTGTTACTTTCATGACGCCGTTACGTTTGTCCCCGCTCTCCCCTACCTTATCACCGATAAGCCTACGAAAATACAGTACAAGATCGAAAGGGCTTGTCCTTTTCCACGACTCAGCCAAGAGCACGTAAGTTCTCTAAAGTCTCCTCGATTGGCTCTATGCACCCCGCGTTGTCGAAGGGTGTCCCCGTTTAGCTACCCCCGGATCGTTACAGTCACCATCGTTTACCGGCACCGGCATCCACGGCATTCGGGCGCTTTAAATATCTAACAATCCAAGCGGTAGGATGCAATGAACGTGAAACAATAACGGCGCCGATGCTTCGACTTGACAAATAATTAATATCGGTCGCCGGCTCGGGCGACAACACGTTTAAATCAGATTGGCCGTTCGCCGTTCGACGCTCTCTCGACGAGCAATGGAAAAGCATTTAACGTGTGTCAGAAGCCTCCCTTTTGACGAGAGGGTAAAAAACACAATAATTCGAAGCGAGCTAAATAGTCGTTGGTCGATGGGCACGGCCGTTCCTGTCGATATTCTCTCGGGATACGTCGTATCGGGCGGAAAGGGAAGAGGAAAAAGGAGGAACGAAGGGTACGGAAGAGAAGCGGCGAAAAAAAAGAAGAGAAAAGAAGAGGACGCCGAGAGGGTGCAGAGGGTGCAAAGGGAGGAAGAGGAACGAGGTGGGTAGAAGGGGAAGCACCCCATTGGGCTACGGCCCTGCAACGTGTCCGCCCAATAGGGGTTGCGTAGTCGAGAGCACTCAGTCGCGGTCGAGCCGCCGATCAAGTCGGATCGTTTGTTTACTTTCCGTGCCGCCGCGTCGTGCTTCGGCTATCGCATCACCTCGCATCACCTCGCGTCGCCTAGCGTCGCGTCGCGTCGTGCCGCGTCGTGACGTGCATTGCCGGCTACAGTGTTCTCGTGGTGGTCTTCTTTCGAACGGTCCGCCACTTCGGTCCCGCTGCTATCCACGCGAATCAGTGTGGTAGTGAGGTGTGCCGTGCCCGAGACCCGCGAGTTCCATCCTCCGCGAGGGGAGCACGAAGCCGATGGGGGATGACGTTCGATGGAAAACCAGCAGGTACGTGCTTACATCCTTGCCAAATCACCATTTCATTCGCGACCATCTCTTCGTGTCTTCATCTCTCCTCTCATCCTTCTCGCCGATCGCTTCAATTAAACAGATTTGTTCGCCGCCAGGGTCGTTCGACCGCGTCTTCTATCGCAACCTCTATCGGTCATCCTTCACCCGTAATCGCGTCTCAATCCGGTCCACTCGATTACGTAGGTCTGTAGTTCGTTACCAACGCGCCCGCTCTTACGCTCGCGTCATCTATCATTCTAAACTCGAAAAAGTATGTAAACATCGGCAGCAGATGGCATCCCTCGAGGACACGGGCTAATAATAAATTTGAAAGGAGAGAGACAACGCTTAACTCGGGATCGAGTATATTGAAGTATGGCATAACTACTTGGTATAATTATCTCGACGATTCTCGCGGGGAGGATCCTCCCTGTGTCACGAAACGAATCGGTAAAACTGCGGCATGGCCAATCTGCTTTACGAGGGCCATTGATTTCTTTGCAGGTACTCTTTCTAGCTTCGGGACTAGTGCTCGGAGAGTCCTTATTGCGGAAGGCATTTCTTGAAATCGTAGTTTAATCCCAATCTGCATACCTGGAAATCTTTGTTCGCGACTAGCGCTTCTTTTTTTTTTTTTTTTTTTTTTTTTTTCATTTTGTCATTTTTTTCTCTCTTTCTAATAATTTTTTAATTTTTTATTTATTTCATTGCTATGTAATTTGTTGTAATTATCCTTTACTATAAGTATCCTTGTTCATAATGGGCTTGTCCCGTGAATAAATTATTATTATTATTATTAAAACCTGCCAATTGCGAAACTGCGAAACGAGGCATCTGGACACGTTTCTATCTTTGACCACCTTTAAGGGATAGGTATCTTTGTAGAAAGTGGAGAGGCTTGCTTTCTTCTGGTATTCCATCTTTCCCCGTTGACTACGCGTTAAGTAAGTACTAACGTACATAGCCGCGAGCTATTTTTGCTATTGATTCGTGGAAAGAAAGCGAACGTTCTCGGGAATAGTTAGTGGCCACTAGATTGGAGACTTGAGAAGTAGTCGTCGACTACTTCCATACATGTGTCGTAATAGATGCCCCGAACGGACGAAGGAACTTTTATCCGCGGCTGGGCGTAGAGAATCGTTTGCCCGCGGAAATATCGCACGGCTGGGGTGGCGTCTGTGCGAACAGTAGCGATCAACACGAGCAGGGGAAAGGGCGAAGGGAGATTAATCGTCCTAACCTACTTGGAACTGCTCTCGAGAAGAGTTAAACGGCGCGCGGCGCGGCGTATCGCGTCTCGCGCTCGCGGCCTTATCGTTTGCGCCGTCCTTGCTATTCCAGACGTGCCGGGTCCACATGCATCTCGTCTGAATTAATCGATTTCGGAAAGAAGGTCGCGACGCGTTAGGTAAACGCACTCTATTTCTGGAATTTGCTGTTGGTGATAGTACGGAAGCGGGTTAGGTCGGACGAAAGCCCCGCGGCCCGGCCCGGCGGTCCCGCCTATATCTATGATCTATATAGGTAGTTCTCGCGGCTTGCTTTGTTCGGAGGACTGGTCCTGGCTGTGAAAAGCTCGGAGGGAGAGAAATAGAAACTGAAGCGAGAGCTTTCCACGAGTTCTCGACTACCTACGTCGACGGAAACGTTTGTCTTCTCGTCCTTTCTCCCTTTGCCCGCGTCTTCTCCTTGGCCGTTGGTATTATGTAGGTATATGCGTACCTACCGACGTACATACCCGTAAAGTAGTCGATAGAGTGCGAGTTGTAGTTCGCGTCAGCGTACGCGCGACCAAGTTCGTCGTCGCCGACAGGGAGGCAGCTTCCCTGTGTTCTTGAGCGGCGAATTTTCATTCGACGGAAAGCCCTGTGCACTGCAGCCGCGAATTCTCACGGTACACGCAGCGTCGTCGATACTTTCTAATCTTCGGTGTAACTTATTCGATGGAACATCTCGGCCGAACGAATACGTAGGGGAGACCGGGGCAAAATGAACCTCGGGGTAAAATGAGCTCTCTTAATTTATTCTTTAACAATAGAATATATTTACAAATTTTGGTGACGTAATAAATGTGTGTAATACCACAATGATAATTATGCACATTCAGATATCGAAAAATGGAAATTCGTTTAAAAAATGAGAAATGAAGTTTTAGAGACTTCCGATTGGTTTTCTTTTCAATTTAGCTTTCTGGATAAATGAGTCTTAAATGTGTTATTTTTTTCTGCGTGTTTATAACAAGCTTATAAACATACATGTACACGCGTTCGAGAAAACATTAATCCTAACATTATTAAATAATTCATTTTCCATTGAGTACATATTCGGGGTAAAGTGACCGGGGTAAATTGAGCTGCAAATGGCTGCAAAGAACAGATGCGCAAGTGATGTGCGCAATAGCCTAACCTGTCAGCTGGCTAGAAAGCCACGCGGCGTGGTGGAACAGAAACTAACCTCAAAAAAATTTCCATAGTTTTTGACAACCACGGTGCAAATAACACAGAATCTGCCGTGCTACACACGTCATTCCAGCGCAAGGGGTTAATAATTAGCTGTATGCTTAATTAAAGTTCTTCTTTTGTTGCAGTTCACTTTACCCCGGATAGTAGCTCACTTTACCCCATATATGGGGTAAAGTGGTGCGTTTTGGCTTTTTCTTTTCAAGTTGAATTTTAATATACTTTAAGTTTATTTTGAGTATCGCTATTCGTCATTTATCAATAGTAATGTTCAAATTATATTATAAATCTATTTCCACACATTTTTATTGTAAGGGAAAGATTCTGTTCGACTTCAAACTTTTTTTCGTCTCACTTTGCCCCGGTCTCCCCTAAGTAGTTACGCTATTCGATTTCCACGTTACACCCGAATTTCGAGAATTCGACTACTAGTTGATCAAAGTCCAAAAGACTGTAGATACTTGTACTAATGTTGAAGTGCCGAGAGGGGAGTATAGAGAAGGGTAGGTAAGGGGGTGAAGTAGGAGAAGTAGGAGGGAATGCAAGGAATCGTTCGATAAGGCGATTCTCGCGAAAGCTAATGATTCGGCGAATAAGAGTCGTACGTACGCGGAAATCGAAGCTGGCTCTCGCCGAGCAAGCCAAGAAGGAATGTTGCAAGCGGTCGTACTGGCATAACACGACCCGCCTACTCGCTCATTCCCGGGATCGATATCGCGATTACGATTGCAAATGACCCTACTCGAATTCTACTCGTGGATCCGCCAGAAATCTCGCTCCGGAGGCTCTCGTCGCATCGAAGGTGGTTTGTTGATCCGAACGAGTCCGTCCACCTCTAGATGCTTCTCTTGAACGGCCTACGAGCGCGGGCCGGGCCACTACGCGTGACTACGCGGCTGGTGACGACGGGCGAAAGGTGCGTGAAACGACCTGGCGAGGGGCCACCGATGCGAAGGCTTGGCGCATTTCGAATACTCGCGAGAATGCTCGGGTCGGGTGGGCCGCGGAATCTCCGCGTAGACTTGGCGCGAGATTCATTGGCGAAACTTTTTTAATTTCACCCCCTCGAGGAGCCGAGGTCGATGGAAATAATCGCAGCTGCGCCTTCCCCTTGCTTTAGGAACGGGTTTAAAGGGGCAGTTGAATGTTTGACGAGGCGCAACGCGCTTGAATGGCGCAGAAGCTTTCGCCGGGGAAAACGATAGGACTCGGTTGTATTTAGGGACGAAACGGTGTCGAGGACGAGATCGTTGCAGCTAATTGCCCGTCGGCTACGCGACGTGCCTCGTACGTACGTACTTCTTCGAATCCTGGCGACAGAAGAAGAGTCGCGGACGCTGAGCGAATCTTAAGATATAAACTATAAGCGTAAGCGAAGCAACGTGGCTAAAAAACGCGATCGTAGAATTCTCGATACGAGCGGCTGACTCATCCATTACCTATCGACGCGGGAGACTTGTCCCCGAGGGTCGTTTCTTGAATCACATATTTGCACATAAATTCGCTGCACGTTCGCCTCTAACTTTTCCTTAGATACGGGTCGACGAAATGCCTCGTCACTTGGAGTTCAACGAAACGATCTTCGGTGGGCTTTTCCTCGGGCACTGGCCGGTGTTTCGAAGCGGAAATTACCTTTGCCGGAAGTGACGGGAAAACAGGCTATTCGTGCTAGATAAAGGACCTCGGGCCGGAATTCGTTATCGCGCAACCGACAGCTGACCAAACTAACGGCAAATCATGCGTCTTCTGTCCTGTAACGCGATAACGTCGTTGGTTTCGTCGGTCCACTCGGTCCAGTCCACAGTGGTCTGGAAAGCGGCGTTTTGTGGCCAAAAGTCAATTTTTCAACTTCAATGTTTACAGAAATTTTTTTTTTCCTATGTATTGATAACCCCCGAAACCTTCAAACTCCAATCATATTATATATTTCAGGCAATTCTATAATCAGATATAGTGTTATAAAGTGTAAATCATGAAATTTTAAGGCAGGATACCACCTTTGACTGCGATTTTGGAGGCGTTTTTCATGAATTTTTTTTGCATACAAAGAATGCGCAGAAACAAAATCGGTTTCAGTCATTCATTAATGTAACTTTAATCTGTAATTACACATTTTTTGAAACTGAAAAAGTGAAAAATAATCTCTTGTAGGTGGCGCCAAAATACACTCCTTTGGAGGAACATCGTTAGACGGCGTGTCAAATTCCGCTCTGTACGTGGCTCTTAGAAAAAAAACCAAAGAATGTTCCTATTAACAACAATATTTTTCAATGATGTACGTAGGGATTTTACGAAATTTCGATTTTTAAGAAAATGGCGGCCATTTGAACAAAAAGGTCAATTTTTTAGGGTAAAAAAGTTTAAAGAAGTTTATAAAATTGCGCACCAAAAGAAAAATAACAACGCTACAGCAAAAGTCCTACGTACATCGTTAGATTACACCACGGGGAAGAATTGTGCAAAGTTTCAAGTCAATCGGATGAAAATTATAGGAGTAATCTGACACGCCGATTTGGAAAACATCGTTTCGAGAAAAACGCGTTTAAAGTTTTATATAGATTTATATATCTGTTCCAATCCGGTTTTTACACAAGAAAAAGGTTCCGGCCACCTTTCTAATGAATGAATTTCGATTCTATACACTTGAAAGAGTCCTTTGAGAACAAAAAAATTTTCAATTTTTTTTAAGTGCGAAGGTGGTATCCTGCCTTAACTGAAACTAATTGTTGTAATTACTCATTATAGAACATCAAAATACGTGTTTATATCATACAGTTATATAGGTAAGGAAGTATATTTCAGTTATTTATATGTGTCATAGGCATTTTTTAGTCCATGAACAAATAGTGCAATGTTTATATGAATTTAAACTTTGAGAAGGCTTATAAAAAAATGATTAAGTGAAATTAACATCGGACTTTTTTTTACATGATAGCTTACACAATTGTTAACAAGAGCATGTTAATTTCAAGTGCAACCTCCTGCAACCTTCAATTTTATGCAGACTTTTAGAAATGACGCTCGAGGTGTTTGGGCGTCCCGTACGCGTGTATTTTTAATGTTTTATTTTTTTTAAGTCAAAGATAATGTTAGAGCTGAATCTTTTTTCTCTTTTTTCTCTAGTACGGCTATGATTTCTAATTTTGACTATAAAATACTGCTTTCCAGACCACAATGCGCGCCATATTGAATCCGCCATTTTGAATTTTGAATTTTTGGTGCCAAATTCGTTATCAGCGACCTCAAAACCCCCTAATCACCAAGTTTCAGAAAGATCAGAATTTTGGCCACAAAACGCCGCTTTCCAGACCACTGTGCAGTCGCTTCGACGACTGCCCCGCGATTGCCAGGCAAACTCCGGCCGTTTCGCTACAAGAGATGTTCCATCACGGATCGAGTTTGCCCCGCAAAGCGTACCAGCAGTTGCGAATCACCTTGACGATTCGCGGGTGTCGCCGATTAAAAGTGGAAAGTCACCGCGCCAACAGATAATTATTTATCGAGGACCTTTTGTTTCGGTGTGATCAGATACAGTGCACAACGGACCACTATTGTACAAGAAGAATCAGCCGTATTTCGCCGACGATTTATCACCTCGTCATGGTTGTGCGCATCGACGTTGCTGAACTTGTGTCGGGAGCAAATCCGCCGGCAAAAATAGTAGGAATTCTCGGAACGGAGAAAAAGAAGCAGCCGAGTCGAAGGCGAAACGCGGAGGCGGACGCGATCATTCGTGAGCTGAAGCTGATCGAACCGGCCCAATTAATTAAGGTCGCCGCACCCGTGGCCGCATACCGTCAAATTACGGAATTCTGGCCATCGTCCAGAATGAAGAAGGCGCGTGCACGCGCTGCTACTCTCTGCCGCTCTTGCTCTCGTTCTTGCTCTTGCTCCCTGTGCCTGCGAGTCAGGGACGCGGCGAGTTTACGAGGATTTTCTTCGCCTATACGTTATACAAACATGCACGCGTATGCGCCTCGCCGAAGACGACTACTACATTCAAATCGGACTGGATTACGGTTTCTAAATCCATTCGACGAGCCGCTTCATCGTGCGCGAAAGTTTCGGGAAACTTTGCCGTCCGTTTTCATCGGGCGACGGACGACATTTAATTAGTTGGTTGAGGCAGTCGCGCGGCAGCAAACACTTGTCGCTGAATGGCCACATTCGGCTGGTCGATCGGCGATCAGCCAGCAGCCGGCTGTCGCGATTACCGCGTAAGCGTAAACAAGCCGAGCGAAACGAGGGGTTGAAAACGGCCGCCCCGGCCCATCCGAATTGCGCTGGATCGTTAGGATTCTTCGTTGCTCGCACGTGTCGCGAAATCTGGTCCCCATTATCGCGGGTCATCCATCGAAACGTGCGACTACCGCTGCCGCTTCCAAAGACAGCTTTCAGGTTCGACCGGTTAAGTTAAATCATCCGGACGATTCATCTCTTAGCGGGGTTGCTCGGGAAATGTTTGCAAGAAATGTGTGTGTGAGGGAGAGAGAGAGAGAGAGAGAGAGAGAGAGAGAGAGAGAGAGAGAGAGAGAGAGAGAGAGAGAGAGAGAGAGAGAGAGAGAGAGAGAGAGAGAGAGAGAGAGAGAGAGAGAGAGAGAGAGAGAGAGAGAGAGAGAGAGAGAGAGAGAGAGAGAGAGAGAGAGAGAGAGAGAGAGAGAGAGAGAGAGAGAGAGAGAGAGAGAGAGAGAGAGAGAGAGAGAGAGAGAGAGAGAGTATTATACATGGAAGGGTGAAGAAGAGCCCCATGGGAGAGGAAATGGGCCGAAGGAAGTTGCGTGTCTGGACGCGGGATCCTGCGAGCTGCAGGTCGTTTTCTAGCTCGGAAATGATCGAGGATAGAGGCAAGGGCTACACGGTGCAGCGATCTTTGCATTCGCGTTCGCATTTCGCATTTTACATCGACCGATTCACCCCGTAGATCCCAGGGTTGCCTAGGGGCGAGAGCTCGGAGAGTTTCCATGACAACCACCGATGCCCCGCCACGGCCAACCAGGGGTGCTCAATCGAACCCTTTTCTCACCCCCCCTCGACCCCCACCTCGACAACCATTCTCTCCCTTACAGTCGTGCCGCACCCACCCCCCTCCGCCACGATTATTCCTCTGCCCCAGCCTTCCTTCTGTTCCGAGGCCGTGGCCGAGACCGATGCTCAAGCCTCCGACCTCTTTGGCAAACCTACGACGAGAGGGCAGTTTCCCCTCTAACAATAACAGGCATCGCCTTAACGCGTCGCGAGACAATCTTTGCCACATCTTCACCAGATACCAGTTTCAGAGAACGAACATCTTCGCCACCGAGGCTGTGTTGCGCTCCCTTTGCATTATCGATTTTCCGTACGCTATTAATTACCACCCTTCGGAGACCTTTGGTAAACGGAATGCCCTTTCTCCACCCCCCCACAACCGCCGCCACCTCCTCTTCTCCGAATAACTGGAATTCGAAATTTCCGCTTCCGACGACGGGGAGAGTAACGAAATCTCCCTATCGCCGGACATTTTACAGCGACGGATAGGGTGAGAATAACGGCGTTGCAGACGAAAAACAGAGTGGAAAGGAAGGCGAAAAGCATGAATTCTTTGAAGCCTGAAGAACGCCGCGTCGATTGAATCGCGACGCGAACCGATATGTAGATACTTGTGTAAGTCGGGGCTTAGCGCGAGTGCATTAACGACAATAAACGTGGCCGATGAGTTCCGCTGGGCAATTTACTTGGAGGTTAAGGGGTAACACCACTCCAGAGGCAGAAAAAAAATACCTAAATTTGACAATTTATTTTGGGAGTATGACAAACGGAATAGAATTTCTTTTCAGAGGGTTTATTTAAGGTAGTACTACCGGTTTTGAAATACTGTGGAGAAAATTCTGAAACTTTGTACAGTAGTTTGTTTTGACCTTACACTGACTCATGTAAATTTTTGGAAATCTACACCAACCCAGAAAAAAGTTATTAACAATTTTATGTTTCCACTATTAACACGTAGTCTTATGGAAAATGACGTTTTCAACAAAAATTCACATTAATAGCCAATTCAGTTTTTGATGAGACTGAGAGAAATATAAATTTAATATTCCATATACATAATGCATGTATCCAAATGTTGATTCACCAATTTTTATAGCTAATATAAGCAAATGAATAAAATTATCTGTGCTCACTCGGCCATTATACGCACGATTTCGCAACGTCGCAAAGAGGTTAGTAAGACCGCGCAGTTTGAAATTTTCTATATCTCTATGCAATGTGATGCAATGCTAACTTCAAGCTTCAAGCGAGCAGAAGAAAACTTATGGCGTTTTCGGACGGTCGCACTGGGGCGGACCGAGTGCGAACCCTACCCAATCGGAAGCGAAGAGTGTGAAGTTTTTCGCCTCCGATTGGCCAAAATTCGCACTCAGTGCGCCCCAGTGCGACCGTCCGAAAACGCCATTACACAATCCATCGTGCTACGTTGCCAAATCAAATCACCACGGAAGTCAAAGGACGATCTAACACGCACTTGACTCAAGGCGTATCGGTAGTACTACCTTAACACATATTGAAGTACGGAAAACAATTTTTTTATTGTCATTTTCATACAAAATGGCGGCGACAGAGCCCGTGGTCGAAACCACTTCTTTCAAACTGGGAGGACGGATTTCTCGGAGACTATTGCATGGATTGATTTGAAATTTTTACAGTAGCTTCACAACAATATTCTCTTTGGAAGTACGTAGCCGTTATTTTGATCGAATGTAAACTTTTTCTTTTATAAAAAATTTAATGCTCATTTTTAGGGCAAACAATCGATTCATTCCTTAACCGGTTAACTGGCAATGTATCATATATGATCAAACAAAAATCTGGCCAATTCTGGCAATGTATCATATATGATCAAATGGAATAACTTTTTTGTTTTTCAATCGATTTGAATGAAACTTGGTATGTAATGGTTTTTGGGGTCGCTGAATCTGAATTTAGCATTGGAATTTTAAATTTCAATATAGCAGACTCAAAATGGCGAACCAAAATGGCCGCCAAATATTAAAATACTATCGGGATATAGAAAAATTGTATATAGGGGTTTTTGGGGTCGCTGAATCCGAATTTGGCATTGGAATTGTAAAATTCAATATGGCAGACTCAAAATGGCGAACCAAAATAGCCGCCAAATATTGAAATACTATCGGGATATAGAAAAATTGTATATAGGGGTTTTTCAGGTATAAAATTATTCGAAACTTTTTCGTAGAAAATAAAAAAACTAAAAAATTAAACCCCTAAACCCTTATTTTTCAGGGGTTGGGGGTGGCATTGAAAAAAGTAACTGCTGCAATCGAATTATAGACAAGAAAACTTCACAAATAAAAAAAGGTTTAGTAAAGAATTGACAAACTCACCCCTAAATTCTATTTTTTTAGGGGTTGGGGGTGTCAGATGAAAAAAATTCCCCCCGGAATCGGTTCAGCGACTCAAAAAACCCCTGTATACCAAATTTGGTGTGATTCACTTAATTATTCGATGGTACCAGTTTGGGCCCGAATAGTGAAAAGGACCGTGCCAGTTAACCGGTTAAAAAGTGCACCACGTCCACAAAAATTGATAAAAAAAAAACTCCTACGTACTTCCAAAGCCAATTGTATATAGATTATAAATTTTTTGGTATTTTCTTCCACGACTCATACATGCCGAGAAATCCGTCCTCCCGTGGCGGTGTTTTAAAAAAAAACTGTTTTCGACGACGGGCTCTATCGCCACCATTTTGTATAAAAATGACGATTAAAAAATTGTTTTTCGTACTTCAATATGTATTAAATAAACCCCCTGAAAAGAAATTCTATTCCGTTTGTCATACTCCCAAAATAAATTGTCAAATTTAGGTCTTTGTTTGTGCCTCTAGAGTGGTGTTACCCCTTAATCGAACGGTAATGCGGATCTCTTCTTCAGCCTGCCGTTCCCCGAAATAGGTGGGTATCTGAAAGCTGAACCTACGCTCGCACGCTGGTTAACCGTTCGTCGATCGTATGTACTTTGTGCTTTGCGCTCGGCAAATTTCGCTCCCTCCTCAATTAAGTTTCTCGCTGGACGCGAAAGGGTAGAGGGCCAAAGCCAGACGCGCGGTTTTTCCATTATCGGCATTATCGCGGACGCGCGATAACACCGTCATATTCATTAATTGCCCCGTTCGCGGAATCGAGTTCAATGCCGCTCTTTGTCGATACCCCGAGTCGTCCGGTGCTTTGTCCAAGCGAGCACTTTTTCCAGAAATCGAAACGTTACTAATCATGCCGTAGTATCAGCGACGATGGAGAAGAGAAGAGCGGAGAGACGAAGGCGGGGCGAGGTTAAACGATCGAGTTTTCGTTACGCGCGAATAAACGGCTGGTCGTTGCGATTTCCAATACGAGGGTTCGCGACCCAGCCCGCACTTTGATCATCCTTCGAACGAAATTGAAAGCAATCCAACCCCGCAAAAAGTGAAAACTGTAAACTGAAAAGAAGGCTACACTCGACATCGCGCCCACGTCACAGCCGGTTCATTGTCTCCGTCGTTGGAAGATAGCGCCGCGAAAAGTACCTCCGATATAGGTAGCTATCGCTGTTGTCTCCTTTTCATCTTTTCTTACCCTTTTTCTTTCCCTTTCCCCCGTTTTGTCGCCGGCCCGTACCTCCGCGTACACAACGGACAATTGGAAGGTGGCGCGGCGAGGCGCAAGAATACGGTAGCCTCGGTCTTCTTTTCTTTCGTTTCGACGATTTTTAGCGGTTACGATGAATCTCTGTTTCTAGCACCACCAACCTAAGTAACCGCTAAACCTTTCCCATACCTTATCTCTTGCACCCGACCCGGCGCGCCGCGACGACGAGGGCATCTTTCGCTGGGTGGGAGTGGGTCGAGTCTCGGGAGAGATGTGAAACGGAACACGCAGTGTCCCATCCTTTCCGGTTATTTCGCGCGTTTACAGCTAGGTATATGCGGTTCGTTTCCCCCTGGAATTTCGAGGGGACCGGTCTGCAGGCTCCGACCAACGTGGCGTCCAATGAGATTTCGTGCAATTTTCAGGACCAGACCGGTAACTTTGTCTCTGGGCGATTAAAGAGCTGGACGGGGATGTTGGTGGTGGGGACGGTGTCGATTCGATCGGCGGGCATCCCGTGCGAGCGCTTTCCCGGAAATAAAGGTGCCACTCTCCTTCCGCTGCCCCTGAGGGACTACATACTATTTACATTTTACATAGGTAGTTGTACGTAGCGTCAACTGCGCTCCATTTGCAAGCTCGCTAATGGCAATTTCTCGCGTTGCCGCAATCAAAAGCAGCGAGGGCGTAGCTACTGTGACGTTGGAGCAACGCGGTTACCTATATACAGCTAATTGTAAGAATCAGCCAGATAGTCCAGGGAAATTAGACGGAAATCTGCCCAATCTTCGGAATAAATCCCAGCAAGCTAAATTTTGGTATGGGCCTTTGTTTGGTCGTTTTAAACAATATGTCAAAAGTCCCCATCGATCCGAGTGCCGCTAAAAATTTTACAGAGGGTTGAAAAAAAAATAACAGTTCAATCAAAATCCACTCCAAGAGGGTGCAATTGACCCCTGAAAATTTTTTTATTTTGTATTATTACTCGCGAACTGTAGGAGATAGAAAAAAGGTGTTCAGGAAAAAGTTACTTCTCTTAATTGGGACTAACATTTGGTAAATTATAGTTCTTACAGTTCTTACGGTGCGTGAGTTATAACACAAAATCTAAAAAAAAAACGGATTTTCAGGGGTCAATTTCACCCTCTTAGAGTGAATTTGGGCAGCACCAAAAATTGAGTAATACATACCTATATATCCTCTACTTATCCCCAAAGATTAAAGTTTAAATTTGTACACTCGAAGGGGGTGAAATTGACCCCTGAAAATCCGGCTATTTTCCGATTTTGTGTTATAACTCACGAACCGTAAGAACTGTAAGAACTATAATTTACCAAATGTTAGTCCTAATTAAGAGAAGTAACTTTTTCCTGAACACTTTTTTTCTATCTCCTACAGTTCGCGAGTAATAAAACAAAATAAAAAAAATTTCAGGAGTCAATTGCACCCTGTTGGAGTGAATTTGGGCAGCAAACGAAATTGCGTTGTACTCAGCAGGACTTCCGCTACATATTTACAGAGTTTCATAATTTTCTGAATTTCCGGGTTCGGGATCTTCCCTTGTCAAAAGTATGGGGGTTGAAACTTGGTAACCCGGCACACATGAAAATGGTTACTCCTACGAAAAAAACTCATACAACCTTTTTTGTAGAGAATTTCCTAGGTTATAAATTGTGTGGACCTATTTTTGTCGCAAAACTGCTAGATAACGAGATATTCGCGAAAAACTGTTATTTTTTTTTCAACCCTCTGTAAAATTTTTAGCGGCACTCGTATCGATGGGGACTTTTGACATATTGTTTAAAACGACCAAATAAAGGCCCATACCAAAATTTAGCTTGCTGGGATTTATTCCGAAGACCAATCCTAATTTCACTGGACTAAGAGGCAATTTTTCACCGCCTTCGAGGACGCGAGAAATCGTCTCCGAAGATAGGCGAGCATGAGCGAGCGAGGCGGGCCGTGACTTTGCTCGAGTGTTCAATGCGCGTTATGTGCGCTCAGCACTGCCCCTACGACGCGGCGATACATTGCTCGATCAACGAGTTAACGAATTGCATGGCTCTTTTGTTCCAGAAACGTTGCCGCGCGACGTCGAAGAATGGGGCGAAGAGGAGCGACTTGTCGGTTTTTTACGCTAACCGGCCAGAGCGCGACGACGTAAATCCTCTGATCGACGGTTGTGCTCGGGATCGGATGGACGCGTGGTGATCTCGCGAAGGGTGGTTAGTGCGATCGCGGTGAAATTTACGTCTCGTCTGGACGCATTATGGACGCATAGGCGTGTGGCCGCGGAAGCTTTCGCCCGATCGAGCATTTCCCCAAGTGGCCGCCGCTCCGTTGGCCGAATCGCGTGCAACATGTTTGGGACGAAACTGCGCACGTGGATGGAAGCGCATATCGTCCGATCGAAGAAGAAAAAGGACAGGAAGAAGGGGGACAAGGGAATCGACTCAAATTGCAACTCGCCGAGGAATCACAGCGCCAACAGATCTCCCGCCTTGCACCAAGTAAGTACGAAATCGCCGGTCCTCGACCTTACCCTTCCGCTTGCACTCGCGTGCCTTCTGGGGTCCGTTTTCCCCTCTCGGCCGGAAAGGAAGAGACAGATGACGAGCCTCGGAGAATTGGTCGCGTTTCGCAGCCGTTGAAAGAGCCCGCGCGCGCGCGCGGCTATCCAATTAGACGACATTGCCTTAGCACCTCAGCTCTTTCACACCTTTTATCTCTCTCTCACCTCGACCAGTAGTTTCCACTTGGCTTTGGTCTCTCCTGCCACGTTCATCGAGCCGTTGGCCGGTATAGCAACCGATTCGATTTGCAGGTGCACCCGGTAGACTCGCCGTCAAAGACCGTGGACGGGATTCGGTTGCATGGGCGAGGTAGCTACGGTGGTTCTGTGACCGTCGCGTCCGCATCCGCGAGCACAACCACGACCACGTCCTCTGGTACCGTCACTGGCACCGGTAGCGTCAATCTATCCTCTCCGGAAAGCGCCTACAGCACCGGATACTCGACGGATGGTACCTCGCCCGGGACCAGCTTCCCGCCGGAGTATTACATCAACATCAGGACTGGCACCCACTACTTTCAGAGCAACGGTAACAACGGTAGACCGAAGAGGCCGACCGACTCGCCTGCCACGCTTACAGATCTATCGACCGCTGCCACTCTGCTATCGGGGCATGGAAATCACGACTCCACCGCCTCCCTCGCGAACATGACCAGGGACAACGAACTGCCGCGAGATATCCGCAGCAACACCCCCAATAAGGCACGTACGACCATCCCTTATCATTATTATGTGCTCGCAACATTCTTGCGCCGTTCAGCTTGAAGTTCTGCACCGCGTGGTCGTAGATAACCGTTGGCTTTGTCAATCGAGCAGATCAGCGAGCGGCTAGGAAACGAAGGTTCGAAGCAACAGTCGCCCCAAGTACAGGCACACGCGTACGCGCAGCAGGAGAGGTACCATCGGCGCACCGAGTCGTTCTCCGCCGATTCATCGAGGAGCAACCTAGCCGCTCCCGTCAACGCTCCCGTTCCCTCCTCGATACCGCCGCCGTTGCTCTCGCCCCCGGTCCAATCGCCCCGAGAACGATCTCGCATTCGAACGAACCCGTGGCTGTCGGCCAACTCGTCCGGCTCCAGCAACGCTGGCTTCAAGTCCAGGCTGAACCTGGACGACACCAGCAGCAGCTCCGGCCTCAAGCTCACGGAATCCTCTGGGAGTGCCAGCGACTTGAACGCTAACACCGGTCGAGAGGGAAGGGCCAGGCGAGAATTCAAGCAGGAGAGCCTCAGCGCCGGAAGAAGCCCGTTAGTACCGCATTTCCAAATCTTTTCTACGTTTTGGCTCCTTTTTCCACTTCTCTAGCGATCCAGGGCAGATATCGAAACAACGCTTGTTGCTCGCGTATCATTAAAATTTTACGCTGAAAACTTACTCTCAAACTTATCCGCAACGAGCGAGAACACGCGGAGGGGAAAAAAAAGTTCATTCAACGGCCCGTTGTCGATTCTGTAGAATCTTCTGTTCGGTAGGGAAGTTATAATCACGAGGCAGGTAGGGCCGCTAATGGCTAGGGCCGTTGTTGGCTGGTCGGTCTGTTCCTTCGAGCGGCGAATCTCGCTCGAGTTTTACTCTCGACTCGCCTGGCGTCCAGTCTGACCAACTTTTCTCGCATAGAATAAATCAGAATTGGAGAATCGCCTCGGGTCTGGAGATTCGGCCAAAGATGACTTTGTCCGTGCAACGTCGTAACAGCAGTAGTAGCAGTAGCAGCAACACCAGCAGCACTAGCAGCAGCAGCAACGTGAGTCGCGGCAGTGGTTGCAGTAACGGAAACGGGAATCGGAACGTGAACGTGAATGTGAATGGGAATGGAAACGGAAAGCACACCGGCGACGGTGTCGGTAACGGCAACGGGAACGGTTCCTCTGGATCGTCCGTGACCCGAAGCGTCGGATCGTCCGAGGACGATATCACTCTCAACGAGATGATGGGAAAATTCGACGAAAGTTACGTCTACGAGAAAGAAACGGACATTCTATCCGACAGCGACCCGACCGATTGCGAGGACTACATAGACTCGCTGTCAGACCTGGACGGCCCTCGGGACGGCTGCGACGAGAACGATACCCTGGAGAACGAGGATTTGGATTACATCGACAACGGCTCGTTCCTCGATCTGGACGACCTCGATTGTTCCGGGCGTTTCCCCAATACCGGCCACTGCACCTATTTCGCGTTCACCGGCGAACTCGCCCGTCGAGGCAGCAAGTTGCGGGAATCGTTGATGAAACGTAGGAACAAGGAAGACCCGACCATGCTCCAGAGGTAATACACGGTGCTATCAAGTTTCCGTCGTTTTTAGAGAGGCGCGACGCGTCGCGAAGAAACAGCTACGACAATTGTATCATCGCGGTCGCTTCGTCTCTGTTCGCAGAACTGCCAACGCGAAGAACGCCGGCAAGAGGCAGAGCGCGCGGCACAAGAAACCGGACGAGAAGCAACAGACCGAGAAGCGCAAGAAGCGGATCTCGCTACGCCGAAAGCCGAATCCGGACAAGTGCGACGACGAAACGGCCAATTTGAATCGCGCCCTGGTCGAGAGGATGCTGCTCAAGAACTCGGGCTTCAATCAGGGTAGCAGGAGCGTGGGCGGCACCCCCATATGCCTGCGTAGAAAGAAACACGACGTCAACAAGAATCTGTCGCCGATGAGGTTGAACGATGATCGATTAGCCGCCCAGTCCGCCACCGTCGACACCGAGATCCTCAAGAGACGATCTAATTCGGTAAGAAACTTGTTTGCATCTTTCCTCCTTTATGCGCGCGAAAGGCCATTGATCGACTTATTTCGCCCCATCTAACCTATCGACACTCTAATAAACATCCCCTCCTAACGAACGGTTTATCGTTTTCTGGTTGTAAGGTGAGCTACGTAAACGGCAACATCGTGAGGCGGCTAGTGACGGGCAACACCTACATGACCACGTTCGCGTCGGAAATCGCTTTGATCGAGGCGGACAAAGAGGCCGATAAAAAGTATCGCGAGCTGATCCTAGAGGCGGAGAATATTTTGGTGAACATGCAAAAGAGTGAGCACAGCGCGATGCCCATCGTGCCGTCCCCATCCCGCAAGTTTCACAACGGCCTGGCAAACAAGCGGGTGGAACTTATTAAAAACACCGAGCTGAACATCGAGCTGGCCCTCTCCAGGAGCAGAAACTCGCAGCCGGAGTTGCAGAGCGGCAGCATCCGAGACCTCGAGCACACAAGCCCCAAGAGGCAGTTCGCGCAGGCTTGCTCTCCGATTCGTCGATTTATGGAGAGAAACGGGCCGGCAACGACCGGATTTCTCCCAAAGGAGAACTCGTACAAGCAAGAAACAACGACGATCAAGTACTCGACCGATTCGCCGATCGCAGCGAGGCGAACGCCGCCACAGTACTCGCCCAATAGGAGCGCCTTTCCTTCTCCATCTCCTTCTCCGTCTTCTTCTCCATCTCCTTCTCCACGTCTGAGAGTTGCTTGCGCTCCGGATACCATCGAGCGTGCCGGGCCGCGAGCGACACCCTCCTGCTGCAACGGCGTTGCCCTACCCTCTCCGGACCTCAACGACTCCCGAGGCACGGTTCGCTCTCAGATTTGGTTCCAAAACAGAACTCGCGATATCGCCTTGTCGCAAAGGGATTCTCCTAGCGACATCAGACAGGAGCTGCGCGTTCCGAGGCCGTCGACCAAGGAGGAAGGGGTGACGTCCAGCTCGTCGGATTCAGAGGACAGGTGTGACGCGAGGAGGAGAGCGCCGCTGATGACTTTCAGGTCTGCGTCTCGACCGTGTCTTACGTTACTTGCCCACTCGGGGAAACTTTGTCTGCCACTTTTCATTCCGTTTACGTTGTCCGTAGGTCGGTGGACATGGGTCCGATCAAAGAAGGCTCTTCCTATTGTCCGCAAAGCGAGCCGGTCAAGAGGAAGGTGTACGCGGGAAGCGCGACTTACGGCAGGATACAGAAAACCCTGGGAGAGCACGTGACTTTGAGGAATTCGGACGGCGACACCACCACCGCCACCGCCACCGACGACCCCGGTAAGCACTCTGGCTCAACCCCGGAGCTCTTATTAGATGTCTAATCATGAGAGTTTTCCTTGCGCAGACGATTCGAGGAGATGTTTGAAGGAGAAGGTGGCCCGCCTTCGCCGAGAACGATTAGCCGCAGAGGCAAATCAGGCGAACTTGAACGCGAGCCCGAGTGCCCAAGATTCGCAATGCTTCCAACACCAGCTTTCGCAATTACGGCGACAGATGCTGGTGCAGACGCTACAAGGTCTGAAACGAAGCCTCGAGGACCAGTCCGCGGCTTTGAAGCAAATTTGCTTGGAACCGGTGTTGACCGACCAATTACCCTGAAACGAGCACGGAAAGACGCGGAGTCTCTCGCCGGCATCGATCGCGATCGACGAATCTACGGGAGTGACGTAGAGCGGGAACAGAGGGAAGGCGCTTTCAATCTATGTACCTACGAGTCATACACTCGTGTACACTGATGCTCTTAAAACTTGAGACACCGGGAATCAACGGTGCGCGCGCAGTGTAGCCGAATGTCTACCTAATTCTTTAGAAGGGAAACGATATATTTTTCTGCCAGTCTATACGGTAAGAGAATCAAAATTAAGAGTGTTACATATTTTCTGGGCATTGTTCTCGTGTTGTTCGTTCGACGCGTAAGCAGAATAACAATCTATGAAACCGAACCGGTGGCGGGGGTGGTTTTCTTCAGCGTTCGTATCTCCGGACGCGTCGAACGATCGCGCGTCCCATCCGTGTACTTATGTATGCGGTTCATTGGAGTGGTTTCGGGACGGAGGAAGAAGAGGCAGGCAACTGGGAAACTCCTAAAAAAAAAAACTCGGATCCTTTCGACCTGGTCTTGTCGCAACGATCGCGCGTCATTTAACGCAGCGATCGTTTCAACCAAATATGTAGTTGCTCCGCGTTCGTTTCTCTATCTAGACTATCGCGTAGCAAGTGACTTGTTTCAGATTCGAGAAACCGAATCGCAGACCTAAGTAGTTAAACTCGTCGGGGAAAAGAAAGAAAAGAAAGAAAAGAAAGAAGAGGAAGAGAAGAACGCTACGAGAAACGGTGGAAGGTAACGAACCGTCACGAATATACACGAGCTAGTAGTAACAGGGTTGCACAGGGTGTAGTATACATACATAGGTCTCGCCTACTTAGCCTACAACATTTAGCTTCTCTTACTAGAAATTATTCTCGATCGAGAACGATGAAGCGCAATGTTCGTTACGCTGCAGCTGGAGAAGCTTTCTTGGCGATACAACCACGTTGGCGCGTAATTTCCCTTCCCCGTTGCCGCGAAAGCTTTACTTCCTTCGTGTAAAATGTACGCCCGCTACGCGACAGTTGACACATGTTACACGTAATGTTCCTATTTCTACGCAATTCGTCTTTACGAAGGAGAAGAGTCAGAGTAACGGGCTAGAGGCGATCATGTCCTCGGTTCTGTCGGCGGAACGAGCATCTCTCCCATTGTTAGTATACCAAAGATAATAGTCTAGCACGGTAGTGTATAGAACCGTTTAGTTGATCTAGGGCGCCAAGTAGGCATTTGTAACATTAGAAAACTACTACTACTACTATTATTACTACTACTACTACTATTGCTACTACTACTACTACGACTACTACTAGGACTACTACTAGAATCTTTTCCTCTGCGTTTCATAGAAGGCGATGCCGTTCAACCATTAAAATTTCACCACGCTTGCCCGCTTGTCAGAGTCGATTCCTTGGCCAACGATTAACCTTGCGACAGATTGCTAAGCAGCCAACAAACGTTCCCTTTCCGATATATGTATTTCCCTCTTGCCACGATCAACACTTTGGAAGTTTTCGATTCTGACGGCGTGGACGGTGTAGTCGGCGCAAACGGTATAGGCAGCATAGACAGCGTAGACAGCGTAGGAATTCTTTCAGTCACAGTGATATTTTTGCGAGAATAGACTGATAGCGTTATCGATTCAATTATCGTTAAACTCGAGTCTTCGGTGATGATTATTTACATGTGATTTATACGTTAACAGTTCTGTGAGAACGACGAATCGTAATGCGCACACGATATTTATTTGTGTTAGATGTTAGAGGCCATAGTAATGGAAATATTAGGGAAGAAATAGTGGTAGAGAGTATTAGTGACGCTAGCTAGCCGATTAAAACTAAAAGGTTTCGTGAAATCGTTCTCGTTTCTCTGAATCACCCCTCGTGATCGATTTAGTGTATTTCCGCGTTTCGTTGAAAACTGTGATTACAACTTGTTCAGCCAGTTCTACAGTTATTGCCATAACAGAACCGAAACGTGTTCCGTTTCACGCGGCAGCATGGCTCAGGTGATTTTATTCAGGATTTTTATACTCCATACGTGTATATGTACATATGCTTAGTTTCGGATTTTAAAGAAAAAGATGGAAGTTTTATTCGCGTAAGAACACGGATATTATAATTATTATGGTTTCAATTATGTTAGCGAATTAAGTATTATAAATCGAGACATTCCGCAGGTGTAGACGAAAGGATGAAAACCACCTTGTCCGAAATCTTCGATGACTCGTCGAATAGTTAACAAATTGAGATTTCGACTTTTCTTCCCTGCTGAGAAGCGATGCTAGTCATCTGGTGATTTGTGCAGGGTAAGATCGGCACATTGCAATGGAGTCAGAAAGACGCGAAATTATTGTTGCAAATTTTTCCGTGTACTAAACCATTTATGAGATTATATAAATGGCCTTTTTTTTTATATGATTATGAATAAATTATATTGCGTCGTTGGAAACATGCCTAATTCATTTGCCTGCTTATTTCCCGCGGGTGCTAGCCGTACTTACATAGACATTAGAGGTTTCTCTGCGATTAGAGAACGACTAGCACGGTTGGACGAGTTACTGGCATTTAGTTTTTACGTAAGCCTCTCTGTTACAACTGCTTCGAATGTTTGCTAGCATGCACAGGAGAGTAGTAACTATATGCATAATTCAGATTAAAATGCTTATACATATGGAGATGCGTGTAGAGTACAGGTCCACTGGTAGAAAAAGATGCTTACGCCGCAACTGTGTATATCTCAAGTCTGTATCTTTAATCGAGCACCTCGGGATAATTTTAATGTCCTATGGTACAATGGATGCCTGGTGTTGTGCTATGAACCTCTTACTTAACTCTCTCAAACCTGTGCTCGATGTCATAAATTCCGACAGGCTGTTTAATCTTGTCACAGTAATCTGCCCATTCTCCTTCGGTCAAGTCGACCTCTGTAAATTCCTTTCCATCGTCGACAGCGTTGGCGATCCATCCGTCCCTTGCGGAGAAGTCTGTGGGTTCGAAGCCGCGGCAATCGAATACCACTATCGTCTGAAATCTGCCTTGATCGTTCGCGACGAACGACTTCATCGAATCTTCCAAGATCGTCATCGAATTCTCCCGAGAGCAAAGCTTGCATTTGCTCAGAAAATGAGTGATCGCGCTCCCTCTTTGGGCTGGCGTAGACTCGCTCAGAGATACGTAATTCCACTTATCCGATACCTCGCCGCAGTTCGAACAGGTGAACTTCAAGTACCATCGAAATTCGGCCCCCGATGGCCTCAGTTTCTCTATGTTTTCCAACGTGGCCTTCACTTGCAACGCTATCTTCACCATACTGTCCAGAGTTCCTTTTACTTTCTGCAAATTTAATTCTTTCCCTTCGTCTTTCAGGATATTTCAAGCGCTACGCTTGTTTACGGGAACAACTCGTAGTGATTTGAGGTTATGTTATTAATCTCTGGCTCGCAGCTGATGCTCTATTCGCCATTTTCTTTCCACGTTAAAGGTGCGATTTCACGCTGACGCTCGACGCTCGTTTTGAGCGTCGAAACCAGTCACGTGATCGGTTCACGTGACTTTCAGCGTCCAGCGGAAAAGCTAAACCGAGTTTAGCACCTTAAGGGGTAACACCACTGTAACAGCTTGAAAAATAGCGGTTTTTTTGGCAATTTTTCTTGGATGGAAGGAAAGGTAATAGAATAACTATACTGGAGGAAGTTATTAAGCACATATTTTGTTATTAAAAAAAAAAAAGTTATTGAGAAATATTACAAAATGGCGGCACTGAAGCCATTCTCGTGAGGCATGTTGAAGTTTTAGCGCTCTGCGGCACGCAGTGTAGCTGGTGCAAATTTGAATTTAAAAAAAAAAAAAAAATATGACTTAAATCTACATGTTTATAGCTAGAGAAATACGTAGGGGATTTTAAAAATATTGATTTTTGTGTGATTGGTGAGCATTTGAATGAAAAACGTTCAATTTTCTATAAAAAGAGGGCAATCATTTGTTAATAAGTAATGTTTAAATTAACTTATCGAAAATCCCGTACGTATTTCTCTTGAAAATGTTATTTTAAAGATATTGTTAAAAGTTCGAATGAAGAGAATGAAAATTGTTGGAGTTATGCTGCGTGCCGTGTTGAAAAATCGTGTTTCGAGAAAAACGCGTTTAACGCCGGTAGTCGTTTCGAAGCAGTCCGATGCGCTTGGGGAAGAGCTCGAAATTTCAAGGGAACAAATTTGTTTCAAGTAATACAGTTTTTGCCCCATATTCTAAAAGGTTCAAAGCATCTTTTAAGCAAATAAAAAAAAATCAATTTTCCGAAAAATTTACAGTGGTGTTACCCCTTAACGCCGGTAGTCGTTTCAAAGCAGTCCGATGCGCTTGGGGAAGAGCTCGAAATTTCAAGGGAACAAATTTGTTTCAAGTAATACAGTTTTTGCCCCATATTCTAAAAGGTTCAAAGCATCTTTTAAGCAAATAAAAAAAAATCCATTTTCCGAAAAATTTACAGTGGTGTTACCCCTTAATACAGCCATTTTCCCGATTTGCTGTGGCCTGCGTGCCACGAACTTTGGTGACAAAGTTTGGTTATGCGACTTCTGCTTTATGTATTTAGTTCGCATCTGTCAGCGCTAGGTGGTTAAATAGAGAGTTCCTTATTCCATAACGGCATAACCTGAAATTTTTACAGGAAAACAAGCATGAAACAAACGGTCGTTCTTTATTTACTTTGCTCGTGCGTACTTACAGCGTATTGCAGCGCTGAAGATATCTTAGGCTGCGGTGGATTTCTAAAAAGTCATGCCGATATCGACTTCGCAAACGTTCAGATAAAATTGTAAGTACCCCGATCGGCGAATTCTTGGCGAGTCACGTCTGCACACGGGAATTTAATCTGCTAAATGATGACTTAAACTTGCGATCGGTACAGGTATACGAAAGCTGGGAGTCTAAAGGATTACACAGAGTGTGCTCCTAATAATGGATATTATTTCCTTCCCCTCTACGATAAGGGGGAATATGTGCTGAAGGTAACGTGATTCTACAAAACGGAGCCTCGCTCGCGCGCCGTGTAACGCGCTTTTAGTTGCTCCATTTATTATACCACATGATTAAACCTACTAGGTGGATCCACCTAGAGGATGGAGCTTCGAACCCACGGAGGTTTCACTGAACGTCGATGGACAAAACGACGCGTGTAGCCAAGGCAAAGATATTAACTTTACGTTCAAAGGTTTTGGTATAACAGGCAAGGTAAACTAGAACTATAAACCCAGGGCCGGCGGAAGGGTATCGCACGCTTAATAATAAAGGAATCCAACTCAAATTGTAAACAAAACATATTAAATAGAAAACAGCTGCAAAAATTTGGGGGCGCCAAAAAATTTTCTTGCATAAGGGTGCCGACCGTCCTCTAGAGCTGTTCGAGTACTCGAATATTCGAGTAGCTCGAAATTCGAGTCGAGCCGGGACTCGGTTTCCGAGCCGAGCCGAGTACTCGAATGAAGCGAGCAGCTGGAAACAATCGCATGGCTCGAACGATCCACATGTTTCGTTCGTCAATCGCTACCTTCGCCATGCAATCTACTCGCTTTTTAATCGAGCCGCTCGCTTTAATCGAGTCGCTCGGCTCGGATCGGTTATTCGAACCGAGTATATCCCGGCTCGCTTGTTCCGAGTACTCGAACAGCTCTACCGTCCTCGCGCCGGCCCTGTATAAACCCTTTATCCACTTTGATACATTCCAGGCTACATTTAAGATGATTCGAATGTGTTAAAGGTGATCAGTTTAGGGGCGGATTTAGGTCCAAAAGGAATTACAGTCGCATTATATAATGAAAGTAGCAAGCAGGTTCCTGTCGGAACCACTGTTACCGCGGAAGGTGGTACATTTTACTTTACCCCGATACAACCTGGGCAATACGTACTCGTCGCATCCCATCCTGTGTGAGTCTCGGAAAACTGTGCTGCCTTACTACGCTGTACAGAAAATAATAATCTTCTTCGCGCTTTCCAGATGGGCGATGGAGAGAGATACGGCGAAAGTAACGGTACGAGAGGGCAACACGGAGCTGGCCGACAATAGCTTAGTAGTTTTCGGGTACGACGTGAGTGGGCGAGTTAGCAGCGAAGAAGAGGCAGTTAGCGGCGTGACCTTTGTTCTCTTCGGGGTAGGGACTTGCGATCTCTCTATTTAATTATTTGTCGAAAGCATCGGGCGTTAACCGGAATTATTTTCCGTTTACTATTTGCGCAGAACGGTGTGGCCAAGAATTGCGCGGCAACGGACATGGGTAGAGATCTGGTATCTAAAAAGCCGCTCTGTCACGTTGTCTCGGACAAAACTGGTAAATTCGTGTTCCCGAGTTTGTCCCCTGGGGAATATAAACTCGTCCCGTATTACGCTGGCGCCCAAACCAAGTTCGACGTTCAACCACCCGAGCTGTCGTTCAAAGTAAATCACAACAGCGTGGTGTTACGTCAAGGATTTCGAGTAACCGGTTTTACGGTGAGCGGTGCCGTCCGTACCGCGATTAACGGAGATCCTCTGCCAGGAGCGAGAATCTTCTTGTCCCAGAAGGAGGTTGCAATTACAGACGCAAACGGGAAATACGTATTGGATAATATGAAAGCTGGCCAGTATTCTGTGAAGGCAGAGAGCAGTACGTATACTTTAGCTGGCTCGTTCTCGCGTTAGAGACGATCGGACAGAGATATTCATTCTTGTGTGATTGTTTGCGCGATAGAGGATGTCCTGTTCGATGAAAGATCGGTCAAGATCTCGCCGAGTTCCCCGGAACTTCCGCTGCTGGTACCATCGGCGTACAAAGTTTGCGGAAAAGTGACGTTATCGGCAAAGGGAACGTTGCACTACCGGAAGGTGTCTGTGCAGAATACAGCTGCCACGTTTAACAAGGAAATCGAAGCGGACCCGAAGAGCGGAGAATTTTGTTTATACCTTGGCTCCGGCAGATATCAATTGAGCGTGGTCGTGAGCGCGGAAGAAAGAGCTAAGGGCTTGCAGTAAGTCGAAGGTTATTTGAACCGGTTCGGTTGTTCGATGCGAGTCCGCTGATGGATAACTTTTCCAGATTCTTCCCGCTCCAGCAAACGATCGACGTGTCGTCTCGCCCGGTGTATAACTTGAACTTTTTGCAATTGAAAGCAACGTTAACGGGTACAGTGAAATGCTTACCGGGAATCGATTGCAGCCAAGCTTCCGTCACATTGAAAATACTCGACGGGATTACTATAAAGACCATTCAGTCGAAAGGTAAGATTTCCCGAACATTACAGGTGACGCGTACAAGTTGCCTGCCACAGCTGCGATAACGAGGATACGTTACGTTAGAGCACGTTCGGCCGAACTCCATATTCGTAGGATTCTTAGGTTTTCATCTGTTCGGTCTATTAACTACACTGAACGCATTCTCGTTGTCGCGGTAATGCCGCAGTCGATCCGTTCGGTACTATTCTTGTCGTCTGTGAAGTTGTGTTTGATCGTGCAGATGGCCACTATCAGTTCTCGGACGTATTACCCGGTCATTACGAGGTGCTGATAGACAACGATGTCTTCTGCTGGGAGAATCCTAGTTACAGGGTGTCGGTAACCTCCGAACACGCCGAGGTACCACCGTTCGAGCAGACCGGTTTCTCGGTGGCTTTCATCTCCTCCCACGACACAACGGTCGTATATTCGGAGCCTAACGAGCCGAAGAAACTAACTTTAACCCTGAACAAGGGCAGTACGAAGCATTGCGTACCAAAGCCCGGAGTATACACTTTCACTCCAATCAGTTGTCACGTATACGACCGAGCGTCCTACGCGTGGGACACCAGTAATCTCTCTCCCATTTTATTGCATTCAACCGAGCACAGTCACAAGGGTATCATCCAAAGTCGCAGCGCTTTGGACGGGGTCAAAGTGAGGATCGAAAATGCCGATGACACGATCACGTAAGTAGACGCACGTGTCACGTTTCACACTGCATTCGCGCCTTCTCGTAATTCCAGCCGTGTGCGTCTGTTAACAGGCTTGGCCCACTGAAATTCCTGCAACACGACAACTTGTACAAGTACGAGTTCGAGTTCAATGCAAAGACGGACAACGTCTACACGATAACACCGCTATCGGACGTGCTTCTATTCAGCCCCCCGTCGTTGAAGGTGCTGGGTGTCAACGATTGTCAGAACGAAATCGCCACGTTCGTGGGCGATCTTGGAAAGGTAACCGAACGCGATCGTTTCGTCGTAACGTAGAACAATGCGATTTATTACATGTGATCGCGTACTATGAACGCAGATCATCGCGGGTAGTATCAGTCCACCCTTGGAAGGCGTGACCGTACAAATTTTCGGAAGCGACAAAAACTCTCCAACGCACACTTTAGTCACGCAGATGGATGGAACGTACACCGTCGGCCCTCTCGATGGAAAAGTAGAGTACAGGTATGCGCGCGTTCATCTTTTAGTCCAGTGAAATTAGACGGAAATCTGCCCAATCTTCGGAATAAATCCCAGCAAGCTAAATTTTGGTATGGGCCTTTATTTGGTCGTTTTAAACAATATGTCAAAAGTCCCCATCGATCCGAGTGCCGCTAAAAATTTTACAGAGGGTTGAAAAAAAAATAACAGTTTTTCGCGAATATCTCGTTATCTAGCAGTTTTGCGACAAAAATAGGTCTCACACAATTTATAACCTAGGAAATTCTCTACAAAAAAGGTTGTATGAGTTTTTTTCGTAGGAGTAACCATTTTCATGTGTGCCGGGTTACCAAGTTTCAACCCCCATACTTTTGACAAGGGAAGATCCCGAACCCGGAAATTCAGAAAATTATGAAACTCTGTAAATATGTAGCGGAGGTCCTGCTGAGTACAACGCAATTTCGTTTGCTGCCCAAATTCACTCCAAGAGGGTGCAATTGACCCCTGATTTTTTTTTTATTTTGTATTATTACTCGCGAACTGTAGGAGATAGAAAAAAAGTGTTCAGGAAAAAGTTACTTCTCTTAATTGGGACTAACAGTTGGTAAATTATAGTTCTTACGGTGCGTGAGTTATAACACAAAATCTAAAAAAAAAAACGGATTTTCAGGGGTCAATTTCACCCTCTTAGAGTGAATTTGGGCAGCAACAAAAATTGAGTAATACATACCTATATATCCTCTACTTATCCCCAAAGATTAAAGTTTAAATTTGTTCACTCGAAGGGGGTGAAATTGACCCATGAAAATTCGGCTATTTTCCGATTTTGTGTTATAACTCACGAACCGTAAGAACTGTAAGAACTATAATTTACCAAATGTTAGTCCTAATTAAGAGAAGTAACTTTTTCCTGAACACTTTTTTTCTATCTCCTACAGTTCGCGAGTAATAATACAAAGTAAAAAAATTTTCAGGGGTCAATTGCACCCTCTTGGAGTGAATTTGGGCAGCAAACGAAATTGCGTTGTACTCAGCAGGACTTCCGCTACATATTTACAGAGTTTCATAATTTTCTGAATTTCCGGCTTCGGGATCTTCCCTTGTCAAAAGTATGGGGGTTGAAACTTGGTAACCCGGCACACATGAAAATGGTTACTCCTACGAAAAAAACTCATACAACCTTTTTTGTAGAGAATTTCCTAGGTTATAAATTGTGTGAGACCTATTTTTGTCGCAAACCTGCTAGATAACGAGATATTCGCGAAAAACTGTTATTTTTTTTTCAACCCTCTGTAAAATTTTTAGCGGCACTCGGATCGATGGGGACTTTTGACATATTGTTTAAAACGACCAAATAAAGGCCCATACCAAAATTTAGCTTGCTGAGATTTATTCCGAAGACAAATCCTAATTTCACTGGACTATTTGCTCCCTTATCCATCGCATCAGTACACGTTCTTCTATTCTTCTAGCGTGCTCGCAGAGAAAGACGGCTTCCAAATTACAGGACCTGATGCCGAGGGAGTGTTCTTAGCTCACAAGTTGGCCGAAATTATCGTGCAGGTGTCCGATCAGGCCGACAATGTTTCGTTACAGGTAAAAGACTTTGAACACAGAACTGCTTAGGATTAATATCACCTCCTGTCTCGTTCTCTACATTCTACAGGGTGTTCTCCTTTCGCTGTCCGGCGGGCAAAGTTATCGAAAGAACAGCGTAACTGGCGAGGACGGAAAACTGATGTTCAACTCGCTGTCTCCCGGCGAGTATTATCTGAGACCGATGATGAAGGAGTATCGTTTCGATCCTCCGTCAAAGATGATCAATGTCGTCGAAGGTGCGACCGTGAAAGTGAACTTATTCGGCAAGAGAGTGGCGTTTAGCGCATACGGTTCCGCAACGTCCCTGAACGGGAAGCCTGAAGCGGGATTGTTGGTCGAAGTGCAGGGGCAAGGAGAGTGCGCCAGTCTCCAGGAAGAGGCGACAACCGAAGAGAATGGGAATTTCCGTATCAGAGGGCTTCGACCAACGGTAAGCCCACCGCGATCCTAAAAGATGCTTCCTCTTGTACGCGCTATGTAATTTGTGTAAAGCAGCCTTCTCTTCTCTCGTTTCGCAGTGCACATACGCGTTTCGCTTGAAGCCGAACGCCGAGGTGAACGCGCACATCGAACGCACGAGCCCCGAGGCTGTAGTGGTGCAAACCTCGGAGGATGTTCGCGGCCTGCGGTTGGTTGCGTTCCATCCGATCTCTCGTACCGACGTCTCCGTGCACGTTGTAGCCGCCCAACCGGAGCACTATCGCACGTTAAAGGTAAAGTTATGCAAGGAGGATATGCCCGATTCCCCGCTACATTCGTCGAAACTGGAGGGTCAGCAGTTGAACAAGATCGGCAGCAATTACAACGCCGGCTATCTCGTCCATCTGCCACCGTTACAGGCAGACGGTACGAAGTACTTCGTACAGCTGGAGTCTTCTCTGTCCCAAACATTGCACAAGTACAAAACCATACCTTTCTACTTCGAAGCCAACTCATCCTTCAAGTACGTCAAGTTGACGTTCAACGCGGAACGAAAGGTCGACCAGAGTGACATGAATCAAACGTCCGTGGTCGCGTTACCGTTCATCATGCTCGTGGCGTTCGCGTTTCTCAATCGCGAGAAGCTGTGGACGTGGCTGAACGCGTCGGTGGAGAGATGGTCGAAACCGGCCCCGACCTCCAGAACTCCGATACAAGCGGTGCCTATCGACCCGAGGGCGGACGACATCATCGTCGAGCAAATAATGAACATCAACAAGAGGAAGACCAAGCCGCGTAAAACGTAATCCGCATTTTCCTATAAAGAGGAGTGCGGCCTGCGGGGGGTGACAGGCTTACAGTTTCGAAATCAATAATTTTCCGAGAACACGATACCTTGGTGGATTACTAAAATTTTATTCAATCCACATCTGTGTAATATAATCCGTTGTTGTAATGTTTCTATTCGATCGTTAATTAAACCATTTTCACCTAGATGCGGTCAACCTTATCTACTCCTACATCGAGCTGAGGCATACACGTTCTAGTCGTCCTACCACGTCCTATCGCGATCGCGTCGCTCGTGTTGCTCCCGTTACTCCTGTTACTCGCTCATGGAGCCATGAAGGCCTAGTGACGAAAACACGTGAAATCGTTTGGTTAAAGGGCAACTCGAGTCGCTAGAGAATCATTGAGCGGTACGTATCACTGATTTCGACTCACCATGGGATTAACTTGGTACATGCACTTCATGAAACTAAAGGCTTTCTCGCAGATGTCGCTCGAAGCTAAAAAAAAATCGGTAACGGTAAGAATGGAGGAGACTACGTAAAGTCGTTGCGATACTCACTCACGTCCTTACAAGAGTCGATCATGTCGTAGCCCACTTGTTTGAAAGGCTCCGGTATAACCTTTTTCAATAGATTGTACTTTATCTTGCCATTTTTATCCATCTGTTGAACAGAAAGCGGACGACCGGCTTTACGAATGTCAACGAACGCGTTTTCAACCGTTACTCTAATGTCTGTTACAACTGTGAACGGAAGGCGAGTTACCATGCTCAATTTTGTGAGGGTGCATTTAAAGTAGCACTTCAGTCGGTCGTCCTCCGGGAATTCTCCAAATTCCGTGTCCTCGACAGCCTCTGCAAAAGAAAGTCCGTGCTACCTTTGAGCGACCGTGACAGAAGACACGGGGAAATGTTTCGCAGCGTATTTCACAACTTACGTAATGTCGTTCCGGTTTCCGCGATGCATATCTTCCTCGCGCCGGCCGTTAGTTTGCGAAGATCATCGGGATCATCCTGGCTCGCGATGCATCGAGATTACATTACATTAAGGGGTAAAACCACTCTAGAGGCAGAAAAAAAAGACCTAAATTTCTTTTCATAGGGTTTATTTAACACATATTGAAGTACGGAAAACAATTTTTTTATTGTCATTTTCATACAAAGTGGCGGCGACAGAGCCCGTCGTCGAAACCACTTCTTTCAAACTGGGAGTACGGATTTCTCGGAGACTATTGCATGGATCGATTTGAAATTTTTACAGTAGCTTCACAACAATATTCTCTTTGGAAGTACGTAGCCGCTTTTTGATTGAATGTAAACTTTTCTTTTCACAAACAATTTAATGCTCATGTTTAGGGCAAAAAATCGATTCATTCCTTAAAAAGTGCACCACGTCCACAAAAATTGATAAAAAAAAAACTCCTACGTACTTCCAAAGCCAATTGTATATAGATTATAAATTTTTTTGGTATTTTGTTCCACGACTCATACATGCCGAGAAATCCGTCCTCCCGTGGCGGAGTTTTAAAAAAAAACTGTTTTCGACGACGGGCTCTATTGCCACCATTTTGTATAAAAATGACAATTAAAAAATTGTTTTTCGTACTTCAATATGTATTAAATAAACCCCCTGAAAAGAAATTCTATTCCGTTTGTCATACTCCCAAAATAAATTGTCAAATTTAGGTCTTTGTTTGTGCCTCTAGAGTGGTGTTACCCCTTAAAGGGAAACGCCGTGCGACGGGGGTGGAAGCCTCGAGAGGCGTCAGATAAGATAACACTTACCGTACTCTGAACGTACACGAGCTCCAAGACGAGGAAACCCGCCGAGATCAAACAGAATTCTGCGGCTTTCATTTTTCGAAAGATAAGACTCTTTTATAGCAAGACCGATGGAGGCCTACTCCCGTCGAAAAGCAAAGGGTAAAGCCAAGGAGAGACTACGCCGTGTCCACGACCAGGCGGAATATATATGTATGGACACTCGTCTCTGGCGCAAGGTGGAAAATAATAATCGGTTGGGGAAACTGTAAACGGTAAGATGCGCGGGCGTCTAATGTAGGTATGCATAGCCGCAAAAGTTGCGACGAAAAAATAGCCATCGAATCCAGGAACCAAGAAATATTAGCGGCAAAAGAGCACAAACTATCCTAACGTTCAATTAACTTCCGTGCCACATCCGAAGTTCTTGAGGAAACAATGTAATTACCCGACTAATTTACCCGTACCGAATGTGTCGTACGTTGGATTCGGCTCGAAACTCGAAGCATCGAACGTCCTATCGTTTCGACCATAATTACTCTATTGCCGCTTGTATCGGACGCAGTTGAAATTACAGGGAAACTCGACTCTGGCGAGCGAATTGTTTCTTAATTGCAGGTGGTATCGTTTATGCAACATTACGGACAAACGTTTAACACCGTATCTGTGGGAGGCCGACACGTTCAAAGCTGAGGCGCGACGCGTTCCGTTTCGGTATAGTTTAGTTCGAATCCAACGTGCCAACGAGCCGGTTATCAAAGCTTCGAAAAGCAACCATCCTGGACCTGGCCATTCGCCACCGAAACGTTATTTCCTGCTATGTTACAATACACTCTGTCTGTCATAATCGTATTGGGTTTGATCGTCCTATGGAAACCGAGCCGCGGGCAACAGGGGTAATCGGTATATTCGACCTTTGGCTACTTGACGCGAACGGACTGGTGATTAATCAATCAACGAAACGCTACATGCATAGCCCACTCCACGCGTTCTATTTCCAACGCTATCCCGCGTTCGGACACGACCTCGATTAGCAATTTCAGCACTCCAGCGTCGGAAGTTGCGACAATCCATCACCTTCCCCCTTTATCATTTTTCCCTTCATCTTGCATATGTATCGTTTTATTCTCATTGAGCTCCTTTTCTCGCGCATCGTTAATGGATCGTTTGAACGGGTATCGGGTATCGGGCATCGCCCAGGCGATACGTAGCGCCGACGGTCTAGGGATACCGACGAGATTAGAATAATTTAAGCGACAGGTGGTTGATACGTTTTCTTTTATTGATGTCTCGAACGGAGAGCCGTTTACATCGAAACGGATAGGTTTCCGTTACATGGTAAAGTGAAAAATGACTGGACGCAAGCTGGAACGCGCGTGGCAAAGTAGTCTCTCGAACGCTGTTCCTCCTCTTTGGTTTTCATTCTTTGGTCTCGTATTACGTGTCGTATCGCGTCGCGTGCGATCCATTAAAACAGGTAGTACGTCTGAAATAGAAACGAAATCCGTCGTCTGATCGGACGTCGAACAGCAGAATAGCAGAATATCGTTGAGGACGGTTACTCACCCGGGGAGACAATTCCGCATAGCATTTGTTGAAGATGTACGCGTACTCGCAGTCATCGCCTTTTGCTTGGGGAAACGATCGTTACGAATTATTACACCAAAGTACCGCGTTCGACCCGATTGATCGCGTGTAATCGAAAACGAAACGAACGAAAATACAAGTTGAAATCAGGGCCGTCCGGAGAGGGGGGGGGGGGGGGGGCCAAAAGGGGGCAGTTGCCCCCCGCCCCTGGCTTTTGAGTAAAAATCGCTTATTTTTACAAAGTGATCGACATTACGTCACATAGACCTAAGTATATACACTCGAAAACGAATCTTTATATTTTCACTAGTGCTAGATGCCAGCCATAAAGTTTGTCATAATAAAGAGTCTAATTTTGTTTTTTCATTACATATTCTTCTTTATCGACACCCCAAAGTTGCCCCCCCCCCCCTGGAAAAAAGTCTACGGACGCCCCTGGTTAAAATATAAAGAACGCGGTGGTCTGCAACTATTCAGAGTAATTTACACAGGTATCTACGTGGAAAGGAATCGAAGGAAATTGGACTTCGAAAACACCCAATCGGTCGACGGGACGAGCATAAAAGAATAAAATATACACGGTAGATACCCAAATATTTACCGATCCCCTTGCACTCGGTGATCGCTTTCTGAACCTCTGCCCGGTAGGCCGGTATTCTTTGGAAGAACGTCAGCATACCGTTCAAGCTGAGTTCCCTCTTGTCATCGACCAGCCCGAATTGTTCCCACAGGCAGTACATGTAACACTGCGCCGTAGAAACAACAGGCATTTGTTTTATCTCGCTCGGAAAGATGCGCGCAACGCGAAACACAGGCCGACATTTACCTTTAACTGCCGCGTCTCGGGCCACTCACCGTTCCTCACCGCTTCTATGTCCACTGAAACCAGAACGATTATCGTTAAACGCCTGGGCGGCCTGCTCCTTTTCTCCGCGAACTCGCCGACACCGCGGAGTGCCGCTATCGTACCTGTAGCTACTCCTGTCTGGGTCTGACAAGCGTTCACCACGCTGGCCGCGGTCGCGATCATCTCGTCCGAGACGAAGCTCGGCCGCGTCTACAAAACGTCGTGTTCTTTTACTCGAGATCAAATTCTACTCGATCGGACATCGCATCCAACTAAAATCAATCACGCTCGAGAAGAATTCGCGACCGGTATCAAGCGTATCTTGCTCGCAGGCCATTCTCTCTGGGCTTGTAAGTAATTGAATTTCCAAAGGAAAGAGAGAAAAACCACTCGGTTGGGGAGAGAGGAAAGAGAAGGAAAAACAATTTTTCAAAATGGTTCCTCGGAGAGCCTCCTAGAAATGTTACATACCCCGCAACGAACAGTCGACGACTGAAGCAAGCAAAGAGTCAGCAAAGGTACGAGTACCGAGAACCTCATGATTCGCGTTCTATTTTCCTTCCGATCGGTGGTACTCGGGGGGGTTGCCGTTGCGGTTGCGATTGCGATTGCGATTCCCGGCCAGGAGTTGCTGTCTCTTCGGGAATCAGCTAGGATTTAGCGGGAATATCGGGTGACACTACTGTACGGGATGCGGCCGGTGCGACTCGGGGCGGAAAGTTGCCGTAGCACTGAACTGCACGGCGCGCGATGTCGGCAAGCGCGAGGGCGTGACTGAACCTTTACGCGCGCTCCATCGACCGACCAACGACCAGATCTTTTCGTTTCGCACGCATCGCGCTTACGGTTAATTAAATCCACCGAGATATTATAAGAAATTCCAGTCGAAAGCTCCATCATCGGATTGCCAATCGTTCAGGGGAAGTATACACGACCGATCGGTCGCCTTTCCAGTCACTTTTCAATTTATAGTCAAACTAAACGCACAGAACGACGTATCGATGAAATTACGATGTGCATACTATAGCGTTACCGCGACAGTGGCAATGTATCCAATGACATTGTCTTCTATTCGTTGATCGCGGATCGCATTCGTACGAAGCGAATCTTTCCAAAAGGAATCTGGGAATGGATTAAAACACCTTGAAAGACGTCTGTCGCAGGGTAGACGAACCTTTGGATTCTAGGCCAGGGTGTAGTACGCATAAACGCAGGTTTGATTGGCGGATGTTACCAGTTTACGATCCGCCGACCCTATGAAATCTCTCCTATCTCCTACATACCCGGCCAATTCAAAAGCCTCGCTCCGCTGCTACTAATTCAGCGTTTACAAATCACTGCAGAACGAGGCTCGTTCGTAACGTTAGCAGTTATGAAAACTGCTTAAATTCAAGATTACTCTTGCACGCGTAATGTTACGCGCGTGCACGCTTCTATGCGCTTGAATGGAATTAAAATGCCCAAGACGCGAGCGAGAAGCTCGAGCCTCGAGGGAGATAATTTTGTGGGTCAATAGAATTCCGACGAAGCTGGGCGAGCATGTTAGAGCTAACCCTGATGAGTAGCATCGTAACGAGTATATGTATTAGTTGCCCGTCAAAATAATTGACTACCGTCCAGTGGAACGAATAGAAATGTATGCCGATACCCTGTAAATCGGCCAGTGTCGATGTCCAATCCGCGGACAAGCGACATCATTTCGACGAAATCCTTCTACATATCGCTGTAAGCGACATTTCGTCGCAACTTATTGTTACGCGATACATTTCTCGTTCGACATAACCTGACTGTACTTTTCCCGTCTACAGTCTGCTGAGTTTCTATCGTCATCTTGACGATCCCCTATTGATACAATCTTTTAAACACCGCGGAAATTCGCTAGAACCTCGTATCACGCTGTTTGTCTCAAGTCCGAAATCGTCGAAGCGTGCTGAAATTGCTCGACGCTAAATACCTACGAGGGAAAAGCGATTTCGAGTGACTGTACGGTCGATGGCACAGTACAGTCTACCGAATTGTAATTGACGATGCTGCCACGTTCACGCGTCCTCGCCACAGCCACTAAACCAGAAACATTTCGACCCTTGGGAAACTGTCCCTGCCATTTGATGGCATACTTTTGGAATGTTCCTCGGTGAAAGAAAAGCGACTCGGAAACGATGTTTGGATGGGAACCGCGAGTTGACGAGATGCGACGCGGGGACAAAAGAATTTCCACGGACTGTACAGCCGATGTTGTATTGACTGCAGTGTTTTCTTCGAGCGAGTGCATTTCGTCGAAAACGAGACGCGCGAGGATTATCCACGGTGCAGACACAAGGTGTCATCGACGTGCTACAACCTCCGCCGAACAATTTCTGTGAAAATAGAGTCGAAGGTGGTAGATCCCCGGAGCGAGACCGAGCTCGGCAAACAACGCGATTGCGTTCCGTGGACGTTACGATTTCGAGCGGTTTCGCTGGCACTAGGTAGTACGGTACGAGATGCCAAAGACGAGGAAGAAAGAATACCCTTCAAAGAGTGTCTGCGGTGGATGTTGGTTTGCGAAATAGGATGGCACGGTGGTTCTTTGAATTCCCAAGATCGCGCGACAGACGGAAACTACTTACGATCGCTCGAGTTTAATTAAAATTTTGAAAAACCTTCTGACAGAGCACTACCATTGTCACGTGGTCCATTCTACTCTTTACGTCACTTTTCGCGTAAAATTTAAAATTTCTCACACACCGATTTACAAAGAGCACAGAATGGGGAAAACCAGAGGAGTGCACGAAACAACGCCGGAATTACGAAACCGAATGGTGGGCATGTACGAAGCCGGTTTAGGCCTGCGAGAAATCGCGGCAGCCGTGAATTGCTCGGTAAGTATGTCTCTGGGAGGCAGCGTACAAGACAGTAACACAGAATTCACCCGCTTACACGTAATTAACGGCGTAATTAATTAATTAATCATCGACGCCACAGTTATTTTTCAAGTCTTCGCACCTATCAGTCGCGCTGATCGCAACCTATTATTTCAGCAACGCACAGTAAAAAGATGGTTAAACAGATTCGACAAAGAAGGTACGGTGGAAACGCGAGAGCGATGTGGACGTAAGCGAGCTACGACAGTCGAGGAAGACGAAGCGATCATACGACTGGCTACTCAAACGCCGATATCAGCAGCGAAAGCTGTTCTTCCTGCTTTGGGGCTCACATGCTCTGTGGACACTATTAGAGAAAGGCTACACAAAGCTGGGATCCACAATTGGAGCCCGTCGCGCAAGTACATGCAGAGAATTCCTCTTGGGTTGGTTCTTTGAAAAGTTTATAATTTTAAAACTTTGCGCGCTCGTACCGTTCAAATTCAAATACTCTTTGTCATTCGACGGTACCCTTTGCTCGTAGCGACACAGATGGTGCTGCGATACAACAACCTGTATGGAGGCCTACTGGGACGCAGTTAGGCAAAAAGAAGTCTTCCAAAGATTCTAGTAAAAACGATAAAAATCCCAGCACCGGTAAGAAGAGAAACCCCTCGCGGAAAATTAGGGCCAAAGACGCGTATGTTGGCGATGGCGCACCAGTCGAAAACGCGAAGCAATCCAACGAGCAACAAGAATACATGTTTCCGCCACAGAATGCCCCGCAGCCTCACGATCAAACCAACGAAATGAAAGCACCGGCCCAACCTGTAGCTCAGAGCCAAACGGAATTCAGTAACGCGTTGAGTTTAGCCCAACAAACGCAATCCATTTATCAGCATCCTGATTTAAATATCTCTCAAAATTGGCCGTTGGACTTGGTGCAAGGAAACCATCATTACCCACAAGTTTGTACGCTTCGGTCTACTCTGCTGAAATGTTTGTCCCGCTTTTCGACTCTACCTTTTGTCGGATTTTAGGGCCAACCGAATCCGTTACCTCACGAACAGCCTTTACCGCAACATCTTCAAGAATTACGTACTCAGCAAGAGCAAGAGCAAGAGCAACAACACCACCACCACCAGCATCATCACCACCACCACCACCCGCAACAAGTACGACAAACGATTCCAGATCCAACTCATAATCTTGAACAGCAGCATCAGCAACAGGAACAGGAACGGGAGCGGGAGCAGGAACAGGAACAGCCAGAGGAACCGCACGTTCGAGTGAAGCGCCGAGCGCCGTTCCAGCATCATCAGCATCAGGAACATTTGCATTCGCAACTACCTAGTCCACCAATCAATCCAAACTTAAATTCCGATAGCTCTAATTCATGTGGTTCTCAAGATAATAATCAGTCTTCTAGCGGAGAACTTGAACCGAACAAAGATACATCGAGAGAAGGTCGCGAAAGAAATGTGTCGCAGAGAAAGAAAAAAAAGGGTGGAAAAGCGAAAGGAACGTTGGAAACCAGTGTCGAAATTCGAAATCGCATGATCGGCATGTCCGAGGCAGGCTTGTCCACACTGTCTATCGCGCTCGCAATCGACAGATCGGTAAGAAGAAACATGTTCGTCTCGATGGATTCACGTAATTAAGACCATCTTGGAGATAGCCCCGTATACGCAATGCTCGTTATTAAATAGGAACGTACCGTTAAAAGATGGTTAGAACGTTGGCACAAAGAAGGCAACGTACAAACGAAGGAAAGAAAAGGCCGTCGGCGAATCACGACCAAAGAAGAGGACGATGCCATCGTTGCTATGGCCACTCAGCAGCCACTGACTGCAGCAAAGCACGTGGCGCCTGCTCTAGGGTTAAAGTGTAGCGTAGATACGATCAGGGAAAGGCTTCATAAAGCTGGTATCCATAGCTGGAAGTTAGGAAAGAAGCAAGGGTTAGTATAAAGAATACAGATATCGATCCAAATATCCATACAAATATATGTGTATTGGTTAGGGTGGCTCTTATTTTCGATTTTTGAATTTTCATCGGAACACCCTGCAGAATAGTTCGAAATAATTAAAAAAAAATCTGTGTAAAGTTTCAGCTCGATCGGATAACGGGAAAGGGTGCCCCTGGGCCGTTAAACATTTAAATTATTATTTAACAGCTCGCGATGTCGATTTTATATAAGGTCTTCCAAGTTATTGATTAAATAAAAAAATATGTCAAACAAAAGTTGTAGATCCGGACAAGGAGCATCTTTTTTTGGTGTATTACTATTTTTCGTGCGACAAACGGTTTTCGAACAAAATCCGAAAAACTAAAAATTTTTTTTTTTTTTCAAATTTTGAAAGTTTAAATGCTTCTAGAACGCTTTTTATTTATGAAGATGAACAAAAAAATGGAATTTTTATTTTCGAGGACTATTTTTTAAACATTTAAGGAGGGGGCATATACCGAAATATGCAAACAAGATAAAAAAAATTTTCTTCTTATTTTCAGTGTTTGATTTGTGATGAATGTTTCCTGAAAAGTTGGGGTCGAAATTCGCAAAAATATCGGAGATATAGACATCAGATATGATCATTTTACCCGAAATCATGACGTCTATATCTCCGATATTTTTGCGAATTTCGACCCCAACTTTTCAGGAAACATTCATCACATATCAAATAGGGCTGGGACTATTCGAATAATTTACTATTCGAATATTTTACAAGTATTCGAATGCTACGAATAAACTTCGAATATTTGAGTATTCGAATGTTATTATTCGAATACTATTCGAATACCGATGTAGGTAAGTTATTCGAATAGAATAGTATTCGAATACTTAAATATTCGAATACTATTCGAATACTTGGATATTCGAATTATATTCGCCAAATAATTGAGCAACTGAAGTATTCGAATATTCGAATACCGAAAATTCGACAAATAGTCCTAGCCCTAATATCAAACACTGAAAATAATAAGAAATTTTTTTTTTATCTTGTTTGCATATTTCGGTGTATGCCCCCTCCTTAAATGTTTAAAAAATAGTCCTCGAAAATAAAAAGCGTTCTAGAAGCATTTAAACTTTCAAAATTGGAAAAAAAGTTTTTTTTTTATTTTTTCGGATTTTTTTCGATAACCGTTTGTCGCACGAAAAATAGTAATACACTAAAAAAGATGCTCCTTGTCCGGATCTACAACTTTTGTTTGACATATTTTTTTATTTAATCAATAACTTGGAAGACCTTATATAAAATCGATATCGCGAGCTGTTAAATAATAATTTAAATGTTTAACGGCCCAGGGGCACCCTTTCCCGTTATCCGATCGAGCTGAAATTTTACACAGATTTTTTTTTAATTATTTGGAACTATTCTGGAGGGTGCCCCGAAGAAAATCTTGAAAAAAATTTTTACCAAGAGTAAATAAGAGCCACCCTAGTATTGGTATTTAGCCGTAAGAAGCAATCGGTAACTAAGCTTTCAACTGGTTTAGAGAAGGGAACGCGGTACATACGGTGCACCTTTGGCAACCCAGCGGAAATCGACCAAATAAATCGAAAATATCCGGTGAAAAGAAGAAACGGTCAAGCGGCAATAGAAAACGCAATCACGGGTCGAGCAATACTCAGAAACGATTACCCAGTAATTGTAAGAGAAAGAAAGTCGAGTCCACTCCGGTGAAAATGACGGTGCTTCCGCCGGTTCCGGCGATTCCGCCGCCGGCGAACATAATATCAGAACAGTCGGCTACTTTAACGTTTCACAATCCGGGAACGAGTAAGTTTGCCTGTACTTCAAATACCTTCTATAGTATCGTCTTTCGCGTTTCATGGTGGAAAAGCTGATGGATAATTTTTGGTATCACTTTCTGCCATTTCTCAGTGGCAAACTATGTTTCAGGTCCTAACGTAATGCAACCTGTTCACAATATTCCCGCAGTTCCTCCTACGCTTGTCCAACCTCAGCCACCCCCTCCAGGTCCGCAGTCAGCGCCACAACCGATGCAGCCGATAGATCCCCTGATGCAGCAGAGGTCTGATTGTCGATTAGCGTCAGCTATCAATCCACCGGTATCGGGGCAGGGAAATAGTGGAGTTGCATATCCATCGTGCATGGTTGGAAGTAGTAGTCACGCAGGACACAACATGGAGCAACCAGATCCCTTAAACTACGAACCGTACATATGGAGTTTTTAAACACGGAGCATCCAATACTTGGGCATCGTTAAATCGTAAAACCCTTCAATTTTCACACCTTTTGCCGTACCATAAGAAATTTCTCTCTTGATGCACGTACATACGTGTCGCATGGTATGCGCCTTCAAGTATTATCATACTGTTGAGTATGCTTAAAGCTTGCTTATAGCTTAAAGGAAGAACAAAGGTCTGAAAATAGGTACGACTAGTACAAATGTTGTTAAAACAACAAATGGATTGCAGACGTCTCGTAACGTTTTCTACACGGAATCAAAACGGTAATGCTACTTGACATTATATTACATTCCTCCCTATCTTCAGTGAAGACAGCAATGTGTATTTATAGTCATTCGTGAAAAAATTTTTTACTCATTCGAGGATAATTTTTGCTATATACCCAGAAATACGACTCGAATATTATTTTAAGGAATGAAGTATGCCGTTATCGTTTCGTTCAATCAATTATGTCGACTCAACAAATTTACGTGCTCCATGCGAAATTGGTTGAGCCAATTTATGTAAGCGTGAGAGAAAAGCACGTTAATATGATGTACATATATATATACACATACATATAAGTATACGTAGTGAACAAAGTACATATATATCGACGGAAATAGGAGGAAAGGTATAACGTTTATTTTGCTATAAATGTATTTTGTCTTTGGATCGTCATTCGTGATACAGTAATGTCGATAGTAATGCAATAATATAATAGAAATGAAGGGTGTAAAAAGTGAGAGATTTGTATGACATTTCTATTAAGTTTGTATTTGTAAAAGTTTCAGAAGAAAGTAAGGAAATATGAATTGAGGAATATATCGATCGTATGATTAATATACATAAATATGAGAACCTGAATGGTACGTAATCCGTAATCCGTAATTCGTAATCATCTCCGTCATATCCGTTTATACTTCTTTTAACAGTTGCATATACATAATATATTTTTTTAATCCCGTTCCAGTTTAGGAATCTCCTCGAATTGCATTGTATCAGTGTTTAAACCTACTAATACAGCCTATCACGTAAGGTCCCATACATGCGAGACATTTTTTAATACGTCATTAGGACTGTTTTTATAAAACATAAAGAATCCTTGTATTTGCGCTGGGCTAACATTTCTCTTTTGCGACATCACCTTCTCGGCGAATTGTGCCGCATTTTCGTTCGCCCTGTCTCCAGCATTTTTATAAAATCTTAAAAACATTTGTTCCACTTGTTTCGCGCTGCACCAACCTGCAACGAGACGTATCGCCGATGAAACATCTGAAACGCTTCGTATGCGTCCAGTTGAAGCGCAACGGTCTTAAGTAGAGATGTACCGACTAGGGTTTTGGCCGACTAGCCGACTAGCTGATTAATCGGCCCCCAAGAAGCCGACTACAAAAGTGGCCGGATAGTCGGCTTAACCGACTAGTTGGCCACTATTCGGTACATCTCTAATAGCAAAGTGATAAAACTTGTTAGAAAAGGAAAACGAAAAATGGGCAAATATTCACAAAAAGGGAGCCTATCAATCGGCCTTTCTTGCCGACTAGTCGCCGACTAGTCGCTGACTACAAAAGTGGCCGGATAGTCGGCTTCACCGACTAGTCGGCCACTAGTCGGCACATCTCTAGTCTTAAGATTTATACGATTTATACGCGTACCTATGTATTCCTTTACATCCACTCGGCCGGGTCTAACTAATGCGGGATCTAATCTTTCCAAGTAATTGGTCGTCATAAACAGAATCCTCGCTTCGGTAGAGGCAACGCCGTCCAAGCAATTTAGCAAACCGCTAAACGTGACTCTGTTCAAGCCGTCATACGCGCCTTTAACTGCTGCAAATACTTTCTTATTAAAAATTAAAGTGTATCTAGTGCAAGCACCAACTCCCGCGGCATTCTAACGTTTCTAACGCACCATCTTTACTTTCTTCCCTGCTACTGAACGCAGCGTCAATATCTTCCAAAAGAACGATAGTTTGCTGAGGAGCCATAGCTAATAAGTGATTCAATCTATCGTCCGTTAATCCTCGCTCGGATAGATTTAGAACGCAAATGCCGCGTTCTAATTCACCGGCCAATGCAGTGATAAAGGAAGATTTACCGCAACCCGGCGGTCCGTACAATAAATATCCTCGGCGATATGGTATTCCTATATCATCGATGAACGGATTTCAATCTTTCTGTTGCGTTTGCTTTTGTATTACTATTTTTACGTACGTACCGCGATCGCTATACCACGCGGGAGTCTTTATAAATTCACGACAATCGTTTATTATTCTTTCCGCGATGTCCGTGTCTAGGACAACAGACTCTAAAGGCCTTCGTTTTCTAGGGTGCCCAAACTGTCTCCATTCGCTTCCCATCGCTGTGTACATTATCGTTTTGCCTTCGTGCTCTTTTAAAGCCATTTGTCTAGCTACAGACAAACGTATGTATATCTATACTTTCCCATTGATTTCGTTTGCATCAGTGGTTGCGCGTAAAGTGTTACCCTCTTCCAAAATGTTGAAGTATATATTTCTGTTTCTTCCGAACGCCGTAAGCTGCACCGTCTCCCACGGTATACCCATTTGTATGTCCAACGTCTGCTGCTCCCTGGTTCGTTCCACTCTTATCCAATTCCCCTGGTACCTGTTGATTTCAAACCATTTACATAATCCACGTTTATCGCCCGATCTCTTACCTCCATTAATGTAACAGTTATTATAGCCTTGGGATAACCACGCGATAGTCTCGTACTCGTCGTTGTAAGTTATTGGAGCAATAAGTACAGCTATTTCTAACCTAATGATATGCGTCCCGATACTTGGTATGAAATCATATCTAGTTTTTATGTGACCTGTATCCCTTTGCTCGAAACTTGTTTCGACCGAAAGATGCTGCGTCTCCTTCGCCCCCTTATACGTGATCCATTGCAAGACCCATTGGTAGCTTTTGTCGCGGCACGGCACTTCCAAAGTGATCATATAATGCCGCCTGCGTTTGAGGAGAATTCTGTAGCGTACGATTGTCGCAGCGCAGATACAGCGTCGGATAAGATACAAGCGCCGGACAAATACCTGAACATTATCATTCCTATTTGCATTCCTTTTCGTAACAAAGCTGCTCCGGCCCCGAGTCCGAAGAGACCGAAGCCGGCTCCGAAATAAGGATTGTCGGATAATGTCTGTAGATAATCGGTGATAGTCATTGTAGTAGACTTCGCGTCTCTCGAATCACGATACGCGCTAAATTAGTTAAGTCGGTTCTATCTCGTTCTTTGGCATTTGTACAATTCGGGAACTTATTTTACATCCCGCGTATACTTCGTCCTCGCGCGTATCAAGTTCTTACATAGAAACTAAGAAAAACTAACGAAATGTATACGATCCCCTTATGTCACGCGTCTCGAACGGTGTTGATTCTTGAACTCTACGATACTCTTCAACACTTCTTGCGAGTTGTGACTGTTGTGAGTGTTCTTGAACAAGATGCGAAGCCGTGGTGAAAAATATTCTTTTCACATCTCCATTATCCAAGAGATTCTAGGAAATTTTATGAACCTGTTTTGAAATTGCGTTGGCAATCCTAGACTAAAACCCGCACACGGTATAAGCGATATACTTGTGCTTTGAAACTTATCTTTAACATAGAGATAAATATTAGGCGGCTATTATTTTGATTGCGATCAAAGAATTGTGCTCGGTAGGGATAATATGAGAAGCACGTGAGTCTATGTATACGTGGTTGCGCGTGCGATAATCCGTTCCATGTGTGTTATATCAAGTGTAGTCTGCAGACTCTAATCAGTGATCTCTGATAGACTTGTCGCGTCGAGCTCGAGGCGTCGAATTCTTCCGCCAGTGCAGTATTTACCGGCACGTGTACCGCATGGATTGGCTAGTGTCCTCGTTCGATTTTTCGTCGTTAACATGACTTTTATTGTAAATTTAAAGGTACGTGGATTCTATAAAATAACACCTCTCTCACGTACCATTTGCTTCTCATACAATACTTTCTCGGGAATACAAATATTCGCGGTTCCGCGTGAAATCTGTTAACATTATTCAGACTTTTCAAGCCACTAAAACGCAACAATAGTTTCGCATAAACATATTGCCGAGCGTAACAAATGTATTAATGCATTAGGTACATCTTTCGGATTCTTATTTCGATTTGTTATTGTTAAGCATTTTTGTGTCATTCGCAGATGTGGCCGATTGTGCTCTCCTGCTTGCTATTCCTCTGTACGGCGAATCTTTATGCGGATAAAAGAGTCAATAAGTACGTGACTACTCTAATAGACGCAAAATGGAGAGAAACACCTTTGGCCCTCGAAGCAGCCGAATATCTAAACGATGAAAATCCAAATTATTTCTGGAAATTTGTCGATACTTTCGCCGATAAAGACTTCACGAATGGTAATTTTAAGCTAACCGAAGCGCGTGTCGACCTCTACGATCCTACATTGTTGTCCTCTTTCCTTTTGTAGCCACGGAGAAAGATAATTATAACGCCGTTGTCGCGTATACAGAGAAATATTTATCTGCTTCGGAAGTAGCGTTGCTCAAATTAGGATTGTCTTTGCGCATTTATTCGGCACGCGTGGAAATGTTTACCGAGATGGCAGAGAACAAGAATATATCCGCCCTTGGCTGTTATAACGTGGTAGACGTCGGTGGGAAATTTACTTGCTCCTTAGAAGAATTAGAAGAGTTGGTCGGCCATGTGAGTAGTATATGAAAAATCTATAGGCTTTACGCACACTTGGGTGGCTCTTATTTACTCTTGGTAAAATTTATTTTCAAGATTTCCTTCGGGGCACCCTCCAGAATAGTTCCAAATAATTAAGAAAAAATCTGGGTAAAGTTTCAGCTCGATCGGATAACGGGAAACGGTGCCCCTGGGCCGTTAAACATTTAAATCATTATTTAACAGCTCGCGAAGTCGATTTTATATAACGTCTTCCAAGTTATTGATTAAATAAAAAAATATGTCAAACAAAAGTTGTAGATCCGGACAGGGAGCATCTTTTTTGTTCTATTACTATTTTTCGTGCGACAAACGGTTTTCGTAATAAGACCGAAAAACTAAAAAAAAAACTTTTTTTTCAAATTTGAAAGTTTAAATGCTTCTAGAACGCTTTTTATTTATGAAGGTGAACAAAAAAAATGGAATTTTTATTTTCGAGGACTATTTTTTAAACATTTAAGGGGAGGGGGCATATACCGAAATATGCAAAAAAAAAAATTTTTTTCTTCTTATTTTCAGTGTTTGATATGTGATGAATGTTTACTGAAAAGTTGGGGTCGAAATTCGCAAAAATATCGGAGATATAGACGTCATGATTTCGGGTAAAATGATCAATATATTAAATATCTGATGTCTATATCTCCGATATTTTTGCGAATTTCGACCCCAACTTTTCACGAAACATTCATCACATATCAAACACTGAAAATAAGAAAAAAAAAAATTTTTTTTTGCATATTTCGGTATATGCCCAGGGTTGCCACCTTATCACCATATAAATCCCGGAGTCCCACACTTTCCAACCCGGAGATGGAGAAAGCAAAAAAATTTTTGTTCTCGAATATTCGGAAAACAGATGTGCAAGTATTTTAAGCTCGAACAATTCAGAATTTAAAAGTATATGTTGTTTTAATTAATAACTTTTATTGTACATAAAATTGATACCATTCTATAATACCATAATTTCTTATTATCTCATTTTTTTCTACAACCCGGAGATTTTTCCAGTAAAACCGGAGCCCGGAGATTTTCTACAAAACCCGGAGTCTCCGGGCCAAAACCGGAGAGGTGGCAACCCTGTATATGCCCCGATATGCTCCCCTTAAATGTTTAAAAAATAGTCCTCGAAAATAAAAATTCCATTTTTTTTGTTCACCTTCATAAATAAAAAGCGTTCTAGAAGCATTTAAACTTTCAAAATTTGAAAAAAAAAAAATTTTTTATTAGTTTTTCGGTTTTTTTTTCGAAAACCGTTTGTCGCACGAAAAATAGTAATAGAACAAAAAAGATGCTCCTTGTCCGGATCTACAACTTTTGTTTGACATATTTTTTGATTTAATCAATAACTTGGAAGACCTTATATAAAATCGACTTCGCGAGCTGTTAAATAATGATTTAAATGTTTAACGGCCCAGGGGCACCGTTTCCCGTTATCCGATCGAGCTGAAACTTTACACAGATTTTTTTTTAATTATTTGGAACTATTCTGGAGGGTGCCCCGAAGAAAATTTAAAAATCGAAAATAAGAGCCACCCTAACGCACACGTTTAATCGTCTGTCTGTTCTACAGGAGACTTGGTTAAATCCCGACACTTACAGCATAGATCATCGTTATCATATGTCTCTGCAGTCCGAGAAAGTTGTTATATTATACGGTCAGATTGGAACACCAAAGTTTTCAGATTTCCATAGAAAGTTAAAGAATCTTGCAGAAACCAAAGGAATTAATTATATTCTACGGCATTATTTAAAGGTACCATAAGTATTAACAATCTTGATTTCTGTATAGCACGTACACCGATGCATCTGCAATAAACATTTATCAAACATTTATTTCTTACACGGTTCGCAGGATAGAACGGATAAAAACGTACGCTTATCGGGCTACGGTGTAGAATTACAAATGAAATCTACAGAATATAAGGCGACCGATGATTCTGATATTAAAGATAGCACCGGCAATGATTCGGAAACGTTGAGCGATAAAACGGAAGAAACAGATGGAATCAACTTTATGACTTTAAAGTAAGGTGGTTAAATTCCTGCTATGTGTGCCGTTGCAAGCTAGGCACCTGTTTCGAATGTTAACGTTACACGGCATAATCGTTGCAGAACTTTATATCCCGACAAGCAAGCGGAGCTGGACAAGCTGCAGATTCACTTGCTGGACACTAGTCATGAAATTGGTGCTTTAAAAGTGTGGCAATTTCAAGAATTAAGTCATCAGGCTGCTGAGAGAATAATGAACTCCCCGACGAACGAGGCCATTAACATTTTAACCGACATTTCCCAGAACTTTCCGATGCAAGTAAATATTCCTCTAGGCTATTTACAGACTACCCGCCCGTATATTTCGCTGCATTTATTCCAGGGAACAATGATTTTTAACTTTTCGTAGGCAAAATCCTTGATCAGAACAAAAGTGAACAGCGAAATGAAGAAGGAAATGAAACTGAATCAAGCAATATTCTCGTCGAGTATAAACATACAGCCCACGGATACCGCGCTATTCGTTAATGGATTATTTTTCGACTTGGAGGCTGTGGATGTGCTCAGCCTGTTGGAATCACTGAGAAGCGAACTGAGAGTAATGGAATCCCTTCGTAAAATTGGTAAGGTGGACCGCTTGATTTGGAGAAATATAGGAGGACGAAAGATGGGATGTTGATAGGAGACGAATGTAATGTTTCGTTCGTAGGATTTAGTAATAAGAAGATGGGCAAATTATTGGCGTTGGATTTGTCCACCAATATGGATAAGCAAGAATTTGCAATGGACATAAGAGATTCGGCTATAATCTGGGTGAACGATATAGAACAAGATTCAATTTACGCGAGGTGGTCGACATCATTAACCGAATTACTGAGGCCAACTTTTCCTGGAATGTTGAGAAACATTCGGAGAAATCTATACAATCTGGTTTGTAAACGTCCATCGATCACCTCAAGTAATTATAATACCACACTAAGAAATCCTCCAGCGCAGGTTTATCGTGGAATTCTGTGTTTCTATAGGTTCTAATTATCGATCCTTTGAGCGGAGAATCCACGTCCCTGATATCTTTAGCGCAATCCTTGTATTTGCATTCGGCACCGTTACGGGTGGGCTTTATTTTTCTAACGAACTCCGACACTTCCGTAACTGGCCAAACCGATGCCAGCGTTGCGGTGAACAACGTGTACCATTACTTTGCGGAGACCAAAGGATCGGACCACGCCTTGCAATTTCTAATAGACGTAAGACCTTATGGTATACGACTCGTTATCCCATATTTACTATTGCTACATCAACCGACGGAAAGCTTTCTGACGCCGAGTATCTGGTTTCAGTTGGGAAATTATATCGGCCCGGAAGGAGCAGACGTAGAGGACGTGAAGAAAGCTATAAGGGCACAAGACTCGACAGCCAATATAAAGTATATTCTTGGCGAGGAGTCCGAGTACGATGTAGGCCGCCATTTAGCTAGCGATTTTGTAAAGCGATCTGGTTTTAAGAAATTCCCGCAAGCTTTACTAAACGGTATACCATTGTCCTCCGATCAATTGAACGCCAATTCGTTCGAAGAAGCAGTTCTGTCTACCATTATGTCGCAAACGCCTGCGTTGCAGAAGGCGGTTTACCGGGGAGAGATAACCGAAGGAGACGATGTGGTCGATTATATTATGAATCAGCCGAACGTTATGCCACGGTACGGCGTATACACGCTTTTATTTATTTAATACTCTTCACACATCTAATACTCGTCGCCACAAGTCATATCGATTTTCATTTTATACTGTAGTTTAAACGAACGAGTATTAAAGACAGAGAAACATACATGGCTGAACTTAATCGGCACTGCACCCGATGACGAGGACTACGTTAAATGGAGTCCCCAAGATTTCTCAACGTGGCTTATGAATAGAATGCATTATATGTTTGCACCTCGTCGAACCAGTGTGCATCATTTATACAGCTTTTGGGTAGTGACAAACCTGAGGGACGCAAACGGCCGGAAGTTGTTACGCGAGGCTCTTGATTACATAGTAAGTGATGAACTACCCGATAACTTGATCACACAGCCAGGTGGCAGAGAAACAAAATCTCTTACTCTGATTTAGGAATCGAACGCTGATGTTAGAATTTCCGTAATCGTTAATCCATTAACTGATGCGACATCCGACGTCGCCGGTTCGGCTGATGTCAATCGAATAGCGCTGGCCGCTTTAAACAGCCTGCCCGTAGACAAGGCTCTACGCTTTATTCGTCACATAATTACCGAGGACATTGCCAACGTCATTGCTAACGGTAACTTTGATATAGAGGTAACTATAATTGGGTTTGGTGGATGACCGCCGATTTCCAAAGAACCACGAGCAATCCAACTAATCGCTGAAACTGTTGAAACACTAGGAGGAAGTCGTTAGGGAAAGCCTGAAGACAGCAGCTGCCGAATTGCCCCTGCAGCGGCATTACGTGAAAACAGTATTAAACCTAGAGAAAGGTACCAGAGCGATCGTTTGTAACGGGAGATTAATCGGCCCGCTAGATAACGACGAAGAATTTACGAGCGATGATTTTTCGGTGTTAGAGAGGTTTAGCCAGAGCAGTTATGGCGACAAGTTGTTTAAGAAGTTAATAAAAGGACATTTACTAGAGGACGACGACGACGAATATGGTACGAAAAGTAATCATCCCTTTTAAAACGGAATTGCGCCATCGTTACATTTTCGTTTTTTAAGCAGAACAGAACGAAATCACGGATGATATGATTATGAAAATTACGTCGCTGCTAGTCTCGCATCCTCAAACTCGAAGACGATTCGACGTTCCTTTCCACGGCGACGACCACAGGTGAGCCAGCCCTCTAGGCGATTCGAAATCCTGTTAATCTCCACCATCGCGTAGCTTTCGCGAATCGAGCACGAACTCGTCTTAATCCTCACGATGCGTATGCGTAGCGCTATAAAGATCCCAGCAGTAAATCCCGAAGAAGTGGCGTTTACTTTGGTCGCTATTGTCGATCCCGTATCCCGCGGTGCCCAAAAACTGGGCCCGATTTTGAAGACATTGCAACACTCTCTCAACTGCAACGTCAAAGTGTTTCTCAACTGCTTGGACAAGAACAGCGACATGCCGCTCAAGAGGTATACTACGCGTTCCCTTTTACCTCTTCGTTTACTCCACGTGTCCGTGTCGCGCATTGTTCCAGCTTTTATCGATTCGTATTCGAGCCTCAATTACAATTCTCCGTCGATGGTCATATCAACGGAGCCATGGCGAAATTTATGAAACTACCGACTTCCTCCCTCTTGACGCAGTATATTCATGCACCGGAGAATTGGTTGGTAGAAGTGGTGAGAAGCGTTTACGATTTGGATAATATTAAACTGGACAACGTCGCGATCGGAGTGCATAGGTAAGTGCCGCCGGCCAACGGAAGCGGAAGCGCAAGCGTATGCACGGAAGTATGTACAATGTTGTACATCGTATTTAATGTTACAGCGAATTCGAACTGGAACATTTACTGCTGGAGGGTCACTGTTTCGAAGCGGTGATGGGAAATCCACCTCGAGGATTACAGTTCACTCTGGGCACGGAAAGGCAGCCGTTGATGGTGGACACTATAGTGATGGCAAATTTGGGATACTTTCAGCTGAAAGCGAATCCGGGCGAGTGGCTGTTGCGTCTTAGGCAGGGACGATCGGCGGAAATCTATGATTTTGCAACGGTCGGCGGACAGGACGTTATACAAGAGGGTAACGACGTTAAAGTCGTTATAAGTTCGTTAAGGAGTCACGTGCTGAAAGTGAAAGTGTCGAAAAAGCCGGACAAGGTCGGAGTGGACCTGTTGTCCGAAGACGATAAAAGCTCTGGCTTGTGGAATTCTATATCTAGGTAGGGAAAAATTCTCTTCCCACTATTCCACCGACCCCGGCCATTACGCTGAATCGTAGTTTCAAGTGTTTTAGCATTATTTAGTGAAAGTATGCAGTGTCTTTAGCACGTTCTTCACTTATCCTCGAACTTTAATTTTCCTTTATTCTCTGTCTTTTAGCTTTGCCAAATTTTGGTAAGCTTTTCAACGAATTATGACTACGTATATATAATAATAACGATCGTTGTTCCTTCCACTGTCCATCGCGAGTTCTCGATGAATTTTACCGCGTTTAAGAGAGCACGATTTTACTCACCATCCGCTGTCTCTAACATTTTTTTCCTGAAAAAATTAGGACCTTCACGGCAACGGATGATAGCGAGGATCAGGATGAGAAACTAAACATCTTTTCCCTAGCCTCCGGTCACTTATACGAAAGATTCCTCAAGATTATGATGTTAAGCGTTATAAAGCACACCAACAGTCCCGTGAAATTTTGGTTCCTGAAAAATTACCTTTCGCCGACGTTAAAAGTAAGCGAGGATACTATACGCGGGAGAAGTAAATGATAAGGGGGCGACTGTTAACGCAGAATTAACGAGAAATTGGACATGTCGATAGGATTTCTTGCCGCATATGGCAAAGGAGTACGGTTTCGAGTACGAGCTGGTACAATACAAATGGCCCCGGTGGCTTCATCAGCAAACTGAGAAGCAGAGGACCATATGGGGTTACAAGATCTTATTCCTGGATGTACTTTTTCCCCTGAACGTGAAGAAGATAATATTCGTTGACGCCGATCAGGTATATTAACTCTATACAGAGTAGGGCTGGGACTATTTGTCGAATTTTCGGTATTCGAATATTCGAATACTTCAGTTGCTCAATTATTTGGCGAATATAATTCGAATATCCAAGTATTCGAATACTATTCGAATATTTAAGTATTCGAATACTATTCGAATATTTAAGTATTCGAATACTATTCGAATTCTGATGTATTCGAATACTGACGTATTCGAATAGTATGGTGTGAATTATAAATCAAGTTCTTTAGGTTCATTTTTTTACAAGCATTTATTTAGTTTCAGTTGTGAGTTCGTTAGTTTGTCAGGGTGAAATCTTGTAAGCTAATTTTGACCCACTTCAACATATCCGATCGGCTTGAAACTTTGCACACATGTGTAATTCCGATGACAATACAATATTTTCACTAAAAAGCATGAAATACTTTATGGTGAATTTTTTTTTTAAAACATGCTTTTATTAAAATGTACTAAAAAGGAACCAATAATTTTGATACCGGCCGATCTGACTGCCTGAGAAGAATTCCCTCATAGGGTGGATGTACCAGTAAATGAACACGCACCAGGGAATGGACATTTTATATTAAAATGAGTAAAATAAGTTATTAAAATAAGCAACTAATTAATTAGAGACTTCTTTTAATTTCTTGCTTCATATCCAAACAATTTTTGCAGCACGTGGAATCAATCGCGCTGCAAACATAATTTTATAAAAGTGTTCATTCGTTAGCCTTAAGTGTTCATTTATTGGTACTTTTTTTTATTTTTATTATTTTATAATTAGTTATAGGGTAAAAGTACCAATAAATGAACACTTAAGACTAATGAATGAACACTTTCATAAAATTATGTTTGCAGCGCGATTGATTCCACGTGCTGCAAAATTTGTTCGGATATGAAGCAAAAAATTGAAAGAAGTCTCTAATTAATTAGTTGCTTATTTTAATAACTTATTTTACTCATTTTAATATAAAATGTCCATTCACTGGTACGTGTTCATTTACTGGTACATCCACCCTATGAGGGAATTCTTCTCAGGCCGTCATTTCGGCCGGTATCAAAATTATTGGTTCCTTTTCAGTACATTTTAATAAAAGCTTGTTTTTTAAAAAAAATTTCACCATAAAGTATTTCATGCTTTTTAGTGAAAATATTGTATTGTCATCGGAATTACATATGTGTGCAAAGTTTCAAGCCGATCGGATATGTTGAAGTGGGTCAAAATTAGCTTACAAGATTTCACCCTGACAAACTAACGAACTCACAACTGAAACTAAATAAATGCTTCTAAAAAAATGAACCTAAAGAACTTGATTTATAATTCACACCATAATATTCGAATACATCAGTATTCGAATACTCAAATATTCGAAGTTTATTCGTGGCATACTTGTAAAATATTCGAATAGTAAATTATTCGAATAGTCCCAGCCCTAATACAGAGTGCACAATAGCTAAGGTTCGATGACGTGACATGGCGTATCGTTTAGGTGGTAAGAGCGGATTTGAAGGAGCTGGCAGGCATGGATCTCGGCGGCGCGCCGTACGCGTACACGCCGTTCTGCGACAGCAGGAAAGAAATGGATGGATTCAGGTTCTGGAAGCAAGGATATTGGCGAAATCATTTGCAGGGCCGTGCTTATCATATCAGCGCCTTGTACGTGGTGGACTTGAAACGGTTTCGGCGAATCGCGGCTGGAGACAGGCTGAGGGGGCAGTATCAAGCGCTCAGTCAAGATCCCAATAGCTTGGCGAATCTCGATCAAGTCCGTACAATAATCACGTCGACTATCGCTTAATCAGCCGCAACATCTATAACACTGTACAAAAGACGCTTCGTTATTTTAGGACCTTCCTAACAATATGATTCATCAAGTGGCCATAAAGACTTTGCCGCAGGAGTGGTTATGGTGCGAAACATGGTGCGACAACGCATCCAAGGGTTACGCTAAAACCATCGACTTGGTAAATATGGCTTACACTTTACCGACAGATACGTACATATGTAATCCTGAGACGCGACCATTTTAAACGGCAGTGTAACAATCCGATGACCAAGGAAGCGAAGCTGCAAGCCGCCGTGCGTATTTTACCGGAATGGGTGGGATACGACGAGGAAATGAAAGCTTTGCAGCAGAAGGTGGATAACGAGAACAGGCAAATGGAAAAGGAAGAGAACGGTACACTCATCCAGTATAGACAATCGATGCGCGCGTATCGCGACAACGCTTCTCAAACGAGCGCCTATTTATTTCGGCTTCTCCTGTTATTCTTTGTAGATACGTTCGAGGAAATTACGGACGATTTCGCGAAGCACCAAGAGCTGTAAAGCTAGTTAGCAACAAGCCCGAAGAAATCCATCCCGCTGAAGATTAAGGTAATAGAACGTTTTTGCAAACTCTGAACAGGATGAACTAATCATCTTCAACGTGCGTGACTGCATCTTTACGGCATGCCCCACTCTCGATATCACCAGCGACTCTCGAACAGAGATCTGTACCTTAGCTATGCGTATGTACGTTGAAACTTTTCTTATCCACGAATGTGTATCGCTGGCACAGTCGGCACGGGACCTCCCCTCCGTTTTTACGGAATTCTTTCTTCATCGCTGAAAGGGGCGAGACTCGTTCAAACAGAAAGAACGCGAGAAACGCGTGTTTACTCTTACGTAATAAATATTTCGAATGATTATCGGTTATCGATTGTGAAGACGTTAATCTTTGATCGCCGTATTGTAGTTAATCGTAGACACGGTACCATGTTCATTCGTATTGTCAGCGCGATTGTGATTTTGTATCGTCTATTTCATAGTTGTAAGAAATAAACTTGTAACGTTTCTAAACTACCTTTTACAGAGACACGCTCCCTTATTCCACGAAGCTGGCCGAAAGCTTCGCGTTGGTAACGTACGTGATTCACTTTTGAACCGCTTATCGGGGTTTTTGCGGTTCCCGCAACGCTTGCCCCGGTATACTATCCCTCTTCCGATCACAACGTGATCCCGCGATGTTAAATATTTGCGTGCCCCGGCAGCCCGGCGAGAAACGTCGAAAAAAGATCTGCTCGCGTATCGGTCGTGCCGTTACGTAGATAGGTATGTAAACTTACAACGGTTCCAAAAGAGGAATGTTTGGCGTTGCCAGTCGATGCTGTTCTGCCGTGATTCGTGATTCGTTGGGCGCGCGAGCTTGGAGCTCTTCCACGTTCGTCATTCATTTCGTTATTGTGATCGCGCGTCGCGTTCGCGCCCGCGTTCGTGCTCACGCTCGGGAAACAAGGACAGTTTCGAAATTGGTATCAGATTACGTGCCATAAACAGGACCTGCATATTCAGTTGCGAGAATGGACGAAGCTACTCGAGGCAAGCATATATCGTACGTAAATTCAAAGTGTTCCTAACGTTCGATAGAATCGTCGATTCATCCCCCTAACTGTACTTAATTTGGAACCACGTAAACGCGGCAAGTAACGTCAAAACGAGTAGCTATTTTTTCTCAGTTGAAATTCTGCGAGCTGAAATTCTTCTGGGAATTTTTAAGAGAATTTTTAAAGGTGGGACGAATCGATCGGACACCAAAGAGTGTCTACTGTTTTAGCGTTAAACCGAAGCGAAGCGTCGCACGCCATACAATTCCATACAATGCATACGTAAATAGAGAATTCTGAGATATCTAGTAAAAAAAGAAGACGTTTATCTTGACGTGCGTTCTAGGAAGAGAACGCGCCCGCCTGTTACACTATGGTTGTTCGCGTTACGTTTTTACAAAAAAAAACGTGGGGTTCGGTGAGATCAGGAGTAATGGAAAAGAAATAGATGTAAGTATTTGCGGTAGTGAGGAATTCGGACTTGCGTATTTGGAGCAGGAGCGACAGTAATATTCTCGAGCTCGTGACTGTTGAACAACACTATCTAGACTTTTTTTCTTTATCTACGCTAAAGTCTATCATCGCGTTACACGGTGAACGTATGTACATCATGTTGGTGTCGTAGAAGGACGCGGAGATCGTTCAATTACAAGGCGAACGAAAATAATGTTTAAAAGCTTGCTGATTTCCGGCCAGACATCGGTAGGATTCGTTAGCTCGGTCAAACGGTTGGTCGCGTACGGCCGGAGATCCTCGTGTCGAGGGCACAGTTCGGCCAAACGGGCCCGAGTTAGATCTGGTATCGAGGGGAATAGGTAGAGAGAGAAAAATATTAATGGCTGATCGACGGCGTCGATTGCTCAATGTTGCCGAGAACTTTGAAACGAGCACGAACATTTGTTGGAATGCGATGAATTTTAGGAAATAACAGAAGCAGGAAAACGCGATACATCTGGGCCCGGAGGCTATCTTTCTCGAAGCGCAACAAAGACAACGACACCGTCGCGTCGCTCAGGACAGATAGGAAGCTCGAGAGGCAGAAACAGATAGAGGAAGTAGGTGGAGCAGGGGGGCGATCAACATTGCCGAGGAGGGAGCCGTGAGTCGTGAGTGGAGTCGAGAGAGGCCCGCGCAGATAGAGCGAGGGAATAAGAAGTACAGAGTTTGCTGGGGCGGGGGGATAGAGTGTGGCAAAGGCGAGAAAGAGAGACGGAGCAGGAGAAACTCGTCGAGAGTTAAGCTATCTGGTAAAACAAACGGACTATGCCGGACAGAGGGTTTTCTACTAAAAGACGGCATGAAGCGGCAGACGGGCTTCGTTGTTTATGTAACTAGTGACGCGCGCACAGTCGATCCGTGTCTTTTAGCTGGCGGTCGGCCGAGGACTTAACGACGGAATCGTTGCACCGATTTCGTTTGCTGCTCTTCGTTCTGCCGTCGCGCCCCCTTCTTTTCATCTTCGTCTGCATCTTCGTCTTCGCCATCGCCGTTCGACCTCCTCTGTCGCTTTTCTTTCCCGTATTTTCGATCGATCGATCGCGGTGAACCTCACGATCGGCGCTGTCTACTACGCAACTCCGCCAGGACCATGGACGACGAGAAGATCAAACTGTGAGTTGCAAATATCCTTCCTGATCCGATCGAATCGGATCGTCCGATCGGCTTCTCTCTCCATCTCTCCACCTTCTCCCCACCAACGAAATTCACGTCCCGTCGTGTCGCGTTGGTCTTGAGTCTGTTGGTATTTACATGATCCACGATCCACGCTACACGATTTTCACGCAGGAAACCGAGAGAAAGGGACAATGAGGGAACGGAGGAGCGTGACCAGGCGAAATCTTTTCGGCCCACTATCGTGTAAAAGAATTTGAACTTTGCCGATGTACTTAACGCAGCCGTGTGTTTTCGTGGTAAACCGACTGCTCGTTAATATAGCCGATAAATCGGTAACATAGCCGATAAATCGGTAAACGTGTTCGCGAGCTGGCTCAATGGAGCCAGAATGCTTGCCCATCACTTTTCCTTTCTTCTCCTCTCTGTAAGAAATATCTCGTAGCTCGTTTCCAAGTTTGCCGCAATCTTCGCTGCGAGATATTCGAAGCTCCACTACGATTGTTCACGATTTAGCTGCATTTACCATGTTGAATTCGATATCCTACTGTAAGAAAATCGCTCATCGTTCAACCGTAATGCAGGAACAATCATTTGTTGCTCAATCTCGATTCGCTTGAAATCCGACTCGCGACAGCGATCGCAACGTCTATCACCTTTCCACAGTAATTCCTTTGAAATCGATACGCGTACGCGACGCTGAGGAATTCGGCAAGGCTGATCGGAGAAGGATTATCGGTCCGTGCGTAGATCCCCGCGGACCACGGTAGCGATCAGCGCGTGCGTCGTCGGCCGTCGCTTCTCCTTATGCATTTAAGTAGCGCTCGCGCGAATAGTTTTGCTCGATGCTCGATGTTTAATCGTATTTCGGCCGATCGGCCACAGCAGGAAGAGGACGAATGATACGTAGTAGATAGGACGCGCGCGCGCCCCTATCGCGTAGCAAAGGAAGGAAGCGAAACGTGGCGTGCAATTGATTTTACGGCCAAACGTAACAACGTTACACGTGTACCGTTAAGGAACTAGTTTCTGATCAGTTTAGAAGGTTTCCCGCTTTAATATTTATTTTTAACCTAATGAAACATTAAACCATAGACTTTTTTTATACTAAAAGTTGAATTAATGTTTAAACTTCAAGGAAAAATTTTAAAAAGTTGAAAATAAATATATAATTTAAATACTTATAAGGTATGGAATAATAAGGTGACTAGGAACTAGTTTTTAATCATCTAAAACTAACAATACTAACTGCTTTCACAGACAACACATATATTTTTGAATTATCAATTTTTATGTTAGTAATTATTTCAAACAATTATTTATTGACATAAACTCAAAAGAACGATTTATTTCATGAACTGATAAAAAATTAGTGCCTGATCAAGAACTAGTTCCTTAACGGTATACGTATAGGTACATTGAGCCGCTCAGCCCATACGTTTGCCAGACCTTAGTCCTATTCTTGTCGAAAAATTCCGTTCTGGAAATCCCGGTAAAGCAAAGGAATAAGCTTGGCGGTGGTGGCATCGCGACGATTCAGAAACGATTCAATGATCCGGCTATAGGTACATACCTATACTTTGGTTTTGCACACGGCATTGACGGTCGATAATCGATCGGGAAACGGAGAAAACTCTCGCTACGGATAATCATATTTTACGAATGCCCGTTTGCACACGGTATCCTTGATATCTTGTTGTCAGATAGCGAGCTACGCGGCAACGATAACGATCGGCCGTACAGTTATGCTCGGCCTCGATCGCCCGTCTCGCAGCCATATCTCTTCCTACCATGTCTCTACGAATGCCGAATTTGTTTTCGTGTCTGTGAACTGCCTCTCGTTCTCCCGCCTCGTTTGGGCGCGGTTTCATTCACAGCTTGCGCGGCAACTTTGGAAAAACTAAAGAGAAAGTAGGGGAGCTACCAATCACGTGCAATGTTTCATACTGCGATCCAAAGATGAAACGTGATTCCTTTTGCGATATACAGATTATTCCCGATAGCGGTTGTTATGTCGATAATGATCGTAAACAATCATCTGTCCGATAATTCCGTTAGAGACGGTTATAAAATTTGTTGCTACTTTTACCAAGGACCCGGGACGGCAATCGGCAGTCGGGCAAACTTCCTCGTCGGTTAGTAGCGAATCGCGAGAAATGCGAATGAACTCGGAAAAGAGCATCGATCGCGTGAACGAAGAATCGTAATATGAACGGTCCCACGTCCGACGATGCACCGCGGTGCGTGGAATACAACCGTCTATATATTGGGCCGCACGACACCATACAGTAGATGTGCATAAATAAAATAACTTCTCGTTCACCCGTAGATTCGAGGACAAAGCTGTGTACGGATACGGGACGAGCATTCCGCCGAACAACAACGAAGACGAGGACAGCGTAGTATCACCGAGGAAAGTGATTTTCTGCGTGCACGGCAAGCTCTCGGGATGCTGTACGGTAGTGAGGGGCACGTCGGTCGACGAAAGCCCGGCCGGCGATTATCAACAAAATTCTTCCAGTAAGAGGCTTACTACCTGCTTTAACTTCTAACGGGCGAATAAGCCGTTTGCCGCGCCGTAAGGTCCGACTAACTTCCTTCCTTTCCTCTGCTTTCATAGCCGTGCTGGAAGATCATTGCCACAGAGAAAGAGACGAGGAGATCGATAAAAAGGCAAGAAAGAAATTACTGCTTGCTAGTACGCTGTGCGTACTATTTATGATAGCGGAAATCGTAGGTAATGCGCCACGTAGAGACGTACGGGGAGTACGAGCGAGGGGAACGTTGGCGAAAGACGTGCGAGTTAGAGGATCGCTTTCTTTCTTCCAGGCGGAGTACTGTCCAATAGTTTGGCCATCGCGACGGACGCTGCGCACCTATTGACCGACTTCGCCTCGTTTATGATCTCTCTGTTCTCGATATGGGTAGCCGGCCGGCCACCCACCAGGAAAATGCCGTTCGGCTGGTACAGAGCGGAGGTATGAGTCGTTGCCAGCTGACGCGGCAGAGGAGACGTTCGCGGGCCGGACGTCTCTTCGCACCCTCTCCGACCGTAACACGATAAAATCGTTGCAGGTAATAGGTGCTTTGACGTCGGTTTTACTGATATGGGTAGTTACTGGAATCTTGTTTTACCTGGCGGTCGAGAGAATAGTTCACAAGGACTTCGAGCTAGACGCCACCGTGATGTTGATCACGTCTGCCGTTGGCGTTGCGGTAAATCTAGTGTTAGTGACACTAACAACATTATATAATTGTCAATTTAGAAAGCCGCCCCGAATCGCGCGCTCTTTCCGATCGCGCGGCCCCGCGCCCGATCGGTTTGGAATTTTCGGGTAATTTCCGCAATTGCCGAATGTTGCAGGATGGGTGTGTCGCTGCACGAACACGGCCACGGACACGGGCACAACCACGGGCATGTTTCGCACAAAACTAGTCGGTTGGAAGCCGAGGGAATCGACGATGAAGACCTTTCCCAAGGTAGAAAGAATATCAACGTGCGCGCCGCTTTTATCCACGTTGTGGGCGATTTCATTCAAAGCATAGGAGTTTTTATCGCGGCCCTAGTTATTTATTTCAAGGTAAATCCGTTGTTTCTCGAACGCGAGCCGACCGAGCTGATGTAAGGATATATTTTCAGCCAAGTTGGAGCATAGTCGATCCAATTTGTACCTTCCTATTCTCCCTTCTGGTGATATTGACCACCGTTGCGATCATCAAGGACGTGATGAACGTCCTGATGGAGGGGATACCGAAAGGATTCGAATATTCTCAAGTGGAGAGTACCTTCATGCAAATCGACGGAGTCGTCAAGGTGCACAATCTCCGTATCTGGGCGCTTTCCTTAGATAAGACTGCACTGTCCGCGCACCTCGCGATAAGTACGCTAGGATCCAACATTGTAATATTCAATCTTTTATCCACCACATCTGTCCTTCCTGTTATCATTATCTTTCTCTTTCTATCGAAGAGCCCGGAGCAAGCCCGCACGATATACTGCGCACAGCAACGAGAAACATTCACAACAAGTACAAATTTTTCGAAATGACGCTCCAAATAGAGGAATTCAACGAACGAATGGAGAATTGCAGACAGTGCAAAGCGCTGTCGCAATAGTTGAGCGAGAGCTCTTGAAAGCCGATGATAGAGCAATCGTCGCGAGTCACGAGTCGATGAAGAGCAACAATTCAGTTACCCCGTTTAATCACCAAACTGCGGTCGATCGTTTCTTTGATCGCTACGCTTCCATCTTGATTACTTTTCAAAGTTTCAACATCATTTATATCTATCTCGTCGTTATTGTCGGTATTTATTTTAAAAGTGACTTTCAGTGAAGCGACCAGTAGAAGTTGTACAGTCACTGAACGATATATCGAATGCCCACTTCACTTTCACATCGAACCTCTATCGAGAACTAAAGTGTTCGAACAAGGAAAATAAAGAATATATTTGAACGAGTATCCACTAATTTATTTTCATATTCCTGCGCGTATCGCATTTCTCGATCGAAACACAAGCCATGGTTTGTTGCCAACTTCACGACGAGCGTTTCGAACGGTCCTAACTCCTAACCTTACCGCGCGTACGCGAGCGTAAGTAGCAGTTGGTGACGTTGGTGTCAGTTTTGGTTCGACGGATCTCTACCCGTATTCGGTGAATTGTCAACCCGGTAGTATGTCGGAAGGAACATCGTCGAGCACAGGGATCGATGCGAAAGATACTACGACTCTATCGGAATTGTTCGACAAAGCGTTCGAGCTGTTTAATCAGATCAATAAAACTGATGAATCTACAAGCAGCCCGAAAGTTCAGGTACGTACCTATCGAGTGGCATCTTTTAAAGATCTTCGCCTGATCTAGAGCTATTAGTAATAACTTTCTCGCACGCATTAATGCGCGTCCTTCTATTTTTCTTATTCTATATCAGTCTGACGTTAGACGGACTATGAGTATGCTGGAAGACGCGACAAGACTCGTCTCCGTAGTCGATATGTTTAGCGAGAATGAGAGCTTCGAAGAGGTGCCTACGGAAAACATTAAATATTTCTTACTGCCGGCCTTCCTTGGGACACTCGCGACGAAACTTTGCAATATAAACGATCGAATGCACGTCATTAATGTCGCCGAGATTTATTTCCTGGACTTTTTGAAACGCGCTAAAGCTTACGGTTTGACCGACATCCATTTGCCAGAAACGAAATCGGAACCCGAGACGGAGAGCGTTTCCGTCAGGACCCGATCAAATACGGAATTAATTACAGAAATGGTACGTGTATACCTCGAAGCGCGTCCATCCGTTCCAGAGCCGCTCCGAAATCAAGCATTATTAATATCTGATGTTTCGTAGGTATGTCGTAGGAATACAAAATTGCAGAGATACAGGGAGCAAAAGGAATTAGAATCGCAATTGGAGACTCTCAGAACGAATTTTTCCAACGTAAACATAGATGACGAAGTGAAGAGGGAATATTTCATAACGCTTATAAAGTTCTACATAAACCTGACGATAGAGGACCTGAGCTCTCTGGCCGCGGAGAAGCCGATTCTGGAGCATATGAAGCAGGAAGGAAAAAACGAAACTATGACCTCTCGTGCTTTGGATAAGCATAAACCCTCCGTTCCCAAGTTGCAACCAATTATTATTACACGGGATGAAGTGCAGAAGAAAGTGTACGGCGCTGGTTATCCTAGTCTACCTGTTCTTACTGTTCAAGAATTTTATGACCAGCGGGTAAAAGATGGAGAGTAAGTAGAAATATTTATATTTAGAATAATAATCCTCTATATCGCCAACCTAATCCTGTTGATGCCCTTTCAAGCTGGCCCGATCCGTCGCAACGGAATCAGGTAAATTCGAAGAGTTTGCAAAACGTGGGCAAGAGTGGTGACAACAGCGAGGAGGAAGAAGATATCGATAAAGAAAAGAGAGTCGAAGCGGATGATCCAGAGATGTTGAGGCAATTACGCGCTATGGACGAATACAAGGACACGCACAGGCGAGGTTGGGGCAATCGTGCCAATAGAAGTTAAATGTGTAAATATTAAACAATTTTATAAGCATTGTAACCGCACGCATAGCCCTGTATGTAGACATACGTATCCCATGAATACCCTTTCAAAACAAGTATTTGTAACTTGTGAATATTTCCTCAAATCAATATGTCATTCTCTCGAAAATCCTATTATAAATGTTGACGCTTCGATTCCAAATAAAACTTGTACATTTTTACAGAAATTTTTTTTCTCATTTATTTAACCCTCCGCGCTCAACACACCCCAGACACATCTGAAACTCCGCACATCGAGGCTCTACGAAGGTGTAGCAAAGTTACAAATTGAAATTAAACGCTACAAAGTTGCAAAGGACAAAATTATTCGTCATTGTTGCAAATGAAAACGGGCTGTTCGTGAAACCAACTCACCATTTGCTACTTTGTGCGTTTCTATGCGGACCGTATCTGCATTTCGAACTCTATTGAGTCTTGTTGGAAAGAAATACCGTTGCATCATCGACGAAGTATAGGATAGACCTATCACCTTATGGGACTTCGTGTCACCACCCAAACTGTGTTACCGACAAGATACTGCTCAATACTGCTTCACCCGAATTATTAATTACACTTGTAAGATTTCATTGTATCGCATTTCACTTATTTGAATAAAATGCAGCTAAGTGATAAAAGAGTATTATTATTTAATGAGCCTTTCATCCACTACTTACTCCTTCCTCTTCCAAGTCATATATAAAAGCCATGCTAAAAAGAACATCTAAAATCATCCTTCCACACTGAGCTGCTTTTAAAAATCTTTACATTAACGCCTTAAAGGCCTTTCGAAACCTCTGCGCCTCTGCGTCAAATATTTCTGCGCCTTCGATTAGCTTTCCGGAGACGTTACTTAGTGCCACCTCTTTCGACATCATGTTCTCCTGATACGAAGCTCATTTTAGAGCGTTCTGAAATTTTGGCCTGATTTTGGAGCGACGTATCAGGAGAACACGAAGCGAAAGGAGGTATCCCACATTTCAGCATCGAACGCCTTTCGAAACCGCTGCGACTCTGCGTCAAATATTTCTGCGCCTTCGATTAGCTTCCCCGAGACGTTACTTAGTGCCACCTCTTTCGACATCATGTTCTCCTGTTACAAAGCTCATTTTAGAGCGTTCTGAAATTTTGGCCTGATTTTGGAGCGATGTATCAGGAGAACACGAAGCGAAAGGAGGTATCCCACATTTCAGCGTCGAACGCCTTTCGAAACCTCTGCGACTCTGCGTCAAATATTTCTGCGCCTTCGATTAGCTTCCCCGAGACGTTACTTAGCGCCACCTCTTTCGACATCATGTTCTCCTGATGCGAAGCTCATTTTAGAGCGTTCTGAAATTTTGGCCTGATTTTGGAGCGATGTATCAGGAGAACACGAAGCGAAAGGAGCTATCCCACATTTCAGCGTCGAACACCTTTCGAAACCTCTGCGACTCTGCGTCAAATATTTCTGCGCCTTCGATTAGCTTCCCCGAGACGTTACTTAGTGCCACCTCTTTCGACATCATGTTCTCCTGATACGAAGCTCATTTTAGAGCGTTCTGAAATTTTGGCCTGATTTTGGAGCGATGTATCAGGAGAACACGAAGCGAAAGGAGGTATCCCACATTTCAGTGTCGAACACCTTTCGAAACCTCTGCGACTCTGCGTCAAATATTTCTGCGCCTTCGATTAGCTTCCCCGAGACGTTACTTAGCGCCACCTCTTTCGACATCATGTTCTCCTGTTACGAAGCTCATTTTAGAGCGTTCTGAAATTTTGGCCTGATTTTGGAGCGACGTATCAGGAGAACACGAAGCGAAAGGAGGTATCCTAAAATTCAGCGTCGAAGACCTTTCGAAACCGCTGCGCCTCTGCGTCAAATATTTCTGCGCCTTCGATTAGCTTTCCAGAGACGATACTTAGTGCCACCTCTTTCGACATCATGTTCTCCTGTTACAAAGCTCATTTTAGAGCGTTCTGAAATTTTGGCCTGATTTTGGAGCGATGTATCAGGAGAACATGAAGCGAAAGGAGGTATCCTAAATTTCAGCGTCAAACGCCTTTCGAAACCGCTGCGCCTCTGCGTCCAATATTTCTGCGCCTTCGATTAGCTTTTCGGAGACGTTACTTAGTGCCACCTCTTTCGACATCATGTTCTCCTGTTACGAAGCTCATTTTAGAGCGTTCTGAAATTTTGGCCTGATTTTGGAGCGATGTATCAGGAGAACATGAAGCGAAAGGAGGTATCCTAAAATTCAGCGTCGAAGGCCTTTCGAAACCGCTGCGCCTCTGCGTCAAATATTTCTGCGCCTTCGATTAGCTTTCCGGAGACGTTACTTAATGCCACCTCTTTCGACATCATGTTCTCCTGTTACGAAGCTCATTTTAGAGCGTTCTGAAATTTTGGCCTGATGTTGGAACGATGTATCAGGAGAACATGAAGCGAAAGGAGGTATCCTACATTTCAGCGTTGAACGCCTTTCGAAGTAGCGAACAAGAGCTGCGCCTTTTGTAGGACGAATTCTGAAGGAAATACCGCAGATACTTAAAATTACAGGTTTGGAATTTGGATTGGAATATGTAAAAGGTATTTCTGAATAATAATGCAGTTTGTTTCAAATTTTTTCCACTTTATTTAAATAAAAGGCCTTTACAGTGTTACAATAAAGTATAAAATATATAGTTTCACTTTGTTGGTTATATAAAATCACTATTTTCTTGTGTTCATTGTTGAGGTTTCCGTCATTTGGCTCGCATAAAGTTCCTGTCCACGGAGAAAGATTCCCAGGTTTCATGTTCACCTGTAAGCAGAAGAAACATATTTTTAGTAACCTGACTTGTCTATATATTATACGAAATCATAGAAATGTTATAACACAATTTAATGTAAAACGTATAAAGAATTAAATTATCTGGCCGCTTTAACATTTATTTCATGTAGAATACATTTAAACGCTGTACAAGTCTCCGACCGTATCAGTAAATTACACAAAAAACACCCTGTCCATAACGAAGAAGAAACAGTTGGAGAACTATTTGACATTTATTACTCTAATTTATCTTTCAAGAATTATCGAATTAGTAATCGATTAATTTATACTTTTTCCTTGATTTAAGTTAAGCAATATAAATGTTTTTCAAGTAGGTGTTCATGACCGCCATATCGGGAATCGACCGAAGTTTCGCTTTGACGAATTTCAAATTGCGATAAAAGAATTAATAATAACTTTGCTGTACATATATATTAATAATTATCTGTTATAGAGTTTAAAATAATTTTATCAATAATTTTCAAGAGATTATGTAGTCTCCAACATTAAATATGATCTGTTTTAGAATATCCGCAGTAATCGGGGCATCCGCAGTAATACCCACACTTACCCTAAGGTAAATGTCCCCATTAGCGACCGTTTAAGAGTGTGACTGGTTCGAAATAGTAATTTTTTTACTAATATACGACAATGTTTGAGTAAACTATGGATCATTGTATTCTTTGAAGTATCTAGTTTCTTAATCAAATTAGTTTTAGAGTGATATTTGACTATATACACAAAAATTATGGTGAAAATTATATTGGACCTGATGTCCCCTTTATTGACCACCTTGTACCATCTATCGACCGTCTCACGTCCCCATTATTGACCAGCAGTTTCCCCCATTGTAAATGCATCATTTTGCTTATTAAATTTGTGTTCATCAGTATAACAAACTGTTTTTGTTAACATTTTATGAAAATTACACAATTTATAATCTAAGATAATCTTTTATGTTTTCTATTACTTCCTAATAATTTCCGTTTCTTTTCTGCTTCAATCTTTTTCTTTCGCTCTTCTGCAGCTAAAACTCTTATTCTCTTTTTCTCCTCTTTCTCGTTTTGTTTCTGTAAAGAAATCTCTGCCCTTTTCCTTTTTCGTTCTTCAACTGCAGCTTCTTTCTCCCTTTTTTTCTGTTCTTTCAGTTTATAAAACGCTTGCCACTGTTCTGAAGATACCACAGATGGTACCTTTTCCATTGGGCGTCTTTTCTTTTTATTCGAAAAAGCTGCTGGCCAAAATAAAGTATTTTTAAATGGTACCGGAATATTTTGCATACAAGTGGAAGAGGGTGTGGAGTCTTCTTCTGGGCAGGAGGGGTGGGTATATTCTTGAGAGATGGGTTGGATTCCTTCTGGGCAAGAGGGATCTTCTGGAGGAATTGGATTAAGACCATAATTTTCAGATACACCTACTTCTACGATTCTAGTATTTGAATCCTCCAGTACTACTTGTTGAACTTCTACAGTTTCCATTTCCTTAGGTAATTCATCAACAAGTATAATAGGAACTGAATTAATATTGTCTATTTCGTTTATTTGAGTATTCGGAACAGCATATAAGTCTATATTTACTAATAAGAAAATCATAAAAAAAAATTAAAATTGGTAACTGAGTATTGAAGAATATAAAAAAAGGTATTAATAAATGAATAAAATAAACTAAATGTAGTTAAGATGAATACTTATTAGTAAGCACCTCGCTGAATTTTACTCCAAACTGTGAACAGACTTGTATCTTCCACATCTCCAATCCAGTTTCCAAAACAACCAATTTCTTTAAATTTTGCTAGAGTAAATGGTTCAATATATCTTTCTAGTGATTCTAAAAACTGGCTATTTTGTGCAGACGTTGCTTCTGTTTGTAAAACTCGATTTTTTTAGGTAAAATTCAAATTCTTCATGTCATATTTAATAGCATCCGCTGAAAACGGATATAAACCAGTGGTTCTAAAACCATTTCGACTAATTTCTTCAATATTTAGGGTATCAAGAGCCTGTGTCAACAATGCTGCAAAGTTTTCTTTCCTTATTTTGTTACCATTTCTTAGTCGCCATTCGGAAATAATTTTTCGCCACGCGCTCTTCAATGGATGGAAAAATGCCACATCGAGTGGTTGTAAAATATGCGTTGCGTTAGGATACAATGCAATTAAATGTATTTGATGTGTTTTGCAGAAATTACTTAACGACATGGTCAAATGTGAAGAATGACCATCCACGTATAGTAGTATTGGAAATTTTATCTTATTAGCCACTAACCACGGATGAAACACATTCGCAATGTATTCGTAGAAGCTTTCGCCAGTCATCCACCCATTATCTGTTTTTCCAATTCCCCATGACTTAGGTATACTTGCCGTAATGCTATATGGAATTCTTTCGTATGAAAATAAAACGAGAGGTGGTCCTAACACACCCATAGCATTAATCATAAATAAAGTTGTTAAGCATTCTTTCTCATGATTTTGGACAAAATTATATACACATTTGTCGCCTTTTTTAGCAAGAACTTTTTCTCCCTTCGGACATAAAAAAAAGCACTCTAATCGCAATTAAAAATTCGCGATGGATCAATGTTGCGGAGATCATTTTCTTCAAAATAACTATTAATTTCAGCAAACCATCCACGAAGTGCGTTTTCTGTAACAGATGCTCTAGAATATGTTAAATTTTGTGCAATTCTTTGTGATAATTCCGGATGGCGTTTCAGAAAACTATCCAGCCAACTTCGCCCAGGTCGGCCATTCGTAAAGGGATTATTCCGTTTTAATTTTCTAACTAACATAGCAACGCTACTAATAATTTGAGTGTTTGTAATTGGGTGACCAGCTTTATGCATATAAAGTACCCACTGAACTAATTGACTTTCTTCGTCATTTGTTAAAATTGTGAGCGGGCCACTTCGTTTTATCGATGGTATGGGCTCCCTTTTCTTATATAACAAGGTGGTTTTAGGAATAGCAAATTCACGGCTGACCTTACGTATGGGTACTCCAGATTTTATTTTACTTAATGCTTCAATTAACTCGGTTTCCGAGTATTTCGCGCGCTTCTGCTCCTGTTTCTTTGTTTTCACCATTGTTATTTTTCTAAAGAAAATATATTTATGTTAGTACTTTTTGTACTCAATTGTGAGTACAAATCGAATGTACTCAAAACTTAATAATTAAAAAATTACTTGTGTACTTCAGTTAGGTCTAATAACATGTTGATTGAAATTAATCGTAACATTCAGATCGTTTTATATTTGAAATGTTTTCAAGAAGATTTAATTTCAACTCCTACCACTTGTAGCATTGTAATCTTATCACAGACGAGGTATAGAATAGACCTATCAACCAATGTATTTTTGTGTCACCGGTTTGGGGGGTCCTAGGACCCCCTTACCATTTTAGTGTCGCATGCAACGTTACCGGTGAAGTCCCGAAACAGATTGTAACGCTACGCGTGGTAGGAATTAGAATTCAACACGTGTAAAACTAGGTCATTCGAAACCCGCGATTTACAAATGATTCTGTTAGAGTAACAATTTAAAGATCGCTTTATAAACGTTTTCTGTGCAACCACAGAGAAAGAAGGATCACAACAAAACAATACCACATACGCCATTTAACCTTGCTGCCCTAATCGGGTTTATTTAACGCAAAACAAATTTATTTAACATGAAAATTGATATACACAACAACATTATTTGTGGAAGACATGCTTCCATTATGTAGCGTGGAATACCTCGCCTAGGAATTGTAACTTGGTATATTTCAATAAGGTGCTGAAGCAGAGAGGATTTTAAAAATGGTCAAAAACACATCAGTCCCAGTATCTTGCTGAAATATTCCAACTTGCACTTATCTTTCTATCTCAACACTATGCTCATGTTCTGGGATCCGGTAGGAACAATCGAACAACATTTCAAGTTACATATTTTATTCTTACATTCTACCATAGTATTGCAAGTTAAAGAAATTCTAATTAGAATATTTCACAATCGCAGCCATCGGCTCGGTTCTCACCGATTACCAGGTCTCACCACGAGGAGGTTGCTGCACTTCGAGACCCGTAGAGAGATAGATGGAATCAAAGTTCCATCGATCTCCCTGTACATGAAAAGCTTAGCCTACCAAACCAAAGAGATGGATGGAAACAATGTTCCATCGATCTCTTCGGTTTAGATACAGAATCTAGGGAACTGCCAAGCAATCACCCGATTAGAAGAAATTCAGCAAAGAAGGAAACACGAAAGGTAAGAATGAAACGAGTATTGGACGGCGCAGTTCCTACCACCCTGCTGTCCGAGTCGAAAGGGATAAGCGCTCGGCGCCTCCCAGACGATTCCTGTTGCTCCGAGCGACCCGTCAGGAGCAACACTAGGTGTGACCTGACTCAAGCCGACTAACGCGGAGATTGGGTAGTCGGACAGGGAGACATACGCAGGCAGCGTACCAAAAGGTACACCCCCTACGCTCGAAACTTTTCCCCTTCGACAAAAACACCAGGGGATGAAACTGATCCACCCATACCGATTCCATGCTCAGTCACTTACTTCCGCAAACGGAAGCAGCGGTGACCTCCTCATCACGGATGATGAGCCAATAAACGAGTAACAAAAGCTAATGATTTAGTGACTACTTGGCAATTTTACATGGGGCCTTAAATACTTCATGTTATAATAAATTAACCTAGGCTTCGTTAGATGTCTTCTTTCACTATCACTTTGCACTGTCACTTTTCACTATTTTCATTTAAATATATTATTTTATTTGTTTCCCTTCCCCGCGGAAGGGTGAACCTGAAAAGCTGAAACAATCAACTGCGTTTGGTTAGTAATGGTGTGATCGGCCTGAAAGGAAATTAAGGAAAACTTATTGAGTTAGTTAAGATCGAAGTAATTTCAAACGATAGAAGAGCACGCACGAGCATGCAAAACCATAAATACATGGAGCAAATAGGAGAGAATATGGACCCATCGATGAGATGCATGACAGAGTGACAGAAGTCACGCAAAACCATCGAGGTTATCGGCGAGATGAAATAAATCATGGAAAACCATCGACGAAATCGACGAAATCGACGAAATGAAATAAATCGTGCAAAACCATCGTAGAGATAGATGAAAGAGTGCAGGGAATGGAAACACATGAGTGAGATGCATGACAGGGATGATGTCATGCAAAACCATCGTAGAAATACCTACCTGAAACAGAATAAAATTCTGATTAGCTGCCGAGAGCGAACCAAACTTACGGAATGTAAGTTTGGCTCGATCTGGGGCCCTTAACCTAGGTCGTAGGCTTCAGCATGATTCCGTTTCACAAGTCGCAATGCTTGGGGAAACGTTACCAAGTATCCGAGCACACCAAACATGGAGGTACCTACGAAAGTGACCCATTTCTACGAAATATTTCTGGTCCATGTTCGACCAATGCTTTGTGCATTTTGAAAAATTTGGAAAAAGTCTTACAACTAAAGCAATTCTTATATCTAATTAGGATATTTAACAATCACAGCCATCGGCTCGATGGTTCTCACCGATTACCAGGTCTCACCACGAGGAGGTTGCTGCGCTTCGAGACCCGTAGAGAGATAGATGGAATCAAAGTTCCATCGATCTCCCTGTACATGAAAAGCTTAGCCTACCAAACCAAAGAGATGGACGGAAACAATGTTCCATCGATCTCTTCGGTTTAGATACAGAATCTAAGGAACTGCCAAGCATTCACCCGATTAGAAGAAATTCAGCAAAGAAGGAAACACGAAAGGTAAGAATGAAACGAGTATTGGACGGCGCAGTTCCTACCACCCTGCTGTCCGAGTCGAAAGGGATAAGCGCTCGGCGCCTCCCAGACGATTCCTGTTGCTCCGAGCGACCCGTCAGGAGCAACACTAGGTGTGACCTGACTCAAGCCGACTAACGCGGAGATTGGGTAGTCGGACAGGGAGACATACGCAGGCAGCGTACCAAAAGGTACACCCCCTACGCTCGAAACTTTTCCCCTTCGACAAAAACACCAGGGGATGAAACTGATCCACCCATACCGATTCCATGCTCAGTCACTTACTTCCGCAAACGGAAGCAGCGGTGACCTCCTCATCACGGATGATGAGCCAATAAACGAGTAACAAAAGCTAATGATTTAGTGACTACTTGGCAATTTTACATGGGGCCTTAAATACTTCATGTTATAATAAATTAACCTAGGCTTCGTTAGATGTCTTCTTTCACTATCACTTTGCACTGTCACTTTTCACTATTTTCATTTAAATATATTATTTTATTTGTTTCCCTTCCCCGCGGAAGGGTGAACCTGAAAAGCTGAAACAATCAACTGCGTTTGGTTAGTAATGGTGTGATCGGCCTGAAAGGAAATTAAGGAAAACTTATTGAGTTAGTTAAGATCGAAGTAATTTCAAACGATAGAAGAGCACGCACGAGCATGCAAAACCATAAATACATGGAGCAAATAGGAGAGAATATGGACCCATCGATGAGATGCATGACAGAGTGACAGAAGTCACGCAAAACCATCGAGGTTATCGACGAGATGAAATAAATCATGGAAAACCATCGACGAAATCGACGAAATCGACGAAATGAAATAAATCGTGCAAAACCATCGTAGAGATAGATGAAAGAGTGCAGGGAATGGAAACACATGAGTGAGATGCATGACAGGGATGATGTCATGCAAAACCATCGTAGAAATACCTACCTGAAACAGAATAAAATTCTGATTAGCTGCCGAGAGCGAACCAAACTTACGGAATGTAAGTTTGGCTCGATCTGGGGCCCTTAACCTAGGTCGTAGGCTTCAGCATGATTCCATTTCACAAGTCGCAATGCTTGGGGAAACGTTACCAAGTATCCGAGCACACCAAACATGGAGGTACCTACGAAAGTGACCCATTTCTACGAAATATTTCTGGTCCATGTTCGACCAATGCTTTGTGCATTTTGAAAAATTTGGAAAAAGTCTTACAACTAAAGCAATTCTTATATCTAATTAGGATATTTAACAATCTCAGCCATCGGCTCGATGGTTCTCACCGATTACCAGGTCTCACCACGAGGAGGTTGCTGCGCTTCGAGACCCGTAGAGAGATAGATGGAATCAAAGTTCCATCGATCTCCCTGTACATGAAAAGCTTAGCCTACCAAACCAAAGAGATGGACGGAAACAATGTTCCATCGATCTCTTCGGTTTAGATACAGAATCTAAGGAACTGCCAAGCATTCACCCGATTAGAAGAAATTCAGCAAAGAAGGAAACACGAAAGGTAAGAATGAAACGAGTATTGGACGGCGCAGTTCCTACCACCCTGCTGTCCGAGTCGAAAGGGATAAGCGCTCGGCGCCTCCCAGACGATTCCTGTTGCTCCGAGCGACCCGTCAGGAGCAACACTAGGTGTGACCTGACTCAAGCCGACTAACGCGGAGATTGGGTAGTCGGACAGGGAGACATACGCAGGCAGCGTACCAAAAGGTACACCCCCTACACCCGAAACTTTTCCCCTTCGACAAAAACACCAGGGGATGAAACTGATCCACCCATACCGATTCCATGCTCAGTCACTTACTTCCGCAAACGGAAGCAGCGGTGACCTCCTCATCACGGATGATGAGCCAATAAACGAGTAACAAAAGCTAATGATTTAGTGACTACTTGGCAATTTTACATGGGGCCTTAAATACTTCATGTTATAATAAATTAACCTAGGCTTCGTTAGATGTCTTCTTTCACTATCACTTTGCACTGTCACTTTTCACTATTTTCATTTAAATATATTATTTTATTTGTTTCCCTTCCCCGCGGAAGGGTGAACCTGAAAAGCTGAAACAATCAACTGCGTTTGGTTAGTAATGGTGTGATCGGCCTGAAAGGAAATTAAGGAAAACTTATTGAGTTAGTTAAGATCGAAGTAATTTCAAACGATAGAAGAGCACGCACGAGCATGCAAAACCATAAATACATGGAGCAAATAGGAGAGAATATGGACCCATCGATGAGATGCATGACAGAGTGACAGAAGTCACGCAAAACCATCGAGGTTATCGACGAGATGAAATAAATCATGGAAAACCATCGACGAAATCGACGAAATCGACGAAATGAAATAAATCGTGCAAAACCATCGTAGAGATAGATGAAAGAGTGCAGGGAATGGAAACACATCAGTGAGATGCATGACAGGGATGATGTCATGCAAAACCATCGTAGAAATACCTACCTGAAACAGAATAAAATTCTGATTAGCTGCCGAGAGCGAACCAAACTTACGGAATGTAAGTTTGGCTCGATCTGGGGCCCTTAACCTAGGTCGTAGGCTTCAGCATGATTCCGTTTCACAAGTCGCAATGCTTGGGGAAACGTTACCAAGTATCCGAGCACACCAAACATGGAGGTACCTACGAAAGTGACCCATTTCTACGAAATATTTCTGGTCCATGTTCGACCAATGCTTTGTGCATTTTGAAAAATTTGGAAAAAGTCTTACAACTAAAGCAATTCTTATATCTAATTAGGATATTTAACAATCTCAGCCATCGGCTCGATGGTTCTCACCGATTACCAGGTCTCACCACGAGGAGGTTGCTGCGCTTCGAGACCCGTAGAGAGATAGATGGAATCAAAGTTCCATCGATCTCCCTGTACATGAAAAGCTTAGCCTACCAAACCAAAGAGATGGATGGAAACAATGTTCCATCGATCTCTTCGGTTTAGATACAGAATCTAAGGAACTGCCAAGCATTCACCCGATTAGAAGAAATTCAGCAAAGAAGGAAACACGAAAGGTAAGAATGAAACGAGTATTGGACGGCGCAGTTCCTACCACCCTGCTGTCCGAGTCGAAAGGGATAAGCGCTCGGCGCCTCCCAGACGATTCCTGTTGCTCCGAGCGACCCGTCAGGAGCAACACTAGGTGTGACCTGACTCAAGCCGACTAACGCGGAGATTGGGTAGTCGGACAGGGAGACATACGCAGGCAGCGTACCAAAAGGTACACCCCCTACACCCGAAACTTTTCCCCTTCGACAAAAACACCAGGGGATGAAACTGATCCACCCATACCGATTCCATGCTCAGTCACTTACTTCCGCAAACGGAAGCAGCGGTGACCTCCTCATCACGGATGATGAGCCAATAAACGAGTAACAAAAGCTAATGATTTAGTGACTACTTGGCAATTTTACATGGGGCCTTAAATACTTCATGTTATAATAAATTAACCTAGGCTTCGTTAGATGTCTTCTTTCACTATCACTTTGCACTGTCACTTTTCACTATTTTCATTTAAATATATTATTTTATTTGTTTCCCTTCCCCGCGGAAGGGTGAACCTGAAAAGCTGAAACAATCAACTGCGTTTGGTTAGTAATGGTGTGATCGGCCTGAAAGGAAATTAAGGAAAACTTATTGAGTTAGTTAAGATCGAAGTAATTTCAAACGATAGAAGAGCACGCACGAGCATGCAAAACCATAAATACATGGAGCAAATAGGAGAGAATATGGACCCATCGATGAGATGCATGACAGAGTGACAGAAGTCACGCAAAACCATCGAGGTTATCGACGAGATGAAATAAATCATGGAAAACCATCGACGAAATCGACGAAATCGACGAAATGAAATAAATCGTGCAAAACCATCGTAGAGATAGATGAAAGAGTGCAGGGAATGGAAACACATCAGTGAGATGCATGACAGGGATGATGTCATGCAAAACCATCGTAGAAATACCTACCTGAAACAGAATAAAATTCTGATTAGCTGCCGAGAGCGAACCAAACTTACGGAATGTAAGTTTGGCTCGATCTGGGGCCCTTAACCTAGGTCGTAGGCTTCAGCATGATTCCGTTTCACAAGTCGCAATGCTTGGGGAAACGTTACCAAGTATCCGAGCACACCAAACATGGAGGTACCTACGAAAGTGACCCATTTCTACGAAATATTTCTGGTCCATGTTCGACCAATGCTTTGTGCATTTTGAAAAATTTGGAAAAAGTCTTACAACTAAAGCAATTCTTATATCTAATTAGGATATTTAACAATCTCAGCCATCGGCTCGATGGTTCTCACCGATTACCAGGTCTCACCACGAGGAGGTTGCTGCGCTTCGAGACCCGTAGAGAGATAGATGGAATCAAAGTTCCATCGATCTCCCTGTACATGAAAAGCTTAGCCTACCAAACCAAAGAGATGGATGGAAACAATGTTCCATCGATCTCTTCGGTTTAGATACAGAATCTAAGGAACTGCCAAGCATTCACCCGATTAGAAGAAATTCAGCAAAGAAGGAAACACGAAAGGTAAGAATGAAACGAGTATTGGACGGCGCAGTTCCTACCACCCTGCTGTCCGAGTCGAAAGGGATAAGCGCTCGGCGCCTCCCAGACGATTCCTGTTGCTCCGAGCGACCCGTCAGGAGCAACACTAGGTGTGACCTGACTCAAGCCGACTAACGCGGAGATTGGGTAGTCGGACAGGGAGACATACGCAGGCAGCGTACCAAAAGGTACCCCCCCTACGCCCGAAACTTTTCCCCTTCGACAAAAACACCAGGGGATGAAACTGATCCAACCATACCGATTCCATGCTCAGTCACTTACTTCCGCAAACGGAAGCAGCGGTGACCTCCTCATCACGGATGATGAGCCAATAAACGAGTAACAAAAGCTAATGATTTAGTGACTACTTGGCAATTTTACATGGGGCCTTAAATACTTCATGTTATAATAAATTAACCTAGGCTTCGTTAGATGTCTTCTTTCACTATCGCTTTGCACTGTCACTTTTCACTATCACTTTTCACTATTTTCTTTTAAATGTATTATTTCACTGTCTCCCTTCCCCGCGGAAAGGTGAACCTGAAAAGCTGAAACAATCAACTGCGTTATGTTAGTAATGGTCGGCCTGGAAGGAAATTATGGAAAAACTTAATGAGTTGGTGCCGATCGAGATAATTTCGACCTATAGAAGAGTACGCACGAGCATGCAAAACCATCATACAAAAAGTAAATGAAGAAGAGAGCAGAGAATGTAGACCCATCGATGAGATGCCTGACAGAGTGACTGAAGTCACGCAAAACCATCGAAGAAATCGACAAGATGAAATAAATCATGGAAAACCATCGAAGAAATCCACGAAATTAAATAAATCATGCAAACTCATCGAAGCAATGCATGAAATAGAATAAATCATTCAAACCCATCGTAGAGATACATACATGAAAGAGAGCAGGGAATGGAAACACATCAGTGAGATGCATGACAGGGAAGAAGTCTTGCAAAACCATCGAAGAAATGCATGAAGTAGAATAAACTATGCAAAATCATCGTTGAGATACATGAAGGAGAGCAGGGAATGTAGATCTCCCAATGAGACGCATGACAGAATAACAGAAGTCATACAAAACCATCGAAGAAATTCATGAAATGAAATAAATCATTTAAACCCATCGAATAAATGCATCAAATAAAAGAAAACATGTAAACCCATCGAAGAAATGCATCAAATAAAATCAATCATGTAAATCCATCGAAGAAATGCATCAAATAGGACAGATGACGTAAAGCAATCGAAGAAATTAGTTAGATAGGGGGAGAAATCAGTTATGACCTTGGTAGAACAATAAAATTTTAAATGGCTTAACGAACCCAAAAATTTCATCGGCACCAACCGAATAAGCTAACCCGGGCCAGGAGAGCGAAGGGCCGGAGGAAGGACCATGGTTGAAACCTTGACCAGGTCACCACCAAGTCCAGCAAGTCCAATAGGTCCGAATGGTCCAGTTGGCTCGGGAGCTCCGGGGAGTGCAGGAAGGACCAAGGCTGAAACCCTGACCAGGTCCCCAGGAAGTCCAGTAGGTCCGAATTGTCCAGGTGGCTCGGGAGCTCCAGGGGGTGGAGGAAGGTCCCCAGCAAGTCCAGGAAGTCCAGGAAGTCCAGGAAGTCCAGGAAGTCCAGTAGGTCTGAATGGTCCACGTGGCTTGGGAGCTACAGGGTCCCCGGGGGTCCTCCAGGCACGGAGGACTCGCGACGACTGAGTACATGGAGCTCGGTGAGTTCCCTATATAGGCTGCGGGAAACCATGCCCCCACCCACCAAAACAAGGTCGACGGTTAATTACAATTGCCAAATCCAACAAATTCTTCGGCAAAACTGGATTTTACGCTAAAATATCCATTTCAGTGGCTATTGCTATTGCAAATAATGTTAACAACATTTACACTAACCGCCCAGTATAAATTATTATTAACTATGATCGATACAACTCGAGATATCAAGCAATTAGTAACATTTGGCCTTGGATTTGCAAATGATTTTCTACGTCGAATGAAGTCTCAATTATTCTCAATGTTTAATGATTCGATAAATTAATGTTAATGCTTATACATATCACATAGTATTATGTATAATGTATAAATACATTTTAGTTGAACTTGTTGTAAATGAATAGTTACAGGAATAATGCAGAATTATTTCGAGGAATAATTCTAAGTGGCATACTTGTTTCTCCACCTTAGTTACTAACATCGGCGAAGTATAGGATAGACCTATCACCTTATGGGAGTTCGCGTTCACATCACTAACACGCAGAACCACATACAGAGGTACTCTATGAAACAGTTTTTCGCAGGCGCAGGCACAGGGACTGGCTCTACAATCGCATTGCACACGATTACAAAAGCACTCTTTGTTTTTAAACGTCCTTCAGTTTCTGAAAAAGTCTTCTAGGTAACGGTACATCTCAGTGGAATCCTGTTGAAAGGCCTCCCACATAGGCCAGTAATCGATGAAATTGTTGCACGAATTGAGAAATCACGAAATAATATGCACTATGACACGCACACGCTTCACGGAACCGATGAATTTCTCGGCTAGACAAGTGCTAGACAAAATTTTATTTCGCAATGCGGACTTCAAAAGTAACTCGATTCTGCAAATCGATCCATCCATGCACCCCACCCAAGTAGCATTTTTTTGGCCAACGGTAGCCAACAGTTGGGAATCAGTTGGGAGGTGGTTAGTAGTTTCGCCTACAAACCTTCTTTACAGGGCCCAACCGTTGAATGTTGCATTTGCATCCCGACAATTTGCCTACGGTTGGGAATCAATTGGGAGGTGGTTAGTAGTTTCGCCTACAAACCCCGTCTATTGGGCCGACTGTTTAATATTGCACTCATCTTCCGGTGATTTGTCTACGAATAACCAATTCTGGGCCAACTAATAATGCCCTACGGAAATACATTTAGTTAAAGATAATAAAAACAAATATATAGGTTCGGATGAAAATAAAATCATATCCCAAAGTAATTGAAAGAATTTTGAACCCACATTGGCTACACTTTTTATGAAGACTGTCTGGGGGAAGAGAGGGTTGAGTGGAACGGTTGACGTCGACAGTCACAGGACGCAAGCCGCCTCGCGAGCGAAATGGTCCCGTCCGTCATTTTGTACATTGTTTAAGGCTACGGTTATACTGGATCTTAGAGCATATACGAAGAGAACTAGTTTAAAATGAGTCCACCTAACTTTTTAATTTTGCCAGTTGAAATTCTAACATTTTCCCGTTACCTATAAATAAAAAGTATAATTCAAAATCCAACCGTTTGCCTACTGTTGGATTACTATTACATATGTAATGTGTTAATCTTCTTTACGGGCGAATAAACAAAAACTGGGTTTCACTATAAATAGAGAAAACGACATTTAATGCTTATTCTTCCCTATCTAAGAATAATTTTGTTTGTCTATTTCGGTTTTCACACTCCCTCTCGTCCATGTTTCTCCACTCTTTATTCCGGCCCAGGTCCCCCCTCTTTCTATTCTATCTAGTCTACTTTGCCGCCATGTTACGCGGCAAATTTAAGGTGGGTTTGTAGAGTAGTATCTGTACTACTTTACACATATAGTACGGTAGGCCCTATAAATGGTTGGGCAACAGTAGGAAAGCCTACCTTGGCCATCTGTTGTTGGCCCAACCTGAAAAAAAGTGCCAAATCTAACTGTTGGCCAACTAATATTATGTGCGTGGCCCAACTGTATGCCAACCAAAAATGCTACTAGGGCACGCACCTCGTGCAGCATGCAACTTTCTGTGAAGCTTTTAAGAATGAGATTTTACTGTAAATTTCAGTGTTGGCGGTAAACTAATACTCGGGGCAAATAGAATCCAATTATTATTACTTCACTAGAATGATTAAACAGTGCATTAGAAACTTGTGGGAATGTCAGTAACAGCGTGAATTTTTAATACTTTTCAGCTACGATACGTGAAAGGATTCTATTACACGCAAAGTATTAATAAACAATGTCATCTTGCAATTTATAGCTTGCACGGGCTTTGAAGAAATATCATTTTTGTGCGCCATAGTGTCTTGATCCCCGAAATGGGTTTTCGGAGAGAAATCCGCGTGAGTTGTTGACAAACCCAGCCAAAGCATAGCGTAGCAAAAGCCTGCCCAGTGCCCTCTATGTCAAACGCTCACTCTAAACAAGTCACACGTATACAAGCACGAACACACCTTTCAGCATTTCAACACATTTCAGAGTAGTTCCGGAGTTGGACGCTGTTCATGATCAGAGGCCGCCAGATTCAGTCCTCGAGCACAGACGAGGTATAGAATAGACCTATCAACCAATGTATTTTTGTGTCACCGGTTTGGGGGGCCCTAGGACCCCCTTACCATTTTAGTGTCGCATGCAACGTTACCGGTGAAGTCTTGAAACAGATTGTAATGCTACGCGTGATAGGAATTAAAACTAAATCTTATCGGAAACATTTAAAATCTAAAACGGCCTGAATGTTACGACTAATTTGAAGAAACATGTTGTATAATTCCGTTTACTAATAAATTTTGATAGAAGCATAATTTGCACGTATTTCTATAAATTTCGATCAGAAATATTATATAAATACAATGCGTAATAAGCATTTGTACAGTTTCTTAGTTAGGTTATATTTTCTGTCCTCAAAATGACAGAAAATATAACCTATATGCTATACCCGATTTCCTAAAGATACTGTTGCGGCGTAATAATAATGTTTAGGAAGGATGGTAAAATGTTCACAAATGTAGCGTAAAAGAACGAAATAGCCAATAAACATTTATTGTCATATAGCATATAAATAGGTTATATTTTCTGTCACTTCGAGGAGATGATTTTCGGATCCTCGAAGTGACAGAAAATGTAAACTATATGCTTCTTAACAATAAATGTTTATTGGCTATTTCGTTCTTTTACGCTACATTTGTGAACTTTTTATGGCTTAACATCCTTCCAAAATATTATTGTTACACCGCAAAGGTATATTTCTGAAATCGGTTATAGCATATTAGGTTATATTTTCTGCCATTTCGAGAAGAGGACCACATAATAATCACGCGCATCCAGCCTGCGCATTTTCTCTTCCGCGGAAAATTGACTTGTGGTCCCGAGCGGGAGAAAAATTATTTCATTAAATTGTTTATATTTAGTGCGATTATTACTAGGGACTATAGCCATAATTAATTATTTTATATCTCGAAGAACAGTCTTTAAAATTTTAAATAATTAGTTTAAGCCCCCCTGACATTCAATTGACTAACCTGTTAAGAAAACTATTAAAAATGTTATATTACGCGTCTAAATAAATGCTTTTCTGACTTTCTTCCTGCCATAAAATATGGTAAGATCGGATTTTTCGAGTCGGTCTTACATATAAACGTTTTACAACATTTACGCTTGAGACAACTCAATACAGTATTTCCTCTAGTTCATAGGTATCAGGTTTACACAGGTTTCTAAAATTGTTCAGAAGCTACCGACTCTTTATGACCACATGTTGATCGGCGCTTGGAAGGAATACAGGGGCATTAATATGCACTATCCTCTAATAAAAATTTTTTTTTTTATATTTTTTCATCATTATGCAAACATCTGTATTGTATGTCAGGTTTTTCTACTAAAATGAAACCAATTACGACGCAGTTTGGTATGAGGAAGGTACGGCAAAAAATTGGTACAGAGAGAAGTAATATAATAATATTTTTTTAAAGCCCAACAAATAATACGATAGCGACCGTTCAGTCGAAATGCGGCATTTTTCTCATCGATTGTTGAGGTCCGGGCCCTCGAAAAGTTCGTCTTTCTTTTTAAAACAAATGCCGTTCCCAGAAACGCGATGCACCCGAAGGTAAAAATCGATACGACTTGAAATGTCTTGCAAGCAGAGCTCGCTAAATCAGGCGCCTGCTCTTAACGAATCTTTTCCAGTTCGTAGCACTTGTCAAGTCAAATATGTCAATAACACTTTTTGCAAGCAGATGGCTAGAACTTGACAGGATGTTAACAATTAAACTTGCACCGTCTCTAACATTCTTAAGTATGTACATCTGTATGTATGTATGTCCTAAGTAATTATGAGTTTGGTGCATCGGTTGAGTGCTGACAGACGTGAGACAGACGATGCGTTGATACATTGTCTCGCTCTCGTCTTTCGGGCGTCTGATACTGCATCCTTCACGTGGGCGGCGGGCCTGATCGCTTATTTATACGAAAAAAATTATTCGTGCCGCAGCTCGCTCGCGCGGCCAGGTAGCGATCAGTAGCCAAAAGCGGGAACGCGTGTTAGACAAAATCATCTATACTATTGAAAAATGAAATTTTTATATTTTCTATTTTATTTTCATCACAGTATTTGTAACATATTGTATGAAATTTTCCAGATGAAAGGAAAGCCAAACACGACGCCCTTCCTACAATTACCCCGAATGCGCATGAATCCGTTACTTATACTTCCTCCTCCTCTTTCTTCCATTAAGTGATAATGTAAAAATTTATTTAAATAACTTACAATTAGAATTTAAAGTATATTTGGAGACTAGTAAGAATGGTATCTGAAGAATACATTTCTGCTTTGATTGCATGTTTTTTGTTGATATAGGTACATTGAAAAAAACAATTAAACCCTAAAAAATTATTTTAAAGAGTAAAACTAATGAAAAAATTAAACCGTGCAACATGAACTTGAACTCGCACCCCAGGAAAACGAAGTTAGAATTTTTTTTTAGAACTTACACTCATTTCGAAGCCTAGCTATATTTCTGCCAATTCTGAGGCAATTCTTTTTACAAATGTCCACCGAACCAGAAGTGTAGATTCATCCCCGAAAGCAGTGTTCATTAGATTTTAATAAATAAATAAAAAGGGCATATTTCCTATAAAAAACAGTTCGTTTCTTTCAGCACCATCTCATATGTACATACCTACTTGTCCCAATGACGTCGTGTTTGATTTTCCTTTTATTAAAAAAATGTCACTAATTTTCCATAAATGCTCGAATAAAGACGAAACAGGGAATGTAAAAATTTCATCTAACAATTAGCTTAGCATGTGCACACTGTACATACATGTTTTCCGCATTTAGCTACTGATTACTGCATTTGCAGAATTTATAGAAGAAAGTGAAATCTGCTTCAATACGGGCGTTTAGGCCAGGGCCGGCGTGACAGTACATATGATACCGGGCGAAACCATTTTTTGGCGCCCTTTGTTATACAAAAGCGTGTTTCTTAAAAAACAAAGGACGACGGAGGAGTCCGTCTCATCGACGTGGCGACGAGGCCCTCGCAACGTCGCACCATTGTAGCGCGATTCATTTCTTTTTCGTGACGGCGAATGATGATCATACGTACAACGAACTACATCTGGTAATCTTAGGACGACAATTTATTATAGCTAATATTCTTTCAAAAAAGACGTATGATATAAGTTGCTATGGTTGCTTTGGTAAATTACCGTTTTAAAAATATCTAAATTAAACAACGATTTTTTTTATTGGAGCGATCTCGCGAATTGGCGCCCTTGCGAATTGGCGCCCCGGGCGGTCGCTCGCTTCGCCCGTACCTTCCGCCGGCGCTGGTTTAGGCATAGCTCGTCCGTGGACCGCATCGACATACGAAAATCAGGCGCACGGAGAACGCATACTTTGTTGCCGCTGCCAGAATGATCGTTTGTCTCGTAAAAGACCTTCGTGCCGTTTCTCACTAGCTTTCATTCTCTCTTATTCCCTCCCATTTCATCTCACTCGCGACGTCCGTAAATCCAGAACCTTTTTTTCACTTGTGCTTTAAAAAGTACAATAGCTGTGTTCTCATATGTACATATCTAGGAATAATAAAAAAACTAAAAATATAAAATAGTTAATAAGGGGAAACGGCCAATCAATTTGTAACGAAACATAGAGTTTTAACTACTAATCCACCGTTCCCAAGTAATAAATAAACTATTGCAAAATGTCCTCGGGTCCCGAAAACTACGAATACAAAATTTTACAAAAACGTTTGGATTCCTTGTTCTCAATGATGTATACGTGTCGTAGGATGGGCACCGTCTATTTAGACATGCGCGCAGTGCGGAGATTTGCGGGAATGTCAGTAACAGCGTCAATTTTTAATATTTTTCAACGTACGACACGCGAAAATGTTAATTAAGTGTTCCACAACACGTAAAGTACTAACAATCAATATCATCTTGCATTTTATAGTTTGTATAAGCTTTTAAGAAGAGCCATATTTCGGCGCCATATAGTCTTCAGATCACCGAAATAGATTTTCGACAAGCCGAGCCAAAGCGTAGCGTAACGAAAAACGAAAGCCTGCCCTCTATGTCGAACAAGTCACACGTATACAAGCACGCACACACCTTTCAGCATTTCAACACATTTCAAAGTAGTTCCGGAGTTGGACGCTGTTCATGAACAGAGGCCGCCAGATTCAGTCCTCGAGTTATGGGTCGGTAACACAGTTTGGGTGGTGACACCAAGTCCCATAAGGTGATAGGTCTATTCCACGGTGTAATAGACAGGTGTTCCGACTCCTCTTCAGAATGTGTGAATTTTTCGTCCTAGTTCTTCTGGCGGCCGCTAGGTTGGCGCTCAAGGAGAAAAGGCTGACTTTTTGCGCATAATACGACTAAAAGCTCTACTACTACAATCACATAAATGCATGCGTACATGGATTTCTTATCACGACGCCTCTTGCGACGGCCAGAGGAACCACACAGAAATCGGCACACAAAATCGTTGGGGTAAAGGTGCTGAGTCGGAACACCTGTCTATTACACCGTGGTCTATTCTATACCTCGTCTGTGTCTGTGATCTTATTTTAGACTGAATCGATAACGTTGGATCTGACACGGAAATGGTAAGGGCCCTCGGCGAGCCTCCCTCGCGTGATACAAAATTACGTTAGATGATAGGTCTATCCTATAACTGGTCTGTGGTTGCGTTTAGGAATCTGGATTATCGACTCGGTATCGAGCGCCCCGCGAAAACGTAACAAAATTGTAAAGGACAACCCAGGATCGGCTTTAGCATATTGGCACTCCGGGCAATCTTTACATAAAAAGCGTTAAATGCGATCATCAGCTGCATTTTCGACTGTACTCGCCGATATGAAAATTGCGCAAGATGAATTATACATACACCACATATATCATATTTCATTCGATAGTATTTCACTTATTTCAATAAAATGCAGCTAATCTGAGGTGATCACAGGCGATAGTCATCGCATGCGTCAGCAGTGAGCAGCAACAGGTTGTTGCGTCGCGGGAACACGTTCGCACCCTTTTTGTTTTCAGTAACGTAACGTAACTTATGTAGTAACGTATGTAAGTGAAGTCGAAAGAAGCAGGAGTTATGTGTATAGTCGCGAGCTTGTCTGTCGATCTTCGTTATGTTGAATTCAGGTCGACGAATCGACCGTCTCGCTCCTGATGGGTGCGATTCGAAGGCGCGCACGGAATATATTAGGTCTCGGAAATAGTAGATAGCCTCGAAATATTGTTCGCGCGTAACCCGTCTACCTCGGGGAAAAAAATCGTATCACGCCGTTGGACATCGAGAAGCTGCCTTTCCTCTTTACGTGCGCAGACAATACGTTTAAGTTCCGTGCAACGTCGACCGTCGCCCGTCGCCAATTTAGAATATTCTTTTGGGAATAAGATGATCGTGCAGGCGTTGGTATGTCACTGACGGAAACAACCATTCCTCTCAAACGTACGTATGTACTTCATTCACGAATCGCTAGCTTCCCTCAGTTTTGCTGCCATGATAAACGGTTTAGTACGAAGAGGTTATATATACGTACATACTTATTAACATGTATAGTACATAGCCACACATAAGCACACATCGCCATTCATCGTTTAAAGGTGTCGACAACGGCGCTATTCAAGTTTTCTCAAGGCAACGCGTTTCTTAATTCGACTCGCGTCCCACTTACGAAAACACATTATTAATCCCTTAAGCGGTTATTGTACCCTGCATGACAATATATTTTTCGTCCATCAACATTATCAAACGTCACATTCGCGTGGTCTTTCGTCCAGATAATCGCTTTTAATCTTGGCCACGTAAGTGTACGGATAACGATGATTTCCTGGCTTCCTAAACTGTGGTAGATCGATCGGTGACCGTAAGGGTACCGTTTCTTCTTTCAGACAACAGCGAGAACTTTTTAATTAGAAAGGAGCAAAACTAGAAATCGCCTGGCCGTTTACTAGAAAGAAATTTCGAAAAACAATGGAGAGGCCACAAGGAAGCGTGTACGTGGGAGGTGACAATCATCTTTTAGATTATTGGGAGGAGTATGAAAAAATGATGGAAGAGACCAAGCTGTTGGACGATTACTTAGAAGAGGAGTGTCCACGTAACTACGACGGTAAGATTCCCAAGCGGACGCTAAGTTTGAAAGCGCAAGAGACGAGTTGCTAGCGGGAGCAATATGGTTGTTCGTAGACGGGGAAGAAGAAGCCGAATGGCTGCGCACGGCTGGTTTAGGACAGCTGACGGAAGCATGGAAAGCTGGAAGGGAAGTGCAGCCGGACGAATTGGGGGCGGCCCTGCGTCCGCTATCTAGAGCGCAAGCAGAGGCGGTGAAGCGTCGCGTGAAGTCCCTAAATCACACGGTGAAACAGCGTTTTAATCAACGTCAACGCGTTCGCAAGCCAGACATCAGAGACGTGTTTAAAGACGTAGAGGTATAGATCGAAGTTCAGCGCCGTGAGATTAAACGAAGAGCGGTTGGTTAGGTAATGGTATAGATAGAGGGCAACCTCGCGGATTTTGACGACCTTGAAATATGTTGTCAAGGACGTCGTTCTGAACAACTTTTTCCTCTAAACTTTTTGGCGGTCGACCTTAGTTTCCGAGATAATTGCAAAGATCTTCGGGTAAATATTCACACTCGAGGAACCACCCCCAATTTCAATGGCCTTGAAATATGGTGGCAAGGACGTCATTTTCAACAACTTTTCTCTATATATGTTACTGTCGCCTGGCCGTAGGTTTCGAGATATTTGCAAAAGAGGTAGATAAATGTTGATTTTAGGGTCCTTTGAATCCACGGTGGACTCGAGGTGGTCGGTCGCCGGGGGGATTTTTTTTATAGTTTTGGTCGTCTCACGGCGCGTGAGCCGACGTTTCAGAATGACGTCCTTGACAACATATTTCAAGGTCGTCAAAATCCGTGAGGTTGCCCTCTATCTATACCATTACCGTTGGTTATTTGCCATTGAAATTTCAGGCATCGAGCACTGGAACGAGATCGCGTAGCGCTACGCCCGATTCTTTAGACTCTGTAGCAGGTACGACGCCGGAGAATGCGTCGCCTCCGTCACCGCCAGCGGTTACCGCTATCGCCGAGCATCACGCGAAGTAAGCTCCTTGTACCTTGTCGCTACAACGAGGGTCGCTTAGTCGATACTGGTTAATCGTCGTTGTTTCTCTCAAGTGCCAACGTTCCCAACTTTGTTTCGGTGTTTCAACGGTCGTCAGGCGAAAGCAAAGAAACTGTGCGCAGAACTCCGAGCGCCCCGTCGACGACGGCGCAAACGGCGCAAGGTCTGCCGCCAACATCATTGCCCGTTCAAGAAATCTTCAGACGCGCTGGTAATTGGTTACGAGGGGACGTCGCAAACGATTCAGGTCTGTATAGGAAGCTCTACTAAGCTCTGCCATATCAGCTCGATCGTACGCCAGACGTAACGATCTTACGTTGAATTGCAGAAGGTATTCAGCTGACAGGATACCACAGATTAGGAACCATACACGTCTCCAGACCCACCATACAAAGACGCAGCGGAAGCGATCCTAGCGAAGTAGCGAATACGACGGGCTTGGGCAACGAATCTATCGAAAAGTTGAACATTTCCAAGGATTCGACATTGAGGTAATGATAAATGCTAAAAAGTTTTACGCTCTGCACGCGATGATTCTGATGGGACGAATTCGTAGGAGAAACTCGGGCAGTCATGCGACGGTGACTCGAAGTCACAGTAGCCTGTATGGACTAACGAGACCAGCGGATGAAAGCTTGATAACGCATCCTTTGAATCGAACCTCGTCACACGGTCACTTGAGCTTCGAAGACATGTGCAGGGCGAACGAAGTAAAGCAGCAGTCATGGAACGCCGATACGCTCGTGTCCGACGACATACAGAATCGGCTAGGAGTGGAAATGTTATCGCAACGAGACCTTACCAGGTTACAGCCACTTTTATGGCTCGAATTGACTGCAGTATTCGACAGGTATAACGTGCCATTGAAGAAACGTAAACCGAACAAACGCCGGACGAAAGGTTCGCATCGATGATCGGACATCACCGACAGATGGTTCTTTATTCTTACCATGGATACCGATAACTGTTTAACGTTATTACTATGTCCGTAGCTGGAAACTTGTTCGGCGTGTCGTTATCCACTCTGTTGCTTCGCGATAGCCAATTGACATCCGAGGAAAACAATATTCCGTTAGTGTTCCAAAAGCTTGTTAACGAATTGACGAAACGGGGCGTAAAAGAGGAGGGAATCCTTCGCGTCGGCGGACATAAGCAAAAAGTACATATAACCAGATGTTAATCGCACAGATTCCCAGATAGCACACCTCGTCTTAGAGACGTCTAGTTTAGGTCTATTTTAGGTCTGAACGTCTTGATTTGTAACAAGACGTCTTTAAGACGCCTTTTGGACGTCTTTCAGACTTTACCAGACGTTGTGCTATCTGGGTTATAAGCCTCCTCGGGTAGAGCTGTTCGGGTACTCGAATAAAACGAGCCGAGCCTGGCTCGGCTCGACTGACCGGGCCGAGCCGGATACCCGTCAAATTCGGGCGGCCCGAAAAATCCGAGTAGCTCGAATTTGTTTCGGGCGGCTTGAAAAATCCGGGCTCGGAAAATCCGTACGCCTTGTACGCACTGTTCGAACCACATTCAAGACGTACGCCGGCGGCCCGAAACGATTCGGACTACCCGGATTTTTCAAGCCGCCCGAAACAAATTCCAGCTACTCGGATTTTTCGGGCCGCCCGAATTTGACGGGTATCCGGCTCGGCTCGAAAACCGAGTCCCGGCTCGGTCCGAACTTCAAGCCGCCCGAATATTCGAGCACCCGAACAGCCCTATCCTCGGGCTTTTCTTTCTTTTGCGTAAAGTATAATCGTGAATCGTGATCGTGTTCAGGTCGAGTCGATATGCATGCAACTGGAAACGGATTTCTATTATAAACCCAAAGAGACGGACAAGTTGTTGAAACGCATGTCGTGTCACGACTTGTCGGCGGTTTTGAAAAAGTTGCTAAGAGATCTGCCGCAACCGCTGCTCACCGTCGAGCTAATCGACGCTTTCTATCAAAGTCACGGTAAGTGAACGATCAATTTTCTTTCAAATGAATACATGTATGTACGTAGAAAGGAATGGAGGAGCCTCGCTTGGCTAAGCATACTGGCGTACGCGCCCGCGTCCCAGATCTTGCTCCTCTGGCTGAGTTTTATTGTTCGTTCCGAACTACTTTGTTACAGTGTTTCTTTCTTTTTATTTTTTTTTTTTTTTTTTTTTTTTTGTTTATTAATATATGTACACATTTGTTTGTTCCGTGCGTTCAGGGGTGAAGAGTCGGCAAGAGTTGTCGTACTCTTTGAATTTGCTGGTGCTACTATTACCGATAGAACATCGATGTACCCTGAAAGCATTAGTAACGTTCTTGAAATTGATCGTGACGAATCAGGCGGCGAATAAAATGTCGATCCATAACGTGGCGATGATCGTGGCACCGTCCTTGTTCCCACCGCGATACGTTCACCCTCGAGATCGTACCGACTTGACCGCTCAGGTTAACATGGCCGCCATATGCTGTCAGGTGACGGAAGCTCTTCTCAGCAATGCCGATACACTGTGGTACGTACCGAACGACCTTATAAATCAGCTTCATAGACAATCCGAGGAAGAGAGGTATCGAAAGTACAAGAAAAAGTATTACTAACGAATAACGATAAGATGTCTCTTAAGCAATGAAGTTGGCAAGAGTCGCGTGCCTTTGTTGCGATTAGTTTACATATATCGATTTTACCCAGTCTCGAGGTGCGATACCATGCAATACGTTTAATAAAATGTAAGTAGCTCGTATGTTTGACCGTTTCGCAATGCGCTTGCCTATTTCGAACATGCTCCGAACATGTTCACACATATTTCCTCGCGTTCGGTAATAAAGAGCCTGTTCACTGCAATTTTGAACGGTACGTATTCGGCGAAAACGCGTGCACGTGCAACGAAAGCCATTAATTCCGTTCAACCGTCCTAACCTCGTTCGTATCGTTTAGTCGGTCCGCGTCCCGTCGAATACAAGAGCCGCAACTTCAGGCCTAACCGATGAAGTCGCGCCGAACGCGTACTCTTTATCCGCCGATTCTCATGTAACACAGGAGTCTAGGCAAGTGGCATTTCAAACATTACACTTCTGTCTGGTATATAAGATATAATAAGTATTCTAATTTATTACTAATATTTTGCATAATTCAGCGTGGAGTCTCCGCAAATATCCCGTAGATGTACATATCCGTCGTTTATCTTTAACATTTCTCGTCCTTCCCTTCCTTTGATTTTCTGAACATTTTTTATCTGGTTGCGCATTGGTATTCCATTGTAACCGTGTTCAACGTTACCCGGAGTTAACGAGAAGAACGAGCGATCGAAATGCCAACTCCATGTTTCCATCCACGTTCTTGTCGTCTTCTCTGATTCGCCATATTATTCTAAGCAATTGTACATATTGTATTTCGTAATGTTCATACACTTGCGTGAAATAAAGTGCCAAAGAAAATAAAAGACGATCCCGTTTCCTTAATTTTGGGGGACCCTTTTTTTTATCCGCAGGTTCGACGAAGAGCGTGCGGGCAGGGTGTGTGCGTGTGTGCATCTGTGCGTGACAAATACGGAGATAGTGGTACTATCTGCGGGACGCAGAGGGATGGGGAGAGTTTGAGTGAGAGTGAGAGTGAGAGTGAGTGCTTTTGGAAGTTGCATCGCAGCAAGGGGACGCGGTAGGTAAGTTTTTCATACGGTGCATATGGTTGCACGATGAAACGGAAACTCGCTTCGAACCAATAGAATGTTGCGAAAGAAGGGTGCCGGGTACAGGTCCGAATCGAAAGCGATCAGGTGGATCCGTTTGCGAAGGACAGAGCTACCTTACCGTGGTCCGTGACTAGATTCCTCCAAGAGTTTATCGCCAAGTTGTCTGGAGTCATCGCACAGACGCGATCACTCTCTCGAGATCCACGTCTCCTATGATAGGCGCGAAGAGATCGCCGGCCAATTCTCGGGGACAGCAAGCGGTCAAAATCGGGAGGACGAGCATGATCTTAACGAGTCTGGCGGATCGCTCGGCCGGACCGCGACCGTCTAAATGTCGAACGAGAGTATCCACCGCGGTATCCATTGCTCGCGACATCACACGGAAGGCGGTCTTGGTTGAGGCGATCTCTAGATATCCAAGAGAAAAGAAGGAGAAAAGAGAGAGAGAGAGAGAGAGAGATAGAGAGAGTGTTCGATCGCCTCTCGTATCCGCGTGATTCGTAAAAGGTTTACCGGGTCGACAGAGAGCCAGGGTCTCTAGAATCGAGATCTCGATGCGATCAAGGCGCAACTCTGAGATGGTGGAGCGCGCCGCTGTCAAAGCGTCGTCCGCGGCGATCACGGCCAAGTTGCTGGTGCGGTCGGTCTTTCGAAAATTCGACAGGTCGATCGGCCAGATGGCGGCTCGTAAGATAAACGCCGCTGTCCATCCTCTCCGGAGCATCCTGTTCTGCTCGTCCACCACGAGCATCGAAAACTCTGGATGCTGCCGTGCGGCGCGCACGGTCGCGAGAAATATCTGAGCCGCGATTTCGTATCGCATCGTGGGCCCTGGAAACAGTGGCGTTTAGTCGTCGCCCTTCGTCGCCCTTGCCCTGCCTTTGGAGCGGCCGCGATTCAACTAGGGCTGGGACTATTTGTCGAATTTTCGGTATTCGAATATTCGAATACTTCGGTTGCTCAATTATTTGGCGAATATAATTCGAATATCCAAGTATTCGAATACTATTCGAATATTTAAGTATTCGAATACTGATGTATTCGAATACTGATTGAAATACGGCTTGAAACTTTGCACACATGTGTAATTCCGATGACAATACAATATTTTCACTAAAAAGCATGAAATACTTTATGGTGAAATTTTTTTTAAAAACATGCTTTTATTAAAATGTACTAAAAAGGAACCAATAATTTTGATACCGGCCGATCCGACTGCCTGAGAAGAATTCCCTCATAGGGTGGATGTACCAGTAAATGAACACGCACCAGGGAATGGACATTTTATATTAAAATGAGTAAAATAAGTTATTAAAATAAGCAACTAATTAATTAGAGACTTCTTTTAATTTCTTGCTTCATATTCAAACAATTTTTGCAGCACGTGGAATCAATCGCGCTGCAAACATAATTTTATAAAAGTGTTCATTTATTGGTACTTTTTTTTTTTTTTTTTTATTATTTTATAATTAGTTATAGGGTAAACGCACCAATAAATGAACACTTAAGACTAATGAATGAACACTTTCATAAAATTATGTTTGCAGCGCGATTGATTCCACGTGCTGCAAAATTTGTTTGGATATGAAGCAAGAAATTGAAAGAAGTCTCTAATTAATTAGTTGCTTATTTTAATAACTTATTTTACTCATTTTAATATAAAATGTCCATTCACTGTGTTCATTTACTGGTACATCCACCCTATGAGGGAATTCTTCTCAGGCAGTCAGATCGGCCGGTATCAAAATTATTGGTTCCTTTTTAGTACATTTTAATAAAAGCATGTTTTTAAAAAAAAATTTCACCATAAAGTATTTCATGCTTTTTAGTGAAAATATTGTATTGTCATCGGAATTACATATGTGTGCAAAGTTTCAAGCCGATCGGATATGTTGAAGTGGGTCAAAATTAGCTTACAAGATTTCACCCTGACAAACTAACGAACTCACAACTGAAACTAAATAAATGCTTCTAAAAAAATGAACCTAAAGAACTTGATTTATAATTCACACCATAATATTCGAATACATCAGTATTCGAATAGTATTCGAATAATAACATTCGAATACTCAAATATTCGAAGTTTATTCGTAGCATTCGAATACTTGTCCAACATAGGTTCCTGCGTTTTGCGTCTTTTTGTCTTGGACAGCCTCTCAGCGTATTTGATCATGATTACGGACCTGTACGGCGTAGGTTTAATGTTCTAACGATGCAGCAGAGACTAGTGCTGGCGGATCTGTCCTTTCTGTTCAGGATTATAAACGGGGACATCGATTGTCCTCGGCTATTGGGGCTAATCAACTTCAGCGCTCTGTCCAGACCGTTGCGCTATACTCCGCTGTTTAGGGTCAAATTTTTTCGTACTAACGTACGCCACTGTGACCCTATCACTAGGGTTTGTATGCGTGGAAGCGAGGTAGTTGACCGAATAAATTTTTTTGGTCCCCGCTGGAGGTTTTCAAAAGGTCAGTTATCTCGCTTTTCAATTTACCCATGGCATAGATGTTTCATTTTTTTCTTTCTTTTGTTTTAGACTGTCTGTACACAAATGTTATAGTATACTATTGTATACATTTTTGTTATGTTTCTATGGGCTTGTCCCGTTAAATGAATAAATAAATAAACTTGTAAAATATTCGAATAGTAAATTATTCGAATAGTCCCAGCCCTAGATTCAACGGTTCCGAGATTTCGTTACCCGTTGTGGCGATCCTCGTCGCTCGGGGATGTTGGTATATCGGGGTGAAGATGAATCCAGCGGGATCGCTTGCCGCGCGGTACATTGGCGACTCTACCGAGAAGATCGACGTCGCGATCTCCGGTTCGCGGGGAAGGATGACCGGGGGTCGGGGCGGGAAAGAAGAAGAGGAAGAAGTTGGCGTAAGTCGATCGGGCAGGTTCCACGCGACGGCGATCTTGCTTCGAACTCGCGGTCCTCGCTCTTCTTGAACAGCTACGAAAAGTGGAAAAGTGGATTTTCTTCGAGGAGCGTGCACGAGTGGAGATAATCGGTCGGTCGAGTTAGTCACTGTTTGCATCTCGTTCCGCGCGTTACTTCTGAGGCGCGGAACGCGTAGGAATTGTTGACCAGCGGCAACGCGATCATAGCCGGACACGATTGGCGAGTGGTCGAGTACGTAACTCTTAAGTAGTTACCCCACAGTCATTCCTTCCATTTCATTTGATTTGTTGCGAAGCTTGAAATGGGATATGTAGATACCTACCTGATGTATTCATGCCGACGGTGAAGCACTTGTTGAGACGGCAGTGCGGACACCAATTGCGTCTCGCTTTGTCCACGGAGCATGATCCCGTGCCGGCTAGAACGAAATTTGGCCAGGAACGAGATTCGCCAAAATCCTTCGGTCGATTTGTGGAGGTACAGAGAAAGGAGTTCGAACCTATGCAGGTGAAGAGAGCTCCGCGGCGCACGGATCGCTTGAAAAAGCACGAGCAACCATCGCAGCAGTAGACTCCGTAGTGTTTCCCGTAAGAACGGTCGCCGCAAACCTTGCAGGCCACCGGGCTGGGCAGCGTTCTTCCTGTCTCGATAGAAAACACGTTCGCGGGAAATGATTTAGAGACTATCGGCTGCTGCACCAGCTGCCTGCTGGGTATCGGGCGCGAACGACTTACCCATTCGTTCGGGTTCGGAGGTCGCGGCTCCCGCCGAAAAGTAGTAGCGAACGATGCGCGGCCGGACAGGGCCGAGGCTGAGGATCGACTGGTCGCCAACCTATCGCGGAGAACCAAGGAGAGCCGGTGTTTGACACGCGGTCGCGAGGGTAGTTTAGTTTATCGACGACCAAGCCGACCATCGCATGGTCAACACTGGGCGGAAAGGAGATCGCGCTGGTCGAGCTGGGGTTGGGTTTGACGCGACTAGTTGTCACTCGGCTCGTCACACTGCGAAAAGATAATATTTGCCGAGCACTGACGAGCCGCGGGCGATCGTTAGGTCGTGTGCGAGGAATCGCTCGACAGCTCGAGTGGAGTTCGGAGGGTCGAAAGGGATTGAACGGTGCGCGAGTCCTCGCCAACGAAAGCTTTAGATCGAAAGCTGTTTTCTTTATTGCGCGTCGCAAAACTAATTATACAGGAACTGTACAGAGAGCCGGTCGATTCGAACGATTCGTCGCCGATCAACGTACATACGTATCTATACCTAAATGTGTACTTAGGTACGCATCCGCGTGGTATAGAACGAGGCGAAAACGAAGCAGGTCGATAAATCGTTAAACAGACGCGACGCCACGCCACGCGTCTTCATCGCGCTCTCGTCGCTGACGTGTCCGCACGTCTAGAAAGGAGAATCCGCGACGGATCCTGCGGCGCGGCGCATTGATCGTCGACTCTACTACTTACAATTAGGGGAATCGAGACACGAGCCTCGGCAGAACCGTCGAACGACCGAAGCGGCGAATTCGTTACCGTCGTCTTTCCGCCGATACAAACGAGTTGTTGCCCCGACAACGAACTCGCCCTTCGGTCCCCGGACACTCTGGTCGAATTACGTCGATATACCGTGGGCCGATACAATTATTTACAGCTAATTGTACGTATCATACGTTTTCGTGCACAAACGAGCGGGTACAATGTCGCGAGAATGCGCAACAGCGAGAGCGTAAGGAATCTACTAAGGTAGGTATGTGTCGCGCAGATCGCGGAAATCGCGTCAACGAAGCGGCTCGGGTAAAGAGATTTCCATTCTATTCGTCCCGATCGCGCCCCTTTTCCTCCTTCTTTACTTTCATTTCGTTGGCTTCCCTCCGTCTTCCATCGTGTTCCACTCGATGTCGAACGTAGCCCACTCGTCAGTATACATAGGCGCACCATCGCGCACCATCGTCGGTATGTACCTAAGTAAGTAGTATTGGTTTCTGGCGGGATGGAAATCGAGTTAGGAAGATGCGAGCAATTTGGCAGCAGCGGTCACGTGATGCTGATGATGATAAGGCGCCTCTTGGCTTCCGTAATAAGCTTGCTGCTGGTGCTCGCTGCCCGCTACGCCGAGCTGATGGGGATGTTGGTAATAGGAGGAATAAGGCTGACCAACGATTCCATCGCAACTTCGCGGTTCCGTCTTGACGGTAGGTAAGCTTCCGGTTGCCAACAGCGACGTGTGCCCGAGATAAACTGGTCTGTCCGCCGAGCTGGACGCGCCTGCGGATGATGCCTTTGATGCTTCGATTTGATGCTGTTGTTGCTGTTGCTGCTGCTGCTGCTGTTGCTGTTGCTGCTGTTGCTGTTGGTTGCCCTTGAGCTCTGTGAATTGGGCGAAACAGGTCCGTGTCTGATTCGTGAAAGCCGAACGGAAAAGGCAGGGGTGTCGAACTCGAAAGCAGAGCGGAAAGGAACGGCGAAATCGATTGGTTTTCGCCGCGACTCACCTGTGGACGGAGAGGAGGCGGTGGAAACGGTGGCTGGCTCGTGTTCACCGGTGGACGGCCTGGCATTAGATTCGGGCGTCTTCTTCGGCTTCCGTTTCCGCGTCTGAATGCCGTCCTTCCGCATGGCCAACGGCCTGTTGACGCCGTGCAGCTTAAAGTAAAGGCCGCACGCGTTGCAGACCGGCTCGCCTTCGTTGTTGCGCCTCCAAAGAGTGGTGGTTCGTGTTCCGCAATTGGTGCAGCAGAGTCCCAGTCGCCTGGTCGCCGTCTGAAATTCCGACATCCGTTCCATACGCAGATCGATCCGCGTTTCTTCATTGAATTGCACCGAGGATTCTGGCTGCCACGTCGACGACCAACTTACCAGCCGTTTCGAAGGCTTGATCAGGGGTCTGTTCATTCCGTTCATCTTGTGATAGAGTCCGCACGCGTTGCACAAGTAATGCCCGGTACCGTCCCTCCTCCAAAGCGGCGTCGATATAGCACCGCAATTCACGCACTCGCGACCCTCGCCAAATTGAAAGTCCATCGCGGTATCTAAAAGAATGGAGAAACAGATTCGAGGGGCTGTCTCCTCTGACCCATCGACCGAACGAGCCGAGGCCGGCGCAAACGCGTGGCCATCAGGGCCTGGCTCTAGAGCCTAGAAGGCTCCCCAACAGTGGGAAAAGAAACGCGGCGCACGATGCACGGCAAACCACTCGACCGCGAGAGCTCTTTTCAAAGAAGCCGCTATCGTTTATCCGTTGCAGATGGCCCACTGTGCGATGCGGTGCGCTGCGGTGCGTTCGTCGACCAGGAAAGGAGCTTTTTTTTTATCGTCCAGCCATCAAGCTCGCTTTTCCTCCGCGCTTTAGTCTGGTTAATATCTGGCGCGAACCGTTCCATTTCCCTCCCCCTGTTTCTCTCGAAATCCCTCCCCCACCCGATCGGAAGATAGTGGAAAACAGTTAAAAGTTCCTTGCCGTCCAGAGTTCCGTCATCTCGAGGGAGCAATTCATCGAGATGACCGACTCCCATCGCGGTGTATTCCGAGATGGCGAGACGAGTTCGTAAAATGATAGTGGATAGTAGGTACGAACCGTATGGCGAGGCTCGTTGAAATCCAGCTCCATCGTAAGCACGCCAGGAGGACATCATGGCGACGTTCTGGGCGTAAAAGGGTGCTGCCGCGGCCGCGGCGAGGCTCGAGTGAGGATGACCGGTGTGCGGATGAGCCGCGTGCGGATGCGCGTGGCCAGAGTGCGGTCCCATCGCGGCGACGGCAGCCGCGGAGCCGCTGGCGTGGCCGGCGAGCGCGTGGTGCGCCGCATACGATTCCACCCCATGCTGCCACGAGGCCGCAGTCTTCTCCCTTGCGTTTCATTTCGTTTCGTTGTTAAGGATCTTTGCGTTACTCGATTCCGAAGCCCGAGTCGGCTAGCGTCGCTTAAGGGGTCAGGCCACCTTGGACGGAGCAAAATTGCAGTCATTCTCGGCATTTTTTTTTTAGCAAGATAACGAAGTGAACAGAAAATTTAATATCAAGCCTGTTATTATACAACTCTCGACGGAAAGAAATCGTATTTTTTTTTTTCTTACAAAATGGCGGCGGTAGAGCCGTGATACGCAAGATCTTGTGGAGCGACGTTTTCCACGGTGTTCAATCTCACGGCTATACCGTTTGACTTAGAACAAAAAACCAAAAAGATTTATTTTCTGCATGCCTAAAGCTATGGAAGTACGTAGGGAAATACAGAAACATTAATTTGTCTCGAAATGGTGACCATGGAGAGAAAAAGTGCCTTTTTTTTTTATAAAAGTGTCAATTCCACAGTACATATTCAAGATATCGCAAAACCGCTACGTACTTCCATAGTTTTAGGCATGCAGAAAATAAAGCTTTTTGGTTTTTTGCTCTAAGTCAAACGGTATAGCCGTGAGATTGAACACCGTGGAAAACGTCGCTCCAAAAGATCTTGCGTATCACGGCTCTACCGCCGCCATTTTGTAAGAAAAAAAATACGATTTTTCTCCGGCGAGAGTTGTATAATAACAGGCTTCATATTAAAGTTTCCGTTTATTTTATTATCTTCCTAAAAAAAGAATGCCGAGAATGACTGCAATTTTGCTCCGTCCAAGCTGGCCTAACCCCTTAAGCGCCGACGCGAGGGAGCACCCGACTTCTAACTTACCAAGCAGGTGATCCGGAACCGGGGAACGAGTGATACTGGGCTGCCGCCGCGGCGGCCGCCGCCGCTGCCGCCGTCGCTGCCGATGGAATGGTCGGCCTCGAGGAGGGCACGTAGACGGGTGCCTGAAGCTGCTGGCCGTGCTGTTGCTGTTGTTGCTGTGACTGTTGCTGGTAGTCGGAACTCGCGCCGTAGCCACCGCTTCCACCCCCGTGGAACATCCTCCCCGAGAACTAGAATCACGGCATCTGTTCGACAGAAGGAAACGTTCGCGTTACCGCGACGGACTCCGGCTCTTCCTCAGGCCTTATCGTTAGATTTGCTTCCCTTGCCAAGGAGAACGCGCTCCCCGGGAATCGACGAGCGACGAAGGACCGCACCGCACCGCACCACCAGACTACTCGCGAACGAGATCGCGCAAGCTTGCTGCTGCGGAGCAAAATCGCGAGGATGGAGGGCCAAAGATGCCAAAGAGACGAGATCGAGCTGTTGGCCGGGTGGTTCCTTGGGAGAGAGGCGCGCAGTCGCCGGCGTGGCGGGCCTAGAGGGTCGTTGACGACGAGAATGCCGGTGGGGCAGAGAGGATGAGGAACCGAATGGACGGAGATGGAGGAAGAGCGAGACAGAGCGCGCAGACGCGTCTCCACCTTCGAGGCGCGACTCTGCTCCGAGCGTAGAGTCCAAGATACGGGATAGCGGCCATCGCGGCCACGAATAAGATCCGTGTAGGCGGGACCAAAGCTCTGTCGCTGGCGCGGCGCGGCACCCTCACCGCCACCGCAACCGCCACCACAGCCATCACAGGGGTCGATCGCGAACTACTTAGGTAGCAGAGGGACTATTCAACTGCAAACTGTTTCTAATTTGCCATTAATTGATCGTCGGTAAACGACGGTGGGCGACACCTGTTCTTCCTATTTGCAGAGTGCTTCCTCTCCTCGTTTCTCTGTCTAAAGGTAGACAGCGGCGGCTGGCGGCGGTCCCACTAGTCCAATGCAGAGGTTTGCATCTGTGCCTCCGTTGCGCTAGTGGGACCGCCGCTGGCCGCAGCCGCCGATCGCGGCTTGGAAAGTCTACCTTTAACCCTCCTTGGGTTCTACCAGACGAAACCGTTTACGGGTCCGATCGAAGGAAGCAGTCGCGGCCGTTCACCTACGATCTGTCGTGGAAATCGAGCCGGCAATGCGTGGTGTCCGGAGCCGGGAAATCACATTCCCCATCCTTGATCGATATCGAGAACGCGACACGTGTCGCGGCGCCGTATCGACGAAATCGTTTGTCGATCGCTAGGGATGGTCGGTCCCGTTGTAGGACGGCTAGATTTTCCGTTCGGTCCCGTCGCGATCTAAAGGCGGGTTAACAGATCTGAGCGACGGAGAAGAGAAGGTCTTTAATGGGAACCGGTTGGAAGAGTATATAATCGTGTTTCGGCGTTGGAACGGCCGCGGCGCGGCGCCGGAACGAAGGGGCATCTGGCGCCAGCTAGACCTCCGCGTTTGGATCGCGCATCCGTGGCTGACGCCGCCGTCGCCGCCGCCACCCGCGCACACCTCCTATCCTCGCCGCTGTTCATCTGTCGAAAGTAGACGGGTCGCGGGAAAGCGAAATTCTCGAGCGACTCGTCTCAAACAGGGTCGGGGACCGGCCTAAATCGGTTTATCGGCGGGTTCGCGATAGTACCTACACAGCCGAGATCGCGTATACCGCTGTTCGATACGGATCCCGCTAATGGAAATAACGTTCCCCGTCCAATGTCTAGAAGTTTTTTTTTTTCTTCGGCTCTAGCCGTCTCGGCCCGGCTGTATAATCGCTGTCCCCACACAGGTTCAGCTGCCCTCGAGCCAGCCCCGAAACTAGACGAGACGAAAGGAGAGGAGTGTAGGCTCCCTGGCGAGGTGAGGCGAGACGAGAGAGAGGAAACGAAACAAGAGTACCGATTCTCTACGAGCCTAATTAATTGCCGCGGACGTCTACCGGTTCTGTTTGAAACTGGCCCCCGGTCCAGTTCCTTTCAGCCTTTTACGAGGCGCTTCCCGTCCTGGTAGGTCCCTACTTCGAGGAGTTTCCGCCTCGAGGGCAATCGTCGGCGTCCTTTCGATAGGTCCGGCGATACTACCTACGGACGGAAAGGGATCGAAATTGACGCGACGCGAGAGTCCTCGATCGAAAGTCAAAGTCCGGTGGCGATGGTGCGAGCCGTTTCCCCTCGGCTCTGTCGCTGGTACGGCCCGATCCCGAGGCGCCACGGCGCCGACCGCGTAGAAGGGTTTCCTTGTAGGTCTGCCACAGCGACGACACGCACACACCTACACCCCCTCCTCCACCCTCTCCTCGCATCCCCCGATTCTAACAGCGATTTTTATCCCTTCGCACGCGAGCGCGCTCTCGCTCATCTTTCCTGCGATGCATCCGAAAGGGTAACGCGGAGCCGGGCGCTACGCGTTATCCGACTACTTCCGGCCAATGTGGCTTTTATGCATTACCATATAAAAACGTAAATTGAAGGCTCGTTCGAGTGCGCCGTTCCTAACGGCGCGCGGGCGCGATACTTCGTGACACGTTATCTCTGCACAGGCTGCGGTGGGAATCGCGTGACGTGACTCCATACGTCGGGCTCGGTTCCGCGTTAAACGAGTTCCGGTCTTGTTGTCCACGGGTCACTCGCGCGCCAAATCGCTCCAACTCGCCCCGAGTCGCGCCAGGCTACACGTGCCTATGCCTCGGCATTAGCTAATTTTTTCTGCGATTCAGCTTTCTTCTGGAATTCCTCGTTTCCCCGAGTTTGTCTATACCGGTCCTACCTGGTCGAGAACTACCGGCCAGCAGCCACGGGCCGCGTTATGCTAATTACCAGCGCCCGTAAAGAAGAACGATACCTACGCGCGTCATCCTCGGAACCGCGAAAACGGGCTAGAGTCCCTCTGCGGCCAAGGTAATCGTGTCGCGCGTTTCTTGTCTCTTCTCCGTGCCTTCTGCCCCGCCTCGCTGCCCCATACGAAATGGGTAGCTACAGGCACAAACTAACCTGCGGCGAAGTATTCGCGACAGTACCAAAGCAGGTACGGGGAGCCAAATGAGGAGAACGCTAAGAGGGGGTTTTTAGTGGGTAACCATGTAATTGGGAGTCCCACGTAACCCCAGCTTCCAATGCTGGGGTATGCGTAAGGCATTTTCCACCTCTATAAAAAAAAAAAAAAAAAAAAAGAAAAGGTACAAACTAACCCGGCTGTACCTATCGCATTGGTTTCTTCTCTCTTTAACCCAACATTCGTTGGAGAACGGCGAAGGAAATGAGGGAGGACGTCAGCTGCGATCGGAGAACGACTGAACGGTGGACGGGAAAGGGCCTCTCGTATTCGTGTTCGTATCGGTGTGGAGGATCCTTTCTTTTGGTAACCTGATACCGAAGATGCAAACGGCAGATAAGATTCCTCGGCAATTGCGCTCCGGTCGAGTTTCGGCACGCGCCTTTCGTGCCCCTTCTACCGCTACCCGTTGACAGCCACGCGAGCTTATCCGCTTCCCGGATCTCGGCTGGATCCGTAGGCCACGCTCTTTTTTCTCTCGTCCGTCGCCCAATTCGTAGCTACCGTTTCGCTTCAACTTTCATTCGCGACTCGATGGACGAGTCGTCGTCGCCGCCTCGTGTCACGAGCAGACAGGATCAGATGCAGCTGAATTCCCGCGCTAAGCTATGAGCAAAATCCTCTGTTCCAAGCGCCGAGATAGCCCGGCCGGCCGTCCCTGGTAGATGTTGGACGGTGGTGCGGTTTAACGTCCACGACGTTACGTACGACTCGAGTGGGTCGATGCAGCGCCGATCCGGTCGTTGGCATAAATCCTCGCGAATTAAATTTATTCGCGCTTATGCCGCAGCGAGCGTGACGCCTGAACGAAGCGTAGGTACACGGGGGAACGGCGAGGGAGCGATAGAAAAGGCGAGGGAACGTATGTGCGAGGTAGAGAGAAGATTCAGCGAACGAGGATGCGGGAGAGCGGAAAAGACCGCGAGGAAAGAAGAGAGAAAGGAGGACGGGCTCGTACCTGCGTGGCAAGAATTTCTGCTGTACAGTACTTGGATCCTCAGCTGCCACGTGGAAATACCGGGGAGTTCGGATCGATTTTTACAAATTAATGGAAGCCCAATCTGGCTGCTACGTGGCGAGCTCCGCTCCGCTATCGGCGTGGCGCGTCCACGCGCGTGCAACAATAGTCACCGAACGGTTCGCAACTACTACTCGCTTTATCGGCGGCCTCTTGCTTTTTATCGCCCGGCAAGGGACACGTCGCGTTGCGAGACAAAATGAATCTGGTAATAAATTTGCGCGGCGAGCGCCGAGTGGAATAGCGGGCAGATAGCCGCATCCGGGGCATCATCGTAAGCGCGAGCCATTAAGCGGACCTGCAAAAATCCGTGCCGCGACGACCCATTTTTTTTTTTTTTTTTCTTTCTTCTTCCAACGTTGACTGTTCCTTCGTGAACGCTGCTCGCGACTGCCTTTGCCGCTTGTGTAGGTATCGGTATGCCTAAGCAGTCGACAACATGGTTCCGTGATTCTTAATTGAAAATTTAAAAGGCTAGCCGTTCGGCGGTCCAGTGACGAACGAGCCGACAGAGAGAACGAGAGAGCGAGAGGGTGCTTAGGAGATTCCACGAATAGTTTCCGTGTGTCGACCACGGAAAGGTGCAGCTGAAAGGTGACCGGTCTCGGCCAGCGTTCGACACCGCGACCGCGAAAAATTTCTTTGTAGAATTTCCCGGCGGTCCGGGAAAAACGGTGGAAATGACCGAAATCTGTGGCGGGGACAGAGAGAGAGTACCGGGATTTTAGCAGTAGGTATGCGAGTGGGTTGTCGAGCGCGTTTATTCTCCAGAGTAGCGCGCGCGCGTTGCTTTTACGTCCAAGCTCCGAGACTACGCTCGACATCTTACTGGCCAATTATTATTCAGCGTTACCAGGTTTCTCGAGTTCGGTGGGTACTCTATCGGGTAAGGGTAACGTTTAAGCCTGAAACCAGTCCGCAAAAATTCTTACGGGATTCGGAGAGGAGTCGCGGCTAACGCTTCTGAGTTTCCGCGCGTCCGAGGTAAACGAGATCTCAATCGCGCATACGGAATAACGAGGCGAGCTCGTAAGTATTGCAACTGACGACCGTACGCGCATCTATAGGTAGGTATGTATGCACAGTTTCTTACGGTCGCGCGCGCGCGCGCGCTCATGCACGGCATGCGAGTCCTCTTTCTGTTCTGTTCTGTTCTGTTCTGTTCGTTGCTCGCGACACGAAGCGAGTCGAGTCCAGGCGAGTCGAGGCGAGCCGACTCCAATCCAGCTCTCTTCTCTCCTGGCGTCTCGCGCGCATCGCCCTCCCGCTCTTTGCGTTCTCACGCCGGCTCGTTGCAATTACTTTTCCTCCCTCGACCGTACGACCGCGAGACGTTTCCCAGCCATTGCCTCCGCGGTCCAAGCCTCCGGTGCTTTCGCACTATCGCCGCTTTTTCTCGAACGTTGGTTCGCGCGAAACGAAGGCAAACGAAAGCAAAAGAAATGGGTGGAGAACGAATGAGAAACGAGCGTGATCCGTGACACCCGGTTTGCCTACTTACGCCTACTTTAAACGACGGGAACGGTGGCTGGTAACCGAGCCACCACGTTTCAAGTAAAAGCCGACCATGTAAACCGTCTTGTCGCGTACCATCTTGCGAACCGACGATTCTGGCCTACCTACCGGTCGCGTCAAGTTCCGCGATCCGTTTCTGCCGGATCGATACGTCGTGGTCGTTGCCCGCGCGAAGCTGATAATGACAAATCGGCAATAGGTACTGCGCGCAATCACGACCGCGAACACGGAAAGCAACCTTAAACTCCGCACAGGTAGCGCGGCTATGCGGGCATCCTCGATAACAGATAAGAGCGGTTCTTCGCAGCGATTTAAATATTTATGAATCATAGAGCGGCTACTCTCGTGGATTCAGTAGTTTTTGCCGGCGACTTTGCACCGGGAACCGGCTAACTTCTCCTTCCTGTACCCTCGCTATTCACTCGACTCTAAAGGTGATTTACGCATCCCAGCCTCGGGAGCGTCCGGAGCGTCGCGCCGCGTCGTCGCGAGAAAAGCACCCGCTTGCAATTACACGCGCAAGGAGGTAGCCCCGTCGTTCGCGGAGCCGTGTATTATAACGTAGGCACGTTCAGCAATCGGCCCAGCAGATAGCTGTAGCTAACCGTACCATAGGAATCCGCTAGAACGCGTAGGTACTCGGTCGGCTCTGAAACTGAACTGCCTACACGCTACTGCAAAGAAATCGGCCGCGAACTCGATGACGCTTTAATTCCGGAGTTTAGGTAAACGGGCCGCACTCGCTGGGCCTCCTCGGCGCGGCCTGTCTGCGCGCCGCACGGCTCTCGGCACGACTTCCGGTTTTAGCGTGGAACACGACTTTCCAATAAGGTTGTCGCCGGCTGCCGACATCCTCGGCCCCGTTTACCTCCGTGGCGAGACACCGTCGCGGTCGTTCAGGTACGAGGACGTTCAGCTTTCGTCGCGTTGCGCCGCATCCTACACCCCTTATCTCCACCTTTATCTTCGTCTTTATCTTTATCCCGATCGTCAACGTCCTTCTCCTCGTCGGCCATAGAGTAAAGGTGGGTAAAAGTTCGCGGCGGGTAAGTGTTCGCACCATGCGAATTTCATGGTTTGAGTTGTGGCAGTTGCCAATGGTGATTGGCAGTCAATTGTCAATCAAGGTAGAGTCACTAATGTCGAATTTCGTGGCTGTGTTTCGGTTTGTTATCTTACAATGCGGTAAGTACTGAATTCGTTAGTTCTGATGTAATATTCTCATGTTTGGGGAATCAATATTATACCTATAAATTGATCAGTAAATATTTTAATTAATATGCCGTCTGAAAGAGCTGAAATTCTTCTATTAAAAAGGGCTAATAGAAGTTTTCAATTCTCCTCACAGATAACAGGATTGATTAAACAATGGAAAAGTAGCTGTGGGGGCAAAAGTTCGCACAATGCAGTGGGGCAAGAGTTCGAATGCGAACTTTTGTCCGAAAATAATTTGACGGGTGTTACATGTTCATTAAACTCATTTTATTTCTAGAGTTTGCTAAATTACCCTAGTAGCATTTATTTGTTGGGAGTTTGTTGGGCCAATGACGTGTTATCCGTTGGCCAACTGTTGAAGTGTCGCGCTATTTTTAAATGGGCCAACGATTGTAACCAACGCAGGCCCAACGTCGCTTAACACGAAGGCCCAACCGAAGGTTTCTTTCCATAGGCCCAACTGGGCCCAACTGAAGGCTTCTTTCCAAAAGACATCTTAAAAACGTCCAGAAGGCGTCTTAAAGAACTTTAAAAGACGTCGTAAATACGTATTCTTCAGGTCTGGTTTAGAAAAAAAAAAAAAATTCGCGGTGAGGAGAATCGAACCCAAGCTTTCCACTTACAACGCAACCGCTGTTCGCAGCTGACCAACACACTTCCTTGTAAACACTTATAATTTCTAGTTACATAACTAGTATTAATTGTTTATGAAAACTGTGCAGTGACGCGAAATATTCTACAAAATATCATCATCCGACCTTTAGACTCATTCCTTAAAATTTCACATTTGTCTTAAGACAGACGTCCTCATTACGTATTTATAAATAAGAAAAGAAAAATCACAACAGGTTTTTTGATGTAGCAAATTTTCTGACGTTTGTAAGACGACATTTAATCATCGTTGTAAATTTTTTGTTAATTAACCAACCATAGTAATTGTCGGCCCAACATTGAATATTCGTTGGCAAACTGTCGTAACTTTTTGTTAATTAACCAACCATAACAATTGTAGGCCTAACATTGAATATTCGTTGGCAAACTGTCGTAACTTTTTTGCCGTAAGCCCTGTGTCCCACACAGCACCATAACATTGCAGCAACGTCTCTGCAATGATGCGGTGCAAGATGGCAATGTTGCAACATAACATTGCAGAGACGTTGCAGGTTCAGTCCTATGTCCGCCTTCGCAATATTGCAGGTGTGTATTTTTGCAAAGTTGCGGCAACATTACGAATATGTAGTCCTGCAACGTTCCGGCAATGATTCTGCAACGAAACGGCAAAATTGTGGCAATGATCCTGCAACTCTTCGGCAATATAGCGGTGCGTATCCAGTTAAATGAAACACGCCGTAGAATCCACTCGACGTCATGTACATATTTCGAAAAATTTTGACAAAGTCATAGTTGCTTCAGAATATTGTTGTAATGTTTCCACAAGTTTTCACTACAATATTGTAGGACCGTTGCCACTGGAACATTGCACGTCGATGTGCGCGCAATATTGCAGCAATATTGTACCATCGTTGCCAACGGAACATTGCACGGCAACGAAATTGCAATATTGCTGCAATATTGTAGGATCATTGCCACTCCAATAATGCACGACAATATTGCAGGAACGTTCCTACAATATTGCAATGCAACCTGCAACAACGTAATATTGCAGCAGCGTCCCTGCAATACTGCTGCAACGAGGTGTGCTGTATGGGGTTGGGAATTTGTAGGCACAAACACTAACTATATCCCAACTAATTCCCAACTCTTGGCAACCGTTGGCCAACCAAAAATGCTACTAGGGTAGTAACGAACACCGATTAAACCGACTATAAAAAATAAATTTGAAATTAATTATCAATTACAACATGGAAATAAATTTTGAGTTTATGATAGTTGAGCCACGCTGATATCAGCTTTATGATTTTTTTTTATTAATTTTTAATCCGCAATATTTGTCCAAAATACGTTTTTTATTAAGTTTTTGATTAAAAAATATGACTTTATTATATTGTCTTATTCATTTATTGTTAGAACTTATAAGGGGGCAACCGGCCGAAAACCAATTAGTGAGCTGCTTCAGATCGCTGGAGATAAACATAGAAGCAGGACTTTCAAAAAGAAAAATCGCTGCAGAATTGGGAATAACCGAAGCGTTCTTTTACCCCACAACATGCGAACTTTTACCCCACATAGCGGGTAAAAGTTCGCATTTGACACTTTTTGGAAATATTTATTTTATATAAGTTGTGACAGGTAAATTTACACGAAGTCGCTGCCTATCGAATAATAAGGGATAGTAGTTATTTCTCACGAAACGATACGACTATCAGTGTAATACCAAGGATTTTAGAGAAGTCTAAACTTTAAGTGCGCGCTCTTGCCCCACATTACTCTACGGCTGGACGACCTACAATTATTGCAGCCTCTCGCGGCGAGCGCTAAACTCGCTACCGTACATTTCCATAACGCAACATTGCCCTGGAACATTGTAATCCCCGCCGGAAGGTACGAGCGCCATTTTACGGGCATCCACCACCATCGCGGTTGCTCTCTTCATCCCCGAATCTATTAAGTACATTGGGCCGCGCCGGCAGGATGGCCGGATGGTCGGATAGCCGGCCGACTATAACAGTCCATTATAGCGAGCCCTCCTGTCATTAGTTCCCCCATCAACTCGATTCCCATCGATAGCAGGGGGTCCTCGGTTTATGGCCTTTCAACGGCACCATCCTTTCTCCCCGGTATCCTCCGGGCTCTTGGCGCGCGGCGCCTCTTGCCCCACGATTCGTTCCGTCGCGTCGGCGATCGCGCGACGCGCACCCTTCTTTTTCTGCTAGCTGCTCCTAGCCTAAGTAGGCGCGTATATGCGGCGGACGCGACACGCTGTCCTCTTCTCTACGCAGCGCGTACGTTCGTATTCCTAGTGGCGAGCGAATGGCAACCAGGATCCCCAAGTCGAATAATCGACGTGGGTAATTATAATATAAAAGTTGCTGCAGCTTGTCGCCTCTCGTGTCCCTCCGCGATTCCTTTTTCTGTCGGCTTCCCTCGGGAACAAGGTTCCCGCTGGTCGCGGAGCAGCCGTTCCCAACTCTCTGCCGCGCGCGATTCTTAATCACCTCCCGGCGAGTGGAATCGAGGATCTTGCGGCGCGGAGCCAGCGTGGTCGCGCTGCTGGTCCCTCGGACCACGACTATCCGAAGCTCAGACCCGACCATTGTTCCTGGTCGTCCCCCGCTGTTGGACACGGAGAAGTTGAAACGGGACGTTGAAACGTGTCGGTTGAGAAGCACGGTCGGTGTATCGGCAGGCCGTTGTCTCTATACTCCTCGAGGGCGCTCGATCAGCACCAACACGCTCCACCGATTCGATCCGATCCACGTAAGCGCGTTCACGCACGAGAGACTTATACAGAGGCGCGCGGGGCCAGCCGCCTGGGACCGGCCAGCCGGCCCGGCCCGGCCCGGCCGGCCAGCAGACCCGCGGACCACTCAGCCAGAAAGCCAGAAAGCCAGAAAGCCAAACAGCCGCATAATGCATGCGCCATAATAAGCGCGCGGCATTAGAGCTCCCTTAAGAGCTGACTGAACACTTTCAGACCCGTGGCCGTGCCATTTCTTTCCATCCCATACGGCTGCGTTGCTGTTGCAGGCTGTAGCCGTGTAGCCGAGGCGAGTCGGCCGACCGTCGTCACTGGTTCTCGGCCACTCGGTTATTTTCTTCTCGCTGGATTCGCGATATCGCTTGAAACGAGACGCTCAGGACACTGTCCACCTACCTCGCCGACTCGAAACGAAACCGTTCCACATCCCTGTCGGCGCACGCACGCGTTCGACGCGATTCGCTCCACTAGCGGTAAAGCGAACAGTGATCCACTCCTCGAAGCGGATAACGAATCAGCGGCCGATCTCTCGTGTTTCTCGTTCGTACGCCAACTTTTGCGATCCGACTGTACGAAAATGCGTTGCCGTACAGTTAAATAGTGGCGGTCGGTACGACTACAGCGTCGCCCGCGCATTCTGTTACTCGGCCAGTTGCCGCAACCCGCCATTAGAAATCTTTCACTCGGCCGATCCTACCCCCAAGTATGTCGATCGATCGGCGATTGTGCTGGTTTCTTCGCTATTTTGGTAGACGGATGACTAAGCGCGTGGCTGTCTCTCGAGGTTGATCGTTAAAGGCGGTGGAGGAGAAGGAGGAGAAATAGGTGAAGAGGTTCGGCGCCGGTATCGGTATCGGTTGAACGAGTAAAACGGGCGGACGGCCGAGCGAGACCGGTAGCGAGCAGGCTACGGGACATACGCGCGATCCAATTATCCGCTCGGTCTCCGAGGCAGATCGCGGTCGCGGTTATCATAAATCAAGATTAACGGTCAGGAAGATTTTCGCCGTCCAACCGGTCGCGAGTTTCGATTTTTAAAACCCGAATATCCGCGTCCAGTTGGTCTCGGTTGAGAGCTGTGTTGGGTGCGCGTGTACGAGAGGAAGAAGAAGGAACACAGATACAGGCGCTCGCGCGCGCACAGTGGGAGGGAGAGAGAGGGAGAGAGAGAGAGAGAGAGAGAGAGAGAGAGAGAGAGAGAGAGAGAGAGAGATAAAAGGGGTGGAGAGCAAAAGAAAATGATCGATTAACGTCGATGCGTTAACGGGTTAAACGTATTCGTGATTACGCGATAATTCACGATTTTTTCCAAGCCGCAAACTGGTTTGGTTCTCGCGGGAAAAGAGCGGCTTCCTGCTCCAGGACGGAACGCGAGCAGATTCGCGAGGATCGAAGATTTTCGATCGTCGATCAGACCGCGCGCGCATCGCCGACCGATCTCGAGTATAAACCGGTCACCGACCGGACTCGAACGAGTTACGATAAATCGTGAGTAACGGCCGACTGGAAAGATTCGCTGCCGGGTTCGCGTTAATTTTCTGTTTGTTTTCTAATTAACTTTGAGAACGCAGCTTTCTGCCAGCGCAGCTCGCGATTCCACCCGTATTCGTTCCTCCGTTTCTCCGTTCGTTCATTCGTTCGCTCATTCGCCCACTCGTGCGTAACCGTATTGCCACGAGTTTCTCGGGATTATAATTCCTGCTCGTTTCGCGGATTGGATAGCCGTTCAGTAAATTCAGTAATTAAGATACTAGCAGGATTGAGAGGATAATATAGCTTGGCGATTTGACGCGTCCGATCCTATCCGCGCATACGAGAGTCCGCGACGGAATTCTACCAGTTCGAACGAAACTTAAAAAAATCGATCACCTTTGTGTCGGTGCCCCGATGGCCTACCACGCGGTATCGCGGCCCGTCTCTACCGTAGTCCTAGAGTATATCGCCAATGCGCCGCGCGCCGCCGCCTGTTTGTAATTTCCGCGAACCGTTTAAAGGGCGAGCAGGATACCGATGATTTTTCCTCGCTCGAATCTAGACCGAAACCGGTCAAGCGTCGGATCGCGGCGTATACCACGAACACGGCGCGGCGCGGCGAATAAATCGTCGGTATGGCGCGAGCGGGGTAAGATTCTCGCGGATAGTAGGCACGCCGATACCTTTACCTTTATCGTCCAATTAACGATAAAGATTCGTCGCATTTATACGAACCAGATCGAGAATTGCCTCTCCCGGGCCGAGACATTACGATTATTGTCCTGGCTAGATGCGACCGCGATTTTATCGCTCCTCCGCCACGTCCCGCGGCCAAGTTAATCCTCCGGCGCGGCGCGGCGAACCACTCGTAGTACCGATCACCGCACCATCTCGTCCTACGCCTCCGCTTTTTCCATTTTCTTCGCGCCTCGCTCCAACTACGTAAATATGTACCTATACGCGCAAGCTTTTACACACGGTCAGCCATATCGATGCTGCGCGCCAAAGTTTTTTCCACCTTTGCGATCGCTCGCTCGCAACTTTGTACTTTGTATGTACATAGCTACATACGGGTGCGTCGCCTAGCGTCGCGCGTGTCGCCTGGGATCGGCTTGATCGTTGGCGCGAGGAGCGCCCTGCCGGCTACGGTCGATTTTACCGTTAATAGAGTTACGCAATCGCGATATATCGAAGCTAGCCACGCGAAGCGCGTGCCCCGCCGCATAGCTCCACGATATACCTGGATACACCGCAGAAACTGACAATGAGAGAAAGCTAGCTCGTCTCGATGCCTCTGCTGTCGGACCCGTGGCGTCCCGCCGCCCGTCGTCATCCCCGACGACAGAATGTTGCAACGCAAGTAGATAAACGTCTTCGCCGCGTACACGAGCCAGCTACGTAGGGTAAATCCGGGAGACGCGGTCGGGCCGGAGTGTTGGTCGTGTCGCTATATTTCAGACTCTATACGTAAAAAATGCATTAAAGTGCAGACCAATTACTTCTCTACCCACACAGCGCCATAACATTGCAGCAACGTCTTTGCAATGATGCGGTGCAAGATGGCAATATTGCAACATAACATTTCAGAGACGTTGCAGGTTCAGTCCTATGTCCGCCTTCGCAATATTGCAGGTGTGTATTTTTGCAAAGTTGCGGCAACATTACGAATATGTAGTCCTGCAACGTTCCGGCAATGATTCTGCAACGAAACGGCAAAATTGTGGCAATGATCCTGCGACTCTTCGGCAATATTGCGGTGCGTATCCAGTTAAATGAAACACGCCGTAGAATCCACTCGACGTCATGTACATATTTCGAAAAATTTTGACAAAGTCATAGTTGCTTCAGAATATTGTTGTAATGTTTCCACAAGTTTTCACTACAGTATTGCACGACGATGTGCGCGCAATATTGCAGAAATATTGTAGGACCGTTGCCACTGGAACATTGCACGTCGATGTGCGCGCAATATTGCAGAAATATTGTAGGACCGTTGCCACTGGAACATTGCACGTCGATGTGCGCCCAATATTGCAGAAATATTGTAGGACTGTTGCCACTGGAACATTGCACGACGATGTGGGCGCAATATTGCAGCAATATTGTGTACCATCGTTGCCAACGGAACATTGCACGGCAACGAAATTGCAATATTGCTGCAATATTGTAGGATCATTGCCACTCCAATAATGCACGACAATATTGCAGGAACGTTCCTACAATATTGCAATGCAACCTGCAACAACGTAATATTGCAGCAACGTCCCTGCAATACTGCTGCAACGAGGTGTGCTGTATGGGTAGAAGCCAGATAGTCGAATGAATAGCGTCATTTCGCTTCCTTCTGTGTTTTTCTGGATTTATAGGGTATAAAAGGTAAATTGATGTTACATTCAACCTCTTTTGTCAAACAGCGGTTGTACAGAATCGTATTTAAAATACACTTCTAAGTTTATTTTCCTTTAATGTTTGGAGTAATAAGATAGTAGAGACAGGGCCGTTACTGGCGGGGGTGCAGAAGGTGCCCCCGCACTTGGGCGGCTAAACCTATGGGCGGCCGCAGTACGTTTATTATATGTAAAATTTGGATTAATAAGAATAATAATCGAAATTTTTTTGCATGATAACCGTTTAAAATTATGTATGTATAGATATAAAAGTAAATACTGCATATTAAATTCTTAATTGAAGAATATTGAATTAATAAGGGCGGCAATATTGTTTTTGCACCTGGGCGGCCAAAACCCAGGAACGGCCCTGAGTAGAGATATTGAGGGACAATGCAGCCAAAGTATTTGGCCATATTAACTCTTCCTCTCAAAGCTAACGAAAAGACCATGTCTCGCTGTAAAAAGGTGAGATGGTCGAGTTATGATTTTTTTATTATTTTTGTTTATTTTTTTATTTTTCATTATTATTTTATTATTATTTTTGTTTATTTAGTTTATTTATTCACTTTTGTATTCATTTGCCTTGCTAATCGCCAGTAGGTAATTCACTTTTTCTTTGATGTGTTCTTTACTTTATTAATTAAATATCAATGAATCCGTAGTTGTATTCACTAATAAATAATTTTGCTTTATCCTTTGTTAATTTTCCATGAATAATTATTTTATTTATTTTTTTTATTTTCCGTCTTTATTTCACCAATTAGTATACAGTAAGGTGAAAAGGCGAGGCTCAGCTAAAGCTGTTATTAGGCCTAACCTCGTAATAGCATACAGACCAAGCGCAAACTTGAGAAACTTGAAGAAAAAAAAAAAAAAACTAAAAACTAAGACTAAAGACAAAAACAAAACTAATCTAAGCACAGAGCTATTATGTGAGTGGTCTCTGCCAACGACGAAAACCATTTCTCCCGGTACCTCGAGAGAGGTGGTCAGATGTCACGACTTCAGTTTTCAACCCGATTTACAGTAAATATTGTCTTAAAGCAAACACCGACCAGTTTTTCTGAATCGGCATAAAATTCTGAACATATTAGGTTTGTTCTGATAAAATAAGTAATATCTATATCAGTTTTAATAGCCATTTTATATTAGGTCGACCGCGTCTCCCGGATTTACCCTACTATCGAAATTTTCGGCGGAAGTTGAGCCGTTTATCGCGCCGCTCGATCGTGCGTCGATGGACCGACGACCGCGACGTGCATACCGGCGCGATATAAACGTCGACCTTACCGGCGAATGCGCATCGCGTTCGCTGGCGTGCTCGCGATATCGCCTGGTATGCCACCCGATACGCGTTTTATCGTATCGTAATTCCTATGCTCTGATTTAAACTATCGCGAGCCTCCGGGGAAAGAGAAAGAGATGCGGCCAAAAGACACTTCCGGTCCTAATGCCCTGCCCCATCTAACCCTGCCTTTGTCCGCCGTTTCGATTTCATTTCCCGTTCGTGCGGCGTCCTTGTTCTCGAGGACGAATGCGCGCGAGTGCGCTCACAGATTCGCGCGGCCACCGAGTAAAAAGGGCGAGCAGCATCGATCCTCCAGCCAACCGATTTCTCGTTACGTTGGTTCGCGAGACGGTTTAATCGTGCGCGCAATCGGTCGGAGAAATGCCGCGCGTCTCTCGCGCTCCGACAGCCCGAGAAGAAGAGCGCAATTAGCGGCTGGCTATAATTTAAGCCGGTTCAATTAATGCATCTGCCGCGACGACGAGGTCGGCACGTTCGCTCGCTCGCTCGCTCGCTCGCTCGCGCGTCCCTCGCCTATCTGGGAGCACCGAGCGTTCTCTGACCGTGGCGCGCATTTGGTCTGAGCCCTCCTCGGTAATTAACGCCGCGATACGTCGTCGGCAGGTTCGTTAAACCGAGCTCGGCTCCTCCTGGCTTTTTAATTTGTCCCATCGTTTCGCTGCCGTGAAAGACACCCCGACGCGGCTGGTCCTTGACGATAGGCCAGACCTACGCCGCTCGCGTCTTGCTTCCTCCGTGGACTTTTCTCCGCGGATAGACCTGCGCTCTCGAGATCGCCTTACCGATCCGCGGGCAACGCGTTGGTGACTTGGTGGGCGTCGAGGTGCGCTCGGCGAATTTGATTAATCATTAGGATGCGTTCGCGGCAGCCAGAATCCATCGCATCTGGATTCTCGGTGGTGAGCGCAGTCGAACAGTGATCGCCCCGGAATCGGGGGTGGCTTCTTATATCGCAGGAGGAATTCCTTTTTCCCTCGTCTCCTCGCAGGAATTTCATCCGTCGCTGACTCGTGTCAGCCCATGTTGCACCCCGACAAACCGTAGCCGAGGATAGGGTAAATCCGGGAGACGCGGTCAGGCCGGGGAGTTGGTCGAGTCGCCATAATTCAGACTCTATATACGCAAAAGCCTGTTATGGATGAGAACAATTGATTCTCTAGGAGTTAAGCAGTTGGATGAATGTGTGTTTCCCGCGAGTCTAGAAGTTTGAAGAGTCTGGAATATAGCGACTCGACCAACTCTCCGGCTCGACCGCGTCTCCCGGATTTACCCTATCCCCGAGCACGCATTTCCCGCCGTCCGACTATCCCAAGCATGTACCTACAGGAATATGGAGGTATTCGGTCTCGCTAGACGTTGGCCCTAGCGACAGATTCGCGTTCGCTCGGTTCGCTGGTCGAGAGCGGGCTGGTGGATCGACTTAAAGTCACGACAGCTACGCTGTACAGTTATATCCTGGATCCAGGATGGAATGGTTCGCGCGCGAGCAACCCGAGACGACGGCGGCGGCGGCGGCGGCGGCGGCGGTGGCGGCTTGGCGCGGCAGAGAGGTGGAGGAAGCAGGAGGCAAAGGATCGCGCATCCCAGGAGTCGTGTAACTGACGCACACGCGACTGTGTTAGGTGGAGGCCGATCCGCTCCGCTCCGCGGACCGCGGCTGTGCGTGCGTGCCGGCGAGTACGCGAGCGCAAAGAAGGTGTTTGCATTGGCCTAGTGGCGAGGCGTTCTCGCTGCTTAAATTAATTACCTCGTCCTCCGACGTAACGGGTCTTTGGCCGACGACGCGCGCAAACTTACTCGCCCGGCCGTTTCGATCGCTCGATACGATTTTATCGGATTTTAGCCCGAGTTTACGCTCGCTTACCAATCGGGATTATCACGGACGATCGGCCAGATCGTAAACTCAACTAATCGCTTCTCGCGGCACACCCTAGCCTTCCTAGCCTCCGTAACAACGAACCGCCAACCACCATCCGCGATCTACAATCTACAATCTACCCGTCCTTCCTTCTCCAGCTCCAACTCGAATGCCCACTCGCGGCCAAAGCCGCCTGTAATCATTTTTCGTGGCGTCGATGCCCAAAACTCTTCTCACCCGGATCGAATCCAGATCTATTTATATTTGCCATCGTTCACACATGTGTATATATATATATTCGCGATTAGGTACTATACAGGTAGATATAGCGAACCGGGCAACCGTCTAACGTTCCGCGAAGCCACGCTCTCGGCAATAAATAAATAAATAAATAAATAAATAAATAAATATTATCGTTGAACCGTTTCTCTCCTTTCCTCTACCTTCGCTTCGTTCTTAAATTGCTACCCCTCGTTTGTCCTCCTCTTTTCCCTCTTTCTCTCAATCCCTGAATCTCTCCGAGCGTGTGTTGGGCCGAGTCGCGAGCGCGTTAGTTACGAGACCGTGATCATTATTTAAGAAGGCGCGCCGAAACGATCCCGCAAATGACTCGCCGCCTTATAACGCGCTTGACGCGAGTTCGCGCGCGCCTTCCACCGACCGTTTGCTATTTAGCAAGATTGCGCCAGAACACCGGCGTACGTATACTCGTAAGTTTCCTCGCACCGCGCGATACATCTCGACTCAGCAGCAGTCGTCGCTCCTTATCCTACAGCTGGATCGCTGGTGTCGCTTACCTATTCCATGCAACCGCCTCCCGTACTCGCGATCCTCGCGATGCGCAGTTCCTTGGAAACGCGAGCAAAGCTTTGGCTAGATTGGCTAGCGAGGCGGTTTAAGCACTGCCATTTTCGGGGGGAGGGACAGAAATGCTGGACGGCTGATTGCGGGTGAAAAGATAAGGTTGCATCGTCGCGCGTCGGTAGTACCTAGAAGAAGTAGAGAGTGGAGGAGTCGCGGTCGGCGGTGCCAGTCCAGAGGTACCCGAATACGCGCGTGATAAATTACGAGACTCCTCCTATTTGTGATCTCGAACGAGCCGAGAGATCGTTTCAGATCTTATCGATCCGACGGCAGACAGCGTGGCAACGTCATTATTACAAGAACCCGTGGCGATCGTTATCGATTCGTAAAAGCATTAACGATCGTTTTACGATGCCCGATAAACACGACATTCGATAAACGCGTATCGTACCGAAAGTGAGCGCCACTAAAAGTATCTATTCGATATGCGAAATCGCTATTACGGTAAATTAACCACGCTCCGCGTTTACCAATAATACCAAGGCTCACGCTTCCCGCTTTATATCAACATAGAGTCGACCGGGGATCATTGTTAGGGTAAATCCGGGAGACGCGGTCGGGCCGGAGAGTTGGTCTTGTCGCTATATTTCAGAGTCTACAATACGTAAGAATGCATTAAAGTGCAGACCAATTACTTCTCTAGAAGCCAAATAGTTGAATGAATAGCGTTATTTCGCTTCCTTCTGTGGTTTAGGGTGACTGTACCTAATATCTCTTAAAGTAAGCTCTAGAATTTATCGGTTATGCACTGAATTAGTACCTAAACATATGTAGGAAGACATACTATAATTGCAGCATCATGTGATCAACAATTACAGAAGGGGAAGGATTTTAGAGAAACTTAATAGTGTAAAAATTTATTGGACTATCACAATTTTACGTCACATTCGGAGAAGGTAAGTCTAATAAATCTGTGAATGCAAGAATGTCTACTAGAAATACCTAATTAATGATGTACTTAAGAAATTAAATCGATTCAAATATTTTTCGTAATGAAAATAGCGTTTTTCTTTTAGCAGTATGCGTGTTCTCAATATCGCCTATCGGAGAACAATGGTTTCGATGCAATGCTTGTTACAGGTGAGGTCACGAAATGTGCGGAGCAACCGAAATAAAATTTATTTGTCCAATATGTACATCGGAACGTAAAAAATAAAATATTTTAAAAATCTATATTTTCAAATTTCTATATTATTCTAATAAAGGTGAAATCAAAGATGGATAAAAAGACATTTATAGAGCAAGAAATAATAAAAGCACATGTGAAAATGACTTTAAAAACTCATATATACATGAATTAATCAATATTTCTTGAGTAGGCGATATTAGGTACACTTTTTTCAGGACCCGATTTTTGCATGTCTTACGTTTTTTCAGTCCTAATTAACAATTTGTAGGTTTTAACGATTCTAACATATGCTACAGGAAAGATGAATAATTTCTCTTTACTTTGAAACGAACTGCATGGAAAAATATCAATTATTATTCAATCGACAGCGATTTAACTTTTGCCTGGCGATATTAGGTACAGTCACCCTACTGGATTCATAGGCTATAAAAGGTAAATTGATGTTACATTTAACCTCTTTTGTCAAACAGCGGTTGTACAGAATCGTATTTAAAATACACTTCTAAGTTTATTTTCCTTTAATGTTTGGAATAATAAGATAGTAGAGATATTGAGGGACAATGCAGCCAAAGTATTTGGCCATATTAACTCTTCCTCTCAAAGCTAACAAGAAGACCATGTCTCGCTGCAGAAAGGTGAGATGGTCGAGTTATGATTTTTTTATTATTTTTGTTTATTTTTTTTTTATTATTATTTTATTATTACTTTTCTTTATTTAGTTTATTTATTCACTTTTATATTCATTTGCCTTGCTAATCGCCAGTAGGTAATTCACTTTTTCTTTGATGTGTTCTTTACTTGTTTAGCGTAAACAAATTAAATATCAATGAATCCGTAGTTGTATTCACTGATAAATAATTTTGCTTGATCCTTTGTTAATCTTCCATGAATAATTATGTGAGTGGTCTCTGCCAACGACGAAAACCATTTCTCCCGGCACCTCGGGGGAGGTGGTCGGATGTCACGACTTCAGTTTTCAACCCGATTTACAGTAAATATTGTCTTAAAGCAAACACCGACCAGTTTTTCTGAATCGGCATAAAATTCTGAACATATTAGGTTTGTTCTGATAAAATAAGTAATATCTATATTAGTTTTAATAGCCATTTTATATTAGGTCGACCGCGTCTCCCGGATTTACCCTACCTGTCGTTACTACGTTTTCATCGTCCCGTCATCAACGAACTTTGCTCTCGAGAATGCCTCTGCCTCCTTGTACCTATCACAATAGGTATCCCTGTGGGTTCAACCACCGAACAGTAATTTACTCTACGATAGACGCGCAACTCGCATTGCCTACACTTGGCTCAGCCGTCCAAGTCGACCGCAGATAGATGCCTACTCGAATCTCGAAAGGGTGGTGAGAAAAGAGACGAAGCGCCGTGGTATACTATAGGGAACCGGGAGACGTCTACTTTCTCCCAGAAGAAGACGAGGCGCCGCGCCCGCGCCCGCGCCAGGCGACAACCAATTAGGCCTAAAAACCGGACGAGTGTCCTTGTAGGTTGATTCTGTCGCAGCCTTAGCCGCAGACGGCGCCGCGCCGTCGCTTCAATGGAAAACCTCTTGAGAACCGATCCCCTTGCGTCACAAGGGTGCCACGGCTCTCCCTCGAAGGCGAACGCGCCTCCTTTACGCCACTTGGCGTCTCGTCATTGTAAATGTAAACGATATCCAACGCCGCTTTGAAAAACCTAGTTACTCGCCCGCGCAAGTCCGGAAGACCCATTCGTATCGGCCGCGGCCGCTACGTGATACGTTATCGCCTGGCCAACCGACTGTTTGTTACCGCTTGCTTCGCATCCGCTTTAAACTGGCCTTCCCTATTAACAGCGGGCCACGCTTTCTAAATAAATGTCACTCTTTCCGACGCGACGCGACGCACCACGTACCTAAGAATATTCTGCAGTACGCAGCTACTGCAACCCTCGAAGCAACACACGAACAGTTCCTGCTATCATTTAGGCTGTAAACGCCGCGTCGTTGTCCTACGATTCTACGGGAAGTGGCAATTCAGATAAACTGGTTACAGAAAGAATGGCGGTGCCGGCATGTTTCGATCTATCGCGATAGTAGCACCTATTTAAGTAGTACGATTTATCGTTTACCATTTAACGAGTCACGGAGGGTGGGTTTTGTCAATGCTTTCGCCTTTTCGTGAGACAACTAGGGTAGATGTACCAGTAAATGGACACGTACCAGTGAATGGATATTTTATATCGAAACGAGTAAAATAAGTTATTAAAATAAGCAACTAATTAATTAGAGACTTCTTTCAATTTCTTGCTTCATATCCAAACAATTTTTCCAGCACGCGGAATCAATCGCGCTGCAAACATAATTTTATAAAACTGTTCATTCGTTAGCCTTAAGTGTTCATTTATTGGTGCGTTTACCCTACTACCTATCTGCTCGCGGAACCACCGTCGTTCAGCCTACATAGTCCCTAACTCGCTACTCTTCCAAGGCGTATTCCTTGACAAGCGATGCACCCCTTTCATCGAGCACCGGGGCGAATTCGAATGCAACGGACGCGCGATCGGAAGCTCGTTAGAGAAGCAGTTAACCCGATTAACGAGAAGGATATCGCGCGACTTGACGCGTTTCGCACCAGCCTACCTCCATCGTTGTGAACGTTATCGTTAATTCGCACCGATACCCGAGCAGCCCGAAGATAACAGCCCGTATCCTTCCGACGCGGCGCGGACGCGGACCCGACCACTAGTAGCTCGTACCTAATGGTGACATTTCGCGCATAATTGACCGGTGCGGTGCGTTATCGCAGCCACGTACTAGGGTACGTAAACTGTCGTCTCTCCCTGTCTAAAGCTGATTCGCCGCGAGGGCCAAGAGTAAAGCTGACCATGAGTACTTACGCGTGATCAGTCACCGAAGCTCCACATAATAACGATTCGGAGCAGGCTCGACGTGGTTCCGTGCGGTTCCGTTCCGGTTGCTACTCGCCCGCACACTCCGGCAACGTCAACGCCACCGCCAACGGGGTTGCTTTGCTCTGTCGATTTAGGGATGAATCGGGGGAATCCGATTTTCCTTCCTTCTGCTGGTCACTGCTCCTCTTTAATTCTCTTTCTTTACGCCCTGCGAGGTACGACTCGCGGAACTGCGCCACCGTTCCACGCGAATCCTTTCCACTGGGGTCCGATCATCGGATCGGGCGAAGCTGCCGGCTCGCGGGACGCGCGCACGTTTGCTGAGATCGCGGCCAAGTTCGCGACGCGTCAACACCGTCGTCGTCGTCGTCGTCGGCAAACAACTTTTCTGCCGTCTGACATTCTCATGAACTTTTTTTTCCCCCCCGTAACACTTTCCTTCCCGGGAGGGCACTCGTTTCCGTCACTTCGCCGTACCGCCTACTCAACGGACGTTGGCTCGCACAAGTGCAGACGATGGTATTCCCTTGACGCGATGAACACGGCGCGGCAGGTCGCCTGGCGGCGGCCAAGCTTCGCACCGAGCGACGGTCAAAAGATTCGGAGGACGGAGGATGAAGAGGGCTTCGATTAGAAACTGCTACGTGCTCGGTGTAGTGGTGAGAAGGGTGTACGGAGGACACCGTTGCGTGGTAGGGGCGCGACACTATCTACAGTCTATGCCCATAGCATAGGCTGGTGAAACCGAGCGCGGGACTACTTCCAGAACGCGGTGCAACCGGTGACTGAGGCTTCGAAACTGCCCTGGACAGTCACCTCTTGCGAAGCAGTGGTCCGCTCGGCACGCGGAGAGAGGGTCGATGGAGTCGCGGCTCAGACGCGAAGGCAAAGGCGCGAGCCCGGTCGGGGGCGGTGGCGGAGGCGGTGGCGAAGGCGGAGGCGAAGGCGGAGGCGAAGGCGGAGGCTGAGGCGGTGGCGAAGCAGCCGAAGCTCGGCGCGAAGGGCGAACCGGACCAAAAGAATCTCTATCGACTGGGCTCCTCGCGGTGGAATCACCGGAGGAAAAATACCCGGAACGAGTTAGGACCGAGGTAGGGAACGACACAAGCAGCCTGGCGAAGAGCCAGGTAGGGATAGAAATCGCGCGGTCGAAGCCACGGAGCGAAAGGCGGTTCGAGGCGGTGCGCCGCGCGAGCTCCCGGAGGCGGGGCCTCGACGCCCACCAGCTTCGAAGGGCGCCAAACCACCGAGCCAACGATACCGGGAACCCCTCAAACACGATTCGCTTCTCCGGCAATTTTCATAAAATCTTTTTTACTCCACCCCGCGCGCCGACAGCTCGAATCTCCCTACTCCACCCTGCCGCATTGTCGAACCCTGTAATGTTCGCACCAGATCGAGCACGGATAAGCTGTGTCCGAGGGCGGCTCGCTGAATCCTACTTCTTCGATACACCTATCTTGGAAAAATCCGCCTTCCCCTGCGTGACTAACTTATGTACGGGCCTACATAAGTACCAACATACGGTTGTACACGTTTCGCCCCCTTTTTTCCCTCGTTGGACGCTTTACAATTCATAGCTACACCCTGCACAGCTCTATCCTACCCTGGGCAGTCGCGTCCTCGCGATCCGTCTTCCAAGGGTGCCTGGCCGCGTGTTGGCTGACGCGCGGCTTGGCTTGGCGCTTCGAATCGATCGCTTCTCGATGGCTTTTGCGACCCCATGGAATCTCTCTTATGGTGTCTGCGACCTAAGAACGCGAACAATCGAACGCACCACCACCCGTGTCTTCTGCGAGAAACGTTCCAAGCGAGCGGAACGCGACGGAGCACGCGCGCATTTCTGCGCCACTTACCTCCTCTGATACAATACGATGCCCACTATCGGCAAGCCGGACGTAGCGTGTCAGGTAGGGACCCCTGCGAACCGATAGTTATCGCAACACCGGAAGTTGCTAGGTATCCAGGGGGGAACCCGGGGCTAGACCCCCATGCCCTTTCTCGCACGCACCCGGGTTTCCCCGCCCGAAATACCCAGTTTTTCCATTTCCAGCATTGCTCGAGAACTGTCGTATATCGGTAAGTCACTTACCTACCCGGCCAAGATCTGGCCGAATCGTTTGATCTGTATCGGTTTCGGGGGTCTCACGGCCACTCTCTCTCTCGTCGCACTTGCACTCTGGCCACCCTCCTTTCGGCGACTCCACGAATATGGCGATAGATAGACAGACAGACCATGGACGAGCAAAGTCAAGCCGTCTGGCGGAACGGCGCGGCGGAAACACCGAGAAACCGACACGGCTAGGGGTTGAGGCCTACCTATGCGGAGAAGAAGCTGAGGATGAAAAAGTTTCTGCGCGGAGTGCGATTCTACTGGCTGAAGAAACGGCCGAGCACGGTTTCTACCCCTTCGAAACCACTAACAACTAAATACTTAGCTAGGTATGTGGAGGGACGCGTCCGCTGTTGATCTATAGGGATCGAAGCTGATTCGAAAGTCGGCCCGAGGATCGGACTGCCGGGGCGCTGCAGGCAGCGAGAGAAGATAAGGGGAGCGAGGCGGTGGCGGCGAGCGGGTCGTTGCGGGCGGACAGGAGGACTAAGAAAGGGGGAGGTGGGTGGTTAGTGTGTCCGAGAAGCTCCGAGAAGCTCCGAGAAGCCAAGCCAGTCTATAGAGCATAGCCGGGGCGGTGGAGGACTGAGGAGTCCCTCCGCGGGACCGAAATTATCTCGGCGAACGAGCGAGCAACTGCTTCCAGGAAAGAACGAGGCCTGTGTTGGTCACCCTGTAACATGCATTAGAGTCGGTCGCGTCCACTTTTGTTTCCCGATTTTTTCCCCTCTGGTCCCACCGCCACCCTCATCGCGGTGCATTTCTATCGTCGACGAGTCTGCAACGGGCCACCGGCTCGTCGCAGGCCAATTAACTCGCGCCACGCCTCACCTCGCTTCGTTTCGTTTCGTTTTGCTGTGATCGCAAAAGGTTGTCCAGAGAGCTCATCGCGAACCTTTTCGGCTGCCGGGAATTCGCCCGCAGGAATCCGCGACGTGCCCGCGCAACCCTTCGCGGTTCCTTGGCTCCGTCGGCGTAGCGTGGCGTCGCTCCACGAGTCTCGATCCACTGGCCTTCCCCTACATAGAGTTGAAGAGTGAATAGCGCTCTGCCTCCTCTTTCTCCACCGACGATGGCTAAAGACCGCTTTTATCGGCTCGATTCGCTCGCAAATTTACGACTACCCCGCTGAAACCTTTTAGCGAGAAGTTTGCGGTACGTAACGTCCTCGAGGTCCGCGAGCCGGCGCGGCGCGGCGCGGCGGCGACGAATAACAGCCGAGTTGAAATACGTCGACACTCGGCGAGGATGCCCCGGGCAGGCTCTCTTCCTGCACCAGGTCCGCGCGCGGGTCACAAAAGATTCGAGGGCGCGAGCGGGATTTTCCGCGGCGGGTCTGCCGCAGCGGACCGAGTAGCCGAAATGCTTGGTAACGGCTGTAACGGTTGTAACGGAGGACCGACTATCTTGTCTGGATGGTTGACTCGGGTGAAATACGGCCGGTGCAGTTTGTCGTTAAGTAACGGCGAAGATAGGCGTGGCGCCGCGCCGCTTCGATCAGAAAATTGGAGGGTGTAGCAGCTCTATGTATGTTGGGCGACCGTGCTCTACGCTTGACGAAAGGACGAGCTGCTAGAGTGCAAGCAAGCGTCCTACTGTAGGTCCTGGTGACGCGGAAAGTCGTTATATCGTAGGGTAGATGTCCCAATTACTGTCACTTGATTTATTATGTGTAATAAAAACGTAACGTATAAAAAGAAATGTACAAGAAATAGTTATTATTAAATGGAGATTCTGATTTACATTAAAATAAAAAAATATATGTACCGTTAAGGAACTAGTTTCTGATCAGTTTAGAAGGTTTCCCGCTTTAATATTTATTTTTAACCTAATGAAACATTAAACCATAGACTTTTTTTATACTAAAAGTTGAATTAATGTTTAAACTTCAAGGAAAAATTTTAAAAAGTTGAACATAAATATATAATTTAAATACTTATAAGGTATGGAATAATAAGGTGACTAGGAACTAGTTTTTAATCATCTAAAACTAACAATACTAACTGCTTTCACAGACAACACATATATTTTTGAATTATCAATTTTTATGTTAGTAATTATTTCAAACAATTATTTATTGACATAAACTCAAAAGAGCGATTTATTTCATGAACTGATCAAAAATTAGTGCCTGATCAAGAACTAGTTCCTTAACGGTACTCATATGTACCTAGGACAAGATGGTTTTTTAGGTGACAGTTATAGGTACACTAGGATCGCTCGCGAATTTTAATTAATTATTAATAAATTCTCCATATTTAATTCATAAAACTATTTTTTTTTAATGAAAGAGATGTTAAATAATATTATGTTTCAAACTGAAACAATTTTTAGGTTACACGACACGCGAAATAATTCAATCAAGTGCGGTTATAATCTTGAGGTGGCAGTAATTGGGACATCTGCCCTAGTTGTAGCGCGGCTTTCACAGCTTCATCTATTATTGTTTTCCGCAATCGCTTCTCAGCTATTTCACCCCTGCAATCTGCCGCAGCTTGAGCGGGCAGCATTAGAATCATAGACTTATATAGACGGAGCGGAAGAGAGGACTGTAGGCGAGGGGACTGTAAGATCGGAGGGGAAAAGGCAGAAACCATACAGGCAATTCGGTAGCTAGGTTCGGATGTATTCGGTTCTTGTCGGTTCGGCATTAATGGCTATGTTCGAAACATAACCACTGTTGCTCAACTATTACTATTCTAAAGCATCGTAGTGGTCGTTGTATATAATCATATATTAATTGAGTGTAATAATGACTTATTGCGTAGTAAGCGGTTGTGCAAATCGCAGGAAAAATAAAAACTGCGAACAGTTGGAGAAAGAAAATATAAATAATGATAGTATTCGATTTCACATGTAAATAAATAAATATACATACATAACCAACAATTTATATATTATATATATAATCTTAGAAATTCAAATGTGTTGCTTGATTATCGAATAGATAATATGTTTATAATAAATTTTTTTTTTTTCATCAGTTATGTCGCAGCAAATGAGCGATATATATCTATTATACTATATATAATTATTTATGCATATTAATTATGTTTATGAACTTTTAAGCTTACAAAATCTTTAAAAATATAAATATTATTGCATATATCTATAAAAAAGCTTCATTCTATTTACTAATTTTGTTATATATATAACCTACATGATATACGAAATTTTGAATTATGTATAAGTATACCTAACCTTTTCGACTAAGTATCCCTCATAGATATATGTAACGTCATTGAATTTCCGAATAGCCCCGAGGAGGAACGGAGTTACCCGATTTGCCTGTATGACAGTCCCCTTACCGCGAATCTTACAACCCCCCTCAGACACGCTCCGTCTATATATATGTCTATGATTAGAATCGCGTTGCGGGTTCAAAGGAGCATCGAGCTTTCCTCTCGGGCCACCGAAAGATTCGCGTGCCTTGCACCAACAAAGTTGTAGCCTCCGCGGCAGGCAGTGCCTTTCACTGGCGCAACCGCGATCGCGCGGCAATAAATCAACCGACACGCATTAAGCATTAACGCATTTACATATCGACGTTCTACCGCGTGCCGTACCACGCACTAAATCACGCTCGATTTGAAAATAAAGCATCCTACGAATTAGGTAGATCTTTCGCAAACTTTGGTTCGCTGTTGACGGTAATGGGCCCGCGCGAGGGGCCCGGCCGCGCGGTTCCACTCGCGTCCCTCGGGCACTCGCTAGCCTAGCGGCCACCCGCTTCCGGCTGCCGGGTCGCGATAGATCTACCATCCGAAGTACACCGGTATCGGCAATATCCTAGCAATATCCCCGCACCGTGCCCCGGCCGACGGATTCGCTCTCGAATCGGCAAAGTTCCTTCTTCGATTCGATCCAAGGCCCGCGGCGCGGCGGTCAGCGTTTCTCCTCTTCCTCGATCCTCCTGCTCCTCTTGTTCCTCCTCTTGCTCCGCTCACCCCGGTTCCGAGGCCGGTTCGTCTCAGTCGCTCTGTCGCCGTCTTCCTGGAAACCGGGTCGTCTGTACGCGGTTGTTTTCACGCGTGTAGGTACACGTGTACGCACGTACACGCACGCGTCCGTGGGTGCTCAGGATCGACCGTAGGTTCTGTAATAGCCCTGTGGGCGAACGAGTCGCGTCATCGGGGGGGAAAAAAAAAAAAAAGGAAATTCGAGTGGTTCGCGACGCGACGTATCGTTCGATTCTTCGTCCGTATCGTACGGGGTCGTCCGCAGAATAAGAGAGAGAGGAAACTAACAATAAGTAGGGTCAGGGAGGTAGACGGGCCCCAACTGACAAAGAGCGCGCGGGGAGCAATGGTATCGGCAGAGGACCCGCGGGGATGAGACGCGAAATCCATAAAGCGCGTGGCCGCCCAAACTGCAGGCCGATAAATTCGCCGTTCGTGTAGGCACCTATTCGAGTACCGTACCGTCGTGTACGGCGTGGAACGGAAGGCCCGCGGGACGCGTTTCGCGCCAACAACGGCCAGGCCCCGGCGCGAGTAACACAACGGGGACCAAAGATCAACAAGGAAATGGAGAAGAAGATGGAGAAGGAGGAGAAGAAGGAGAAAAAGAATGGGCCCAGTGTAGAATTGTCGAGTGGAACGAGAAAATACGGCACGGAGGAGAAGAGGAGGGAAGGGAGGAGGAATGGTGAAACAAGGCGAGGAGAGGCGCGGCTCGTGGACGGCTTAACTTACGTTCGTGCCTGGACCGCGTGAAATATCGCGAGCGTAGCGTCGCGCCATACCTCGCCGCACCGCGCCACACCGCGACCAGACTAAGCGATGTTTCGTGCGGGATCGCGCGATCTAATTTGTTGCGCTTCGAGCTTATTTATGGCGGCGCGAATGCTCGTGCCTCCTCCTGCGCTTCCTGCAACTTCCAAGCTGCCGCTCGGATACTGGGACTGGCAGGAACGCAGTCCTTTCTCGCGATCCTCGAGAACCTCGCTTAGCAAACCGACGACGCACCAACCCGATAGACTACTTACCCACCTATGGACGTACAGTACAGGCTATAGAAGCGTTAGACGATCTGCTTATCGGCCGTTCGTACGCCCGGCTTGCACGTGGCGTTTCGGAGGATGACGAAAAGTAGGGGCACGTGCTCTGGCGATCGATACCTTATCGTGCGACATCCGAGAAAAAATGCTTCGCCTAGTCTCTCGAGGTGGGCGAAAACTGAACAAGGCACTCGCCGACGCGACGCCGCGCCGACGGAGAGTCCTGACGAGAGAAGCATTTCAGCCATTTAAGGAGCCGGGTGGAACCTCTGTAGAAGAAAGAATTCCTTGAGGAATGAACTCCGAGTAACGGTGTTCTGCTCGCGATAAGGTTTCACCGGTTGGCGCCACCACGATAGAGGACGTCGGGCATCCCTCAAATTCCAAGCGGTCCGAACGCAAAACACGTATATGGCTACATACCTACCAACTTGCTGTCCCATCGCGCTCTAACCAACAGTATCACCCGGTCGTGACTTTCCACCAATTGTTTCTCGGTTCCTAGCTTATCCTAGCTAATCCTCGCCTTGCACGCTCACTTTGCGACCGATCGACTACTTAGTTGCGCGGCTATCGCCACTGAAATAAGTAATTACTTCAGTTGGACCGGTCGTTGTCGAGCACTCTCCTGCCCCTCGCTCGAGTAACCATCAACAATGTCCTGGAGAGTAATAACATGTCTTCACAGACACCATCCAACTGAGACATCTCGTCGCGCCTGTCGTTGCCGGATTAAGCTTGGCAACGGGCAAGTGGAAAATAAAATTTCTCTTCCACGATCGCCTACCGATAGTTTTGCCAGACATCTCTCGAGTTTCGCATCGAACGGGACGCTCCGACCAACCGCGAGGAACAAGTCGTCGCGTCGACGTAGAAACGGATAAAAAAATAAAAAAAAACACGAGCGGGTCGATAATACGCGAAAACAATAGAACGCGAAGAGCAGAGAGGAAAAGCGAGAAAGAGAGAAAAGGGCGAAGGAAAGAAAGCGACGTCGCGAGTGCCTGTGCGCGGCGACACGACGGCGAAGCTTTCAGAATCTCCCCGTGCGAGAAGGGATCCCGAGGGCGGCGCCACGTTTGCGCCGTACAAAAAGTCCGGGAGGGGAATAAAGAGGAGGAAAAAAAGGAGATCGCCGAGAGCGGCTAACATGGAATAGCCCTTAGCCAGCACGATAGCCACTCTTTAGCCTGATGGACTCACGGTTCTTTCTCTCTCATTCTATCGCTCTCGCCCTCTCTTCCTCTCTCTCTCTCTCTCCCTCTCTCGCTCGCTCGCTGGCTCACCCGCTCTCCCATTTCTGCGGCCGGCCGCTCGGACCCCGCTCGTTTTACTCTTCTTGCCGGTCCGCGCGTTTCGCCCGGTTCGTTCCCGTCTCTCGTGCCTTTCTCGCTCGCATCGCCGTGAATCCGTGTTTTCAAGGTTTTTCGATTTTCCTTCACTACCCGCGTGCAACGCCGCTCGGGAAGGTATCGGCTGCCAAATCATCTGGCCGTTCCGGGCGGATACCTCCGACTCGAATGCTTCGCACATTGTACGTAGTTTCTGAACGAGCGAGTCAACTCGTTTTATTAAAACCTTAGAACAGACGCGTACAAAATACGTTTTGATGCGTAAAGGGGTCGTATCGCTTGAATCGCTTCGGATGACGAGATACAGACAGCTGGTTTCGTCGATCAACGAACGCGTATTATTCAGTATTATTACCCATTCATTTACAATGTACACACACGCTTCGAGGAATGCTCGACTATTACTTATTCTATGAACAAACGCGGACGCGTTTTCCAAGAAAGCTACGAATAAATATTCTTATCCCCCGATAGACGCGGAGGATGCTGGGGCGAGGGGGAAATACGCTCGTCGCGATTTCGTGTCACGCGCAAACATGCTCGCGATAGTATAACTACTAGTCTTCCGGGGAACTCGATTCGCTACAACACCTACGCGTGCTCGTCCCTCGTTCGGCACATGCACGCGCACCTTACTCACCACGCACATTTCTATACTTATTCCCGCCTAACTTATCTGATAAATCTATAAATGTTTATAAGAGGAGTCAGGTTCGAAGAGTTGGGGCACATATTTACAAGGCCTACGCAGAATTAAGTTCCGTGGAAAAAGGAAAGTAGCGCTCGCGCTTAACTCGCCACGAGAGAAAGCGTAAATGGCATTATTAGGCAGCGGCCAGGGAAGTGGCAGTTGAGCCGACGTACGTGCTACAGAGGGCGAACTCTCTCGGCCAAGCCGCAACTTATCCGCCGATACGGTCGAGCGCGATCGATAAGAAAGGAAGGAAGCCGCGGGGCCGCAGCGCGATTAGTTGGAGAAGCTTTCTCCGTCAACTTCGGTGGCAATCGAAACGGTTCAACTTTCACCGATCCGCGATACTGCGAATAAATAGGGAGATGGGTGAGGGACCGATGAAATCGCCGGACGGTTTCTTCGTCTGTAGGAAAATGCGGGAGTCGCTTCTTTCAGCGGCGAAGCGGCAGCTCGACGGTCGGTAAAAATCGGCCGTCGCGGGCGGATGTCGAGTTCACGCTCGACGCGATGGCGCGCGTGTTGCGGAATACAATAACCTCTTGGAAACGAGACGCGCTCGGTAAGGTTTCGTCCCTCCAATGGCCCAAGACGCACCCTCGTGCTTGCTGCTTCGCTTCTTCTCCTACTTCCCTCTATCACCTCTGCATCAGAAAGCCTCTTCCCCCTAGATTTTAGATCCTTAGAATGTTAAATCCTCTCAGCGTGGACGGCCGTCGTAGAAGTTATAACTGAAATTAGGTCGCCGCTGGATTGACTAGCGATTGGCTCTAGTGGTGGCACGCTGTAAAAGATTCATCGTGCTAGCGTTAACGAGCTATTCTGCCCTCTATAGTGAAAATGTCCTATCTAGCATTTTGAAACAACCGAGAAAAATGAAGTTTTATCATTCACTTTGTACCGTCCTTATTTTCCTTTATTCAAATTAAAACATGTTGTCATTATTTCGTGACGGCCTGATATCTTTTTTTGTAATAGGTATACCGGTAGGAAATGTATTATTAACGTATCAATTAATTAATTGTTTTAGATAGGATATTTTAACCATTTGGAGATAAGTTAGGTTAAATACATTAGGCTGTTTATAAATCTGTACGAAGCACTTAGAGTTTTCTAACATTACTTAAAAAGTAAAAGACGCGCGCTACTTCAAATATTTCAACATATCTCAAAAAATGAAAAATTGCTAGATAGGCCAGTTTAACTAAGGAGGGCAGTATTCAGAGTGGTTCGCAAACGCTGACACTTACGTAAGGGTGGTTTGACGATTTAGGACGGCGGCGGTAGGTAAGGCGAGGGGCGAGTGCGCGTGCCCTAATTGCACCGTAGCCGACGTACCTACAGGTGGACGACGCTCGTCTGACCCTCTGTCCCCACCCTCGTTACTGCTGCCACTTCCGTTCTCGTTCGCAGCCCCAACCTCGGTTCCAGCCCCAGCCACAGACCCGCCCCCGTTACCGCTGCCACCGCTCCCGTACATGTTCAACTGCAGCGAGTCCACTGGAATGTTAAAAAAAAACCGATCGGTCACTTATGGCTTGTAGGGTAGATGTACCATTTGTGGCCACTGCACCATTTGTGGCCACTGTCTTATTTATTCCGATATATTAAGTATTCTTAGTTTACATTCATTACAATGAATGAAGCTGTCTAAGGGTGGGTTACGCTGGCACCATTTCTACTATTTTCTACTGTTTTCTGGTCCCGTTTTATTTAATAATCATACGTGAATGTGCAAATCTTTGATAACTTTCCACATCCTTGCAAATGGTGCTTAGCATACGACTGGTAAGAAAACAATTAGTTACTGTATTTAACAAGAGTATGGATGAAGTTTTATACATATTTATATTAAAAAACAAAAATTTTTGAGATTTAAAAAAGAATTTCAACCATATAACCTAAACTCTAGTGGAATTAGGCACTGACCAAAAATGGTACATCGAAAATGGAATTGTACCATTCGTGGCCACGGTACAACCATTTTTGGTCAGTAGGCATTCTCATTACCAATTTATCGTACAATACCTAATTATTGTAAAATTATTATACAATAGTTAGCGAAAAAATTCTTCTAAAGTCGAAGATTTTTACGATTCGTGAGAAGTCATTCGACGATGTCTTCAACGAAATTCTTTTATGGCCCGAAAAGCAAATCATAAAGCGAAAGCAGTTGAACATTCACCTGCTGTAATAACATCAGACAAATGGATGGAGATCATGTTGGGCAAAAAAAAAATAAAAGGAGAACAAAGAAGAGGAGAGAAAGATTAATAAAGAAAAAAGACTAGCAAAAATAGAAGAAAATAAAAAGATTAAAGCCATAAAATTCGAAGAAAGGAATAAGAAAAAAAAAACAGAAAAAGCAAAATCTGTCGCTACCAAAAGAAAAAGTAAAAAGGATATTGGCAGTTAATATTATTTTTGTGCAGCAAGTATTGTATTATTTGTTCAGTAGTGAACATTTGTAATAAATTAAAAACTAGAATTCTTACTGTGGGTCTTTGGTATTACCAATTCTATAAATGGCCACAAATGGAAAGCCGGCTGGCCAAAAATGGTACTCTAGTGGCCACAAATGGTGCAAAACAGTCTGGCACGATAATATAATGATTTTTTAAATAATTATGTTTAAAACATTGTTCAACGTAGAATATTTTAATTATCTGTATATTTTGGATTACACTTATATATTCTTTACTTTTGTGTACGTATTCTTTTGTAAGTTATGTATCTGTGAGTGGTACGGAAATCCTTCAAGTGGCCACAAATGGTACATCTACCCTACCCCTTTCCTCCCTCAACCTTCCACTCCTCTCACGATTCATCTGCACTTTTGTTTATAGTCCTTCCCTTCCTTTGCACCCTTCTATTCGACGATAGATGCGTTGCTTTGAGTTGCGGTGCGCTATGGCGCGGTCCAGTGCGGTGCGGCAAGGCGAGGCGTGGGCGAGGCGAGGCGAGGCGCGAACGCGCAGTCTCGCTGGCTATACACTTAGGGTGGCTCTTATTTATTCTTGGTAAAATTTTTTTTCAAGATTTTCTTCGGGGCACTCTTCAGAATAGTTCCAAATAATAAAAAAAAATCTGTGTAAAGTTTGAGCTCGATCGGGTTACGGGAAAAGATGCCCCTGAGAAAAAGTAATAGAACATAAAAGATGCTCCTTGTCCGTATCTACAACTTTTGTTTGACATATTTTTTAATTTAATCAATAACTTGGAGGATATTATAGAAAATCGACTTTGCAAGCTGTTAAATAATCATTTAAACGTTTAAGGGCCCAGGGGCACCTTTTCCCGTTATCCGATCGGGCTCAAAATTTGCACAGATTTTTTTTTATTATTTGGAACTATTCTGGAGGGTGCCCCGAAGAAAATTCAAAAGTCGAAAATAAGAGCCACCCTACTGTACACGTATAATCAGTGTTCCAGCTCGTTTCGGCGACAACTTGCCGCTCACAGTGCAAAGCAAACTCTTATCTATATCTGGCATCTAACACGCTCGAATCGTCAACCTTTATTTGCTTTCTTCTTCGCTTCGGACTTTGGTCCCGGCCCGCGTCTCTAATTTTGAATCGTCCAAGGACGGATCGACGTTCGAGATTCAACACGTCGATACGACTCGTCTGGTGGTGGCGCGTCTCGTACCTACCTAGCCGCGTAAGGTAGGAGCAAGTAAAAGAGCGGTGGGAAGCTACGTTCTCGATTTCACGTTTTCCCGCGCTTTTCTCGCAATCAGCCGGCGGGCTTGGATATCTTTCGCTACTCAACGAGAATGGCAGAGGACTCGTTAGCGTGTTCGACCTGTAGGTACAGCTGACCGAGCGGACAAGTAGGGGATAGGTGCTATAAAGGGGACACATTTAAAGGGGTCTTAAATGGGACAAATCGAATTTCCAAAATTCTAAACGCATTACACATGCAAGTTATTTTCCTGTCTATGGCAACACTAGTGCCTAGTCATTTGACGTAAACTTCCCTGCGGTCTCACTTGCAACAGAGTAGTGATCCACGGTTGATGTTTTTCGGCAGTAAAAGTGAAATTTTCATTGGTTTTCTGCGTCGTTTTCTGAGATTAAGATATATACAAAGTGTTAAAGTGTTATATCACTAAAATAGCCTGTATTCAACTGAAACGAAAACGCTTAACAGGTAAGCTTAATTAATTGTTTTCTTTGTTTTGCGGTTATTTTCTATTAAACTCACTTATAGTCGTAAAAGGGACAGCATAACAAGTCTTAAATGGGACGACCGTTTCATGGCTGTCCCTCTCATACACATGTACTGCTGGACACTATATGTATTATACTTTCCTGTGAAGTTATTAGTGTATCATCTGATACATAGATGATATTGTTTTAAATTATGAATTATTAGTTGATGGCGTATTGTTTCAAATTTAAGAATTAATAAATGACTATTCAAAGCGACAAACTTTATCGTCAAAAAAATGTGCGGCAATAAATTAGCCCTCGTTATAAGTTATAAATTTGCAACAGTTGTATGTAAATTTGCGGTAAATGGGCCAATGAGTCATGCGGGATAAAAGGCACATTCAATTTTTTCTGTTCCATGTGTCATTAATAATAAAATATTGATGATTTATACTACAAAGAGTTAATTTTTTCGTAGATTTCGTTGATTTGTATCATTAAGATTTAGAATTATAATTGCAATACTTAATAAGTTTATTTTTATTAACGTGTCCCTTTCATGACTTATACTGTCCCATTTAAAACCACCTAGTCGTAAAAGGGACATTTCCCCCTTTTTTGAAAATCGAAGATTTTGTGATTTTCTGTTACAATTGATGAGTTCGCAATATACTTTTATTGAAGGGAAATAAACACACTTTCTTGCGATGTAGTTGTTTTTTAAATACCTATAACAACATTGTCAGAAATGGACGCTAAACCAAAGTGTCCCTTTTATAGCACCTCTCCCCTAAGACGCGACGCGACTCACGAATCAAAGTTGTGGAACACGGTGAGATACCGACGAGAAAACTGAGTAACAAACTTGCTCACCGAAGACTCACCGAGTAAGCTAGACTTAATCTCGGTCTTGTGCATGCCGCTGGGCCCCGCTAGACTTCCACTTATTCCCGAATGATTCTTCGGCTTTCTTTTCCTTGTCTGTATCCCTTCCTTCTTCATGCTGAGTGGCCTGTTTACCTGTTTCCGGGAGAGCTCAAATTTAATTAGATTTGCCTAAACGCGATAAACCCATCCACTCGCAACATTCTCTTATCGTGGCTTTCGATCGCCAGAAAGATCATCGATTTCGTTAGTCATTCGCAATCGATCGGTCCGGGAATTTTCGACGGAATAAAGGCGATCGCAGGCTGCCGACGCCGACATTGCCGACGCGACGCGACGGTCCATCGGCTAATACGCTAATACATAATTTTACATAGGTAGGGGAGACCGGGGCTAGTTGACTAACGAGGTTAGTTGACTAATTCCCTTTAATTCTTGTATCATGGAATAAATTATGCTGCGATTCGCAATATTGGAGCATATGAATGACCAGCTTGCCAGTTAATGTGTCGCCGTGACAAAAACTTGCGTGTTCTGTCAGTGAGAATGAAAAATCTCAAAAGGTCGGCTGGAAGTAAATATTTTCGTTTCGACTATTTATGAATTTTTGTCCACTAAGTACTGCTTGATGTTATTTCATGAATATTTTGTGGAAACGTGATACCTTGACTATAATTTACGGTATTTTATTTTATCCGGTGCCTGGAGGTTTTGTACGTACGACCCTTAACATGTTAACAATGTCGGACGGGGTTACTTGACTAAGCATAGGAATACTACTAATAATTGCATTTTTTATCCTCAAGATGCAGTCGAGGCAAAGAGTTTAGCTGCTCAAGTCCACTTACCCCACCACAAATCCTTCCAAACTCACCCCTACCAGTTTTACACCCTATCCTCCCTTCAAACTCTCAGGCCTTCCAAATAGACCATAACAAACCAGCACAAAATAATTACAGTATCTTAGACCATGATAAATAATAAAAAAAAATAACACTGTGGAGGAGTGAAAAAAAATATAAAAATTTATTGGTCGTAGTAGGGTGAAAACACTAGTAGTCGACCACTTAAGGGGTTAGGTTACTCTAGAATTCTGAAAAAATCGATTTTTCTTTTTTGGGGTTTAAACAATAGTTTAAAGTCTTAAAACATTATGTAGAAAGTCCCAGTGTTCACAAATTTTTTTTTCTGGAGATACAGAGCCCAAGGCGCAATCGCAAATTACGTTTTCAAACTTTAAGGGGTTAGGTAACTCTAGAATTTTGAAAAAAATCGATTTTTTGGGGTTTAAACAATAGTTTAAAGTCTTAAAACATTATGTAGAAAGTCCCAGTGTTTACAAAAATTTTTTTCTGGAGATACAGAGCCCAAAGCGCAATCGCAAATTACGTTTTCAAACTTTAAACACGTTTTTCTCAGAACCGTGTTTTTCAAAACGGTGTGCAGAATTGCTCGAGTTCTATTTGATCAATCCCTTTGAAAATTTACAGTTATACTTGCTATTACATTTATTAAGCATTGACGATCCGTTTTTTTAAATTTTCTAATTGTTTTGCGAAACATAAATAATAAATTGACTCATTTTTCGTCGAAAGTCGAACTCTAAATTTGAAATACCCGCCATTTTGTTAATTTTTACAAACATTGAAATGTTTGATCGTCAATGCTTAGGAATTTATCATAATTAATTAAATCTTTTCTCTTTTTGTTGCTATAGTAATAGCCGTTTTGCCGGAATACTGCACACCAGTTGGACATTAAAAAAAAAGGTGTTCCGGAAAATGGCGTCGTACGGACTTAGTTTTAAACATTTTTTAAATATTGCAGCGGCTTTTGTTAGTACATATTATACTTAAATAAAGTACAAAGTTTCGTATTAATCGGTTGTTTACTTTTTTTTTTACTGCCACTTACAAATTGCCTAGTTTTCCGCATCCCTAAAGTAGTCTAACCCCTTAAAGCTAAACTCGAATGAAAAGTACAGAAAAAAAATAAACAATCAATGTTATAAAATATATAAAATCTATTGGAGTAATTCAAATGTATTTAATGTATCACTAAATATTTTGTGTTAGTAGGAAAGTTTTAAAAATCGACCGGTTCGATAGCTAGTAGTCGACCACCTTTTTTAATATGAAATTCAAAATAGGTTATGTGCGCATTACAAACTAAAATTTATTTTTAAATATTGCGCAACATCAGTAAATAATTAATAATGACAGGAATAATGCGTAACTAAAATAAGTTCTTTTAAAAACTTTATCAAAATTTTAATAAGAAATAGAAACTATTTTTCTTTTCCAATGTAAATTAAATTTTTCGTTTTTAAGCTAGGAAGCAGTAACAAATTTTAAGTTTTTAAAATAGGTATTTGTATTCTATAAATAAATTATATAAACGTGGTCGACTATATTAGCATTCATTGTGAATGCAGTTAGCTTCAGAAGTCGACCGCTGTGGTCGACTATTGAAAATTGAAAGGGAATGATGATCCAGTTACCGACCTCCCATAAATAAATAAAATAATAATTCAATTTTTGAAGCGCATATAAAATTGTTGATGCTTTTTCAGTGGAATAGCATAATTTTCCAGTAAAAAATGTATAAAACTGAATTACATTTGTCGTTTCTATTCAAAGCACACTTATGTGTCTCCGGTTAGAAAACAGCAATGGCGCATGTAGAATCAAAATTAGTTTACAAATCACTTTAAAAGCATTTATTTTTTTTACCTATGAAGGGCGCTTTTTGTCGTATTGTAAAGTTAGAAATTCAAAATATAATATAAAATTATCATTTAATAAATTCTTTATTTCAGTACTTATTTCTTTAAGCTAAATAATAAAAGTGGTCGACTACTAAAGGGTGGCCGACTGCTAGAGCTTTCACCCTATACATATGTACGCGTTTCGTATACTATATTGATAGAATTGGCAGCGTATACATATATACGTTTTTCACATTATATTGATGTACTGTGGCAGCGTACATATACACCTTTCGCATGCAAAGGGTTAAAACTGAAAAGTAAATGTCAAGTCAACTGACCCCATCATATTTGTCAACTAACCCCGTAGCCGGGGTCTGTTGACTTATTCGTCTCACTACTCTAAATACAATAAAAACTACAACCTAGACTCAATTAAAACGATTTTCAAAATTATGCCTGTGTACCTAATGAAATTTGGAAATTTTGGTATGCAGCGAGTCAACAAAATACTAATGGTCTATTTATAAAAATTAGAAATGTAAAAAATTAGTCAACTAGCCCCGGTCTCCCCTACTGTAAACTGGGGGAACATTTGCCGCACGGGGTTACATCAGCGTCTACTTAACATCTATTAAAAAGTAAAAGGACAAAAATTTTATGCATTTTCTCACTTGTAGTACAGTCACAAACAATGCAATGTTATAATAGGATGCTCAAAGCAAATGTAAAAATATTAATTTTTATATTATATAGGAAAATGTTCCAAGAACATGCCAGTTTTCAGTACGTATAATAATCTTGTCTGCTTTATCAAATACCTACCTACTTACTTAGCTATGTTCAAATGAATTGGTGGTTTCGTAAGAAGCCGTGCCGCGGTATCTACGTCCGTTGCATCGCACCTAGGTATTGAGAGCTGTTCCGCTTGCGAGATGCTTTCGGAACGGTTATCGGATTCCACCTCGAAATCGGTCACGAATAAGATACGGCACAGGGCAAATTGCGTAAGAAAAGTCATCACGAAGAGACGATTGTAGTCGCGTTTCGTTCCCGGGGTTTTCTTTGTCCCGTGTATACGCGATGGTCGCCTGTTGATCCCGGCGACGACGGGACCGAACGCGGCCCGACACAACGGGCGAGCAACTGAAACACCGCGGCTCCATTGTTTGTCCTCCACGCGTGGCGCGGCGAGCGAATTTTCCGTCGCCCGTCGCACGTATACTCGGCGGCATGCAGAGAAACGCGAAGAAAGGAAGAAAGAATAAGAGTGAAAGGGCGGGACGTTGAAAGATTCCCGGAACATAGGCACGCATTGCCTCGTGAAACCACCACAAGACTCGACTCTGCGGATACTTTCTGACTCTCGACGGTCGCTCTAACGATTTGTCTGAATCGCATGGGAAAATTCAAAGGTCAGACTTACGTTGTGCAGCTTAAAGTAGAGTCCGCAGGCATTGCAGACCGGCTCCCCGTTGTTGTTTCGTCGCCAAAGGGTCGTGTTGCTCGTCCTGCAATTGGCGCATTGCACGCCCGTTCTTCTCACACTCGTCTGAAATATCGAAGGGTACGTGCAGGTTTCGCCAGCATTCTATTAAGTAGGTAAATTGCTCGCAAGCTAGAGAGCGCAAGCCCTCGGCAGTAACTTACCGGTGCAACGGGTTGCTTCGGCTTGCCGCATCTCATGGGCGGCCTGTTTACTCCGTTCATTTTGTTGTAAAGGCAGCCGTGGCAATAGTAATGGCCGGTTTCATCCCTCCTCCAAATGGTGGTTAGCGCTGTGCAACCGGAGCACTCTTTCGGTTCCGTGGTGACGATGGTCCCGTCGAAGCTCTCTTCTGGCCCGGTAAGCGGCAGGCCGGCCCACGGCGAGCCTGGCCCCGCGCTACCGGTGGAAACGGTGTACGCGCCGCCGGAATACAGCTGCATGTTGGCCGGATCGCTGACAGAGATCGCTGTCACGCCCTGGTAGCCCTGGACGCAATCGAACGTAGGCGGTGACGGAGTACCGGCTGTTGACCAATATTCCCCGGTGGCGGATGGCTTGCCATACGAGTAGGAGCCGGTACCGCCGCCGTACAGAGTCACCTGACCACTCGGAGAGCCCGGCTGCTCGTAGTGGAGCGGCACGCTGCGCGGTCCACCCAGGGACGAAGCCAGAGTCGGGTCTCCTTTGATGTAAGCGCTTCCAGGAGATTCCATCTGTCGATTGTACGCTTCTGATCACCACTCGTAAACACCGAGTCGCGGCGATACCGAAACTCCAAAGTTACTTACCCCGCCGACGCGAGTGCCCAGCTGAGCGGGCGACGGATACGTCAGGATCAGTTGATCCCCGGACTTGGCGTAGGTGTAGGTCGGACCCGGCTGAAACGTCTCGCCGCCGGATATGTACTGCGCGTATTGCACAGCCTGCGACGGCGGGATCGCCACCGTCTCCAGAGTCGTGTAGGTGCTCGACACTTTGATGTTCTCGCTGGCTACGCCGGCCGCGGCAACGAAACGTTCCGCGGCTGCGGCCGCGGCCGCGCTCGCCGCCTCCGCGTCGTACTTGATGCTGGCACCACCTGGGTCCGCGTATCCGCCGACCAGGTGGTGTTGGTGTTGGTGTTGCGCCGATTGCTGCTGATTACCCGTTACGCGGATACCGTCGCTGATCGGTGGGGAATAGGGTGGTGCCGGTGAACCGAGCTGAGCAGTCGCGGTCGCGCTCGCGCTCGTTGCCGCGGACGCTGACACTGACGCAGACGCGGACCCGGCGACGGCAACCGCCGATGACGTCGCCGTTGACGTTGACGTTGACGACGACGACGACGCATTCGTTTGAGAGACCATTGGAGCAGTCTCGTACTCCTCGCTGGTCGCAACCAGACCAGGAGACCCTTGATGATACGACCTGCTGTTGCTGGTGGCGTTACCGCCGCTCGATTGGCCGCTTTCCCGCGGGCTGTATCTATGCTGTCCACTCGGAGGCTGTCCTCGTCTGTCCTGTACCTGGACCGCGATCCCGAGGTTATCTCTTCGCAACTGCTGCTGCCCCTCCGATGACGAGTAGCCGTACATACGCTCCACGTCCGTCCTGTCCGAGCCGGTAGCCTCGTATCTTTGCCGAAAATTTAACGCTTTTATGCCCCGCTAACCGTGGCGAAGCCACCGTACACTTACCTCGTCGGCTCTTTGATGGTGAGAGCGGTCGAGTTGACGTTCTCCGGCACCTCGACCTGCACTTCCTGACCATTGCTCGTCAGATAAACAACACGCTGCTCGCCGGAACGATGCTGCTGAACCTCCGCGTCCGACTGCGAGATTTGCACGAAATGCTGCGACGATTGCTGGCCTCCCTGATCCTGTTGCTCATCCTCTTGATAAATACGCGGTCGCGGCTGCGATTGCTGGTCGACCGACTGATGGTGGAACTGGTGGTGTTGGTGGTGCTGATGATGATGGTGATGATGTTGCTGCTGATGCGGATGTTGTTGCTGCTGTGGCGGCTGAAGGTGGACGGTACTAGGCATGGCATTGGTGTCCGGCGAGTCTGGTTCGGGTTTTAGGACCGTTTCCGTAATGTGGCCAGCGGTGGTGATGGTGCGCACGTGCCTTCTGGCCGTGATCACTGTCCGAGAACTTTCCACCGGTTGCTCCTCGCTCACAGCCATCCGAATCGGCGAACCTTGCTCCTGTTGGCCATCCTCCCACTCCTGCTTCACCTCGTGCTTCACCAGCGAGTCCTTCATCGTGTCCTGAAAAAATAGGTCGACCACTCGAAACGCTTGTCCGTACAGCGCGGTGCCCTCGGAGAACTGCATTCGGTCCACCGGGCGAGCAAGCGGGCGGGCTGGCGAACGAGTACAACGGGGACGAAGGGAGCTACTTCAACTGTCTCGGTCACAAATCCAACGGCGAAACAGAGAAGCGGAGGAACGGCACGGTCGTTGACGAAACGGTAACGCGTTCGCGAGCGGAACGCCTGGCACGCGACTCGACGGTTTTCCGAACGGCGCGGCGTGGCGGCGGCGCGACGGCGAAACGGGAACGGAAAACGGAAGGGAAGAAGGAGGGTGGGGGAGAGAGGGAGAGAGAGAGAGAGAGAGAGAGAGAGAGAGAGAGATTGCTCTGGCAGGAAGAAGTGCGGGGAAGGGAGTGACGGCGCACCTCGTCCGTCTCGAGAAAAAATGAGCGAAGCACTGTTTACCCTAGCTCGCGTCACACTTCCCTTCGGCAATGTCAAGTTTCGACTTCCGGACCGAGCACGCGACGACTCTTTCTTTGCCGGAGCACAGTCTCCGCGCGATACATCCGGCGTGGCCGCGGGTTGCGCGCTTCTCGTCAGGTCGAATCCCCTTTCCCGACGTTCAGCAAAGTCTTTCGCAGAGTCGTTGACTCTCGCGGGTCGGTGTTGAACCGGCCGCGCCGCGGTTGCCTCGCGTGAATTCGCGGAATTCCCTCCTCTTCCTCTCCTATTTAGTCCAACGCGCCTAACGTCCAGCATCCATGGGGAGCAGCGCGGGACACGTTTCAGAGCACGAGCACAAACAGTAAGTCGCAAGTCCAAGCTGTTGCCGAATGACGCTTCGCCGTCGAGATCTGGCTACAAACTGACGAAAGCGGGAGAGACGGCGGTGCATCGACCGACCGTACCTATATGCGGAATCACGGCAAAGTAGAAGGTGGAAGGTGGAAGATGGAAGGCGGATGATAAGCACGACCAAACAGACGGTGCACGTTCACCCGACTCGCGTCTTTCTAATAGGTACCTAGCTAATGAGAATGTAAATAATGTGAAATACTTAGGTAGATCGACGCGTCTCGTACAGACTTCAACCACCGCTCCACGCGCTCCAAGAAAATGGCAGCCTTTTCTTTCGACTTCACCCCCTGCTCGCTGGATCGGAAACTACTTAAGCGACCCGAAACCCGCCCTAGATAAACCAGTAGATACCCCCTGTTGATTGGCAAGCGGTCGAGCGTTCGAGCGACCTTATTATTCCGCAGCAAAAGCGCATCGATGCACCGCCACCGAGTCGGGTGTCTTCCTGTCCCTGTTTTCACGGGAAACTGGCGAAAGAGAGGAAGAAGCCTCGGCGAGCCGAGAATCCCTGGCGATCGAGTGGAAAAGAGGCGACAGAGGGGTCCGTCTGTTTGTTCGTCGATAACGAGCGGCCGCTCGCTAGCGACGGCCGAGATAACGCCGCCGCATCGCGACGAGCGAGGGGTGCGCGAGGGGATAACGAGGGGGATAACGTGGGGATAACGCGGGGATAACGCGGGGAGCGCGAGAGGGGTAGAGTAAACGTTCTCTGCGCCCTTCCCCGCGACAGCCATCGCCATTGGCAACGCCATTTTGTGATGGCCACCGGTTCGCTGCAGCACTTACAGCAGCGGTAGGTTGCCACGGTGAATGATTCACACTGGGGGTCGCGCGATTATCGCGCGTCCTAAAAATGTCCCCGGTGTCTTTCGCCTTTGGAATCGAGGGGTTGGTTCCACTCTGACCCAACAGCGGTTCAAGCGCTGGGCCGCCACCGCCGCACAGTGGTCCGACGCATAGAGGAGAAAGTAGAAAAAACTCCTAACTTCAGTATTTCTCAATATTTTTTAATTGGTTTTGTTTCATATTCTGCCTCGATGTAATTTTGTCCAATAGAACAACGTTTTTTTTTTTAATTTTTTTTTAATTTTTTAATTTATTTCTAACTTACAATATTCGTCTTTTTTAACGGAATTTGTACTTGTACAATGTTTAGACAAATTTGTCGAAACAGAGTACGTAAAATGATCGTTTTAATTCTTCAATAAACATTTTGCATACGGTACAGACGGTGATGGACGGTGAAAATTTTTAATGAGAATTGTACCTCAAAATATGTACTTCCAAACCTTTCCAGTGTCGTTGCGGAGGTAGACGGAGCGTCCTAAAGCACCTCGATATTCTTTGAGATATTGTTATATTCTGACAACAGTTTCAATTCTGCCTCTTTTTGTCCTACACTATGTAAAAACGAGTAATTAAACTACTCCGGAAAAAAACGGGTCCACTTAGCGATATGTAGAAATTTTGGCCATACTTCTTTAGTGCGAGTTTTTCCGCACTTGTAATCGGTTTTAGAGGCTAAGTGACAGGAAATGACCGATACATGACCGATAAAAAACATACCTAAAAAAACAATACGAAATTGCGACATGATTTTTTGAGGTTTTTTTTCCGCCTTTAAACCACTGTGCGCCGTCTCGTTATCGCTCAATGTCCACCCCGACACCCACGTACAAGTACCTATGTATACGGACCCAGACTCGGACTCGGACTCGGACTTGCTTCTTTGTCTCTTTGCCCCATCTTCTGCTTCTGCTCCTGCTCCCTCTCGCCGTCGCGTTTCGTGCTTTTCTACTCGTTAAACTCGCCAGTCATCCTCCGCAGATAGGTGGGCACCTAAATAATGACCGTGGGCGGTTCTTGCGTCACCGCAGGTCGCTCTGATTCACCTTTGCAAACGAAACGTCATCGGTGTTGGCAAGGCGACGCCGACGGCGAGATTTTACAAAAGCCGACCAATATAGACCACCGGGGCCCTCTCCCATCGTGTGTCGCGCGGCCGGGGCACAACCGCGAACCTTGATCACCGCGTTGGAATCTCCGCGAGGCGTACGTGACACGCGGAGAACGCCCGCGATTCGCCATCTCCTTGGATTAACTAACGATTGCGATAAAGATTCAGCTCTCTAAGTAGGTGCGCGTCGAATTCGCGTACCTAAGTAGCTGCCACGAGTCAAGGAGCAACCAGAACGCGCGCTCCTCTTACTCAGGTAGCTATAACTACCTGAAACAGTCGCGTCCGGACGGCTGACGTTAAACAATCCGCGAATTATGTAGGTAAATCGTTGCTCTTCGAGGAAATACCGATCGCCACGCGTACCTGCGCCCGCTACTTCTACCTTTGAATTTCGCCCGCGACGCGGATAAAGGCGAGTAACTCGCTAAATAAAACCAAGAGATTTGTCGATACACCTATCTAAGATGGAATCGAAAAATGAATTGTTTATCGGTGAGCGAAGGAAATACAGATTGCTTCGCGCTGCGCCGTTGATAACGAACGATAAGGAATCGATAGAGTCGCGTTATCCACTCGTTTTTGATCGAGAAAAAGCCTGGATCGGAGCTCGCCGTTGTCAAGGCGAACAGCGGCGAGAGGGGAAGAAAGAGACTGGCAATGAAAATACCTGCTTAAGTAATGCCAATTAACCATGCGGAGTACCTATGCTCCCAAATGTATTTAGCCGACCATTGGAATTCGCGCGCTTCTTTGTTTGCCGATCGCATGGACGCGCGGAAGGAGTGCGTGAACCGAATACAGCGGCGAGAATGGATAACGGGGACGTATCGGTCGAATCGTGGCGATGTAGCTAATCGTGTGATCGAGCGACATCGCGGCTACCGATGCCGATGGCGAGGCCGGCCGAGCTGGCTTGCCAGAGGCACGCCGTTGTCAAAATAAACGGCACTATCGCGATTTATCTCGTTTCCCATGATAATAAGAGATAAAATTGCATCCTTACATTAGCTAGTATATCAGCTAAAATGATAATTTCAGTCGTCGGGTCCGCCAGGAACGCGTAGGGCCGCGTCTCTTGTTCCGCGGCCGAGTCTCGTTCACCGACCGAGAATCGGTTACCCCGGCGTTTCATCCCTGGCATCTACGACAGTCCCGGCAGTACCCGCGGAACCTGCGTGCCTTCGAATCCTTGCAAACACGCTGGACAACGTGACGTACAAAGCCGCACGTTCCAACCGCAAGTTCGCCGTTCGTGAGCCCTCGTTCGTCGTTGAGCATTCAACCGATCGCGCTTCACCGCCAATTATACTGGACCTAACCGGACTATCGGCGAAGCGAATTCACGCGACGATTCGTCGAACCAGTGAGTCTTCTGACGGGCAAAAATGGAAACCCAAGATGCCAACTGCCCGAGGGAGAATGGAAAAAAAAAAAAAAAAAAGAATACGGGAAAGTGAGTATGAGCGACGGCTGGATTAGCTTCACCAGATAATAATCTCCGATCCTTCTCTGAAAACCGCCCTGCTTCGTTCGATCGGGGAAGATTTTTTTCGGGAATCGTCTCGGCTCAAGAGGATTGCGTCACGGCTGGAATTGCGAGCGCGACGAGGCCATTTTCTTTATCAGTCGAGCAGGAAATCTCTTATCGGCGCAAATGAAAATCCCCCCGTGTCGGCGTGTGCGTGCCCGTGCGCGCGCACGCTCCGCTATCGAAGTCCGGATCGCGGCGAAAACGAAATTGTTTTTATCCCCTTTTGGCGGCGGTCGCTGGCGGGCCTGGGTTTCTCGTTCGCGATATCAGCCGAAGGAGAGCCGCGGGGTTCGATCGAGAGTCCATGATAGGGGATGCCTTCGTTGCGCTCGTTGCGCTCTTTGCGCGGCTCTTTTCCGTCGAATCGACGCGGCACGCGCAGTACGCGGGCGCGTGTAGTAATTTTCCGCCACCCGACCGTACCAACCTGGCCGTAGAGGATTCTACGGCGACAATTACGAATCTACCACTTAATAACTGCTTTCGGCGACAGGCCTCGAGTTGGCCTGTCGGCTCCCCGGTGCGCGACGACTAAAGCTCTTTACGATCCAATCCGCGCACTCCCTTGATAACGCGATTCGCGACCGAATTCTCCTTCTCACTCCCGCGCGTCCGAGCTCGCGCTTTACAACGTAATTACCGTAATTTACAACGACCGAAACGTCTGCCCGGTTTTAACGTTGACGCGTTCCGCGCCGCACGCTCGTGCGAACAAACAAAGTCCTCCTCCGATTGTCTTGGCCCGTAAAACGCGCAGCGAGGAGAAACGAAAAAGAGAAGAAGAAAAAAAAACGAGCGAAGGGAGAGACGAGGAATATTTCGCAGCCGGTTGCTTGGATTTCTAGCGCCAGCCGAACGGTGGTAGACGGTGGAGATTGGTGTGCCTGCTCGACCAATTATACGAGTCACCAGCCGAATAATTGAGCCACGCGTGGCAAACAGTATTATCGTGGTTGCCCGATATTGTTTCATTATCTTACAGCGACTATGTGCTTAACGATTAATGAAATATCTGTGGCCAGGGGTATCTCGCCTCGATATCGGATAGTTTCACGGCAGACGTCGCCGAGACCGTCGATTTGCTTGCTACGTGTACGCGACGTTGCGATGGTGCGGTGTCCTCCCTGCGAGAAGTCGAATCGTTGGCCAGAGCGGGCCAGAGCGAGGTCGCAGTTGAGCAAATTGAAATTCGGTGGCCGGCGGCTGCCGTTTCGCAGCGTCGCGCACGAGCCAAGATCGCGAATCGTCTTGGAAGAAGTCTGTGTCGATTTCGGGTCGACTCGAACGGCAGAAGAGCGCGGCGCGGGCCATTCAGAAAACCACAGGTGTTGTCAACCGATTCGAGCGTAAAACACAAGTGTTCCGTTCCGAATCCCGTGCACACGCCACCGCTACCGGACGAGCGAGTTACGTCTTTTCAAATATTACTTCATCCATCTTGCCAGCTCTTGGTTCGTCTCGTCTTGCCTCCTTTCCCTTCGCTCCTCTTCTGCTCGCTTGCTCGCAAAGTCGCGGTAGGTGTGCACTACTTGGCGCGCCATACCGCGTTATATTCCATCCCGGTGCCCTTTGATTCTTCCAATTACCCCCGTATTTTCCCCCGTGTTCACGCTTTATGTTCATTCCCGTTTCGCAATGGTCTGCCGGCCACCCGGAGCGATCCGAATTCGCGCGGGTGGATACGCGAAGAGCAGGGAAAAAAAGTGTAGCCGATCTCGATCGAGAGAAGGGCTTCGAGAGAGAAATTATGATGTAAAGTCGAGGACTTACCGTCGCTAGGGAGCCGAGAGGAATGTTGGGCGGGAGCGAGGTTCCCTGGTAGATATCGGTGACCGACGGTGATCCGTGTCGCGTCGACAGTCGACGGCCGACTCGCGAGGCTGACGCGGTTACGTTACGACGCGAGAGAGTGAAGGTGGCAAGAGCGCGCTACGCGGCTTGACACAGGTGCGCTGCCAAGGTGCGTCGCGGCGCGCCGCGCCGCGCCGCGCCGCGCGCGTCCCGTCCCGTCGCTTAGACGATTCGGGACGGCTGCCGCCTGGTAGCGTCGTTGCGAAGCTTCGATTCCAGCCAAGAGATCGCGTTAAATATTGACCGACTATCGTCGGGACGCACAGCAGCAGGCAAGCTTTCGCCTTCCTCCTTGCCCGTCGCCATTTTGGTCCCGCCGACCAACCTCTCAGACTCCGTTTGTCCTATTCGCCCTCTCTCTCTCTCTCTTCACCATTTCCATACGCCGCGCCATACGCGCTTCCATCCCTTTCGACTGCTCCGTTCCGGTCGCTACTTCCGCCGGAAATTCTTTGGAGGGAAAGCAGGGGCTCGGCGAGCTGGCCTACGAGGAGAAAGAGAAAGGTTGGATTTATTGCTGGCTCGAGGGACGGTATTTTTGTGGTCGGTCGAAAGGGATTGGTTTACTTTTCGCCCGAGGTGACCGAGATATAGTAGGTACCTATAGAGCGCGTGCGTCGCGTTATCGTGAAAACAGTGGGAGAGCAGGCAAACGCGGCTCGAGAGTAGAGGGTGTCGTCATACTTACAGAGCACACACGGTATTCCTCCGATAAGACGGTCAGGTGAGACACGCGGTCGTAAGCCGTTAACGCATGGAATATATGGAATGCCGCGTCCGCGCCGCAACCCTACGTGCCGTCTACCTTGCCTTCCCATCTGTTCCGGCTGCGATGCGATTCGAGTCATCCGAAATCTAAACGCGGCATGGCCACGAGCTTGCTCCCAACCTTTAACCGAGATTAGCCGAGATATCGCGTTATCGCCGAAAATACACAGGGTTCAAGTTTTCCTGTTTCGTCGGTCAACACCGACTTGACTTACCTCGCCCCAGCTATTTAGGCTTCGATTCCTTCGCGTTCCCCCGCCGCGTAAAAAAAACTCCCCCGCACCAGGGCCAGTCTCACAATTCACTTTAAAATTTAAACGTCCCTTTTTATTTAAATCCAACCGAATCGATACAGCATACTCTAAGAAATCTATCAACTTCCTGATTTTACGCGCAACCCTGCCTCCAATACCTACGCGCACCTATGTATATTCTATCTATTGTATTTTACCCGTTGCTGGGGATGACGATAGCGTGTTTAACCTTCGTATCGGACGTGATTCGTCCGCGTCATCTTTCTTTGCCTCTTTACAGACACCGGCTGATTAGAGCTGACCACATCGTAGTTTAGTTTTCGCTTTGAGTCGTGCCATACACTGCAGCAGCCAGATCGGCAAATTTAATAAAACTTATACGTCTCCAAGTATTTTAAACTTAGCCTACTAGATAAGATTACTTAGGTAGGTATCCTCCACGCTGCATAGTTAGCTTACTGTCTATTTACAAGATACGACGATCGCGCGCATCGGTTCGATTCTGTTGCTTCTCGATCACCGCGATGCCACCGACGGTTCGCGGTGATATCAACCACGGGTCTCAACATCTCTAATTGCAAGCAGATTCCTACAAACATCTCCGCGCTCCGTCTTTTACAATGATACTTTGCACACGGGTCCCCTCACACAATTATTTACAACCAGCCGCTTCTCCGACTTCCTCACGATTTATTCATTACGACTTATGAGAAGATGGGTGGATCGAGTGGTAAGAAGCTTTGTGTTTTTTTTTTTTTTTAATCTTCACCGACGCTCACCCACTGCTTCTTTCACTTATTCGGTAACTGTTGAAATATTTCTAAAGAGCCTGTACTTTCGAATCCATCGCCACCCTACCCTTTCGGCTCGCTCTCGTTGAACTGCGCGCCAGGTGAAGGTCGAGGGGAAGCAGAGTGGCGAACAACGCGGCAAAACGGGGAAGATGGCGCCTACAGGCGACGTATACCAATATGAGAAACAGACTATGCGCAGGTGTTGATATTATTTAGAAAATAGGCTGGAAAATAATCGAGATTGCAGAACACATAGCGTGGGTATATGTACGTACGTATTCTGGTGATAGAAGAGAAATTGGGGTGTTAAATGGCAGCAGCATTAAAAAAAAAAAACAGATACTCCTTCTAGGTATCCAATGTGTATCAATCAACTATGACCGAGAGATGAAATACCCTATTTACTCCGTACGATTTTTCTATTCTTTCAATGTCCCTGGACTCCCTGGCCCGAAGTTGGAAAGTTGTTTACATTAACCGCCGCGCTGGATGAATTCCCCGTTACCCTGTTACCCTTCCACTCTGTCAGGCGTTAATGGGGCTGGGGTAGTATGGAGCGTGTAGCTCACAGTACCTCTCGTTCAGCTTATTCTCCAATTGATCCCGCTGATGGACGCCGTACACGGCTCACTTTGCTACGTCACTGTACCTCAACCACCCATCGTACCGGTCGCTGCTTCTTACAATTAGTCATCGTCCCGTTCTATCTTTGGTTCATGAGTTTATTCAACGGATCGATCTGAATCACGGCATGGAGGGAATCGGGACGCGAGAGTAACGACGCGACAAAAACTTCTTCCGGTTCATCGATACGTGGGTGTCCCTCCTCTCCGCCCATACTTCCATCTATGATCTAGGTAAGGAAAGCGTCCAACTGTATGCATGTATGTATGTATGTAGATATGTATGTATGGACGGCGCGAAGCTTGAACAAGAAAGCAAGTGTCGCGTTCTATTTTTCTCGCGCACTGTACGCGAACATCATGTTCGCCAGTGGTTGCAAATGTTGTTATTCGCGCGTCCCGCGGCTCTCGATGATTCCGATCGCCCTAGGATGATATTGAGACGACCGTGGGTCTGTCTAGGTGACCGTTATCCAAAATAATTTTAGCGGCCGCCGTGTTGGGCGAGGAGTTGCCGAGGGTAACGATGTGAGGGGAAGCAAGTTGATGGTGATCGGGCGAATGGCTCGCGGAGATCATTACGGGAGACCGGTTGGCGCACGGCGGTGACGGGCACTCGATTTTCGGCGAATGCGTCTCGAGCATTTGTTGGTGATGCTGGTGTTGATGTTGGTGGTGGTGGTGTTGCTGTTGCTGCTGTTGCTGCTGTTGCTGCTGAGAAGCGATCATATCGTAATACATCCCAGACGTGGCCGACTGATAGGAGACTATCCGACTGGATGACTGGGGGTTACCATAAAACGTGCCACCGTATGTTCCGTGAGGTACACCGGCGTGGCTCATCATCTTGAACTCGCCGCACGCAACTGTTAACGTTCGAGTTAATCGTTAAAGTCATCGGCTCTTTGGATTTCTAATGTCTAACTATCCTAGTACACATTAGGGCTGGGACTATTCGAATAATTTACTATTCGAATATTTTACAAGTATTCGAATGCTACGAATAAACTTCGAATATTTGAGTATTCGAATGTTATTATTCGAATACTATTCGAATACTATTCGAATACTGATGTTTTCGAATAGTATGGTGTGAATTATAAATCAAGTTCTTTAGGTTCATTTTTTTACAAGCATTTATTTAGTTTCAGTTGTGAGTTCGTTAGTTTGTCAGGGTGAAATCTTGTAAGCTAATTTTTACCCACTTCAACATATCCGATCGGCTTGAAACTTTGCACACATATGTAATTCCGATGACAATACAATATTTTCACTAAAAAGCATGAAATACTTTGTGGTGAAATTTTTTTTTAAAAACATGCTTTTATTAAAATGTACTAAAAAGGAACCAATAATTTTGATACCGGCCGATCTGACTGCCTGAGAAGAATTCCCTCATAGGGTGGATGTACCAGTAAATGAACACGTACCAGTGAATGGACATTTTATATTAAAATGAGTAAAATAAGTTATTAAAATAAGCAACTAATTAATTAGAGACTTTTTTAATTTTTGCAGCACGTGGAATCAATCGCGCTGCAAACATAATTTTATAAAAGTGTTCATTCATTTATTGGTACTTTTTTTATTTTTATTATTTTATAATTAGTTATAGGGTAAACGCACCAATAAATGAACACTTAAGACTAATGAATGAACACTTTCATAAAATTATGTTTGCAGCGCGATTGATTCCACGTGCTTCAAAAATTGTTTGGATATGAAGCAAGAAATTAAAAGAAGTCTCTAATTAATTAGTTGCTTATTTTAATAACTTATTTTACTCATTTTAATATAAAATGTCCATTCACTGGTACGTGTTCATTTACTGGTACATCCACCCTATGAGGGAATTCTTCTCAGGCAGTCAGATCGGCCGGTATCAAAATTATTGGTTCCTTTTTAGTACATTTTAATAAAAGCATGTTTTTAAAAAAAAATTTCACCATAAAGTATTTCATGCTTTTTAGTGAAAATATTGTATTGTCATCGGAATTACATATGTGTGCAAAGTTTCAAGCCGATCGGATATGTTGAAGTGGGTCAAAATTAGCTTACAATATTTCACCCTGACAAACTAACGAACTCACAACTGAAACTAAATAAAAGCTTGTAAAAAAATGAACCTAAAGAACTTGATTTATAATTCACACCATACTATTCGAATACGTCAGTATTCGAATACTTAAATATTCGAATAGTATTCGAATACTTGGATATTCGAATTATATCCGCCAAATAATTGAGCAACTAAAGTATTCGAATATTCGTTTACCGAAAATTCGACAAATAGTCCCAGCCCTAGTACACATGAATTCGCGAGACGCACGTACCTGCCTCCACCTTCAAGCTGTCGTTATTGTTGTTATTTGTGTTGTTGTTATTGTTATTGTTGTTGTTGTTGTTGTTGTTGTTGGCGGTGTTGTTATTCGCACAGGGGGCAACATTTCCAGCGATCGGGGTGTCGGTAGACTTCATGCCGCCCTTCGGTTTCCTCTTTCGCGTCTGAATGCTGTCCTTTTTCATAGTGTGAGGTCTATTCACGCTGTGCAACTTGTAGTAAAGGCCGCAGGCGTTGCACACCGGCTCGCCCATGGCGTTACGACGCCACAGCGATGTCATCGTCGTTTGACAATTGCTGCAAGAGGTGCCTACTCGCCTCGAAGCGGACTGTGGAAACACGAAATCGTTTCACAATAGGTACACCTTCTTTACGCTTTTTTCATTCGACTACGAGAAATAGACAGAAGAATTAAAGTAAGAGCGAACGAGCGAACGAGCGAGCGATTGAGGAGGAAGGTGGGTGGTCGGGTGGTTCGGGGCGGCGGATGGGAGGAAGGGTGATGATGAGCAGGTAGGTAGAAGAAGAGCTTACGTCTATTTTAACCTAAGTAGGCTTAAGCTCGAAACGCTAGCTCGCGCGAGTAACATTCGTAAGGCGTGTCCACGAATTTTGTCGTGCGAGACAACGTAACGAGGTGACCCTCCGTCCGCGGAAAATCAGGCGAATCTGGGGAACGTGGCCGAGGTATGAGCGCAACCGATAGAGAGAACCGTACTCCCGTACCGCGACACATAGGTATTACTGTCGTCCAACAGCCCAAAACGCGAACATGCCTCGGCCCGACGTTTCTCCAGGCTACGCAAGATTTCGGAAAGGAGAGCCCGATATCGCATCATGGGTATAGTGGCACCTCGAAGCTATCAAAGATTTTTCTACCACAAGTTGCCGCTACGGCTAGTTAACGGCACTAAAAGGAACCTCGTTCGCTTTCTTCGGATTTTCAAGGGAATCGCGTTCGGGGAAGAACGAGGGCTAGAAAACGGAATGGGAGATGGGGAAAATCAGCTGGAAGATGGTAAATAGAGAATAGAAGTTGCACGATTAAGGACGAGAGTGCGTGTGAACTAGAAAGAGAGAAAAAAGAGAGGAAAGAGGATAGGAGAGTTGGGGAGAGTTAAAGAGAGTCAGAGAGAGAGAGAGAGAGAGAGAGCCAGAGAGAGCGTTGGGGGGATAACACCTACCAAACGGCGGCTCGATTTCTCCTCGAAGGCGCGACGGGCGCCACTATACCCACAGAAGCCTTTGTAGAAATCGCCCTGGTCCGCCACTGAAACAGAGACAGGATGCCAAACGTTAGGGGATGGTTCTCTTTCAGCGCGCATACGACGCACGCGCGAATTTTTTTTTTTTTCGATGCTTGCCTGCAGAATGTGCAGGCACGTGTGTCGCGTGTGTCGCGGGTCGCATTTGCAACGGGCCAAAACTATTACGCCCGCCGTCCCGGTTCCGATCTCCCGGTAGCGTTGTCCGCCCAACGTCATATTAGGTATCACACGAATGCTTAAAAATGGCACGGTCCACGGGCGAATTTCCACACAGGCTCCTGTCCTATATGCCCGCATCCTCGCTCCCTTCGGGCCGCTTTCTCTCCTTCGCGCGGCTTTACACAATTCGCGGCTCCGTCTCGATCCGGAGGGAAAAGCGTTCCGAAGAGGAGAGAGAGAGAGAGAGATATGGGCTTGGAATACGTTGGCCCGCGCGCGCGAGCGGAACCGATTGCTATATAAATCGGCATCGCGCACGCACGCTTCCTTTCTTACCAGTCGCCGCGGCTGCTTGACCAAAGGCCGATTCATTCCATTCATCTTGTGGTAGAGACCGCATGCGTTGCACAGGTAGTGGCCGGTACCGTCTCGTCGCCACAACGGGGTGGAAATTGCGCCGCAGTTCACGCACTCGCGGCCCTCCGTAAAGTATTCCGCCTCGATGTTGTGCACTGTGCGTTTCGTACATTTTCAAATAGGTAGAGATCTTTGCTCCCGCTTAGCTCTCCCGCGCGAGGACAAACAACCGCGAGCGGCCTATTCTCGATTTTCGATTTTGGGGGCTGCGTGCCGTCACGCGCAGCAACGGGAAACGCGACGGATACATAGTAGGGTGGAGTGAAAAAATTTTCAGCTCGATCGGATAATTTCTTCTGTGTGCACCAAAGGCCTTAACTTTCCAAATTTTAGTACAAAACTTAAGAAACTGCAACTTTCTTCAGCTGGTGGATTCTACCTTTTTTTATACCCAAGACTATATTTGTTGCGTAAATGAAGCAAAGAAACACCCGTGGCTGGTTTCGGAACGATAGGAATGGCACTGTAAACTATAAAAAAATGCAGCTCTTCGCTGACTTTCCTAACGGAACAAGTGGCCCAGAACCAACCACGCGGAGGTAGCTGTACGTCGGGCTCCTTGTTTTTTGTATTTTATATTTTTTTCGTTTTTTTTTTTAATAATTTAATTGTTTTTTTATGTATTTTGTATTTTATATTTTTTTTTTAATTTTAAGTTTTGTACTAAAATTTTGAAAGTTAAGGCCTTTGGTGCACACAGAAGAAATTATCCGATCGGGCTGAAATTTTTTACACGTTTTATTGGGCCAAGTAGGCAACTTTTCCGCACTATTAGAAATTGATCATCGAAAAAAAGTTTTCTTCACTCCACCCTAATACAAGGGTAGGGTGCTGCAAGTTGCACGAACACGAAGCAATGCCTTCGAAAACTTTGCCTGTCGCTGTTGCCTCCCGGCATCTCTTTGCATCTTGCGACAGCCTAATCGTTATCGTGTCGCAGGGCGAAGCAGGGCGAAACAGGGCGAAAGAAGGCGAAACAGGCCAGAGATAAGAAAACTCGTGATGCCTCGGGCAAACCGATTCTACCTACTTCGGAAGCATTCGATTCGAAAGCATCGACGCGCTGGTTGTATCAGGCATGGCCGACGCGACGCGACAGTTGACAAGGCCTCTGAGGGGTGCGGGGGGGTAAGGCAATTAAATGGCATTTTCCGTATTTTTCCATAGCCTCCGGTCAAATGATTTCCACTGTGTCGGTTGCAACGGTTCGTTCGTTTCCGAGCCTCGACGTTTCGTACGGAGGGGTAAGAATGTCCAACAGCCACGGTAGCCCTTTTCGAGTTAGACGAAGCCACAAAATGCAGACACGAGCTTAAAGGCGTACCAAGGTCTGCGAGGAACGCGCTCCTATGAAGAGAAGGAAGGATACAGGAAACGCAACAACGCGCGACAGAGGATGTAGATGGACACGACGTTATCAGAATTTCCGGCGGTTCTCGATAATAATAACTAAGTAAGTAGCAACTAGCAACCGCTGCTATGTATGTAGTGGCGTACCGTGGCGAGGTTACACCATTTCTCTGCCACGTAGAGCCTCATAAATGTACCTTCCGGCGCACAGTGGAACAAACTGCTCCATTTTGTGTGAAAATCGTAGAACTTCTGATAGCAGTAAGATAGGGGGATGAATCTTTTTCGAGGATAAAGCTAAGATGTCGGAGAATAAGGGAAAAATATTGGAAATGTATGACAAGAAGTTTTGACCTTGAAATTCCACGCCAAAGTTGACCGAGTTTCATAATTTTCGGAATTTCCAGCTTGACGAACGTCCCTTGTGAGCGTAACCCCTTAAGGGGACTAGGCAGACAGAAACTCGATTTTTCTTTTTGTTGCATTTTTCGAAAGTACCACCCTTCCCGATTAAAATGCCGTTTGGTTGATGTTGAAATTCGCAAAATTGACGATTTTACAGCCGAAAAGGTCGAGCGCGCCATAAACCGTTTCTGCGCGCACGCAGGTAGACTAGATTCCTCTTTCGAAACTTTAAGCGCGTTTTTCTCGGAATCATATTTCCACTTCGTTTTGCAGTGATTGGGAAAAAACGGAGGTACCAGTCGATTTGAAAAAAATTCAGCATATATGAAACATGTCTAGTTACGACCTGGACCTACGCATAAGTCTGTAAAAACTCCTGGTTTGTCAAAAAAAAAAAAAATAGAATGGCTCTTTTTCCTGGCGAAAAATGACGTTTCTTTAAAATTTGCCGTTTTTCAGCCACCATTTTTATAATTTTGATTTTTTTTCTTATTCAATAGGTTCAGGGCAGAATAGGGGCCAGGGCAAAGTATAAATTTCACAGGATATTTCACACTTAAATTTCTTACGGTCAGAATCACTGCGAAATTACAGTGGGTCCAAAAAAAAACGCCTACATGTCAGACAACTGTAACGCTTTCATACATCAAATCATTTCTTTTTTACTGTTTATAGTATTAATAAACATTACCCAAACGTACTAGTCACAATTTGTGTTCATCTGCTTGTAATTAATTCGCAAAAAATACTTGATTTTCGAGCGATCTGACTGCCTAGTCCCCTTAAGGGGTATCACCACTCTAGAGGCAGAAAAAAATACCTAAATTTGACAATTTATTTTGGGGAGTATGCCCAAACGGAATAGAATTTCTTTTCAGAGGGTTTATTTAACACATATTGAAGTACGAAAAACAATTTTTTTATTGTCAGTTTCATACAAAATGGCGGCGACAGAGCCCGTCGTCGAAACCACTACTTTCAAACTGGGAGGACGGATTTCTCGGAGACTATTGCATGGATCGATTTGAAATTTTTACAGTAGCTTCACAACAATATTCTCTTTGGAAGTACGTAGCCGTTTTTTCATTGAATGTAAACTCTTTTTTTTATAAACAATTTAATGCTCATGTTTAGGCCAAAAATCAATTCATTTCTTAAAAAGTGCACCACTTCCACAAAAGTTGATTAAAAAAAAAACCCCCCCTACGTACTTGCAAAGCCAATTGTATATAGATTATAATTTTTTTTTTATTTTTTGTTCCCGGACTCATACATGCCGAGAAATCCGTCCTCCCGTGGCGGTGTTTTCAAAAAAGCTGTTTTCGACGACAGGCTCTGTCGCCGCCATTTTGTATGAAAATGACAATAAAAAAATTGTTTTTCGTACTTCAATATGTGTTAAATAAACCCTCTGAAAAGAAATTCTATTCCGTTTGTCATACTCCCAAAATAAATTGTCAAATTTAGGTACTTTTTCTGCCTCTAGAGTGGTGTTGCCCCTTAAATCGCATTCTTCTTCGAATCCTGAAGGGCTAGACAAAATCTGCGAACAGATTTGAATTCAGCGCGTCAAAGTCTACAGGAAATTATGTATAACAAGTCAAGGAAAACCTTCAACCACACGTAAAAAGGGAAAAACCGAAATTTTCTCCGAAAATGTCAACTTTGACGTAGATTTTCAAGGTCAGAACTTGTCTCTCATACATTTCCAATATTTCCCCCTTATTCTGCAACATCTTAGCTTTAACCTCGAAAAAGATTCACCCCTCTATCTTATTCCCATCAGAAGTTCTACGATTCCGACGCAAAAAGGAGCAGTTTGTCCGACTGTGCGTCGGTCCCATAAAAGGTGGAAAGATCCAACTGTTGGCTGTAACGAGCGATTCGGTGGACGTTCCCGGCGCTCTCGCCGTCCACACCGATGAGAAATACGCGCGCATTCGTCTCGCGTTACTATATCGCACTAATAGAGGCGGGTCGAAAGAGAGGACAAAGAGGTCAGCGTACAGCAGTTGCGCATCCGGCAGAAATGAGACTGGGAAGCAATTGGATATCGTATACATATAGGTAAGCAACGAGTCGCCGACGTCAGCCACGTCAGCGACGGTGCTACGGACCCTGTTCGTCTTCGTTGGACAGTGCTAAACGGCGTTAAACCGAGAGCGCGAGGCAGAGGAGAGACAGACGGTGTAGATGCGTATACCCGAGCTGCATTCTTCGCCACCTTGGAGAAGCACCACCCTTCGCCTATTGTCCCGGCACCAACCGCGTGCACGCCTTCACTACCACATCCTTTAAGCTTCCCCTCCCGTCGCGTCGCGTCGCGTTGCCAGCATCTCTGTAGGAACAGCCCAGTTTGCGCGACGAATCAACCACGTTTTCTTTTAAACGACAATGGGGCATCGTGTGCGAGGAAATAGGGGTGAAAAAGTGAGTAATCGCGCGCAAGCGGTCGAGTACTATATCCAAGTATCCGGAGAATGCGCCGCGACCGAATCCCAGTGGCGGAGGGACCGTATCGCGTGCTCGCGCTAACAGCAACGCGACCAGACACGATTGTTAGCGGTAGGTAACAGGTGTTTCACGCCACGTACACGCGTACAAAAGGTGTACTTTTTCATGCGTGACCGTTGCCTGGCTGGTCAAACTTGAGGTTGAATTAAGCTAGACCACGTGCGGGCACGACGAGCTGAGGATGAAGGGAAGGAAGGACTGCACGAGGGTGAAGCGCAGGGATCGCGACCGAGGACACGCGTCTGGTGATCGGCGCTTTGACGTCGTTTTCGTTTTCGTCTTGGTGGTCGTGGCCGTGCCCCTCGTGCGCCACTCGAAATCGCGCGGTATGTTAAAAGCCGCGTTCCCCGTTGCCCTTAGCTTTCGGATAAAGCCGCGACACATGGAAACAGCAGACACCCGCCGAGTCTCGAAAGACACTACTTAGCACTTCAAAGCTTTCGACTTTCTGCTGCGTATCCGCCAGGCGCCTGGGACCGCGCCCCTGCGCGTACGTACTCCTGAACGCACAAGCCACGGAGACCCAGCGCTTCTTCGTTTCTTTCTGGGAGCAACGCGGAACGAAAGGAGATGCCGCGCGATCAGACGTGACGATCGACAGTCTTCGATCCTAAGTACTATTACCGGGCGAAAAGAAGACTCCTAGCAGGCGGGCTCGGGCTGTGCCGTCCGCCGCTGTGACGATTGGTCGAGTCACCTATTTGGGCACACTTTTAAAGACGCGGCACACGTATTTTGGTTATTGGCTGAAGTAGGCACAAACATTGTCGCACCGCGCGACGAAGAGAGCGAACGAAACACATCGAGACCGAGTGGGATAGAGCGATCTGTAGCCTACGCTATTGTTTTGTTTGGACGATCATCGGTCAGATCGCTCTATCTCACTCGGTCTCGATGTGTTCCGTTCGCTCTCTTCGTCGCGCGGTGCGACAATGTTTGTGCCTACTTCAGCCAATGACCAAAATACGTGTGCCGCGTCTTTAAAAGTGTGCCCAAATAGGTGACTCGACCAATCGTCACAGCGGCGGACGGCACAGCCCGAGCCCGCCTGTGCTAGGAGTCTTCTTTTCGCCCGGTAATAGTAGTAGCCTACCTAGGCTAGCGACGCGACTCGCGGTGTGCGAAAATTAGGGTGCAGGAGGTAACCGAAGTATGCATGGGTCAGCCGCCTTGCCAACCGCTATACCGCGATACGATACGACGCCGTCAATCAGACGTATACAAGATACTGGATTATGTACGCGCGCCGAGGTGCGCGTTATGCGCCTCGCCACCCGCAAGATAGGTCGAAATTATCTTATATTCGCGGTCCCGGGGCAGCTAGATATACAGGCCTATTATCATTCGTTTGGTATCGCGCGTAGACAAAACTAGATTACAAGTGCGTGCGTTGTCTAGGTCAGGGTCGGTGTGTATCAATGTCTCCTTCGATACCGTGTGATCGCGTGGCGCGCGCCTTCTGCGAACACTCCGCGAAAATTACGAACACCCGGACAAAGGCCCTGGCGATCGCCCGCACGTGATCCGTCCCCTTCGCGCCTCCTCTCGACTCAAACTTCGCGCAGTCTCCTCAACCCCAGATTTTGGCGCGAAACGATACGCGAGAAAACGAACACCGACGATTGAATGCGATTCATTGGAATTAAAAGAGACGACCGATGCGCGTATATTTTCGGCTACGGGTGCCACTCGAGATGTTTGTAAAGGAACGCAGCCGCACCACCTTCTCGTCCCTCTGCCTCTCGCTCTCGACGGGGACGCGAGGGTGTCGGAACCAGAGAAGCTGTAACGCGATATTCTTTTTTTCGAGTGGAGGTTGACTCGCGTAATCTGGGACAGAAACGAATAGGGGTATTTGTCACTACTTCTCGCCGTGGATTTCTTTACGTGGTCCGTGCGGAGATCGTGCTCGGCTGTCCGAGAAATTTCAAGGGAACCGTGGCCGACGTGTCGAATCCTTTCCCCGTTAATTACGTGCTCTCGAAAGACAAGTGGTTAGTCGAGTCGAGTGGTTCTTTCGACCGATTGAGCCAAAAAAAAACAAAAAACAATAGCCACAGGCATACCTAGTATAGGTAATGTAATGTAATATAATAGAGCGTATTCTAATGTAACCGCAGAGATACTCACTGGCACTAAGGCTGGCGGTGGCGGTGAGTTGGTGCTGCGTAGGCGTTGACGCCGGATTGACCGCTTGTCGCCTGGATGGCGTGGCGTACTGGGTCGCCAGGGAATCGTTGGAAGACGAGGCATAGCTCCAGGACGAAGCGTCGACCGCTGCTCCGACCCCCGTGGTCGTCTGCTGCGCCGGGTACGACGGGCTGTATCCTCGAAAGCTGGGCCTGCCGCAGAACGGTTGCGAAAATCCTGGTAGGGCTTGGTGAGCCACCGTACCGGACGACTTGCCGCTGCCGGCGTAGTCCTCCGAAATCGCGGCAAGACCTGCGTCCAAACCTACGTCGTTACGGACGATACGGGAAATATGGGGCGCGGTTGCAAGCGACCAGCTAATTACCTTGAGAGTTCCAAAGCTGCTGAGGCGAGCTGGTCAATTCCGTGGAACTGGCGGTCATGTACGGAAGCGCGTACGAGCCTCCGGTTCCTGTTGCGCCTGCGGCCGTCATCGAGCCAACGCCGCTCATCGTACGGTACAACGAACTGAAACAAACATTTCGCACACGCTTGATACATTCTGGGTGAAACTGGCGTGGAAAAAAAAAAGAAAAAGAGTCCGACCCGTTGCGGCGAGCCTTTTCGCCCTAGCCACTAGATAGAATAGGGTAAATCCGGGAGACGCGGTCGGGCCGGAGAGTTGGTCGTGTCGCTATATTTCAGAGTCTATACGTAAAAATGCATTAAAGTGCAGACCAATTGCTTCTCTAGAAGCCAAATAGTTGAATGAATAGCGTTATTTCGCTTCCTTCTGTGCTTTTCTGGATTTATAGGCTATAAAAGGTAAATTGATGTTACATTTAACCTCTTTTGTCAAACAGCGGTTGTACGGAATCGTATTTAAAATATACTTCTAAGTTTATTTTCCTTTAATGTTTGGAATAATAAGATAGTAGAAATGTTGAGGGACAATGCAGCCAAAGTATTTGGCCATATTAACTCTTCCTCTCAAAGCTAACGAGAAGACCATGTCTCGCTGCAGAAAGGTGAGATGGTCGAGTTATGATTTTTTTATTATTTTTGTTTATTTTTTATTATTATTTTATTATTATTTTTGTTTAATTAGTTTATTTATTCACCTTCGTATTCATTTGCCTTGCTAATCGCCAGTAGGTAATTCACTTTTTCTTTGATAGGGTAAATCCGGGACACGCGGTCGACCTAATATAAAATGGCTATTAAAACTAATATAGATATTACTTATTTTATCAGAACAAACCTAATATGTTCAGAATTTTATGCCAATTCAGAAAAACTGGTCGATATGTGCTTTAAGACAATATTTACTGTAAATCGGGTTGAAAACTGAAGTCATGACATCTGACCACCTCTCCCGAGGTGCCGGGAGAAATGGTTTTCGTCGTTGGCAGAGACTACTCACATAATTATTCATGGAAAATTAACAAAGGATAAAGCAAAATTATTTATGAGTGAATAAAACTACGGATTCATTGATATTTAATTTGTTTACGCTAAACAAGTAAAGAACACATCAAAGAAAAAGCGAATTACCTACTGGCGATTAGCAAGGCAAATGAATACAAAAGTGAATAAATAAACTAAATAAACAAAAATAATAATAAAATAATAATAAAAAATAAAAAAATAAACAAAAATATTAAAAATATCCTAACTCGACCATCCCACCTTTCTGCAGCGAGACATGGTCTTCTCGTTAGCTTTGAGAGGAAGAGTTAATATGGCCAAATACTGCATGGCTGCATTGTCCCTCAATATCTCTACTATCTTATTATTCCAAACATTAAAGGAAAATAAACTTAGAAGTATATTTTAAATACGATTCTGTACAACCGCTGTTTGACAAAAGAGGTTAAATGTAACATCAATTTACCTTTTATAGCCTATAAATCCAGAAAAACACAGAAGGAAGCGAAATAACGCTATTCATTCAACTATTTGGCTGCTAGAGAAGTAATTGGTCTGCACTTTCATGCATTTTTACGTATAGACTCTGAAATATAGCGACACGACCAACTCTCCGGCCCGACCGCGTCTCCCGGATTTACCCTATGTTCTTTACTTGTTTAGCGTAAACAAATTAAATATCAATGAATCCGTAGTTGTATTCACTCATAAATAATTTTGCTTTATCCTTTGTTAATTTTCCATGAATAATTATGTGAGTGGTCTCTGCCAACGACGAAAACCATTTCTCCCGGCACCTCGGGAGAGGTGGTCAGATGTCATGACTTTAGTTTTCAACCCGATTTACAGTAAATATTGTCTTAAAGCAAATATCGACCAGTTTTTCTGAATCGGCATAAAATTCTGAACATATTAGGTTTGTTCTGATAAAATAAGTAATATCTATATTTGTTTTAATAGCCATTTTATATTAGGTCGACCGCGTCTCCCGGATTTACCCTATACACGCCCATACCCATGGGATCTCGAGTAACGCACGCTAAAACTCGCCAACGGTCTGCCCCCGTCGCTGATTCGATCCGGCTGGGAAGCCAGGCCGGAAACGAGAACCGTTTTCTCCGTTCTCAGTTCTCCGATCCATCGAGCCGTAAATGCGGGCGCGTGCCAAAACAGGACGTTTCCCTATGTTCCCTTTCGACCAGCAACTCCCGAGAACATAACTACTCCATTATCATTACCACTAACCATTACCGTCGCTATTAACGTTACCGTTACCATTAGCATCGACCTCTGTCTATACCTGAAGCTCGGTGACGTAAACCGTTCGACTTCTCTAGACCCCCGGAGGCGTTCGCTTCGAGCCCAAGCAATCGCTGAAACATTGTGCGCGGCAGCACGTGCGAGCTCCCGAGCAGCGTCGAGGAACAATTGGCCGCCAGCATTCGTTGCGCAATTAAACAGCGTGGACGGTGGTTCGCGTCAGGCTTTCCGGGTCTCGCTCGCGAAAGCGACCAATGCTTCTGCGGCCAGCGGCGCATCTGATTATCGCGGAAAGAACGCGGTAAATATCGGCCGTGCAACACAAACGAAAGCGAGAAACGCGCGACCTTGGCGTTTCGCGCGACTCCGCGGACTCCGCGGCTCCGCGACACGTACAGTCGGATCGGTACGTGCTCCGCGGACACTTTGCGGACTGTCCTGAAACAATTTCAAACCGAGGTAGCTTAGGGAACCGCGTTCCGTTCCGCGTAAAGGAAACATCGATAACGGTCCGCGCGACGTCGACCTTCGCCAACAAAAACGGAAAGCGAGGAAACGCGACGATAAAACACGGCCGATGACGGTAACTTCGGGTAACGTAAGAGTCTCCCGACTCCTCTCGGGCTCGGGAACAAAGACGCCGAATGCTCGTGTAGCTACGCGTTGCGTTGGGTATACCGGGTATACGGAGTAAGGTAAATGTCCCAATACCTGGACATTTAAGGTATGGCGTACACACATTTCAGAATTTTTCAGTTATACAATTCGATTTATATAAAAACGATTTTGCAATTACATGGGGCATCGTGTGTACTTTATAATTAAAAAAAAAAAAAAAACACATATTGTAGGAGTGAATGATTTTGTGAAATATTGAAAATTCATGGACCTTACAATGGCCCGATACTTGGACAGCTTAACTAGTATGTCCCGGCGTCCCGATTTTACTGTCCCATTACATGGACACATAATGAAACATCAGCAATTTGGATGTTTTCTAGAGAATATAAATAAAAAAAACAACACAATAGTTTTTTCTTTTTGCATATTTCTTCTGCATAAGTAATTTATTCAAATCAGTAAACAAACTTGAGAAAAAAGAATCTATTATTGAATGACTAATTTTAAGGTTATGTGTAGTCGTGTGTAACATCGACTGGTTAGCAAATCAGATAAATCCAATACTAAAATGCTGTAAACCGGACAGTTCAAGAGAATAAATTGTTTTTTACGAAAGTGTTACAAATATACCAAATATATATATATATGAATATATTTTACTAAATATTTGAATAATTGAATAAAATAGTTCTTTTTTGGATAAAGCGAATATTAAATGTACTAATCAGTATTATTTGCACCAGTGTCCAGCTACTGGGACGTGTCCACGTATTGGGTCTTTTACCTTATGCTGGTTTCAGCCACGCATGGCTGATCGAGCGCTCCTCCCCCACGGAACTGGTTAGAGTTAGAACCACTCGACGTCGATAGAGATACCTCCAGCACCAGGTGCTGCCTGGTAATCAGCTTCCTCGTAAACCACTAACCTAACCAAAGGAGTAGGCAGTACGTAGGAAAGCCAGACAGCACGTGCTGTACGTCTGCGACACGAATTTCTACGATAGAACGACCCGCACTAACGGTGGCAAGCCGTGCGCAACGATGCGAGCACGTTAGTTTCCCGACTCGTGCTTCCACTGCACAGTGGTCTGGATGGTGGCCAAAATTCAGTTTCTCAACTTCAACTTCACAATGTCATTTTTTTTTTATGAATTGACAACCCTCGGGTGCTTCTACATCCGCATAGCTTTCCCTTTTCAGATGATTCTTTGATTAGATATAATATTACAAAGACAAAATCACGAAATTTTATGTGAATCTAATTGTTTTAATTACTCATTATAGAACATCAAAATACGCGTTTATATCATACAGTTATATAGGTAAGGAAGTATATTTCAGTTATTTATATGTGTCATAGGCATTTTTTAGTCCATGAACAAATAGTGCAATGTTTATATGAATTTAAACTTTGAGAAGGCTTATAAAAAAAATGATTAAGTGAAATTAACATCGGACTTTTTTTACATGATAGCTTACGCAATTGTTAACAAGAGCATGTTAATTTCAAGTGCAACCTCCTGCAACCTTCAATTTTATGCAGACTTTTAGAAATGACGCTCGAAGTGTTTGGGCGTCCCGTACGCGTGTATTTTTAATGTTTTATTTTTTTTTTAAGTCAAAGATAATGTTAGAGCTGAATCTTTTTTCTCTTTTTTCTCTAGTACGGCTATGATTTTTAATTTTGACTATAAAATACTGCTTTCCAGACCACAATGCGCGCCATATTGAATCCGCCATTTTGAATTTTGAATTTTTGGTGCCAAATTCGTTATCAGCGACCTCAAGAACCCTTAATCACCAAGTTTCAGAAAGATCAGAATTTTGGCCGCTAAATGTAGATATCCCCAGACCACTGTGCACTCGCCCGACACGTCCTTTAGCGTGCTCGATAACTCTGAATCTCGCCGACGCGACGCCATTCACCCTCCAAACTATCCTGCGAATCTCCTTGCCCGGCCGGAAGTCAGCAAAATAACATAACTGACCAATGACGCGCCGCGCCGGTAACCGGAAATCATCGAGACCACTTTGTTCCTTCGTACGTGTGTATAGTGTGTGCATACGTACCCGATACTTCTCCCTTTCGTCGCGGACGTGTCTATTTACGTACACGCAAGTCTATACGCAACGCGACGCACTCATACTCAAAGGAACTCAGCAACCAAAGGCTCGCTCGAGTTTCTTCCAAGAACCTTTCCCAGACGCTCTCGAACGTCCGTTCGAAGGATCGCTCGCGATCTCCATTTCTCCACCGATCCTCTTTCTCTCTCGTTAGACCTACTCCCTTCGCGATTACATTCGCCAACCCCGCCCCCCGACGACCGTCTCTCCCTCGGGCTCTGTCGCTCTTCCCGCTTCTCACGCCGAAGCCCAGTAAAATAGAAACAGAGGAAAAGAGAACAAGGAAGAGAAAAGAAAGGGAAATGTTTCATTGGGTCCGCGAAGAGTGCAGACTTGGTGAAATACGATCCAGAAGGACGATGGCGACGAATGGGGTTATAGCCCTTGCTACCGGACCGCTATCTGAATCCGTCGAGCCGATAAGACTCTTCTCACGATAGCGGATCACAGACGAACACCGGACCGCGATCCAATGATGAAACGTAGCAAACGCATCCCTGGGCCGTCTACGCCTCGCGCCTTGGCAGCTTGTACTACTCCATTCAATTCCCGTCTCCCGTTTCGAAATCCTACCAAGTGTTTTCTCCGCGTTACCAGCTTCGCGGCCGTTTCGCCGTTCGAACCGTCCACCTCCGCCCACCCGCAGGCGAACCTCCTCGTTTATTTACGAGCACCGTTGTCGCGGCTGCTATCAGCTTTCCCGTTTACTTTGCTTTCGGTCGCAACAAAGTAGATAAAGTAGAAACATTGCTCGCGCGAATGCAAATCCGAGGAAGGGAAGGGCGGAGGGAAACGGACTATGGCGGACCTACTTAGGCGTCGAGTCACAACGGAATGGAATGGAGTGACGTGGAATAGGGTGGGTTCCGTCTACCCACAGGCAGGACCGAAGGAGACGAGCCTAAACCGACTGACCCCCTACATGTCAAGTAGGTATCCGCAGCGGCGAAAGGGCAGAAATAAAGGCGGTTCCGTGTGTGGAAATCAAGATGTGCTGGGCGTTTCTCGGGATTCGCCTCTATTTCTCGCGAAAGACAAATCATTGGCAATGAAAGTAGGTAAACGATGAGAAAAACACTCACTGCATGCTCTCGGGCGTGATGCTCTGGACAATCATGAATTCTTGGTCCTCTTTCCCCTCCGCCGTTTCTGCCGCTGCGTTCGAGTTTCAGTCCACGGCCGCGACCATAAGAGGACCAATAAACTGAACGGACGCGAGCAGATCCAAAGTACCGAAAGAAAACGGTTGCTATCCGTTGGACGATGGTGACAGATCAGACGCGAACCGGGCGGAATATAATCCGACAGTGTGCTCGAAACTTTGAAGCGATTGGCGTTGAAGAACCTCGAACGTGGTCAGGACTTCCCCTTCCGCCAACCCTTTCTCCATTCCTCCCTTCCATCGTCTCGTCGCGTCTCTTCTCGTCTCCTCTCCTCTCCTCTCCGTTCCCCTACCCGCCGCTCCTCTCCTCTGATTTCAGTTCGCTGAGTGTCCCCTCTCGTGATACCTACTTGCTCCCACCCCCGACTAACTACTCTATTCAACGTGTAACGTGAGTCCCCACCAGGTTGCCTCGATCTACCACCGAACCTGGCTATGCACCACTGCCGCATGCGATCAACGTATGTTTCGCGGCTCCTCTTCCTCTTGCCTTTGCTGTTCAGTTTACAAGTATATAGTTGTAGCTGCGCTCCTGGTCACCATCGCGGTTCCCTTCGAATCGAAGTCGAGTCCAATCTAGCGATTACCTACTTCCAATCGCCACGCGCTCGAGTCAAGGAAAAGGTTGAGGGAACAACGCTTGAAACTGCGCTACTGAAATTGCAAGTCTGTTGGTTCTCGAAACAAGCCGCTCGTTGCAATTCCAAAGCGAAACAACTATGTCCCATCTCTGTGACTAATCGCAAGTTAAGTAGCTATGCGTCTTTATGAGACAGGCTCCGGTGTTTGGATGGAAGGGCTGTTGGGTATAGGCTGAGTGATGTCGCTGCGAAGATTTGTGGGTGAAAGGAATAGGGGCACTTCGACCGGGGCCCGCGGGGGGAAGCGTTCGGAGCTCTGCTCGATGTAACGTCACACGATACCAAAAGGTTTCTCGGAACGCGATGGGTACGACTCTCCCGGACTGTAAACCCTGGGATGATTCACGGCGGACTTGGCGTCAGAGAGCAGCGATTACGATTTACGCGCTCTCCGGTTTCGTTCTTGACAAACAATACGCCAAACGATTACGCAGAGACGAATCATCGGCAGAGCTCACTGCGGAAAAACACGAAAGGGAAGAGAATGGAATTGGATTCTCCAACGAAAGCAAGGCGATAAATAACGTCCGGGCGTCTAATTAAGAATAAGGGAAAGGCAGACGCGCCGGCGGGCGATGGACGGCGACGCTTTGCGTCACCGGACCGTGCGCTAATCTCGATAGAGCGATATGCCGCAAAAAGAGAAACGAAAAGCAGAGCGTCCTCTGCACCCGAACTTTAGATATCAAAATTCGAAGGTCGTGGCCCGTGCACGTGCACGCCGCATGAGGAAATCGACAAACACGAAACACGAAGGACGACCACGGCCGTACGATGACGAAAAACTTGCGGCGAGCCGCGCTTCGCTTCAGCGCTCGCTTCCTCTTCATCGCGATCCTTAATTTTCATTTCCTCTTACCTACGCTCTGTTTTAGGCCAACTCACGGCAATTGCCCGCGACACGAGCTAATTCCAACGCCTCGTGCCCAATCGAACGCAAAATATATCAAGCGTAAATGACACAGCTGATAACACCCCGTTCTCTCCAAGCGAGACGGATAGCGCGATCGAAGAATCGTTTCTATCGGTCAATAAACTCTTATCGCAACCGCGTACCAACTAACGAACCAATGAACCAATAAACCAACAAAACCAACGTACGAACGAACGCACGAACGAATAATCCAGCTCGAGTACAAATCCATCGATTCTCTCGATCGCAGTGAGATCGTGAATATGTCTGGTGAGTCGCGCGCAAAAAAAAAAAAAAAAATAACACGACGAACGTGATAAGAAAAGCGCCGTAGAGCGCGCAGTATAGCGAAAGGTTGCCGAAGCAAAAGTTGGATAGTGGAGATCCAAGGGACGCGAGACTCGTGCCTGGGACGAATCGGTAAACACTCAGAGACATTGTTCGTTTTCACTGTTAGCATAGGGCCGGAGGAGGCGTCACACTGTTTTCCATCGACGGTTTAGCTTTATTTTCGGTCTTGTATCGCCTGTGCCTACGCCTACGTATACAACTATGGGAACAGAGCATTTTCTAAGCCGTCGTGTAAACATTTTCGCGAATGGTAAACATTCGTGCAGCCGCTATGCAGCACATCGGCATGGGCAGCGGCAAGAGGGACTGGGAACGGGAACGGTGAACGCGGCGTGCTCTCGCTTCAGCGCAATAGGTGTCGATCGCGTGGCTCGAAAAAAATGGGCCCGTGGAAGGAACGGTTTGCGAGCAGATTGAAAGGGACACCAACCTGGAGAGCGAACCACTGGGCGAATGCGGAGTCGATGGTCCCTGCTCCTGATGATGATGATGGTGATGAGGTGTCGCGGCTGCGTGGTGAGCGTAGATCGATTCCATGTACAGCTGATCGGAGACTCGGTCAGCTTCCTGAGCTAGACCGTGATTAGTCTGCACCGAGGACGGGGGCTGCATAGCTGTCAAGTGAGCGTACGATTGCCTTCCTTGCTCGGTCGGGCTGTATCCGCCGTCCGTCTGCCCTTGCCGATGTGGCGACGCGAGTCCTTGATCATCGCGAGGACTATGGCTCGAACTGGGCGAGCTACCGGTACGAAGCGTAGGTGATCCTACACCGCCGCCGCTCACATCGCCACCACCGCCTCCACTTCCACCGTTTCCACTGACACTGCCGCCACTGCCTCCGCTTCCGCCTCCACCGCGACCACTACCAGCTCCACCTCCACTTCCACTACCACCACCACCTCCGCCTCCTCCCGCACGTATCTGATGCTGAAGATACGCTTCGTCCGATAAAACTTCCTCCAGCTGGTGGTGATGATGATGCTGCTGATGTTGATGCTGATGCTGATGAGGATCATTTGGCCCGACCTCGTTGCCAGAGTTGGTCGCGCCGGCGGTGTCGAGGTTCGGGAAAAGCACCCCAAGGGTAAAGTCCCTTGCGCCTCTCATGGCTGCCGTTATCCCGCTCACTCTCTCCACGTCCTCGTGATCTACCTCTTGAGCTTGTTGGTGCGTCGATTGCTCTTGGGACTGGCACAACGACTGCGACTCTGACGAGGACTCCTGCTCGTCCAAGCGGCGATGACTCGCCGAAGAGAGCTCCGTGTGCTGGGACGTGTCCGACTGCAAGTGGTGGTGGTGTTGGTGGTGGTGGTGCTGCTGCTGCTGGTGATGATGGTGTTGATGGTGGTTACGGTGATGGTGGTGCTGCTGATGGTGGGGGTTATGATGATCGGTTACGGTCGGCGAGAGCGTCTCAGTAGCGTAACGATGCATCGTGGAGCGAGGCGCGTGACTGCCGAGACGATTTCCCTCCGACAATGCCGAGGCCTCGCCAGCCCGCCGACTATCCCCTCCCTCGGCAGCCGACAGCTCTCTCGCCCTCAATTGAACGTATTGCGGTTGGTGGTGGTGCGACTGACGATGTTGCTTCTGCTGTTGCTGTTGTTGCCGTCGCTGTTGCTCCTCCTTCCCCGGGTCGCCGCCCTCGGCGAAATCGCTCGAATCCTGCTCGAGATAACCCCTTCGCAAGCGACGCGATAGTTTGTTAAAAGTTCAGAAGGCAAATTCTGCGCTCCACAGCTGGCCGAAGGTAACCGTCCGAAATCTCCCCCTCGCGACAATTATGCCTATACGCTATCTAGCCCGCGTGGTGATATCGCTTGGATTTGGCCTGGCATCGATACCGTGCCCACGATACAAAGGGAAAGAGCAAGATTGTGAAAACACTTGAGTTCGTTCCTTACCTTTCGACAGAGGTTTCATGAAGGTAATCGAGTGGATGTAGGTCGTAGGTAGAGCTGGCGTCGTTTTCATGATCGACAGAGGCCGTGATAGCCAGCGATCCGGCCGCGGCGGTGCCCGGCTCCACGATCGCGCCATTTTCACTTTCCTGCTGGCCCGCCTCCAGCACGCCCACGTCGTCCACGCCTTCTACGCTACCGCGCCTTTCGCACGCTAGCTGCCGCCGTTGTTGGCGTTGTTGGCGTTGTTGCTGCTCCCGTTCCCGAATAAGCTTTCCACCCGTCACGACCTCCGATCGAATCGGCGTCCTTGCTCCTCCTCGCTGCTCCTTGTTGTCCTGCGCGGTATCGGCAGTCCCCGCAACCACCACTCTGCCCCTCTCGCCTCTGCACTCGACCGGCCCATTCTCGTACTCGATCAACGCTGCGAACATCGCGACCCGTGTCAATTTATATTCGTATGCGGGACCATTGCAAGCGGGACGTATGCACGAGTATGTATGTATGTATGTATGACGACCAATGACCGTTTCGCAGATATACGTATTCTATCGAATCTTCTCACTTCCTCGGCAACAGCGATTCGGCATCGTTCAGTTGCTGGCGAAGATGGTCCGAACGATACGAGAAGCTCTTTTGGTATCCGCTAGCGGCTAGCCTGGCCGGTCGATTAGATTGAAACTCTCTATGTACTCGGCCAGTGCCGACGACACGGACAAACTGTTGCTAGCCGGTACGTTACAAAAATAACTGGTCGCCCCGTTATCTATTGCTCGTTAGCGACCGCGCGCACTCGCACGTTCTCCACGTTCGCGATCGTGTGTTTGCGCACACGCATCGAACCGCGGTATTACCTACTACATATGTAAGTATGTATGCATGTCGTTTTGCGCTTTCGTTTGCATTTGCATTTGCATTTACAGTTGCGTTTACGTTTGCCCGCGCATCATAAAGCGGATCGATCGCTGTGAACGGGGGACGAGTTACCCGGGCAGGCCAAGCGCAAAAACAAAGGTCGAGGGTGGAAGAACTGTAGAGAGAGGGGGACGACGATGAGGGAGAGCAAGAGAAGCGAAGAGACATTTCGCGAGCAGTGCTTCAGCTTCAAGATAAAGAGTATTATTTTTAATTCCCAAAGGTCAATCGATGGCAACTGTAAGCGAACGTAAGTGACGAGAAAGCTACGTACGATCCGTGTCGCGGGGGAAACTATGAAGCGGAATCGTTCGTATGGCGCTTGACGACTCTCCGCTGGCTCTCCACTGATTATCGATCGATTATCGCACGATTGCGAAATCCACCTATCTAAGATCGTTGTACTCGCAATGACGAAGACAAAGATAGTGGTAGAGGCGGCGGGTAAAACGAAAGCGAAAGCCGAAGAGGAAGAGAGGGTGCATGAATCTGAAGACGAAAGTAGAAGGGAGAAGGGAGAAGGGAGAGTGAAAGTAGTGGTACAGAAACAGGTACGGTACTTGTCGAAATTTCGAAAGAAAAATCCGAGTTGGTGGCTGACATTGGATTCGGCGAGGATTTTTAAGAGCCCCGTCGGCGAAGCTGGCCGATGAGTAGACGGTATCTTCCCTCGAAGACGGTGCATATCAATCGTTTAACATTCAACCGACCTTATTGTCGTTACCTAATCGAATTGGAAAGGTCAGGCTCGCCGGATTATCTGGCGGTTCGTTTCGCGGCGAATTCTATTAAAAAACATATTTTTTCGCGAAAGGTCTAAGTACGAATCCAGCCCCGCTGCGCCGCGCCGTTGGCTCGGGTCGGCCGTCTCTTCAGCTTATCGAAGACGAAGCTCCATTGTTGCTCGGTCGAATCGAATCCGTAGCGAGACGCGGAGTCGCGGTGGCGTAGTGCCGTGACCCCGATTAATCACTCGGACGAAGAAAATACTCGATCGATGCCGCACCGAAGAATCTTCTCCTCGGCCTTATTGCGAAACTAGGCTGCGCCGTCCAACACGGACAGATTCCCGCCACCCCTCTCGCGGACCGATCACAGTCGGTGTAGTTCTTATCGGATGTAACGCGCCTTTCGAAAATCAAAGTGAAAATATTTTGGTCAGTCTCGACTCTCCTGCCCGATGCCGATTAGCAGCCGCTATACACGCATGTATTGTAACGCTCTCTCTCCCTCTCTCTCTCTCTCTCTCTCTCTCTCTCTCTCTCTCTCTCTCTCTCTCTCTTCTCGCTTTCTCTGTATCAGAAGCGGACCAGCGTGAACAATACGCTTGTACTTTGGCTGGCAAGTTGTCGACAATTCTGGGATCCCGTATCGTTCTATGGATTTCGTAAGCTACCATTATAGAAAGAACGGCTCTAAATGTTGTTCGTAGAAACGGTAGCGAGAGAGAAGAGAATCCGAGTCGCTGACGGAGCGGAAGACGTTTTATACATCGGGGGCAGAGGTTGCCCCCTTATCTTCTTGGCCCCATAAAAACGTTCTCTGTTATCCGCAATGTAAGCGACCAAGACGGTGTATATCGATGCGGTTTATAACGAGATTTTCAGAGATTGAATAGCTTCTTTATCTCGACCGCCTGGAACCTCCTCCTCCTCCTCCTCTCCTCCTCCTCCGCATTCTCCGCTGCGTGCACGTATGCCGCTTATTCTTCCTCCTACGCGAAGGGATCCAACAAGCCTCCTCCCTTATTCTTTCATTTTCGTCTGTGTACAAAGGTGCACGCACCACACACCTACATTGGGAAACCAAGAATTTCGATACGCCAACTAGTGACAAAAAATTGAACTACTCAGAGTAGGCTGAAATCCGTCGAAGTCCATATGATTATCAGTGTTTATATAGACATGTTGTGAAAAACGAGTGTTTTTAAATTTTTTGGAACACTAAGTTTTTACTTATTCGATTAATAAATACTTATTCGGAATGTTTGGTGGGATCCAGCCTACTGTCAATAGTTTGCCAACTTACCACCGCAGCGCTGAAATCTAAGCCACGCCTCCACTTGGTTTCCCAATATTTCGCCAGATTTCCATAGTTTCTCCAATTCAGAGGAATGATTGGCGCGATATTTCGTGGATCGTGGTGTAGGGTAGACCGGGGGCGGTAGTAACAGGGGGGGGGGGGGCGAATGTAACACGCTAAATATCTCAAAACATATAATAGATATTAACACCAATTTTGGATATATGATGAAGAATGACATTTGGAATATACACATCCGTGCCCTAAGTGTACAGATACGCAATAGACATGGATAGTGAAGAAAACAACTTTTCGATACCCTAAAGTAACTTTTCCTTACTGACTTAAAATTGTAATATAAACACTCCCTTTGCGAGTATGTGCTTGTTCGATTTTTTAATCTGTAATTCGACCTTTTTTAAACTAATATTGATCGTTACTTGGCACTTTTAAGCGTCTCGTTAGTCAAAATTTATAATTTAAGTTCAAAAGCATGATCGGGGGCGATTGTAACATCGGCAGTCGGGGTCGGTTTTACCGCAACAGAACCGAATAGGGACAAAGAAGGCGGATGATATTGTCTTATTTGCATGAAATCGTATAGCATAGCACAAGCAAACCAAATGAAAAATGGGTGCAATATACTGAATGTAAGGATTGAGCGGATGAAGAATGCACCAGCCAAAACGCCTTTTATTTCTGCCACAATTGCGATACCACATAATTTATTATAGATTTTACTTTTTTCATTTATTATTATAATTTAAATCAATAAATATTTTAATTTTGTAAAGTTATATTTGTGCTACTATCGACTCCATGCAGTGTTACAACCGACCCGGGGTCAGGGACGGCTGTAACACTTTCTCCGCTTCTCATTTTTTATTAATAACCGGAATATTACTTGACATACAGCGAAACTGTTGTGGCTCAAATAATGTCAGATAAACAAGTAACATTTTCGTAAAAAAAACTTTTGTTGTAACTGTAATAGTTTTTGCGTAATCGTATTCCAAAGTCAAAGTGTTACTACCGCCCCCGGTCTCTACCCTACATCGTTTCGTAATCAGTACGCTTCTTTCGTGGTCTCCTCTAGATTCCACGAGATCACGGAGGAAAGAATTCCGGACGATCGAGCCGATTAGGTAAGTACCTACTAACGATAAGATGTAACTCTGAAACGGCGCTCTTCAGTTATTCACTGTTCCTGTCGAACCGCTCCGTGAACGGACAACGAAGCCATTGTAAAAAGATTGAGCGTCCTTTTTGGTAAAGCCGTGCCGTGCCGTCTCTTTCCATGCCGAGTCGAGACCAAGACACTGTCGTCGCTTCCGAAAAAACGGAAATTTTTACATTCGACGTTGCCCAAGTTCCGCCGCAGTTTGCGCACAGCTGAGATATGCGTAACGTACCTATTTATGTAGGCATACGTACTTTATCTCTGCCACTGCAAGGGTGCGAGCGCCGAAGAAGGAAAGCGCACTCTCTTGGTGTCGCTTTTCGATTGGATAATGGATATTGAGGCAAGCGTGTCCGCGTCCGCGGCCGCGACCACGTCACGTACACGTATCCTCGCTTGATAGAAGGTGATAACGCTGATAAGGTGATACGAACCGGCACGCGACCAAGATAGGCGGTTCCGACAGTGCAGTAAGTACTTGCAGACCAACTGCTTTCGCACTATTGGCAACCACTGTGCACGACCATCCATCTTATTCGTCGCGATTTCGGGAAACCAACAATTTCACGCTTATTGGACAGAGCGCGTATCTTGTACAGGTAGCTATCGTGGCGTATTGTTGATTAACGCGTTCTGCTTGCGAGCTACACGATTCTATTACGAGACGCGGCTCGCATAGACACGATTCCAATTCAAGTATGTTGGTATTAGGTATATACAGTATATAGTACCTACACGCATATACGGATATTCTCGGTCCACGTCCGAGCGAGGAGATACATAAGTATTAAGTAGGTACTGTGTTCACGTTCACGATGGGGGGTGAGCAGGGGAAGGGTCGGTAACCCGCGTTTATCTTCGTGACTGTTGGTGGCTTTATCGTTGACGTCGACGTCGTCGTCGTCCAAAAGAAATCTCGAAACCATGACTTTATAGACCGCTGCACGTCCCATTTATTTATTTATCCATTTATGTAGTCCTCGGACCCGACGGTCAGCTCTCGCGAATTTTCCAATCGTCGCGCTTGCGAAACGAACCAGCAAGTGATCGATCTCAACGATTTAGTAAACGTTTGTTTCGCGATACATACTTAGAACCACGACGAGAACGCGGCGGCGTTGGCGCTGTTGAAGCTCGTGCTACAGCGCGCGAAGGAAGGGAAGAAAGTAAATATTAAATCGGCCTGCTTACAAACGGGAAAAGAGAAAAGAAAGCCCGCGGTTGGATCATTAGCGGAGCCTCGGGGAGGGAAAGAATGCCGACCGTTGGAGCAGCGCGAGCATAGGGGGTGGAAGGGTGGTAAGGTGGTGAGGTGACCAGGTGAGAGGAAGAAAGGTGATGGGTACCCCGTGAGCCGTGAGCCATAAACCGTGCCGGAAGCGGGCGAGTGCGACGCGTCACCCAAAACCCAAAACCCAATACTATCCGGCCCCCCACGTTCGACACCTACGAGTGTGATGATAGCTGCAGTAGGTAGGCAGAGGAAGTGCAGTATATTTGGAATACCGGTATTCAAATTTACCTTCACTTTATAAACTTAAAAAATACATTGTAGATAATAAAATTATTTTCTTTTACGATGTAATTCAGGCTGAAAAATCACAATACAGGAATAATCTTAGGTAAATATAAATGGACAACGCTGGCCGAAACCGACGTGAAACAAAAACGTCACTAAACTTTGGAATATTCCAAATTACCAACAGCACTGCAAATATGCTGCACTTCATCTACGCGCACCTACTTTTATCGGGTGTAAGCGTCGTTCAAAGCTGCGCGATGCACGAATGCTCCAGTAACCACGGACCAAATCCACTCGGCTACGAGGAGAGATCGTATCAGGTTTCGGTCATGTTTTTTACCAAACGTGGTCGAGCATCGTACTACCCCTAAATAGTCCCGGATTCGTTTGGCCCCATTAACTTCCCGACCGGCCTGCGACCGTGTCTTGAGAAAAGAAAAATGGGCCATGAATCTCGGCAACTGGCAATTATCGATCCTTTACTTAAGAGCGCGAGAAAAAGTAGGTTTAATTATGTCTCGCGAAGCCTATGTACATGCATAGCTACATAGGGGAGAGTAGGGTAAATCCGGGAGACGCGGTCGACCTAATATAAAATGGCTATTAAAACTAATACAGATATTACTTATTTTATCAGAACAAACCTAATATGTTCAGAATTTTATGCCGATTCAGAAAAACTGGTCGATATTTGCTTTAACACAATATTTACTGTAAAACGGGTTGGAAACTGAATTCATGACATCTGACCACCTCTCCCGAGGTGCCGCACAGTGTAACGAGTATATAAGAAAAAAAATCAAAAATCAATTTTCCATTACGATACTGTTATTTACGTGTAATTGATATGTTAATCATATTTATTCACAAAAAAAATAATTTTTAACATAAAATAATTCATTAATATATATTTTTGTCCATAATAAAAGTAAAACAAATAAAATATATATTTTTTTAAATACATTTAAACACAAATTAATAACAAACATATGAAACAATTATAAAAAAAATAAAATTATTTTTTTAAATAAATTAATAATAAATAAATTTTTTAAATAGATAATAAATTTAAAATTATTCATTCTTATTATATATCTTCATCACTGTCAGTTGAATCTGAAGGAATTGGAAGCTCAGTGGATTTTAAAACTAAATATTCTAGCACAGATTTGTCTAGTTTTTTGTTTTATTATGTGAATTTTTTCTTATGTGGGAGCAGTCGGGAGCAGACAAAATTTACACCAAATTATAGGACATGAAAGGAGCTAATTGTAGTAAAAAAATGAAAGAACCGATATGTTTCGTTTTTTTTTAATTCTCTCCACAATTTAGATGATGAGACAAGAAAAGTAATAATTTAAGCCACTGGTACGTATTCACATCTTTAAATGCGAGAATTTTTAATTAATAAAGCGAAAAACGGATATATTTTGCTTATTTTCAAAAAGAAAAGAAAGAGAAGAACTTATAAATACAACAAAAATGCAGTGGGTAAATATTTACTATGTGTAGTCTGTGGCAGTTTGCGTTTATTTATTCGACTTTGAATGTAATTACTAACCTTAAAACCGTTATTTATGTTACCAAGTTATGTTGTTCCTATGTCGGAGGACTGTTTACTATCAAATCCATAAAATGAAATACAAAATTTAAAAACCCAATTTTTTGCCTTTTGAACACGGGCCGTGACACTGTGTGCCGGGAGAAATGGTTTTCGTCGTTGGCAGAGACCACTCACATAATTATTCATGGAAAATTAACAAAGGATAAAGCAAAATTATTTATGAGTGAATACAACTACAGATTCATTGATATTTAATTTGTTTACGCTAAACAAGTAAAGAACACATCAAAGAAAAAGTGAATTACCTACTGGCGATTAGCAAGGCAAATGAATACAAAAGCGAATAAATAAACTAAATAAACAAAAATAATAATAAAATAATAATAAAAAAAAAAAATAAACAAAAATAATAAAAAAATCATAACTCGACCATCTCACCTTTCTGCAGCGAGACATGGTCTTCTCGTTAGCTTTGAGAGGAACAGTTAATATGGCCAAATATTTTGGCTGCATTGTCCCTCAATAACTCTACTATCTTATTATTCCAAACATTAAAGGAAAATAAACTTAGAAGTATATTTTAAATACGATTCTGTACAACCGCTGTTTGACAAAAGAGGTTAAATGTAACATCAATTTACCTTTTATACCCTATAAATCCAGAAAAACACAGAAGGAAGCGAAATAACGCTATTCATTCAACTATTTGGCTTCTAGAGAAGTACTTGGTCTGCACTTTAATGCATTTTTACGTATAGACTCTGAAATATAGCGACACGACCAACTCTCCGGCCCGACCGCGTCTCCCGGATTTACCCTAGGGTAAAATAGAGCGCTTGACTTTGGAGAGTGATAACATAAAATCGGGAGGAAAAAAAAGACACGGGACTTCAACAGGAGTCTTCAGTGGACCATAGACTATAAGAAAATCAAAGACTTTGGCCGGTATTCATAGTCGCTACTTATTCTTAAGCAAATGCTTAAGCATGCGGCATCCTCTACTAACCTAGTAGCTAGTAAAGGGTGTCGAATGCTTAAGCATTTGCGTAAGAATAAGTAGCGACTATGAATACCGGCCTTAGTTTCTAGACACCAAGTCATCGAATGATGGAACCATCGAATCTTGGAGATGATCAGAAACCTCGTTTCTCGCGTAGCAAGTAGCAAGGTGCACTTTCCTCGGGGAAAACTTTCACGATCGTCGACATGCGACTGCAACGTCTCCGAGCATGTAACCTGCGACCAGCAAAGCATGCGCATTAATCTTTAGGCTGTTCCAAGTCTCTGGGAAGACTGCCTATAACGACAGATATAGAGCAGAAGCTCCAGCTAAGATTTCTCCGTCGGGTAAGTTGGTGAAGAAATTACTTGGGTTCGTTTCTGCGACTCTCTTGAGGAATGTCAGCCGTCACAAGCCGCGAAACAACAAAACACAGACTGCGTGGCGTAACACGAGAAGGGAACTAATCACGCTACAGGGCATATACCCTTCTCTCTCTCTCTCTCTCTCTCTCGCTCTCTCCCCCGTCTCCTTCCCTGTCCTTCCTTAGTCCTTTCAACCTTCGCCACTACACGCTCATCCCAGGCTTTTTTTCTTCTCAAGTTCCAAACACGGTTAAGCGCCACCCTCGAGAGCCGGGGCGGCGCGGTGTTACGAACCATTAGGCATTAGGCATTTTACGACAGTCCACCGGTCACGATGCGATATAATATAGACCTATATGTATAAGTAGGTATGCATAGGTAAGGACCTACCTACCTATTTACAGGTAACGGGAGAGTAAGCTGAACGTAATCGAACAATCGAATGATCGACAATCCCATAGGAATGGATGCTGCCCTCCACAAACATCCCTGTCCCTATACTCTTTATCGGGCCGCAAGCTGACCTCGGCACGAGTAATATCTAGGTGCATAGGGCTAAAGGGGGTAATGGCGGTCACTTAAAAATAAATTGATTAGAATTTCGACCGTATATATGAGATAATTCAAAATTCAATTAGTTTCGGCGCACTGGTTCGGTCAATTTAAAAAAAGAAAATTAATATAAAGGCTGTTTTGCGATTTTTTTTTTAATATGTTTCCGACGTTTCGGTCATTGATTGTGACCCTTATCAAGGAAAGAAGAATAGAAAAGCGGTCACTTAAGTTATAATTGTAATAAAACCAAGGTATGAAGTGAAGTATTTCTTGAAAATGATTTTTTCATAATTCTAACGGTCAAGCGACAAAAATGCAATTGGTCGGGATAGCAAAAAGAAAATAGTAAATGTCGTTTTTTTAAACTTTTTTGTGAGCCCGTAATGAAAATTCAAAAGACCCGTTTGTAGATGGAACTACGTTGTATACATGCCTCAGATGTCATCAAAATCGGTCAACGTTGATCCGAGCTATAAACGCTTAAAGGTCGCAAGAATAAGGTCTTTAAAATCGGTGATTTCGGGAATTTCGCGATACGTAGTTCGGGGCGCGAATTCGTGGGGAAGAATGCTCGAGAGGGAGCGAGAAAGAGAGGGACAGAGAGATTGAGGCGTAAACGTAGCGGAGGGGGAGCGAAGCAGCAATAAATCAGTCGCGAAGAGGTCGAAGGTCGTGAGCGGTGCCTCGCTATATTCACATCGAGGGCGTAATGGGGTATTAAGTCGAGAGGGTTTTCGAGTTAATTTTCTAGCCTCGAGTCGCAGCTGCAGATGAGAGACGGTTATTAAGTAGTTTAGAACCGATACAAGTCGCAGTCGTCGCGGTCATTTCGTCGTAGCGTCTCGCCTATGATTGCCGGCGTTGAAACAGCCAGAGGAATCGAATTTTCCACTGCGACGATCGATCGATATTAAGATTATCAAGGGATTCACTTGGCGCCCGGACACCACTGGCAATCCCCGCAGACGCCGTGCTGCTTTTAGAGTCAGAGTTGGCTCGCAGTTTGTTATTATTGCTGTTCGGTGTTTGTCGCCTGACTCATCACCCGCTAGAATAAGCAAATAAACGGCTCTCAAGGGTCTTGCGGTTCTCTTGACCCAGAAAGCTGAGAAATAGGTGCAACCGCGTGAAACCGTCCCGGAAAGGGTAGGTACTTCGCCCTTTTGTTTCTCTACAAACGAGGCCTCGTGTTTACAACACCGCCGAAAGATTAACGCGGAAAGCTATGAACGTGTGTCATCGGGCACAGTATCCCATGCAAATACGTGAGCATGTTGTTAAATTCTGTCGGCAGAGAAAGTATTCCGAATATCCCGTGGTAAAAAAAGTTGTCGGTAATGAAAGGCGGGGAAAGATGGTCTCTGCATTTGCTCGCCTACGTGGACTCGGAAATGATGGCGAGGGGTGGAGTGGAGTAGAATTGTTTGCGTTGCAAGCAAGCAAACAGGCAGGCAAAGCAGGCAGGCAGGCGAGGCAAGGCAAGGCGGGCAAGCAGCGAGCGAGCAGGTTTACGGTACTCGTTGGTCTGCCGGCGAACAGCAGTTCTGACGTCACATCCTGCGTGGGCGGACATCCGGCTTCGTTGCCGGACTCCTGTCCCAGAGCGATAACAAAATCTACGTTTGTTAGGCGAGGAGAAAGAAAGCGCGGGAGACGGAGGGAATAGTTTGCCGCTACCACCCTATTCCTCCCGAGTGTCCCAAGTTGGCGGCTCTCCACCACTTTCCTTCGTCTCTGCTCTGCTTTGCTTCGCGACTGCATAGGTGCCTATGTAACGGCTGAAGGAGCGCCCGCAATGATCGAACGAAAGAGCGGCACACGACGAACGGACGAAGGAAGAGCGGTGCGCCGCGCCGGGAGCAAATCGACCGTTGGAAATCCCATTGGGATTAACCGACGGTCGGGACACGTCCTTTGCTCTTCCCTCCCGATTCTCTTGCTCGTCCTGGGAGAGGCAACGCCAGCGACGAGCGAAGCAGCCGCAGCGGTAGGTAGATCGTAGGTACGTGGTCACGCGTATTGTACCACTTCTCAACCAACGACCAGCCAGCCGTTCCAAAAGGGGCGACTACAAATATTTGCCTCGTTATTATTTTACGGCGGTGCTTCGTTGCGTCGGATCATCCGTTTACGATCCACCTTTCATCGCTTTCCCGAAAACCAAACATCCGCAATACGCCACCGTAAAGTAATCGGAAATCCTTCGAGTAGATATTCCCGGATTCGTGTCGCGTTGGCTGCGAATTCACCGGGGTCCACGCTCCACGAGTCAGCTTGCAACTCTCCAACCAGAGTCGTTCGATCCGCCAGTCACAGATGGCATTAGCTCGCAGAACTTAAGTATCGCGATACAGCCGGGATAATTGCTCGTTATTATCAGTTTTGCGCTGGAACGAGATGGCGTGCGGCGCGGTCTGTCTAAAAAAAAAAAAAAAAGAAGGCACGGGATCGTTGAAAGGTTGACGGACAACCGACGAGCCTGGAGCTTCGGGCCTCGGGGGAAAAAATACTTGGGGAAACGTGGGCAGGAAGGAAATTAATAAATTATTTAGCTAGGCGAGCGGGACGAAAGGACTCGGCGAGCATCAGCGACACAGATCCGATCGTCCTGCAGTAACGATTCTCGCCAGACGTTTTCTCGATGGAGTGATCGCGTCTGGCGCGCGCAGATAACCGATCCCGTAACGGGGGCGTTTTAGGGGCGGTTTCCGTCCCTAAGGGACTCGCTACTCGACGCTCGTTCCTTCTCGTTCCTTCCAGCGGGTAAATATCACCGACAAACAATACAACAAGCCACGATCTCCCTCGGAGACGACCATAGCTCGTCCGGGGCACTGTTGGGCGCGACGCGACGCGACCGATAACGCCCGCATATACATACATACACGCATACCTACACAGTGCATATGTGCCGAGGCCGAGCGGCAAACCGTACGAAACCACACCGAACCGTGCGCTCCGACTTTTCGTCGCAACTCGGTGGTTTCCGTTCTCGAACTCGCATGGGAAAATAAGCCGGTTAGCTTGCTTCTCGTCTCTTATCACCGACCACCCTCGACCCGCCGCAACCACGAATGTAGGTACGAACGTACGGCCACCGGTGCTCCGTTGCGGATTGTTCAGCTGTCCCCTCCTCCAAGGTGACAAGAAAAAAACGGCGTTTGTAAAGGACGTGAGTCCGCGCACCCTCATAAACGTGGCCGCAGGTGGTCGAAACACGTTCAACCGCATCAGAAAAGGAGGAAGCTTTCCTCCTTCCTAGCCTAGCCTAGCCTAGCCTCGTTAAAGCAGTCGAGCCGTGGAAAGCGCGAGATCCTCGCTGGTGGCTCGCGCAACGCGCAGATGCCCTGAGAAGGGCCAAGCCGACCGCTCGCACACCGCGAGCTAGAACCAACTAAAGGACCAAGAAGAAACGCTAAGTGTAGCTGAGAAAGGAATGTTAGCAATGTCGCAGTTTATCTGCACGTCCTTGGCTAATCTCTGTCCGTAACAGATTACCCTATCACTGGGAGTTACGCTACGCCTCTGCCACTCGGGTATACGGTGGGCGTTTCTATCATCTCTATCGTCTATATCGCTTCTATTGTGCCGCTCTACCCCCGTGGCCAGCCCCTAAAACCTCCTCCTCCTTTCATTCACTTAATTCTCCACCGCTGACCCCTTGCGTCGAACCTTGGGTGCTCGAGTAGTCGACTAAAATCAGTGAAATGAGTGGAATAGAGATAATCTCTGATAGCGTGCAAAGGCGGCTAAGATTTGTAAAATCGGATTGGAAATTCTCAAGCTATAGTCTCACGAGTCAGCTGTACGTAGCGCGAAGCGGGACAAGGAAAGACGGTGGAAGGTAATAAGTATGTAATGAGAGACGAAAGTGGACGAGAACGGACAAGGCAAGTGGAAGCGAGGCAAAGCGGGACGATGCGTTACGTTGGGTCATGCTGCGAAGCGTTATCGCGGACCGGCCGCCAGCCGATACCTTATCTGGAGTAGTTGCACACCGACAGTGGTTCCCAACTCGCACGTATCGCGATTCTTCTTCATAATCAACCGTTTCGGGGAACACAAGTGTGCGACCTCGACCTCGACCTCGGTATTCACATTCGAAAAAGCTCGCAAACCGATCATCACCGTGCCGCGGGCTACCGAACGAATAGAGCTGGCCGAAAGTCGAAAGGCTCCTATGGAAACGCGAGATAGGCTCGGTGTTACTCGCTAACGATATCGCTCAAGGTTACATACGAGTCGGTTGCGCAAAAATGTTGTCGAGTGCGATGAAAGCCGGCAAGATTTATGCTCGCAAGCATCGGATCACCGATACTTTAGGTACTTATGTATCGCACCATCCGGATGGGTTCGCTTGACAGCGGCGCGTCGCGGCGGAGAGACTTCTCCTCAACTACGAAACGTGCCGAACGACGAATCTCAACTAGACTAAACTGGAAGAAGCCCGCTGGTAGGAAAGAGCTAAAAGTTTCTTGGCCGAGCGCCGGTGTATCGCGAGATAACTGGTATCGCGGTGGCTGGTACACCGGCCGATAGAACACCACCCACCATTTCGCACTACACGCTGTCGTGAATGTCGTGATAGAAGCCGACGCGACGCGACGGACGCGTGTGTCGGATATCGTATCGACGCCGCTAGCCTGCATTATACTATCATCCGGTATTTCGCGAAATCAGTCGTCGCGAGAATCGCTTTCAATTCGGTCGGCATCGGTGCAGTCTACTCGTTTGTTCAAGCTTTCGTGCGCCCCGCTGTCCTTTGTTCGAGGTGTCGTCGGCGCGGCGCGGCGCGGCCCGCCGCGGACCCGAGCAATTCGGATCTCACGTGCTTCGGTGGATCCCGCGTTCAAGCAACAACCGCATCCACGCTGGGAACAGTGGGCGGAGGAGTGAGAGTACGAGTGAGAAGGAGTGGGAGTTTGTTCACCGACAAGATATCCGTGTGTGAAAAGTGAGGATTTTCACGATTTCGCCAGAAACCACATAGGGTAAATCCGGGAGACGCGGTCGGGCCGGAGAGTTGGTCGTGTCGCTATATTTCAGAGTCTATACGTAAAAATGCATTAAAGTGCAGACCAAGTACTTCTCTAGAAGCCAAATAGTTGAATGAATAGCGTTATTTCGCTTCATTCTGTGTTTTTCTGGATTTATAGGGTATGAAAGGTAAATTGATGTTACATTTAACCTCTTTTGTCAAACAGCGGTTGTACAGAATCGTATTTAAAATATACTTCCAAGTTTATTTTCCTTTAATGTTTGGAATAATGAGATAGTAGAGTTATTGAGGGACAATGCAGCCAAAGTATTTGGCCATATTAACTCTTCCTCTCAAAGCTAACGAGAAGACCATGTCTCGCTGCAGAAAGGTGAGATGGTCGAGTTAGGATTTTTTTATTATTTTTGTTTATTTTTTATTTTTTATTATTATTTTATTATTACTTTTGTTTATTTAGTTTATTTATTCACTTTTGTATTCATTTGCTTTGCTAATCGCCAGTAGGGAATTCACTTTTTCTTTGATGTGTTCTGTACTTGTTTAGCGTAAACAAATTAAATATCAATGAATCCGTAGTTGTATTCACTCATAAATAATTTTGCTTTATCCTTTGTTAATTTTCCATGAATAATTATGTGAGTGGTCTCTGCCAACGACGAAAACCATTTCTCCCGGCGCCTCGGGAGAGGTGGTCAGATGTCATGACTTCAGTTTTCAACCCGATTTACAGTAAATATTATGTTAAAGCAAATATCGACCAGTTTTTCTGAATCGGCATAAAATTCTGAACATATTAGGTTTGTTCTGATAAAATAAGTAATATCTATAATAGTTTTAATAGCCATTTTATATTAGGTCGACCGCGTCTCCCGGATTTACCCTACGCTTTTTAATTGTCTCGTTCCGTCTGTACTCTACTCTCCTCTACTTACTCTATACTAGTGCTGTTCGAGTACTCGAAAAAAGCGAGCCGAGCCTGACTCGGCTCGAAGAACCGAACCGAGCCGAGTACTCGAATAGAACCGAGAACTCGAATTTTTTCGAGCAACTCGAATAGAACCGAGAACTCGAATAGGACCGAGAACTCGAATTTTTTCGAGCATCTCGAATAGAACCGAGAACTCGAATTTTTTCGAGCGGCTTGAAGGAAACCGAGTGGGCCGAAAGTACCGAACAGTCCAGTGTGTCGAGTAGTTTGAAGCTTGAATGTTTATTTATTTATTTATTTATTTATTTATTTATTTATTTATTTATTGTTTGTAAACGGGAAAGAGATCCCTTTAGTGTACAGGAGTGAGAGGGTGCATGTTATAAAATAATTTGAGTGAGAAGCACCAGTAATCGAAATCAATCGCAAACAGTAAAGTGTAAGAGCTAAAAATAGAGAAAAGACGAAGGATATCACAGTACATTATTTAGAATATTCAGATGACGTTTGAGTGTAGAATGAGATATGGTGAAAAGATCAAAAGAGCCAGTATACTTATTAGCTACTTCACAAATACGATTTATTGGATCAGAGTAGCCAAAATTCGACTTATAAGAAGTTGTGTTGAATAATGTTTCGAATATTTTAAAATATGTTTATATACTGGGTAGTGGTTCGTAATTATTTTCAATAGTTAGTGAATATTTTCATTTGAATTTTACATTTTCATTACTCACATTATTTATTGCGGTCTTGCCTTTACTCGTATCTTACTTTCTCCTTATATACTATATTTTCTGTTTAACGAGTAATAAGGACGAAATAATAATAATAATAATAATTACGAACCATTACCCAGTATAAAAACATATTCTAAAATATTCGACTCATTCAAGCTCCAAACTACTTGACACACCGGACTGTTCGGTACTTTCGAGTTCTCGGTTCTATTCGAGTACTCGGCTCGGCTCAGAAACCGAGTCTCGGCTCGGGCCGAATTTCAAGCTACTCGAATAATCGAGTACTCGAACAGCCCTACTCTATACGTTCCTGCGGCTCGCGTCAAAGCAAACTTATTACCCATTTACCACGAACGAAGAACTATACATATGTATGATATTACTTATTGTTAGTGCCTAATGCATGTGAAAGATACACGCAAGCACAGCGAAGGAAAGGGCGAGCTTGCGAACGGTGGTGATATCGAAAAGGCGGCTGATCGTCGCCTCGTGGTTCAAGCGAATCTCGCGTCCCCAGTATATTTCGCAGCCGCCTGGCTCGCGAGCTGCAGCTAGCGGTAACGTGCCTCGAACAACTCGAAAACAATGGGTACCTACGCGAAGCGTAAACGACTGAAAGGTACTCAAAGGTACGCGACGCAACGGCTCGATTCTCCCCCGCTACGGTTTCCTCTCCCTCCGCCGCTACGAAGAAAAAAAGGACCGCGAATCACGCGCTACCACCATTAAACAATCCAGTTTACAGATAGATACCTTACATATCTACCTAAAATCTTGTACGCGAACGTTGCAGAGCAGAGTGGAAAATACGTGGGAGGTGTTACTTCGCGCGAGTTCGGCCCAAAGCCCAAGCTGGTAAGTACCTATCGCTTTCGCTTGCATTTACACGCTCCGGGCAATTCGGAACTCGATAAGCGGAGCGCGGGAATTTCTGCTGACCACAGGCACAAGGACTTTGGTGGTCGATATCGATAACGCGAGTTCCCCGGCCGCTGCTGATTCGTCTATTCCTCCAATCAAGGATTTCCCTCCGAACACGGCGGTTCGCACGACGGATAGGTGGCCCCCCAGTGAGATTCAACGATTTCAACGACCATCTTCCAAGGGTCGCTACAGCAAATTTAACCAGGAAGGCGGAGCGAGTCAGGAGAAAGGAATTCTTTCCATCGCGACGAGCCATTCGCGTTTCAGCGTAGCGGCCATTTTCGAGCATCCATGATACTGCGCATCCTCCTCTCTTTCTCTCTCTCTCTCTCTCCCTCCACCTCTTTCTATCACTATTTACCTGTAAACTTGCGAAAAAATCGGCAGAAGACATGTCTATTCAACTTTCAGATCACACCCGACTGCGACTTTTCCCTAGCGAGAGCAACGAATTCGTAGGTATAGGTATAGTCTGTACACCTATGCTCTACACTCTACAGGAAAAACACTTGGACGCTACAGGAATGACACTGCTATCGCAAGCAGCTCCACGAAAAATCCTAATACTCGAACGCAACATCGCCAATAGCGCGCTATTGTTGCGTACATTGACCCGTGACGATGTAAAACGGTAAAACCGCCGGATAGCAGAAAAACTCCGATAACGAATGGACTTGGACCCTCGGTTAGCTGGAACTTGGTGTTCGTTTATACACGTACGTATAGTCCGCATTCGCCTTAACTTCCGAAACTCCATCTTTCCGTCAGAATTCCTCGGTGCATCGATCCCAAAACCGTTGTTACCTAAAATTTATCAATAATATCCCACGGAAAGAATAGCGAGAGGGAACGCACGAGCAAGAATGGAGGTGACGGTGACGCCGCACGGCGAGGGAGAAGGAACGTGTGCGACTGACTACCTATACATATAGCAGACGGGCCAAAAGAGTAACGCAAAACAAACGCATCGCCGATGGAACACTGTGAATCATTCCTATCGCGCGGCTTAGCAAGCAAAATCCGACGATCTTATTGCTAGGTTGCTTGGAACCGCTCGCTGCGATCTGATGTTCGGAAAATACCAATGGGAGTTTAACTAGGTAATCCGGCGAATGCGGCGTGTAGCTCGCGACACGAAAAATTAACGACAGTTGGCTATTGAAAGACGAAGAGGAGGTCAGCGCGGATAAAAATGTTGGAGTCGCGGCCGTGGAGAAGGAAGCTGCAGTTGATTCAGGACTGCAATTATCGTCGATCGATTCGTGATCGACGCGCCGCGTCTGTCCCCGAAGCAACGGCAACAACTACGAGTAGACACGTTATCGCGACTAGCAGCAGAATTATCACTCTGATATCCAACGTATATACACCCCCCGCGATTGGCCCCCGGTCTCCAGTGACTCGCGAACCACCGGCACCGACCAGCAGTCCAGTGGTTGTTCAAGACCTGAAAAACCGATCGGCGGTTACTCTCCCATCTTGCCCCGTCCATCATTCAATCGCGCGAAAACCCTTGCCACTCGAGTGTTCTCTCATCTCCGTACACGTATTCCGACTTGTCGATGATACGCTTCTTACCTCTGTGATTCAACTAGGAAATCATTGAAAAACCGCTCACCGTACTCCTGCTCTTCATGTTTTCTTATATCTTGGTGGGCTTGGCTGCTGTTGCTTCGTCGTTTCATTCCGTCGTTCGTCTCCTGATACGTGCCCGCCTTGTCGTAGACCCTTGGATTCATAGGCAAACTTTTTCCCCCGGCCGCGATTTCAGCCTCTCTCTTTCTCTCTCTCTCTCTCTCTCTCTCAGCGTCCCCTCCGTCGCACAGCCAACCGACAAAATTCCAATTCTTCGTCAACCGTAGTGATTACTCTCTTATCTTCTTGCTTTTTCTTTCTTCCTTTCTCTGTGCACGTGGTGCACTCTGCTTCGCCACGCTTCTCGGTATCGGATGCTCCCGTCACCCGAAAATATGGCAAACAACAACGAGGGACACACTGAAAACACTTTATGCCTGCGAAACGATATAAATTAGCCTCCGATTTGCCAAAATCCGTTTGCTGGTTAGAGAAGTGTCCGCGTTCGCCACTGTTCTATGATTGCAAGCGAGGCTGGTGTGTATTATGTACATAGAGGAGGAGAACCAGCAAGCAAAGTGGAACCAACAGAAAGAGAACAGTCGGTAAAGACAGAGCAAGAGGGAGCCGTCGATAAAAAGAGAGCAACAGGGAGGGAGAAGGGGGAAGAGAGCCTCTCCCTCTCCCTCGCCCTCTCCCCCCAATCGGTGCGTGTGTGTGTGTGTGTGAGAGAAATCGCTCTCTGGATAGTCGAGTTGCACTGGATCAATTCGAAGTGAAAGAAACCGAGCTCAACTTTGAAATGAATTTTCTGGAAGAGTAAGAAGGAAAACGTTAAGCTTCTCGGAGGGCACCTACCTATAGCCTGTTGGTTAAATGGGGGAGCCACGGTGGCCATGCATTTGCTCGTGCTTGGTGCAAGTACCACGAATAACGTCAGGGAATATTATGTGCAGCTCGAGCTGGATCGCGTCGGCGTCGACGCATACGCCAATTCTCTCTGTTTATCTTTATCGCGAAAATCACATGCGCCACTTCTTTCTCTTTCCATCGCGTTCTTCTTATCGGCTAGCCGGGAAAATGAATTTGCCACTACCTCCGCCGCCACCTCCTTCCTCCTTCACCTCCTCCTGCTTCGTCTTTCCTACCTTCCTCGCTCTGTCCTCCAACCGGCAACCGATCAGTTCTTTTTCCTCCTCTTCCATTCTTCTCTGTCCTCGTTCGTCGCAACACTCGCAACTGCCACCGATACCGGCCGCGCTGCAGCCTTCACCTCTTCGTTCATACTTACATACCTATACCTACATGCATTTTACTTCCTCCGCCGAAATTATTAGCCGAATCGTTGTACGCATCATCTTAACCTTCGCGACAGTACATAGTATGTAATTTCATACGCGTAGCCACGATGTCGCATAATGCGTGTAGATTGCTTTAAACTTAAACGTTTGCCAGATGTTGAACAAAAGGGTCTGGGCTACAGCGTTCTTCTGCCTACCGCTAAGTGAACGATAAGCGAACGAGACAAATCCAGACTTGCCATTCCTACAGCCTTTTCCTCGCGTTAGGTGTACCTACTTCTCTCCAATTGTCTACCACAGAAACGCATATTTCTAGATTTCTACGCAAGTAGGTATGTTTTTACGCGCAAATACTACAAATTATTTTTCCTTTTCAGATTTTAACGGCTCGTGAACCCGAAGACTCGTTTCAGCGACGTACCGTGCCGTACCGTACCGAGTTCCTCTGGTATGAATCCTCCTAATGACTCACGAGTCTCTTCCTCTTTCCACTAGTTCGCGCGGAACGTAAACAAATTACCTGCGGCCGTCGCGTCGCTGTCCTGTCGATGGTAACCCTGGTAAAGAATCCATAAAATGTTCATGGGTGCCGATGAAAAACAATAGATGTACGGACAAAGGGCAAAACTGAATTTACTGCGGATACCGATTCTAGAGTGGTGACCGTACCATGGGATGATTCATTCGACACACTGTAGTTTCTATGCAGTCTTGTCGGCTTGCGTCGGTTACCTACTGTCTAGGAAAATGCTCATTTACTTTGCCCGGAATAATTCGCGCATTCATGCCCTGTCCAAGTATTGGATTCTGGTCACCTGGTGGCGGAGTCTACTACTCGGAAATATCCGCGTTTAACAATATATCCATTCACTACGACCTTCGATGCGATCAGCCGATCGATCGAATGACGAATATGCGTCTTCCAGCGTCTTCATTCATCCGACTTATTGTACAGCATATACTGCATGTGGAGATTACTTCCCCGTTCAAAATATTTCTATCTAATGTTGTCATTTCGTATCGATGAAACTAAATAATACCTACTCATACCCTGTATAAAGCAAAGCATATTTTCAAAATCAAGCAACGACGGTCACCCATCGGGAACCATAAAGAATTTCCGCTTATGCTTCTGGTCAAGTTGTTGTCCAACGTCTCTTTACGACTTCGCTGCTAATCGCTCATTGTTTCCTCTGCCAAGTCGGTAGCCAGCGGCAGCGTCTAGCCAGCATACATCCGACATACCTAGGTACTTGATTAACTGTACAACAGATTTTCACGCAGCAACCAAACACTCTCGTTGCTCCAATATCGCAATGGAAGAGTAGAAATTGGTAGTCGTCTAATCAGCAAAATCCTGTCAAATCCTGCAAATTTCCGTACCCTCGCGATCAAGTCTGGTCCCTAACACATGACTAGTCTATTTAAAGTGAATTACTACTAATAACGCGGAGCTAACACACATGTACAAACATGTGAATTTTTGTTCAGTGTTATGCGTTTTTCACGCGTTTCATTCAATGTTGTATGGATATGGCAAGACGCCATAAGTGGGAAAACGCAACGACAAAATTAACGAAACCTACATTTCTACTTGCCAAGCACAATGGCGTCACGTTATTATACCCAAGTAGTGGATTTGGGCTAGGGCGGAGAAGGGAATGAAAAATTTATTTCTAAAAACCACTTCGTAACGGCAACTTTATTCTAGTTCCACGTGATCTCGTTCGATTTTAGCCCGATTCTTTATTAGATACGTTGCTTTGCATTTTCACTATTTCAACACGAATCTCAGGAAAACGAGCACTACGAACAAGTGTTTTAAGTTTCTTCCAGTTAATCACACTGCTCTTCGCTTCTCCTCCGTACAATACATATGTATACATACACAAGGTGTTACAAAAAAAAAACAGTCCAAAACATTAGAGTCTTATAGTACTCACTTGATCAGCATAGCTGCTAAAAACCAAAGCTTTCGGTGCAAAATTTATTCTTGTGTTTATGAGCGTCCGCTGTTTGCACGCGCACATTGAATGTAAACGGAAGAATGAATGAGAAGAATTAAAAGGTCCTTCTACCGAACAGAATCACAGCTGCAAGTACACAGGAGAGACTCTACACGTGGTTAAGTTCTAATCAATGGGGGATCATTTTCTGTAGAAGTTGGATTGGGCGAGGATGCCCAGTAGAATGGTCTTCCCTCGTTCTCTCCATCACCACGCGCGAATCCTCTGGGTTTCTTATAACATAAAAGGCATATCAGGCAACATTTGAACGTGAATGCGAGAAGCAACCTTTGTATCGTACGAGTGGTATACCGATAGGATGGATTTCACTCCTCTCGGTGACTACTATAAGCCCCTCGAGTCTTGGATCCTTCTTTTTTAATACACCTGCATATGCATATTGTACCGTGCTTAGCTTAACTTTTGTGAAAGCGACAATTTAGTTCAACCGTAAAATGCAACAGTTTAACGCGTTGGCTCGCGATCGACCAACCGTACATAAAGGACAGAATAAACCACGCATGCCACAGAGCGAACTGTAAATGAACATGCACAGCGATAAGGCCCTATTGGTACGGTGTTTCTTTAATAAAAAGTAAACAAACAAAACGATCGTGTACTCAGAAGGATGAGCTAATGAGGTAATCAACAAAGAGAAGGGAATTAGGTGGATATTATACATCGATACTAATTAAACCGGTCTCGTTGAGCGGTGTGCACAGAAATCGAAACACTCCCGTCGTCGCTTTCCTTCCAATCGTTTGGTTAGATCACCTACGCGACCAATATCGGCCTACGCGTTATCTTTAACCAATTATGAATCCGCAGCCCAGTCTAAATTGTTGTTTACTATGATTCATCATGCCACTTAACGCAAACGAAAATGGCAACGGCTGTAATTTTTTCTCCAACACTGCACCGACCGTCCAGTTTGTGTCGACGCTTCCTGCAGTAAAAAAAAACGAAAAAAGAACGTTACAACTTGATTCATCCGAGCACCGCAAATACCATAAATATCGTACAGAGTATAGAGTATAGAGCAGGCCCGTCCAACTTCTGCTCTTGCCTTCGAGGAGCAGCCGCGGGTGGCTGCGACGGTTGTGCCCCACCAGGGGTACTTCAAGAGCGACGAGCAACTCGCGGTTGCTCGTGCGTGCAACTCCTTGGACAGGCCTGGCATAGAGTATAGAAAAAGTAGACGGGGATATATACCTCTGAACACTAAATCGGCTTTGGGTAAATCGATTTGATAAGCAATTGTTCCAGTGGACTCCTGTATTCTGGAATTAATTTCTAACTCTACGCCGACTTGCAATTGCTGACTAGCTTTTTGATGAAAACACAGGTGGCAACCCGTTAATCCTAAGAGAGAAACCACGCGTTACCAACAGTTTTCCAGCACGACAAACACCAAATATTCTCGTCTGCCCACCTAGACTTCCACTGATCGTGGAGTCTCCGTTCGTGTACCTTCCGGCGGCCGAGACAACAGCCACTTGACCTCCCGGAACCCCGGGACCCCGCTGGTAAGCGAGTTCTCCGCCCAACGCCAGAGACGCCGTTACGCTTTGAAGATAATGCATCACGAACACACCTAGGAGCAATTAGTTCCAAACAATGGTCGTTCGTGACATTTCTTACGGTCGATCTTTACCTCGCACGCTTACCAGAACCGTTAAGTATATCTGGGTTACCCAGAGTCAATGAGACGGTATAAGCATCGCCGCGATAATCGGTCGTCATTTGCACCGCCGCAAATTTACTCTTCTGCACCTGGGTCGCTAGTTTCCCTCTTAATCTCTGCCCGAATTGATGAATGATATTGGTATTCAGGTTGCCTCTTGGATCGATATCGCCTAGTAACACAGGATAAGCTTCCGAAGGTACAAGCTGTTTTGTACCGACGTACGTCGCGCCGAACCTGAGCAGAATGCAACGATACGACGGATCACATCGCTTTCCAGCAAACTTGGCTGTTCGTGAGCGAAGACTTGGAAATGTAAGGTAGAAAGGCAGTTACCTGTATCCGGACGATGTAAACGAGCTCATATTTATCGTGTGGGAGATTTGAAAGTGATTACTCAGGCCTCTGTTGAACATAAGCTTCGCACCTTCGAAATTTACGGGGAACACATCTGCCATGACATTAAGACTTGAGATTATTTATGTCAACACCTGATTTCGTTGATTGCGTGGGTGCCGCTGTTTCGGTAACAGGTGCGACACAAAGCGAAAGGAATCGGATCACGAGAAGACGACGATACCTTTGCATTTCTTGTGCAGGTCCTCGATCGTGCCTGGATTTTCTAGGCGATCCGTGACCACTTCGCTGGACGCGTACAAGCCCGGAGGGGAATCCGGTTTTCCTAAATTCGGTAGAAAACCTGAAGCTGGAACTGGTGCTGGGGCTGGAGCTGGGCCCGGAGTCGGAGCCGGGGCTAGGGTCGGAGCTGGAGGCGGAGGCGGAGGAAGCGCAGAGGCTGCTAGTACGTTCCCCATTTTACTCGATTTTCTATCAAGCTATTTTACTAATTTCGATTCTCGTGGTGCATATGGCAGAACTGTTCGACCGTTTCACCGTTCTTGGACCCTTGCTGTGTCACGCGTTTCTATTTACACAAAACTCGCCGATACAAAACCTCGTGGTTAAACGAGTCGGCGTGTCTCTCCGTAAGCCGCCATTTGTAAAAGATAACCACTGCCGCCTAGACCCTAGACCACGCGAGACCACACGAGTGAACACGGTGAACACTCAATCAACGACTAATCAATTCTTTCATTCCGCGCGCTAAGCGATCGAAACCAACACCTCCATTTCCATCTTGACAGGCTATTTTAACGCAATTCGCTGCTTCTGATAAAAAAAATCTTGCCTCCATAATCTTTCTTCACGCATATGCTGTACGTACTACTTAGGGTAGATGTCCCGATTAACGTGCCCTGGCGCCGACTTGCTCACGACGGAATTCATAACTGACTTCTCTCACTATAATTTTGCTTGGTGAAAATCTATATTGGTATTTTGAACCTTTCTCTTTATTAAGGCATTTTTTTCGGGTTGAAAATGTTAATTTTTCATATTTTGTTAATTGAAAGAAAAATACATGTTTTTGTCCCAGTAACCGTGCCCTGAAAAAATGCGTTGTCCCAATTCCCGTGCCCGTTTTCGAATAGCGTTCCCGCGGTTAGGTTATGTCGTTCAACTTGGAACTGTTCGAAACATTTTTTTGCTCTACGAGAGGTGTTTTTATGTAATTTTAATATGACCTTTTCATTGCAAAAGCAAAATATGCAAATATAAATTTCTGTTCACCCGTTCTGGGAAACGAAAGTAAGGTTAGGTTTAGCAGTTACAGAGAGAGCCAGTGGGCTTCGAGGGTCACGGTAATAGGGACAAGCGTTAAATTCCTGTCCCAATTACCGGATTCACTTTAAAAATACGAAAACGTTTCAAAAGTGCTCATTTTGCTATTTTTTCATAAAACTTGAACCTTTTATAATATAATAAACACTTTACATAAGTGCAAATCATGATAATTATCAATTTATTCACTTCTGTAAAGTACGTGTTCCTTACCGTTTCCGGTAAGGATTTAGGTAAATCCATCGAAATCTTCATATGCATTTTTGAAAATTTTTTGACTATGCTTTAGTTGTTTAAAAACGCAGCTTTCTCGTTTGTAACACATACATTGATAGTTTAACTTAATTAAAAAAATTTATTTCCTTATTTATTTACGCGAGTTTTTTTGTACCGCGTCTTTAGGTACAAAAGCACGGTAATTGGGACCGAGCACGTTAATCGGGACATCTACCCTATATGCAGTATACTTTTTCTTCTTCTTATTCTTCTTCTTCACACAATTTACGATCTAAGGTGCCCTAAGCGCCGCCTCTTTTTGTAGAGGCACTACAAAAAATCATTTTCAATAAGGACATTGTTCATTTATTTATTGCTCTATGGAAGGGAGTTTTAAATACACGGATTATGGATAACCGTGTTGCGGTGGGGGTGAGAGGAGTCGGGAATTGACGGGTGAGAACTTGCGAGAATGCGATCAGTTGAGTTGCCCTCTTGTGGGCATGGGTATCACTACAATACGCAAATGATAGCGGCGCGTAGCGGTAAAATGTATCAACTAGAATGGGCGTGAAAACACGTTGATGCCAGTCTTGTAAACGTGTTGTGAACGTAAGTTTCGCTCACACATGCTCACATTTGGTATAACCTGACGTTGGCGTGTTTTCACTAAATTATGGATTTTCTAGAAATAATTTATGCAGCTTTCCAGTTGGAACTATTATACAATATGGTATTTCTTATTCGTACGAGCATTCTAAATTAATCATACAAACTTGGTGGCAATAGCTAACAATTTTGTGTAATCTGCACCTTTGCTGTGCGTCTTCTCTTTCATTATTGTTCGAAGAATATGTGGAATTGGAACATGGATTCTAGTACCTAAAGGTGTTCCACTGTCATCTATCAGAACTAAATTATTGCTGTCGAACTTTGGAACTTTTGCATTTTGGCGTTGTTTCAGACCAACCAATATGCCTTTCTTCTTCTCACCTTTTATCGCAACCAGCACCTTGTCCCCTAGGTCATTGAAACCACACGATAGAACACAGCCATCAAAATTATTCTCTCGTTAACTTACCTATGTACCCTACACTTTTCTTATTATATACGTGTATACAACGTGGTGGTTTTCCTTCCATCATAGCCTGCTTCCCAATTTCACTATTGTCCACAACTCTCAAACGTGTTAGTTTGATTATTTGATTAGACATCGTTGATGTGGAAATACTTCTAGATAGAATATTCGATGCCATGCCAGAAACGGGCATTATCGTTGCGCTTTCTGGAAAGTGCAACGTTGATATCAACGCACATTAACACCAAAAATCAGACAAATTACGCATTTAACGTCGAACGATATTAATCACACAATTTACACGATTCTTGGGGAACGTTTTGAAATCGTGCAAGATTTTCCAGAAAACTTTCGAATGATCTTTTAACGAATTCTTGATTCCCAGCAATTTTGAGGTTTGAACAAGATCGATGTGAAAGAGATGGCAATTGTCAGAACATAACCTTTAATTGGCTTCACTGCCTTAACTGGTTAACAGGCACGCACGTGAGTACGGCCGTGTGAGTTGTGACTGATTGTGACGTTGCGACTATAATGGACAAGATACTACAGCACGGAAGAATAAAATTACGTTTCACTTATAAATTTCGAACGAGCTTGATGCTCGCACGAAATTTCAACACGGCGAGCACGTTGAATGAAAACGTAACGAGTACAGAGGGTGAAAGTAGCGACGATGTTACAAAAGTTAAACTGAGTGGTTTCGCGCAGGCCTTCGAGAAATTTTCCGCCGCTAACGAAGCTAAAGATGCTTCGATGGAATCAAAATCTCGTACCTTCCCTTCGCTACTGCGGCATTCGAAGTTTATAGACGTAAATATCCGGTAGTCTGCCGCGATATAGAGATCGAGTATTATTTAAATGTAACCGTTTTATTTTAGCTGGGAGATCCCGAAGGGAAGGTGGTGACGGGAGAAATTTTTCACGTCGTTGGCGACGATTTATATATAGATTTTGGATGGAAGTTTCATTGTGTATGTCCGAAGCCTAAAAAGTATTCCGGGTAAGCGTTCTATTTAAATACAAGTGTAGGTTTAAACAAATTTTCATTAATCTACTTTTTCAGTAAATATGTCAGAGGCTCTAAAGTCAGCTTAAAAATAAAAGATTTGGAACTGTCCACGAGATTCCTGGGGGCAACCAGCGACTTGACTATTTTAGAAGCAGATTGCATTCTTCTTAATCTAATATCGTCCCCGTCCAAAGCTGAATAAATTTTAGATGAAAATTTTTATGTACTGTATATAATAAACTCTCAAATTCTGTGTACTTTGTTCTTTTGTCATTCCTCGGACTTACGATGCACAGAAATACACGTGGAAATGGATCTGATTGTCTGAAACAGACATTCCTCGATAATACTGTCTGGCGTTTCTCGCAACAGTGTAAAATTTCACTAGCTCGGCAATGTTAGTTTGCTTCGATAGTCTATAGTCTATACAATATATAGATATCTATAAAATCCCTTAATTTTATGAAACTCTCAAAGACTATGTCGAATGCAGCTTTTAAACAAGATGGAATCATAGAAGTTAATGCTTCTACGCAAACTGACAAATGAGATACATGCAACTATGCATCAAGAGAAAAGTCGCATGTTCTTTGGGGAATAATAATATTTTTACGAAGGAGATATTAAAGATTTCGAAAATGAACTATAGGTATATACACCATATTAGGTCTGCACAGTTCACAACAAATTTTGTATCTCTATTTAAAGTTGCTACACATTACTTCGCATCCAACACTCCTTTAAGGTTAGGTTAGGTTTATTCTTTCTCTGGCACAGACACAATAAAAGATACACTATACCAAAAATGGCATTTCAAGAATTGTTTCCTTATATAGCCCAACGAACTCTAGTCTCTCCACTCCTTTAAGTAAAATGTAGAATAAAAATAATGACAAATGAATTCAATAGCCACCGCAGCCGGTTGTGCGTATCTTTTGCGTTCAACCACAGCGGCCCATTAGCTCAGTAGGCAGAGCGTCGTGCTAATAACGCGAAGGTCGCGGGTTCGATCCCCCCATGGGCCAAATTTTTTTTTTTTTTCCTCCTAACCGAAGGAAATGCGACGATTTGACAAATTGCGAAGTAACGTGATAGGTATAATAATACCTAGGGTAGATGTCCCGATTAACGTGCCCTGACGCCGACTTGCTCACGACGGAATTCATAACTGACTTCTCTCACTATAATTTTGCTTGGTGAAAATTTATATTGGTATTTTGAACCTTTCTCTTTATTAAGGCATTTTTTTCGGGTTGATAATGTTAATTTTTCATATTTTGTTAATTGAAATAAAAATACATGTTTTTGTCCCAGTAACCGTGCCCTGAGAAAATGCGTTGTCCCAATTCCCGTGCCCCCAGTTACCGTGCCCGTTTTCGAATTGCGTTCCCGCGGTTAGGTTATGTCTTTCAACTTTGAACTGTTCAAAACATTTTTTTGTTCTACGAGAGGTATTTTTATGTAATTTTAATATGACCTCTTCATTGCAAAAGCAAAATATGCAAATATAAATTTTTGTTCACCCGTTCTGAGAAACGAAAGTAAGGTTAGGTTTAGCAGTTACAGAGGGAGCCAGTGGGCACCGCGGGGCACGGTAAATAGGGACAAGCGTTAAATACCTGTCCCAATTACCGTATTCACTTTAAAAATACGAAAACGTTTCAAAAGTGCTCTTTTGGCTATTTTTTAATAAAATTTGAACCTTTTATGATATAATAAACACTTTACATGAGTGCAAATCATGATAATTATCAATTTATTCACTTCTGTAAAGTACGTGTTCCTTACCGTTTCCGGTAAGGATTTAGGTAAATCCATCGAAATCTTCATATGCATTTTTGAATTTTTTTTGACTATGCTTTAGTTGTTTAAAAACGCAACTTTCTCGTTTGTAACACATACATTAATAGTTTAACTTAATTAAAAAAATTTATTTCCTTATTTATTTACGCGAGTTTTTTTGTACGGCGTCTTTAAGTACAAAAGCACGGTAATTGGGACCGAGCACGTTAATCGGGACATCTACCCTAGTGTTTCTCAAAACGAAAAAAACTAAAACAAAAAGGGAACAAAAATGACGAAGTTTGAACGCGTTAGCTCGACTTTTGGGGATCGAACAACCCCACAGAATCGCAGAACCTGCGAAAATACGAACCTACTTAAGTGATCGCAGCGCTTTCAAACTTTGTGTGCGCTTAGTTAGACTTTAGACTGTTTAGAGAGAGCATTTAGAGCAATATAGAGTTTAATGTTACCAGATAAAGTAGATAAGATCGCAGAATGACCTTATTCTGCGATCTTTAAACGTTTGTAGCTCAGAGCAACGTTAACCGATTTTGATGAAATTTTCAGCACGCACAACTTTCTTAAATCTACAAACGGGTTTCTGGAATTTACAGGCTCAGAAAAAGATTTTTTAATATTTTATTTGCTATTCGTATTGCGACCAATTGCAATATTTTTCAAAACGATGAAACACGTCACTTAGCAAACTTCTCCTTCTAGCTTGTCAAAAAAAAACACAAGTCGTTTGGACCAATTTTAAAAATGTTACGCGATTTTAAAGAGCGTACGATTATGAGTGCGAGCCACTGTATATGGAATTGTAGGCAACCGCGAATACGTCAGGTCATCACTTGACGCGCTTGACACTTGCACGTAACTATCTTATCTGCCTGTTCATGATATATCCGGTTAACCTTTTCACGATGGTTACCAACGATTACTTGCATTCCTCGTATGTGTCTTCTTTGTGACTTACCCTAGATATGTATAGAAGGAGTAGTGAAAACAAAGCGAAGGCTAAGAGCTAAGATGGTAAATGCTATTCACTGTTGGAATTTGCTGTAGCTCAAGCGCACTTACGAGCATGTATCCGTTCAAAATGACGAAGTTTTCGATTATACAGTAAGTAAAGCGAAAAGATTCCGCTGGGAATCCGCGGAAGAGTAAGAGAATTCTTACGATTTTATTTCTGGTTTAGGTGCGGCGTGTTGATTTCAAGCACACGACGCTTGCATAGCTCAAGAATATCGCCAGTAAGATTCGAGAAAGTAAGCACTGATTATTCGAGTATCGTTGTTCTTTTACGTAACTCCGGGCGTTTAACTGTTACCGCTGCTCTTTAATGCATAATAGATTCTGATTGCAAATAGGGGGGAAATAGCGTGCCGTATTGCAAGAACCGCCAAGAAGCTGGGGATACAAACTGTAGCTGTATACAGCCACGTGGACAGAGATTCTGCGCACGTAGAGCAAGCGAACGAAGCATATTGCATCGGCCCCGCACCTTCTAGCCAGAGTTACTTGAGACAAGATAAAATCATATCCGTAGCAAAAAGATCGAAGTGCCAAGCGATACACCCTGGGTACGGATTCCTTTCGGAGAACGCAGAATTCGCGGAGCTATGTCAGAAGGAGAATATTACATTCGTTGGGCCGTCGTCGAACGCGATTAAGAATATGGGAATAAAGAACACCTCGAAAGCTATAATGGTCGAAGCTGGAGTTCCGATCGTTCCAGGTGAGTTCTGATCGCTGCAGAGTACGCGTAGAAATATTACCGACGTTCGATGCTTGCCGTCAAATGCAGGATACCACGGGGACGACCAGTCCGATGAAACTTTGCTACTGGAAGGGAAGAAGATAGGTTTCCCCTTAATGATCAAGGCCGTACGCGGAGGTGGAGGAAAAGGAATGAGAATCGTTTTAGGAGAGTCCGAGTTCGCGGAGGCTTTAGAAGCCGCGAGAACCGAATCGGAAAAAGCATTCGGTGATTCTGCGGTTTTGCTCGAAAGATACATCGGCGAACCGAGACACGTCGAGGTACAAATCTTTGCGGACAAGCATGGAAATGCTGTTCACATGTTCGAGAGGGATTGCTCCGTTCAAAGGAGACATCAGAAGATTATCGAAGAAGCTCCCGCCGTATGTATATTTAATTGTTCGCGACAAGCGTAGACTGCTTCGATTGGACGTAACGATCCTGATATATCGTAGCCTGGAATTACACCGGACTTAAGATCGGACCTGGGCGAGACAGCAATTCGAGCGGCGAAAGCGGTAGGATACGTCGGCGCGGGCACCGTCGAGTTCATTATGGACCGTAACGGAAAGAATTTTCATTTCATGGAGATGAACACGCGCCTTCAAGTGGAGCATCCCATCACAGAGGCAATCACAGGGTTAGATTTAGTTGAATGGCAGTTACGAGTTGCTGCAGGAGAGACACTTCCATTGAGGCAAGAACAAATCGATTTGCATGGACACGCGTTTGAGGCGAGAATCTATGCCGAGGTAAAGAATAAAATTGCCCTTCCAGAAGTCGTTGCGGGTTCGCTGTTCGATTGTTCCGCCGCGGATTACGCCGCGACATGAATTTGCTTTTCTTCCCAAGCGATCGGTCGTTGCCCCGTTGCTTTGCCCATATACGTTTGCTCGTAATATCTTGCCTTCCGCTCGCTTAAGATTGCTTGTGCTGTTGCAATACACCTCAGAATCCAAGGAACGATTTCCTACCAGGAGCTGGACAACTGTCGTACCTGAGAATTCCGGATATCACGTCAGGGAATGTCAGAGTCGAAACCGGGGTTCGCGAGAGCGACCAAGTATCGGTACATTACGACCCGATGATTGCAAAATTGATTGTCTGGGGAAAGGATAGAGGAGAAGCGCTGGCCATACTTGGGTGGAAACTAAGCGAATTCAACGTAAGTAGAATTGCAATGAAAATTCCATGTTTCAAGGCAGTTGGTCTTGCCGTTAGTCAGTCCGTAGATATCGTTAAAGCGTGGGACGTGCATTTACAGGTAGCCGGACTCGACACCAATATAGAGTTCCTCAAGGATTTATGTGGTCATCCCAGTTTCCAGCAGGGACAAGTGCACACAGGGTTCATAAAAGAACATTACCAAGAATTATTTCCAACTATACACGTGTCAAGCGAAATCGCGATACAAGCTGCTCTTGCCTCGATACTCGACGAAGAAATGCGATCGTTGCGATCTTCTCTTACAACTACAGATCCATTCAGTCCTTTTGCAACGGAAACTGGATTAAGATTAAATCACACTTTAACGCGAACTTTTCGCTTTACCGTTTGCTTTACCACTGACGATGTCGAGGTTGAAGCTAGGTATGTCGAGCCTGAGGTCTATTCTATGAGAGTGAATAGCATTGGTCCTTGGAGAAGGGTGACTGGCACATTAAGAAAAGTAAAGATGTCATTGGAATTATCTACTGAAATCGACGGAATGATAACCAAAGCGTCAATAATCAGGATTCGCAATAAACTACACTTATTTACGAAGGTTGGTACCTATCTCTTCTAGTTAATATGTCCCACTTAGAATTAGAGGTACATATTACTTGATAATAGGTACAATTTCTTACGTTCATTTCGATTCCCCTTATAGGACCGCGAGTGGCAGTTTAATGCACCTTCAGTGAAATTTCTTTCCAATCTTGAAACCAACGATTCTCAAATGGATCCATGCAACGCTGTGAGTCCCATGCCAGGTTTTGTTGAGAAATTACTCGTCGCAAAAGGAGATGTTGCGAAGATCGGTGATGCCTTGTTCGTCATTAACGCCATGAAGATGGAAGTACGGTCATGTCGTTATTAATAATATTCATCAACTTTTTACATATATTTATGTTTAAGAATTTATCTTCTATTTGTTTATAGCATACCGTGAAAGCAAGCATAAACGGAACTGTTGAAAACGTGTTGTGTTCCGTAGGCGATAATGTGCCAAAAAATAAGCTTCTCGTTAAATTAGTCAAATCTGTGTGATAAAATTGAAAATATAAAAGCCAAACAATTATTTTATACGATAAACATAATTATTCTTCATTCACCCGCCCCGCTCCCCTTTCCCTGAACCTTTTCCGTATTATGTACATACATGTAATATATAGGTAAGTGTATATTAAGGGGGAACACCACTGTGACGGCCGGAAAAATGAGCCCATTTTTAAGATTTTTTTAAGGAATAACTTACAGTTTTATTATAAAATTGTTATTACCTATCTTTAGAACAATGTCTTAAGAGACTATAAAAAAAAGTAATAGAAAAACATGCATAGATTTCCATATACAGTTAATCTCCTACACCCCTCACAAGAAAAACATAGGTCGCTTATCGAAACGATATCTCTGGAACGGCGACTCTGAAATCAAATTTTTTTTTTTTAATATAATCGGTATGAGTGTAGTTTCCGTTGTGCGTACCGATTTTTTGATCGAAAACATATTTTTTTAAATACGCTCGAAAAACTATCAATTTTTTTGCCGATTTTCGAAACTTTTTCTTCCCAAGCGCACCATTTTTACAAAAATATTTTTTTTAAAAATCGGTACGCACAACGGAAACTACACTCATACCGATTATATTAAAAAAAAAAATTTGATTTCAGAGTTGAACGACGAAGAAACCAGTTTTAGAGAGAGACGAAATGTACAACCAATTTAAATGGCCATTCGGTAATGATCGGTAAACTTCGGTAATACTCGTTGAACTGTGGTAAAATTATCCCCCACCATTATACCCCCAACCGACCGTCGAACCAACCAACGCCAAGATGAAAATTTGCCGGCGCCAGCGCTAACTAGTGAGACCGCGACTAACCATCGCTGGGGAATCTGTTGTCGACGCTGATTGGCCGCGGTCTCAGTTGATTCAAATTTCCCGCTTGACTATACAACCAATTTAAAGGGACAAGCCAACGAAGAACTTCAAAGATACCGCTCGGAGTGTCGCCTCTTGTTATACCTTGGGTGCGTTCCAGTTGGGCCCAAATCGCCCGGTCCACGACCGTAGTGATTTGCCGTTCCACTTGCTTATAAGCGGTTGTGAGCTTCGCGGGCGAAAACCTAGGGGAACGGGCAGGAATGGGGTTCGTACGCGCCTGGATTGCGTTCCACTTGAGTCCATATCGCCCGCCGACAATTCGAGTGGTGGGAAAAATTACACGCCTCCACGCATGCGCGTGATGCGCCGCGCGTCAACCAATCAACGCCAAGATGTAAAACGAACCGACCCCAGCGCCAAGGCAAGCGAAGCTAGCCAAACCAAGTGAGGCCGCAGCCAACCAGCGTCGACAACCGATTCCCCGGCGACGCTGGTATGACGATTCTATTCGATTCTTCTAGAATAGATCGATTTTTTTCTGAAAAGTCGATTATTTTACCGATTATTCCAGGAATCGATTTTTAACTGTGGTGTCCGCATTTAGACGTACGCGCCTTGGATGATTTTCAATAACGCGTGAAACCATGTCAACGAAATTGCAGGTTTCTTCTGATAATTACGAAAAATTGATATAAAATATCGCAAATGACCCTGTACTTTATGCTACTAGGAACAAAGATTACAAAAGTTATGTAGTCAAAGAAAATGTGTGGAGAGAAATATTAAATAAATTAAAAATAACAAGTAAAGTATTGTTTATTTATTTGTATCTTCATAAATGTTACAACTTTTAAATAATAAACAAGATAAGAAGCCGATAGCAACGTTTACAAGCACGCGTTTGACGCTGATAGGAAATCCCGCCTTTAGCGCTTGAATTGAATTACGCGCGAGAATCACGAACGAACGGGCCAGACCCATCTTCCGAGGTGGGTCTCCGTGGACGCGATGCGGTCGCATCAATGACGTCATGAGTGACGTTTTCAGCCCGAAACTTATGCTTCAATCAAAATCTATTAGTAAATGGAATTATGCAACATGTTTCTTGAAATTAGTCGTGACATTCAGTCCGTTTTAGATTTTAAATGCTTCCGATAAGATTTAATTTTAATTCCTACCACTCGTAGCATTGTAATCTTATTTTAGACTGAATCGATAACGTTGGGTGTGACACGAAAATGGTAAGGGGGCTCGCGAGCCCCCCGAGCCTGTAACACAAAATTACATTGGGTGATAGGTCTATCCTATACGAAAGAGAAAGGGTGCGTTCCAGTTGAGCCCAAAGCGACAGTAACGCTCGGTTTCTCGTTCCACTTGGCGACTGAAGCATAAGTTTCGAACGAACTCAGATGATCATACAACGAACTAAATAAATCTGGTGACCTTAAAACGACAATTCTTTAAAAAAACGACGTATAATATAAATTGCTATGGTTGCTTTGGTAATGCATCGTTTTTGATTCGAATAATAACAGAAATACTAAAGAATCAGATCGGAAAATAACTGCAATTAAACAACGATTTTTTTTTTTTAAGTGCCTCCGCGAATTGGCGTCTCGGGCGGTCGTCCGTGCCTTCCGCCGGCGCCGGAGTAGGGTAACCACCATGCAGGGGAAACACCCTTGACGAGCCTGGATAAGCGGTAACATCGCAAATAACCCAGCTCTGCCCAGATTTGAACTCTCGAAAATTAAACTATAAAAATACGATGGAAGCATTAAACAATTAGAAATTGATTTGGTAATTTGGATAAATTGATTGTAGTTCTATGTATAGCAACGCTGCCCAGCGGTGGGGACGTCTCGGAGAGGCTCTTTCGTCTCCTCTCGCTCGCTCTTGGGTTTTCTCACTCGCGCCATTGGCCGCGCGGAATAGCGTCCACAACCAGTGTTCACGGGAAATTCCCTCCGTAGTACCGTACTCGCATCGTAGGGAGGGAGAACGCATGCGCGCGATGACGCGGTGACAGTTAAACCAATCAACGCCAAGATGGGAAACGATGGGAAACGATGGGAAACGAAACGGCGTGTCCCGTCTTGGCGTTGATTGGTTTAACTCTCACCGCGTCATCGCGCGCATGCGTTCCCCCTCCCTACGATGCGAGTATCGTGCTACGGAGGGAATTTCCCGTGAAAACTGTCCACAACGCGCCGTACGCCCGCCGCCAGCCCCGGACAGCGCTGATGTACAGCAACTTTTTAAAAACATATATGATCGTAGAAAGTACATATGTGGAATGGAAACTAACGTGGGCATATAGCGTGTTTGCCACCATCCACTGATAGAGTGACACCTGTAATAAAACTAGCGTCGTCACTTGCCAAGAACGCAATTGTCTTTGCGACCTCCGCAACATCTCCCGGTCTACCGAGTGCATGAGTCCGTTTACAATTCTCAAAAAATGCCTTTACTTCCTCGTTTGCCATTCCACCAGTTTTAAAAAGGTCTGTTAATATCACACCAGGGTTTACAGCATTTATTCGTACCTATAAGTTGAGAAACAAGAACGATAAAATTTTCGCCCAATTAATAACTCGTAGTATTGTCTCCGCCACTTTTGTATATAAAACATACTTGTTTCTCTGCAAGATCAAGGGACGTGCAACGCGTAAATTGGTCAAGCGCAGATTTACTCATACAGTATGCTAGGAGGTCTGGGAATGATCGTATTCCACAAACACTCGACACATTCACAATGTTACCTTTGGCCTTCACTATATGTGGAACAGCTAACATTGTTAAATTATAAACTGCGCGTACATTGACACCGAATATCCTGTAATATTTAAATACGTTGTTGCGCTCTTTCGCTAAATTCAATTTTTAAAAACAAACAATTCATACCTATCGTATTGCTCTAAGGAGGTGCTTTCGATGGTTCCGTGTTCGAATATACCAGCATTATTAACCAGCACATTTAATCTACCGTAATGTTTAACAGTAGAATCAATAACATTTTTTACATCAGCTTCGTTAGTTAGTTCTCCAGTCACGACAAAGGTTTTAGCAGGTTTACATTTTTCGGCAACTGCATTCAAATTGTGTACATTACGGCCTGATAATGACAACGCGGCCCCCAGTTGAGAAAAATTTACAGCTGTCTCGGCTCCGATACCAGAACCAGCTCCTGTTATTAAAACAACTTTTCCTGCAAATGCCATCTGAAATAAACGTACAACTGTTTTCAAGATTGTTTAACAGTTTGTTGTACATTCGAGAAATAGTCTTCAATATGTTTTCATTAGGACGCTATAAAACAGTAGGGGCCCCTCACGCGGTTGCTTCCTCTTCCAACCGGCCCTTCACCACACAGAGTGTGTCGCAACGGATAGTAGCATTGGCTCGCTGTGGCGACGTGTCTCTAATACACACGCAGGCCTGGCCAGCCGGGAGCTGAAGACCTTAAGGGGACCTTCCGGTCTAAAAGTCGATTTTTTTTATTTTATTTTTCGAATGTTCAATATTTTAGGAATACGTGTTTAAAAGGATTTGTTGAAATTAAACCTTTAAACGCGTTTTTCTCGAAACAGTGTTCTCAAAACGGTGGGGCCTGTATCTCCAAAAGTTATTATCCGATTCGACCGAATCTTTTTTATTTTGAAGAATATACTTCTGGCTAGGGGGGGGGGGGCTAGAAAAATTACAAAAAAATGAAAATTTATAATTTTCAAAGGCGTTGAAAGGACGAAAAGTACAGGGAAAGTGATTTCAAACTTCAAGTGTCGTTATTTTCTAAAAAAAATGTCATTTTTTTAATTTTTCTAGTCCCCCCCCCCCTAGCCAGAAGTATAATCTTCAAAATAAAATAAGTTTCAGTCGAATCGGATAATAACTTTTGGAGATACAGGTCCCACCGATTTGGATCAATTTTTTGACGCCTTGACTTTAACGACTCCCCAGGGCCGTCTGCAATGATTAATTATAAAACAAAAAATATATTTCTATAACTTAAGACATCCTTAATACAATGCACAAAGTCCCATTAAATTATATATAGTAGTTTTCCTTGAATTAATTCCTAAAAATCACCTATTTTTTTGGGCTCTAGACCGGAAGGTCCCCTTAAGCCCGTTATGCACTTGCGACCAGTCACTGGCAACTTGGTCGACAGTGCGCAACGGGGCTTAGGTTCTGGGACCCGGGTAACAACCGAACGCGGAACTCCTTCCTTGCTAACTGTTGCGTGGGTTGTGGGAGAACTGCAAGAGTGTGTGTTAATCCATGCTCGTACCATGATGCATAGGCGCACGCACACTCTTGCAGTGCTCCGACAGCCCACGCAACAGTTAGCAAGGAGACAGTTCCGCGTTCGGTTGTTACCCGAGTCCCAGAACCTAAGGAGGTCTTCGGCACCCGACTGGCCGGGCCTGATGTAACGTCTGAACCAGAGATGTGCAAAGAGCCGCTCGGAGTCGGAGAACTCTTTGCGATTCTGGGCGCCGCGCCGGGTCAGAGCCGAACGTAGAGTTGAGCAACGAAATATGTATATATTATAATATATGTATGGAACGCGAAGCGACAGCACCACGCCCAATAACGAAACAAATACTGATTTGCCTCCGCGAATCAGCAGACTCGAGATGCGACCCTAGGGGGGCGAAATTAACCCCTGAAGATTCGGCTATTCTTTTATTTTATTTTGTAACTCGCAATCTGTAAGAGCTAGAAAAAAGTTAAAAGACAAAACTTACTTGTTTTAATTAGATCTATCAAATGGATTATGCTGTTTCATAATTATTTAAACACCCAGTTCAGATTTCACGTGAAAAAAAAAACGAATTTTAGAAAACATTATTAATATTTTTGTTTATAACTTTTCTCTAATTTTTTTATTTATCGGCGTGGTGCTGTCCACTTTCTCTTTAATGTCACTGAATATTCTACACCTCTTACCTCAAAGATTAACCTGTTAAAGTTAAGAGAAACTCTTTCCTTTATTACTACATCGCTATAAGCGTGGAAGGACCCCAGAGTATCTACCCGCGGGGCCTGCCTTGGAGAGCGCTATTTTATAGCATACAATCTTATCAATATAGAAATAAATACCTTAAGCGGGGGATCAACACTATAACAATACGTTTTAATAATTTTGGTACAATGTACTTAGTTATTATACTAGTGCTTCTTCGTCAGATGCTGCGCCTCTTTATATACACGACCGTAGGAACGTGGTGCAGTGAGGGGGGTCATCCCTGCCCTCTTCACAATGCACTTCTTCTGACTAGTGCGTCTTCGGAAAAATGCGCTAGGATGAATCGGGAATAGAGATGTTTCATCGTGACACCGCGATACGCGCCTCGACGATGGACCCGAAATTTCGGTGCGATGGACCAGTCCTCTCGTCGTCGTTTTTTCATTTTGCTTGGAGTTTTATACAGGCATATCTCGACGATCCGCGACAGACGGGCAGACGTTTGGAGAACGAGAGGAAGCTGAGGAAGTTGACATGATAATGAACAGACGAACATGCTGTTAGCTTACAAGGTTGCTTTGCAGCCATGTTACCAACCTGGCACTGGCATAGAAGCTTACATAGCTTTACGCCACCATCTCAGAAAAAATTTATGCAACACTTGTTCGTCTCATCCTTACCCTCTCCTGATAGAAAGGGCTTTTAACAGTTAACTTATGAGTACCAAAAAGAAAAATAATAAGGAACGTATATAAAAGGAAGCGAAATACAGTCGAGATTAATGTTGTCAGTTCCAAGGTTAATTATCAGTACTAGTATTAATCTACTATTAATTCATTATTATTAATAATAATAGTATAATTATACAAAATAACGAACAATAAGAAAGACGAATCCTTTGCAAACGACACATTAATAAGAGAAGATGCAGAAAGAAAACGCAGCAACAACTGGAATACCATAATAAATTAGAAATTGCATCGCATTCGTTCCCACTTGTCCCGAATAATCTCAGGCGTGAATGAGATAACAGCGTCGCAATGGAGACGAGAAAAGGAAGGAGAAATAGGAAGATAATTGGTACTTCGTGCAAGGTTCTACCGGATATTTGTTCGTAATTTTTATGAAATCGAACAAAACATACTTGCGATTGCATGCCAAGCCACGTAAACGGTTGCAGTGTCTAGGCCACATACGATTGTATAGAATGGATTGTAATGGGGAAAATCTTCGCTTCCTTGAATCGCTTTTTCACAATTCGCTTCGCTTAGGTATATACCAGCGAAGGCCAGACCGAGCTATTTGGGAGCACGGGCTCCATGATGTTTACCATAGGCGCGCGGAAGGGAAGCTCGAAAGCCAATGATAACGTGGGCTTGCGATATCGAGTCGTTTGAATTGCACGTGCTCTACGCGTTGATTTTTTTTTATATTGTAGTTGTGTACTGTAGCCTTGAATAATGTAAGTAATCTCTATGACGGTTCCTCGGTTTCGTTACGTGATCGATTCGAACGCGTTAGAATTCACCGTTGTGCAGTGATGGAGAGGACGAGTCGATTGTAAGACGAATTCAGCGCAGAAATATCCAGCAGCGTGCAGATATTTATTGCCCTCTATTTCTGCCGGTAACGTAAACGCATTTACCCCCGCTAATGAATATTAATGGATTACGAATGGAATTGTTAGTTTGCAGATATATATGTGCGATGAATATTTGATACAACCGTTTGTATTAATTTAACACCGGGTCATAGTAATTGAGCTCCTAACACAGAATTAGTTGTATCGTTAAATATCGATCGATATTTATAACGCACTGTCCGATAATGCATTATAATTCATAGGTACCTTATATTACACAAATGACGTTACGTACGAACCTGCATAAGAAATGAAACGAGGTAATAGCGTTAGAAATGGCGTAAATATTAAGTTTATCGTTTATAATGTCAAAATTCTTGAAGTTCATTGCAATAAAAGTCATTTGACATTTATTCTTGGTATCATCTAGAGACGCGGTAGCGTCTCGACGCCAAGTACAAGAAAGATATCCTGTATATGTCGACTGTCGCTACCGCTATCATTTACTCGTCGCCGGGCTAATCCAACCAGCACAGACGAGGTATATAATAGACCTATCAACCAATGTATTTTTGTGTCACCGGTTTGGGGGGTCCTAGGACCCCCTTACCATTTTAGTGTCGCATGCAACGTTACCGGTGAAGTTTTGAAACAGATTGTAATGCTACGCGTGATAGGAATTAAAACTAAATCTTATCGGAAACATTTAAAATCTAAAACGGCCTGAATGTTACGACTAATTTGAAGAAACATGTTGTATAATTCCGTTTACTAATAAATTTTGATAGAAGCATAATTTGCACGTATTTCTATAAATTTCGATCAGAAATATTATATAAATACAATGCGTAATAAGCATTTGTAAAGTCTCTTAGTTAGGTTATATTTTCTGTCACTTTGATGAGCGGATTTTCTGTCCTTGAAGTGACAGAAAATATAACCTATATGCTATACCCGATTTCCTAAAGATACTTTTGCGGCGTAATAATAATGTTTAGGAAGGATGATAAAATGTTCACAAATGTAGCGTAAAAGAACGAAATAGCCAATAAACATTTATTCTCATATAGCATATACATAGGTTATATTTTCTGTCACTTCGAGGAGATGATTTTCGGATCCTCGAAGTGACAGAAAATGTAACCTATATGCTTCATAACAATAAATGTTTATTGGCTATTTCGTTCTTTTACGCTACATTTGTGAACTTTTTATGGCTTAACATCCTTCCAAAATATTATTGTTACGCCGCACCGGTATATTTATGAAGTCGGTTATAGCATATTAGGTTATATTTTCTGTCATTTCGAGGAGAGGACCACATAATAATCACGCGCATCCAGCCTGCGCATTTTCTCTTCCGCGGAAAATTGACTTGTGGTCCCAAGCGGGAGAAAAGTTATTTCATTAAATTGTTTATATTTAGTGCGATTATTACTAGGGACTATAGCCATAATTAATTATTTTATATCTCGAAGAACAGTCTTTAAAATTTTAAATAATTAGTTTAAGCCCCCCTGACATTCAATTGACTAACCTGTTAAGAAAACTATTAAAAATGTTATATTACGCGTCTAAATACATGCTTTTCTGACTTTCTTCCTGCCATAAAATATGGTAAGATCGGATTTTTCGAGTCGGTCTTACATATAAACGTTTTACAACATTTACGCTTGAGACAACTCAATACAGTATTTCCTCTAGTTCTTATCACACTTCTAAATATGGAAACATAGGTATCAGGTTTACACAGGTTTCTAAAATTGTTCAGAAGCTACCGACTCTTTATGACAACATGTTGATCGGCGCTTGGAAGGAATACAGGGGCATTAATATGCACTATCCTCTAATAAAAAATTTTTTTTTTTATATTTTTTCATCATTATGCAAACATCTGTATTGTATGTCAGGTTTTTTTACTAAAATGAAACCAATTACGACGCAGTTTGGTATGAGGAAGGTACGGCAAAAAATTGATACAGAGAGAAGTAATATAATAACATTTTTTTAAAGCCCAACAAATAATACGATAGCGAACGTTCAGTCGAAATACGGCATTTTTCTCATCGATTGTTGAGGGTCCGGGCCCCCGAAAAGTTCGTCTTTCTTTTTAAAACAAATGCCGTTCCCAGAAACGCGATGCACCCGAAGGTAAAAATCGATACGACTTGAAATGTCTTGCAAGCAGAGCTCGCTAAATCAGGCGCTTGCTCTTAACGAATCTTTTCCAGTTCGTAGCACTTGTCAAGTCAAATATGCCAATAACACTTTTTGCAAGCAGATGACTAGAACTTGACAGGATGTTAACAATTAAAATTTCACCGTCTCTAACATTCTTAAGTATGTACATCTGTATGTATGTATGTCCTAAGTAATTATGAGTTTGGTGCATCGGTTGAGTGCTGACAGACGTGAGACAGACGATGCGTTGATACATTGTCTCGCTCTCGTCTTTCGGGCGTCTGATACTGCATCCTTCACGTGCGCGGCGGGCCTGATCGCTTATTTATACGAAAAAAAATATTCGTGCCGCAGCTCGCTCGCGCGGCCAGGTAGCGATCAGTAGCCAAAAGCGGGAACGCGTGTTAGACAAAATCATCTATACTATTGAAAAATGAAATTTTTATATTTTCTATTTTATTTTCATCACAGTATTTGTAACATATTGTATGAAATTTTCCAGATGAAAGGAAAGCCAAACACGACGCCCTTCCTACAATTACCCCGATTGCGCATGAATCCGTTACTTATACTTCCACCTCCTCTTTCTTCCATTAAGTGATAATGTAAAAATTTATTTAAATAACTTACAATTAGAATTTAAAGTATATTTGGAGAGTAGTAAGAACGGTATCGGAAGAATACATTTCTGCTTTGATTGCATGTTTTTTGTTGATATAGGTACATTGAAAAAAACAATTAAACCCTAAAAAATTATTTTAAAGAGTAAAACTAATGAAAAAATTAAACCGTGCAACATGAACTTGAACTCGCACCCCAGGAAAACGAAGTTAGAATTTTTTTTAGAACTTACACTCATTTCGAAGCCTAGCTATATTTCTGCCAATTCTGAGGCAATTCTTTTTACAAATGTCTACCGAACCAAAAGTGTAGATTCATCCCCGAAAGCAGTGTTCATTAGATTTTAATAAATAAATAAAAAGGGCATATTTCATATAAAAAACAGTTCGTTTCTTTCAGCACCATCTCATATGTACATACCTACTTGTCCCAATGACGTCGTGTTTGATTTTCCTTTTATTAAAAAAATGTCACTAATTTTCCATAAATGCTCGAATAAAGACGAAACAGGGAATGTAAAAATTTCATCTAACAATTAGCTTAGCATGTGCACACTGTACATACATGTTTTCCGCATTTAGCTACTGATTACTGCATTTGCAGAATTTATAGAAGAAAGTGAAATCTGCTTCAATACGGGCGTTTAGGCATAGCTCGTCCGTGGACCGACATCGACATGCGAAAATCAGGCGCACGGAGAACGCAAGAAGACAATGTATCATACTTTGTTGCCGCTGCCAGAATGATCGTTTGTCGCGTAAAAGACCTTCGTGCCGTTTCTCACTTGCTTTCATTCTCTCTTATTCCCTCCCATTTCATCTCACTCGCGAGTCGCGACGTCCGTAAATCCAGAACCTTTTTTTCACTTGTGCTTTAAAAAGTACAATAGCTGTGTTCTCATATGTACATAGGAATAATAAAAAAACTAAAAATATAAAATAGTTAATAAGGGGAAACGGCCAATCAATTTGTAACGAAACATAGAGTTTTAACTACTAATCCACCGTTCCCAAGTAATAAATAAACTATTGCAAAATGTCCTCGGGTCCCGAAAACTACGAATACAAAATTTTACAAAAACGTTTGGATTCCTTGTTCTCAATGATTTATACGTGTTGTAGGATGGGCACCGTCTATTTAGACATGCGCGGAGTGCGGAGATTTGCGGGAATGTCAGTAACAGCGTCAATTTTTAATATTTTTCGACGTACGACACGCGAAAATGTTAGTTAAGTGTTCCACAACACGTAAAGTACTAACAATCAATGTCATCTTGCAATTTATAGTTTGTATAAGCTTTTAAGAAGAGCCATATTTCGGCGCCATATAGTCTTCAGATCACCGAAATAGATTTTCGGAGAAAAATCCACGTGAGTCGTTGACAAGCCGAGCCAAAGCGTAGCGTAACGAAAGCCTGCCCTCTATGTCGAACAGTCACTCTGAACAAGTCACACGTATACAAGCATGCACACACCTTTCAGCATTTCAACACATTTCAGAGTAGTTCCGGAGTTGGACGCTGTTCATGAACAGAGGCCGCCAGATTCAGTCCTCGAGTTATGGGTCGGTAACACAGTTTGGGTGGTGACACCAAGTCCCATAAGGTGATAGGTCTTTTTTTTTTTTCTTTTTTTTTTTTTTTGACGTGGAGAAATCCCTAACGGATACCCCGCCCCCCGGGGGAGGGACGGGGTTATGTGGGACTTGCACCCACTAAAACTCCACGGTGGTCGTCCTCGGGCGCGGAGTCGCGCGCTCGAGGGGGAGGACGTTTTGCGGGAGCAAACTAGCGATTCATCCGCTACCTCCCTCTCAGCGCAGTGCAAACTCCGCGCTCAACAGCCCCGCGCGGCAACGCGCGGGGTCTTCCCAAGACTCCGGCGACGCGAGACGGACCACGCGTCCGCGTCGCCACTTCTGGGGGGGTCGCATGATGTTGTGGAGGGGTGAGCGTGCCCCCCGGCACCCCCACCCCGCGACCCCCCGCGGTCGAGCAGTGACCCGGACGCGCCCCGAAGGGTCGCGGCCGGACGGGGAGGCGGCACTAGGTCATATGGTCAATTGACCGCCGCACTCACCCTGTACCTGCTCGACCGCCTTCCTCGGGAGCGCGCTAAAAACGGCGCCAATGGCTCCCGGGGGAGCAGCAGATGGTCGGCTGCTCCCCGGGGGGGGGGGGGGGGGGGGCTTTGACACGAGGACCCCCCCTGAAAGGTGATAGGTCTATTCTATACCTCGTCTGTGCCAACCAGGGTTTGGAGGACTCTAGCGTGGCACCACACCTACAGGGAGCGGTGGTAATGGTACGTGAATTGACGCCAGCGCCAAGTCAGCCACGTGGCGACAACGCGAAACGAGTGTGACGTCACTGTTTGACACCCTTGCCGGCTGAAAATTGGCCTGGCGGTCTCCGGCCGGCTGATCTCAATTTGAAACACCTACAGGGAGCGGTGGTAGTGTGTGCGTGAGACGCACGATCGGAGACGACCGACGCCACGGCCAATCAGCGTCACCGGGACATATGTTGTCGACGCTGATTGACCGCGGCGTCACTCGCTTGGCGCTGGTATAAATAAAAAATATCATTTCTATAATTCTGTTGATGCAAAAGTATTAAGTATTTGTCTTACCTGATTCGTTATTCATGTCGTAATTTCAATTGAATGAAAAACTTGGAAAAACTACTAAAAATGTTCAATTCACAATCGCACGTGGCGTCTTTGGCAATGGCGTCTATACATTCGTGACGTCACATTCGTTTCGCGATGTCGCCACGTGGCTGACTTGGCGCTGGCGTTAATTCACGCACACATTACCACCGCTCCCTGTAGGTGTTCGGCCGGCCGGATCCCTTTCAGCCTTGCCCAGGGTGCGTCGCTAGCCGGTTGATCGGTAGCAATTTTGCTTAATAGAGAGTGGGGGTAGATCCCCCACCATTATACCCCCACCCGAACGTCGAACCAATCAACGCCAAGATGAAAATTTGCCGACGCCAGCGCCAACTAGTGAGACCGCGGCTAACCAGCGTTGCTGGGGAATCGGTTGTCGACGAGTGAGACCGCGGCCAATCAGCGTCGACAACAGATTCCTCAGCGATGGTTAGCCGCGGTCTCACTAGTTGGCGCTGGCGTCGGCAAATTTTCATCTTGGCATTGATTGGTTCGACGGTCGGGTGGGGGTCATTGTTGGTGGGGGATCTACCCCCACTCTCTATTAAGCAAAATTGCTACAGATCAACCGGCTAGCGACGCACCCTGGCCCTGTCTACGATCAACCGGCCAGTGCCGCACTCTGCCGATTCTGTCCCTTAGTGTACATTGTACCAAAACTATTAAAACATATCGTTATAGTGTCGATCCTTCACTTAAGGTATTTATTTCTATATTGATAAGATTTTGCATGTAGTGTCTTTCCAATCGAAGCATTGAAGAACATTTTTCGAAAGTACAACAAGCTATAAACAAATCTTGAAAACAGTTGTACGTTCATTTCAGATGGCATTTACAGGAAAAGTTGTTCTAATAACGGGAGCTAGTTCTGGTATCGGAGCAGCGACAGCTATACATTTTTCTCAACTGGGAGCCTCGTTGTCATTAGCAGGCCGCAATGTACAAAACTTGAACGCAGTTGTGGAGAAATGTAAACCTGCTAAAACCTTTGTCGTGACTGGAGAACTAACTAACGAAGCTGACGCGAAAAATGTTATCGACTCTACTGTCAAACATTACGGCAGATTAGACGTTCTGGTTAATAATGCTGGTATATTGGAGAGTGGAAGCATCGAAACCACTTCTTTAGAGCAATACGATAGGTATGCAACGGTCGTTCTTGAAAATCGAATTTCACGAAAGAGCGCTTCGACATATTTAAACATTACAGGGTATTCGATATAAACGTACGCTCGATTTATAACTTGACAACGTTGGCGGTTCCGCATATAGTGAAAACTAAAGGCAACGTTGTAAATGTGTCGAGTGTTTGCGGACTACGAGCATTCCCAGGAGTCCTATCATACTGTATGAGTAAATCTGCGATCGACCAATTCACGCGTTGCGTTGCTCTCGAGCTCGCAGAAAAACAAGTACGTTTTACGCGCGAAAGCGGTAGAGACGATACTACGGTTTACAGACTGGGCGCAACTTTTACCGTTCTTGCTTCTTTCGCTCGCAGGTACGAGTAAACGCTGTGAACCCCGGCGTGGTAAAAACAAATCTTCATAAGTCTAGCGGAATGTCGGAGGAACAGTTAAAGACATTTTTTGAGCACGCCAAAGAGACTCATGCGCTTGGTAGATCAGGAGACGTTACCGAGGTGGCAAAAGCGATTGCATTCTTGGCGAGCGACGACGCTGGTTTTATCACAGGCGCCACTTTGCCAGTAGACGGCGGCAGGCACGCTATGTGCCCTCGTTAATTTGCATTCCACGTACGAAGTTTCTATGGTATATTTTATTAAAGAAGTAGCTGTAAGGCTATATGTATAAATAAATGTGTTGTCTAAATTAAAGAATCAATTTCGAATTGTTTAATTAGCGAAGTGTATTTTTACGGTAGAGCTATCTTCGTCTCTATCAGAATCAACCAATCCAAGTCATTTTCTGGCGCTAGAATAGAGTCAGTGCGAGGTAACGAATTTGCTTTGAGTTACCCGATTTACCCGCATCGGCCCTCTCCGCGAAACTTGTCACAACCCCTGAGCTTATGCTCCGTCTATAATGTCTATGATTAGGACCAGGAAAAGATAAAATGCAAAATTGCGAAAGCTTTACTCAGCAAGATTACTTTCACCTTGGCTACTTAGCTATACTACGATTTTTCACGTTCTGCTCCTTCACTTTTTGTCGCTGCGGTATATAGGTGTATACTCGATCGATAATCTAAAGTAAGAAAAACGGGAAAAAATTACAACGATAACCTATAATTCGGATTGTTCGTAATAGCTATCATTACGGAAAGATCCCCAGATCTAGGGACAAATTTCTACGTGCATATCAAAGAAAAACTACATATCAATTTTCATCAGTTCTCATCCTATAAAGCCGAGATTCAAAGTAGGTATGTCACGCGCTGCTATGTTCTCTGGAAATAATTTACTGTATTCGTTAAACTAAATTGCGATACAAGGGAATGCTACGAATACATGCCACGTCACATTATCAACGCTTTATCTTTTAAGCCTATATATTATGAAGCATTAAACCACGTCGATAGTTGTGGTCTGACGTGACACCAAGCAATAAGGATACAGAGAATGTGTACCAAAAGTTTACCGTATTTTTTATCGGGATTGGTGATCCGAGGTTTCGGCAGGGGCTCGAAAAGTTTAGGAATACCCACAGGTGGGATCTGAATTGTATATTTCGCTAAATAGCATATAAGTCTCGCCGATTAATACGAAATAATTTAAAATTAGTTTGACGCTGCGGCCGATAAGTACTCTAGAATAGTCTAGAACCTTGTATTGTCACCAACATAATTGTTCCGGATCATTATTGGCGGGAAAATATGAAAAGTATTTCAAATCGATATGTGACAATATCTCGTCATTTAAACATAAGCGTTTTAATTTTAAAAACATTGCGGATAAAGTAAGATTTCTCGAGCCTAGTGAAACGTAACGTTTAGTGACGGAATAACAATTCTTTTATCAGCAAATCTTGAAGATAAGGTAGTTGATGCTTTACCTGACGATTTTAATACTGGAATCTATTACGGGTGGGCTTCTGTAGACGGACAAGTACATAAAATGGTCGCAAGTATTGGCTGGAATCCATTTTACAAAAATGAAAAGAAGACAGTGGTAAAACTAACTCGAGCGTGGAATATAAATATTTAACTCGTCGTAATTCGAGACTTTTTATATTAGCAATACATTGTTATTGCAGGAAGTGCATTTGCTGCATGAATTCGATGACGACTTCTACGGGAAACAAATTAAAGTCATTTTCGCGGGTTACATACGAACGGAACAAGATTTCACTTCCAAAGGTAGATGCTCGTTTTCCTTAGGATCGTTTAAAAAATTGATTTCTTCCTATATTGAATTACACTCTTGTTTCAGAGGAATTAATCAAGGCGATAAGAAACGATATCGCGGTCGCCGAAGAGCGGCTGCAGCAACCCGATATAAATGTTTATAAGAGCAATGAATTCCTGTCGGGGTAGTATACTAATGTAACTTTTAACGCCGAACTTACAGAGGCTGCTGTAAGTTAAGCTTAATCTTGCATACCGCCATTATAAAATAAACTGAGGAACTAATGTATTAATACATAACTAGCTATACTTTCAAATGTATTTTGCTAAGCAGGATCATAGCAGTATTAAACTAAGCAAGTTTTATGACAATACATAATAACATAGTACTCTTTGATCTACGGTTTGATATACACGAAATTATTTGTATTACTTTTTATATAAATGCAAGTATTTGCATTATATTTCTAATGTAGCATTTGTATATATATATATACATCGAAACATTGAAAAAATATAGAATGTATAAACATACAATTATTTTCATATATGTATTCGTGTGAAATAAATTATCGTAATACCAGTGTTCAACCTGTACCTGATGATGGCGGTGGCGGAGGAGGTGGCGGTGGTAACGATACCCAAGGCACGTTCATCCTAGCATGAGCCTGTGGCATTTGCGGTTGACCGAACGTATTCGCGTTTCGGTATCTCATGTTTTGGGATGAATTCGGACGATTCTGAAATGGTACATGTCCCGGAGGGAGCCTTGGACATGCGTTGTAGGGGATTCTGGGGTTCAAAGGCACCGCGGTTCCGTTTTCATTGTAATAGTTATCGGAACTATAGTAATTCTGATTAATGTTGGGGTTCCCATAGTGCATCGATTGCATGGCACTTGGATATGCCCCGTATCCATATTGCTCGCCAGCCTCGGGATGTAAGACCCCTGGAATGGCTGGCCAATTATTTGGATAAGCATGCCACAAGCTTTGCAACTGATTCCCACTCTGCGCGGAAGGATACTGCCTGTGATTTCCACGCGATGAATGCCCTCTTCTCTGCCTTTGCATATTTCTGTTCCACGGATGGTTCGATTGCCAACCAGTAGTGGGACCTAAAAGCGCGGATATTATATAGATCCAACATGAAGCTTCGGTATTGCGCGAGGAACTTACTCGAAGCTCGCTTTCGTTTAAATGGAATGTCCGTCTCCTTTGAGTTAGTTGCTTGCTTTGCTTTTAATTTCTCGTAGTACAGCCGCTCTTCCTCGTCATCGGAAAATTCTGGAGGCTCGTCCGCGTTTGCATCGATGCCTTTCATTCTGTAATTCATCGCGAGTCATTAAGCGCGTTATATATCGAAATCCTTGCAGTTGGAATGAATTGCGATAACTAGACCGCGGATGTTTGTGCACGTAACACATGCAGATGTGCGCGTAAAATATGCCACGTTTATTGTTAATAGTGGAAATTAATAACTTCCCTATTTTCCGATGTTGAATGAAAAAAAAAACGGCCCGCGCCTCTTTCATTTTATCGAAATCGTTTATGCGTATCGGGCGCGATTGTAATGAACGAGCGATTAATCTCTACTAATGACTTATTCTATCGCGCGATATCAACATCGGTATGCAACGTTGTATGCATTGCGATTTATCACTACTTAGTGCCGCGTAACGGATTGATAATTCGTCTATGATCGCTTAACGAAGCATATGCAATATGCAAAATAATATTTGCATATCGACGTATGCATTTACATGAACATCCGCAGTCTAGCGATAACCACGCTTAGACTTACTTTTGTAATTCGTGTAAAAAGACTAGGGACGTGTACTCCGTGTTTGGACAATAATAAACAACCATCCCTACTTTAATGTCACATTCTTGTATGTGCTCTGAGCTGTTAAATCGTACACAATAGTGCGGTTCGCTCACTTGCCCGAAGACATCGAACACTTTACCCAACGCTCTTTGCCCTTTTTCAACAAACAGAACTGTGTCCAAATTCAACGTCGGTTTACCAGGTTTCGGTCGTACAACCACCAGCGGTTCGACCATCCATGCAACCTTGAAATTACTTCAACTCGATTATACTCGTTCGTAACTTACGTTACTTCAACGCCAGTCCGGAATTAATAAATACCTCGCCTAATGGGTCGCACAGCACTTCGGGTACACTAATTTTTAAATCCTCGATCGGCGGTAAGTCGTCCAATTCGCTTTTCATATCATTATTCCTCCGTGCGTTCGCATTGTTCCCTTTACCTTTCCTGAAAGCATAAAGGTATCATTCGAGTCTCGTTAAAGCTCAATCGCGATGGCCGCGAATGTTTCTGAAGACAAACGACTCGCTTAGCTCTGCCGTCGTCGCTATCTGAATCGTTCGACTCGGCTACTACGGAGGAATCGCTGCTACTCGTAGTATCATCGTCGCTGTCGCTTTCTTCGCTCGACGATGCTTCTTTGTTCGATCTGTAAGGCTGCATCTGTACCTCTTTTAAAACAACGATCTCGTTTTTCTCGCCATTACCGAGATCGGTGCTATCTTCCGCTTCGGAATCGGAATTCCCATATTCCATGGCAATAGTGCTGAGAGAAGATGGTTTATCAGTCGCTGCTAAAAGAAAGCAATAAAGTTTGGCACTTTCTAAGAAAAAATTATAGGTAGGTAGAACCTTTGTGTAAGAGTATCTCGTATTCTTACGTTTGAGCGGCAATACCGCATTCCCTTCGTGCACGATACAAATATCATCATCTTGCTTCGAATCTCTAATTGACGAGTCTTTATTTACATCCTGCTTGCCACAATTTTCGTTGATAACTGCTGGATTTTGATTTATATTTAAATCCTTATGTGATTCTTCTTGCTGTTTTTTCGTAACATGGTTTCCATCGCCGGTTTCTTCGATCGCAGCGTCGTTGTCAATTGAAATAGCTTCGCGGTCTTTCATAGTTTCAGGAACATCATCCTCCGCGTCTTCTTTGCCCGTTGTTGAGACATTCTTAATAATACTTCGCTCATTGTTTTCTTGCGCATTCGACGTTCCTTCACTGGAATTGCCATTTGAAATTAGATCTTCTACTTTCTCTACCATAACCTCATCCATATCCATCGCGGTTGAAAATTTCCTTTATTTAGATCACTGTGTATAGTGGCAATAACTCTTAACAACGATCTACATTAGGAAATATTAGTGTAATTCATAATTATACAGGGAAATATATTTTTTCTGAGTAATTTCGGATAAACGTATTCACGAGAAGCGACCACGTGCATCTATTTATGACCGCATGCATGTAAGCATGGAGCAAGCGTCTTTCTATGGGTGCGTTCCACTTGCGCCCAAATCGCCCGCGATTTTCATTAAGGTGGGTTCTCCTATACGCGACTGGACACAACGTCAAGAATTTCAAAGTCGATTTTCTGGAAACTGAAGCGCGATATAAAAAAAAGTTACTCTTTCTTTTCGACTTATAACAAGTAAATAAGTCGAAAAAGAGGAATAAGATTTTTTGATATTGTGCTTCATTTTCAAGAAAATCGACTTTGAAATTCTTGACGTTGCATCCAGTCGCGTATAGGAGAACCCACCTTAATGAAAATCGCGGGCGATTTAATAGACTATTAATAGACTATTGTCACCTAATTATTATTATTATTTTATGCACGTACGCACAGTGATGGGTACGTCAAATACGCAACGTATAATACACGTATAACACGTACGTATAATACACATATATTATACACGTAAATTACTGTAATTTACGTACGCTAATGACAGAATTAGCGGATTGGTCGGAGTATTCACCGCGCTGGGGGACCGAAGACCCGCGAACCAATCAGCGAGGAGAACAGCGATGCCACGCTGGTGTCGCGCGAGATTTATGCTTAAGGAATTGGTAGCGTTTAAGATTCCAAACTTTCCTTTATTATATAAAGAGATTTATGTTGTTACCTACCTCGAGTGCTTCCTTTGTGGACCTGCCCCGGTAATATAGAGCCTAGTAGGAAGTACCCCATACATTTTTTAAGCTTTATTTATTATATAACTTTGGTTATATCATCTATGTAATTTACGTGTAATTTACGTGTAATTTACACGGAACGTAAATTACGTGTTTTCTAGTGATTTACCCATCACTGCGTACGCATGTGTCAATATATATAAAACTGAAAAGTGGAAAAAAAAAATTAAAACCGACTTCAAAGAAATAAAAATACACTAAAAAGTGAAAAGTAATTTTTTCCCTTATTTAATCTACGACTCTCATATTTTTTAAGTCGGCGCCTGATCATTTGCAGCGTTTAAATCTGGCGCCAACTTAAAAAATATGAGAGTCGTAGATTAAATAAGGGAAAAAAATTACTTTTCACTTTTTAATGCATTTTTATTTCTTTGAAGTCGGTTTTAATTTTTTTTTTTTTTTATAACACCGTGTCGTCTTGAAGAAGCTACTTTATTGTTGAAATAAAGTAACCCAATATTGACAATAATTCAATAATGGATACTGTAATAAAATATTTCTCATTTCCATCAAAATTGTTACTATTCTGTAATAAAACAAGTTTGCTGAAATAAAACGTACCTTGGGTGGCAAAAATAAACGGATTTTTATTTGCGTTTAGTTAGAAAAATTTTGTTTTATGCGTTAATTACATACTGTACACTTACTTCTTTTTACAGAATAATACATCAACGACAAAGGATTTTCATAAATTTCATACTAGCGTTTCGGAGATTTTAAAATATATTACATTCTATTCACGTGTTAGTACATTCACGATCGTTTGTATAATCTTTTTTCCGCTCTGATGATTCAACAGATTCAAAAGGGGATCCTTCATTTTCTCTTCTAATAATTTAACCAACTCTATTCTCATCCTTTGTAGAAGTTGGCCCACCTAGATCGGAATTAAAATCACAATTGGAGATAGGATCCCTTTTTTCATTGTAACGCTCGTTAATAATATAATCTTACCCTGTGCGATTCGACGCTGAACAAGATCCAGCCTTCTAAAGATATAATAAATATTCCATTGTGCAGTTCTATGTTCAACTCGTAACCGGAGAACAGAATTAACGGCAGAATCGGCACCATCGTGACTTCCTTAATAAATATCTTGCTGGTTTTAATTTTCTCTTGGAACACTAGATACGGGCTGGGGAAGTGGCCGATGTGGAAGTTAACGGAGGATGGATGGATGCTGACAAAGCCATCGTTCTTTGTTTGAAACCTAAGTTCCTCTGCCTTAGGTTGTATCGGAACTGCACCTGCAGATTGCACTTGAAAGGATTTTTCTGGTGTAAAGACTTTCACGACATTAGGATAAAGAGCCACGCACAGTAAACCTTGGAGTAGCTTGTAATTATCATTGTTGATATTTAGGTCGAAGCCAGTGATATCCAAGATCTTATCAACGTTCGGTTGCCGTTTAGGCAAGTCGATGGGAACGAAACCGATCGAAACTAATAATTCCAAGAACTGATACTTTATGTCCGCCAGCGTGTATAACGTGCGCACAGACAAGTAGTTCTCGTTAGCAAACACTTGCCCCGCGTAATTACTGCGCGTGCATGCTTCTAACCATTTCTGCGCGTCAAACAGAAAGAACAGTATAAACATCTGTCTCGCATCGAAATGTACGTTTGCATTCATATATTTACCTTGTACGCTTTAAGAATAGTCAAATGATCAGAATTGGCCGTGAAAAACTCTTTCTTCGCGTCTACTTCGTGTTTCTTCTCGAAAGGTACAGTGAATGGATTTTTATGAGACAAACAGGCTGCGATAGTAAGGGCGGAGTCGAGGCAGCAAAAAATTGCTCCGAATAATATTAGCTTCCCAATCCGTACATTTACAGGCAGTGCTGCGAGATGATGGCCCAGCGGAGTCAACGTGCACTCGGCATTAAATGCACCGACGTCTTGTAAGCGTTTAATCGCACTATAAATATTCTCATCTGTCGGCGGTTCTAACAATTTGCCTGAAGGAAGAGTTGCGATAAATACGCAATCCTGTAGACGGGATAATTGAAGCGAAAGGTTGGTAAAAGTACATTACCTAAAACTTTATACAGGTCCACCTTTCTTCCTTTGTGTAAAAGTTGAATACGTAAGAGCAATGGTTCCAGAGGAATTCTCAGTATTTCAGGTATCGGTTGTGCTGAAAAATGGTACTTAAATCTGGAAGGATTGAAGATTTTAATGAATAATAATTTCGATGTAACGCGCTAATCAAATGTCTATCAAACTGCACATACTTATATGAAGTATACAGATGCAGGGAAACTCCAGGCATTACACGTCCAGCGCGACCTTTCCTCTGCATTGCATTTGCGCGCGACACCCAGCACGTTTCTAAGCTTTCCATGTTTTGATTCGCGTTGAACCTGGTCTCCTTCATTTTCCCACTATCAATTACGAAGACACAATCGTCTATAGTGATAGACGTTTCAGCTAAGTTTGTGCTCAGCACTATTTTCCTAACGTCCCCGATCTTCTTGAAGACCAAATTCTGCTCCTCGTTGGACAAAGTTGAATGCAACGGCACAATGAGAAACTTTCCAGTCTTCGGCGAGAGATACTTATTATCAATCAATCGATTTTTCAGCGCGATGATCTCCGCGAAACCCGGTAGAAATACCTTGAATTGTGATATCAACATGAATTATATAAACTTGCGATGTTATAATATGGAATTTTCAGCTCGAATGAATCGAGTACTCGCACACCGCCTAATCTGTTTTTCTTCGAAATAAAGATACACTTACTAAGATAGAGCCTGTGTTTGGATAATCGTGGTCCCCGAACATAATCCATTCTAATATTGCCTCTATAAGCTCAAAATTAATCTTCTCATGGTCCATTACGTACAAATTCTTATGCGTTTGCTTATTGTAGCCTTGATATCTACAGACAATTTGCGTTAACGTTAAATTCTCATCTTGAATGGACTCTCTGGGCACAGCACCGCAACTCCCGTCCACCTCCGCAGTTTCTAAGTCTATTTGTAACTGCTCCCAATCGCCTTTGATCCTGCGCGTGAATTTCGAATTCTCTTCGAGCACATAATTTATCCTTTCGATTATATCCTCTAAAAAGATCTGTTCAACGGCGAACGTTTTCCCTGGAATGCACAACACGGGGGCGTCTCTAAAGTACGAAGAGAACACCTCGGCATTCAGTGTCGCGCTCATAAGTATTACACTCAGGTTCGATCTCCTCGACAACAAGTCCTTCAAGAGCATCAGCAGGAAGTCGCTAAATAAAAAGTGACAACGTATAAGTAAGGATAAATAAATCGATGGAACAAAGAACTCACCTCTCCGCACTTCTCTCGTGGACCTCGTCTACGACAACGTGCGTTACATCAGCCAGCTCCGGGTTCGCGGATAATCTTTGTAATAAAATACCGATTGTACAAAATGTTAATCTAGTTCTGCTGGAAAGCTTGCTTTCCAATCGTATCTGATACCCTACTGTGTTCCCTATACGCTCGTCCCTCTCCGCCGCAACCCTCTCTGCCACTCCGATTGCACTTATTCTTCGAGGTTGCGTGCATATTATGTTAACGTGCTCTTTGGATTCGGATCTATTTAAAATCCAATGGTCTAACAGGAATTGTGGCACCTGCGGAGTACGAAACGCGTTAAGGGCTTCCCTACGCTGGAATCAAGAACCGTGCATCAGGGACGATTTCAAATTACCTGCGTACTTTTGCCGCATCCTGTTTCACCCGATATTATGGTAACTTGGTTCTTGTGTATCACGTCTAAAATGTTATCCATTTTCGACCACGCCGGCAATTTCTCTCGCACTTCTCTCATTTTTCTGTACTTGGCGCTTTTCTGTTTCTCTTTGAAATTCTTTTGGATCAGGTCGTCTTCCTTCGACACTTCTTCCCACGTAATGTTATTCCTATTCTTTTTATTGGTAGATCCTAATTCGTAGTGCGTAGCCGCGTCCGTTGCACCCTCGCTGCCCGACAGCTTCGGAAACAGTAATTCGCTCGGATCTATGAACTGCTCTTTATTTTCTTCCAAGTACCCCTTCATTTCATACTCATTCTCCAAAAGGGATATTATAGAAAAAATAGAAGGGGTTCCGTCCTCGGACAACGACAACGCCTCGTCGTACAATCGTCTTCCCGTTCGCAAGCAGTTTATACTCGGAAACGTACCATCATCTTTATAAAAGTAGAAATACGGTGGTTCGTATGGATATTTACAATCTAACAAAACACAAGTAAAATGTCTATTAAATAGAATATTACCGTTAATACGTCGCGCGTTAGCCGCGCGGGTTAATCGATTCTACGTGATAATACCTTCGGGGAATCTAATTTCCAACGTAAACTGCGGATCCTTTCTCTGCGGCATTCTCAACACTTGCGGTTGCTGATGTAAAAATCTACACTTATTTCCAAATCTACACTTTTTATTAATAAACAATCTACAGACTTCCCTCTCCTTCTCTTTCTCTTGGCGCTGCTTAATCCTTCGTATCTCCTGCTCTATCTCCTCGTTTCTCACCAAATAATCCAGCTTCACTTGCACCATCCATATTTGATTTCTTATCTTCTCCACGAACATATCCCCGTAAATAGACTCCAGCGCTTCCTTCTCCTCCTGCCGCCTCTCCAACGAATCCGTCGTGTCGACGTTATCGGACGTCGCGCTCCTCGCGATATTCTCAAGGCCGTAGTATTTGCAGAATAGAACTTCCAGAGCTTTGCCCATGTCGCCATCCGTGTGTATCAGCGCCTCGATGCAGTGCGACTGATGAAAACTAAAAGTAGCGCAATTTGTCTGGAGACTTACGAGAGAAGCGGAGAGGCCTGTATTGGTGCCGGTTAATATTTACCCGTAACTTTCGAGCTTAGACGTCGCGAATTGCCTAGTGATCTGCTCCTGAGTTTTCGGCGTAGTATCTTTGGAAGAATAATCGACTATTGCTCTAACAACTAGATTCCCTCTCTCCATCCAATACTGTTTCCCTAAGTTCGACTTTTTGTCTTTGAATTCGGACGCGTCGGCGAGCTTGAAATTCTATCGAAGAACTTATGTTATTTCCAACCGATATATATATATATATATATTCGACGAAAGACAGATATTAATAACGATACTCACAGAGCCATAAATATGTTTCAATGTGTCGTAAAGCTGGCGTTCGGATTCGTCGGATATTCTCAAGGTTTGCAATTCCACTTTGAGCTTGCTGGAGAAGGAAGGGCTTTCGCCTTTGCCTTTACTTTTCGCTGGTGCGTTCCTGTTTCAAATACATAAATTCCGCTAATTCCAGGGGACTTACGAAATACTTCGAACGAGCAGAATAGTTTTAACACACGCGAGAAGAATGTTCGGAAGACCAAGAAGCTGTTAAACGAACTGTTCGAGCTTCTTTCACGGAAACAGCGCAAATCTTTTACGATACACGTAGTAAATTATCTTTCCGTTGCATTCTCGTTTTAATTCATGAAAGGTTAAAGTTTCAACTTACACGACACACTTTCCGACATCTCTTCCTTCCAACGTGATGTCTTCCATTAACTGAATGCTATTACGATCCATTGTTAAATTATAAGTGAATGCTTCTTATATAAATCTGTTTAAAAAATATGCCTAATTGTATTCCTAGATGTTTTAGAAAGATTTAGGTTAAGGAACAGTTGAAGGTGTAATTGGTAATGACAGATGGAACACATGAGAGGATCTGCTCGCGACGTTTCGCAAATTCGCCGCCAGAGTGTTGTGAATGACTGCTCTGTTTCTCGCTAGTGGACTACAGTGGGTGCGTTCCGCTTGCGCCCAAATCGCCCGCGATTTTCATTAAGGTGGGTTCTCCTATACGCGACTGGACACAACGTCAAGAATTTCAAAGTCGATTTTCTCGAAACTGAAGCGCGATATAAAAAAAAGTTACTCTTTCTTTTCGACTTATAACAAGTAAATAAGTCGAAAAAGAGGAATAAGATTTTTTGATATTCTGTTTCATTTTCAAGAAAATCGACTTTGAAATTCTTGACGTTGTGTCCAGTCGCGTATAGGAGGACCCACCTTAATGAAAATCGCGGGCGATTTGGGCGCAAGTGGAACGCACCCATTGTAAAGGTGCGATTTTATGCTGACGTAGACGCTCGTTTTGAGCGTAAAAACCAGTCACGTGATCGGTTCAAAACGAGCGTCGACGCTGAAAATCCCGTGGTTCGATCACGTGACTGGTTTTAAGCGTCAAATCTAGTCACGTGACTTTCAGCGGAAAAGCTAAACTCGGTTAAAATCGCACCTTAGTTTAATTCCCATAGCTCACGGAATACGAAGAATTCAAATTAGCAGGAAGTAAAAATAAATACAGATTTATTCGTATACATATAACTTCAAACCATCTCTGTGTTTCGTTTCATCTTTAATATTTCTTTGCGCTGCAGTTAATCCAAAATTTTCTTACGATTTATTTTCCAGTTCGTACATGATCGCTTTATTATAACCACAGAGCAGTAAACGATTCCCCCGCGGGTGCCATCGGGCATCTACTGCTACCATGCTTCGAGGAGTTGGTATACAAGTCGCATTGTGCGGCGTCCATTCGAACATACGCGGGCATGCGCAGAATATTAAAAGCTGAGCGCGCGCAGGATTCCACTTTACAGCTGTTGAAAGTTTCAAATACAACGTGTGGCATTTCTAAACTATAAATACGATATCCAGAGAACTCACCCGCGATACTATTTTCCAGGAGTAAATAATCGAGATAGTCTTCGATAATATTCCATATGCATAATGTTGTAGGGTAGAGCTGATGTTTTATCGCCAAATACTGTCCACAGGAACTGAACTCCAAAATATCGAATTTAGCAAACGACAGTCTCTCGATATCACTTTTCGTAGCGATTTTTATATTTACCGGACGTTCAGATTTCTCCTCCACTACAAATATGTACTTTCCATTAGTTGCTTAAATATTAACGATACCAATATGGAGTTTTCATTTTCGTACTATTACTTACGAATATGTTTATTATATAAATTTGCGTTCTTACTGGAATGCTTCGTTTCAATTACACGCTCCTCGTATACCTTGTTTAAGTAATTCTCTTTGATTACTGGATCAAAATATAATTGCAACAGTGGCTTCCACGTCACGTGATTTAACAATACGATCTGCGCGAATATTTCATTGAAATGATTCTTGTTTCGTAAAACTTATCGATGTACAGGATGTTCAAAAATCACGGTCACTGTTTCCGAAAGCTTGTAAAATTGTTCATCGGGTCGGTGGAGCAAATTTTGTCCCGAGTGTGGAGTTGGAGGAGCGGGGGAATACAAATTAAAAAATCAAATTTCAACAGGCTAGAAAACAGTAGTACGCAAACTATAAATAAAAAATGTAAATTCCACAAGAATTCCACACACCAAAATCTCAAGTGTGGAATACTCCATACAACTCACGCCGGCCCTGGATTCATCCCTGAAAGCAGTGACCATCACTTTTTTAACACCCTGTACATATGTACATAAAATTATACCATTTCATTAAATCCTGTTACACCTAGTAGCTGTCCACTAGGCATCCACGTTATATTTTCGATTCCTTTTAATTCCTTCTGATAGTCACATAGTACATCAGTGGAACCTACAGCTTTCGTAGGGCAGAATACTCCAACATCCTTCTCCAACACACTCGAATAAATAATCAGCTTTGCTTCGGTGCTAAACGAGCACCATATGCCTAACAGCTCGCTATTCGGGGACCAGTGTATTCCATCGATACTGTTCAAACGTCCACATATTAATTTCTAAAATTCGTAACGAAGAAAAAAATCAGAAGTCCTTCGAGTGGAATAAATGATTTTAATAAAAGACAAATATGCAATCTATTTTACAAGCTCTGTTGCGAAAGCTAGTGCTTTATATTCATTCAAACGAATACCTATTTGGAATAATCAAGGTTGGCGGTACAAATTCTAGTAAAGATCCAGGGACTTTTACATTAGAAAGTTTATCATTTTTAAAATGAACGAGCACCGCGTGCATCGTCCGCTTATTTGTTGTAGCTCATCGAGGTTGGATCGGCACATTGACAATCAGTCGTATCTATCGTTAATTAATAATAGAAAGACATGACAACATCTTATATATCGTGCGCCTGTAACCGCGTTCCGCATTCAGCCGATTGGGGAAGGAACGGACTTATCTGTTTCGCAGCGTGCCATGCGATCGCGATTTACGACCCCTTCGCCTCGAAGATCGGCAAAGTGACGAACACGCTTCACAGGCACAAAGGTCGCGTTAACACAGTGCGATGGATTAAACACGGTGACTCGGAAGCTGAATCGGAGCTGGTTTCGAGCTCGGTGGACGGGACGGCTATCATTTGGAGCAGACTGAACGATAACATCGAGTGTACCGCTGTCATCGAAGCCGGCGACATCCTCACGTTTAGCAACAGTTCGTACCTTTCCGATCATGATTCTCGGAACGATAAAAGCTTCCTTAAACTCCTGACGTGCACTGGATCGGACAAAGGGGAATTGAAACTGTGGCTCCGGGACACGCGCGGCGATATAAAATCTTTTCAGACGCTCGCGTTCGGAAGGCGGCTGCCGATAGAGGCTTGCTTCTCTCATTTGCCAAGCACGAGTTTACCGCTTTTGGCCGTCGCGACGGAAAGCTCCACGATCGAACTATACGTGACGAATTCTCGCGTCGTAGAAGAGTCACGATTTTTAAAGGTTCAAGTTCTAATAGGACACGAGGATTGGGTGCGTTGCATGGATTTCAATCACGTTACGGATAACAGCATGCTGCTAGCGAGTGGCTCCCAAGACGCTATGATACGATTGTGGAAGATCTCTGCGAACGCCGCGGAACCTTCGAACGACGAATTGCGCCAGAAAGAACAACTATTCGAAGCCGACGGCACGAAGTACAATATTAGCTTGGAATCTGTTCTTTACGGCCACGAGGGCTGGATCTACGGCGTACATTGGTACCCGTCGCAGTCGAACGGTAAAAGCGGAGCTTCGAGATTGTTGTCCTGCTCGTTGGATAAATCTATGATCGTATGGGAGCCGGACGAGGTAACTGGAATCTGGTCCGAGAGAGTAAGAGTCGGCGAAGTCGGCGGCACCTCGTCGGGCTTCTACGGCTGCAAGTTCAGCGGCGACGGATTAAATATATTGGCGCACGGATATCAAGGATCGTTTCATATTTGGGAATACTCGGGCGACGCGAGAAGCTGGATACCGAAGTCTGTACCGAGCGGCCACTTCGCCGAAGTAGTCGATCTCTGCTGGGATCCGAAAGGAAGGTTCGTGCGTGAAATTCAGATTCACGGTTTAAGGCAGGATACCACCTTTGACTGCGATTTTGGAGGCGTTTTTCATGAATTTCGTTTGCACACAAAGAATGCGCAGAAACGAAATCGGTTTCAGTCATTCATTAATGTAACTTTAATCTGTAATTACACATTTTTTGAAACTGAAAAAGTAAAAAATAATCTCTCGTAGGTGGCGCCAAAATACACTCCTTTGGAGAAACATCGTTAGACGGCGTGTCAAATTCCGCTCTGTACGTGGCTCTTAGAAAAGAAACCAAAGAATGTTCCTATTGGCAACAATATTGTTCAATGCTGTACGTAGGGATTTTACGAAATTTCGATTTTTAAGAAAATGGCGGCCATTTTAACGAAAAGGTCAATTTTTTAGGGTAAAAAAGTTTAAAAAAATTTATAAAATTGCGCACCAAAAGAAAAATAACAACGCTACAGCAATAGTCCTACGTACATCGTTAGATTACACCAATCGGAAGAATTGTGCAAAGTTTCAAGTCAATCCGATGAAAATTGTAGGAGTAATCTGACACGGTGATTTGGAAAACATCGTTTCGAGAAAAACGCGTTTAAAGTTTTATATAGATTTATATATCTGCTCCAATCCGGTTTTTACACAAGAAAAAGGTTCCGGCCACCTTTCTAATGAATGAATTTCGATTCTATACACTTGAAAGAGTACTTTGAGAACAAAAAAAATTTCAATTTTTTTTAAGTGCAAAGGTGGTATCCTGCCTTAAGGGGGGTCACTCAAGTGAAAATGAACTACCAGTTATTTTACAGATAAAAAATTGAAAATATGTATTTCCATATTATTTTTTACGCTGAAATGAATTATGTAAGAATTAATACAGTGACGTTTTTTTTTCAGAAATTTAAAAAAAAAATTTCGAAAAAATTATTCGATTTCAAAATCCATACCCTTATCTCTGTAGTGTTGTACACAAAGACTGCAGAAAAAATTTCGGCTCGAAAACTTCATTTTTGTCCGAGTTATAAAGTTTTTATGTTTCGGCGTAGTAACTAAAACACTCCTGCTCCGTACGTTGGACCTTCTTCTTCTTGCAATGCCTGTTCTCTTCGTGATTGTGCAGTTCGTATCATTTTTCTTGCACGTTTCTATCTTTCTGAGGCTTTCTGTTTATACCTGCGCACTCGTTCTTTGTGACGGTTTTGAACAATTTTCAATGATTGTTCGCTCGTTTGCATTTGGTTGTCCTTGAATGCATGTAATATGGTTTTCGTCCATCCTTCATTATATTCAGTAACAGCTTCCGCGACTGCAGCTTCAACAAGATATTTGGAAGGAAAAATATCCTTCGGGCACTTACGCCATATCATGCTATGCAAACTTTCATTAGAATTTTGCACAAGGCATTAGAGGACCATACGCGACGATATACCACGCAGTTTCGACGGATACGAAACCACAACATTATAAATGTCCATCTGGTGAAGAATCATGGTGTTTCTACCAATCAGCAATTGCGAAAGGAAGAAAACCTGGTTCTCATGCTAAGAAAATAGGAACACCTATCAGAGAAAAATTTCTGGATATAATTATTACCAATTTATAATGGACTAAGCGATGAAAAACTGCTCCGTCGTTGTGCACAATGCCTTACGCAAAATTCTAATGAAAGTTTGCATAGCATGATATGGCGTAAGTGCCCAAAGGATATTTTTCCTTCCAAATATCTTGTTGAAGCTGCAGTCGCGGAAGCTGTTACTGAATATAATGAAGGATGGACGAAAACAATATTACATGCATTCAAGGACAACCAAATGCAATTGAGCGAACAATCATTGAGAATTGTTCAAAACCGTCACAAAGAACGAGTACGCAGGTATAAACAGAAAGATTCAAACGTGCAAGAAAAATGATACGAACTGCACAACCACGAAGAGAACAGGCATTGCAAGAAGAAGAAGCTCCAACGTACGGAGCAGGAGCGTTTTAGTTACTACGACGAAACATAAAAACTTTATAACTCGGACAAAAATGAAGTTTTCGAGCTGAAATTTTTTCTGCAGTATTTGTATACAATACTACAGAGATAAGGATATGGATTTTGAAATCGAATAATTTTTTCGAAATTTTTTTTGTTAAATTTTTGAAAAAAAAATGTCACTGTATTAATTCTTACATAATTCATTTCAGCGTAAAAAATAATATGGAAAAACATATTTTCAATTTTTTATCTGTAAAATAACTGGTAGTTCATTTTCACTTGAGTGACCCCCCTTAAAGAGAAGCTTCCGACGTTCGGCGTTATGTTGCAGGTTTCTAATTACCGCGAGCGCGGATCAAACGACGAGGATTCATGCGCCTTGGAGGAACGGAGCGGAATTTTGGCACGAAATTGGACGCCCGCAAGTGCACGGGTACGATATGTCTTGTATAGCGATGCTGACTCCTTACACGTTCGCTTCGGGAGCAGAAGAGAAGGTCGTACGTATATTCACGGCTCCGGCGATATTTAAGAACTGCTTGATGAGGATTGCCGACGCTGGTGATTTTAAAAACATGGTCGCCGACGGTGCGTCGGTGCCTGCTCTTGGGTTAACGAATAAAGCGACGTTCAACGACAATGTTAAAATACCGGAACCCGAAGCGAGCGACTTCAGGAACGAGGATTACGCTCCTCCGACGGAGGAGGAGCTAATGCAAAACACGCTGTGGCCAGAGTTGCAGAAGCTTTACGGCCACGGATACGAAATATTCTCCGTAGCCGCCAGACACGACGGATCGTTGCTGGCGACCGTGTGCAAATCGACTTCGCCCGAACACTCGGCGATACTATTATGGAACACGGACACCTGGACGCAAGTTCAGAAGCTTACGTCTCATCAGTTAACCGTGACGCAGATGGAGTTCTCGCCCAACGACAGATACCTAGTGTCCGTATCCAGAGACAGACGATGGTCGTTATTCGAATGCAACGACGATCTGTACGCTTTAGTCGCGGTCAGCTCGAAGAAAGATAGCCTGCACGCTCGTATCATATGGTGTTGCTCGTGGACGCACGACTCGTCCTTCTTCGCGACTGGTTCCAGAGACGGAAAAGTTGGACTCTGGAGTCCGAATCTCGCGGATAACAAAATTGTCCCGACCACCAGCTTCGATGCCAAAGACTCTGTCACCGCGCTCTCTTTCTCTCCGCGCAGCGTTTCCGAGAGCTGTTATGTTTTAGCAATAGGGTTCGAAACGGGACGTATAGAGATACAGAAGCTGAAGATCTTGACTGATAATTTCGTGTGGGAGAAGTACACGATATTCGACTCCTCTCGAGCGCATCACTTGACAGTGAAAAGACTGAAGTTTCGTCCGCGAGTAGACTGTTCGAATACTTTACAATTAGCCAGCTGTGGATCCGACCATGCGGTGAAGATCTACGACATAGATATTTTGGCATTAAGGGACTCGTAAAATACTTGCATTTTTGTACAGTAAAGATTGTTTGCCTAATTTTAACTACGGCTTTTAATTGGATCACTCACTTTACTCAACTTCCAAACGTCGGTCTTATAAATTTCTATGCTGTCTTGGCCATCGTTCGAAACTAGCACTGCTAATCTGCTGCCGTTCGGAGCGAAATGTAACTTGCGAAAAGGGGACTTCGCATTTTGTATGCGAGTTACATTCCGATTCTCCAAAGACCATACGGATATCTGAATCTGGTCGTTTCGGTAGTTTTAATGGATCGTAGAACTTACTTATTCAACGAGCTTACGGTCTGATTATTTATCAACACATGGATCGGAGGATCGTAAGTAGAGCTGTTCGGGTACTCAAATAAAACGAGCCGACTGACCGGGCCGAGCCGGATACCCGTCAAATTCGGGCGGCCCGAAAAATCCGAGTAGCTCGAATTTGTTTCGGGCGGCTTGAAAAATCCGGGCTCGGAAAATCCGTACGCCTTGTACGCACTGTTCGAACCACATTCAAGACGTACGCCGGCGGCCCGAAACGATTCGGACTACCCGGATTTTTCAAGCCGCCCGAAACAAATTCCAGCTACTCGGATTTTTTGGGCCGCCCGAATTTGACGGGTATCCGGCTCGGCTCGAAAACCGAGTCCCGGCTCGGTCCGAACTTCAAGCCGCCCGAATATTCGAGCACCCGAACAGCCCTAATCGTAAGCATGTTAATATTATACAAATATATTTACTTACACCGAAGTCGGATAACGTTAAAATGTGTTTACCGTCGGGAGACCAATTAACACTTTCTAAACCAGCGCTGCCCTCGATAAGTTTAAATTTCCACTCGGGGTAGCGAACGGAGTACACTTGGACAACTGCCTTCTTTATGTTTGCGCATAGAATGTATTCGCTGTTCCTAGACCACTCTAAGTACTGTGATAAAGTAAAAGGCAGTTATGTTGTTATAAAACACTTTATTCGTTACCACGATTAACATTTTATGGCGCTAAATGGTTTGTAAAAATGAAGTAACTACACTGCATTCCACATTAGAGCGGACTCGTTCCGCGCAGGAATATACTGTTGATTGGTACGAAACCGGCGGGAAAAGTGCTGCGACCAATCGCGTGTGTCAGATCCGTGGGAGCTGCGCAGATCGGTCGTAAATCGGTAAAGGCGCGAGTCCGCTCTTATATGGAATGGAGTGTAGAGTAGATATCGGTGCCCGTGCCTATTACGGTGGCTTTATGTTTAAAGAAGCCGTAGGTACAAAAACCTCGCGTAAATAAATAAGAAAAGAGGAGAGGTCAGTAATTAATTCGTTCGTGAGCAAGTCGGCGTCAGAGCACCTAACCTACGTAGATTTAAAATCGCACACTAACCTCTATTATGTCTGTAAATACGAACGAATGAATGGTTTCGAGCTTCTTGCTGCTTTTTACTATTAAATTCGTTTGGTACGCAACGGCAAAGAATCTTCCATCTGCAGAGAAATCGCACAATTGATTGTTTACGCGCATGATATCGTTCTCTGCTTCCGAAGTCATCGCGCGTCCGGCAAACGATGCGTTCACGAATCACGCGCTTTGTTGTTGCTAACTTAAGGGGTTAGGTTACTGTAGCGATGCGGAAAACTAGGCAATTTGTAAGTGGCAGTAAAAAAAATAGTAAACAACCGATTAATACGAACACTTTGTACTTTATTTATATATAATAAGTATTCAAAAAAACCGCTGCGATATTTAAAAAATGTTTATAACTAAGTTCGTACGACGCCATTTTCCGGAACACCTTTTATTTTTAATGTCCAACTGGTGTGCAGGTTTCCGGCAAAACGGCTATTACTTGCAACAAAAACAGAAAAGATTTCATTAATTATGATAAATTCCTAAGCATTGACGATCAAACATTTCAATGTTTGTAAAAATTAACGAAATGGCGGGTATTTCAAATTTAGGGTTCGAATTTCAACGAAAAATGAGTCGATTTATTGTTTATGTTTCGCAGAACAATTAGAAAATTTAAAAAAACGGATCGTCAATGCTTAGGAATTGGTAAATCTTCAAAGCGATTGATCAAATAGAACTCGAGCAATCCTGCACACCGTTTTGAAAAACACGGTTCTGAGAAAAACGTGTTTAAAGTTTGAAAACGCAATTTGTGATGTCGCTTTGGGCTCTCTATCTCCAGAAAAAAAAATTTTTGAACACTGGGACCATCTACATAATGTTTTAAGACTTTAAACTATTGTTTAAACCCAAACAAAAATCGATTTTTTCAAAATTCTAGAGTTACCTAACCCCTTAAGCAGATCCAGTATTATCATCAACCTGAACTTGCTGTCTGTACATTAAATATTCAGTTAAGTTCGACGAAAGAAAGGGGATAATAAAGTTTAAGTTTAAAGATGTATAAAACACTGAATGTTTAATCTTTCTCTGCCACAGTTTTCGGGGCGTGCCCATTCGAATTTAGTGCTTACTGCGTTGGTAGCAATGAATTTGAAAATTGATGACTCCATGACAGTTAAATATTCGGCGTGCGTAATGTTTGATTACAAACGCGCTGTGTAGTGGTCGTGTTTTAAGAATTTAGAGGCGACAGATTTTTTTAATTTTCAAGCTTCGAGGGAACAAAGTATCGATCAACAAGGTTTCTGGAGATCGATAAATGCAGAAAGATGATCAAGGACTTCGTAATTCCTGTAACTAGAGATGAACTCTTGCAAACTCGGAACGGACAGTATTTCGTTGAGAGAATTATTCCGATACAGATGATCCCGCAAGCTCTCAATGGTATTTAATGATTGCAATTGATATCTACTTTTACGAGAATAAAGGTGTACTGAATAAGTAAGCAGGATACAACTAAATTAATAAAAGAAGCTCGTGGACGCAACACTGCGCAATGTTTCTCTTTTATGTAAATCACACAGCCCACGCCACGCGCGTCGGTTCTCTCAGATTTCGGCCCTCGCGATTCGCTCGTAACTGCCTAGAAGCTCGTAACTGCCTCGTAAATCCATGTACGCGTTTGCCTTCGTAAAACAAAATCTTACGCTCAAAGGCGAAGGAGCTTTAAACTATCACTTCCGCATTCCCCGAGCCCACGTCCTCGAGTAATAAACTTAACGATAGTACACGTATAATGTATATTTATTTCTGTGCTACTCGTGTATTCTTTCTCTAATCTGCGCTTTGTCGCTCAGGTTGTACATTATTGTTCCTTGTATTTATCGAAGGGCTTCTGTTTAACTAACTAAGTAAATAAATAATATTAACTTCTACGTAGGAGCTCGAAACGCGCTGCAAACGGATGGAATTGATTTTATCATAGAACACTTCGACACATTTTTCTCTATAATTGTTCATGGAAATAAAGTGGAATTGTCGATTATTATGCGAGGCTTCAGTAGAATTCATAAAGGTAATCAGTATTGCAATGGTAAATGGGCTACAGCGCGCGTGTACTAAATACGAGTAATATTTTGCGTAGGTATGGAGATGTTGGTGCACGACATGGAAGCTATATCCGAGAGCGGAAGCGAGATACAAGATAACGACAGAGTGAGATTCTTAAACGTAGCCAAGATGCTGGCGTATTTGTTTTCTTGGTTCGTTTGTCACATAGACGAGGATATTATTAAAGACGCGAACGATAAATATGTTGGCAAGGTTCGTGCGTCGTATACACCGTGGTGTAATACGAGAATTTAATATCCTGGTGCTAACTAATATGTTTTATGTAGCGCAAGAAGGTAACGAAGTCAGACGTGGAAGAGGAGTGGGAGAGCACGAGGGAAAAGGCGTTGGAATATGTTTACAGACTATTACAATTACCATTGCAGAAACTCTGGCAACCGCCCATCGTTGAAGATTCATTCGTCACGTAAGGGCGCTAGTAAAAATCCGCGCATTCGTATTTAGAATTCGAAAGGGTATTTCGATATTACCCGACGAAGTTCTGTTTCAAATGTTCTTTAAGGGGGGAAGCCACTGTGACGGTCGAAAATAAAGGCTATTTTCAAGGCATTCTTTTATAATGGAATGCAACTTTCTACGAAAAATCTTTATTACCAACTGAAAATACATATATTTGACTAATATTTTATGCTCGCAGATTGACAAAATTTTCGGTTGTATGGCCACAGCATACGATAACGTTAGGCTCTGCAAAAAAAAAATTACAAAACGGGTGCACGTGTAACTTTCCAACATTTGATCCGAATTTAAACATTCGAACGGTTTCTTAAAGTATATTACAATAGCTTCAGTTGCGCGTACGGATTTAAAAAAATATTCATTTTTGAAGAAATGGCGGACTTGAGAAGAAATCTTGAGCAAATAGTATAAAAAATCAACATGTTTTTTCAATGTTACTATTGAATGAATTATTCGATCAAAAAACTGGTACGTGCAACTGAAGCTATTGTAATATACTTTAGGAAACCGTTCGAATTTTTCCATTCGGATCAAATGTTGGAAAGTTACACGTGCAACCGTTTTGTAATTTTTTTTTTACAGAGCCTAACGTTATCGTATGCTGTGGCCATACAACCGAAATTTTTATCAATCTGCGAGCATAAAATATTAGTCAAATATATGTATTTTCAGTTGGTAATAAAGATTTTTCGTAGAAAGTTACATTCCATTATAAAAGAATGTCTTGAAAATAGCCTTTATTTTCGACCGTCACAGTGGCTTCCCCCCTTAAGTAAAATTATCAACCGCCGCATTGATTTAACTGTGCTATTATTTCACAGATTACTCACTAAAGTATGCTATAAGATTCTGGAGCAATGTAGGGATTCAAGGCAGAAGCACATAAGACAGACTATTTTCGAGGTAAGATGCTTCCATTTATTGTTTCGAACCGTTTTCAGTTTCAAGCTTCTAGGTTTTCTCATTTATTATTTAAAAAAAGATTTTAGGAACCTCGATCAAGAGATACAATCATGGCATAAGCTGTGTGGTAAGAATTATTCAGGTACGTATGGCTGTTCCATTATTTTCAATTTTATTCGACCAGAGAACTCACAGAGCCTGTAATATTTCAGTTGGTGAAACTGCACGATGTGTTAGCGTCGCATATAGCAATTGGGATTATCCATATGATTACCGAATGTGGGTGTAATGGTTTAATGAGAGAAGTAATGAAGGAGATTGATCAGAGCGAACCTTCCGAAGCTGACAGTCGTAACATATCGATATTCCTTGAGACAATCGCTACTACTCAACCGAATATCGTAATTCCAATCCTCGACGATATGATGGATTATTTGACCAGCGAAGTATGTGCTTCTGTGTTAGTTTAACTACGTATTTACGTCCACCTCTTGTTTATTAATGGTTTTTACAGCATTATACCATGAGAAACTGCACGATTAGTACCTTAGGAGCGGTCGTGGAGAAAGCATTGACCGGAGACGAGCTTACGCAAGAACAGAAGGATCATCGCGACGAGTGCCTTAATAATTTAGAAGAGCATATTTTAGATACTAACGCCTACGTGAGATCGAAAGTCTTACAAGTCTGGCAGCATTTATGTTGCGAAGGGGCTATCCCTTTAGCGAGGCAGGGAAGACTTTTAGCCGCCACAGCCTTGCGTTTGGAAGACAAAAGCGCGAATGTACGGAAACAGGCGCTGCAACTCGTACGCGCCTTGCTGCAAGCCAACCCGTTTGCCGCCAAAGTACGTGAAACTTCATTGGTCGTTTATTAACAGCTCGATTATTGACGAGATCGAACCGCATTTCTAGCTGAACAAAGTAGAGATTTCGAAGTCGTTGGAGAAGGAGGAAATAAAATTAAGAACGATGCAGACTGGGAATGTTAGCAAAAGCGCGCGCGGCGATAAGGAGAGATTAGAGTTCTGGAATACTCTGCTTCCGCAGATAAGGAAAGCTTTGAAAGAAGTTATTAACGACGGGAAGAAAAATAATAAAGGACAAGGTGCGCATATATTCGGTGTCCCGCGTGTTTGTTTCAATCCAGAACAGATGTATGTACTTTATAAGTGCACTTCCATTTCACAAATTTAGAATCCGACGATGAAGATGACGACGACGACGACGACGACATGGATCCCAATACAGCATTCGAGCACGTCAGGCAATTAATGTTGAAAGAAAAGATTCTCGAGGCAGTAACGTACTTGTGGAAAGCTTGTATAGCATTGAAGCGGTGCCCGGACATGGAGAATCTCTCGCCCGATGCGAAGGAGGAGTTTCTGTTTCTACTTCTGTTGAAAACATTTATGGAATCTGAGGACACTTCGAGTCAGGCGAAAGAGGGCACGGATAAAACGAGAGAAAGCACGGTTGAAGCACCGTCGGGGGATAAAGAGAAGGAGGAGATAGCGGCAGTGAAGCGGGTTGTAAATTATTTGAGAGTAGGCATCCAAGCTCCTTTTGTCGAATAAAGCCTCAGTTTCCGGTGCGCGTTTAGTTGCATGCGTTTCTGTTTTGTTTTCTCAGAATTGCTTGGAATTCGCAACCGAGTTAGAGATCGCTATACCCATGGCAGAGAAGTTACTCTTTTCCACAACAGCCAGCGACGCCGTCGAGTCGTGCGCTCTGCTCGGAATTGCCTATCAGTTCGGTATAGCTGGAGCTGCGGCAGCTATACGCGAGGCCTTGTTCCAGGTATTTCACCGTGACCAATCGGTGCGCAATAACATAGCCGCTGTGTACAAAAGTATTTATTTGAGTAGCGGCGAGAATAAAGCGTCCGAACGGCAGAAAGCGCTGGCTTGCGTTAAGGCCCTGATTGACCTATTGAAGGGGCTGCAGCCGGGCCAAAGTCAGGCCTTAACTCAGCTTATTTCGACGTGGTACACTAATAATGAATTGGGAGACGAGGAACTGCAGGTAACGTTGCATTATACATTCGTAACTCTGCGCACCAAGCTGACTTGCTTTCGTAACTATCGGGACAGGTTCTGTGGGAGAAGTTCTCAATGAAATCATCGGACACGGACCCATTAGACAGCAGAACGGCGTTAATGTTGATAACAATGATAGCTCAGGCCCAGAGCGGCATTATAGTCGGAAATTTGGATGTGTTAGTAAAAGTTGGGCTGGGACCGCGAGCAAAGACCGATCTCCTTTTAGCCAGAGATACGTGCAGAGCACTGCTGACAATAGAGAGCAAAAACAATGACTTGGAAAAAGTACCGCTCAGGTGAGCTGGTGGCGAATGTAAATCTTTGCACGATTGTATTTAATGATCGTATACGTATATTATTACTAATCCCCAGGTATTCTAATGACCACGAAATGTTTAAAGAGATCCTGTCGCTGTTGACAGAGAATTTTAATAACACAAAACAGGACGGCTACGTTTCGTTCGCGACAGACGCGATTAGCGCTATTTACCACGTAAGTGCTGCGATGTATTCGGCTGCGCGTTATCAGATAGCCTTGGTGCTTCACGACAGATACTTTGGAATTCTAGCTAGCGAATCAGCCTGATCGTTTGATGCACCAGTTGCTACTGGACGTGCACAGTCGTGGACAGTTCGGTAACACTGACTCGTCGCAGCGCATGATACCATCCTTTCTACTGTCTAAATTCTTGTACGTAATTGGGCACATCGCCATCAAGCAAATGGTGCACCTGGACACGTCGGTCTATAAGGAACTGAAGAGGAGAGACACCATACGGAAGTTGAGGAAAGAAAAGGGTTCGAATGAAAAAGATACTCGAAAGTCTAACAGGAAGTCGAACGCAGGCATTACACCGAACAGTGCGAGGCAGATGCTTCGCAATAAAGAGGTACGAGATATGCATATGGACAGTTCATTTAAGGTTCGTCCCATTTCTGACTTTCACTTTCAGGTGAGCACGATTGTAGAAGATAATGGGGAGGAAGCCGTCGAAGGTGCTGTGGACGATGCGGACGCTGAGTTTATAAACGATACACTAGAGAATCACGTCGTGACTGGTGACGGGCTTCTAGCAAAATTCGTGTATGTTCATGAATTCGAAGCTTGCGCAGTGAGCGCGGAAGTGTCTGTAAATCTTATTAGAATTCCTGCAGCACTGTGTAATATTGATTTGAAAATAGATAAATGGACAGTTGTTCGATCATTTTGCTGCGAAGCGTAATGTTTGTCGTTAGGGCGAGTTCAAATGAATAATGAATAAATTAAGTATACAGGATAACGCAGTAACCTAAGCTCCGCTCATTTATCTACTTCTCAGATAAAATTACGCGGCGTTGAGGGAATGCTAGTTAGGTGCACAGAAACTGCCCGAACTCGCTGCACATTGTATCCCGCGAATGAAACTGCATTTGCACATAGAGTATTATATTTTGCAGCCCGCTAGTGTTGGATGTATGCCAGAATCATGATAAATACAACACCGAGGATACACAGGCCGCTGGTGCTCTTGCTCTCAGTAAAATGATGACGGTGAGCTCCGGATTCTGCGAGGAATCGTTACAGCTTTTGATCACAATACTGGAACGCTCCACGCACCCTCCCATCCGAGCCAGCCTGCTCATTGGAATCAGCGATCTTGCGACCAGGTTTCCGAGCCAAGTGGAACCATGGATGAAGCACATTTATGGCAGGTAAATCGGCGAACCAAGCCAAGGGATTTACTGTTAAACTTTGGGAGCAATATTCAAAGTATTTCGACATTTATAGACCTGCGAAGTGAAAACTTTAAACGCGTCTTTCTCAGGACGACTACTTTTCGACTGGCGGGTCAGAAATAAAAGAGGCTACTCGACCAACCGGTCTGCAACTTTCTGTGGTTACTCTACAAACCATTGGCTATCGCAGGAAGCAGAATCGAGTTTTTTGCAATGAAAATTTCGTACTCTTCTCACACCTGAAAGTTGCAAAAACACGTTGATTTGTGATAATCAAACTTTGAGCGTCCGCTATTTTGTTAGTTTCCGACAGGAGTGGCTAATCGTGCTTCCCGCGACAGCGGCACTCGTACAGATTAACAATCTCTTTGGGAGTTTCGTTTTAAATTAGTTCATGAGCCGAAACTTGACCCGCCAATGAGGTGTCATATAAAAATCAATTCATAAAAAAACAATCGGAAAATTAGAAAAAAATTTGTTTTGTATACTCTTCGAGTAGATTGATATTACGTAGCAAATTTTGCTCGATTATATTTGTTATTCATTGAGTAAAAAATTCATAAAGATTTGCTAAATTTTTCGGACGGATTATCAGAGCACAGCCTTGACGATCAATTGAAAGCGCGACGAATTTTCAGACTCAGGGATACAGATACAAATGTACGAAGCACCTGCGTCCGTGTTCTGTCGAGTCTCATAATGAGAGACATGGTGCGCGTTAGAGGCCAGATATCAGAATTGGCGCTCTGCGTGGTCGACGAAGACACGCAGATTCGCCAGAACGCCAGGCAGTTCTTCAAGGCGCTATCGCAGAAGGGCAACGCTCTGTACAACGTGATGCCCGATATATTATCTCGATTGACCGATCCTGACTTAGATTTAATGGAATCTGATTTCCAAGAGATTTTAAAGTACGTATTATCGCTAGAAAAAGAAACGATAAGAATGTCGCGAACATGATTTTGCGCGTCGATCTATGTTCACAGATATATATTGGATTTACTGCAGAAGGAGAAGCAAATCGACGCTATAATCGATAAAATCTGCGCCAGGTTCAAACTGGCCACCACAGAGAGGCAATGGCGCGACTTTGCGTATTGCCTTTCGCTTCTGCAATTCGGCCCGAAAAGTAAGTGACGATTGAGAATGCTCGCTAAATGCACACGTTTATCAAAGATCGCTGTTTCTTCAATGAAATGGTGAATAATTTCTTAGGCATACGCCACCTTATCGAGAGTCTGCCTCTGCTAAAAGAGAAGATTCATCACAGGCAAGTGCTGAGGGCGTTGCAGTCTATTACGGAGCAGGCGAAGAAAAAGCCGAACACAAAGGAAGCCGCCGCGGAATTGGAGGAGAAAATAGCGGAGCTGCTCAAAAGTGCGGAGGAGGCGAAACAGAATGACACGGAGATGATGCCGCCGCCGCCAGCGCCGAAGGCAAAGAAGCGTTCAAGGGCCTCGAAGCACAGGAGCAGCAGCGAGGAAGAGGACGAGGACGTAGACAGTGACTCTGAGACAGCATCTGCTACAAGACGTACGTTTTCTTTGAACAAAAAAATTGTCGTTACAATATATTTCATGGCTAACATTAAATCATTATAGCGAAAAGCGTCAGGATGACGAGGCCGCGGCAGCGCAGAAGTAAATCGAATTCCGACTCGGACTCGGACGACGAAGGCGCATCAATGAGAACTCCCAGCAGGCCAAGTACGTGTTGGTAGTTTGTACAAAATCACTCGCCGTTTCGTCGAATATAATTATTATTCTCGTACTAGCTAAAGCAAATCCGCCGGCATCAAACGTGAAGAGATCATCCGTTCGTAAGAAACTTACAGACTCGAGTGCTGCCACTCCATCACCGTTACCAAAGAGAAACAGACAGGCTGGAACTCCGTCGCGTAATCCCCAGAGAACCTCAGCGCGTTTATCTCAATCACGAGCTAAACATTAAAATTCGTAACTGCATTAGTACAACTACGCAGTTGTATTATGTTTTATTTTATAATGTATCGACTCAAGGCCGGGGAGTGAAGTGACCGAGGAATATTTTTATACTTTGTTTAATAAAAAATCTAGCTTGAGTTGCGCGCGAAATCGTGCTCGACTCAAGTTCAAGCTGAACCGAGTCCTTTGGGGGGCACCTTTTATTTATACCCCGTCTATGAAATTCTGCGAGCTCCTTCTGAATAATATATCTTATTTAGCTTCTTGCACTGTAAATACGCTATCCTTATTAGTTAAAGGCATTTGGTACACGTTGCATATGATTGCCCACAGGGACGGTCAAATAAGAAATTTTAACGAAATATCTTTACGACTGTTCGGTGCGTTTTAAGTGAGTTGATCATTCTTACCGTCAAGACTCTGATTACGCACACTCGTTTGTGAAAGTACACTGCTAGCAGATACCTTTATCTATTCAATCGGAAGCGCTACTTCCTTGCGTTTCAACAACCATCTATCGTAGAACCTAGTTATGACCCCGAAAATTTTCAATTTGGCACTATTATAAAAATTACGATAACAACCAGATATACAGAGTGTATATTACTGTAGAAATATTTATTCTAATGAAAATTATAAAATCTAACGTAATATTCAAAGTAACAATTATATTATTGCACGTAATATACACACGTTTAACATTTATTATTGTAAGTTATAACACTAACTGTGTTACGTAAAAGTACTGAGAGTCTTTAAGTTATACTCAATTCCGCGATAGGAACTTAACGCTTATGCTTTATGCTAATAAAAAGGGTTGTACCCGGTGGTTCTATATATTAATAATTGCCAGCTATTTCAATTATTAATATACGATTAACTTCGTTTTATACATCTCTGCTATGACTAGTTATTAACTGTAACGTATTTAAGTTAAAGGCAATTTAAAAAAGTAAACATTCTTCTTGGGGGAAGTATCTTATTATAGACGATTCGTAAGAAAGTGTTTGCTATTCAATGAACATAAACTGAACGTTATGCGAGATAAAAATTAGATATAAGATTTACATCGGAATCAAGCTGACTGATCGAGCAGAGGTTCGATTTAGAATTGTGTTGGTCGGTGGCTGAATATTCTAAGAGAAACATGCGGATTACTTATGCCGAAAGAAATCTGGCAATCTCTTATCATTTTACAATTTGCGATGGCATTTTCAAAATGGGGCCGATTAAAGGGTTCAGCTTTCCGTGCCATTTAAATATCAATGGCAAGTACATCGTTGCAAAAACCGCGTATGTACTGTTAACAATAACTTTAGTATTCCATTCATTTCACTTTCGCGGTTTTGGATTATTTATTACACAATCGCGTAGTACTTCCTCACTTTCTCAACAATAGTAAAAAGGATCTTCTAATCTCCTTCAATTTCAAATTTCTCCAATTCCCTCAATCGCCAGTTTCTGAATTTCTATGCATTTGTAAAAGAAACATTAACAAAACCAACTTCTACTTCACTGCCGCGTCACTCAAGCTTCGACTTCCACTTTTATCCCACGTGCTCCATGCATTCTGAATTTCCTATCGCCGCGTGATATTTAAACGGCATGCTCTGGAAGCCGATTACCAATCGCGCGTCACCCGGGAGCAAAGGCTAAAATTGCAAGACGGTAAGAAACTTCTCAATTTCTTTCGGCGTAAGGAACTCGCATGCTCGTAGCTTGCCTTGTAACTTTGGAACACCCTGTATACCAAATTGCTCGATAAAAGCGACTGCAAGTGTTTGTAAACACGTGTGACTTTCGACTCGTGTATGCCACGAGCTTGCCAGCAATAAGTAGGGCACTGTATTATTTTTATTATGCATTCGCGTGCAACAGATACACCGTACTGTACGTCGTTGGGAAAGACTAGTGTAAAAAATCTTGTATGTAACACAAGCTCGACACGTGTATAACTAATGCTTCGAGAGACTTGCCGAGTGCGGCATTTGTTACACCAAATCGCGACTAACGCTACGTTTAAATGTCATAGAACGTACTTCTGTTCCAGACTTCCCTGATTTACAAAGGTTGGAAGTGTTAGGGTTTGGAGTAGGACTCTGTGAAAGAGATGCTCGTTCGTCATTACCAGATTTTTCGCGCTCCAATCTTTGTTTACTGAATTTCCCCATCCCGGGACGATAAATCTCCATGGCAGGGCGGTCCTGTTAACAGCGTAGAGCAGTGTTTTAAAACATTCAACAAGCTGTAAGGGTCGCGTTCAATATTTCAAGGAGATTAAGCGCGCACCTTATTTCTAATCCTACGTTCCATTCGCGGATCTTTCTTGTCTTTCTCCTTGTCTTCGTGTTCAGCCTTTTGTAGATTATTTTGGTCACCGCCGTCTAAAGATTTGTGCCGCCTCAAACAATTCCCGTCTCCCGTGCCTCCTTCGCCCCCGCTTTCGAGTGAATTACGCCTCTTCGTTACCTTCGAGTCTTTCTTCTCCTCGGCATCGTCGTTTCCGGTGCCGTCCTTATTGATATGCTCGTTAGACTTTGATTTCTCAATATCTTTGTTAGTTTCACCAGTCGCAGATACTGTTTCTGTAAATATTTCAACATTAATGCGGAGGAAAGTGATAATTTTTATTAATATACATCGCACGGTACCGTGCTCTTACCTATTTTCTTTTGTTCTTTTGTTAGCTCAAGATCTTGTACGCGATCTTCTACTTTTCTCTCGCTAGTTTCTTCCTTCTCTTTACCTTTACAAGCTTCCGTATCGCCTCTATCGTTTGCAGATTCTTCTTTTCCCTTCGTACTCTCACACGAATCAACCTGCGGCTCCTTTCTCTGAGGATCCTCCTCTTCGCTTTTTGATTTCGCATTACTTTCGGCGTCAACATTGAATTCTACATTCTGCTTTTTAGTCTCCGCAAGCCTTTTCTTCTCCTGCCTCATTTTCTCATAACTTTTGCCCCGTTTCTCTTCGATCTTTCGCTCTCTAGAATCTTTTATGTCCTCTTTAAAATCATACTTCCTGTCATCTTTCCCGTCAATTCTTCTATCGTCTTTTATACTATCCCTCTCATCACGCCTTCCATATACCTTTTTCTCCTCGTGGCGTTTCTGATGCTTCATGTCTCTGTCCTTATTTCTGTCTTCGACCCTGTCTCTGTATCCTTTCGTTATAGGTTTCGTCTCTCGGTCTCGCGGTACTTTCTCGCGCAACTTATCCTCCTTTTTAACGCGATTCTTTATGTCTTTCGGAGGAAGCTTGTCCTTTTCCTCTTTGTTCTCTTTGTTATCTTTATACATTTCTTTGTCGAGATCGGGATTTTTCAACACCTATAACAAAACGAGGATTTTTAAGCAATGCGGCATTACCAATGTTTCACGGCGACAAGAGCAAAAACTCGCCGCGGTAAGTTTCGCAATAATTTCCAATAAAGTAACACAGAATTTGCACTTTTTTTTCTCTAAAAACAAGTTCTCTTACAAAATTTAATGCGTACAAACTAGGCGATAATAAAGCAATCGTGTGTTAATAAATGTATACAAATTTGGCATACAATATTCAACAGAAAAAAAGTGTATAGCGTTGAACTAAGTCACGTAAATGATAAATAATTCCGTCCCCTCGTGACCTCTTGGCGTAGAGTAAATAGATAACATAAATTTCCCAGCTAATCATCCGCAGTCTCTGCTTCATGAGTTTTTACGATACGCTGGCAATCCCGGCTCGCAGAGATTTTTAAAAGGATAAAGCTTCTGATAATCGAACACGGCACTGCAGCTTCTCGATCTCGATAGTTCCGTCGGTATCTGCATCTTCCAAGACTTGTGTATGCTGGCGAACTGAGACTTCGACAACGCGGAGAAATAGTTCTTCTTCCCGATATACTGAGTCGCGTATTTCGCATTGCTGTGAATATAATTGTTCTTAATACTGTTCCAATGGTCGTAGTTATTCTTCCGGCAGCTCGGGTCCTTCTCTTTGTAGCTTCTCTCGTAGAAGTAGAACAATTTCGGCTGCTTGTTATTATAATGCCAGCGCTCATCGAAGCGGGACATGCTTCTAACACAATTCATGTATACTTCAGTGCTCTCATTTCTGTACGGCTGTTGCACGCTCGTCGAACTATTGCTCGCCGGTGCCGCGGCCACGATTCCATTGTTCGGGATTTCTCCTTTGCATTCGCGAGATATACTTAGATACTGGGTAGGACGGTCGAAAGGTATGTCCTCTGACTTGACAGTTGAGGAGGTAGAAAGGAAGGAATACTTGGACTGGTTATCCTCAATGTTACACATGGACTGCAGGGTGAAAAGATTAGCATCAGCAAATACAGTAGAGAATGTAATCCTTAAAATTTAGGCCCACAACTTCCATTATTCTGACTCGTTACTTTTCTCTAATTCTATACTGTATTTGTCGCGTTCGCAGCTGCTTCAAAGCGTACTCGAGTTAATCAGGCGCAACTGAACGACGGCATCGTAAAACGCAGCGTTACCTTGGATATAATCGGATCTTCTTTTGTCCGTCTCCTTTCTAAGTCCCTTCGTCGTCTCTCCTCGCGTTTCTCGTCCCTCAGCCGCTGCTTCTCCTGCTTGCGCTGCTTCAAATATTCCAGAAGCGGCGTGGTCGTGACTTTCTTCGGCGTATCTGTATCAACAACGGCACACACGTATACGTCCGTGCGCACGAACTAAGGCTCTCGACGCGGAGCGTATCGATTCCGCGCGCCGAGATCAACTTACTATCGGGCGGTTGGTACGAATACTCCGTTTTCGGCTGCGCTACGCTCGATTCGGCCTCTTGGTTCTTAAGACCTTCTAGAAAACTTATGTAGTAAGGGTCCGCCTCTATCGTGGCGCATTTTAAATCCTTCTTCTTCCCTACTCTCTTCTTCAGCAACCTTTGGAAAGGCGCGAACTCTACCACCGCCGGGTATTCCGTGCCTTTGGAGTCGACGAACACATAGTTATCGAACTTCTCCCTGAACATAAAGATGTCCTGCTGCTCGATAAAATTGATATAAGCTCGGGAGAAGGCGAACTGCCCCATCGACATGTCGGCCTTCACGTAATAAAGATAGTCGTGCTCCGGCAGCGGGGAAACTTGCTCTAGAAACTGGTCCTGAGTCATAGACGGAGGCAGCCTTCGTATCACCACCTGCGAACACATTTCGTTCCCTTCGTTATTACCTGAACACCGACGGAAGTACGTCTGGAATTATACTTTACGACGATTACAAAGGCTGCGTTCAGCGGAACAAACCGCTACGTAGCCGCTCACTGATCTTTCGCTGAACGCTACCGCTAGGTTGCCGAGCGCTCAACACGTTTAGCGAGCGGTCGCCATTTTTTCGAGCGTAGATAAACTCCGCTACTTTTACGGAACGTGTTGAGTCGCTACAAATATCGCTACCCTGCAAAGTGTCGTTCAGCGGAACCAGAACCGATCACCGTCGAGCTCAGTGAGCGGCTACGTAGCGGTTTGTTCCGCTGAACGCAGCCAAAGCCTCTTCCGGGGTGTCGTCTCAACGTTAAGCGGACGCACTTCTCTTTCCCATTCAGGAAACACGATAACGAGTTGTTGCGTGCACAGTCAAGTCCTTCTAGTCTTTGCGGTGACGTCGTCGCCACTGTCGTACGTAATATACAAGCCGGCACTTAAAATTCAAGGGTACTTTGCTTACGACGCACCGAATGCATGGTAAGTTTCTGCAAAATTACGTTATGCGTGTTTCCAATGGGAAATGAGACTCGCATCACTGTTTCGTCGAGGATAGCACATTGCGGGCCAAAGAGCGGTCCGCGCAGGGAGCGAGCAGTGGCGGTAATATTTTCGGCGTCTCTTTAATCGATAATACCTTTGTCATAGGCCGGCATTTCTCTTTTTTACTATCTTTAACTTTCCCGACATCTGGAGAACTAGTTTGTGCCTCATTTTGCGCGGCTGTCTCGGATTGCTGTGTTTCCTCCGTCATTGTCATCTACATTTGGTTAATTTCTTGACAATTGAGGCTTATTCAGCGTCAACTCGACTCACTATGATCGAAAATAATAATTGGAGCATGCAATTTTCTTCGAATCATCAAAATAAACGTTTCCGTTTACAAAGTTTCCGCGGCCATCTTGCTACACTCAAATCGTGAAAAATACTGCTGGCTGGTGTTGCGACTCCCGTCTAGCGGCGTGTAGTATAAGCTTCAGAAGCGCGAAGTTCGAATCGGATCACAGGACTGTAATAGGAAAGGGAGACAAGGTGAAGTTCGCGCAAGCCCGAGGTGTTTGAAAATAGTTAGATTCTTTTAATGAGGGAACTTCAAGATTATAAAACAAATCGATACCCTCTTGGAAACGGGTGTTTGAATAAATGAATCTCACCTTCCTCCCTTCACCTAGGTGTGTAATTACAGCGCAATGTGGTAAAACGCTCGTTTTTGCAAAAATCGATAACCGAAAGGAATCGGATCGACGAATAGGAATTTAGCTAATAAATCTGTAAATTTGCGATTGGCTCTTAGAATCTAAGACATTTTGTAATTAACAAAAGGTGTAAAAACGATGAATTTTTAGAAAGACTCACTTGAGCCTGGAAAGCCATCACGAGTAGACGTATAAATAAAAGTTCTGCTCAGATCGAAATTGTGTTTAAAATCGTTTGTTCTTTCCATTACTGTTACAAATTTACTAGTTTCAAGTAGTTTCATTCCGTTCTTATTACTTTTTTCACTATATTTACCATTCAATAATCCGCGTCCAACGGGCAGAGTGGCTAAGCACTCCACGGGCGTAGACCCTCGCCGAATTCTCTACCAAGGATCCAGAGGACCCAAACGGCCGCGCAACACTGGAAACGAAATAAGCTTTCCTGCACTGGGGGATTTCGGGGCGCGTATGTGCGTCTAGGGAATTATTCAAAATTAGCGAGGGAAAAGAGCAACGTTCCTCGAAATTTAATGATTATCAACTAATGCGTATATAACGTAAACCGACGGGGAGCTTATACGTTTATACGTATATTAACGTTTAAAAAATAGTTTATCGTTCAGATTTCCTCGAAACATTCAAACGACTACGATGCGCGAGTTCGACATAAAGCTCAGCATTTTTCTTACGATTAATAAGCTCGGCGACACCATTTTCTGAAATTTGTACTTTCCTTACGCCTAGTCAAAGCAATTACACAAAGCTACGATGGAAAATTTATTATAAATAAATGTATTTACATAAATGAAATTCTTGGTTGAAATTCACAATCTCCTGTAGTTGTCTCGTTGTTGCGATTGTGATGCCGATGTCAGTGTGGAATAGATAAACGGCAGGATCGACGCCAGGGCTAGGCAAAGACCTATCACCGGCCGATACCATACCCAAGCGAAGCCGATCACTAACAGACTAATGGACATGGACACCGACATCGTCAATGATTCAATCGCAATAATTCCGCACAAGAATGTCGAGTTCAGAATTACTGTTCTCAATATGTTCGCCAGACACGTGGCCGCTAGAAATAAGACCAACCAGCCGAGACCTCTGAAACAATAACAAAAATCCCATTTAAAAACAATTAGTAAGAGTAATCGCTGCCGCGTGAGAAAAGTAATACCTAATGCTCCACGTACGCCAGTAATTATGCACGTGCTCTAAATGGAACATTTGATCCACCGACATTTTCTGCTTCCTTTGAAGTAAAATCTCTTCGCCGTGCGACGTGACGTACGGCACGACAACGCCGTTTTGCAGCATCCCGACTATAGAGTAAATGTCTCCGCCTTTTCCCGCGTAGGAGAATTGTATACGTATATCTCCGACCTACGGGCAAAAACGGTGATTCCGGAGAAGTTCGTTACACGCTCGGCGACGCGACGACTGTACCTGAGGATTCCATAGATCGGAGCTGTGATAGTATAAACCGGAATGCATCTTGATGTCTTTGCGCTCCGGTCTCTCGTCGCTGGTGATTTCCACGAACTCGGTGAACTTCTTCTTCAATTCGGACCCGATGGTAAACGCCCCGATTTGGACCTCGTCCGCGATTTGTATTCGACTCTTGATAGGGATCTCCTTCGGATTGTGGTGATCGGTTCTAATGTAAAACTGATCGGAATCGACGAGCTTGTCCTTCCATTCTGTTGTGTAGTAATAATGCTTCTCGTCTTCCGTTACCCCGCCGAAGCTGGAGCGCAAACATTACTAGGATTAATACGCGAAAGACGACGAGTCGCTTTTACATTCGAACCTTCGAGCTACCTTCGTTCCTCTTCTATCTCTACCCACTGGTACATTTGAACTCTCCGCTTCAGCTTCACGCTCGACACGATTACCCCGTAATCGGGCTCGGTTAGCGGCTCGGATATCTTCAAGGGACCCGATAAGTGTATCAAGCGTCCCTCGTACTCGGGTAACACCTTCATGGAATTCTGAATCACCGCTACGTTGCGCAAAGCTTCGTCCAACGAATGCGCCACTTTCACCGCCCTTCCCTGTAACATAGCAGCGGCGAGCTTCTGATTAGAGTGCTTACGTTCGATAGGAAACGCAGGCTTGCACGAACCTCGTTCCAGAACAACAGGCACATGCCAGTCGCGAACATAACGAGGCCGATGATAGCGGTGAGCCAGGACTCTCTAAATTGCTCGGAGACCGTCATTGGAACGTTCATGGGAGCTGGCTGCCTTCCGTTCGCTCGATTCTGATGAATCGGCTCTGCGTTCACCCTCTGAGGTTGCCCATTTTGCTGGAGGATTTGTATTTTGGGCGCGTTAAACTATATACAGTGGTATCGCCGAATGGTCATGCATTGAAATAGTTTTCTAGGAAACAGTGCGTACACAGCTATCGATTTATACGCAAACCGAGCATTACATAATACAACGTTATATCGGTTAAAACGAAATGTTCGGAACGCATTGAAAGATATAAGTAACTATACAAGCGCAGCGACATGTGATTTTCATGCTTACATTTGCGCGATACATTTTAATAGATTACATTATCCGACGGTGGCAACGCTCGGCTCGCCCGCTGAAACTATTGCCGCCTAAAATACCATTTTACAAGTGAATTTCGGACGAGTCTCGGCTGAACGTCCACGCATCCCGGTCGCATTTCATTTGCGGGCGACTACGTTCAAAATTCGACTATGAATATTGTCCAATCAATTTCGCGTATTACGCGTACAGCACTGTGCAAAAGTATCGGCCTGGCTCGGTAGCTATAATCCATCATAACTATGAGCCTCTTGTTTTTATGCTAACATTACGGTATGATCTGCGGGTAGGAAACGAAGGGAAAGCTTATAGGTACTCGCGTGTTCCTCGTTATTCACTTATATCGAAGCGATATTTTTTCGTCGACTGCATCTGAACGGAAACGTTGGTATGTAGCTATGTAAGATACATTTTACTTTGCCAAGATAGTATTATGTTACGATGCGAATTACGCGGAAGGAAATGCCCAATGTTTTCACGAGCAATTGCATCTTACAGTTTTATGTTTCCGTTATTTTTCTCTGAGGGAAGGATATACTTCGAGACATGCGATTACATCCACCTGCATTTGTCGCAGTTCCGGTGATTGTGGGAATAACGCGCGGGCTTGTCGAGGAGCTGTGATAGATGGCGTTTAATCAAACGGCGTGATTTACGTATGCATGTGCAGTTTTAATTAGACGAGAAACCAGCGGCGATGGCCGTGATGGAAACGCCGGTTCTCGTTAGAGCACCGAAGTTAAGCATCACGGGGCGGTGTTAGGTTAGGTTAGGTTAGGGTAGGTTAGGTTTATTATTTCTTTGGCACAGATACAATAAAATATTCACTGTACCAAAAGTGGCATTTCAAGAATAAACGGGGTGTACTCTGGGAAAGATGGGAGACCACCTTTCTCCCGGTGGACACGAAGGAGAGAGAGGAGGGAAAAGATACGCGACTATAGTTCGTTGGGCAATACAAGCGATTAGTGATCCTCTAGGCAGTGATCGGACAAACGCATATCGTCGCTGATTGCTGCGATTTGTGTCTAAAGCGGAAGTAGACAGAGAAAGAAACTGTAAGAAAGAAAGAGACAGAAATACGAATAGAAAGAGATAGATAAACAAGCAGCTTGGAAAGCAGACGATTTAATGAATGTTTAGGTTATGTTATTTCCGGTTTTGCGTCAAATTACTGCGGTTTGTCCGATCACTGCCTAGGGTGCGTTCCACTTGCGCCCAAATCGCCCAAAACGCCCGTGATTTTCATAAGGTGGGTTTCCCTGTACGCGACTGGACGCAACGTCAAGAATTTCAAAGTCGATTTTCTTGAAAATGAAGCACAATATCAAAAAATCTTATTCCTCTTTTTCGACTTATTTACTTGTTATAAGTCGAAAAGAAAGAGTAACTTTTTTTTATATCGCGCTTCATTTTCGAGAAAATCGACTTTGAAATTCTTGACGTTGCGTCCAGTCGCGTACAGGGAAACCCACCTTAATGAAAATCACGGGCGTTGCGGGCGATTTGGGCGCAAGTGGAACGCACCCCTAGAGGATCACTACAAGCGATAAGCTTGAAACGGCATCCTGTTTGAACACAGGAAAACAATATAGGTAGATAGATATAGTGTTTGTATGGATTTAGCTTCCGCTGATACCACAGTATTGTATCGGAAAACAATATAAACAAACAAAGAAAAGAAACAAATCAGACGAGAAAACCTCCCTCTCCTCATTCTTTCATCACATGGCACGATCGTCGCGCCCTCGCCACTCCACCATGCTCGAATTCGAACCTCGCATTTGGGAGTAGAGCCGTGCGGTGTGTCGCACGCATTCGTCCGGGGGGGAAACATGGCTCGCGGGATTTCGGCTGCAGTGCAATATAAAATTCTATAAATCTAAGTTGCAAATCTAATCAGGTTTAGTCGCCGTCAATCACAGCGGGTTGAAAATATTTCATACGCTCGTATGTTATAATTGGCGGGAAGTAAAATTTCACAATGTTGCGTCAATGATATTTGTAGTTCCGCTAGAGCAGGATGAAGCATAGTAGATGAATATTTTCATGTACGCCTTTGATAATACATAATGCGCACGAACAAGTAAAGCTTCTAAGGATAGTCGGAAATGATATTTATATTTGCACTTCTCTGTTCCTGAACGAGCGTGACGCGTGATATAAAAGATATATTTCAAGAATGTCACGTGCTAAAGTTTGAGAAGAGAGAGAAAGAAGGAAGCTGTTAACATGAAGTGGATAACAATTTCATGTATCTTGTGCGTATTCGGCTGTTTCAAAGAGTTCAGGCCGTCGGAGTCCTTCGTGACCGATTATTTAACAGGGCCATGGAAAAATTTTACCGACACCCAAGTAAGTACGAGCGTCGTCAGGCGTAGCGTCTCTGCGCGCAGATTCGTAAATTCTCTAATTATCAAGATTGCACTTTAAAGGCGTTTCGCCGGTCGTTTTTAAATATTGCCAAGCGCGCTCGATAAGAGATTCTACGAAGTCGTAAAAATTTTTCAGGTCAACCAGGAAATCTTTCCCGTTTCTACGTACTCGTATTTCTCGACGTTGGTCGTTATATTTCTAATAACAGACTTCGTACGGTACAAGCCTATCATAATTTTATGCGGCCTCTCCGGGACAGTCACGTTCCTCCTACTCGCGCTTGGGCAAGATGTGGCCAGCATGCAAGTCGTGGAATTCTTTTACGGCCTGTTCTTCTCGACGGAAGTAGCGTATTACACGTACATTTACGCTAAAGTCGACCGGAAACACTACCAAGAAGTGACCAGCCACACGAAAGCGGCGTCTCTTTTCGGTCGCTGTATGGCCGGTATTATCGCGCAGCTAACGACATCTTTGGATGTGCTGAATTATCACCAATTAAATTACATTACGCTGTCAGGTATCTAGCACCCTTTATAAAGAACGAATGGCGCAAGGAGTTATTAAGGTCGTTTCTCAGCGGCGGAGATTAAGAAAGAGAGTTAACTACAAATTATTCTTGAATTATCGTATCGTTAAATTATCGCGTTTCGCCAGGCCCGCAGTTATTCGCATGAAATAAACTCTATTTTTTTCCAGCTATTATATTCGCAACAGCGTGGGCGCTCTTTTTACCCCCCGTCGGTCAGTCTATTTATTTTCATAGAAAACACGAGAGACACGTCGCCTTTACGAATAATGGGATAAGCGTATCGCAACCGGACGATTTGAATCGAGCGCCACGCGCGTCCGAGGGGCTCGCCAAATGCGATTCCGGCGATGCGAATCGTTCGACGCTGAGCAAAGTTAGACAAGCGTATATTCTACTGTGGAAAGATTTTTTAGGAGCGTATTCGAACAGTCATGTTATTCTGTGGTCGATCTGGTGGTCCTTCTCGACCTGCGGGTTTTTACAAGTTAGCAGCTATATACAATTGCTTTGGCAGTCTGCGGTGACCCCTGAAGATAAGATTTATAACGGGGCTGTAGATTCTCTATATACAATTATAGGTGAGCAGATGCTTCGTACGCATTTCACTTCGAGCTTCTAATATATACGGGGTGGTCCATTTAAGCCACCTAAATACGAGGGATGGGTTTCTCGAAGCGTCAGAACCCAAGAGAATTTAGAGAATTTGAAACTTTGCGCTTCGTTCGTGATTCGAAACTCTCGGAAGCCAGATAAAAAAAGTAGAGAAGCAATGAATAAATCGTTCGCAGGGTGGCTCGAGAATTTATATATTTCTGTTTGTATTTTCTTTAAATGTGGTCGCAAAAATTTTGTTCGCTTCAGCTCTTCAAGCAAGATATTCCACGAAACAGAAGCAGTACTTCAAGCTTCGAGGGTTTCGAGTTCGGAAACTTTCAAAGCCTTACGAAGTTTCGGATTCGAGGCTCGAGAATTTAAAGCTTGGCGAACCCACTAAATATCTCTTCCGATTATCCACTAGTCGATAGATTTAAAGTCCACGACTGACTTTAAATCTCGGAGTTGAATTTCATTTCGACGTCGTGCCATTATAAATATCTGAACGTGTTTTAACATCAGCTAAAATAACGCGCGGTTTAAATGGACCACCCTGTATATTAAGCAGCTAGTTCCTTATTTATACGATTATATCTTTGATAGATAAGTCGCACGTGTATAAGTTGTAAATGATAAGAGTATAATCCAATGGCAATCGATTAGATTTCCCGTTATCTAAGGTTTTAGGTCTCTAAATCATAGATACTGCTTTCTCACGTGTTCTCAAGGGGTAACACCACTCTAGAGGCAGAAAAAAAGACCTAAATTTGACAATTTATTTTGGGAGTATGACAAACGGAATAGAATTTCTTTTCAGAGGGTTTATTTAACAGATATTGAAGTACGAAAAACAATTTTTTTATTGTCATTTTCATACAAAATGGCGGCGACAGAGCCCGTCGTCGAAACCACTTCTTCCAAACTGGGAGGACGGATTTCTCGGAGACTATTGCATGGACCGATTTGAAATTTTTACAGTAGCTTCACAACAATATTCTCTTTGGAAGTACGTAGCCGTTTTTTGATTGAATGTAAACTCTTTTTTTTATAAACAATTTAATGCTCATGTTTAGGGTAAAAAATCAATTCATTTCTTAAAAAGTGCACCACTTCCACAAAAATTGATTAAAAAAAATACCCCTACGTACTTCCAAAGCCAATTGTATATAGATTATAAATTTTTTTTATTTTTTGTTCCCGGACTCATACATGCCGAGAAATCCCTCCTCCCGTGGCTGTGTTTTCAAAAAAGCTGTTTTCGACGACGGGCTCTGTCGCCGCCATTTTGTATGAAAATGACAATAAAAAAAATTGTTTTTCGTACTTCAATATGTGTTAAATAAACCCTCTGAAAAGAAATTCTATTCCGTTTGTCATACTCCAAAAATAAATTGTCAAATTTAGGTCTTTTTTTTCTGCCTCTAGAGCGGTTTTACCCCTTAAGATATGTTTATAACAGAAACTAGTGGGAATTCGAGCGATTACTAAAAACAGCTCGGTTGTTGAAACAATACATGTACTGCACAATCGTATTTGATAAAGCCATAATTATTATGTTTATTGCTAGGTACAATTACTGTCTTTTGCATTGGAAAAATGCCATTTAATTGGTCCGTAATAGGCGCTATAATAGTGTCGCTCATCTCATTTGTGGAGGGCATTTTGTTAGTAGTCTCCTCGTACAGTTACGACATTTGGTTCCTGTACGGCGCTTATATACTGTTTGGAATTATTTACCACACAATGGTCACTGTCGCCAGGTACACATAATTCCCTGTTTAACCCTCTAGGGACGGGGATGTTTTAAACTTAACGTAGAATTTTTTTGAGGGTTAAAATAGTCTATTTTATATTTCGGATTTGGAAGCTACTCGTTAATTTTTTTTTATTTTTTTTTTAATTTGTTTATAACAAAAAAAAGTTTAATTTCGGGTTCTGATGGTACAACAGTTTCTTCTCTGCCTACTAAAGGTCACTATACCGATCAAATCTCGATCTTATTGATGGAACGTAAATAAAAATGTGTTAATCTGAATGGGACTCTGGAGTCCCACTCGTCCCTAGAGGGTTAATCAGTCGCCTAGAAAGCTATTTCGCCCTACTGGATTTACATAATCGATCGTGTGACATTGTATATGTAATTCGCAGCTTCGAGGTTGTGAAATATATATCGGAGGATAGTTACGGTTTAGTGTTCGGCGTAAACACCTTCCTCGCATTGTTACTGCAATCTGTATTAACGGCCATAGTAGTGAACGGAAACTTAGGCTTAGATTTGAGATCTCAGGTAAGAGCGAAGCTAAATTTTATTTAAATGCTCTACGTAAATCCTCGGAATCGTTCCAAAATTATATACAGCCTTGAATGGCTAATAAGGCTTCTCAGAAGGAATAGAATGTTTCGGTAACTGCGTGTTTGAAAATTATATCTGCAGCGTTTATACGCGTTCGACGCTCGACTTCGATCGGAGATTGCTCCCCGAAATTGCTAAAACTGTTTACTTTGCTTGATGTGGATCGATTCTTTGGAGCAACTTACAAGGGAACATCGCGAACCCGGACTCACCGATTGGAACGCAGCTTTGTGGGTTTTGTAGAGTGGCTCGAAACAAGAACAACGGTGCGTTTCATTTGGGCCCTATCGCCCTTTAAGGGGGTGAAAACTAACCTCAAAGTCGAATTGGCGCTTCCACGTTTTCGCGTGTAACTCGCAAAGTACAGCAGACAGAAAAAAATGTTTCAAACAAAAGTTTAATGGTGCAATAAGCGCTACAAACTTCCATTAACAAAATATTTAGGAAAGTTTTTTTTCAGCAGATATTTTTCTTTTTGAACTCTTTTTCAAAATTTTGTTAACGCAAGTTTCCAGCGCTTATTGCGCCATTAAACTTTTGTTTGAAACATTTCTTCCTATCTGTTGTACTTTGCGAGTTATGCGCGAAAAAGTGGAAGTGCCAATTGGACTTTGAGGTTAGTTTTCACCCGCTTAAAGGGTGATAGGGCCCAAATGAAGCACACCTTTGTTCTTGTTTCGAGTCACTCTACAAAACCCACAAAGCTGCGTTGCAATCGGTGAGTCCGGGTTCGCGGTGTTCCCTTGTTAGATAGCAGGCTTTTATTCCTTGTTACATGTTCAATTAGCTACTTAGGATTTGTGCCTGTGATGTAATTCTACGATGTTTATATTACATTTTCTTTCCAGTACCTTATCTACGGCGGTTATTTCATCGCGATAGCTGTACTGTACACAGTGATAGGTATTGTTAACATCGTGGGTGACGCTAAGAGTGGCGTAGAGTTTAAACTATGGGAAAGGAAAGGGAGCATTACAACAGAAATACAACCACAAGACGAAGAGAAATCAAACAGTTCTGGTTAAGACTGAGATACTTCAGAAGTTAAATAACAAGTTACGTTTTTAAAATTTTATTTAAAATTTAGCTATGTCGGTGACTAATAGCAATATGATATGTTTCTTTTTAAAAAGGAACTGTAGAGAATTTTTAAACATTTCACATACTCCTTTATTTATTTCGATATTTATGTCGACAACTGCTCAAGCATTAGATTCCATTTTTATGGGTCATCTCGCGATTACCGAGAATATCAAAATTAGCATCATATGTACATATACCCGCGAATGCAGTATTAAACTTTTACTATTCTTCCTCGTTCCGAATCGATAGAACGAAAGCTGTAAAAGTATATACTATACCATGCATAGGTGTGTTGTCATTAAATTATCTACTATGTAGAGAGTGCAATGTAAGCGCATATGTGATTCAATGTCAGCGAGTTGCGAGATTTTGTATAAAACGTAGAAGATATCGATATTGTTGAACTTAAACACAAGGTTTTAATACGTAATGTTTTTTTTTGGTACTGTATAAACAAAATATATTGAACTTTTATTTTCTTATTTAGTGCAAGTCTTTTTACGAACAACTTTCGGCAGTCCTCTCCCACATTTTTCCAAACAGTAGCCTCATGTTTCGGCCGAATCAATTAGAAGTAATTGTACTTCGTATAAAACGCGTTCTCTGCATTTCTAGGATTATAAATTATTTATAAGGCGAGCTTACAGGACAAGTTTCTGCGTTTGTGATAAAAATATTTACGTAAATTCATGGTAAGAATACTCTTTCCCTTAGACGACTTGTTCGCGCAATTACCGTTAGTCATTTAATTATTTATAAAACTTGCTCACGGACGAGAATGTTTGGAACAAGCATCTTCCCAACTCGCGGCGAGGATTTGCGTCCTTATTGAAGTGTTTAAACAGCTTCCACCAGACAGTACAATCGTGTATGCATTGCTTGAATTCCTGGCGGGCATTATCTATTGTATCGTTCTGTATTATGGACGCAAGGGATTTCATTCGTTCGTCTTCGATTAGTTTCGAGAACATACAAGGGTAGTTATTGCAGTCATTGATATGAACGTGCAATTTCTCCAGCAGCAATGTGTTCTTCAAGCAGATTTGTATCACCTTTATGAACGACCATTGTAATAATAAAATATTGAAAATAGGACAGTTTGTGGTTCTATTGAATTGATTAAATAATATCGATGAATATTTATAAATATTCCTTTTGGACTTCACATTCGTACCCGTTAATTAGTTTAAATGAAATAAAAGTATACTCCGATGTGTATACTCTATTTTAAAGATATTTTAATATATCTTTAATTAATAATAGCTATAGATAGTGAGTAATGAAATATATGTGTACCAAGTTTGGTTGCACCAATACGGGATACGATTCAAATAGACTAACATCCAACTCATCGAAATCTGTGCTTACATCGGCTCTCTCAACAGTCGTGCTTAATAGCTTTTCAGAAATGCGGCCATCATTTGCTGATAGCATTAACGATATCCCTGTAGCAGCATTCCACGTAATCTTCCATAAATTATTTAAACAATTTACATTGAAGGTTACTTAGAGTAGTTAATAATCAACCCGCTTCGGCGATATAAAATTATCGTACCTAGTAGTAATACTTTCATCGCGTTATTATCTGAAATATAAGAATATTTATTCAAAAGTTACGATAATTAATTAATTAATCAAAATCTTTGCGACACATTAAATACATCGCAATGATATGACAGACAATAATAAGAGGCGTGAAAATCGCGTACTTTTTTTTCACGATCGACTAGATTATCAATGAAATTGTTTTATATTAAAAATGTTAATATGTTGGTAAATTGTATTTTATTTAAAAATGAGATAGTTGGTTCAACCGTTATTTACATTAACTTCAGTGATAGTTTCACATTAGCTGTAATTTTACTAAAGATGCAATTTTTACTTTGCAAAGAGCTACTAGAAAAGATTTTTTAAGGGTTGCCCTTTGATAGCTGATTAATTGTTGGATTAATTCCGCCCACAGTTGCTCCTTTTCTGTTATTTAAATAAAACAGAGTTACTATTTTCTGGCTTTTATAAAATTAATACTATGCTCGCGCATTTCGTACAAAAATACCAGAATTGAGGATCTCGCAGCAAGAGGGGTGCAACTCCATTTTTGACAGTTTTTGAGTTACGACGTTTCATGCAAATTCCATAACAAATGAGCGATTTATTTGCAATATTTTTATTTTGGGGCAGCTCCAGATTTAGAAATAAAAACTTATCAACACAATAACTACTACTTATTGCGTGAAAACTTTTAATGTCAAGTCAAAGCAATAATTTTATAAACAGTTTTCTCTAATTTACTCGAAGTTGGTAAAGACGGAGCAGCACCCCTCTTGCCGCAAGTTCCTCAATTACAGTGTTATACAATATTTGGGAAATCGTAAGATTTTCACGAGATTGTAAAAACGAAATTATATTATATTAATTTTTTAACTGCGTCGATGACAACCGATTCACAAGCTTTGGCTACTTGTCGCGACAAGCACGACCCAATGTCTTGGAGGCGTGACAACTCCGTTCGATCTTCCGCCAAAGGGTATTCTTCTAAATTGAGGCGAGATTTTGCCGCTACCGTTAAATGCAATTGATCGAGCTCCTTCTCTTCTTTGAAACTCAAAGACTCTGGAAAATCAATGCGCCAATATATCAAAGAAGTATCTTCCTTTGCTTTATACTTTTCAACATTCTACAAAATAATTAGAGTGATTCGTATAAAGGGGTGCAAAGTTCCTGAACATACGACAGAAAATCGGCTTCGAATAGAACATGGCGTTTTGGAAAATGAATTTCTATATGGAGATGTTAAAAATATTTAAAGATTAATTTTGTGCCTCCTGCTCTGTGCCACACAGTGCCAATTATTTTCAAACGAAATCAATGACCTACAATATAATATCACTAAAGGTCGTCAACATAGATTAAAGCTATCTCGTGGACGAACTGGAAGTCACAAGTTCGTGCATCTATTTCCAAAAATCAGCTGATCCGAGACACGACTAACAAGGAGAGTATTTTAGGTGTCCGCCTCCGATCATTTTGATTTTTGGATATGTTATGGAGGACCGAAAAATAAGAAATACGTGTTTTTTTATTTTTCCCCGTTTTCATATTTGGGGTGTGAAAACTGCGTTCAAAGTTAGGGTTAAAAACTCATTTTTGTGGAATATCTCGAGAACTATTAGAGATAGGGGAATAGTGTCAATGGACGAATTTTGTGTCTTTGAATGCGAAATATGACTGACTCACCAGATTTTCAAAAAGTCCACAAAAATGATTTTTCACCCCTAACTTTGAACGCAGTTTTCACCCCCGAAATATGAAAACGGGGAAAAATAAAAAAACACGTATTTCTTATTTTCCGGTCCTCTATAACATATCCAAAAATCAAAATGATCGGAGGCGGACACCTAAAATACTCTCCTTGTAAGCTGAAGCGGGTCAACGGGGGTTGTAAGGCCCCGCTACGGGTCTGCCTACACCGGGAATTACGCGGAACCCTCTACGACGTTTTAGCGTGGTAAAGGGTGATAAACTGAATGCTGCTTATAATGGAATACCAGTGAATTGAATATATTGAATAACAAGATAGCGACGAACAGATAGCAACAGGAATAGTGAGTGTAATAAGATTGCTGCGAGTCTGTACAGTTCGGTATACCGTCCTCACTCCGGAGGAGACCGTGACTTGATCGTTAGAAGGCAGAAATCCTCCCTCTCAGGCTAATTCCTTGGTGGGCCATACGATTAATGAACTTCCTATTGGTCGCAGCGTCGCCAAAGGAAGGGCCCACCCAGCCCCATAGAGAGGGAACACTCTGGAAACCGTGCGCTCGCTGATAATGAGCTATGGCCAAACAGCCTGTCTCGGAAACATTGTTCAAGGCATCATATCACCGAACCCCCGGGACCGCCGGAGTCGACTGCACAAAGGGTCATTGTGGCTCCAGATCACTCACCACCCTCCAACGGTCCCAAGTGTCCGGCGGACACAGGCGACAGACCCAACGTCTGCCAGGCAGCCTCATAAATTAGAGGACTGCTTTCCTTCGGATCCTTTCCCGAGTGTATTTACAATCAACCCGGATTTACCGAGTATGGCCTCCGGCCCTTACGGTGAATTTGGGCAGCAAAACAAATTGCGTGACACATACCTATATATCCCCTACGTATCCCCAAAGTTTCATAATTTTTCGAATTTGGGGGTTCAGGATCTTTCCTTGTTAGTAGATTTTTGTAATTTTGTAACGTGAGTTTTGTAATATTCGTGATAGTATTTACTTTTGCTCTCAAGTTCCCGAATTTTGTTCACCAGGGATCGACGAATGTCTCTGATCTCCTTAACTGCTTGCCTCTCTTTTCGCAGTTCTTCGTCGCGCTCGTTTCTCTTCATTCCCAAAAACCTTTTCCTCCTGTTCCTCACCTTCAATTGGGAATTACATCTGTATGCCATATTTACTCGAGCTTATTCAGCGATTAGCTCACGTGAACGCTTAACTGCATACGAGCTAATCTGTTATCTTGGTCGCGCTTGTATCTCTGCCAGAGTTTGCCGCAAATTTCCGCCCCGCGAAGTAGCCTCAGCCTCAGTCCTCGATCGGAAAGATCGTTAAACGAGGAGACGATTTTACCCATGTTAAAATCGTCCCATCCTCCACCCTGATCGTAAATTACAATTCTTTATGGGTCGCTCGTTTGTTCAGTAGACGTGAAATAAGATTAATAGGAAAAACAGCAACATTCAGCACAGCACAAGTAAACCAAGTTTTAGCTTAAAATAAAACGAGCTAACTGATATTTTGAAATTACTGATTTCGTAGAAATTAAAGGATTAGTCAAAATCCAATGACTCAAAAGTGTGCAATATATTTTTATTCTTGATGTTTGGTTGTATGGTCTGACGACGATCTGAGAAAAGTAGTTTTAACGAGGAAATTTATTAATGAAAAGAAACTTTGGTTTATATAGAAATCTGAGTAAGAAATTCGTTGTTCAGATGCAATTTGAATTTGCATTCAGGATTTTAAAATTAATGTACAAATTCCGCGAGAATTTCATTAGTGGTCTGTCACCAGTATCTTATATTTTGAGTGCCTTCTATCTCACTATTTCGTCGTCATAAATTGGCGTATTGATAAGATGCTATTTTTGTCCCTTTTTAATTGCCATTATTTTCGGCTAGCTTCCCAACATTATTTTCAATAATTCGTGGCAAGATATATTGCTTCAATCGTAAATGTCAGTGAAATTGGGAAAATGCCAAGAGGTACCAGTGTCCTTCCTTAGATAATTCTTTATTTAGCTGCGATTTTCTATGTGCCTTAAAAAAATCAATTTTCTTTTACGAAATAGGAACTATAAAATGGGTTAAAAAAGCAAGAGGGGCAGGGGTGTCCGCAGACTTTTCCAGGGGGGGGGGGCAACTTTGGGATGTTAACCTATTTTATAGTGCCAATTTAATTAAAAATTTAAAACCGAAATTTAAAAATATTCCCCTTTTTAGTACAAACTTAATAAAGATCAGTTTCGAAAAAATAAGCCATTTTTTCTCAAAAGCCAGGGGGGTAACTGCCCCGTTTGCACCCCCTGCGGACGCCCATGAAGAGGGGTATATTTTTCTTTACCATCATCCCAAAGTTGCACCCCCTGGAAAAAAGTCTCCGGACGCCCCTGCTTAAAAAAAACCATCTTCCCCAAATTCTTAATAGTCACCCCCACTGTGCGTCGCACATAGCGTTACTTTAAAAACTGCTCCACGGTCACAAAGTTCGCTATTGGTTCACCAGTTCGATAAATGCGCAGTCCCAATCCGTGCCGTCGTGCCGGCACCGCATGGCTGACTTTTCCACGTCCTGGTAAATCTCGGTGTACTTCGTGCAGTACGTGATCACCCAGCTTCGCGGCACGTCGATCACAGGCAGGATCCTCCACACCTTCGCGGTGATGTCGTCCAGCATGCTCAGCGACGCTCTGTCGTCGAAGCTGGGGAATCCCGTGGCGATCAGCTGTCCCGAAGGGTCTCTCTCTTCGCTCGTGCCCCCTTGGCGCTGAAGTCATCGCGCGAAACATGCGTTATAGTGCCTATACGAGCTATAGTGATTTAGGTGTGAAGTCACTCAGCGGGGTCTTACCCGACACCCTGCTGGGTACTGGCCGCTAAACGTGCCCCGCTACTACCTCTTGCAGGACTGTATATAGAGAAGACTAGGCCAAAATCGGGGCCCTAAGGCCCTAAGACCAGGGCAAAACCGGGGCCCCAAGGCCCTAAGGCCCTAAGGCCAGGGCAAAACCGGGGCCCTAAGGCCCTAAGGCCAGGGCAAAACCGGGGCCCTAAGGCCCTAAGGCCCTAAGGCCCCGGTTTTGTCCTGGTCTTCTCTAAATACAGTCCTGCAAGAGGCAGTAGGGGGCACGTTTAGCGGTCAGTACCCAGCAGGGTGTCGGGTAAAACCCCGCCGAGTGACTTCACACCTAAGTCACTATATCTCGTATAGGCACTATACATCCTCGGAATCGTGAGCCCTGCGATTGGAAAGTGCAGCGGCGGAGTTCACTTGCGACTTTCTCGAATTGCCGACCGGCTTGGCCGCGTTGGACGAGGCGGGACCCAGCGTCATCGTGCAAATGAAGATGCAGCCGATGCCAACGAGCTGTTTCAACATCCTTTGCAACGCGAACCGCGGCGTATAATCTTTAAATGATGTTGACGGAGACATTAAAAATGATATCCAAACTCGAACTGATAGCGAAGGGTATACAGAATTTTCTCGTGTACTGTTCGGGCTTTCCCTGCATGGTACACTGGGGGAGCATGTTTTTAAATTGAAAGAAGTGTTTGAAATTTGGAAACTACTTAGGTTTCACATCGTGATACATTTTTGTAGTGTATTAATTTAAATTTTAAGATTTTTAAAACACATCGAGAATCGTTATGGTGAAATTGCAGGGCGCTCTGTGAGAATTGAAGGAATTACAAAGTTGGATATTGCTGTGAAATTTGTATTCCAATGTTTATGATGTAATGTGTTTACGCTGACAAGACACTTTAATTTGGAAAATTATTTTTTCTGTTCATACCTCACCATTCAGCTTTCTGATTGGATACTTGATTTTATAGAAATTATCACTATTTAATGGCTTTATAAACTAATTTTATACATTCGTAAGTTCCATACTGCGGTTAGGCTGAAAACATCAGATTGAAACGTGTGGAAACGTGCAAGGTTATTTGACAATTAAATGCCTTGAATTTGGCAAATTATTACTTACTCAATCGATGCAATCATGCAATACACATTACACGGCGGGGAGAATGTTATTATAGCAAGAACCAGTGGCGCACTCAGAATTTAATCTTGGAGGGAGCCGAGTTGAACGGATAAAAATATGTTTAATGCAAATTTAATAAAATTCATTAGGCGATTATAAAAATTTATTTAAAAAATAAATTCTGCGAACACAACGATGTAAGTTATTATTGAATTATAAACATTTAAATGTGTTTAAACAATGATCAAAGGGAAAAGGACACCCGAAATGCACCAATTTTTGCAGATATCTTTCTATATATTTCAAAAACTAAGGGTCTAGGAGAAAATCTAACTACTCCACGCGATGCAGCAGACACTTTTCGGCGAGAAAAGTGTTCTTCGCTACACCCTATCACACACTCACCCCTCCGTCTCTGTAGTTTCCACAAACAATTTGTATCTAATTCCCTCCCTTCGACGAACTTTCATAGATAAATCCACTCGCAGATTAAAATATTCCAAGAAGTAAACGCAGTGTTGGTAAACACAAGTTTCCAGGAATACGGCAGACCTCAACCGCAAATGATTAATGGAGGACGAAGATTATGAACGACGGAGCGATTCTAATGAAAATAACAGAATACAATGGACGTGGTTTAAACGCATGTCGCGATAATCGTGCCGACTTAGCTGGGGTTTTCCTGTTGCTCCACGTTACACATATTTTGTACTGCAACAACACGCATTCATGCAACGGTATGCTAATATACATAAATCTCTGGTGGGCGGGCAAACGAGTAGGATAAGTCAGAAAATTCAGTGCCATGGAATAGTCTCTATTTTCTTCCACTGCAAAATATTCATCGCGTGAATTTACAAATTTACGAATTCTTAAATTTTTAAATTTACAAATTTACAAATCCTTAAATTTGAAATTTACAAATTTACAAATATACAAATCCTTAAATTTGAAATTTAAAAATTTACAAATTCTTAATTTTGAAATTTACAAATTTACAGATCCTTAAATTTTGAAATTTACAAATTCTTAAATTTTGAAATTTACATATATGTATACAAATCCTTAAATTTTGAAATTTACAAATTTAGATGGTGAAAACTATTTGTTCCTATGAGTGATACATTACCAGATAATTTATAATATAATTACTTTTAATAACTTAATGAATCGAACTTGGTACGTTTAATTCCAAAGCAAAAAAGGTGTCATTTATATTCCTTTAGTAACGATTAAGGAAAATTATAATGTAAGTGATGTTTTTATCCAAGCACTGACTATCTCCAGGGCTAATTCGAAGACAATGGTTGATTGATTTCCGCGAAACGAATGCAATCCCACACGCATCCGTATATTGCATGATGCAACATTGAATGTCATTGTTTCACTCGACATTGCTAATTGGCTGTAAAAGCACCGCATTGTCAATCCAATTATGGAATTTCTTGACTCGATAGTCACATCAGCTGTTTTCTGATTAACATGTGACACCGTATGAAGATAATCGTTCATACACTTGAACCCTGGTGGATCTATTTTTTTTTTTAAAAAAGGACCATTTATTGTGACATTTATACAAGATTCATGAAAACTAAAGAATATTTGCGTTTTTATGAGCGCATCTGTGATTGGTGATTTTTAATTTTCCACTGACCCTTCTTCGATACCTTGAGAACTAATTCCAAAAGCCAATCTCTCAATTAAAATAACCCACCCACTAGTCGATTCTCCACAAATTCCTAAAAAACACCCCTATTTCAACTAAGAATTTTCGAACGGAAAGGAGAATGATCCCATCTCCGTTTGGCAGGGGTTAAATCATACACTAAGACGCAGTATCGCTTAATTGACTTTGATGCCTGTTAAGCTGGATCTCTTAATGGCTCGTTGCTCCGTTTGACCCGTCAATGATTTCGACCCGCGTTGGATTCGAGAGTTCGCCAGCGATCAACGAAAACGGTGCTTGGCTCCGATTCGCTTTCTCTGGCTGTCACCCAACGCCGTAAAAGTGAGCTGGCCACGTTCGGGGCGGTGAGAAAATGCCGGAAGAGAGGAAGAGAACAGTCTTAGCATCTCAATGACGGCCGTACGCGAAAATGTCAACAACCGCGTTCCGTAGTCGCAATTTATCAGGGGTTACACGACGTCGAGCCTCGATCGAGCTATCGTTGATCGCAATTCGTGAAATCGCCTCCGATTTATTGGGTTACTCTTATGTCTCCACTTTAAGCATCAAAAAGCTCATTTCTATCAGTTTCTTACTTCAGCAGTTACAATTTATTGAAAAAAGTCCACTATATTTCAAACAGCTGTAAGATCAATGATTTTTAAAATTTAGAAAAATCCTTCGGGATACGTTTATGCATCGCTAAAAGCCACAACATATTCAAGTTTCGCAAAAAATCCGAAATGTACTCCAAAAGCAGGCAGGAAAGAAGCAGACGTGTGAAAAGCCCGGCAATCGGTTCCCCGTTCAATGGAATCTGAAAAGTTATGAAATAAAACGTTCTCAGAAATGGCCCCGCGTTCAAGACCGTTCCGAAGATCCATCGGCTGTAAATCAACGCACATCTTCGATGGCCGTCCTTCAACCGAACTCCCAGCACTTATTCCTCCGTGTCAAGAGCCCCGCGCTAAAAGCCCGCTTCACCTTCCAAGAACGATATTCCCCGCCAAAAGATCCAGCACGTGACTCCCTGCAAAGTCACAATCCGCTATTGTCCGAGCAATTATGAGCTCTCACGCGCCGCATCGCGCTCCCGTCTAGCATCCAACTGAAGATTCCACGCTCGCCTTAATTATGCAAAGTGGCGGCCGCGACTGCGCATATCCGTGTCCCCGTCGAGCCCGGCACGCGGGCTTAGTGAACTCCGCGAACCGACTCCCAATGACGTGTCCCTCCTCCAGCGCCCCGGGATTTCCTGGCAATGGTGGCATTACGACCGGGCAATTCCAGATCATCGTGGAAGCAACGACTTGTCGCCCTCTGCGCGCCTCGAGCCGAACGGGGCCCCATTGGAATGGATTCGCGTGGTGACGCGCAAACGTGACACTAGCTGTCGCGAGTAAAAACGTGGTGGGGAACCGGTCGAGGAGCCAGTTACTCGCTGTCCTCCACGGAGTCCGTTATTCCGCCGAGCGCACGCAGTTCAGCTTCGAACGTCAACTGGACGGTGTCTCTCGTTCGTGACCGAGCTAGCTGGAAAGTAAAGACTGGAGACTTAAAGACCCGTGGATCAGCAGAATGTTTATCAAACCGGTGAGTGCGGGGAAGTTCTTCATTTGGGGCTCGATGGTATTCGGAGGAGTGCCGCATGGTGGCGTTAGGGGAATGGTGATATTTCGACGACACTCCAGTGTCATTGTAGAGTGTTTAATTGCTTAAGAACATCTAATAATAGGAGTGACTAGCATGCCGTTGTTGCTGCATTTAAATATGCACAGTGATTTAGAATCCTTCCTCTATGATAGCGCAGCAGACGATTCTTGGAGGTTGTATTTATGTATGTTATTGAGATTAGTAAAGGTGAGATGAAGAAAGCATCAACAGTCTGCGCTCGGAGTAGAACGAAAGTGGAATAGCTGTCGTGGTGTGTTTGCAGTACAGTCACGTGGCGAAGTATTCCCAATTTGTCATCAATGAAAGTTCCTTTTCTGAAATCAGAAACAGTGGTCTGAATGTTAAATATTTTATACGAACACAGTGTTCTCGGTCGGCGAATATTCCATGGACCAAATGACCCCCCGGGCTTTCCCAGCACTTGGAAACTTGAATCGCGCGTGCATGCGTCTTCGCGAGCTCCTCTCTCCGGCCCCGTGTTTTTTCCCTCCATTTTGTTGTCAGCTTCTCAGCGCCACTTGCACTTCATCTCGTCTTTAATCGACAACACAATTTACGGGGCTTGTAACGCTCTTCTGCAAAGTGCGGCCGATCTTCTCACGCGAAATTGCCAAGCGTATCCTGTTGCATTTCGTGCCAGCATTCCACGGACCGTGAAGGACACTTTTTCGCTGTTTTTATTGCGGCAACGTCCACGAGGACGATCGTGCGACCAAGAACGGAATTCCCAGCGGCTGCAGCGGCAGGTTGGCATAGTTATTCGTAGATCGTGCTGTCACGTCCAGGTGTTCCGTCGCTTTACATATTCACGTACCACGAATTCGATGGCATTTTAACGCGATTTCACCATTTAGGGGTATCATTTTCAAAAACCAATGAATACTTGGGAAATTTGGAGAAGATTTGTGCCGGATTTGTAGATGGGATAAGTGGGCGGCAAATTTCGGGCGAAAGAAATTGAAGAAGGTAACAAAATGTTTTTCACGCCGAAAGGGAAGGGTGATCTTTAAAACACAGAGGCTTGAGACAATTGAGGGCTCGGATGCAATAAGGGGACTAGCGTTCGAAAATGGGAAAAATAATTGTCCAAACGCTATGAAATATTGGAAAATTAAATGTTGTTAAACTGTATTTTAAAAAATATAGTGTTGTAAAGCTCGTCACGACACACATTTTTTTCTATTCACAGTTTGTTTATCGAATCATTACTATTCGAGCTAAAAATTATAAACGAAAAAATTTTCATCGTCCAAAATCATTATTTTTTTTAAACATAAATTGCGATAACTTGAGTAAATATTAAGGGATCGTTATGAGACTTGAAACATAGAACTCAGAAATCTCTAGCGAAGCCGCAAAATGTATGCACAAAACCCTTATGTTAACAAATGTAATAATATTTCATTAAAAGGTAATACTGGATATAACCCATGATTTTCAACGTTCGCCGTTAAAAAGAATCGAGGCAATTTTGAGGTACATATAACTTGCAGCGACAAAGTTTTTCCTTAATATACAAGGAAGATTTTCACCAATTTTCACAGTGATTAATAAATAATTGTAGAAGTTATGACCATATATATAATTCTCCCACGGCGCCAACTGTCAACGCGAATGCTAAGACTGCTAAATAGCCCATTACACGCGGTTGTTGACTATTGGTGGCGCGGGAGATTTATATATATCGTCATATCTTCTACAATTATTTATTAATCAGTGTGAAAATTGGTGAAAATCTTCCTTGTATATTAAGGAAATACTTTGTCGCTGCAAGTTATATGTACCTCAAAATTGCCTCGATACTTTTTAACGGCGAACGTTGAAAAACATGGGTTATATCCAGTATTACCTTTTAATGAAATATTATTACATTTGTTAACATAAGGGTTTTGTGCATACATTTTATGGCTTCGCTAGAGTTTTCTGAGTTTTATGTTTCTCGTCTCATAACGATCCCTTAATATTTACTCAAGTTATCGCAATTTATGTTTAAAGAAATAATGATTTTGAACGATGAAAAATTTTTCGTTTATAATTTTTAGCTCGAATAGTAATGATTCGATAATCAAACTGTGAATAGATAAAATGTGTGTCGTGACGAGCTTTACAACACTATATTTTTTAAAATACAGTTTAACAACATTTAATTTTCCAATATTTCATAGCGTTTGGACAATAATTTTTCCCATTTTCGAGCGCTAGGTAGTCCCCTTATTGCATCCGAGCCCTCAATTTTAAAAACAATTCTCTTTTCTTTTCATGTAGCAAATTAGCAATAACTCAAATGTGAGTCATATTGAATTAATGTTAAAATTGTCTCAACTCTTTTAAATTAAAATATTTGATGATATTTCACGGCGGCAGACTCCTCAAATCTCTCATGCCTGAAAGGACAAATTTGGAACTTTAGTAAGAGATGACTTTCTTCTTAAAATTATCACGCCACCAGTAGTGTGCCTTTGGCTATGCATACTCCGTGCTCGTAGCAATGTTTTCGTTGCACCGTGATTTTCATTGCGTCAGGCTACTTTTCATCGCTAGAGGGCGCTCGTTCTTCGAAGAGGACGTTCGTCCTGTTGATCACTCGACTTTGACCTGTTACCTGAGCAGTTTCCCGATTAGAAACCTCTTTAGAATATTGAAAATTCAACGTTTAATAATTATTGCGGGAGAATGAATTCATTGCGCCCACAGTAAGCGCGGTGTACAATCCAGAGCATTATTTACTTCTTTCGTACGACTTAAATTTGCCAATTTTCGTGACGAATCAACTCATCCCGCCCGACCCAATGGATTTGCCGAATGACGAGTTAACTCGTCTTCTCCAGTTAACAGGTTAACACTGTTTTCCTGTACAGTCACGCGAGAGCGGCGACGTCTGATTACGCATCTCGTGTACGTGCTTCATTTACTGATCTGGACACGTACCTGAACGAGGAATTCACTTGTCATTCGCTGGTCGTTCTTTCTGGCATTGGCGGAGTTTTTCGGCGCGATTTCACGGATGCTAGTAGTCCCGAGATTACGCGAAGTCTGCTGACGTTGGCTGAACAGAGGAGGTTTAGAAGAATATGTTGCTTGAGGAAGTAATATAATTAATTTTTCGTTCCAATAAATTCCAACAAACGAAATATCAGATGTGAAGAAAATTCTGTACAATAAAGATTCAATTGCAGTTGCACAGTATGAGCAGCTTTCAAAATCTTGGATATTCTTCTTGAACAACGAGGTTATTTAATCAAACACTCAATTCGTTATTTCGAGCGAGGTAATTAGGTCGAATATTTCTCAATGAAAGATTGCAATTTCGAAGAGAAAATATGAGATATTTAGCGCAGAAAGTAACTCTCGATTAAATGCCAGGCTAGATACAAGAACGTGGAAACTTTTCCAGGAAATCGAAGTTTCAGCAGTTTTAAAATTGCCATTATTGGATCACGTTTCGTAAGTTTTCCTGAAAGGGGTGTGGAATTAAGCCTGCAGATAAATGAAGCGTTGTCAAACGAGGAACTAGAAAGTTGCATACGAAATTACGTAAAAACCGTTTCGTTATTTGCATAAGGGGAAATTGAAGCGTTTGAATAATGAAGCCAGCTTCTCACGTGTCGAGGCGTCCTGTCAGGTGTACAAACGCGTAGGCGTGGTGTTGTTTTCTCCAGCTTTCGTCACACTGGGCCCGTCATTCGTTAATTTCAAGCAAGAAAGCCGGACCCTATGACGTCACGGTTTCTCCGTTGCTTTCACTTCCCCTGGCACTCGATTCCTCTTCCCCCGATTCGTGTTCTTTTCACCAATTTCACGATTACGATTTCTTCCATCGAATCCACGGGAAAACTTAACACCGATTTTAATCTCTTTTTGCAAATTATGAATAGGAGGAGGAGATATTCAATTACCAAAGTCGAGTCAGCTCGTGAATCACTAGAACCATCAACTCCCTTCAAAAGAAACATAAATATTTAATAACAAATGCAATGCCAAACGGTAAACTCCACAGAACAATCAGAAAGTTTAAACAGGAAAATAATTATCTTATTTTCTCTAAAAAAGAAAGTACCTAGCTTCGACCAAAAAACAGTTAAATTGTAATTTCGTGGTTTCCTAATTATTATTTATTTTGTAAACGCGAAAACTGACTCCCCTTAGTGTACAAAAGTAAGTGCACGTTAAAACAGATCTCTCTGGGCACAAAACGACAGCCAAGAAATGCAAGAAAAAGAATTAAGCTAAATTTCACAATATATTATTTAAGGTACTCCCGCGACGAATTATCTGATTAAAAAGAACCAGTGAAAAGTCACACTGAAATTGTAAAGCGCCTCGCGGTAAACAGAGCGTGTCTCCTACACGAAGCTCTTCCTCAATAAAAATGTTGGGGATTAGGATGACGTGCGCACGGCGATGTGTTTGTCGACCTCACGTTGACCTCGTGAACAGAGTGATCTCGAAACTCGCATGATGATTCGCTTTTAGAGGTCACGGTTATCGCGGTCAGCGAAAAATAGACCGAGTTGCGAAACCCCGAGTGCAGAGCAAAGCCAGCCAGCATCCAGAAATGCTTTTGCCCCTCTTTCTCTGCTTTCTCCGTTCGTCGATGAGAAAGTCCATTCCGCGGAACATTTTAACTGGCTGTTTATCCGCCATCGGGAGAAACGATCGATGCGCCAGCGATGGAACAACGTTCTCTCGGTGCCAACTTTTGAAATTCGATATTGGAACGTGCGATTGAACCGCGCGTATCTTATTGACAGTGCTGCTCTGAATTCGATTACGGTTTCCCCTGTGACGGATGGTGGATGGATTTATAACCATTTTCTTCTGTGGAAATTATCGCTCTGCGTGGACAAAATAAATCGTTTCGTGTTCGCGAAACTTTTCATTCATGAAATCTGCTCTTAGAGAGTAAACAAAGGATTGCTTTATGGAGAAGGCTATTATGTTGAGGAATGGAGTAAATGTGTTTATATAAATTGAGTGAGCAATTTAGTTTCACTTAATTATATTGAAAAATAAATATAGGGAATATTAATTATTGATTTCTCTTTGAATATACTTATATTAGATTTCTTCTTCCTTATTTTTCATTATTAAAATTTTTCATTTCCCACATTTGAGAAATCTTGCGTTAAGAAATCTGCTCGGAAATATTTATCAAGTGATTTGCTTATTTGATAAGTGTAATTTGCATGCAATATTTGCACCTGTTTTTTCACGTTGGTAAACGATTTTTAATTAAAAAATTTCGCATTCTGGATCGGTAGGGTAGATGTACCGTTTGTGGCCACTGCACTGTTTTTGGCCATGTGCATAATAATCTTATTTCTAAATTGCTTGCAGATTATTATTATGTAGAGAATTTCACATCATAAATATTTTGTTTAGTATATCGCCAGAAATACAAGGTTACATTTATTGCTTACACGGAAAAATATTATATTTTTTAAGAAGTGGCCAAAACTGGTACAATACCTTAAAGTGGCCACAAATGGTGCATCTACCCTAGCTAATGGTTTTGCGTGGCAGATTGAACTGTCTGCTCACAGAATTTTGCAATACAGTGGGTTCTTAGTCTGTGGACATTTTCGAAAGGTGAAATTTACGTTTGCGTAAGTCGCGCGCGCGCTCCTTTACGGTTTACGTGCGTTCGGCCACGCACAATGCTCGGTTTATTCCACGATCAGCCTACTTCTCTGAAGAATTCACGATTCTTCATATTTTCACAGAAACGTGAAAATTGCGAGACTCAGCGAATGAAATACTAGAAAGTGACCCACCATTGGTTCACAACCTTGTTCACAAATAACTGAAAAATTTCCAAACAAAACATTCTTTTCTGTTCGGACAAAACATCCCCTAGCCAAATAAAGTAAAATTTATTAGAATTCTCCAATAAATTTGCAACGATTTTCACAATTATTCCACACAGAGTAAGCGCCCTACTACTTATGAACACCTATTTTGAGTCATAGACTTTCCCCAAAATATCAGTCCTTAAGTTTTCCCATTAAATTTACACAATTGTTACATTAAAGTATTTTAAGGTGCACACAAAGATTCTCAAATTAAAAAACGTTTCCAATAAAAAAAAATTGTCAAAGTTCACCCCGGATTTTCTAGCCCCAGGTGTATGTCTAGCCCAAACAAGCCCCGGGAAGTTTCACTGAAGCAAAGCATTCCTCTTCAAGCCTTTCCTCTAACCAGCCAATCGTTTTCCCAGGCGATGTCGGCGTTACCAGTGCTGCTGCTGCTGAGCAGCGCGTCAGCGCAGTGCCTGGTGGGCAACGACAGCCCGTCGATGATGAACCCTGCGTCGAAGAAGGCGTTGACCGACGCTAGGTTCGGCTTCGCCCTGGACAGCCTGAAGAAGACCACGCTGATCGAGGCGCGCGACAACATATTCTACAGCCCCCACAGCATCCACCAGGCGCTGAGCTTGGCGTACTTCGGCTCCCGAGGCACCACCGACGAGGCCCTGAGGAAGGCCTTGCACATACCGAGCGACCTGTCCAAGGTCGACGTGCAACGATACTACGCGTTCGAGAACGCCATGAAGCTAGATTCCCAGGTGAGCATTACGGCGATGGTTGCATCACTGGCGAATAATCCAAGGCTAGATGTATGCCGAACATCGAACCGGATGTCAACCGCTCGCGTGGGTCTAACGAGCTCCGCGTGGTCCTTGACGACCGGTTCTCTGGTCCTTGATAGATGGACTTGATTAGCCGCACTTGAGGTTGAATTTCGAATATTTGTGGGGTGTTTGAATTGAATTGAGGGGCCCAGTGGAAAACAGGCACATGCCACTACTTTATGATTAGGGGAAAGCAAGTTGAAGGAAAAATTGCCGCCACTGCAGATGACAAGTATTATCAAATGTTAGCCGAAAAATTGAGGCATTTGATGGAAAAAGGGCACATAGGCTTATGTGCCCTTTTTCCGTAAATCGGTTAAATCGACTCAGGTATATGTTATATATATATAATATATCAAGGACATTTCTTCTCCCACGTTTAAATTAGCTAAACGCTGTTTTGTTACGTAGCGTGAGCGACATGCAGCTACATAGTCGCTGACCGGTCGCGCTGCCGTGCTGTCTACTGTCTAGTCGTGCAATACGTTTGATTTTGTGTAAGCGAGGAACTATGGAAAGTGAGGCGTGTATCGAATCCGCAAGGAAAGAAGCGAATTTAGGAAAGATGAAAGTGATTTGTAAGACAGCTTGCTGCAAAAAATCGGAGAAATTAATACTTACTTAAAACATAACATTTTTTGTTTAGTTTTGCGCTTCATTTTGTATTTTTATTTAAGCGATGTATAAAAAATGGCCAACGAAGTATGTAAACAAAATTATATGTAAATAACTAAACAAAGAAGCAATTTTGTTACGAATTTACCCTATTTACGGAAAAAGGGCACATAAACCACTTGCATAAAACTATTAAATACAGACACATATCATTTTCAAATCATGACTTCTGTTTACGAAACGTTTGAAGGATATGATACTACATCCTTAAAAAAAATTGGATTTAATTGCATTACTTTTCATTAAGTTATACTATAATGAAAGCTTTGAAACCGATTTACTCGAAATGGCATTTTGGCGTATGTGCCCTTTTTCCATCAAATGCCTCAATTATTAGGTCACGTGTCCCCAAGGAACCGAGTGGCGTGGGCCCCTTTTCCACTGCGCATTTGTTTTTCCTCAGCGTTAAGAAAATTTTATATGATTCCGCTCGGTGAAACGTACGTGTTATCAGTGGCGGATTTAACGGGCGGCCGGTGGGCGTTTGCCGTCTGGGCCCCTGCTCAGAAGGCCCCCTAAGGCCCCATCTTCCAAACAAATTATGATTCTATCCAAACACTAGATGTTTGAATTAATAGTACAAAGAAACGAAAATTTATGAATATGTGGCATCGTGCCTGGTTTCCACTGGGCCCCTCAATTCTAGCGAGCTCGAGTTCGTCGAGTGTGAAATTTTTCGGGGCGAGTGGATTATTTTGGTAATGTTTCTTAGAGGCAGGGAGATAAATATTGATACTTGTTGCAGGCTAACGCGACTGACTATGAGTACAATTCGGCGAACCGATTGTGGATATCGGACAAGAAGAGAGTGAGAGAGTGTATGTTGGACTTCTTTGGCGACCAGCTGGAGAAGACCGATTTCCAAACCAATCCGGCTGCCGTCCGTGATCGAATCAATGGGTGGGTTAGTAATATGACCAAGGGACACATCCGTGACCTGCTGCCTGCCGGCAGCATCGACGAGACCACCGATTTGGTATTGGCGAACGCGGTTTACTTCAAAGGCCTCTGGCAAAGTCGCTTCGACCCTGCAAATTCGAAGAAGGATCTATTCTACAGTTCTGGGTCCCAGAATTCTATGGTCACGTTCATGAAGCAGAAGGGGACGTTTAATCACCGTAAGTACAATTACGATTATAAATGGATATTTTGTTAATGAATTTAATTGCTTCTTTGAAGTTGGAGCTTCTGTTCTTGTATGGAATGATGGTATTCCCATGAGTACTAGTAGCGCTGCTTAAATTGGATATCTTTTCGTGTTCCACTGGAAGCAGAAAGTAGTGTAATTGCTGGTGCCGTTTTAAAGTAGTCTAATGAAAGTAGGAAGTACGATAATGCTACGAGAGATAATAAACGTGGTGGATAATACAAGGGAACTTTAAATAATTAATTCTGAATAATTTGAATAGATTAAAGAAACAGGTTCCAAATTCTTATTATTTTTTATAAAGCTTGGCCCTTAAATATCGAAAGCATATTTCGTCATATCTTGCGACACTCGGTGTGTCCAACCTGCAAGTAAACAATCTCAGCCACTCGCAGTCTTGAAGAGCACCATTTCTTCTGTTCCACAGTGATCTCCGAGATGCTGGGCGCGCACATCCTCGAGCTGCCCTACAAGGGCGAGCAAATCTCCATGTTCGTGTTGCTGCCGCCATTCGCCACCGCGAGATCCGCCGACGATGGTGCTCGAGCGCCCAGCGACCGCGACGGCGTGCGCCAGTTGATCGAGCGTATCTCCACCGACGAGGGGTCCACGGAGCTGCGCGAGATCCTCGACTACGGCGTGCCCCCGCGCGAGGTGGAGGTGTTCCTGCCGCGCTTCGAGATCGAGAAGGAACTTCCGTTAGGCGCGCTGCTGCACGCCCTAGGCGCCGGTGAGCTGGTGACGGCCAACGCGGCTGACCTGCGCGGCTTCGTCGAGGACGGCGAGCCGTCGCCGCACCTCGGCGACGCCGTCCACCGTGCGCGCATCGAGGTCACCGAGGAGGGCACCACGGCGGCCGCCGCCACCGCGCTCTTTACCTTCCGCTCCGGCAGGCCGCTGCAGCCCGCGATCTTCAACGCCAACCACCCCTTCGTTTACTTCATCTACGACAAACCGATGCGCACGGTCATGTTCGCCGGGGTCTACCGCGCGCCCAATCCTCCGCAGAGCACGCCCGCTTGAGGCTGGCTCCGCGGACCGTCGTGTACCTCCTGTCGTCGTTTCATCGCGTTTCTCAAGTCTGTGCAGGAGAGGATGAGCAGGCTTCTCTCATAAGCGAGTGTGGCTCTCGACGTGTCGGGAGGACTGTGGTCGAGCAGTGTGATTGCAGATGCTGGGTGGCTTGTAAGTAGCTCGGTGAGCTTGAACGCGGAGGTACTTCGGTGGTTCGTTTGTGAGATGGAGTGTGGAATTTGTTATACTTGAAGCGAATTTGTTTGAATGCAGCTTAGAGGTTTGTGGACGTATGTCAGGAAGGCAGGATCTCTCAGTTTCGTGTTCGATGTTTCCAGCAGAGTTAGAAATGTCCGAAGAGATTCGTGGGTGGTATACTTTTGTGTACGCGTGTGATCGCATGCTTCGTCGATGGGGGATTGTTTGTACCTGGTAAGAAAGTGCGTTTATGCCGTTTTGGATAATTGAAGTGAACGATCTGTAATAGGGAAACAAGACAAATTGGCGGTTTAGAGTTCGTTGGTTACGTTGGAGCGAAGAAAATCGGCATTCCGTCTTATTTTACAGGACTTGCATTTGTACGATTAATGTCGGACTCTGATTTAATCGAGAAAGGTAGATTTGTTACTAAAACACCATAATTTATCCTTTTTGACCAACGAAGCTGTTTCCCACTTTGTTATAGTCTACAAAATTGTGTGGTTCCGGATCGTACTTACGATTCACGCGTGTGCGGTTGTAAATTGAAATTAGAAATTATTTTGTTTGTGAGTGTTTGTATTTCAGCATGGTTCTTCATCTTTAACCCGATTATTCGTGCACCATTACGCTTGACGAAATTGAGATACGAATCGTTACTGCACACGTGTGCGAAATAATAGTGTTTAGGCGGGGACTTATTTATTTTTCATGAGAGAATTAAAGGAACTTATACCGTGTACATTAAGAAAAAAAAAATAAATAATGACTAATGCAATAGAAAATAAAGGAATTGTTTTTAGACTTAGGCTTGCAGCGCCACGTCCGGCGCCACGGTAGGACGGAGTACTTATCAGGCGTGGCGAAAGACGGAGCGGGACAAAGTATCACGCGTCGTCTGTCTCGTACCGTTCCTCGCTCGCCCTCAGTCTCTCCGACCCGCGCTCAGTTTATCTTGCTCTCGCCTTCAGGAAGAAGGAAGCGAGAAACGATCGTTCGGAATCGTGTCCCCTCTACTACGCGTTGCTGACAAAGGGAAGATATTTGGCGGGACGGCACAGAAGCAAGAGGGGCGCACTTCCTCACGTGGTGTTCTGTGATTTGATTCGTCGATGTTTTCGCGTCGGGCAATAACGCACGACACTACGAGGACTTTCAGGATATAATCAGATGTAAGCCATCGGACCCGCATTCGTTTCTCTTGCCATCTCAACCACGCACAGCACGTTAAGAGCTCAGCGTCGATCCTGAGCCGCGAGCTCTAACAACTATGCGAATAAATACTTAATGATTGTTGCCGCGGAATATGTATGATTCCGCGGTTCATTTTTGAATCCCCTGGGTTCTGTATTCGTAACGGTCGAGCGCATCGCAGCTTGTTTTGTTTCGTGTCCGCTGAGGCTCGACCGCGGTCACGAGGCCTTTCGGGACAATTTGAAATCAGTTCGATCGCTACTAGTGTCGGAAACAGTCGCAGCTTTAGGCACTTTTCTGCTCTTAGCACGTTAGAGTCGCACCTTGCGAAGTTTCTACCATTTCTTGGATCCCAGCATCCAGTGTTGTATATTCTACGTATAAGTGACTGTACGTATTGTTTATTCGAATTTTCGTCACTCGTGGTCCGAGTTAATAAGCTGCTCGCGTGTTTGGTAATTATGCCGTGTTATTCGTGCACGTGCTTCGACTAAATCGCCGACATTTACTTTCGGCCCTCGCCTAAACAGTGGGGTTGTTGGTCCTTCGTGGCGAATTTAACCTGCATCGAGCGATACGGCCGCAACAATTCCAATGGCCAGGAAGAAGGCCGAGGCGTTTGACGCCCTGCTGGCGAAGCAGAAGAGCGACACTAAAACCATGCTTGGATTGGTGGAGAGCTACCGGAAGATGGAGAAGGCGAAATTCTCCACGATCACCGCCAAAATCTGCCTGGACTACCTGGAGGTACTGTGGATTCAGTGTCTGGAGCGGGATGTCGAGCTAAGCAACCACAGAGAATACACCTACCGCGAGGATCAGTACCAGGATTTTTCCGCCGCTGAGGATGCTTACGGGAAAGCTTGCGATTATTTCAACGAAATAATCCAGTCCTTGACTCCCGCGGCCCCGTCGTCCGTGAGTACCTCGAGTCGCGGTGTCGGACACGCCTGGGAACTTCCGCCTATCCCGCTGCCGAAATTCTCCGGCTCATATCTCGAATGGCGCGGATTCGCGGAGCTATTCCGTTCGTTGGTTATAGACAACCAGTCCATTTGCGACGTGGAACGGATGTACCATTTGAAAGCCTCGCTGGAAGGCGAGCCGGCCTCCCTGGTGAAGCACATTTCGCTTTCAGCGAAATTTGAGAAAGCCTGGGGTGTCCTCGAGAAGCGCTACGAAGACAAACGCATGCTGATTAACGCGTATCTCGGCAACATTATGTCGGTTCCAGCGGTGAAGCGCGGCTGCTTCATCGATTTGTCGTGCCTAAGGAACCGAACGATTGGATCGTTGTCGAGCCTCAAGAGTTTGGGCTGTGCAACCGACACCTGGGGGGAGCTTCTAGTTTTTATCATGTCCCGCAAATTGGACCGCGAGACCCAGATGGAGTGGGAGATGTCGCTAGGCGCGAGTTCGGACTACCCGACCTTCGAGCAGTTCGACAAATTTCTTGAAAAACAGATTTGTATAGCCATACCGACGGATGACCCGCCAGCGTCGGCGAGTCAGGTCGAGCCAGTAAAGAAAGTTCCGTGCTTTATTTGTGGCGGCAAGCACCCGCTGTACCGATGCCGTTCGTTCAAGGCATTGACGGCCGAAGAACGGAGGAAGGAGATTATGGAAAATAACTACTGCTTTAATTGTTTGAAACCTAGCCATTTCTCCATCGAGTGTCCAAGCCTCGTGTCTTGTTTGGTGTGTCAACAGAACCATCATTCGCTTCTGCACACCGATAAGTAGTGCCTCAGAGCAAGGACGAGTTCCGAATAAAGGGCTCTGCACACGTATCGGTTCGGTGTCAATTTCGTGCGAGTGGTAAGAAAAAGAGGGGATAGACTCACGGATACTTGGAGGATCTCTTTTTCTTACCACTGAGACGATTGCATAGAACTGATATGTGTGCAGGGGTCATTCTATTTTAATCGGCCGAAAATTGAAGTTATATTTAAAGATTTTTTCTAAATAAACACAACGTATAATGAAATAAATCTTTTTGGATATGTTTTTTTTATAGCGTCAATGTGCCACCTACAAAAAAGATGGTATGTTCGTGGCGCAGGTGATTTCCCGGCTCAGGCTTATGTGAAACAAAAAGCTCGAAAAGATTCTTAACCTGTATGAGTGTCGCTATCGCCCGTAGCTCAATTAACAATTTCTGTTGAGAAATAACAATATGGCGCCGGTTTGAAAGAAAGAGTTCCCCAAAAGGGTGTTTTCTCGAATGTTCCCTGAGAAAAATCTCGGTTATTTTTCGGCATAAAATTGTTAATCGATATTTTTGCGAATTTCGGTCCCAAATTTTCAGGAAACATTCGTGACATATCAAACACTGAAATTGAGGGGGAAAAATTATCTTTTTGGCATATTTCGGTATGTAAATTAAATGTTCAAAAAATAGCCCTCGAAAATAAAAATTCCGGCGATAGCGGAAATAAATAAAATAGTTACGAAGCAAAAAATATTTTCATTCAAACTCCTCTACTCGAATTAATGATTCATTGGTAAAAGGTATTAATAGACATATTGTAAGGAGTAATACACAGTGAAGGTATATGCGTTGGTCAAAATTGTTTCTAACATTGATAATTAATGTTGTAATAGTCTTTGCACCAACGTGTTTTGTTCATTGAGAAGACAAAAAGTCCAAAATTTTTACGAAAAACGCAAGTGAGAATCGATATGGATTCACACTGTGAACTACTTAGGTAGTAAAAGTGACAAGTGCGCGCGAGAAGCAGAACAATTTACATTATGAGCTCATCGTTATAGTTTTCCCTTTATTCCCTTTATTAACTTCACCGACTGCGGTGAAAGGTGATTGTGTTGTATTAGTTCCCATTATCACCGTTCTCCAACGCGCGCGCGTCGAAACCTCTAATGTAGTTCGCGGAGTCACTGTTCGTAAATGTAGAGTAGCTACGCTTGAAAATCACTGATTTATCCACGAAATGGGCATTTCCGTTCGTATGGTACAAACTTCCGTAAGATGCAAAGTTTGTTGCATATCTCGTTTGCGATGGAATGAAGTGTTTACTTCAGTTGGTTACTTAACCATTGCATGGTACGTTTCTACAACGGTGATCATTTTCATCAATTGAGGGTAAGAAAGAAGATGTAGATTCTTTTCTCTTTTATATTTTACAATGTCTATATACATATCTGCACGTTCACACGAAAATTCGACCTTTGCCTTGGGCGTTTGTGATATTCAATACTCAGTAATATGTAAAATCATTCAATTCTGCTAGGACATATAAAGAAATGTCGAGTCATCTAGTATTGTTTTTCCGTTGAGTGATTATTACATCATATCTATAATTTTACAATTACATGTCATTAAATATCATTATTATTTATTTACGATATATACAGTATTATCAATAACTCTATCATCTGGCCTCTTGGTCTAGGGGTATGATTCCTGCTTTGGGTGCAGGAGGTCCCGGGTTCAAATCCCGGAGGGGCCCGATTTTTTTTTTCATTCTACAAATAACAGTTACTATTTTCTTTATTTCACACATTATTTATGCGAGACACGCATACAATATTTCTCCAGTTATTTAACTATTAATATGACCAGAAACGTATTATCTGGCTTTATGAAAACAATAAAGGGTGCACAAATAAATACATATGTTATATAAATTAATAACTGTAACAAATTACCAGAAAAAATATCAATTTCACTGTTGGACTAGTGTCAGATTTTAATATAATACGGTACAATGGCACACGTATCTCATACATTTTGATAGCGACTCGTAATTAGGTCATTTACATTTATCTGCATGCATAATGTATGAGAGCGCTCTATCGTTGATGTTTCTTCAAATTTTGCAGCTGGTGTCAGTTCAAATAACTATTAATATCAAGTACAAACAGAGTACGAACATTTCCACGTTAACACTCACGCATTTACAAGTAAACGAGAACTATCAAAAAGGAAAGAAAGTTAATCTATCTCTAACTTTTTCCTGCTTCTCATCAACTCATTCACATTAATTAGAACTTAAATAACACCCACTTAAAGCAGTAACACTTCATTATTTTCAAACACAACAGTAGCAACACCTTCACCTACGGTAAAAAACATTAAATATTAAACACCATTTAAATTTCACATTTTACCATTCAAAAACAGTTACCACTTTCTAATCATTTCACAATACTAAAAACACCACTACTGTCTTCACTCGGTAGTAAGTATCGCATACAAATATAACCCATTTCCCCTATTGCCATAACACTTTCGTTCAACGAGCAAGTAATCCCTAGCCAAACGCCCTTCGAATTGCGCGCGTCGCGTTCTCCTACTCCCGGGAAAGTGAAGATGGCGGGGCGGCCGGCGCGCACGCGCCAGTCCCTCAATGGTCGGGCAAAAACACAGCTGGTCTATGATCTCCGAAGCAAGCTGACGGTCGAACGCTATCAATGTGATTTTCGTGAAGTCCTTACCGATCTACCGGTCAGATCGCGAGGTCAAGGCAAGCGTGCGCGTCCAACACGTCCCTGTGCTCGTCCCGTGGTGGTCAGTGACTGTGTGCTTAGATGTATGCAAAACTCGGCAAGCGCGGTGTCACCACGAGGATTTTTCACTGCCCTGGATACAAAGGAGTCTCGGCGAGGTGCTTCGAGCGTCCTTTCGGTGAGTCTCGCGACAGGTCCCATTTAAGTAGCCATTGGCATCACTACCTCCTATCTCCCCCGGCCCACCAAACGTCCCCATCAACCATCGAGTCGAGTGACCATTTCCAATATCTACCTCCCCAAAAAAAAAAACAACCTTCCCGTCCACGGGAGCACCGGATCTCGATTCCGCGATTCCCCCATCTCCGGTCCGACGGTGGTCCGCGGGGACGCCGTCTCTGTCACGTCGGGGCTCCTATCGAATATTCCGACTCCCGTTCGCTCGGGTCGCGGTGGGTCCCAGGGACCTGGCGTGCAGCGTCTTCGTGGAAATAGGTCAGATGCTGGCGTTTGGTAATCCGGCGGCGAGGCTGCTGGCCAGGTATCGCCTGTTGAGAGGGAGATTCTTATCGTCGCGTTATCTCCCGTTGCTCTTGCATACGGGGGACCCCTCGAACTCGAGTGAACCGCCTTTGTTATCGCGGAACGACGGTGGATCGCGGCCGTCTCTTCCTCTCGCTCGGATTTTTATCGTGCGTTATGGTAAACACCCGCGGATGGAAAAGCTTGCGACGTTGCGGGGCCGATCCCCAAACAGACGCGTCGCTCGACATCTTTTTATCTTCTCGCGCGAGCCACTCGCCCGCCGTTCCTGTTTACGTGCGAACGTAGCTGCGTGTGCGACGGGCCGGGGGGGGGGGGGGGACGTTACCGTGCCGTGCGTGGCAATCGGTATTATCGGGGTCTTGAACCTCGGCGACGACGTCTGAGCAACTATTTTTATATCTTCCGTGCTCTGTCACGGCGGCATCGCCGAAAGGAATCCGGTTGTTGTCGGGCGCGATGCAGCGGTCCTGGCAAGGTGACCACGGTCGGGTCGCCTGCTTTTTGTGGCCGTTCGGAAATGCTTGGGACGACCGACCGTAAAGGCGAATTTACACGGCCCACTTTGGTTGCACGACGCGGTTGATTCGGCGAAGTTCAAACAATTAAATTGAAAGAATGTTTACATGTATCGATGAAATCCAGCGAGCTGGTTCACTTAAAAATGACGATGAAGCAAATTGTCCCTGCCGGTGTTGAAATAATTTGTGAGCATTTATTAATTATAACACATTCGTGGTTTTCGTGCAAGTTGAGAAGTAATGGAGTCTGTTCTTCTCTTCGTTTATATGTTATTATAAAATCGAGAGAGACTGAAAATTCTTTATAATATTCTTGTTGCTTTTGAAAACACTTTTCTGGCACAACATGGCCAGCTCTGTTTACAAAGAATACACCGACGCAGCCGAAATAAAACCTTTTAATATTGAAGATACCTGTTCAATTTGCATGAATCATCCTGACTGGACAACCGCATTAAACAAAGGTTGGAACTTTGTTCTTTCAATGTTCAATTTGGTCGAACACTTTGATTGAATATTAATCTACACCGTTCGCTTTGCTTTCAATTCTGTTGAATCAACCGTATTGTCCCACCAAAGTGAACCGTGTAAATTCGGCTTAAGGGAGCTCCGAAATAGTGGGGGTTTTAGTGGTTTTTGGGGGTTGCATTGTTGGCGGATTATCGCTGGGACTCAGATGGGGAATGATTACACAGGCCTGCGATGAACAAACTTTTTTTTAATATTGTACCTGTTTTTCATACACTTCTGAGTACTGAATTTGAAAAACGTAATAAAAATTTCATGCCGCGTCGAGTACGAACGGCTTCAGGGTTGCTATAACGGTTGGTGCGGATAAATATTAGGATTTAATAGAAGTTTCTTGGAGACTGTAAATATGTACTGGGTGACCAAGCCACATCAGTTAGTTGCGAGTTTAATAATCTTTCGCGTGCTTTCACTACTGATTTCATTCAATCGCGCATTACAACATACACATGTCAAAGCAAGTTAAAAGCAAATCTGAGGTTATTTTTGCATTTAGAATTCGAAACAAGTTTTTAAGACCGTCAATTTTGCAGCCCTGCGTTACTTGAGGTCTTGTTTGCAGGAGTGGTAGTAGGGATTGAATGGGTTATTGATTTATTGTTTTATGTAGTGGTTTAGGTGGCACTTTTTAATGTTCCGAGTTGAGACAAGTTGCTGGGAACAAGGAACATTTTCCAATGGACAATTGCTGATTTTGATGGGACTTGGTGTATGGGTAGAGTGTTGGGATGTATTGGATAGGTATCTTTTTATTGGCTGAAATTCAGGTTTGGGGGAAACGTTAAATTTTTGTTTTGCCCATGTTATTGCTTATGAAATATTAAATACGTTTTGTTTATCTTTACTAATTTCGGAAAAGTATAAATAGGTTTTCCATCCTTGACTTTGGGGTAGGTTATTACACCTTAAGACGAATTTCACTAATCAGACTGCAATAAGAAATAGGTGCCTATGTAACATTTTCTGATATTCTATCCATTTGCTATATTTTATCAAAATTGGAGATTGTAAGCGATTTGTTTAAAGTTGGACTTGAGAATGGCGGCTACAAAAAGTGCACATCTGTGTTTTGTCAAAGTAAACAGACATTTTATTTAATACTGCTACTGCAAATGAAATAGAATCTCAAATTATATTTGAGTAACTTTAGAATTCTACGTAATTGAGTTTTGAATTTTTGGAGTAATTTACTCATTTTCCCTTTTCATATCCATGCCACTTTGTATAAATATACCGTCAGGTCAGATCTCACACTTCTCAATGGAATATTCCAATACGAAAAAAATTTGAGCAAATCGAAAAAATTCCTCAAAGCAATCACACTCGTATAACTACATATTAATGAACACGAATATTGTAAGCTACACCATTAAACCTACATTCTGATGCATTTTCTACAATGGAATATTCCATGGGAGACTTTAAAATCTGATACAAACCTATGATTCAAACCGACACAAATTTAAGCTAGGAAAAAAAGGCCCAAAAAATACCCCCTGCTGGGTCCAAACCCTGCACCCCCAAGTGGTGACGAATTTAGAAAACAGTTACATAGAAATCCCTCAGATTCAAACATAACCGAAACTATAAACCTGAAAAACCATTTTCAAAAAGATACAAAAGTGCCTCGATATTAATATTTCACATTCTCCAATTTGTCTCTACCCATAGCCCACTGCGTTCTGCTTTTGCTCCCACCCGAAAAGCGTTCATCCAAATCATGGTGCATTTTCGCCAGTGCTCTGGCCTTGTCCTATGCAAAACGATACCTCGTGGCGTCTGTCATGCTTTTAATCGGCGTACCAATTAACGAACCGACAACTCGGTGTCGCGGCTTAATTAGTCGCCTCTGCGACGACGAGTAGCGGGATGGTTAACCGCCGTTGCTGTTCGGCCATTGTTGAAAACAGGAGATAAATTCCTCATCACTTCTATCTCTGATTCTTCCCCTCCCTATCTATATGCTTCTCTAGTGCCATTATCGTTGAACTTCGAACGTTTACTCTCCCGATCTCACGTTTTTCAACATCGATCGTTATAGCGGGTGGGACGTCTGCGTAGAGATCGTAAAAGAAGTTTGGAGGAGAACATAGTGGCGCAAGAGTGTTCTAGGAATATATTCCAGAGCAGTGTTTCCCAACCTTTTTTGAGTCGCGATCTTCTTTTATAATATTCAAATAACCCTCTTCTTTTACAATATTCAAATAACACCCCCCTGTATAAGGTAAAGAAACTTTAATAAGGCAGAGAAAACACATTAAAAATAGGTATTTCAGAATATGATTTTAACTTAATAATATGTTTGTTATTATTTTATTTATTTATTCAAATGGGACTAGACCTTATTAAAAACAAACCCAGAAAACACTTCGCGACCAGAGAGTTTTTGGAGAGCAAAGGAAGCAACTTTGTGGATGTGTTCAAAGTTAATTTATTTATTTAACAGAAACGGTTAAAGAAGCTAATGCTCTTCTTTAAATTAAAGGATTGTTAAGGGAGCTCTAAGAATTTCAATTGAATTAATTACCGAGCCCATTAAGCGTTTTTCTGGCGCGAAATTTGAAATTTTTAAAAACCATATCCATTTATTTTCTTGCTAATTATAATTCGTGCGCGATTGTTTTTTATATAATATTATTTATCCGTTGATGTCGTCAATATCAATTAGTTTTTAGTACCCGTACCAACCGCTGAAAATTTAATTTATTCAGGGGAGGTAGTATCTTTATACGTTCGAACCTGCTGCATGTAAAATTCCCGAGCTATCGATTCGTGTAGTAGCCAATCCCCTAATTACTTTCAGCGATACATGCAGGTAAACAAGTGTACCGTACGTACAATGTTTTTAAATTTTTTTCCGTATCGTTTCCCCCCTGTTTATTACAGCCTATTAAACGAACTTTAATGAACAATCGTTTCCCAGTGGATATTTACGAGCTCAGCCTCCACTACTAGCCCGTGTGCCTGCACGGCTTTCTTATCGTGTTTTTTTATTGCTCGCGCACACATCCACAGCAGAGATTGAGCGCCTGTGCACCGGGTGCGCGAGAAATAACCACTGGCTCGCGTGAGGCAATAAAAAAGTTGTCTACGATTTTTTTTTCCAAACCTCAGCCCGACCCCACTCGCCTGTTTACCAAACAACGGTCAATATTTTCGCGGAGCATTATATTCCTGGATAGAATAGAGCAAAATGTGGAGAATGTGGAAACGGTGGGGACCGTTGAAGAGTGGGATAGAATGTCGCAGTGTGCTGCTAGTATGGAAGCATTCTGATTATGTGCACGCTCATTCATTCCGGGGGAAATGAATAACTGTAGAATATTACGTCCATATGTTGCTCTGCTGCGCTTTAGTTCTGTGCTATGTAGTTGGAATATTCTTGTCAGCAATCTTCTATCATCTCACACAGCCAGTGTAGCGTTACTAATATCCTCTTCATTTACACCGTCCGTTTTGCAAGTTTGCACGAATCTTTTTCCTCCACGCATTTCAAACTCTCCTACTGCAAAACGGAAGTTGTCGAATTTTTCAGTTAAGGGGCTCAATTAAAAATGAAGCTGTCTTCAAAGATTTTTTACTCAGTAATTACGATATATAATGAAATAAATCTCTTTGGTATTTATTAAGCTTCTCTTATATTCTACAAAACAGTTTAAAAAGATTTTTTTTATTTCTTCTAGATGTTTTTTATAGCGTTTAAAAAATTGTTATCATCATCTAAGAGTAGATTTGAAATTAATGCTAGAAGCTGAAACAAAACACTGAATTTAAAACCAGCGTTAAGGGTAGGGAATTACTGAAAATGGAAGAGAATGGAGGATCGACTAGTGGATAGAAGAACTTGTTACAATATATTTAGGATATAAGAACGGCATAGGAACCCAAGGGGCCAGTAAAAAAACCTCGGCTACCAAAAGTGTCCGTTTCACTGCCTGGGACGGTTACTCTGCTTCCACTAATATTTGTCCCCAGAGCGTCCACTTTCAGCGCGAAGAATGAAAGGATATCCGCCCGTGTATTACACTCTATTTCCCCCATTCACGAAGGACACCCAGGGCTGTCGAGGATAATCCGTCTTCCCGCGGCAGAGAACGAGTCCCAAGGATCGGTGGAAGCGTTAAGAAAGAATTTCAAGGGCTCCGTCTCTTTTACGGAATCGAACGCGGACTTTTCCTTTCACAAAGCTCCACGCGAAGGGAACGACTACGTATTCTGCGCGCGCGGGGCACCAGGATCGCGCGTCTGCTCGGATCAAAAGGGGGGTGGAACGAAATTGAGAATGCTTGAACTGTGACGTTAATTGGACGTTTACTAGAAATTGTAATCGAAGGAGTTGCTGTATATAGTTAATCAGAAAAGTATTCAACCACGCCATACGTATATTTTACTTATTTAAGTAATGGTAAATTCGGAATTACCGTCCAATGAGGTAACTTTGACCACGGGGGTAACTTTGTTTACAAAACTGGATTTTAAAACAGAAGGTATTATTCTCAGACAAAATGCATCTCGAATTAGGCAATTAAAGTTATCCAAGGTACTTTCCCTGAGAATACATAACACCTGTTTTATAATAGATGCTAGAGAAATTTGTTTCGAAATCTAATTTACAACCCTTGTAATTTACATTGATATAAACCCCGATTAATATATTTTTAGTTAGCACCATCCACCAAAGAAATGCTCAAAGAAATTTTGCAGGAAGAATGGAATAAAATAAGCCCGAATTTATATGAAAGAATTTTTACTAGAATAATTACTCCCTTTTTGCTTGCACGACTAATTACACCCCACTCTGTGTGAAATATCTATTTTGTTATTAAGCCTATCATCGATTTACATACAAACAATTACTTCACCGCGACAAAGCGACCGTTTTAGCATAGACGATCCCCAGTTTCGAATATGCAATTTTCCTCGTATCAAAATCGCGACGGAATTGCGAGTTAATTGTAAAATCGCGTTTCAAAGGGGTTTCGAGGGGGCGTGTAATTATTGCGTCGCAGCAGAGTAATTTCGATAAGCATCGATTACGAGAGAGATTAATTCTCCCGTTTTTCCTTTTTCCTCTCTGTTTCTTGTTTTAATAGAGAAAGAGGCCCGGCCTCAGTTTCCTGCTCGCGAGCAAGGGGATTGTTGCATAAACACGGTGTAATGGTACATCGTAAATTATAACGAGCTACTTTCTCGCGGTCTAGCCCAGAAATTTAATATTTCACTGTCACGCCTATCGTCGATCAAATCGATCGGAGACGACTTGTTCCGTTGTTAAATACGAGTGTATTGGGTGTTTCGGAATTATGCGTGGCGAACGCTCCAGGTTTTAATGGGCGGTGCAGGTGAGGGAAAGTTTTGAAACATCTCGATATTGGGAGAGCTTTGATTTTAAATTTTAGAAGTATTCAAGTTTATATTTTGTGAAATAAAATGTCTGTTTATGTCACTAATTATTTTACATCACTACAATTTATTTATTTATTTATGATGAAATGAAGATTGCAAGAGGGTGGTATAAAGTACTTCTCAGCAGAATAATTTCTAGGCTGAAGATCTTTAACCAGGAAAATTTTAATCCACAAAATTCTATTTTCTTGAGAGAATGAGCTTTTTGGTAGCTAGTGTTTAAAAGGGAAACTGAAGTGCTTCAGACAGTTGCAATCAGTAATGTCGAATTATCTTGCAGTTTCAGTGACGCTTGATTTAAAACTAGGAAATTAAAATTGCTGCCTGGAAATAAAAAGAAAGTTTAATTAAAATTCCCAGCAGAAACATTCGTCTTCCGTTCTCCGATTTTTAGTTCGCTTTTTGACGACCCATCAAGCTTGTGTTCGCGATTCTGAAACACCCTGTATAGCAGCGCGCGAAAACTAATTAGCGGTGGGTTCTTTCGTTTCGAAACTAGCTTCGCACGGGCACAAAGCCCGCGTGGCAGAAGTTTAATGGTCAATTAGCGGCTCTTCATTTGCAAACATTTAGCTCGATGAAGAATGTTGCGGTAAAAATGTAATTAGCGATTAACCGACTGTTACAATCCCGACGCAATGCTTGGCGGCCGCGAAAATTCAATAACCGTTCACTGATCACCGCAGGCCGTCGATGCGGGAAAGGCAGCAACTCAATTTCCCCTGTAACACCGCGGGAATTCACCTATCGCAAAATCTGCGAGCAACAATTATTCTCCTCTTTTGCGCAGAATTTTTCTGCGATGCTTTCGCTTCGACGATAATTCCGAGCAATTCCACTGGTGTTGAAGATAGCCGGTTACTTCTGTTCGAATCTCTCCATTCTATTGTAATGGCATTGAGAGTGGGGAGAGGTTTTTGTTTGTGTCCCGGCTGAGGTCGAGGACGCTCGCCTCGTGCTGTGCAGAGTCGGTGAATATTCGTCGGGAGAGCAACACCGCCTGTAAAGCCTATTGTATTACCTTAACGGTCTGCAATTTAGAGATTCTTTCGTGCTTCAAATATATATTCATATTATACAATAACATCTTAACAACTGTTATTTTACAATCTTCGTGCTATTGGCAAGGAAAAATTTATGGGTAACAATGATGTTTTAATGCTTGGTGATAATAGAGTGCAATTAAATTAGTTTGAAATTATGCAATTTTATTCGTTTGAGAGTTTCGTGGACCTTCGTTAAAGATGCAATGAATTTTTTTAGGAAATGTTTGTTTAGGAAAATATGTTGCATTGGTGGTTAATATTGTAGAAGTTGTTTAAATTTGTGGGGTTCTATGCATAGATATGCTTCTTTGTCGATTTTAACACCACTTTTTATACATAATTCTTTATTGTAAGTTTAATTTTATATTCTTCAACATAGTCAGTACAAAATAATTCCATACAGAATCTTCTTCGAATTAGTGGGAAAGAGTCTTTTGTTCGTTTAAGGGAATACAAGCCTAGGATTAAAACTGTACAAGTGCAATTTGGATAATTACATGTATTAGAGTGTTCAGTGCAGTGAAAGTGGTCCTAATTCCCACTCACTATAGTCAGAACAAAATTAACTGGCTGCCCGAGACCTACTTTCCTCGCCATATTCTTTAGGCACCACCATTATTGCATTTCTCGCCCCTTTGTGCAATCCTGCAAGCATATTCTCCGTGTTTCTTGGACAAAGAGGCTTGTCAATGTGACGCAGCTGTAGAAATCGTTCCAGGAATCCTGATTCACTTAGATTCTCTCCTGACTGTAACCCAGCTGTTTAAATGCAATAATGAACTACAAAGAATGGCTGCAGTAGGTACGAAAATAAAGTTATCTCTTGCAGCCTTTAATTATTTTCGAAATATATTGTGTGAGGTCCAAATTCAATTGACGAAAATTTACAAAGAAGTGTGTATATTCCTTTATGCATCTTCTGCTATTCAGAAATACAGTGGCGCGCAAACAATGTGGACTTAAAATGGATGTCCATACCAAAGGGCTCTACATTTCCGAGAAGTGAAACTTTCATTCAAAGGGAAATGACATTTTTCAATTCAGTGTCGAAATCAAAATAGAACAAAAGAAAGCTGAAATTACGGTTACTATTATTTACCTATTTATTGCTGCGAAATAACAGTAAATTGGAGTTTATAAAATATTAACCACCGTTCGAGTACAATTTTGAACTCAAAAGTGAATACCGAATAAGTAGGTACACAGTATTCCTTAAATTCCAACTTTAAAATTTTTGAGAAAATCGTAAGTGATTGTTAGCGCTGCAATATATGGTCTACTGGAGAATAATTTAATAGTTTAAGTTTGTCTACATTTTTCTATAACTCCCATTATAGTTCCCCACTATTTTTCTATAACTGAACCTCGCAATCTCCCTTTTATCGCTTCTTATAATCCATTCAAAACTCTGAATAGCCAGCGTGGTATGTGTTTAATAAACGACCACTAGGAGCATCGTGCAATAAATCCAACGATTAAAGCAGCTAAACATCCTCGAGCTGATTCACTACCAAACTCCGCAGGAATTCAAACGCTTCTATAAAACGGACCCAAAAAACCCGTCGGCGGCTTGGAATATATCAGACAGCTCCTGAATAACCCGTAATTCATTTCACCCTCGAATACCTCTCCAGAAAGTATAATCTCGCGGAAGCAGTGCCTAAAAATCCTCAATCGACGCGTATAGGTATAGATACGTACTTAACCCTCGCCCAGGTGGGTCACTGTTGACCCATGTTTACGGTTAAGTGCAGCGGAGGGAATGTAAGCGTAGATTAAATAAGGGAAAAATTAATTTTTACTTTCTAATGCATTTTTATTTTTTCCAAGTCGGTTTTAATTTTTTTAATTTCGTCACCAGCTGTTGCCCGCTGGGAGTGGACCCACGTGAAATATTATGCGTTCGTCATTATTATTAAAATCAACAGTTCATTCTTGGCAAACCACTGTGCGGTTGCTAACGAAAGGCAGCTCACGGCTGAGCTTGTGCAGAGGAAGGAAAACAATTATGTAATCGTGTATTTTTACGTGATACGCCAGTTTTGGGCGATATGAAATTCCCATCGACCCGTGAAACATTCGTCTTCTGTCAGCAAGTAATCAGCTCCATCGACGTGTGCTCCCCGGACACAGAGCAGCGGCTCTTGATAAATCGCGCTTGGAAACGCTCGCGGCAGGCACACGTCCATCCTGTTGAAAGCATTACGCCGTTGCATCATGTGAGTTTAATATCCTAACCTCGTTTCGGTTAATTACTCGTGATTAGCCTGAAGACAATCTGAACTGGGTCTTGCCACACCGCTCCGCCCGTCTTTGGACGCCCGGCTTCTTCGAATGGCCAGTTCGGAACTGCCGGGCTGAATATTCTTTTGCAACGCGTTCCGTGCCGCGTGATATTTATTGCGAACGAAGCTCTTATCGGGGCAGAGAAGATATTAAACTTAGCGGTGGAAAGGAGACGCGAGCAGGAAAAATTTCACGCGATTTCAAGTTTCTTCGATTTCGATGTCGCTGTTTATTTTTTTAAGCAGTTTTTGAAATTTTTTAAAGAAAAATCTTCGCTTACAGAGTGGTAACACAGTTCGTTAGTTGAACCCTTCGCGGTCACACGGGGTGTATCGCACCCTAGGCAATTTTTTTCCGTTGCCAATATTTCTGGACATTTTTGGACCTTGATATTAAAATTTAAAAATTTTGAAAAAAATATCGCTTTTTCTATAACTATTTTTTAAATACAAATTTCATCGTATCGAAATTTACATTTCCAGGAAAGAACTATTAGAACGTAATTGTGTGAAAATTACGAATGTGCAATTATCACTAAAAAATTAAAAGCTAACTCAAAACTCTCGCTGGAGTGCAGTGAACCCCGCGTGGCCAATTTGCGATTATAAGAAGCTGTGACCACGAAGGGTTAACCCTACACGGGGTTGTTGGCCACCCGCACATATTTTTCTTTAAATACGGATCCGATGAAAGAGAAACTAATTTTCACGTGCTTCACATATGTCTAAACAATATTTATTGCAAACATGTTCGCACCACACGCAGCATAATGTTTTGCATAAAGTGGTAGTGCACCCCTGTATCCGTTCTAGGATTCACTTTTCAGATGCTACTGTCACAGAGGCAGTCAATTTTCTTCTAACACTTGGAACGGCGTCGACGCGTTTCCGCGCCGAGGTAGCACGCGTGTTCTAGCGTCGATATTTTCTGGGAAGCGTCGAAAATACTGTCGCAGTGTCCTCGAATGTTTTTTTTTTAGGACGGGTTACGTAGAACTTTCTCAGCAGAAGCGATCGCTTGGAAATGCCTGACCGACTTGAACGAGCATTTTTTAAAGCCTTGCGTCACTCAAACTATTAATGGAACGGCGCGCAAAAATTTCTGATGTTTTGGGTAGCTCGAGAGGAACATCCATTTCACACTCCGAGTTGCTGCGCAAGGACGAAGGAAATGGAAGATGACACGGAAGGGAGAAGTTAAGGCGAATTTACACCTTTTCACTTTGGACTTGCACCGCGGCTGATTCAGCCACAGTGAATGTGAAAGATAAAAGCTGCAGTATTTATCATGGTTGCCCACTTTTCTCTGGGAAATATAGTACTTTACGGCCAAACGTGATAGAAAATATGGAAGAAAAATAGTAGTTTTCAGAGGAAAGTGGTAGAAAATAGGACTACATTAAAACATCTTATTTCTTAAATGTACATTTGTTCCTGCATTTTGCTTTATTAATTAATTTATTTCTTGTCTTTATTAACATACCTCCTATATGAGGAGCTCATTTTTCATGAGAGATAAACTGGCTGTTTTCCGTTTTTCTCTTCCCGCCACTTCGTATGCTATTATAGAAAATATCCTCTCAGTTAAAGTTTAATTTCGCAAATTAAAGTTTTGATGTTGCCATAGAATAAAAATATAAATACAAGTAACATTATTGAATTTTATCGCGGTATCGGAAATATAGTATTTTTACTTACTATATCTTCTTAAAAATATAGTAGAATACTATATTTTGTAGTATTGGTTGTCAACCCTAGTATTTATATTTGTTCGACGGTTGGATTAAATTTTAGTGAGTGTCGGAATTGAGTTAATAAGTTCAGCCCTGGCAGCGGAATGTCGTAAAATATTAGAAACGAGAAAAAACGTCGACCTCGTCGATAGTGGATAAAACCTTGGATTCGCCGGCGAGAGCGATTGGGAGCATCGATACAACTATTAGTGGAACTTGCTGTCGAAGATGGCTACGGGAATCATTTAAGAATGAGCGAAGCTCCGCTGGATTTTCTCGTACAGAAGGTTAGTCCTCTGATACAGAAGGCCGACACCTTCTTGATACGTTTAGACTCGTCACTGCCGCTCCACTACGGATGAATCATCCATTCAATTCGTCGAAAGTAGCGACTGACTGTAGGCACTTCGTTCACTAGTCACTTTAGACGTTCACTTTGGATGGAATGAAAAATGAAATTCGGGTGAGCGCGAGTTGAACGGATAAAAATATTTTTTATGCAAATTCAATAAAATTCTTTAGGCGAATATAAAAATTTATTTACAGACTAAAATTCAGTTTTCTATTCGTTTTATAAAGCCACTGCTTTGGAGGATTTCAGATCCAAATTGAAAAGTCTACATTCGCCTTTATTCTGCTTGCTAGAAATAACTAAAATTAAAGAAAACTACCAGTGCTCTGATTTGGACATTATTCGAATAAATTTTTAGTCACAATAATCTTCGAATAAAAATGAACTCTGTCGGAAACGTCAGCTAGCGCCCAACCCAGCCTATATTTTTCTGCCTCGGAGGAAAAATTGCCCCGCGAAATTCCATCTCCTTCGTCGGTGTCCCCAAAACGAAATAAGGGCGGAATATTCATGAGCCGTATGCGGAGCGACTGACGTATCCTTGCACCTCGCTTCCCATAATGTTTACCTGCCGCACACGTCCTAGCAGCTCTGCGTAACACGCACACGGAGAAAGCACAAGTTTGCCATAATTGTCGATTTCCCCATTCCATCGTGAAAGTAGGCTAAGGTCGATCGGTTATCGAATCGATCGGAGAGAGTGTCCATCGTGGTCTCTCGCTTCTCCTTGGCATTGCGTAACAGGTGACAGCTGCTGGTCCTGAAAGAAATTTCAGTGGAAACGGATTCCTCCGGAGTCGCCGCGTCGCCCTGGCGATTGCTTCCTCGTTTTCTACCCGGAGGCTTGTTTAATCATCCGGAGTCGGTGAGGCGGGGTTGCAAGGGTCTTCCGAAGTACTAATTTACTGTGGTCGTTTGACAATCGCTTGGTAGCCATGGCAGTGCCCTTTAACCCTTAGGCTGCCGCTATTTTTTCGTAAAAATAGGGGTCCATTTTTTCCAAAAATTTTTATGTATGAGTAGTCAATAGGTCCCATAGAATCGAGGGGGTAGAACCGTGCCAATATAGTGGCTATAGCGGCAGCCTAAGGGTTAAATAAATTTATCAATAAATTTAATAGAGATACTATATAGAAAGGGTAGTGCGAGGGTTGAAAGAGCCCGCCAGTTAAATGTATCCCTCGGTTTTAATTCCCAATTCAATTTTACACGATGAACCACCTCTTTCTCTGTGTGTTTTCTAATACGTAGACAAAACTTGAGAGATATTAGCGCAGCAGAATAATAAATAGCTCCCTAAATCAACATAGTTCCAAATAAGATCCTCGACTTTCTGATGCACTCGAAAATTTCTTTTACTCAAGGTGACATCTCGAGGAATAGAAACTCCGACATTTTCCAATATTGAAACCGATTTCATGGGGCTGGCAATGACTCTTTGAGGGAGAAAGAAAAAGCGAGCCATGCGTTACTGTGAAGCCATATTTTCTCGTTGCAATCTAGTAGACGGGGGTCGAGGTTGAGGATAACTCATTGGAACTGTATAACGGCGCAGGAATCGATATCTCAAATGCGAGAGCACGGTCGTGATGGGAAATCAGAATTGGAAAATTGCTCGTCGCAGAGGCTGGCCCCGTTCGATTCTAAGGAAGCGACCGCTGCAAACATTTACGCGGGAAACGTTGTATAAATTCCCCGGAATGGTGGCAATAAAATGGGAATGGTGGGCACATTCAGAGTGGACGAGCAGTTCGCGGCTTCGTCATTAACCAAGAGATACTGCTACGCCATTCGTAAGAATAACTGTTGACAAAATTAAACGGCTTCGTCAGAAGTTCCCGGGTAAAACGAATTAAGGGGTAACACCACTGTAACAGCTTGAAAAATAGCGTTTTTTGGCAATTTTTCTTGGATGGAAGGAAAGGTAATAGAATAACTATACTGGAGGAAGTTATTAAGCACATATTTTGTTATTAAAAAAAAAAAGTTATTGAGAAATATTACAAAATGGCGGCACTGAAGCCATTCTCGTGAGGCATGTTGAAGTTTTAGCGCTCTGTGGCACGCAGTGTAGCTGGTGCAAATTTGAATTTAAAAAAAAAAAATATGACTTAAATCTACATGTTTATAGCTAGAGAAATACGTAGGGGATTTTAAAAATATTGATTTTTGTGTGATTGGTGAGCATTTGAATGAAAAACGTTCAACTTTCTATAAAAAGAGGGCAATCATTTGTTAATAAGTAATGTTTAAATTAACTTATCGAAAATCCCGTACGTATTTCTCTTGAAAATGTTATTTTAAAGATATTGTTAAAAGTTCGAATGAAAAGAATGAAAATTGTTGGAGTTATGCTGCGTGCCATGTTGAAAAATCGTGTTTCGAGAAAAACGCGTTTAACGCCGGTAGACGTTTCGAAGCAGTCCGATGCGCTTGGGGAAGAGCTCGAAATTTCAAGGAAACAAATTTGTTTCAAGTAATACAGTTTTTTCCCCATATTCTAAAAGGTTCAAAGCATCTTTTAAGCAAATAAAAAAAAATCAATTTTCCGAAAAATTTACAGTGGTGTTACCCCTTAATACCCGTTTAAATTTCCATCGCGCTGCCTCGTGTATCGATGCTTCCCTGCTAAACGAACATTCCGTTTATTTATACATTTAGAAGAAGCTTCCGCGCCACTTTTTCTTAATTCGTGCAGCACCCACCTCGTCCCTTCGTGTTTCCAGTGGAAGTGCAAATGGCGTCGTGTGCTAGATTCCGATCCAGCATGCGCATTGGAGATCTCACTGAAAATTCTCTTTTTCTGCGGAAATTCACATTGAAGGGGTGAAATTAGCCCCAAAAGTCATCACTTTGTTCCTTCCTTTAATATAACTTAGAATACAAAACTAAGAATTGTTCAGTTTTAATTTTACTTATAATCATTATTATTTATATTTAAAGGAAAAATAAAGTTATCATAAGTAAAGTGTCACCACTGAAATAGGAACTATAATTTTCCTAAAAACTTAGGTGTACTTTTCAGCACAGTGGGTTTCTGGCATGGTGTCTTTGCAGTAGCGTATCAACCCTCTGGTCGACCCACCAAATTCTTTTGCTACCGCACTTATTGAATCCTTACTTCCTTATACTTATCCTTATCCTTATCCTTACTAATATATAAAAGTGAAACGTTGTCTGTTTGTTTGTCCTTCTTTCACGCCTAAACGGCTGAACGGATTTCAATGAAAATTTGAATATACATTACATACGTCCTAGATTAGATTATAGGCTATTTATTTTATTTTTTACGCTTTTTTATTTTGGAAACATCATAAATAATTCCCGGGTGAAACCGGGTAACGGGCCAGCTAGTATAATATATAGAACCTTCTCACGGGGAAAAATGCAGCATAGTGATTTCAAACTCGGCAATTCATTTGATTCCGCGAATAACCAACCCTTCCACTATGCAACGTCAATTTAAACATGTGTCCACGGCACGCGCGTTCCCACTGTCATTTTTCTTTTCCCAAGAAACATCGTTCCAATCCAGCTAGTTATGACATCCACGCAACATATGTAGCTAATAACAAACTACGTAAAAGGGTCTAGAAATACACCGTGGATGATCCCAGGCTCCCAGAAGCCCACGGATTCTGCACCCACATATGGCTCCCATAATGGATCTGAATTTCCGCGGTTCATCAGCTGTGGGTCCTCTAATATGCAGCGGGATAATTGCAACGACCCATTGTCCAAAGAGATTGCGCACGGAGTATCCCACCCGACTCGCCCAGGAATTATATAATTCACTCTAAGTACGAAAATATTCATTCTATTCATAGTCTAATGATTAAGATTATTAAAAGGGCTGAAAATGTTAGTTTTGTGGATAGTGTAAGGTTATATTTTATTAGGGGTAAGATTGGAATAATAAGAATAATTTCAATATGAAAGATTAAAAATATTAGGGTAATTATAAAGAATTGAATTGAGAATGGTAAACGTGGTCTTGTTATTGGGTTAAATCCTTTGGCACTTTGCGTGCGGGCTCGCGAATGCTCGAAGCGAAAAATGGGAGAGCAGTCGTCAAAAGCTGTTAATTTCTCGTCGTTTCGTGATGCTTCGGGTATCTGGACCCGAGCGCAGGGGCTCGTAACGACGCGTGGGTTCCGCACACGTGCGTGCACATAGGGGAGCACCAGGGGATGCGGCATTCCTATTGGTGAAATCACGTGGGAGGCTCTTCACCTCCCCTTGCTCCGACTATTTTTAATTCTGGAGGACATTAACGACTCGCGACATTTTTCCCCTCAAAGGTCGATCGGAAGGAGACTCGACGCCTAGTAAACCCCTGCTTAATGAAAACTATGCAAATGTATGCGAGATGCGCAGATTTGCTTAGAAGTTGTGTAGAAAGGAGTCCGACAGAGACGCTTGTTTTTTTGGAAAATATTCTGTTCAGGGAGAGTTAATCTAGTTGCAGAAAACACGGTTTTTCTACACTAGTAGTTGAGGGCAGAGGACAAATAAATTTTTAGTAATCATATTCGAATAAAATGAAGCTATTTGAGAATAAGGAATAAATTTTTATTGGAATAATTGCCAACTCTGTTTGAGGATCAAAGATAAGGGGACTTTCTAAAAAAATCCATAAAAAAATAGGTGACTTTTGGGATTTAAAAAAAAAAAATGTTAGTCATCCTTGAGTAATGTATAAATAAACGCAGTAAAGCTTCTTTTTGTAAAACTGAATCCTGAAGGTCACCTATTTTTTTTAGCGATTTAATGAAAAAGTCCCCTTAACAGGGTTAAATTGTAGAATGTAATATAATATGGAGGGAATATTTCAAGAATAAATTGAATATTAAACAGGGATCAAGTAAATTCACAGTAATGTATGTTCAGTGTTCCTTTGTTTCCTTGTAACAATCATTTTTGCTTTCCAGTTACACGTAGCTCAGAATGGCTGCCTTGCATTTCCATGAGAGTTTGTATCCCTTTTTTTAATTGATCTTCTCTCACTCTTGACTTTTAACACATGCAGATGCTACAATACCTATATACTCAATTAATTAGTGGAGCGGTGAGTGAAGTTCAGTTAGTAGTTGAATGTATCAAGAATATTATTGGAGTACAAAGCACACTGTAACTTGGAAACAAAGGAAAATTGGACATAGGTATGTTTATGTATATGAATTTATTTTATCATTTTTCAGTACTGGCAATGAGTCCATTCCTCAAAGGTCTCCCTTTACAGTGAATCACTTTGTACAACCCTTGGAGGTCGGATAGCTTCACCGCACGTCGGACACCGAACCAATTTTGACCCAGAATATCATTTATATATCCCCGGCAGATTGGCTTTTCTATTACATTCTACTCTTGTTGTGATCTAAAATCGTCAGAATCCTCCAGACGAGGATTCGGTTTGCCCCGAGTTAAATATACACCCCTACACACCTCGGAGCAAGCTTCCATATTAACTTCAATTTTTGCTAAAATCCAAAATCTTTATCTTCTTCAAGAAGTACTACTGATAACAAGTAACACGTAGTTTGATATTTAGTCTGGCTTAGTTACAGACCTCGGAGCAAGCTTCCATATTAAATTCTACTCTCGTTATAATCTAAAATCCTTATCTTCTTCAAGAAGTACCACTGATAACATTTAACACACAATTTAACCCCTTGACGATACGCTAAATCGTAGAGAAACGTTCAAAAATTCCACCCCTTTTTATGTTTCTATTTTTAATGTGTTTTCTTTATCTTATTAAATTCACTTTATACGCGAGGTGGAGTCGCAGGTTATTTGAATATTATAAAAGTAAGTGGCGATTCAGAAAAGCTTGGGAAACACTGATTTAGAAAATGTCCAAGTGGCCCACTATCCTCCAAATAAGGGTGAAACTGGCATCTCCGGGTCCTCCCCCGGCCCGTCCTCGGTGGCTGTATAAATCGACCTTAACGAGGAGAGCCAACTACGTAAACGAGACAATATTTTCGTTTCGAATTGACGTCGATACGGCAGGCGAAACGTGCACAAGCCGCTTCCGAGCGCCTATGAAGCGCTCTAACGTTGGCAGAGCGTGGCGCATAATTCCGCCTGGCACCGCAAAGACATTGCGATCAGGAATTAGCATTGTAACAGCATTATACGGGGCGTTTTGGCGCCCGTCCAAAGGCACCGAAAACCCTTGACGGGGAGGGAAGTGCACGCGCAAGAAGCAGAACGAGTGCAAAAGGTCGATCGCGTTATCATTAACTTGCTACCCCACCGTTTCACTCTTCTTTCACCACCTAAGCCACCCAGCAGCCAAGCTGATCAACTCCGCGACACAGAAGTGGTAAAGAAGACGTCACAAATTAAGCGTTAGCCGTGCACTGGATTACCGAAGTCGAATTTGCAAAACCCAACACTTCCATCCCGCTGGAATGTTTTTTCACGCGTGAGAGTCGCCACCTTGGAAGGCTCGCGAGTTCGCTGCATGCATCTGCAATCGATCAAGGACGCGAGTCGTTGACCATGTACGAGATAAAATGGATTTTCCCTGTGTCAGGTGAACAGCTGTTGCTTCCTTCTATCTGTCCCTCGGTTTTTTTCCCGCCTTTTTCTCGCTGTGAATCAGCGACCACGATGTCACGCGGAAGCGATTTGCCAATCGCTTTACAGCTATATCCTTCGGTTATTTTGGTGGGCTTCTCTGGTGAATTTGGTCGCCTCGTTCGATGTATCGAGATCGAGTATTGGGCTTCTTGGGATTTCTTTAGTGGTGGTACTAATTTTGTAGGGTTGTTTATGGTGTGTATTTATTTGTTCAGGCGAGAGGGTGGCGAGGGATGCTCCACGGGGTGCGTTCATGATTTTTGTGGGCGTTGGGAAGGAAAATGGAGATTGGAGAATTATAGTAAGATTTTGTTAGGATTGTTGGTTAATGGATGCAATTTTTTCTTGGATTGTTACTATTTGCGTAGAGTTTACTGTACACTTTGATCGGCTTCGTTATCTGCAGCATGTACTCGATATAGAGCATTGTTGAGTATTTAAAAAATAAATTTTGTAAGTGAACCGATTTTGTTTAACTTGATCGATAATGCACTAAAAAGTAAAAAGGAATTATTTCCTTGTACTACAATTTTTGCAACTGATTTGAACAATTCTACAGGATAATCACAGAGTTTGTATGATTTTATGTAAATTATCACATATCACCATCGAGATCGTAGTACAAGAAAATAATTATTTTTCACTGTTTAGTGCATCGTCAAGTTAAATAAAATCGGTTCACTTACATTTTTTATATATATTTATTACTTTTTAGTGTTTGTGTTTTACAACCAACCTTTATTTTTATGAATTCTCCACTCAAACATCCCTTTGAGGTACTTTAAAAAGAAATAGGTATATCTGAGTATCCACAAATCACAATTGATTTTTAGCAAACAATTAATTTTTATTTTTAACCAATTACAATTAATTATTCACAAAGTACAATTATTTTTATCAGGTTCCAAGTCGTTCGGATTTGTGGAAGTGAGTTAAAATTGATTTACAAGATGTAAACCAAACAAACAGACAGAACGGTGAAGTTAAATAAAATCGTTTAATAATAAAGAGGCGATATTCTAGATTATTAATCCACCAGTTTTCGAACTGGAAATTTCTCGTTTGTAAGGTTCTGTAACCATTTGTTGATGACAGAAGGCTCGAGTAGTCTATGTTGAAGCTGTTGTGACTGAATTTTTTTATACGTAAATTACTGATATTATTTTTGGGCATCTGTGGATTAATCTGTCCAGCAGGAACTTGTCTCCCTAGCGCATGTTTTAGGGTAATTTTGTCAGCCTGTTATATGTATTTCATTTGGTTTTTCCTATTCGAATGGAGCATTATAATGATTGTGCCTTCCGCGGCGAAGGATGAATTATTTGCTACAGAGATTACTAGGAACAAAGTTTGACGTTCTGATGGGCGAAAGTCTCAGCGAGCCACATGCAACTGGAAACTTTTCCACTTTCTTCCCTCTGCTTTGTTCTTGTTATCGCGCGTACTTTCAGCAACTGCTGGAAACTTTGCCCTTATTCGATTATATTGGGCCTTGCAGGGAATACTAATCGCTGAAATTCCAGCGGAATTTATGTATTATACATCGAGTTTCCGTGTTTAATTAACATCTCCACTTTGGCTCTAAAAGAACTTCCTTTTCAATGGTTTCTGAATGGTCAGTGTCGATTTCACAGAGATCTCCTTTTAAACTGTGATAATTGAATCAGCGAGTTCCAAGATTTGTGTAAATTACACGCGTATCCTTCACGGATTTTACCTTTTGCTTTCTTAATCGTTATTTTTAGAATCCTTACTTCACGCCTACCAGTCTGCGTTACAGCTCCTGTATTTTTCTTCTTTTGATCAATGAAAGGAAAAGTACCGCCTGTATATAAAGTGTCGGACGAAAGAAAGTGCAATTTTGACATTCTTTAAAGTCGCATAACTTTTTTAGAATTGGTCGAAACGACTTGAGACTTGATTACGAGAGGAACTTTTTATCTAATTTGAAATTTCTAAATAAAATTCTTACACACAAATCGACTAAATCCGAAATTCTTAGAATCATTAATTAATATCAGAAGCTCTTCTCCAAGCGCTTCTGCATCAAAACCCTCCACTGAATCTAAAACCTACGATAACTGACACATCAGGTCGGTACAAAAGTTCGTCGCTGTATTGAAAATCGTCTTTATTAAAAATATCACAGGTTTTTTAATCCAGAGTAACTTTCCTTGGCTATCTCTGATCTCTGCCACTTTTCCGGTAAAAGTGCAAATACAGTGGGCGATCAACTTATCAGAGCCACAGGAAAAATATGTTCCTTGTGTTTGTGTAGAAATAAAATCATCCGTGTGCATTTGCAATTTAACAAATAATAAGAATTCAAACTAACTAGGCTTTCGTTTAAAAGTCAATTGGTTCAATGTAAAATCGTCAATTTACGCAGGTTGTTCTAATAATTCGATCACCCCACTGTAGGTGTAATAAAGAAAAGAAAAAAATCTAATAGTGAGTGAACGAAATTTTTGCACTGACCTAATACATCCTCCGTTTTCTGCGAATTAATCGAAGATGCCTATATCATAGCTGAAAACAGAGATCTGTACTTGCAGTATCTATAACTGAAACAGGAAGCCAGAGTTGCATATAGAGCCTTACCGCGAGGTTAAGTCGAATCTAATCATATCTCTGGTTAAACATACGTTTCCATTCTTAGGCGGACTGTTCCAACGAGCCATTTCTGTCCTGTTATCAAGCGTACGTATGTATAGGCTCCTCCATAAACTCGAGATCACTTTCTTTGCCGTTTCATTTTCGAGCAGAGCGAACAAACAGCTGCAATCACCATTCACTAGTGTCAACTCGCTATCGCCCGTTTGTTTGCTCGTGGTGTGCTATAATAATCGTTCCGCGCCGCTATTAAGTCCTCCCAGATTGTGCACTTGGACAGTGTTAATGATGGAGATTTATGTTTCATTCATAAAAACGTGTTTCGCAAAGGAACTGCAGTTAGGTTCCAGTCACAGATTTCGATAATGTTTTGCATATACGAGATTGGGAATATTTATTTCCAGTGTTTAGCATATTATTATTTATACTTCACTTAATATGTTAATGCCACGTTTTTTTTGTTCGTTTACACGAGTATTATTGAAAAGACCAATATTTCGTGCAACTAGGAACTAGTTAATAGTTCAGTGGTATACTTAATATTCTACAATTATTCCTAACGATAGTAATAATATTCACAAGTTTGCAAACCCCAAGTGTTTGGTTACTGCAAGCACTCTGAAGAAAAATTCTAAACTCTAAACTCTGGTTATCCCCATGGAAGTAAACGATTTAGTGTTAGTACTTCGAAAATATTATTACAGGATTATAAAGTGGTATTCAGAATGCTCTGAAAAATAAGGATCTGATTTCTGTTATTCCTAAAATAACACACTTCTTAGAATAATGCCCTTGGCATTTATTTATTCCCTTAATTTCTGTATTAGAACTGGAATAGGTCAGGCTGGAAAAATGTCTTTAGGCTGAACCTCGCCTTCGCGATACTAGTCTTGTTCTTCTTTTCGTGTCCCTTATTTATTTCGTTTGTGCAATAAAGGCGGATAATAATAATAACAGTATTTATGCACATCCACGAGTTGAGACTTCCAAAGCCATCGCGAAAACAAAGAACTAATCTCTGATCAAAAATATACTAGGCGTTGAGTCCATAAGTTAAATACCAACCACTTGATCGTGCACACCACGTGGATTCGTGGCCAATAAAATAAATATTTCCAGCATCCTAGTTACTCCACTCCACGGTAATGTGTTAAATGCACAGAGCGCACTGCTAAAAATTCTGCCAAAAAATCTATTTCAAAACATACGTATAGTATGAATTACTATCTAAGTCTTCGTTGAAATAATTCAAAATGATTAAAATCTTATAAAACCTGCCACTGCAAACTTAACTGTCCAGAAAGCACAGACTTTGGTCCTCATTTTCTCGAAAATTCTTGGGCCCTGGACTCTACGCTTTAACTGCATGCAAGATCTCGAGGGAGCCGTTGACCCGGACTTCTTACAATGCCCTTATCAGTGGCGTTAGTACCGACAAGATACTGATTTTAGCGCGGCTAATAACCATCGTGGAAAGAGCCGATTCCCCGGCGATTTTCCCCCCTCGAAACGGCTCCGTATCGGCTGTTAACGAGTCTCCGAATCGTCGATGGGCCGCGAAAAAAAAAGAGCGACGACTGTTTGCCACGTGGTCTTTCGCTGTCCGGCCTTTGTCGCGGCTCGCCTTGGCTGGCTCGGCTGTTCCGTCGCTGGCCGTGAAGCGTGTACAGCTGGGGAACGATTTGTGGCACATGTGCAAACACGTATGACGGAGGCACGATTCCATTGATCGCCTTGCAAATACGCCAGCGCGCGGTGGAAAGATTCGACGCGGCCCGATTACACGCCGGCCACGTGCGCCGTTCGCTTACCGCGGAACCGAGGATTCTGTAAAGGCTTTTCAGCGCCGTGGCAGTTGCCTCTCCTCGTTAGGCTGTGAGTAATGACTCCGTAATCGCCCACTGTGCGAATGAAAGGCTCGCCGCTTGTGATGGATTAATATTCTCGGTGATAGCGAATCTTCACACTTTGTCTGGCGAGCAGAGCGCACGAGCTTTTCGAGTGTTTTTATTTCAATTTTTACGTGCGGGCCGCTCTGCGACGTGTTCAACGAACTTCCCCCAGGTGTTCGGCAAGTTATTATAGCTCAATTCCGTTTTGCCCGGCCAATTATATCGGCAAACAGCACGGTGGGCATACTTACAGCAAAACGGCAATCCAGACATAGGTACACTTTTTCTTTTATTCTGTTGAGTTTTCACAAAACTCGTGAAATCAAAGAATTACGGCAACGATAGGGCATAGTGTGGAAACTATAATGCCTCGAATACAATGGCAAAATTCGTTACGGAGGCGGTTAACATTATGTATGTGAAGAAATGGATGGTCGCCAATTTAAACAATGTCTATAAATTTTGTTTAAAGTTCGGACTAGGACTTTTACGAATATTCAAATATTCTAATTGTAAGTATTCGAATACCAGTAGAATTCGGTTTTGAGATTCGAAGAATTCGAATATTCGAACGCTGTTCGAGTAATTAGGAGGATTCGAGTAATTAGGAGGATTCGAGTAATTCGGAGGATTCGAATGATTAGGTGGATTCGAGTAATTCGGAGGATTCGAATGATTAGGTGGATTCGAGTAATTCGGAGGATTCGAATCATCGAATGCTATTTGAATAATTAGGAGTATTCGAATAATTAGGAGTATTCAAATAATTAGGAGTATTCAAATAATTAGGAGTAGGTATTCGAATAATTAGGAGTATTCGAATATTCGAGTTTCCGATCGCACCGAATAGGAATGTGAACGCGAAATATTTTTCACACTTTATCGCGAAATCCTGTTCATATTGTCCCTAACAATTATTTGTTTTTCAAACGTTCGGATTCGTATTCGGTACGATCCGAATTTCGAACACATCGAATTATTCGAATAAATGATCCGTATTCGAAATCATTCGAATGTTTGAATTACCCGAATAGTTCAACTATTCGAATATTTACAGCTCTAGTTCAGACCTAACGCTTTTGCTACTAGCGTGGAAGACAAGGGGCGTACTATTCAAAATTTCGAAGGAAAGCCAAGGTCAAAGTCTTCTCCAGCTTAAGAACGGCGAATTAATTCAAACGAGCCGAGCACGGAATCTGAAAAAGGAATAAGAGGAAACACGAATGTATTTTGTTAGCGTGCTGGAAGCAGCCTGAAACGGTTCGCGTAACCCACGCCGTATATCCCACGCTTATAATCGATAGAATTCAGCACAGATCCTTAATTGGGCGCCATTACTTCGGTGAACAGATCCAGGGCATAAAGCGAGCGCAGATGTTACGCGACCCGTAAGTTGTCGAACTTTTATTTTCCCCGGTATAATGAATGGAAAAGGGATGTCGAAGTCCCATTAGACGCACATGCATACACCCACTTTGTCACGAGAATACTTACAGCGAAGACGAATGTAATTGGCCACTCAGGATCGTAGAGGGATGCCTTCAACATAAACTTAGGCTCTCTGAAACAGGGAGGCAAGCTTGCATAGTGGTCTTTAGTAGTGACTCGATTTTGTTTCGACTTCGATCGCCTTGCCTGCTCGGTACTTGGTACACAGGTAGCAGAGACGAAGGCGGCCGTTCATAGAATGCCTAAATGCTCTGCCCCATTGGTATCGAAAGAGACGCCGCAATATCGACGTCGGATTAGGTCAGACAATGCTCATTGTGCGCGCTTCTCGTCGGCTGGTCATCAGTCGAGGTGAAAACGAAACCTGAACAGTAGCCTTCTTTTGATGTTTTAGATTCAATCCGTGTGAAATTCCCTACTGAAATTCTAAAGTAGATATTAATTAATTTCATGCTTCTGTGTATTTTATTTGATCTATTTTTAAACCCCCGGAGAAGCGAAGATTTATGTAATGACTTATCGATTTCTTGGTAACTGGTGTTTTTACTCAGTTTAGAGATTACCTACTGTGCGTTTCGCGCGAAACCTTGTCCACGGGCAAGGCGCAATTAAATGCGTTAATTGCTTAAGCAAGCATGATAGGATTCGTACAAGAGGGCCATCGAGTCGCTGTGGAAACATTATCACGGCCGTATATGATTTCAATAGACCGAATTATACCTGCTTTCTCATTCAGAGCCAAATCTGATCCGCTTAACTTAGTGGAGGTTGAGCGAGGAGAGCGGATCGCCTTGTTCCAGCGATTCCAAGGCACGAGGCTGACGCAAAGTCAAACGGTTCTTTTGTCGTGTCCCTACCAGTGCCCTCGTTATCCTGCCCACGGTCCTCGTGACGCTGGAATTCTCCTGCGGATCAGTCCCGGAGACCGCGATCCGCCGTGGACTTCGATGGGAGACACGGCGTTGCGTTCGGCCGTGCGAGGATGCTTGGGAGAAGCCTGGGTAAAGAAATTGAAGGAGCTGAGGATACTGAAATAATTGACGGAGTTGGAGGAATTGAAGGACGTGAAGGGGTCGACGGAATTGAAGGAACTGAAGGAATTGGGGAACTGGGGGGAGTTGAAGAAGTTGAAGGAGTTAAAGGAATTGGTGGAATCGAGGAACTGGGGGAGTTGAAGAATTTGAAGGAGGCAAAGGAATTGGGGAATTGGAGTAGTTGAAGAAATGGAAGGTGTTGGGAAATTGGACGAGTTGAAGGAGTTGAAGGAATTGGGGATCCGACGGAGTCTAAGAAATTAAAGGAATTGCGGGAACTGGGGGAGTTGAAGGAATCGGTAGAATGGAATGAATTCGAGTCAGTGGCGATACTGCAGGCATTGAATTAAGGCAGGATACCACCTTTGACTGCGATTTTGGAGGCGTTTTTCATGAATTTTTTTTGCATACAAAGAATGCGCAGAAACAAAATCGGTTTCAGTCATTCATTAATGTAACTTTAATCTGTAATTACACATTTTTGGAAACTGAAAAAGTAAAAAATAATCTCTTGTAGGTGGCGCCAAAATACACTCCTTTGGAGAAACATCGTTAGACGGCGTGTCAAATTCCGCTCTGTACGTGGCTCTTAGAAAAGAAACCAAAGAATGTCCCTATTAACAACAATATTGTTCAATGCTGTACGTAGGGATTTTACGAAATTTCGATTTTTAAGAAAATGGCGGCCATTTGAAAAAAAAGGTCAATTTTTTAGGGTAAAAAAGTTTAAAGAAGTTTATAAAATTGCGCACCAAAAGAAAAATAACAACGCTACAGCAAAAGTCCTACGTACATCGTTAGATTACACCACGGGGAAGAATTGTGCAAAGTTTCAAGTCAATCCGATGAAAATTGTAGGAGTAATCTGACACGCTGATTTGGAAAACATCGTTTCGAGAAAAACGCGTTTAAAGTTTTATATAGATTTATATATCTGCTCCAATCCGGTTTTTACACAAGAAAAAGGTTCCGGCCACCTTTCTAATGAATGAATTTCGATTCTATACACTTGAAAGAGTACTTTGAGAACAAAAAAAAAATTTCAATTTTTTTCAAGTGCGAAGGTGGTATCCTGCCTTAACTGCTGAAACCGAGGGACCTGCAAAACCCGTAGAAGCTACAGAAATTGAGTAATAGGAGAGTAATAGGCTCCGGACAAAATATTCACGATTCCGCTGAACATCGCGGACGGAAAATCTGGATAGAATTTCAAGAACCAATTGGCCCGAATGAGCCGCGAAATATTCAGTGGACATGTTCCCATAAAAGATATGTGCAGCTTTAAAACATTGAAAACTGAGCGCCATTGGAGCGACTTGGTTCCCTTCCAACAGCTGCGACACGCGTGGGACTAGCGTCAAGGTTTTAAGCGAAGGAGAAACGAGGCTCTCGAATCCAGGACAGGTCTTTGTCTTTTACAATTTTAATTTTTCCTCCTTTCAAATTGCTTCAACTCCGTCACCCGATCCTCCAGAAGTGTCTCGCACAGCGTTGCCCATCAGAAGCAGACCGCCTAATTACCTCCGTCGCCATTGAGAGCACTTGGAAATTCTTTAGACGGAGATTGAATGCCTTCAGAGGCCAAACGAGCCGCGGGGAGCATTCTTTTCCGCAAGCCTTTTTCCTTCGGGCCAATCCGAGCGCATAACAGCACAATTGGATGAATATCGCGCGAGCATGCCGGCTAAAGAGCACACTTCCTAGGAAACCCTGCTCCTCTTCTGCTCGATATAATCTCCGCGAGGCTCGGCCGCGCGTTTTGGGTCGTCATCCCGTATGCAACGTGACGCTGCATTCAATTACACGCAGCACGCATTGTCTGCGAGGATTGTCAAACCACGTTCCCGCGTGTGCAACGAAGGCGCTCGAAATTTCTACCTTTATTGAGGCTGCAGCGCGTGTTGCGTCATCTGGACACATTGAAACTCGCGTAATCTCATATTCCCAAGCAGTCACTGCTTCACTGATCGAAACTGAGGAAGCTCCGCCGTGCATAATATCGACATCTTCGGCTACGGCTCGAATATATTTAGCGGCTTCAATTTTGAAGAATCCGATCCGCTCCAACCGGGTGCGTTTAGTTCGTGATATACACTTTTAAAGATTGCTTATCTACTTCAATTGTCGAGAAGAGTACTGAACACTGGCTCCCTCGAAATAGGCACACTACGTGTCACTATTAATAATAATCGTTTAATTTGTTTTCGGTTGTCACACTGGGTCAAAATCACCCAAAATTAGAGAGGCTTCCCGAGCGAGGGGAATTTTATTTATTAAAGTAGCTTGTCTCTAGACCATAACCATACACTTTTAGCTAAAAATATCAGTTATGATTTTTTAAGCAAAAATACTTTTTCTGAAACTCAATCTTTATCTCAGAATTTGCTTCATCTGCAATGTTCAATGTTCATCTCAGAATTTTTGCGACTTAATTTAACTGATAGTTTTTAACCCTCTAACTCCCAGAGTTGCACCGGTGCAACACTCATTTTAAAAGTTTTTATATTTTTATATTTAACTTCTGTTAGCAACCATCCGTAGTTTTCATGGTGGTAAAGTAGATTTCAATGTTCCCGGTTTAGAAAATCAAACATACCCTTCAAAAAATGATTGTAGATTATTATAAAAAATAAAAAACAAAAAATAAAAAAATCGCTATTTTCATTTCCAAATACGAAGATACAACATATGTATCAGTCACAATTTTGAAAAATAACGATTCAAGGGTCTGGGCGTTAGAGGGTTAAATAGCGGCTGATTGAAAATTGCCTTAGGTCGAATCGAGGGTCAATAGTATTTCATTAGAAGTATTCACTTTCTGCTATAACCTCGCACCACCACCCAACATTACAACGCGTTTTTAATAATAGCACAAAGAGACCACATCGTACCCTATTTTCTCGCCTCCTGTAATCCATTAGCAGCAATAATGTATATACAATTTCCTCATTATCTAAGGTTTCGAGCAGTGCCAATATTTACTTTAATATGCCAACACCCTACCAGGAATGTTTCCTTACCAGCACCTTCAGTTGACGCTATCCAGTGTATTAGCCAGTGGAGGCTAATGAACGATAGCATAAGGTTCAGGTGACGAAAAGCCAACGACCCTGTACCAGAATGTCAAAACACTCCACCGAGTGTCTTATTCTCTATAAAAATCCCTAGGAAACGCCCATGGGTCTCTTCACTCCTTTCCACCCATCGGGCAGTCGGTTATTTTCGGGATACAGTCTTATAGAAGCCCGCGCCAGGCTCACGGAGCTCTGGGTTCCTGGAATTTCACTTTAATAAGCTGAGAAGCTTGCAGTCTATGAAGCGAGCCTTATCCCACCGCCTGGTCTATCCGTGGCGCGTTTCAACAGCCCATGGCGCCAGCCGAACGTCCACAGAATTTGCGATACATCTGGAAACGCTGGCGCGCGCTGACCTCATTATCCTGCCCACGGCTCTCGGGCTAGCTCGGGTTTCCTGCAGAACGATCCGGGAGATTACACGGTCCCCGCTCGATCTCACAGTCGGCCGACAGACTGACCTCGCTCTCTTCCAGGTTCTAACGGCGCACGAGGGCCGAATGGTAATTCCGCGGGCAGGCCCGGGCCGCTTCGATTTCTATCACGCGTGCAATGGCCGCACGCCACTCTCGAAAACGATAAATTCCGGCCGCGCCGCCTCGGTGTATCGCGTGCATTTTGCAGCGCGCGGGTATTTTTCGTGGGCGAGCGCCGGGACATTCGCGTGCGGAGGTTGAAGGGCTTTGACACGGAGGAGGCAGCGGGCAGTTGTTCCCTTGGGCTTTTTCGATTAGCTGGAGCCCGCCATTGGCTGAAGCTGCGTGGGCGGCGGCGGGGATTTGGATCGATGCGGATTTCATCGGAATTTTAGGGGGTTATCGAGGGATGCTTAATTTGCTCGGGGATTTCTGTGTTTATTCCGCTGCGGTGGATCCATCTTCAGAGGTCTGAGCGAAGCTTTCCAGGCTTCCTGGTGGCTTGAAGAGTGGAGCTGTGTGTATTCGGTATTTATTTATTTTTCTTACACGGGTAAGGCCCGGTCCAGATCTGAGGCCGCGTCCAGATCTGAACCGAACGCCGAACCGAACGCCACTTCAGTAGTTAGACGGAGGAAGACAAGTAGATCACTCGTCTTACTCCATCTAACTACTCAAGTGCGTTCGGTTCAGATCTGGACCAGGCCTCAACCGAACGCCGAAACGAACGCCACTTGAGTAGTTAGATGGAGTAAGGCCGCGTCCAGATCTGAGGCCCGGTCCAGATCTGAACCGAACGCCGAACCGAACGCACTTGAGTAGTTAGATGGAGTAAGACGAGTGATATAATTGTCTTGCTCCGTCTAACTACTCAAGTGGCGTTCGGTTCGGCGTTCGGTTCAGATCTGGACGCGGCCTGAACCGAACGCCGAACCGAACGCACTTGAGTAGTTAGATGGAGTAAGACGAGTGATCTACTTGGCTTGCTCCGTCTAACTACTGAAGTGGCGTTCGGTTCGGCGTTCGGTTCAGATCTGGACGCGGCCTCAGATCTGGACGCGGCCTGAACCGAACGCCGAACCGAACGCCACTTCAGTAGTTAGACGGAGCAAGACAAGTAGATCACTCGTCTTACTCCATCTAACGCCGAACCGAACGCCACTTGAGTAGTTAGACCAGCGCCGGTCAGGCTACCGTTTTCAGGGCATGGGCAGCCGCATTTGCCCGGGGCAAACGCTGCGAGCAAAGCTCGGGGCAGTGACGTCAGCTATCGTTAGAGCGGAGTGGGGAGGAATGGTTGTGGCGGGAGTACAAGCTCGTAGATGCGTAGGGAGGCGACGGTCCTTGTTCATCCTAGGCATCTGTACCGTATTGCCCGGGGAGGCGTGGCTTGCGCGCCGCCAGCAAGTGTTTGCCCCGGGCTGTCTGACCAGTTGCCCTACGCGGCAACTCCTGAACGGCGCTGAGTTAGACGGAGCAAGACAAGTAGATCACTCGTCTTACTCCATCTAACTACTCAAGTGCGTTCGGTTCGGCGTTCGGTTCAGATCTGGACCGGGCCTTACTCCATCTAACTACTCAAGTGCGTTCGGTTCAGATCTGGACGCGGCCTGAACCGAACGCCGAACCGAACGCCACTTGAGTAGTTAGACGGAGCATGACAAGTAGATCACTCGTCTTACTCCATCTAACTACTCAAGTGCGTTCGGTTCGGCGTTCGGTTCAGATCTGGACCGGGCCTTACTCCATCTAACTACTCAAGTGCGTTCGGTTCAGGCCCGGTCCAGATCTGAACCGAACGCCGAATCGAACGCACTTGAGTAGTTAGATGGAGTAAGACGAGTGATCTATTTGTCTTGCTCCGTCTAACTACTCAAGTGGCGTTCGGTTCAGATCTGGACGCGGCCTCAGATCTGGACCGAGCCTCAGATGTGGACCGGGCTTAACGAAAATAGGAGGGTTAAATTAAATTTCTGTTATATTACGGAGGTCTCAGATATACGGAGAAGATGCAGTCTATTTCCTTCGAATTCAATTTTCAGAGCACTTCGTCTACCTAAATTGCCGCTACTACCGCACAATTATTAATAATACATCCCTCCAAATGGCACAGTAAAATCTGAATTTTCATCTAAACCACAGAATAATCCTACGGAAAATATCTCGATCCACTCGTGATTCATTCCACTCCGAAGTGTTTCGACAGCGACGGATTCCATGAAGCTCGGACCCACGTCACAGCATCCGATTTCGCCTTAGCAGCAAAAACAGCTTCTGCTCTCAAGCTAATTAAGTGATTTCAGTAATCCGTGTAATTGCGCCGCGCACATGGTCATCCGATGTTCGCGTTTCCCAAGGAGCGATTTATATTTAGAGCGGCATCAAGCGAGGGCCGTTTACTCGAGAAATCCAGCTCCCACTGGTAAGCGACTCGGGTCGCGTACACAGAGAGCTCCGAGAGACATCGACCGCATTTCAATTAAAATCGTGCGGAGGGATGCTGGTGGCTGTTAATCCGAGGCTTGTGGATTCTTTTGGGGAAGCAGATGGTTATCGAGGGGCCAATGAGGATTCTCTTTAAGAGCAACACTTTGTCACTGGTGGTCGCGTTTCTTTTTCGGCTGCTCGAGGGAACGAAAGGGGATATCAATTAAAGAGGCTCTGGGTGTTTTATTGCTTCGAAGCGAAGAATGTTTGGTCAAAGTTGTTAGTTGGATTGGGATTACTTAGATCTGATAAGTTGCTTTCACAGGGTGAAAAATTTCTGTCGATTTCATTGGGAAGATTGGGTTTTGGAAGTATCCATGAGGTGGTGTTCTTTGGATCCAGTTTGGGTGGCAGAAAATAGAGGTCTTATTGTTAGTATTTTTGGGAACTAGTAAAGGAATTTTTGTTTGTTGTTTAAATTCACTCCAAAGGGGTGTAATTGACCCCTGAAAATCCGGTTATTTTCCGATGTTGTGTTATAACTGGTGAACTGTAAAATAATTTTGTTTGCCAAATGATAGATCTAATTAAAAGAAGCAACTTTTTTGTCTTGAAACTTTTTTCCTATCTCTTAAAGTTAGCGAGTTATAACACAAAATCGGAAAATAGCCGAATTTTCACCCCCTCGAGTGAATTTGGACAGCAAACAAAAATTGCGTTGTAATCCAGGAGGAAATCCCTTGCATATTCACAAAGTTTCAGAATTTTTTATTTTTTTGATCGATCTCTTAATTCCTATATTGGAACGTGCAACTAGCAGTATTTATACTTGCCCGCTATTTTTACTACATTTCAATTCAGTTCCTCATCGAATCTTCCTCAATTGCACAAATCATAATACGATTATCTTCCCAATATCAGTAAAGTGGTAGATATTCAGAATGCTGTAAGAAATGAAGATTTGATTTCTATTATTCCCAAAATAACACCCTTATTATCTATTTATTCCCTTAGTTTCTACGTTATACCTAGTGGTAGCAGTATTTATAGACATCTTCGAGTTGAAACTCTTAAAGCCATCACGAAAATAAAGATCCAATATCGAGAATATAAAAGCTATCGATCCACGCAGATCTGGAGCCTGCAGGTGAAATAAAATTCTGTAGACAGGAACTGCTGTTTCACACGCTCCGGCAGCGTGGACGCTCGAGTAATTAAATGTTCGCGGGATTATCCGCGTATTAGAGGAAACGATGCATCGAAAGTGCCTTAACCTGATCATCCGCTGGAATTATCGTACGTGTGCGCGCTGGGAAATCAATTGGAAGTTGTTCCAACGACTCCACCTAATTAGTCGTTACTTTGACGCGTTTATGTAACTAAAAGGATTGTCAGCGGACGTCTTCGCGCTGACCGCGTGCGTCACTTCAGGCCTTTTCAGAGGATATCGGTGCTAGCTTTCTTGGTTACGTCGGCAAATTTAATTACTATATCGCATTATTATATTAGGGTCTCTTACCACGCATTGTGATAATCGCGCGTTTATGTAAAGTCCAGCGTCTATTCGCGTGTTATTGGCTGAGAAATCGAATTATCGAATTGATATATTGTTATTCAAATGATATTAGCTACGATAAGAAAACGAGCAACAGATAAGGGAAGATTTTATTCGGGAAATTGTTCAAGTGAAAGTCTATTTCGATGATGTTTAAGTTTGTTGAAGTTGGACGTTAGCCAAAGAAGTTATGTAAGGATTTAAATGGGATTTTTCAACTGTTGCGTGTCATTCGAAATTTTTGTCCTGGTAGCAGCTTCGTTTATGTTGATCTGAGTTGGTTAATAAAAGGATCCGGTTGGTTTAGTGTATTCAGAATATTATATTTCTATATTTTAATCAGATTCAAACTATCGACATGCTATTTTACCATAAGAGAAGTGTGATTGGTATTTAAAATTCTTAGCATCGTAAAATAGATCTTCATTTGCTGTTAATTTGTCAGTTCCATTAGCCAACGTTTATAGATAGAAAGTGAGGCACAAGATCGTGGCAAGTGAGTGCCTCCAAGAATATTGGTGATGTCATAAAATATTAATAGGCAAAGTAGGAGAGCACTGCAAAGCATACTATTCAGGAAAACTTAGCTTTTTCATACAGGAAGACGTTCAGGAATATTTCAGAATGCTTTAGAAAGTTTATTTTGAAAGAAATGGAAGAAAAATGACAGATATTAGTATGTAAAATATTGCAATTTTCTATTCACTTATTTCTTTATTACCAAAAAAGTAATACCATTCGTATTTATCACTGCCCTTCAGAGCTATCAGAACACCTACTATATTTGCAGAATCTTTGATATTTGGTGCAGTTTAAAATTCTTTTCACTGCTTTTAATTTAAAGTACCAGATGAAGTAATTTTCACTTATTTTCCAACGTCTTTCACAATTCTTGCCGACAGAGCAGGTGCTCTAATACTCATGTACGGCATAAAGATCGCTCACGAGTATCCGCATAGTCCCTCGCATTTCACGTACCAATTCTCAGTCATTGAAATTCGCATGCAGCGGCCAAAGGGTAAACTGCAGCCCCGAAAACCTTCGACTGCGATTCCCATTGAGCCGCGGCTCGTCGACGACGGTGCAGCAGTGTTTCAAAGAAGGAATTGGTCGTACGATCGGGTCACCAGTTAACTTGTATGCAACCGGTTCACAGGCTGTGATTAACAGCAGTTGCATCCGACGGTGGCATCGGTGCATACTTGCAATCTCGGTGATTTATTCAGCGGGGTAGTCGATAGGTCCGCTGAACTCGGGCTCCTCTGTGCGCGGCTCAGGAATACGATCCCAGCGTAACTGTGTAGAGCCAGCAGGCTGCTGTATTATATTTTTATGCGGTACTCGTGTCGCGGTGTATTATTGCAGTGCCAAAAAGTTTTCGGTCGCTGGTGTGCACAGGGTGGTCGTGGAATCTGGAGCGAGCTGCAGGTAGAAAAATTGATGGAGGGGAAAATTGAGTGGTGCAAGAAGGATTACCTTGTCATGCCACAGGCTTTTTATCTGGCGCAAGTGGACATCGCACATTTGAAGAGTTATAGCTTGTCCGAGTTTGTAGAAAGATGGGAGTCGAAGGTTCAGGTGGATTGTGTTTATTTATTATAGAGCTGTATTTATTCGAATACGAATAATTTCTTCGAATAATTCGAATAATTTCGAATAATTTCGAATAATTTCGAATAATTTCGAATAATTTCGAATACGAATAATTTCTTCGAATAATTTCGAATACGAATAATTTCTTCGAATAATTTCGAATACGAATAATTTCTTCGAATAATTCGAATAATTTCGAATACGAATAATTTCTCCGAATAATTCGAATAATTTCTCCGAATAATTTGAATAATTTCTCCGAATAATTCGAATAATTTCTCCGAATAATTCGAATAATTTCTCCGAATAATTCGAATAATTCGAATAATTTCAAGAATTTCATTTTTTCCAGACCGTGGTAAATCAAAATCGTGTGAAAGCAGAATTAAATAATTACTGTAAATTCGAACTAATCTCGCTAATCAAAATCCGTAGACAATTTTCAAAACACAAGGCAAATTGCTGCCCCCACAGTTACCGTCTTCTTCGAGCATATGGAGTCCATTTCGGAGCCCATTGGTCCCCCGATAAAAGTTTGTCGAGCTTCTCCGAGAGGACGGTTCGATCGTGGCCCGCGTGATTAGAGAAGTTTTCTTTTCTCTGTGCAGCGTGTTCTCGTAGGTAATCGTCGGTCACGAAGCGTCTGTCGGCTCGATTCGACCGGCGATTAAAGCGGAGCCCGCGAAAAGCCGGGGGTTCGATCGCCGGCCGAACCCTCCCCCGTTCCCTCGCAACGACCCTGAGCGAACTTTCTTCCCGTCTGCCTACTGCTGCAACCCTCGTGTGTCGGTACGAAAAATACTGCAACGTGTGCTGCATCGAGCGTGCCCCTGATTCGCGAAACTTTCGGCTGGGCCCACCTCGAGGGGGGTGCAGCTGAATTTTTTATTCCTACTTCTCGATTGGACGGGTGCATCGCCGTCGTGACCAGGTCTGCGGGAAATGCGGTAAATGAGGATACGAATATATGCAGAAGCTTCCGTTTTAGATTTTTAAGTATAAATTTCTGGGGTTGGTGTGAAACGAAATATAGGGGCAGACTTTTTTCAATATTCGTGACTTCTGATAGGTGGATTAAGTTGCCTTGTGCAATGGAATTGGTGCTGTTAAATTCTGAACTCGATGAATAAATTTTTGAGGTGCCGCAAGCCGCTAAAAAAATATCGTATTTCCGTAATATTTTTCAGTAATTTACAATCATTTATTTTTTGCTATCACCGGATAATTTCTGTGGTTAGGTGGCAAAAGCTGATGTCTGGCTTTCCTGATGTTACAGTACAGCAATTTTAAAGTTTCTTCAGTTGTCAAAAATTTTATATTTTCATTTCTTTTTAGTCATTTGTTTAATTTTAATCAAAATATTAAACGAATGTGGAAATACTAACTTAAGTAAGGAAATTAATAATAGTAACTAGGTGTTAAGATTAATTTTACACCATTTTGATGTTTTCGTTCCACCGCATTGTGGGTATCGTTCGATACGAAGGACTGAATAAATTAGGTTCTGGATTTTTTTGCGGCGTGTAAGTGCTGGGTTGAGTGGTAGGTTTGTTTGGGTGTATAAAAGATGCATACGTTTAGGAATTATGTACTGGGTGTCTGCAGATGTTACTGTCAGGTTCTACGTTGAGATTCATTAAATAGGTATAGAAGGAGAAAGGTATTTCTGGATATTGTGAACTCCGAGTGGAAGAGCAGCAAATTCCTGGTGTGAAATGCGAATGTCAGTGCGTTCACTATCCTTAGTAATAGAATTTTCCAACAGTAGGAAATGATACCGTAAACTGGGAGAACATTGGCATGTTTCTGTAACATTTTGTTATATTCAGGGTTTTAACTATCATATTCTAACATTGCATCTTTCGAGATTGTACCACAGGCGTCAAAATGCATAAAATTTTTATCCTTTTCCTTCTTTAACACATATCAATTAACTGCATATTAATTAATATAAATGGCATTGCTAGCTAAAGTTTCACTAATCTGAAGTTACATTATTCCTTAAATTTGTTTCTTTTCAAGTTCGATGCACTCGCTTTTATATTTCTTTTTTTAATTACCTAACATTTTTACACTTGCTTCAAGTATCCCATTTATGATTGTACTACAAGTGTGAAGATGCACACAATTTTTATCCTATTCTATAAACTGCCAATGTGATCCCCTACTGCCAGTGTTCCCCAGTTTACGGTATCTCAGGTGAACCATCTTCCTCAAAACATGGGCGAACTTCATTCCTCCAAATTTCAAATTCTCCTGCACCAATCAATTCCCATACTACCTTCCCACTTTCATAAATCGACACACCGTTGCACCATTAAAATGAACACCGCTCCTCCCAGCAATGTGCAAGCTAACCTTTCACTAAACCAACAAATTTGAGCCGAACTGCCCTTTCGCACAGCCAAACTATTTCCCTTGAGCGGAATTATCCGACGAACTTTTCCCGCCGGAGCGGCTGGAATAACGGGCGGCGCGAGGAAGTATTCGTCCCAGTAACTGTTACCGTGGAACCTTCCCGTTCTTGCTGTTTCACTCGACAAACAATCCACTGTCACGAAGGTAGGCGGTTGCAATTCTTAGCGTGTACGGTATTGTGCGGCGGTGAATCGGCCTGTGACATGCCCGCGGCCCAACAATATGCAATTGTGCCGGCGAGCACAAAGCGGCAGCCGGTGGATCCCCGGGGACAGGTCCTCCCGGCCTTTCCTCCAGACGTCGAGCCACTTGCCTCTGTTCGATTAATCGACGTTCCACGTCAAAACTCGCCGATAACCGCGGCTCTCCGTGGCGGATCGATCGGTTCTGGCGGTGAATTTTCGTGCGGCGTTTTACCGGCCGATAAATTAGCTCGACGTGCATTAATTAGAGGCGGCGGGGAAATTCTATCGGAGGGGAAAATTGCACGGGAGCTGCGCCCATGCTGGCGGCTCCCAAGCTCGCCCCCTCGGGGAGTTTTCCTCGAAAATCGGGAAATTGCCGTGGGATCGATCCTGATTGCAATTGGGGGAGGCTGATCGACGATCAGCGGTGATTGTTTTGTGGATGATTCCTGATTGGGGTTGGGCGAGATAGTTGAGGGGACGCTTGTTAAGGTGTTAGGCCACCTTGGACGAAGCATAGTTGCAGTCACTTTCGGCAATTTTTTTTTAGAGAGATAATGAAATTAATGGAAAATTCAACGTGAACCTGTTATTGTACAACTCTCGACGGAAAAAGTCTTATTTTTTCCGTACAAAATGGCGGTGGCAGAGCCGCGATACGCGAGGTCTCACCGAGCGACGTTTTCCACGATGTTTAAGGCAGGATACCACCTTCGCACTTAAAAAAAATTGAAATTTTTTTTTGTTCTCAAAGTACTCTTTCAAGTGTATAGAATCGAAATTCATTCATTAGAAAGGTGACCGGAACCTTTTTCTGGTGTAAAAACCGGATTGGAACAGATATATAAATCTATATAAAACTTTAAACGCGTTTTTCTCGAAACGATGTTTTCCAAATCGGCGTGTCAGATTACTCCTATAATTTTCATCCGATTGACTTGAAACTTTGCACAATTCTTCCCCGTGGTGTAATCTAACGATGTACGTAGGACTTTTGCTGTAGCGTTGTTATTTTTCTTTTGGTGCGCAATTTTATAAACTTCTTTAAACTTTTTTACCCTAAAAAAATTGACCTTTTTGTTCAAATGACCGCCATTTTCTTAAAAATCGAAATTTCGTAAAATCCCTACGTACAGCATTAAAAAATATTGTTGCCAATAGGAACATTCTTTGGTTTTTTTTCTAAGAGCCACGTACAAAGCGGAATTTGACACGCCGTGTAACGATGTTCCTCCAAAGGAGTGTATTTTGGCGCCACCTACAAGAGATTATTTTTCACTTTTTCAGTTTCAAAAAATGTGTAATTACAGATTAAAGTTACATTAATGAATGACTGAAACCGATTTTGTTTCTGCGCATTCTTTGTATGCAAAAAAAATTCATGAAAAACGCCTCCAAAATCGCAGTCAAAGGTGGTATCCTGCCTTAATATATTCCAGATATCGCAAGCTCGATATCTAGGGGAGACCGGGGCTGGTAGGCCAGTTTTTCAGTTTTTGATTTTTAATAAATTATGTGGACGAAATATCATTAAACCGGTTAGTACATTTGATAGGGCATACATTTGGCTATCTGATTAAATTATTAAAGTTGACTAAATGTGACAACAAGTAAGGCATTTGAATGTTTTTCTAACACCTTACATGCTGGTCAACCAGCCCCGTGGTCGGGGTTGGTAGACTAACAGTATGGGGTAGGTTGACTATAGGTGCAATCAGTGAAGAAAATGTTGTTAGTAACTTATCGGACTGGTAATAAAATAGCACAATGTCACGAGAGTTGTTTCATTATAAAATATTTATTACTTTTCAATAATAAATAACAATTTAAACCACCACTGGGGTTGGTTGACCAGCTTAGTCATGTAACCCCGAACGTTATTAGTCAACCAGCCCCGAGCGATCATTTTGACTTCAATACTCTATATAACCTTTAATTATTTATGTAAAATCAAAAACGCAGTCTCAGTAGGTCGTTTAATAAACAAACTTTAAAATAGTCCCTTCGCATTAATTCTACTGTAACTATATAGAGCGTGGAAACATAAAACCTTTAAGAAAACATATTTACTTACATAGCCAATTTTCCGATAAACGCTGGTAACTGCCAAACAACGTGTAATGGTGGTGTCGGAAACAAACGAATGACATAGTAGAAGTGGCTTGTTTCTACCGAAAATCGCTCAGCAGTAGAGCACACGTTAGTGAAAAGTTATTAACAATTAGTCAACCTACCCCTGGGGCCAACCAGCCCCGGCCTCCCCTACTTCTTCAGTTTTTGGCATGCAGGGAATAAAGGCATCCCCGAACCGACGCGAATATTTTGCCGCGAGGGAAACGCAGTAGTTTACTATCCGTGGCGGCCTATGGGGTTGTTCGGACCAACGCGAAACATTATCCGCTGCGGCTGTCCATAAGCTTTCGCGGCTGATGGATCCGCGGCAAAATGTTCGCCGCCGCCGCCGCCGCGGTTTAGGGGAGCTTTAAAGCCAAGCCGAATAGACTACCCGCCTCGAAAAGAGCTCGCGCCGGGTCTCCAGGTGCACCCGCACTTTTCGCGACAGAGCCCGCGATGCCCTTCTCGCTGCCGCGGTGCCCGGTGCCCGCGCGTGGAGACCTCGCGTATCGCGCTGCCCTTCGATCCGCGGAGGCGCGTGTATCGAGGTGCAGTCAGCCTGCACGTGACCCCTCTCCCTCCGCTGCTATCGATCGAGCCAGCGATGGCGCGATATCGCGGAGGTCAGCAGGTTCAATCGAACGGCTCCGTATCGCGGTGGTACGGTCTGAGCCCCGCGGGCGTCCATCCATCCTCACGTGTAGATTGAATGGTCCCTCGCGTGCTGGTGGGTCTTCAAGCTCCCGGGCGATGGGTTGGGCACTAGGTCAGCCTTTTCGGCCGCCGACGGCGACGCCGACGACGACGACGACGACGCCGTGCACCGCGCACGATATCGTTGCCGCAACGGCGTATTTCAACTTCTCGCCGAATCCGCGGCGCGCGCTCCCGCGACGGCGCCCGCGCGATATCGTCTCGAGCCACGGGGGATGATGGATCGACGGGGAACTGGGTTACCCGCGGGGCGGGCGGGGAGGGAAGCGCAGTCGATGGTAATTCCTCGTAATGGACAGGAGAAACGAATGGGGGCTTCGTTTAACTAGGCGTTTGTCGGGCAATTGGTCTGGAAAGTAACGCTCCAAGAACTGTAAACTGTATCGCTGGCCAACAGATTTCCATTGAGATCGCGGCGAATTATGTCGAGGAATGTTGCTGGGAGTGTTGGCTGAGGTGCGATGGGTGTTGCGGCTTTGGTAGAAACGAGACTCTTTGGACGGTGGCTCTGCGACTGGCGTCGGCGCGTTTTCACGCCGAGGCGCGTAATGTGCCGCCGCTGTTGCGTCCTTTCGCGTCGATTGGCCGTGGCTGATTTAAAGCGGCACGAATAGTCGGATGGCTAAAAAGAACGTGATTTTCGAGATTCTTTTTTTGCGAAAACACTTGTTTTAATTAACGAAACACGAACAATTTGGGCATCGAAAAGCCGTGTTTTTACGTTAAAGGGCCATTCTAAAAATTCTAAAAATACGGTCGATAGCTCAACTACTTTATTTAAAGGGCCATTTGTCTAAATTCAAGTTTTTGGAAAATCCTTCGTTCATGAACAGGATAAGATCATTTGTTAATACAGTGATGCCCAGATTATGGGTTGCGAAATGATTTCTGGGGGCTCGCCACGGGGGTTTTTTTTTTTTTAAATATTATTAAGTAAGAATTGTATTCTGAAATACTATTGGCAGTTATTAGTTATTTAAAGATATGGAGGACTTTCAGTCGAAATAATACCTTAGTAAAGGAGGAATGAGCAGTTGTGACTCAATTTCCATGCAAGGGTTAAGTCCCTGTGACAAGGGAACCCGCCCTAAACCAACGAACTAAACCCAATAAAATACCAGGCGATGCCAGAAGCTGAAGCACACGAGAGATTCCGAAACGACTGTGCGAAGTCCGGTGATTGATGACGAATGATAAACCAAAGCTTGTTATTCCACGTGCCCCCAGGCTCGATATGTAGTCGCGGGTATCGAACGGTACTATCGAAAAGGAGCGCTCGCGAATTTAACGGTGCTTGAACAGCCTCTGCTGAAAGTGTTTCTAAAACGCGGCACACCGGGATCTGGCAACAGCTTCATTCCTCGTGATATGTTGTCAGGTACGCAAACACGCTGATGTATTTGCATCCCCTGTGTGCTCAGCGATTCGATCAGATGCGAAGCGGGAAATGCTCGCGAAGAGTGAGAAACAATTGGCTTTTGGTACGGTTAATTCTCTGTCGAGACTTTTGCGACATTATAAACGTTGATTCTATTACTTTTCTGTTTCTCATCATTTGGAGTATACATTATTTATGTTAGTTGTAATATTATTTATATTTGCGTTGCCTTTGGTTTAATTAATTCATAGTATTTTTACTGCTCGCGTGTACACGAAAGTGTTGCAACATTGAGGAACATTGACCTGAATCGCTGAGCATTAGTTAATTACTTTCTCTGTAAAGCTAATTAACATCGAAATCTCATATCGTACAAGCTCTGAGGCTTGCGATTAAATGTTAAGATACCAACTACCAGTTGCGTGTTTTATAATCATTGGGACTAACACCGAATCGTCGAATAAATTCCTATCGATCATTATTTCTAAAAATGAGTAAACATCGCTCTGACCAGAATAGAGTCTTGCTATAATCTCGTATCTTTTGTTTTGCACAAAAACCAGCTTAATTTTCTTATAGAATTAAGAAATTAAATTCCCATCTCAAAAAGGTTCCATCTGAAATTATTAATTTATCTCCAGCTACTAGATAACTTTCGGAAATACATTTTTCAGAACAAACATTCCGCTCCCAATTGATTATATTTTTACAGAATTGATTAACCAACCCCATTTCACAAATTCACTACCACTGATTTACAATGTACACTCCACTTCCTGTATTAGCAAATTATTCAGCGAAACAGATTGGTTCTTGCACACAGTGTTAAATAATTTACCCTAAGTAGTTTATAAAAGCACATAGTTTCCTTTAACTGTAATTCTATTGCAAAGCAACCGGGACACGGTGGAGTAAACGCTTCGGAAAAGATGAGGGAAACGATGGCCGAGGGGGATTCGCGGGTACGTAACCCCATAACCCCATAATGCTATTTGAGGGTAGAACAGAACGAGGTATATAACCTCAGGCGTAATGCGATCAACGGTGTGTAATTGGGTTTGCGTCCAACGGCGGTTGAGTAACGAAGATTTGATCAGAGAATGGGGGAAAGTTTAATCGTTAACTCTCGTCTCGCGATAGCCAATTATTATCCTCGCGATTGAAACAGGTGTCTAATGAAATTTTCCTCCACGGACCTTTACGATGGATACTTGTTTACGAATATTCCCGCGATTTTATTTACACGTTATAGGTGATTTACTTGTGGCAAATTTATTATTTATTCCGCTTCGTTTGGGGCAGTGGAAATCGATTAGAGTTCTTGGTAATCGATAGCAGGGGGGGTTGTATCGAATTAATATTATACAATGCTGCAGTTGTGGCAATTGAAAATGGTGGGTGCATCGAGGAGTGAAGGATGATAGAGGAGAAAGCACCGTCGATAATGGTAACAAGAAGGAATTAATTAGGCTTCAGGTGAACTATGTGGTTCTCTGCTTTGCATTTCGACCACTTTAAATTGATATTACACTGGTCAGTATTTCAGTATCTCATTAGTTCAGTTGGAAGCTGTATAATCATCTACTATTATGTTATTTATGATTTGTAGGAGATATATTAGTTTAATTTAATTTAAATCAATTAGGCTTCTACACAACGCTTCAAATTTCAATATAATTGGATCGCGATAAATATTTTAGCACTATGGGGATTTTCGTGTCGAAGCACACCCTTCAAATTTAAATTAAAATAAAAAGAAAAAGCAATCTTCGTTCTGAATTCGTGTCTTCAAAATCTCCTAATCATAACTCGTTCTTCTTACAACTAGTTTTTAATTTTCAAAAAAAAAAAAAAAAAAAAAAAATTATACATTGAATATATTGATAGAAAATATGTCCTTTACTGTCTTCTAGCACACAGAATATTTTTTTCAGAACTCTGAATAATGTAGTTTATACAAGTAAAAAAAGAAAAAACAAAATTCCTTACTATTCAAAAAAGTATTGGCACGCTTAGTACACTGGCCACAGCTTCTGTTTAGGAAACCAATCAGGAGCTCCCCAAACAAAAGTGAAAACGAGAAAAAAAAAAAAAATTTCATTCTTCCTTGGCACGTCTTCCTTGGCCGCGAACTCGGCGAAACGCTTGAGACCCAGACTTCCGCTGGAAGTCGATGAAACATCAACAGCTGATGCTATTTAACTGTCACTGTCGTGCTGGCGGCTATACCCCCGCGATCATTACGATGTATCCCTGACTTTGAATTCGTTAGCCACCTATACTGCGCAGTACACCCACTTCAATTTTTCATCAGCTACGAAATCAAGGCCGTGGACGGTCGATAATCTGGAAAAACACCGCGAAAACTGTGGCTCCGCGTGTCCCACCAAGCACGAAATGAACCTTTCGGACAACTGTGAAAAGCAAATACGACTATGTGGGTGCTCGTTCGATCGACCGTTCGCAACGGGTTGCAAAAGGGTTGCTTCGGTTCTCTTATGGTTCATGGTGAGACGCCACGTCATTCTCTATTTCGGCTTGAGGGAGAGTAAGATTAGAAAATTCTCCATTATTCTGGGTATTTTTCGTGACTAAATATTGGAGATGTTTTTGGGGAAGTATGAGAATTTTGAAAAATATCTGCGAGCCGTCCATTACTTTCTATTTAATAACTCTTTTTGTTTCTGGATGCAGTGTTTTGCAATACAATCTTTTTGCACTGACGTATATTAATTTTCGTCCAGTATCAAATCGGTAATCTGTGACCGAAATGGCATGCTGTATAGCTTCGTTCCCTTAATTTCTAATGTGAAATCTATTTAGCATGTCCCTGTGATAAAGTTTCTTCAAACAGTTAGTCCACTTTTTACTCACAAATGAATATGCACATAATAGTGTCAGTTTTCAATTTTCCCTGTGAATTTCTTCACCTGTCCCATGAAACGATGCCTCCGCACTCCCTTTCGTCTATACTATTTGCGAACTTTGTAGAGACATTCTATACCCCTGAGAACAAATATACACCTATCAAGATGAGCAATATAGCAAACGTGGAATTGGAATCGATCTATTCTAGGCCCGAGTTGATTGAGAAGTTACAGAACCGTAATCGAGTCGAATAAAAAAAATTGTGGTAGAGTTTTAACTATAGATCAGGGTTGACTAACTGGTGGCTCACGGGCCACCGGGGGCACCTCCGCCTTGCTGTCACGCTGAACGGCCCCCCTCCATTCCTACCAGACACTGACGATCGCAGTCGAAAAGAGAAGGAAAGAAAGAAGAATCCACTGCGATCGTCAGAGTTTGGTCGGTATGGAGGGGGGCCGGTCAGCGTAGCAGCAAGGCGGAGGAGCCCCCGGTGGCTCGTGAGTCACCAGTTAGTCAACCCTGCTATAGATGAATGGAACTTTCCAGTGGCTTGTCTGATACATTATAAATTCAGTTCGGTGGTGTCCATGCGTAGTAATGTAACTTCAGGTACCCTAGAGTTAGCCCACGGTCGGCGAATACGGGGTCCATTTCGACCTGTCCCGTTCAGGATGAGCTGAAATTCGTGGTACAACCGGGAAGGTGGTGATTCCACATCTGAAAATATGTGGAAATTTTGAATAGTTAAATAGCGCCTATCTCAAATCGCTTTTACTCTGCAAGACTCCAAACATGCCCATACTTTTCACCCTACTAGTTACTCAACATGTACTTTTCACCTACTAGTCACTTCAACCACATAATTTTCACGCAACTAGGTGCTACGCCCACATAATTTTCACGCAACTAGGTGCCACACCCGCATAATTTTCACGCAACTAGGTGCCACACCCGCATAATTTTCACGCAACTAGGTGCTACACCCGCATACTTTTCACGCAACTAGGTGCTACACCCGCATACTTTTCACGCAACTAGGTGCTACACCCGCATACTTTTCACGCAACTAGGTGCTACACCCGCATAATTTTCACGCAACTAGGTGCTCCACCCACATCGTTTTCACGAAATCACTTACTCCACATACATACTCCTGATACTACTAGTTACTCCACATACACATTTCACCGACTAGTTACTTCAACCACATAATTTCCACGCAACTAGGTGCTCCACATACTTTTCCCTCTACTAGTTACTCCGCGTATACTTTTCACCCTACTGCTTCCTCCACGCGTATATTTTTCACGCAACTAGGTGCTCCAGCCACGTAATGATTTTCGCGAAATAACTTCACACAGATACTTCTGCCACTACTAGTTACTCCACACATACTTTTCACCCTATCTACACACCTACTTCCCTCCCTCTGCTCACCCCACAACACTCAAAACCATACAAACCAAAGAAATTTCAACTTTCTTAGCCCCAAATGTCCATGCCTCACCTTGGACCCCCCCAGTGATCCAAAAATTAGGGTCAACGCAATTCTCTTGCGGCCGTTTTCGCATCAACGATGCAAATCACGAGGAACGCCTGTCGCGGCGTCCTCATCGAAAATAGATCGCGTAGGATACGTGTCAGTCGAATCAGGGTCGATTAACGAGAAAATGGCCGGCCAAAACGATCCGTGCGCCCCGTGGCACGGAAGTTGGCCGGCCCGCTAGTTCCGAGCGTTTAATTGGCGTCGAATTAATTAATGCACCGTCTCGGGCGCCCGCTAAGGCGGCGGCCGTCGCGCCGTGTCGCGCCGCATCGTCTTTACGTAACGCCGCCCGATTACGCAAGCCGATTCGAAACTTTCGTCGCGATGGCCCGCTAACTCTTGCGACAAGAAAGATTTCGTCCGACGGCCCCGGGGCCTCTCGCAACAATCGGGAAACGTCGCGTTACGAATACCACGATGGCCAGTTCTGTTGCAACAATTTTTACTAGCTTCAAAAAATTTCAACTTCTTATTTTGGGCAGGCGCAGGTGTGTAACATGCATCGGACGGTGGTTATTCATTTTTGGGAAAGTTGTGTTTGTGGTGCAATGCGGTGAACTCTTCTTACAAGGAGAGTATTTTAGGTGTCCGCCTCCGATCATTTTGATTTTTGGATATGTTATAGAGGACCGAAAAATAAGAAATACGTGTTTTTTTATTTTTCCCCGTTTTCATATTTGGGGGGTGAAAACTGCGTTCGAAGTTAGGGTTAAAAAATCATTTTTGTGGAATATCTCGAGAACTATTAGAGATAGGGGAATAGTGTCAATGGACGAATTTTGTGTCTTTGAATGCGAAATATGACTGACTCACCAGATTTTCAAAAAGTCCACAAAAATGATTTTTCAACCCTAACTTTGAACGCAGTTTTCCTCTATAACATATCCAAAAATCAAAATGATCGAAGGCGGACACCTAAAATACTCTCCTTGTTAGAGTAACGAACGCTAGGTGTGTTTATTACCCTTCGTGGGCCATTTTAATTGAAATGTATCGCACATGGAGGGTTAATTGTGCGTGGAATCAGCTTTTATAGAAGACAGTGACTTGGTATTTAATATCTATTAGTTAATTTATGTTACTTTATACTTTTTGGACCAACTCTGCCAAATGAATGTCTTTGAAATACTAATTGCGACTATCGCGAGGCACCGAAGTCTCTCAAAAGGCACTTATTCTTGGGATAGTAGTGGTGGTAGTTAATTCGTTGCTTCTTATGCTTAGTAATATCTCACTAATGCGGTATAACAGTATTAAGGGGGGTCAATCAAGTGAAAATGAACTACCAGTTATTTTACAGATAAAAATTTGAAAATATGTATTTCCATATTATTTTTTACGCTGAAATGAATTATGTAAGAATTAATACAGTGACATTTTTTTTTCAAAAATTAAAAAAAAAAAATTTCGAAAAAATTATTCGATTGTAAAATCCATACCCTTATCTCTGTAGTATTGTATACAAAGACTGCAGAAAAAATTTCAGCTCGATAACTTCATTTTTGTCCGAATTATATAGTTTTTATGTTTTGGGGTAGTAACTAAAACATAAAAACTTTATAATTCGGACAAAAATGAAGTTTTCGAGCTGAAATTTTTTTTACAGTCTTTGTATACAATTCTACAGAAATAAGGGTATGGATTTTACAATCGAATAATTTTTTCGAAATTTTATTTTTAAATTTTGAAAAAAAAAATTGTCACTATATTAACTCTTACATAATTCATTTCAGCGTAAAAAATCATATGGATCTGCATATTTTCAAATTTTTATCTGTAAAATAACTGGTAGTTCATTTTCACTTGATTGACCCCCCTTAAGTGTACTTAAAATTCTGAGTTGCTCCAAAACTCACTTTCGATCCTTCATGCATTTCTTCTTTTCTCTTACATTATATCCTCCACAGAATAAAGCTTTCTGAAATTCCAACTGTTCCACAGCTCTGCCACTAAACCACGAAAGGACCCACTCTAATTTAGCTATCATCCCACAGAACAACTAACTCCTGAATCCCCACTTAATTCCACCAAAGGACCCTACTTCAGTCGCCACAAAAACATCAAACACTCGAACCCCTCCAAAATCACAAATAATCCCCCTTCATAGGAGCCGCCCTTAAGGGAGGATTCTCATGTAACAGCTCCCGAAATTTATGTTTTTCTTCAAGAAACTGTTTATATAATTCATTTAACGCTGTTCCGGGAAACTTAAACTAAAATTACTTTTCTGCAACATCAATGACAGAATTTGTATTTATTGAGAATTATGTTGCAAAATATTACGTAGGACGTTGCCTGACTCCACCTGTAAGAAAACCTGAGAAATTCGAGGCTCTCTCGCTCCCAACAAACCTTACATAATTTAAGAACGAGCCTATACTAAAAATCGTTCCAGCAATCGCACCCAGAATCCTCCTTGGCAAAAACGTCCCAATTTACCGTAACACGCGGATTCACCACGGCGTCCCAGGGGCGATAAAAAGCTGTGACATCTGTGCACACAGTCTTTATCGAATATCGCGCCTCCGCGTTGTCCCACCGGTATCAGCGTAAAGTTCACAAACTTATCGCGGAGTAGTCAGGGGCACGACGTTACAGCTAGTCCGCAGGTACAGTTACCCTCGTGTCTTCCTAACGAAGGCGGCAGCCACTTTGCTAGCTCGCGGCGCTCTAAGCCGGCGCGTCCGAGCGGCCCTGACTTTACCAGAAGCAGGTTCGTTGAACCGTGGAACATTGACATGTCAATTGCCCGTACGATTGCATCAAATGGTGTTGACGCACGGATTTGCTTTTTCAATGGCCCCGTCCGTATTTCGTCTGAAAGGTATTCGAGCGTCTGTGCATCGCGGGGCTTGCGATGTGGCTCGAATAGCGCGGCGACTTACCGCGCGTTCCCCGCAAGCTCCGTCGAGCCTCGTACAGTGATTCTGCTTTGAATGAAATTGATTTGAACTATTTTAAATGGATTTGTGACTAGGGGACACCGGGGGAAAAGGAAAACTTAACCCTTGTGTGGAAATTGGGTCATTTTCAACCAAAATCGAGTCACAATAATTACAATTTTTTTTTTTTTTTTTTTAATATTTTTTATTGTAGAAATTTAATAAGTTCGTAAAATATTAAACCGTAATAATTAAATGAATTGAGTTTTAATTTTATATGCTCCGTTATTGTAAATTTATAATACTGCGACAATTAGAAACCACTTTCCAAATTCCGTGTAAGGTTTAAGGTTTAATTATTAAATGGCCCTGTGACCTTAGAATTTGATAAAGTATTTGTTTAAGAAATTTACAATTTTTTCAGTCTACTCTGCTTGTGGGGTAAAGTGAAACTACGCAGGAGTACAGGACAAGCCGATTATTTTTATTGAATACGAGCCAATAAACAATATGTGTTACAGCTTGTTTGTGAAAAATTTGAAAAGAAGACTTCTATTTCAGAATATCGAAAATTGGAAAGAAGTTAAAGTAGAGAGAAGGAATAATGCGCTACAAACTGGACAAAATTGTAGGAGAACATAAAACAATTTAATAACAATTTCGTACATAAAATTTTGAATGGAAACTCTAAACTCTTTACTTCACCAACCAGCAGTCTCGCAAATGATAATGGCTTCCTTTTATGACACACGTACTAAAATAGCCACTACATACTATGTATTTAGTAGCATGTACAAAACAATATTTCACTTTCTGTACTTTGCCTCGCCATTTCGCTTTGCCCCAGTTTCCCCTACTTTGTTCATAATGGTAGTTTTTACGCGAAGGTGTTTCTGATGTCGGGCACAGCAGTGCAAATTGATATTTTATGTGATAAAAGTTTCTTCACCTTTGTTAAAAATTAATTGCAAGCTTTGGGATACTATTTGTATCTAGAAGTCAGCTTTTCAGTGTCTGTTTTTTTATTGTAAAATTCTAGGATCCTAGAAGTTGTGGATCTTATTGTTAGAGTATCATTTTCGGTATCAAACCAGGGGATGAAATCTGAGGAGGGTACAGGGGATGTTGAAATCTCTCAACTTTAAGCCTCCAAAGTTTATTATTATTAAGTATTCCCCGCCAGAAACCTTTTTCCTATTGATTAAAGAGGGTTCCTCGCAGCGACGGATTTCAGAAAAAAGGCCCAGCTGGCAAGCGTTCTGAGGATCCCATTTTTGGGGGGAAAATGAAGAGGTAGTTTACTGAAAACGTGCTAAATGCAATAGTACGAAAAAAAATGTAGTCTTTGGATATCTATACCTAATCATAATTCTGTTTTGCTCGTGGGGCCCTGCGGGGGCCTTCTATGCAGGGGCCTAGGTGGCAACTGCTCATCAGCCGCCCAGTTAACCCTCTAACGCCCAGACCCTTGAATCGTTATTTTTCAAAATTGTGACTGATACATATGTTGTATCTTCGTATTTGGAAATGAAAATAGCGATTTTTTTATTTTTTGTTTTTTATTTTTTATAATAATCTACAATCATTTTTTGAAGGGTATGTTTGATTTTCTAAACCGGGAACATTGAAATCTACTTTACCACCATGAAAACTACGGATGGTTGCTAACAGAAGTTAAATATAAAAATATAAAAACTTTTAAAATGAGTGTTGCACCGGTGCAACTCTGGGAGTTAGAGGGTTAAATCCGCCACTGGTTCCTCGAAAGTATCGACTCGTGAACACCTCTACGTCCACAGTCTCCAACTCAATAAAACATTATAATTCCCTCCAAAGTACCACTTCCCACGAAGCAACAGACCTTCTGCAAACACCTTTCGGAAAGCTCAGTAACAGCTACAAACCTCCACCCCGAATGCCCAAAATCCCAATTACCAGACCACGAAAGGGTTGTCCTTCGACCGATTCATGCTCGGCTGCCCAAGTTCATAAACAATACCTCGCCAGGCCCATAGTTTCCTTCGCCCAATAATACTTTATAACTCCATTCAAAGTAGCAGTTCCCACGCGACAGACCTTTTCCAGACACCTTTCAGAAAGCTGTGTTAAAGGCGGGATCTCCTACCTGCGACTGGTATGTCATCTCTTTCTCCCTTGCACTAGTGGGGTCGCTGCGACCGGCAGCGACCAGTCGCAGGTAGGAGATCCCGCGTTTACAGCTTCAAACACCCACCCTAGAATGCCACAGAACCCTCCAATTATCAGGCCGTCAAAGGGACCCCCAGCTAAAAGGTCGCTCTGCTTTTGTTTCCAGGCAACGGGAGCGCGAGGCCAAAAAATGTCAGCGGTGAGGCCGTAATCCAGCGATCTTCATAGGGAAGGAAGCGGAAGACGCGAAGAAGCGGACGTGAAGGGGTGGAAGATGGCGTCCACCAGCGGGCACAAGAGGAACGGCTCGAGCTCGAGCATGTTCGCCCACAAACGCACGGAATCGGGCGGTGGTTTCATCGGCCACAAGCGCTCCGAGAGCGGCCACAAACGCGCCGAGAGCATATCCAGTGCCTTTGGCCACAAACGATCCGAGAGTGGCCACAAGAGGAACGAGAGCGGCGGCGGTTTCGGGCACAAAAGGTGACTCCCCTCGCGCCTCTTTCGCAGCGGCATTTATTCTTTGCAAGTTAAGGGGAGGCGGACCACTCGCCTTGGTCGAAAATTAAGAGGGCATTCTCATTTGCCGGGTCAAAAACACCACTTTCTTCCACTTAATTCTGCTTTCGCAGGATTTCAATCTAATACCAAACGCACCACACCCGGTCAAACGAGCGGTTTGAAAATCCCCATCAAAATTCTGCAATGATTCTTGTTCCTTTCGTCCATTTGACTTTATGACAATTCTTATATTATTATTTATTATTTCTTATTTTTATGTTAGAAGTAAAAATGAAAATATGTAATTTTTTTTTATTACCACTTAAATTGCTGTCGATAAAAAAAATTCTGGGAATTTGCATTTAAGGCTGCTACACACTTTGAAATAAACGATTTGCCTGCTTTATCTCGTAAGTGACGCAGTCCGGAAAATTGAGTTCGCGGCTTGACGATTTGTTTACATGATTGCGTATGATTGCGGTGTGGATGCAATGCTACAGTTTTTCATATGCACGGTATCTTGGTTTGCACGGATTTTCCGGGAATTTATTTATTCTGTAGAGATAGAATTAAGTGTATCCGTAACAGGAAATTTTGGAGTTTAGACACAGCGCCGGACAAAAGTATTGGGACACCCTTTCACACAGAATAACTTTTTTAAAATTGTTCCAAACGACTTGCGTTTTTTTGAGAAGCTAGAAGGAATAGTTTACCAGGCGACGTGTGCGTTGTTTTCAAAAAAATTGCAATTGGTCGGAATAGCGCAGAAATTAGTGGAGGTCGTTTTTCAACTTTTTATTTGAGCCTGCGATGAAGGTAAACCTTTTGAGGGTAAACTTTACAATTTATTTTTGAACTCCAGAATGCCCGTTTCATTGCAGTTTATTGGTGTACTGCAAATGAATTCATTCAGGGATATAATATACATTCATCAGGGATTTAATGTAGAAACGATTATGAGAGTAAGAACACTAAGAACAGATTTATTCATATTTCGAGATAGCACAGAGAATTTTGTCCGTTTGCTGTAGTGAGAATAATCGATTTTTTTGATTATCCAAATGAGAGAACACCCTTAACGAAACCGACCAGGCGTCTTTGTTCGTAACAGCGACGAGGTGGATGCGGTTCTCGTCGTAAATTTTCGCGCTTACAGGACCGGTTGTATTTCTCGATGGCTGCATCCTTGACGTGCTGGATAGCGATGGGATCGAGTGTGTCGCGAGTAGGCTCCAAGGTTCCCCATTGATAGTAGACTTGGGAATATTCAAATAATTTATTCAAGTGTTATAAATATCCCTGGAATATTACAGTATTCGAATACGAAAATTTGGAATAATATTAAGCTTCTTTTATTAAGTAAATCTTGAAGATAAATATGATTTGTCGGTGTAACTTCACGTTTTGAAAAAATACAATTGGTTAAACAGTGCAAAATTTCCCTTCAGTAATGTCATCTGTCTTTGCTTTAAAAAAAAAGGTATAAAATTGGTATTAAACTATTAAGAAACCGTGTTAGAGATACTGTCTGTGTAATTTTTACTCCAACTCTGATTTTTCACTTCTTATTTTGTTATTTATTCGTACTCTACGATCTCTGAGCCTGACTCTCGACTGATTAGCTCTCACCAGCTCTGACTTGCCACCCACCTCGTTGTTTAATCACACCGTAAGTACTCCTAAAATATCACGTGCGCGCACACTCGTGCCGTGAATCCCCTTGCACCCAAAACTTGCGGCGCATTCCTATAATTCCTCGGCGAGAAATGTCAATCCTAAATAGCCACTGGACCTCTTCCGAACTACCGCAAATATCCGCCACGAGGATGCTATACAAGAAGTTTCCTTACATCTACAATTTTTCCGCCAATTTAATAGTCAAATAAATCTAAACTGTTGTGCCATAAATGCTTGCTATTAAAAAAATAATAGTGGATTTTCGAGACATCCTTAATTTTTACGGGGGTATCTCTTGTACACTAATGGGACTCATATCCCGTATATATTACATTAAATTTGCTATCACGACTCTTTTGAAGCAAAAGGTGGTATTTATTCCCAATTTGAAGAGAGTGTAGACTGACAAATCAAAACCTTGATACCACAGAAATTGATACTGTGAAGTAATTGTGGTATAAATCATGGAAGTATACCAAGTCTGTAAGGGGTTGTTTTAGGCTTCGATAGCACAGGGTTAATATTGAAATGAAGGAAACTCTGTAGCCGTGGATATGCAATTTTCACCTGCACAATGCTGTTCTCGGAAAAATTCAAATAACACGGGGAAGTCTCCTGTTACCTGGGGAAGTAATACGATCCTTCGACTGGGGGGTCGACGTGTAATGTATAGATAAGTACAGGTTCAGCGTCCAGGGGCTTCCAGGATTCTGTTTGCCTCGTCCCTTCCTCGTTAACAAGGACTGAAACTGAGAAATTGCGTTTGCAACAACGTGACAAACCTACTGTCCCACAGCTGTCGAGTTTCATCGCTTGTTGGGATATGGACGATACAAAGAAGATAAACATATGAACTTCTAATCCCGTTCTTTGCTATCTGACAATATTATTTCATCACAAACATTTTTCTTCCCTCACTTATTTGTTTATAAAATACTCAAAATCTCATTCAATTCTCAGAAAGTAGCATCTAATTTTTTTAGTAAATTCGCGATTGAAGTGTCGCCACGAAATATCACACGTGATATTTTCAATTTTTATTAATAAACTTTGAGTGCCATTGGAGCACTCTGTTTTATGGGATGTAAAGCACTTCCTTTCATCAAGATTTCGTATTTTATTGATTACTATTACTTGCTAATTAATTACGAAACCATTGGTATCAATTACCTCCAAAGGGTAGATGGTAAAACGAGAATAGTTAGGAACATAAGATAGTCAACAGAGTCTCTTCGTGGTTTTCCAAAATTCTATGGCTACTAAAGTAGACGTTGCTGAAGTTCTCAGCTATGACGAAAGCAACCCAGAAGTCTTTATGTCCGATTTGGGCCAGTTGACTCGAACCTCTGGCATTTACATTTGTCCACTGTACATCATCTGTCACATAGAGTGGTGCGACTCGGGTGCTTCCTAGAGAAAGTTATCTGGCATTCCCCGACCGTGCCGGAATTTCTGAGGACATGTGTCATGCAGAAATGCAAGGATGAAAGTAAAGAAATGCCAGTGTTCCTTTGCATCTATATGAAGTCAAGACTCCTAGATTAGAAACCTGCATTCCCTGAGATATCAATAGAGTACTAAGAAACTTAGATAATACTGTTAACAAATTGAATCTGCCATAATTCTCGCATAGACAATCAATTTTCCAAAACTTGAAGCTTCTAGACACGTCGACTTCAAATCTATGAGCTCTGAAATCTTTTCAAGTTGAATTTCGTAGGGATGGTGTGAACTAGATTCGAGGCTTGATAAGTGATCTAGTATCGAGGCAGCCCTCCCACCCACACACTAGACCCCGCCTATCTCACCACTGCTAGTACTTAAGTACCTACCATCATCCTGCGTTCCTGAAGACCTTGGCCTTCTCCTAGCTGGTGACACTTATTTCCACTTTGCCTATGTCGTTCCAATAGGTGGCATTCCAGTTTCGATGCTCCATATGCCAGGCTAGGGAATTATTCATTTGGCATTTCAGAAGTTTCTCTCCGCAATCGTGCGCTGTCCTTCATCCCTGAAGGGCTCATTTAAACCGTATTCGATTATTGGGTAGATATATTGCTGAAGTTAGCGGGGAAAGGGACAGGAGGCGGTGGCTAATGGAACACTTCCAAATTGCTCGCTGACCTTCGTGTTCTCGTGCACGTTTGCAGGTCCGAGTCTGGCAGCAATTACCATGCCGGGCATCGAAGGAACGAAAGCATGTACGCCATGACAGGCCTCTACGCGGAGAGCACCGGAGCGGGCGCCGATGAAACCACAGACCCGCTGCAGGCAACCGGAAGCAGACTGACTCATGACACTGTCATAAGGTGTCACAGTAGAAATCCCAGCTCCGGCCTCGTGGACCATAGGTGAGTGCCGAACGGCTGACTCGCGTTTTTCTGAGAATTAGCATTCTTTGTAGAATGGCCAAAATGGCCCGGGGGCCATTTTTTGTACAATGATCGAGGTGTGTTATGTCTCGTAAGATTCTCCAGGTTCCATTTCGCATAAAATGGTCCACGGATAGTTTTTGTAAATGGCCAAAATGGTCTGGGGCCATTTTCTGAAAAAATGGCCAAAATGGCCCAGCAGACATTTTCTTTAAGATTGACAAAATGGTCCATGGGCCTTTATTTTAGAAAATGGTGAAAAAGGCATTCCTTGTAAAAATGGTCCAGCTTTGGCAATTAATATCTCGAGACTCGATTACATTCAGCGGTTTTGAACCTATTTTCAGTCAAAAACCACTCACCCAAATTGTAACCCCGCCTTGTAAAAAGGGGAGGTATTATGTAGCCATTGATTACAGTGAAACAGATCGATTTTGACGCGACGAGGACTCGTACATGCTCTGTAACTCTCAAAACGAGTCATGATTTGCCATTTTTGTCATGCACAATTCCATTTCGTATATTTCGCGTCGATAGTGTCTGAGAAAAAGAGTTGCGGTTAAAACGTGTTCCTTGAACTTTCATGCACCCACAGCTTAAGATCAGTGCTCAGCTGAAGCTTTGAATATTTGATTTTTATCGAAAAATGCACTTCTACACCCGACACTTCTTTTAAGTCACTAGGTAGTTAAGAACCTAAAGACTTGTTGTAGCTTCTCTTTCCTTCCACTATCTGAACAGAGTATCGTCATCATTGTATAGCCGTCGTTGCATCAAAAGCGATTAATTCCTGCTTACTAAACATGCGACTTGCAGTCAAACTAACGTGCTACAAAGTGCATAATACAGTGAACAACAGTTGCCATTGTCGTTATATAATTCTTGCACGGTTCTCGCAAGTTCCTAACGGGTAAAATAAAAACGGTGAAAACTGAGCCAATTATCAAGTGTAAGTCACGAGAGCGATTCCTGCGATTGATATTCTTATGGTGACATCGGCCATTTTAGCAGCCCCAGTTATTTACACTCGGTAAAAGGTTTCCAAATGGCAGCCGCGAAAATTGCAAACGTAACATCCTTGAAATTGTAGAAAGTGAAAGCATAAATGTTGACCGTGACACGTTTAGTGGGCGTGAAATAGATTCCACGTGTACTTAATTGTTACACTCGTCATCGACTTCTCCTTTGGACACACCTTTCGTGGGAAACTTGCTCAACCACGACGATAAATACGCGATGAGAGCATCGATGGCCTGTTGTTGCTAATAGTTGCATCAACAAGGAATTAGGTAACTTCGTTGTAACGAATTCTTTTGGATTTAGTCGCGCAAAATTCGAAGTTCGTGTTTGTACATAAATTTATTTCTGTACGGTGTTTTGTTGAACAAATGATAAAACCAGGCGAAACTATTACTCATTGTCATCTGAATGGACTTCTAGTAATTTTCTTGATACACTTCCGTTCTAATTAGGAACTAATTAGATAACAGACTATTTCCGTTAAATTCCTATTTATTATTAGTCCAGAACGGTTTATTAGCTCTCTGAAGAAGGGAATTAAAATATTAAGCTGAATATTGGGATATGTTTTATGGAAGAAACTGATAATAAAAGTTACAAGCTAAAATTACATTTTTCGATGTACTTACTCTGCACAATTACTAGGAAATAATTGGTACCGCGACTTGCCTCGCAAGGTGGCGTTTCCAAAGGGTGAAGTTTTTGTTTCTCCGTGCTAACAATATTGTGCCCCCATTTGAAACTATTGTCCATATTATATACACGCATTCATCGTGCGTCATCCAGCACAGTTATTCATATTTCCTGTTTTTTGTTCTTACACTTTTTCAGAGATTTTATCATCAAATGTCACAGCAGGAATCCCAGTGCTTCCATGGTGGACAGGTAAAGCTTGCACGATTATCATACGATCGATGTAAATAACGAAAAGAGGATTGTAATTAACATGGGACACTAAAACTGTTCAGTCTATATATTTAATGCCACTATTGCTGATTGAATCAATCGTCTTTTATTCTGTGATCCTTTAACTACGGTAGAAGAGTCATCGAAGTGGCAATTCATGTTTAAACAAGAAACAAAAGTTATTTGAAGCGAATTGATTTCTATGAGAAGCTAGTAAGCCTGATACTCAAGTTTCCGTTTAAGAACACCAGTAATGTCGGTGTAAAAATTTAGTTTGTGTGACAAATAGAAGCGATACAGAGAAAAATAATATCTTTAGAGATCTGGCGAGGCATTAAGCTTAATTATCAAATTTTGTATTATAAATGGAATATATTGTTAAACGAAATTGGAATATTTATATTCAAGCCATTCGTATACGTATTATATCATAATGTTCCTCGTGAAGTCAAAATATACGAATTAGTATTTCCAAAAGTAGTCTCAAAACATGGATTTCCGATTAAGAAAATAATAAAATTTCAAGCTCCAGAATCAAAATTTCTTTCAAGACTCGCTATCAACTAAAAATTCATTTCGAATAAAAATACACAATTAACTTCATACGAAATAAAACCTCTAAGAACCTAGAAATACTCAAAACCTAAAACACAAATTTCCTTTTAAACACAAAACCAAAAACCCCTTTCCCTGATTTTTCAATACTCCATGCAGTTAGTATCCGAAATTAAGTATTTTTAATAAAAGCCCAAGAACGCCATTGAAACTCATACATGGAGGTTAAAGGATTCACAGAATCGCACACGTGCTTCTTATCTTCCGTTTCTTACCTTCTCCGCGAGAAGTCCCTCTGCTATCTTGAAAATTGTCCAAACACTGTCTCTTCTTTTGCCATGGCCGAGCACAGAACGGAGAAAGAAAGAGCCCCAACGCCACCGTTTAATCCGGATTCGAAGGACTGCGGAATTCTGACTTGCAGACCGGCCTTTATACAGAGATTCGCCGGAATAAAGGTTCGTGATTTTCCTCTAGAGCTGTAAATGTTCGAGTAAGTAGTCGACATGTTCGAATTATATGAGTAACTTCGAATGCGAATAATTTATTCGAATAATCCTAATTATTCGAATAATGTCCGAATATTCGAATACTCTTAATTATTTGAATAATGTTTGAACATTCGAATATTCCTAATTATTCGAATACTCATAATGATTCGAATAATATTTGCATTCTCGGGATTATTCGAATAATATTCGAATACTCCTAATTATTCGAATAATATTCGAATTCTCCTAATTATTCGAGTAATATTCGAATATTATTCGAATTATTTGAATCTCATATTCGAATTCTACTGGTATTCAAATATTCGACTATTCGTAACAGTCCCACTTTCCACCATCTCTTCCCCATCCTTGGATAATCTTGTTCGTGCATTTGCATCGCGATTTACACTAGGGGAGACCGGGGCTAGTTGACTGACGAGGTTAGTTGACTAATTCCCTTTAATTCTTGTATTATGGAATAAATTATGCTGCGATTTGCAATATTGGAGCATATGAATGACCAGCTTGCCATTTAATGTGTCGCCGTGACAAAAACTTGCGTCAGTGAGAATGAAAAATCTAAAAAGGTCGGCTGGAAGTAAATATTTTCGTTTCGACTATTTATGAATTTTTGTCCACTAAGTACTGCTTGATGTTATTTCATGAATATTATGTGGAAACGTGATACCTTGACTATAATTTACGGTATTTTATTTTATCCGGTGCGTGGAGGTTTTGTACGTACGACCTTTAACATGTTAACAATGTCGGACGGGGTTACTTGACTAAGCATAGGAATACTACTAATAATTGCATTTTTTATCCTCAAGATGCAGTCGAGGCAAAGAGTTTAGCTGCTCAAGTCCACTTCCCCCACCACAAATCCTTCCAAACTCACCCCTACCAGTTTTACACCCTATCCTCCCTTCAAACTCTCAGGCCTTCCAAATAGACCATAACAAACCAGTACAAAATAATTACAGTATCTTAGACCATGATAATTAATAAAAAAAAATAATACTGTGGAGGAGTGAAAAAAAATTAAAAAATTTATTGGTTGTAGTATACATATGTACGCGTTTCGTATACTATATTGATGGAATTGGCAGCGTATATATACGTTTTTCACATTATATTGATGTACTGTGACAGCGTATATGTATATACACCTTTCGCATGCAAAGGGTTAAAACTGAAAAGTAAATGTCAAGTCAACTGACCCCATCATATTTGTCAACTAACCCCGTAGCCGGGGTCTGTTGACTTATTCGTCTCACTACTCTAAATACAATAAAAACTACAACCTAGACTCAATTAAAACGATTTTCAAAATTATGCCTGTATACCTAATGAAATTTGGAAACTTTTGGTATGCAGTGAGTCAGCAAACTACTAATGGTCTATTTATAATAATTAGAAATATAAAAAATTAGTCAACTAGCCCCGGTCTCCCCTACTGCAAATATTTATTGCAGCACCCCACGAGCCCACGTGTGCACAATTTTCACAGCTGCCAAGCAGACCAAGTGGCTGGCATTGATCTTGTTTTGACCATGATGTCGAGGATCGAATATGTAATACTTACTCCGCAATCAAGCAGTAATATTTCCAAATAATGGTTTTAAGTGGGGTACCAGCGATAACACGTTCAACATTCGAGTATTGCAATAAATATCTCCAGTAGTGTTCTTGCGCCGTGATTGGTAGGCACGCGACTTAGCAGCGTTTATGGCATACACAGATGTAGGAAATGGGCATCGTGAGTCACCGTTCGAAAGGATACGACATTGACATGCTGTTGACATTCCGTGAAAGGTTTTTAATCGCCGGCGAGGATGGCAGACACTGATAATATCGTAGGCATTGATAATATTTCTAGTTGATAAGGTTTGCTCATTCGAACGCCTCGCATCTCCCGCTGTCACGTACACGTGATTATTTTTGGCTCCTAATGTTCAATCGATCCTTAATACGCTGACAAGTTCATTTCCTTCGAGAATGTTACTTACTTAGGTGCGAGGGAACTTCGGCAGCCAAAAAATTCCGTTTTTTTTTTTTTTGGTTAATCTTTGCAGGCTTGCAGGGAACCTCAATGGAAGCATCGTGTAATTCTCTTTTTGCTACCTTTTGTATCATCGTCGTGAAAGCACTTGTTACATGGAGGTTTGAAAAACCAACCAGTGTAAGTCGAACTTTCCCTGAAAATGAGTTATAAACAATTGACCCTCATCCATTCCGCATTTACCCAACTTAATTTGACAGAATAATAATAACATTTTTTTGTGAGAAAAATTTGTCAAATTGACACAAGGGGCGTATTTCATTGCACAGTTTTGTAGAGTGTAAAAAACTAATTAAATTTTCGTTCTAACCATTTTTCTATGTATATCTACCGTAGTTTTCAGTAGGAAGGCACACATTAACATTTAAGAGATGTTTTCACCGTGAAGAATCAAAAAGTAGCACATAAAGAAATTGCCTGATATTTGTACTGAGGTTCCCTACAAACCTGCGAAGCAAAGTTTCGAAAATTCGGAATATTCGGGTTATCGAATTTCCCTTGTTAGCAGTGCAAACAACCCCTTGTTTTTTATATTACTTTACACAGCGACACCGGAAACGTGATTACATATCGTGAATCTATCTTTTCAATTTCACGAGTTTCAAAAATAATACGTGGATGAAACTGTAACTACCGTTGCAAGATCTCTGTTCTATTCGCAGCACGCGGGCGCGAAGATTTTCAGGAATCAATGGTTAGTTGAAAAATTTGAGAAAAATAAGAATTCGTGCCACCATCGAACTGTGAAATAATCGCACGACTTCTTTGTTACGCTCGTCTATTTCAGCGTGGAAATTAAGAACAATAGGTAGATAAAGATCGAGGATATAAATGATACGAGCTTGCAGTGGCGTTACCACGTAATTTCTGTAAACAAATGTTTCGCGACGTAATCGCGATCACGCGAAGAAACTGAGCGAGACATGTTTCCTGTTAAATTCAATAAAACTGGCGCGTCGATTATCACAAAAACGTTTTATCCGGCTCCTCATCATTGGTAATGCAGCACTTTTACCTTCGTTAGTTAAAATTCGCTCAGGGATACAATGGCCGAATCGATAAACCTTCCTGCCTATCTAATCAGATTATCGTTCGATTGGGCGGCAAGGATATTAAAAATGAAGTCTCGTCGACAGAATTTCATCGAGTTCCTCGCATCCTTAAGGGGGTATAGGACTATTGAACGACTGGAATCGACGGTTTCTTGTCGGTTGAATTGCTTAGATACCAAATAATCGCCGTACTGGCACTTTTCACAGTTTTTTACGTACGCATTAACGAGTAATGTAAAATAAAAAAATTGTCAGAATGTTGAAAATTATTCAAGTTATTTGACGCTAAAGATGGTCCCGCGTAGCGCGCAGCTGTAATTGGTGTACATAGTCCCAGGTGAACCAATCATCTAAAAGCAAAATGCTTTGGGATGATTAGTTTCTGCACTAATACATATCGTGTGGAACTTTGGTGGCGAATTTAAACAAACATTGTAAAAGTTACACACGAATTAAGTTTTTTCCACATTTTTATGGGAAAAAAATCGTCTTTAATGAGTTATAAAATGTGTTTACAAACATCCAATGTTAATGCGGAAATTCCACACGATAGGGAAAGGAATTCTACAGCTCCAGTTAAAATTTTAAGTGAAAATATTAATTCGTTCAAGAGTTATGATGTACACCGTGTTCGAAAATGTAGTTTCTAGATAAACGGCTTCAAAGTTAAGTCCCATACGCCAATACTGTTCGCACCGACACGCTCGTGAAAATTCGATTATTTCTTTCGGGGTTGTAAGGCCCGATTCACTTTACAGAACGCGTGTAGCCGGTCGATTGTATCACTTGCTAAATTAATATTAAGTGACTGTTTTAAAGTACGATTTGAATAGACTCTCATCCGTGCGATTGGTCCGAACTTGAGAATGATCTTAGTTCGTGCTTGTAGTCCGAACGATGACCTGATCAAGCAGACGAACCTTGCTTGTAGAGCGCTGATTGAATTCTGCCTTGTCCACCTTTTCGATGTCAAAGGTAGACAAGGCATCGGAATTTGGGAGGTGCCAAAAATGTCTGATTGGTCCCGCCTTCCTTGAAGAGGAGGAACCTTCCCTCTGCGATTTCGGTGGTGGAGGAGGAACCTTCTCCCTCTTGGTGACGTAGCGGTGGAAAAACCCGACAGCGGACTACCAAACCTCGCCAAGTTGATCGGCTGGAGCGTCTCGTTAGGGTCGCGGTTTATGACCGTATTGTCTCACGAGGCAGCGGTGGTCGACGGTATGTGCCGGTTCGAAGTTACCGTATACCACCAGCTGCCGGAGCAATCAAAGGATTTTCTCAGAACAAGGACGGTCAAGGTGTCCAAAAAAATGGCACGATGTCGATTGCCGCCTATTAGACATCTGACAGGCAAATGTTCCCCGAAACGCGTTGAAGGTAAACAATTGCCGGGTAATAAATATCTTTGAATTTCCGCCTCGCTCTGAGCCCCCTTTTGTTCCCGTAAGACGGAACAAATACCGCTCTGCGAGGCCGTTACTCGACGGTGCACTCAATTACGTTCAGCGCTATAATTTCCGTAATTATTCGAATTTCCTCACGATACATTGTTGTAAATGTTCACAAAGCATGGCACTTTCAGAATTAATAATGATAAAAAAATCGATTTTTCGAGATTTCAATAGTCCTATACCCCCTTAAGACTCCACAGAAGCAATGCAAATGCATGAAACCGTCCAATTCACAAATTTTCAGTCAACATTTTTGTTTCATATAGCAACCATCACTTTCCTTCCCTAAATCGAACCGCGTTTGGTACAACCGCGAGGAAGGTGGACACTCCCTGTTTTTTTTTTCACTTAAACACCTCCTTACCTCTTACATTTCATTGCATCATAAAATAATTCCAACAGCTCCCTCGCGGTTCTATCTGCTTAAGAAAGGCAATTGAACATCGTTGACCTAGTAAATATCGGTTTGGCGCATACGAACCTGCCGTTCGCGTAAAAGTTATACATTATAATAGAGGACCATTTATCAAACAATTATTTCTACTTCGAAACTCCATCATCAAGTACACATTCAACAACTCAATTCTGCGTCCCATTATCCCCGAATTACACGCCTTTTCCGCGGAGTGTACCTAGCAGATCCCAGGTAATAATAAAAAGCTACCATTGAGCCGGGAACCCTATTTTCTGTGCCAAAAACAGCCAAATTTGGGAATTTTTTTTTAAGAAACTAGCGTTTCGATTCATCTGCAATTTGGACCATGTTTTCATGCATCTTTGAAGAAGCTGTAGTTTTTTTTTTATTAATTTTTAATCATAAATATAGCAGTTATGTATGCTCCACCAACACGACAGCTGTCCGCCGCACAGGTGCCGTACACACTCGCGCAATTTGTCAACTGTCTTTTTAATCCGCGCGCGCGCGCGCGTGTAAACGGCAAAAGCGCAGATGTGCCTGCAAATACGAGCCACTTCGCCAGTTCCCCGAACAGTAATTAGAGGAAAAACTGCGCGAGGATTGAGGCTGCGCACACGCGCATCCTCCAACTCAAGGCTCGGCCATCACGTGCCCGTGATGATATTTATACGTTTCCATGATTTCAGGTGTTCGTGTTCCTCCTCTCGTTTCTCGTCACGTTGCAGCAGGCGCTTAGCTCAGGTTACATAAATTCTGTGATCACGACCATAGAGAAGAGGTTCGAAATCCCGTCCAGCCTTTCGGGCGTCATCGCTAGCTCCTACGAGATCGGCAATGTCATTACCGTCATCTTCGTCAGCTACCTCGGTAGCAGGCGACACATACCCGTCTGGATAGCGATTGGTAAATCCCGTCGACCTCTCTGCGAGCAGGGCTGTCCAGGTGGCTTGGAAAAGTAGTTGAATTGAAGTTACCAGGGAGGGGCATGAAGTTTGGGTCACTGATTTCGTTACAGTTAGGGGACAATACGTAGAATAATATACAATACTGAAAAGCTTGCGAGAAAATCGAGTGGAAAATTTATCTTTTCTGGACGTTTTCATTAATAAAATAAAACAAGACACGACTGAAAAAATCGGCTTCCACAAATACTACAGTGTAGTCTTAAGAGTATTCGTGCAAAATTTTATTCAAACCGGCCCAGCAATCTCTGAGATACTTTTGGTTCCACAAAAATGAAGAGGCTTTGGGAGAATGGGCTGCTATGGCATCATTTCTTGAGATATCAAATTTCATTTTGAAGAGAGTACAGCTTGATTTATACGCAAGAAGGTATATGTATTGATTTTAAAATATAACATCTTTAATACGAAAAAAAAAAAATCATAAAAGTAACCCTATTTTCACGTAGTAATTTCGATACGTTACATTTTTACACGAGTAGATCTGTAAGAGACAAAATGTTGAATTTGATTATCTTAGATTATTGATTCTTGGGATTATTTACGTGCAAGATTCTTGCCAAATCAGTGGCCTAAATTTGGCGCGATTTCTTTGTGAATTTCATTGAAGTAGCAGGATTATTCGGGGGAGCTTGAAAGAATTCGATTCGTTGAGTATGTTTCGTTATATACTACTCGAATAAAGCGAGCTTTAGTTGGCTCGAGTTGCAAGTACTCGAATGTTTCAAGTGCCTGGACAGCTCCACCTACGAGCAGCAGAGTAGCAGGAAAATTCTGACACCTGTTACGATTCCAGGCGCTGTAATAATGGGGCTGGGATCGATGATCTTCATGGTGCCGCATTTCACAGCCGAGCCTAATTTGATGACGGCTGCGAACAACTCCAGCTCCGACAATATTTGTCGGGGGGTGTCGCTGCGCGAGCAGGATATGGGATTGGGTAAATTTTCAGCGGATAGCTGAGGATCCGCGTTTCGTGGATCACTCCTTAATTACCAGTCGATGAATTAAAAGTGATTAGTCACCCTACAGTACTCCCTCAATGCACCTTCTCATACAACCAGTAAAATTCAAACAGCTGCGAAGAATCCAGAAATTAAATTGAAATTTACAGCTATGCGTTTCCAGAGTAAGAAATATTTTTTTTTCCATAGAATATTCAGCATTGGGCCAGTTTGAAAAATAATTATCAGTTTGTACCTTGAACCCTGTTCCACGAAATATATATATACCAAAAAAGTGTGCACCCTTGTTAACTTAAAAAAAAATATATATATAGAGATGAAACTCGGTTCAGGCATTCGCTGATCATTGGCGTGAGAGTTGATATCGTTCGAAATATTAGCAACTAGTGCAGCATTCTTTTACTGCAGGGTGACGTGTCGCTCTGTTTTAACTACTCGACCCCACGACGTGCGAATCACGTTCGCCAGACAAGTTAAGGCCATGATTTTCATAGGTCGACTGTCGTCTGGATTGTCATCTCCACCTTTGGCACCACACAACAATTTGAGAGGCGATAATTGCATTCAAGGATCCCCGTCTACCGCCGGCCCTGTTATGCTATTTGTACTTGCTCAGTTACTACTAGGCTGTGGTGGTTCGCCTCTGTTCACCCTCGGCACTACTTACATAGACGACCATGTTCGGCCAGAGAGCGCTTCTTTGTACATTGGTAAAACGACATAGCACTAAAAAAAACCGTAATTCCTCGATCTATGAAGAAGATACTGACCGACGTTGTTTGCCTCTCTGCAGGTTGCATGTACAGCATGGCAGCTTTCGGGCCAGTCCTGGGCTTCCTCTTAGGAGCTTATCTACTATCGTTCCACATGGACTCGTTCTCCGGGTCGATCATCAGTATAGGTAACGAAACAAGTTTCTGTAGAAATTCGATTTCGCTTGCGCGCTCTGTGCGGGGAACGCGCATAGGCGTTCAGCGAGTATGGTTAATATATGCAGCCAGACGATTTCCGCACATGGCGCATGCTCCGAGTTTACTCATCCGCGCGGCAAGTAACGGATAATTCTATTCCCGACGAAACAGACCCAGGCGATCACAGATGGGTGGGCATGTGGTGGGGTGGATTCCTCCTCTGCGGCCTGCTGCTCATCTTAGTAGCGATCCCGTTCTTCAGTTTCCCGAAAGTCCTGCAAAGGGAGAAGGAGAAGATACGGATCATCGAGAAGGAGAAGAAATCCTGCGCGCAGAAGGAGAAGGAGCAGTACAAGGAGCCCAAGAAGGAGAAGTTCGACGACAGTGGTTACGGCAAAGACGTGAAAGGCAAGCGAAGGGAGCTCTTACTCCTTTCTTCTTCGTTATTAACCCTCCCGCTCCGAATATCCCTCCCAGGCGCCTCGAAACCGAGATCAACGGTACATGCTGATTTCATTGAACTCGAGTAGAAAATTCGAGTGGTAGAGTCTGTGACTCGTAGGATTGATTGAAGTAGCGATATTCAAATTCCCCGCTGCAAAGTTCTCCGTAGAATCGAGCGCGAGTGTCCGTCGTCGATAGATTACTTAATACACCGCGAAGGATTATATTTACACGGAAATTTCCCTCTCAACAGACATCCCGAGGAGCATGTGGAGGCTGGTGTGCAACCCGGTGTACGTGGTGACGTGCTTGGGGGCGTGCATGGAGCTGGTGATCGTCTCCGGCTTCGTCGTGTTCCTGCCCAAGTATCTGGAGACGCAGTTCAGCCTGGGGAAGAGCCAGGCCAGCGTGTTCACCGGCTCCATAGCGATACCTGGCGCCTGCATCGGCATATTCTTCGGCGGCTGTTTGCTCAAGCGTTTAGAGTTAAGGCCGAAGGGCGCCGTTCAGTTCGTCCTCGTGTCGAACATCATATGCCTGGTGTGCTACGGCCTCCTGTTCTTCCTCGGCTGCGACAACGTCAAAATGGCTGGGACCACTATTCCGTACTTCAACAGCAGCACCAAGGGCCCCGAGCCCTTTCAAGTAAACCTCACTGCCGCGTGCAACTTCGGTTGCGAATGCCGTACGAACGACGTCGAGCCGGTCTGCGGCAACAACGGGCTGACGTACTTCAGCCCCTGCCACGCAGGCTGCACTGCCTTCAGTTCGAAATCCAATTTCACTAATTGTGCATGTGAGTGTGATACACTTTGCAGGCTTCTCTTTTTTTTTTTTTTTTTTTTTTTTTTTTGTTATATTTCTAAGTGATATGGAATATTCTTTGTGTCTGTTTCGGGCAGGTATACACGGAAACTTAACACTGTTGCCGCCGACAGCTCCAGAATTCGCGGAAGTGACGGTGGTGCCAGTGGCTACCGCTGGGCCCTGCACTTCGCCGTGTAGAACAATATTCCCTTTCTTAATTTTACTGTTCTTCATGACGTTCATCGTCGCGATCACTCAGATGCCTCTGCTGATGATAGTGCTGCGGTAAGTGTCGATTTTTCATATTATTATACTGTATTTCTTTACTTAAACTCGGATTAGAGCTGTAAGTATTTGAATAGTACGGAGTACTCGAATAATTCAAATTTACGGATACAAGTATTCGAATATCCGAATACTCCTAATTATTCGAATAATATTCGAATTATTCGAATCTCGAATTCGAATTCTACTGATATTCGAATACTTAGAATATTCGAATATTCGTAGCAACCCTAACTCAGATCTTAACTCGATCTTTATTTTTATCAATTATTTGATATTTTCCGATTTCTTCATTCTTCTCGATATTCAAAATAAGACGAGATAACGATACAGTAACCACCCTGTATATTTTACAATAAAAAATATCCAAACTGTTTTCATTAAGCCTCCTGTAGCAAATATAATCTGCCACTCACCTCCAGTTGGCTTTCTGTCTGATTACAGGTCGGTCTCGGAAGAGGAGAGATCGTTCGCTTTGGGCATGCAATTTGTAATCTTCCGACTGTTCGGTTACATACCTGCTCCAATTTTATTCGGTAACTTAATTGACTCCACGTGCTTATATTGGAAGGGCACTACTTGCGGGAAGAAAGGCGGACGGTGCCTGATTTACGACATCGAGCAATTTAGATACAGGTACGATCCTTTTCATCGTAGCTGATTATTTTGTTAGAAAGATCACGTCCCAAGAGTTTGTTAAACCGTAATGCGATCCTTTCAGATACGTTGGGCTCTGCGCTGGCATCAAGATTCTAGCTCTGGCGCTGTTCCTTATTGACTGGTGGCTAGTCAGAAGGAGAAGACAGATGGAAGACCAAGCACCGTCTTTCACTGTTAACGAAGTCGTAGGGTCAATTATCAGCCTTGACAAACGTGAGTGCATTCATCTTTGGTATGTTCAACACGTTCACAGTCCGAGCCTCCCGGCGCGAATTTACGCGCGTGCCCTCGGAGGCAACAGGCTTGCAATAAACGTATTGACTTCGTTTCTGAATACTACGCATCATCGTAGCCGATTGTAGGGATCGCTCTATTTTACACAATTATATCAATAGTCATACATAGTCGTATGTGCAATATCACTGATCTTTGAAATTCAATTTTCAAAACTTACATATACCAGACATAGAATCTTAAAATGACCAGCTAATGATATTCAGAACAGTAGACCAGGTTCTAAACTACCCCCGTAGGAAACTCCGATGCATCAATTTTTTATCGCCCTTGAAGGCCCTCAACCAATTCCGCCAACCAGATCCCTCAGAAAAACTCAAGAAAACTCATACAACCGGAGATCGTAGCGAATGTTCCTCCAATCTCAAGTAGGGAAATAGAGAACACACCTAATCAGAAGATCATAGAGAATATCCCATGAAGCTGAAGTAGAAAAATAGGAGAAGCGCCCAGTCAAAAGATCACGGAGAATATTCCATCGACCTCAACTAGCTAAATAGGGAAAAGGCAGTACAGAACGTTCCACCATCCTTAACCAAGCAAGTAGGAAAATGACCGCAGAGGGTGTCCCCTCAAGCCGAAGTAGAGAACTAGAAGAAACACCCGATCAAACAATCGTACAGAATGTTTCGTCAACCGCAAAATAGGGACGTAGGAAAGAGGCCTGATTGAGGCTCGGTAGCGCGGTGTATAGGAAAAAAGAGCACAAGTGCGTACAGGGGGTCTGTGAGCGTGTTAGGATGAAAGGAATTCAGGGCACGAGGTAAACGCAGAGTATTTCAGTGTTCGACGAGAGACCGCATCACCACAGCTTGGGGGATGGCGGCGACGCTACGTCCCCTAGCTCCGAGTTGCCCACGCCGTCTTCTATCTCGTCGCCCACGGAGCCGACGAAGTCGACGAACCTGGACGACACCGGGTCGTCGAACCAGACTCACGACTCGACGGAGAACGGGAACCGACCGAGGAGCACCGCGGACGTGGACGTCCCCGACACGAGGCAGGCGCCGCTCGCCGCCCAAGAGCCAGACGTCGAAGTAAAACCGTCGACTGGTAAAACGGAGAACCATGCACGGAACGTTTAATGTTTATCCCATACTAGAGGCTATACAATTGAATATATCAAAGTGGGTGATACGTGAGTCTGTGGCAAATTATTTTGCTGTCGCGGCCGAGCTAACGGCTCACGTGCAACGTAATGTGCGTTATTGATTTTTGTGCAAATCCTAAACAATGGGACAGGGGCTGGTGGGTGGTCGGGGAGGGGAAAAGGTAACTTCGAGCAAAAGGTGGGTGGGTATCCGTGTATTTATGGTGCTAATACGTAATATTTTTTAAAAAGAAACTCAACGACGCAACGGTCGACTTTATACATATAATTCTGTATACCGACGGACACGCGTTTGGATTCCGTTGGACACGCAAGCTCCTACACTCACACATACACGCGCGTATATTGTAACGGTCCTGCGCGCACATGTACACACACACACACACACACACACACACACACACTGGCGAGTCTAAAACTATTTTTACAATGAGCACATTTACGTAAGACAGCTTTATCGTTTATCCTACCGGAATGATTTGCCACAGGTTTGTCTTTATTGGTTTGGCTATTTTTTAGGAACTAATATATAACATATATATCACTAGGGTGTACATTTTTACTGGTGATGCGATATATAATGTCAATAAATAGGGAAGGTAAATAGGGCCGGGCCGTGGCTCGTTTCCGGACCCGCGGCTTTTTAACGGGATAATTAACGAGAGACTCGCGGCACGCCTGAAACGAGCGGCCCAACGGCGCGCCGAGCCTTGCACGGCTTCGAAACGAAACGAACACAGACGGAAAAGGCCAACAAGGACAAAACTGTAAATATATAAAAATTCCTGCCTTAAGAAATACAAGACTAGACGTATATTTAAAGAAAACAGAAAAAAAGGGATAATTAAGTGATAGAGCTAACGATCTATATGGATATCATTGATCGCAGATCGAGAGCTGCGATTTATTTTATAACTAGGAGTTAGGCTTTCTCGAAAGAAAAAAAAAAACAAACAACAACAACAACAGAGTAGTCAATTTAAAACGTAGCGATGTAAAGGGGAGACTAATGCGAGAACGGGCGACGATCGGTAGCTCGACTCGTTCCGCGCGAATCATACCTTCACGCGGCGGTGCTTGTCGCAGCGTAACGATGTCTATTCCCGCTCTTCCCGCAAACACAGACACTGATTAGAGAACGAAATCTCACGCTTCGAGCAAGCGGCACCTGATCTCTAATGTTTCTTTTTTCTCTTCTGAATGTATCAGCGTCTCTCACCGTTCGAAGAGCTCTCAGAGACAGACAACCGTAGCGCGTATAAAGGAGACAGAATGGAGGGAACCGTTCGAGCGATATCACTCGTCGTAACGCGCGCCACTTCGTGTCCTACATAATATATTATACCTAGATATTATAGATCGAATTATGCTTCCAAGCAACGAAAACAAGGAAAGCAAAGGAGCCGCTGAGTTTTTGTTGGCGAACGGTGGCCCGGCGAGATCCAAGGGTCGTCGATTTGGGATTAATGTCGCCCCAAGGCCCGCCTCGAACGGGCTCTGGCTCGTAACCGCCACCGTATTTAGCTGGTTCGATGTCGGCCGGGGGACGGGAAGTCCGACACTTGTTTTGTACCTGAAAGCCTGTCGTATCAATTTCGATATTACAAAACGGAAGGGGGCGAAAGAACGGGATGAAAAAGAGAAACTATATAAACTCACTCAGGAATGAAATTCTATATGGCGTGATAAGAGCACCTTTAACTTCAATCGATTGAAAGAGTATAAAAGAGAGCCACGGAGCACGGATATCTATCGCTGAAAGTGAAGACGGAGTCCTAGCCTAAGAGAGAGAAATTATAAGAGTCACTTCGTTCAGCTCAATTTCGTTTTAATGTAAGTGAGAGGGGATCGAAGGTAGGGGTGTAAGGGATTTTAAATGGAACGATATAACGCGAATAAGCGGATACTTCTCGCTGGGGGAGTGGATTACTTTGGACCCTTACAAGTCTAGCGCTTCGGGTACGAAACCGTTTTATATAAATGCTTGTACGAACAATATATTGTAGCGTTAATTTTTACGTAATCACGGAGAAGAGAGTGAAAAGGAACTACACATGCTGGCTATCACGTCGTCGCAGCATTTACTTACGTTTTAAAACACTTACCTATTGTACGGATATATCTCGCACGCTGTTTGGCCCGTCACTGTCAATTTCTCGGATCGTAGGATACACGCTACTATATTTTAGAGGCAATTTTGACGTTCGAGAAACGCGGGCCCGCCGCGCGGCCGACCGTTCGCGAGCCGCTTCTGCCGAGGAGACCGCGCGATGATCTCTCTGTAACTATACATACGATTACGATGCACTTACGTACCCCCTTACTTTGTGATATGAACCTCTCTTCCCCCCACTGTCCCACTCGCGAACGGTGGGCCTCGCGCGCGCCCTGTAGAGATTAACTGATTAGAGGGACGAAAACTGAAGCGCTGTGAATAGAGAGGAAACCGATACACACGATCGAATCAAACTCAATTCAATTTACACCGGTCGACGGTGATGTATGTTAGTGTACAGGGTGCGCAGGATGCGGGGAAAAATGGTGGTGATCGTTTTCGTAGATGAATTTCAGCATTTGAGCCGGGAGCCGCGGAATGTCAAAATTCACCTTGATTTGGCGAGATTCGGGATAATAGCTACTTGAGAGGAATTGGTAATTTAGTGAGAGATCGTTAGAGGTCTGGCCCAAGTACAACTCGCGGAGTTAATTAGGAAGGAGATTAACAGCATTTCGGGGAAGATGGTTCAATTCTGGAGTACAGTCTCGTTTTACGTTGTTGGTTGATTAAAGATCAAGTGGAATTCTCTGGTAGGTTTCTTAACGAACCTCCATCGATTCAGGTGCATAGATTTATACGTGAAAACCATGACCACTTCTTTTTTGCATCCTGTCGTTTGCAACAATTAGTACAAGTTTTTATTTAAGTATTTACGACAGTCTAGCAGAAACAAGTTTGTGAACGTGTCCGTGTGTTTGTCTGTCGTCTAAACACTTTTCAACGGTAAGCTTTGAGGTCACGAAATGTGCCCCGGCTAGCTAATCCTTATGAATGTGACTATTTTCACAGACAAAGTAAGCAAAACAATTTTTTTATAAAATCTGAATGTAAATTTCGGGCGACGCCGAGTAGTAAAGCTAGTAATTAATATTCAGCGATATTCAGGCGTGCAATATTATAATATCGCACGGGATATCAGACTTTACCGAAACACAAAGTCACTTTCGTCAATAGACTGTCCTAATACCAAAAAAATTTCATATACAAAATAAACAAACCGAATAATATTCTGGTGGTTAAACGTGTCTCGACACCCCCCCGACATTGATGTTCTAAAGCAAAAAAGGAGCGCTATCAAATCCCTAGTTGCTTCAACCAGGTGCTCGACACGCGCGAAACTGTCCTCGCAAATTATTAATTACATAATCATGAATGTTGCGCCATGTACACCCTGTACACGTCCACCGGGACGCACTGCAACCTGTACATATAAATATAGTATAGAATGATTTGTATCGAGCAATTGAGAGGAAGAGAGAGCAAACGTGGTACACGTATTATATACGACGAATAGATTTTATGCGGTCGCTACGATAAGACGGCGACGTTTTATTAAACTGAAGTTTAATAAACGGTGGCTTCTTCGGCGAGAGGACGAACCGCGCGCGCGACCCGCACAATATTTCAATCGCGTTACTTAAGAACGTTTTCACGCGAGATGAACGGGGTGGAACGCACCCCTCTTTATCGCGAGCCACGTTTCCTTACGGGAAGCTCTGTACGCCATTTCGTTTCCACTTACAATTAGTTGGGAACGCCGTCGATATTTACCCCGCGATCTGATTTATCATTGTATAATTTTATCATTACTGTAACTATCACCGCGCTATTACTACTACTACTATTACCACGACTATTGCTATTACTACTAGTATACACATTAGTTAGTTATACACTTATTTCTAACGGATATTTTAGCGAATTCCGAACGATGTTTCTGTTTCGTCGCGACTACTTGCTGTACGTAACATTCCCTCGCTGCAGTAAAAAAAAAAAAAACGGGAGCGGATCGAAGGAAGGGAACACGGGAAGGTGGGGTTCGGCGATGGAGGAAGCGTTTAAGTATTAGATAGGGAGTTATATGGATAGTAACGAGAATTAAATTAAAGAATGTTGTGTACATAGATATGACTATTATACGATAACGTAAACTGCTTATAGATGTAATGTATTTTTTGTAGGGACCATAATATAAGCAGAACAATATGAGACACGTTTTGGGTCGGTAACGAAAGGGTGATACGAACCGATCGCGATGGTTCTACGTAAGGTTTTACGAAAAGCAATACACGGGGGTTGCTTGCGAGGTGAAACGAAAGGGTTCAAAAGTGCGGAGGGTCGCCAAAGTGCGTGGTACCACCCGAACCCGGCGATTCTTCTTTCAAAAAATAGGCGAATATTGGGAAATAAACGTTCCAAGGCCTTCGTTCCCGAGGAAGTCGATTTTCGTCGGTTGCTTCTTCGTTATGTGAAAACAGGCCCTAACTGTCTACAGTTCTTTATGTACGGGGAATAATTATTTTCTCGACGAGTAAACTCGTAGACTTGTTCTATTCGGAAAAACCGACGAGACGGTCTAAACTATTTTGCAGAATATTTTTTAAGTGAAATCATGAATGTTAGATCGCAGAATTTTATTGCAAATAAAAGGGAGGGCTGGTACGTGAAATCGAATTTTAATTAAATTTGTATCTTTGAGATGGACTCTCTCGGAACGAGGACTGGTACGAACATTAATTTTCCATTTTCGACTTGCTGTTTGAACGAGGAATCAACTATTTCCAGTTCGTACCACGTATTACGGGGCACTCCATGTTTAACTCACAAATTAGAGGTATGCGTATAAAAAGTTTCAAGTTAACAATCACACGAACACGGTGGAAGATTTCGAAATGACTTTGGCGAGACGATAGAACGGTACTTTGGTACTTCGTTTTTCTTCGTAGCTTCAGGCTCGCGGAGGAGACCCTAATTCCGGCTAAATGTTAGCAGAAATGGAGTCTTTCCTGCGAGCAGGTTGGCACAGCGAATAGAATTGAAGAGGGCAGTGGTAGAAATGGATTAACTTAGAATTTCGTCGGAAAAGTACCAATTTCGAACTTCTATTTTTACACTTATTTCTTCAGTGTATTTACCGAAAATTGGAGGACCGATGTAAACTTAAAGTCGACGAGCTGCGAAAAGTAAGCAAAAAAAAAAAAATTAAAATGCCAATTTGAAAGTACATTTTCCATTTACATGTGACTTTTAGAAAAATAACGCTCACATAGTACAGCAATTTTACTTTTCCCGCGATCTCCGAAGTTCGCCATTTTGGTACCATTGTCTTTCCAAGCCCGGAAGCCCGCAAAGCACTAGAGCGATATTGCAAGAAAAGGGGATTAACTGTATGAAAGGTGGTCTCAAAGTAAGCATTCATTTAAAAAAAAAAAAAAAAAAACTTCACTGGCGTCTGAAAGCATTTTCATCGAATTCTGGCAGTGCGCGCGACGCGTAAACACCGCGAGAGGATCCTCGCGGACAGCGCTCGAGCACCAAATTACTCGGCCCGACCGTTTCGGGCGGGTGTAATTATTTGGATTTCTTTGATAGCCGCGAATTAAGATCGGCGTGAAGCGATTCCGATCGCGGCCAGATTCCCTTCTAACTTGAGATATGCCTTAAAAAAAAGAAAGCTAAAAACGTAATTAATAAGGAACGCGTGATGGTACAAGTGGCAAAGGTAATCAATGGTGATGACGAGCGATCGTAATTTGCAGAGAAAGATATATATATATCTATATATATATATATAATGTTAGACGTAAGAGAATCTCGTATTGTCCGATAATTTATCGTTTCCTCGATCATTATAATTTTCGCCCTCGGATAGGAGGTATGGCGTGCGTGCGCGGTCAACGCGGTTTCATTTTTCTTTTCGCTCGTGGAACGTTCTGTTACCATATCAGGGCACACGAATCTCTTCCCTTAGGATCCATCGATCGAACACTTTGTAAGTCATTGTCAGATCCTAACGATCATTTCACGCCGGAGATCGAAGGACGGCGACGACGACCGTCGTCCGTTAACGACGCCGCCTTTCGCTCGACTCATCCGAACTTAAGTTTCTTTCTCTCAGAAGTAAGGCACAAACAATGTATTTACAATGAATAAATGTTTTGAAACCTGTTAAACGAGCTGCTCGCTCTTCTCGCGAGCACTTGCCGACGACCCTTCTCGGCACGCTCTTCCCGATGTCTCATTCCTTTTCAGTAGAATCGATTTCGATTTATGCCATCGAATTATATTTTACTAATATTAATTTGCAAGGCAGATGAAGTGATTTTTGTATTAGTTCTGCGCTTATTCTAAAACTCTGGGGTGTAGGAGAATTTTGAAAATTGGATTATCAAAAAGATACTGTGAAACGAACGACAGTGTTGTTGAGCAATTTTTATTACATTTTGTAAATCACTTAATCGTTAGTGTTATTTACATATCAGGTATTAATCTGGATCCTGGACAGTGGCGCACTCAGAGGAGGGCCGAGGGGCTCCGGCACCCCCAAAGAAGCTTTGTAAAAAGAAAACTGGATTTTATTCTTTAAAGAAATTTTTACAATCACCCAAAGAATTTTATTGAAGAAACTTTTCTTAAAGATATTTTGTATCCGTTCAACTCCCCCCGAAGATTAAATCCTAAGTGCGCCACTGATCCTAGGGATTTATTTAAGCTACCTGTGAATCAGCATTGTAAAGTAAAATACCACAGTAATACCCTGACTCATTTTATCTGTCGATATAATTATTTCCTGGAAAATTGCATCATACGACTCTAACAAGTACCTTCTCCCTTTCAAAAAATACTAGGATAGATGTACCGTTTGTGGCCGCCACTGCACTGTTTTCGGCCATGTGCATAATTATCTTATGTTTAAATTGCTTGCAGATCATTATTACGTGGAGAATTTCACATAATATTTTATTTAGTATACCGCCAGAAATATAAGATTACATTTATTGCTCACACGGAAAAATATTATATTCTTTTAACAAGTGGCCAACACTGGTAAAATACCTTAAAGTGGCCACAAATGGCGCATCTACCCTACTTCATCCCCAAACATAATCGTCGCCGATCGAACAACCCTCGTCCCCACTATAATTAAAACAAGCCCGCCCCTATTTTTAAAACCCCCGACGAAAGAACATATTTTCCAGGTATAATTACGCGCAGGAATGTCTTTGCAGTACAATTACCCCCATTTCCATAAAAATTACCAACAACGGAGCCACCGCAGCCCCTTTCAAGCGACCTACGGCAGCGAATAAAAATAGCTGGCCCGCGCACGTGTCCCTCGATGATTAATAATTATCTGCGGTCGTAGCGCGCGGCATTTAATTACGTCGCCGCGCCTGGCACTCGCCCCCGTGGAAATGCCGCGCTCGTGCACGGGGAGGTCGATAGGATTTGCGCAACATTGAGTCACGAACCGGGACGTTTCTCGAGAGCGACGGTCGTCGGTCGCGGCCGGCTCCGATCGAGCGACAAGTATCCTGCCGCACGTCGCTCCGCGGTGGAGAAACCGAAGGGGAACAACGGCGCACAGTGGGGCAAACGTGGACAAAAAGCGGACAAAATTCAATATTTTTTAAACTAATGATCCTATCGACATGCAATTGGTTTCTTTCGATTCAGAATGAATTTTTACCAATATTTACTTTTTACCATTTGGTCGTGTATAGGACTTTGGGACAGCAAAAGTTAAAAATAAGTAAACCTTTTTTTTTTTACTTTATTTATACAAAAAATAATTATCTTCAGATATTAATAATCCTCTACAACAATACCTTAACTAATTAAATTAATAATTCCAGAGCTGCGTCACGCGCTACGCCTTGACCAGCGCTCATCGGCATCCCATATAAACTCCAATAACTACCGAATGTGCAAGAAAGTGCAAATAAGTTTTTAGGTATATATTCTCTGATACATCCCGGTATTAAATCCATTAACGGCAACTTAAAGCGAGATAACGCGTTAGTTATTCAGTTTTTTTTACGGTTTTGGTCATTTAATGACCTTCATGCGGCGGCTACTGTTACAAAACGATACTTTTATGGTATAAAAGTGCGGGTTGTAAAATATTGACCAACTAGATAGGCTGTAACAAGCTTTAAATAATAATTAAGGACAAAATAAATTATAGCTACAAAGGAAAATTTTGATAATTCTAGCTTTATAACATTTTGCTTTTGGAAAAATGGGAAGAGGTTTTTATTCTTTGACTATTTACGGATAAAATACAATAATAATTTTCTTCAGATACGAACTTTAAATTTTGGATTTTTGTCCGCGTTTGCCCCACTGTGCGGCGCGTCCCGCGATACAGGGTGCGTTCCGATTTTTGCCGTGAGTGCATGAAATTGACGGCATCGTATTGGTGGCATCGTACGATTCCCTAGAATTTCTCTCACTTTCCACCAATACGATGCTACTTCCGGTGCAGCGAGCGTGCAGCACACGCAGAATTTCAGAGGTGAAGCAGTCACTGCGCGCGCGCATGCGTATTTGTTTTTCCAATCTTTGATTATTTGAATTTCTCTATTGGAAATAGCTGATACAATTTAATGAAAAGTAATAAAAACAATTAATTCTCTTATGATTACAATGGCACTTTTTTACGTTATTATTCCGAAGAAACTTCATGTGATGTTTTTTTTTAATACAAATGTATAATTACATACTTATTACCGAATATCCCGGAATAACCTCCACAATGTTCTCCATAATCTGTCAATTTTTAGGCAAACATAATCTGTCCGAGTGTTTTGTTTACAATTAATGATATGTATATTAATTCCGATTCTAAATGGCAAGTTAATATCATCTTCATTTTCGCTTTCATCAGACGAATCACAGCTGCTGATTTCATTATCACTATTATTTAATAGTATCGAGGTTATTGTAAACAACGTTTCTTTGTCCATAGTAGCATTTTTAAATTTCAAGACCGCATGAACCGCTGCGATTTCTGCACTCACTGCGAAAATCGGAACGCACCCACAATTGTTCACCCGCGGCTCGTCGCACAGTGGCGTGTTTATAGGGAAAAATTGTGAATAAATTATTTTATGCCCTATTCCTACGTATTTGGACCTGCTGATTTCAAATATATTGTTATTTTTGTTGTAAACTAAAAAGTGGTAAAAATGAAGGTTTTATTTGTTTTAAAAAAAAACATTACTCATAAACTATTTATATGTATGAAAAGAGGTTATCCAATGGTATTTCTGCATATATTTACAAAATACAAAAACTGAATTTTAAGGGTTGGTGGTGGGGGTAACTTGAAAGGTATGGATGTTTTGAAAATTAATTTTACTCGGTTTTGTAGATATACAAAAAAGATGTAACTTGTGTTTTAACTTCTTTTCGATATCTCTCACCATTCTCGAGATATTCCACAAAAATAAAATTCTGTTTTTTTCCAGGGGTAATTTTACCCCCTAAAACCGTACGATGGCACCAACAAAAATATAGTTATGTTACGACTGAATTACTGCACAATTACTACACTATTTGCACACCATGTTTCATTTGTGTCATAACTTGCTTTGTGCATGATATTCTTGTGGTCAGTTATTTTTGTACCCCTTCTTATAACTTTGAGGGGTGGTTTTACTCCCTAAATATGCAAATTGAGCAAAATAAAAAGACACATATTTCTTATTTTCCGGCCCTCTAAAACATATTCAAAATCCAAAGCAATCGGAGGGAACCTCTCCTTTTAAATCATAAAAAAGGAGACGATTTGCTGCCTAGTTACTTTTACTGGTTTTCGGCACCTAACACAAAAAGTTGCGCCTAGTAGCAGCTGATTCCTTTTCTATTCGATAGTATACACTTCTGCCTTCCTTATGAAGCAACTTTCAGCGTGTCACATTGTGTCACATTTTTTATATACGTAAAATTGCCGCAAATAAAATGTGCTTATCTAAGAACGTTACAGAAAATGTTTAAAAAATCGGAAAACGTTGTTCTATGGATCATTTTGTTCGCCTTAAAATATACTATACTGTCAACTATCCCACAGATTTGTTGCAATTTTTGATACGCCAAACACAGAAGAAATAGAACGCCCCCAGAAGTGTCTGAAAAATTTTGCTCAACTTTAAACATTTATAGAGCAGTTGGTATTTCTTTTAAGGAAAAAACAAACTTTGACCATTATACCAGACATATTTAAGAACATTTTCATGTGTTTACATTTTCGTTATCTGTCAAATCGGAAATTGAATTTATTCACAATTCCCTAGAAAACACGCCACTGTGCGTCGTTCAGGCGGGCCGCTAGGGGCGCTCGAATTTCGCGGGGCGCGGCGCGCCGACCAATCGCGCAGCGGCTCGGCTCCGGCCACCTCGCGGCCACCTTCCGCCATGTTCGCCAGTTGTCCACAGGCTTCTCTAGCGTGAGGACGTACGCGAGTGTTCTGTGTGTGTGTTCTGTCATCTACGAACGGAGTCGCGTTTTCGCTTAACGGACGCCCCACCGTACCTTCCATATTCAATGTGTATGGCGATTCAGGTGAGTGTTCCTCGGCGCCAAAGGCCGGCCGCGTTCGAAGCCGAGCGACGTCCGCTCGCGGAAGCGTGTGTCGCGAGTGTGCTGGGCGAGAGAAGCAGTCGATCGTTGCGTTCGTTGTCGCGCGCCTGTCCCTCGTCCCGGCTGCGTGCTTCTTCCCTCGGTATATATTCATCGTTTCCCGTGCGTGTGTCTACTACTGGCGTGCACGGGATGCATGCTCGAGAAGCGAGCGCGCGCGCGCGAGCCCCTTCCTTCACGCTCACGGGATCCGCTCGTCCTACGCTTTTACACGCGCCGATACGTGTGCGTGTGTGCGGGGACGACGAACCCTGGCGGCCCGTCGAAACCCGCCGCCACCACCGCTGCCGACCTCCTCTCTTCCCTTCCTTTCGAAATGATCCCTCCTCGGGGATATCCCCTCGCGAAAAGGGACGTGTCCTTCCGCGCCGTTTCGTTCGAGAACTCGTCGTGCGCCCGAGACGAGTAGGCCCGGCGACACGGCGCGCCGAAACCCCTCGCCGGGCGATACTTAAGGTCCGCGCACACATATCCGTTCCGTCTCAGTTCCGTGTCAGTGTGCCATTGGTAAGAAGAAGAGGGGCGTAGAGGGTCTCTTCTTCTTACCAATGGCACACTGACACGGAACTGAGACGGAACGGATATGTGTGTTTAGACCTTAAAGGTCCGCGCACACATATCCGTTCCGTCTCAGTTCCGTGTCAGTGTGCCATTGGTAAGAAGAAGAGGGGAGTAGAGGGCCAGGGCCGGCGGAACCCATTATGCAAGTAATGCACCGCATAAGGGCACCAGCCGAAGGGGGCGCCAAAAACTATATCGCAGACATAATAATAAAGGAACCCAACTCCCATATAAACGAAATGTAAATGTAATTCTTTTTTTAATTCTGCTTCGTAAAGGCTAATCGTATTAAATAGAAAGCAGGTGCAAACATTTGGGGGCGCCAAAAATTTTCTTGCATAAGGGCGCCAAAAATTATCTTGCATAAGGGCGCCAACCATCCTCGCGCCGGCCCTGAGTAGAGGGCCTCTTCTTCTTGCCACTGGCACACTGACGCGGAACTGAGACGGACCGGATATGTGTGTTTAGACCTTTAAGGTCCGCGCACACATATCCGTTCCGTCTCAGTTCCGCGTCAGTGTGCCATTGGTAAGAAGAAGAGGGGCGTAGAGGGTCTCTTCTTCTTACCAATGGCACACTGACACGGAACGGATATGTGTGCGCGGACCTTTACGCGGAGCGGGCCTGCATTCTTTCCTCGGGCGAGCGTGCCCGCTCTGTCGCGGCCACCGTACCGCCCTGAAAGCATCGGTTCTCATCCGATCGGCCGAGCGAGCTGGCCCCAGGGTCAGCGCTCAATGCGACCGTGTAGCTCCCCCTCTGCTCGTGGCTATTAATATATCTGCCCCAAAACCCGTCTGCAGTTGCGTGCGTGGACCGCGACTGGGTCGGTGGCCGCGGGCTTTATCGCCTGGAGACGGACCGACGCTCGGGATGGATGCGCGTGTGTGGCGCCTTTGTAAACAGATTCGTCTGGGCCGAGTGACAGGCGGCCGGCGATCTACGGGGCGAGACAGACGCGCGCGACCGACACACGCGGAGCCGCACGCCACAGGCGCGCACACGCGTGCTTCTGTTTTGCTCGCCTCGTGTGCGGCGAGCAACGATCCACGGCGATCGATCGCCGGGGGGAGCCGCGCCACGGTGGCCTCGCGGCGAAAATCGCCTCGCCTGCCGTTCTCCCCGTATTTTCCTTCCTTCCGCGCGCGGTAAGATGGCAGAATCCTGCGAGGCCGGTTTCGCGCTTATACGGGCCGGCGGAAAAAATACGCGGCGCGTCTGTGTGCGTGGGCAGCGCGGCCCGTGCGCGGTGTGCCCCCGACGGTGATCCCCGAGATCGTTTCGAGCGGCGCGAACGCGACTAAGGTAAAATACCCAATAGGTGGACACGTCCCAGTAGCTGGACACTGGTGCAAATAATACTGATTAGTACATTTAATATTCGCTTTATCCAAAAAAAGAACTATTTTATTCAATTATTCAAATATGTAGTAAAATATATTCATATATATATATATATTTGGTATATTTGTAACACTTTCGTAAAAAACAATTTATTCTCTTGAACTGTCCGGTTTACACCATTTTAGTATTGGATTTATCTGATTTGCTAAGCAGTCGATGTTACACACGAATACACATAACCTTAAAATTAGTCATTCAATAATAGACTCTTTTTACTCAAGTTTGTTTACTGATTTGAATGAATTACTTATACAGAAGAAATATGCAAAAAGAAAAAACTATTGTGTTGTTTTTTTTATTTAATTTCTCTAGAAAACATCCAAATTGCTGATGTTTCATTATGTGTCCATGTAATGGGACAGTAAAATCGGGACGCCGGGACATACTAGTTAAGCTGTCCAAGTATCGGGCCATTGTAAGGTCTATGAATTTTCAATATTTCACAAAATTATTCACTCCTACAATATGTGTTTTTTTTTTTAATGATAAAGTACACACGATGCCCCATGTAATTGCAAAATCGTTTTTATATAAATCGATTTGTATAACTGAAAAATTCTCAAATATGTGTACGCCGTACCTTAAATGTCCAGGTATTGGGACATTTACCTTATTGTTCTTTTCCGTCCGCGCTGATCGAACTGACTGTTTGAAAGGTCCTGCCGGGTGTCGGACCGTGAGTTCTAATTGCATCATTTACCTTTGCAAATATCTAGGGGTGCGTTCCGATTTTCGCAGTGAGTGCAGAAATCGCAGCGGTTCATGCGGTCTTGAAATTTAAAAATGCTACTATGGACAAAGAAACGTTATTTACAATAACCTCGATACTATTAAATAATAGTGATAATGAAATCAGCAGCTGTGATTCGTCTGATGAAAGCGAAAATGAAGATGATATTAACTTGCCATTTAGAATCAGAATTAATATACATATCATTAATTGTAAACAAAACACTCGGACAGATTATGTTTGCCTAAAAATTGACAGATTATGGAGAACATTATGGAGGTTATTCCGGGATATTCGATAATAAGTATGTAATTATACATTTGTATTAAAAAAAAACATCACACGAAGTTTCTTCAAAATAATAACGTAAAAAAGTGGCATTGTAATCATGAGAGAATTAATTGTTTTTATTACTTTTCATTAAATTGTATCAGCTATTTCCAATAGAGAAATTCAAATAATCAAAGATTGGAAAAACAAATACGCATGCGCGCGCGCAGTGAATGCTTCACCTCCGAAATTCTGCGTTTGCTGCACGCTCGCTGCACCGGAAGTAGCATCGTATTGGTGGAAAGTGAGAGAAATTCTAGGGAATCGTACGATGCCACCAATTTCATGCACTCACTGCTAAAATCGGAACGCACCCTAGGGGTGCGTTCCACTTGCGCCCAAATCGCCCGCAACGCCCGCGATTTTCATTAAGGTGGGTTCTCCTATACGCGACTGGACACAACGTCAAGAATTTCAAAGTCGATTTTCTTGAAAATGAAGCAGAATATCAAAAAATCTTATTCCTCTTTTTCGACTTATTTACTTGTTATAAGTCGAAAAGAAAGAGTAACTTTTTTCTATATCGCGCTTCAGTTTCGAGAAAATCGACTTTGAAATTCTTGACGTTGTGTCCAGTCGCGTACAGGAGAACCCACCTTAATGAAAATCGCGGGCGTTGCGGGCGATTTGGGCGCAAGTGGAACGCACCCCTAGGTGTCGCGTTGAATTTTCTTGGCGGGAAAATTCGAACGCGTGGCGGTTTATAAATTGAGTCCGCGAAGGGATTAGCGAAACGTTTATCGCGCTAGCCGTGTGGGCGGTCACGTCATTCTACGTCAGTCTTGGAAACGTGGACGTGTAATACGTGATTCATATCGCGGCGTTGTCGTGCTCTATGGAATCGCGGATCGTTGCAACACTTTCCCCGCCTCCTCTTCCTGCCGTTTCGCTCGGAACACTCGCAAGCGTGTCTGGAGCGCGTAAAGAAGCGTCGTCGACAGGCGGACCGTTAATTGTTGTATCGTGGATCGTTTATTCGTCGAGTCACGTATCGAGGGAAAATCGAGTGCGCGCGAGCGACGAGTCGGTGAGTCCGGTGGAAAATATCACGTTTTACGAGCGCCTCTTGTCCCTGTTAATAAATTAGAATACGTTTATAAGCCGTCACGGCTTTGAGCGCTCGCGTGACGTCAAGCGACGCAAGGCCGCGCATCTGTGGGCTGCGTCGCTGGCGCTGACCATTAATTCCCATTTGTTTCCGACGAGCGTCGGAAAGCAGATATCGCGCTGCCTCTTCATCGGCAGCGTTTCTTTCGCCACGCGACTGGAATACGTAATTCCCAGCCACTCGGCTCCCCTTTTCGCCACCCCTTCGTCGCCGGCGAACTACACTTCGTTATACGGGGTGGCTCCGTTAACGCGACCACCCTGCGCACTCGCGCTGCTTTTATTATTTAAAGAAATGCGACGGAAATTATTTTCCTATCGGATGACAATTTTTTTCTTCGAACTTGGAGCAACTGTTCCTTGGGATTTCAAGGTCAACTGGGGAAGAATCATTTCTTTTAGGGAAACCAAGGGTGGGGTTGTTTCCAAAGCTCTTGAATCCCAAATTTTAAGTATTCCAAAATCGAGCTTACAAAAATATTACACTGGGGATAAAAAGAATCGCCGAGGAGAAAATTGTGTTTTTTACGGGGGGACGCCTACCTAGAGCGGTCGAAGCAACGCGCTTTTTGGGGATTTTTTTCTAGAAAAACTGTTACAGTTTTATTAATAACTATTAGTATATTGTTAAGAGTACATCTAAAGGACAGTTCAGTCTTTTTTTGCGTTAAAGAATATTAATAGATTTGAGAGTTATAGGTGATGACCGGGATGTCCTCTTTTTTTAAGCGTTTTGCGGTGACCATCGTAGCTCGTAGCAGGATTATCTGAAATAAAAAACTTCGAATAGTTTTAGATAGAGTATGAAATTATCTAGGCGCTATCGGGCCCGATTTTGGAAAAATTATTTTCAGACAAAATGGCGGCGCTGCAAAGTTGAACCATCGAATTTCATAAAGAAAGTAGTTCCTTTCTTGGCGTGTAAAAAAAACTAAGCAGAAAAAAGAGAAATCCCTCCGATAGCGCCTAGATTCTGGACCCTAAAATAAGTCCACAATGGGGCATGCAAATCGGTTCATTAATTTTTTAATAATGTTGGTCACCGAGTTTGAAAACGTGGTTTCGAGAAAAACGCGTTTAAAGTTTTGGGTCTAGTTTACACCTAAATAGAGAATTCACTTTTTAACTTACTTAGTTATCGATTCCTGGTCCATATAATAATCCTTCTGCATCAGTTACCGCTTCCAAAACTCCAACTTGCTCCTGCCTACGACGCTGCCTTTCTTTTTCCTTGTTTCTGCCGTCATGCTTGCTCCAAGCGGTAGACCGAGGAACGTACTTACACGCGTATAACTTGGTCAGTTTTGGTCGGATTAACTTGACACTTACAGGGAATATTTTCGAGATGTTGTACTTCAAGAAAATATAAAAATCGATTTTTCGAAAATTTCTAGGTAGTAGGCCTACCCCCTTGAAGAGCCAGAATTTAGTTAGTGGGGAATTCTTCCGAAGGTCACTGGCTTTAAAATTTCGATGTCGACGAAGTTTTAATGGCGCGAATCGCCAAATATCTTTACTAATTCTTTAGGATAGGAGGCAGTAGGGAAAGAAACTTCTGAAACTTTTCCAACATCCCTGTTTCTAGAATTCCGAAGTCAACCACCTGTATTCCCATTGTCAACTCCGCGGGTATTTTCCCAGGGACTATCACTTTTGCATTCTACGTGCAATATCTTTCTCCAAGAAAATATGTTGCCACGCTATCGACTTGGTGCGACGTCCCAAGGCAGTTCTAGCGATCCATGGCGCACAGTAACATTTATAACCCGAGCAAATCTTGTATCAGAGCTGCAAAGCTTATTTCAGAGAAAACTTAAGCCCCGGTGTAAACAAGCGAAGGATACGTCCCATACAGCACACCTCGTTGCAGCAGTATTGCAGGGACGTTGCTGCAATATTACGTTGTTGCAGGTTGCATTGCAATATTGTAGGAACGTTCCTGCAATATTGACGTGCATTATTGGAGTGGCAATGATCCTACAATATTGCAGCAATATTGCCATTTCGTTGCCGTGCAATGTTCCGTTGGCAACGATGGTACAATATTGCCATTTCGTTGCCGTGCAATGTTCCATTGGCAACGATCCTGCAATATTGCTGCAATATTGCGCCCACATCGTCGTGCAATGTTCCAGTGGCAACAGTCCTACAATATTTCTGCAATATTGGGCGCACATCGTCGTGCAATGTTCCATTGGCAACGATCCTACAATATTTCTGCAATATTGCGCGCACATCGACGTGCAATGTTCCAGTGGCAACGGTCCTACAATATTTCTGCAATATTGCGCGCACATCAGTCGTGCAATACTGTAGTGAAAACTTGTGGAAACATTACAACAATATTCTGAAGCAACTATGACTTTGTCAAAATTTTTCGAAATATGTACATGACGTCGAGTGGATTCTACGGCGTGTTTCATTTAACTGGATACGCACCGCAATATTGCCGAAGAGTTGCAGGATCATTGCCACAATTTTGCCGTTTCGTTGCAGAATCATTGCCGGAACGTTGCAGGACTACATATTCGTAAGTTTGCCGCAACTTTGCAAAAATACACACCTGCAATATTGCGAAGGCGGACATAGGGCTGAACCTGCAACGTCTCTGCAATGTTATGTAACATTGCCATCTTGCACCGCATCATTGCAAAGACGTTGCTGCAATGTTATGGTGCTGTGTGGGGTACCTAGTACAACTTCGATAACGCTGCCAACTCAGCGGACCGATATTAAATCCATTCCTATCAATCCCCCATTTTTTCAACCACCAGCGCGATTCCTCCATTTTCCACCAAGTTTCGCGTTCGACGAATAACGCGTCCATTGTTCGATAACGATTGCCACGCGCTTATTCCAGGACGCGCAATGGCGGCAACGTGTTTCGATAGCCGCGCGCGGTATTCGCTACTTCCGCGGCAACGAAGCTTCTCTGGCGTTTGGATGCAGGTATTTTTGTTATCATCTCGGGTTATGTCCGTGGCGCACGCGCGCTCGACGAGCCAGGAAGCCGGTCGCGCTCGAAGGGGCGCATCCCCCCGGATCGAAATCGCTCGACGGAGCTCGATTTCCGTTTCCACGGATCGCCACGCGTGGCGACCGGCTTTTCCATGGAAAATGGGTGACGTCACTCACCGCCGCGATAAAAACAGGGACAAGTGTCTCGCGTGCTGCATTTTCTGCACGCAACTGGGCGGCTCTGTCGCGATTGCGCGCCTTTCAGGAAAGCCCCTCTGAATACTTTTAGCCGCGCGCCGGCGAGCCATCAGCTGCCTATTGTGACGCGCAATGGTGGATTTCTTTGTTTAACGCTGAATTGCTGGGCCGCTTTCGGTTTAATTAATTTGGATATTAAATTGCAGCGCGGCGTTAAGGGTCGTAAATGGAGACGGGGTTTCGTGTGGCGCGTGGCATGGTAGGGTAGGAATAGGGTTCTAGGTATGAATGAAATATGTGTAATCGAGAGTTTGAACTTCAAACGCAGTTATACCGTTACATCCATCTGCGCAGGTGCCATTCCTGTTCTGTTTAATGAAATCATTTTCCTGCTCGAAGTTTCGTATTACATGGTAATTCCCTTTCTCTTGTCGAGTTTCTGCTGCGGCAGGCTTCTGCGATTAACTTGGAAATTTTGTTCTTCTCCGAGTACCTATGCTCGCCGAAGTAACTGGCAAGGGAAGATCTCGAACAGGGAAATTCAAAAAATTCCGAGACTGCGAATATGCAGGGGATTTCCTCCTGATTACAACGCAAATTTTGTTTGAATTGATAGTCCTAATTAAAAGAAGTAACTTTTGTCTTGAAACTTATTTTCTATCTCTTACGGATTGCGAGTTACAAAATGAAATCGGAAAGTAGCCGAATTTTCAGGGGTTAATTTCACCCCCTTGGAGTGAATTTGGGACGCAAACAAAAATTGCGTTGTAATCAGGAGGAAATCCCCTCTGTATTCACAGAGTTTCAGATTTTTTTTGAATTCCCGCCTTCGGGATCTTTCCTTTTGAATATCGAATATCAAGTTGAATAATTAAAACATCTCATGAAAAATATTCAGTATCGCATGAAATTTTTCCCTTTTCCCTGGGAAGGTTGTAAATTTTTTTTATCAAATTTCAGTACCATAGAGACTCCTAACTATTTTAAAAATCTTCTGCTTCTGCAACTACGCTGTCCATAGCAGTTAAATACCAAAATATATCGGTGGAAGGAAATACCAACGAGCAAGTAGTTTACATAAAAGAAAGGATCTTCAAAGTATTGCCAATTCCAATGCCTGCTACATAATTTCCTAAATTTCGATTTTTCTCACAAAGTGTACCTTTTTGGCGGACAAGGGTGCTCCGGGCAGTCGCTCGCCGGGGATCCAGTCACGTGTGCTAAATTTAATAAGCGTTACATAGGTGTAATACGACGAGGCGTAATCCGAGGTCCCGTTCTATACTAGATGCGCACGTGGTCTTGTAAAGCGAGACGGCAAGGAGATAACGAGAGATTTCTGTTCAAAAAAATCATGCTCTGTGTCACTCGAGGAGGGAAGAGGATAAATTCTCTGAACTTGAAGCAACGCGAGCCCAAGGATAGAAATATCATGTGTCGCGATTCATATTGACCCAGCTCGATTTTTGCTCCTTCTCTTACCCGGCCACCTTCTGCTCCGCCGGGCGGCGCGAGGCCATTAAGGCCTTCCCGCACGGGGCAGTTCTGTGAGTCGTGGGTGGTAATTAAAACACACTCACTCGTAGAGACAACAGTAATTTAGGAAAGATAGGCAGGTGTCACGGTAGAGATATCAGTGAAGATTATTGGGGATGGTTAAGGCCTTTACACACGGGACGTTTGTGTAACTCGTGATTAGGATTTGACGTGTATTCACTGGAAGATATAGTAGCTATTTAATTTAAAAAATATCGTTGCTCTTCGTTATTAACGCTAAACGTACCGGCACTAAATAAATGCTTATTTAATCTACGACTATCAACTTTTTAAGTCGGCGCCAGATTTACACCGTGCAAATTATAAGGCGCTGACATAAAAAAATTGATAGCAGTAGATTAAATAAGGGAATTTATTTTTTACTTTTTAGTGCATTTCTATGTTTTTGAAGCGGGTTTTAATTTTTTTTTTTAATTTCTTATATTTGATTCTCGTGCGAAAAGGCCTTTAATCTCAGCTGTTCCCGCTTATAGCAGCCTGCCATTACGAAACCGCGAGTGATTCACAGTATTCCAACGCGTACTTAAATTCTACTTTTTAACCGACTTCAAAAAGGAGGAGGTTATGTATTCGACCCGTATGTATGTTTTTTTTTTATGTTTTTCCCCTCATAACTCCTCAGCACATGGACCGATTTTGATGATCTTTTTTTTTTATTCGAAAGAGGATGGTGCCCCGTTGGTCCCATTCTACGCGGAATCAATATTGGCCCAATATTTTACCAGTTATAGTTAATAATAATTTATATGTTTGTCCCCTCATAACTCCTCAGCATATGGACCAATTTTGAGGATCTTTTTTTTTATTCGAAAGAGGGCGATGCCCCGGTGGTCCCATCCGAGACTAAATCAATATTGGCTCAATATTTTGCCAGTTATGGTTAATAATAATAATTTATATGTTTGTCCTCGCATAACTCCTCAGCATATGGACCGATTTTGATGATCTTTTTTTTATTCGAAAGGGGGCGATGCCCCGGTGGTCCCATCCTACACTGCATCAACATTGGCCCAATATTTTGCCCGTTATGGTTAATAATAAAGACTATTGTCACCTAATTATTATTATTTTATGTACGTACGCGCATATCTCCTCAGCATGTTGTGTCAATATATATAAAACTAAAAAGTTAAAAATAAACAAAATTTAAAAAAAAAATTAAAACCGACTTCAAAAAAATAAAGTTGCACTAAATAGTAAAAAATAATTCTTTCCCTTATTTAATCTACGACTCATATTTTTCAAGTCGGTGCCTCATCATTTGCACTGTGTAAATCTGGCGCCGGCTGAAAAAATACGAGTCGTAGATTAAATAAGGGAAAGAATTATTTTTTACTTTTTAGTGCAACTTTATTTTTTCCCTGAGCGTGTCCCTCTTCGAAAGGGAATCTACAATGAACTTTCTGAATCTACCAATCGCAATATCATTCGTTATCTTCGAGGGTGAACAGTGAAAAATACTTTCCCCATGAACATATCAATAAAACTGACTCACGCCTTCGTTTTTTTTTTTTAATCTTTCATGGCAAACAAGTAATTGCTTAGGAGCAGGTAATTTTCGATTAATGCCCCGCGCATTGACGTCGTACGGTATCGATTAATGCCACTTTGTCTTACGCGATCGACGTAAGGTAAACACGAGACGCGGTGCCGTGCCACGATAGCATTTTTCAGGCATCGAACACGATGATATTCCATCCCACCGCGATTAACCGCATCCGAAGCGTACGGGCAGGCGGTTTTGCAACTGTGCAACGCTGCAAGGCGCCTCGCGATAATGCGATTCATGATTTTCTATTGACGTCAAACGGGCGGGCACGTTGATACGCGATCGGCGCCGCGAAAAAGAAATATCAACGACGGATCTGAGTAATTCATGGTGAGGAAAGAAAGAAGGAAGTCACGTAGGCAGATGGAGAACACGAAACCATTAAGTGTTTCCTTTATTCCTTCCTGTTTTAAATCCCTCGACAGAGTTTCCTAACACGATACGGCGATCGGAAGGATAATAAGCAACATTCCGATCTTCTTGTCGAAGTATCCACGTCTATTCTAACATCGAATTTTTTTCTATTGCATTTTTCGAGAGTACTATCTTTTGCCGCTTGGTTTATATTAAAATTCGCGAAATTGCTGGCTGCTAAAAAGGTCAAGCGGTAACTTACAGCGTCGCCTTAGTTGCAAAAAAAATTACAGGATGCGCAAAACATGTGCCATTTCCCGCGGAACCTCTGATATGGTCCGTAAACTATCGAGATTTTCATATAAAAAAATTGTAGCCCACAAACACGACCGAATTTTTGTTGAGATAATCGCCGTTTCTCGGCCACCAATTTAATAATTCTGTTTTAAGTTTAGCTTTTATTGGTTCCGCGGGAAACTGCGTTCAAACCTTTCCCAATTTCTTTCACGCAACATTTGCAGCCTACAAACAAATCCTACTAATTAGTAATTTTGGGATAATAGAACCTCCACTTTTCTGGCATTCATCGAGTAAAATGTTCAGATATTAATGACAACTTCCTCATTCTTTTCACAAATTCAGACAAATTTTTAAATAAAAAAAGAAAGCGGGATTGGGTCAGAAGAGACCCCCGGGGTACATTATGGGATTAAGGAAAGTTTTTACTAATAGCACTTCTAATTCCAAGAATCGTATTTTTTTTACATTTAACCTACTAATTCTTTATTGTATTTCCAATTATTGAATGTAAACGTGTACAGAGTCACATTCGTATTAAATATAGTTGCAGAAGAATCTTATAAGAAAAACCGTCCTATTTCTCGAAATATGTGCAGTAGTTTTGCATCTCTGGAATTTTTCTGCGTGGGTGTCCAATTGGAAAAAGGCTGGAAAAGTGGCTCGGAGCCCGTAGATCGCAGTCGATTTTTCGGCGGCAGTGTTTTTTTCCCGCCAATCGCGGTTTTCGTGGGAGGGAATGGCGCGGGTGACAAAATAAACGGGGCTGCGCCGTGGACGAGGGGTCGATCGATCGGCATTCAGTCGATTGTTTCGCCGGTGTTTTCTAAACGTCCCCTTTATTCCTCATCTCCGGCCATTGTTCTTCGTTGCTGATACACGGTCGATCGTTGCGAACGCGAATGAAGCGCTCGGCAGTCGCGCTGGTGTTTACACGCCGCGTTATCGGCCCTGTCACCTCTTACATCTCGCGCGACGGACATCGGGACTGCAAAGTGATTTGTGAGTAACCGGGGTGCCGCTGTCGAACACTTCGCAGCAACCTCCAAATGTATTAATTTTTCGAAAACTAACGAAAACAGTGTAAAATATTTTCAAACACTTAAAGTCTACATGTCAACACAGCATTTAGCAATATTACTCGGCAAGAATAACTTTTCTCTGCGGCGGCGTGAATTTACAAAATTTTGAGCTGCCCCTATTTGCAGCAAATTGTATAAAGATTGTAGAAATGGTAAATAATTACACTAACCGTTATTGTGTTATAAAACGACGGCTGATAATTAATTAACATTGTTGCCTTTATTATTCCACTCTTTTAGAGGACTGTGTTTTATCTTTTATTGTTAAGCTTTGCTTACATGGTTGTGGGTGTTTTATTTAAATTTATTATCCGCCTTAACGGGACTAGGCAGTCAGATCGCTCGAAAATCAAGTATTTTTTGCGAATTATTTACAAGGAGATGAACACAAATTGTGACTAGTACGTTCGGGTAATGTTTATTAATACTATAAACAGTAAAAAAGAAATGATTTGAATATTATATACATATGTATGACAGCGCTACAGTCGTCTGATATGTAGGCGTTTTTTTTTGGAGCCGCTGTAATTTCGCAGTGATTCTGGCCGTAAGAAATTTAATTGTGAAATATCCTCTGAAATTTATACTTTGCCGCGGCCCCTATTCTGCCCTGCACCTATTCAAAAAGGAAAAAAATCAAAATTATAGGAATGGTGGCTGCAAACGGCAAATTTTAAAAAAAACGTCATTTTTTGCCAGGGAAAAGTGACATTCTATTTTTTTTTTTTTTTGACAGACCAGGAGTTTTACAGACTAATGCGCAGGTCCAGGTCGTAACTAGACATGTTTCATATACAGGGTGTCCCACGGGAGACTGGACAGCGGGATATCTCGTAGCGTGTTGGAGATAAAAAATTAAAAAAAATATGTAAATTAATGGTACGATGGGGCTGCTAGATTAGCCGCGACGGATTTTTTTCCCGATTATTATTTTAAAAGATACGATGGTCAAGTTCGGTTCTTCAAATGGCACTAACTTTTCTGAAGTCCTGAGTTGATAGTGCGTTCCAAGACGAATTCAATAAGCTTTAATGTATACACTTGATTTCCACTGGTTTTTGAGATATCGCGCTTGCAAATTTGCTGATTTTCACTTGAAAAAAACCTCTGGAATAGCAAGGACCGGGGTCGGTCTTGCTGGCGCCACGGGTGGCAGTGCCTGCTGAAATAGATACCTACCTGCCAAAGGTCTACGCAGACCCAAGGCTGGACAATTCTTTTCCGTCAGAAATGCTACTTAGGTAGGTACATCTGCGGTATCGAGAAGCGCACCGTTACTTTTATTTCGCACTTGCTTCTACGCTCAGATGGCCGGTTATTTTGGGAGGGATGCAAGTTCGATTGGTTAGGTTAGGAGGTGTGAAAGTTGCTAGACTAAATTTCAACCATAGGGAGCAGATTGTATTAGAACCAATCGGATTTGCATCCCTCACAAACGGCTGCTCTCTTGAAGAGGCCCTCTTCGCGGCAATGTCCCCTCCCCAATGCCCACCTTCTCTCGCGCGGAATACGTCAACGCATGCTTTAGGTTTTGATATTGAAGCTCGTGTTTATACTCGAGAGGACCACGCGTCGACAGCGGGCTACCCCTTTTCTTCCTGTGTCTCCCCACGAGGAGTATTGCCGATGGATTGTAGGAGCGTAGATATCTGGATGCCAGTTATTGAATTCAGGAGACGATAGAAACACTTTATTACAAAACACACATGTACTATAATGAAAGTAAATCGTATTCCTCTCGGGCAGGAGTACTGATAATGATCGAACTTGCGCCCCACTTCGCGCAGACCGATTACGCGGAGGGTAGTCGGGTGTCACACACTGCACAATTGATACAGGGTAACAATTCTGGAGCAACGCCCGTCAAGGAGATGCGGCCTGGTACCCCGTGACGAGGATAGCCCTTCGCAGTGCCTCGCCCGATTTTTATGGCTTTTTTTCGGAAAAAGGTAGGAATCCTGGGCCGAACGTAACGAATTGAAGGGTTTCGACCCTCGAAGGGTTTGGAATATCATTAAGAAGTGAAAAATGTACAGGATTTCAAATGTTTGCTTCTTTTCTTCATCGTATCGAGAAGGAAGTGACGCCAATGGATTCCTTATGATTTTCCGATGAAACTGACACCAAGAACGACGTAATTCGGAAAATAATGAAGGAAATGAACAATTCATTTCCATAACCTCAAGCTAATTTCGTTAATAATAGCCCGATTTACGTGAAATTTGGTATGATTTTCATCGGAAAAACATAAGGAATCCAGTGGTGCCACTATCATATCGATACGATAAAGAATAAAGAATTATTTTATTTCCTAAACAGATACAGGGTAATTCTGGAGGTACGCCCGTCACCCCGTGGCGTGGACAACACCCCGCAGTGCCCATCGAATTTTATGGCTTTTTCCGGAAAAAGGTAGGAATCCTGGGCCCAACGTAACGAATTGGGGTCCAGCCCCCGCAGTCGAGGGTGAAAATGTGAAATATTCATTTCAGCGTAGTAAGAAATTCTGCATTCATTATTGCACCGATATGAAAGTGGCACCACTGGATTCCTTATGTTTTTCCGATGAAGATCATACCAAATTTCACGTAAATCAGACTATTGTTAACGAAATTTCCTTCATTATTTTCCGAATTACGTCGTTCTTGGTGTCAGTTTTATCGGAAAAGCATAAGGAATCCATTGGCATCACTTCCTTCTCGATACGATGAAGGAAAGAAGCAAACATTTGAAATCCTGTACATTTTTCACTTCTTAATGATATTCCAAACCCTTCGAGGGTCGAAACCCTTCAATTCGCTACGTTCAGCCCAGGATTCCTACCTTTTTTTCCGGAAAAAGCCATAAAATTCGATGGGCACTGCGAGGTGTTGTCCACGCTACGGGGTGACGAGCGTACCTCCAGAATGACCCTGTATCTGTTTAGGAAATAATATAATTCTTTATTCTTTATCGTATCGATATGGAAGTGTCGCCGATGGATTCCTTGGGGTTTTCTGATGAAAATCATTACAAATGTCGTGTAAATCGGGCAACTTTTACATAGGGAATACAAATAACTTGTGTCAAAGTAATCCGATTAGCGTGATATTTGGTATGATTTTCATCAGAAAAACATAAGGAATCCATTGGCGTCACTTCCCTTTGGACACGATGAAGAAAAGAATTTCTTAATACTCTGAAATGGATATTTCACCCTCGACTGCGGAGACTCGACCCCAATTCGTTACGTTGGGCCCAGGATTCGTACCTTTTTCCGGAAAAAGCCATAAAATTCGATGGGCACTGCGGGGTGTTGTCCTCGCCACGGGGTGACGGGCGTACCTCCAGAATTACCCTGTATCTGTTTAGGAAATAAAATAATTCTTTATTCTTTATCGTATCGATATGATAGTGGCACCACTGGATTCCTTATGTTTTTCCGATGAAAATCATACCAAATTTCACGTAAATCGGGCTATTATTAACGAAATTAGCTTCATTATTATCCGAATTACGTCGTTCTTTGTGTCAGTTTCATCGGAAAAACCTAAGGAATCCATTGGCGTCACTTCCTTCTCGATACGATGAAGAAAAGAAGCAAACATTTGAAATCCTGTACATTTTTCACTTCTTAATGATATTCCAAACCCTTCGAGGGTCGAAACCCTTCAATTCGCCCCGTTCGGCCCAGGATTCCTACCTTTTTTCCGGAAAAAGGTACGAATCCTGGGCCGAACGTAACGAATTTGGGGTCGAGCCCCCGCAGTCGAGGGTGAAAATGTGAACTATTAATTTCAGTGTAGTAAGAAATGCTTCATTCTTTAATGCATCGATATGAAAGTGGCACCACTGGATTCCTTATGTTTTTCCGATGAAGATCGTACCAAATTTCACGCAAATCGGCCCATTATTAACGAAATTTCCTTCATTATTTTCCGAATTACGACGTTCTTTGTGTCAGTTTCATCGGTAAAACGTAAGGAATCCATTGGCCTCACTTCCTTCGCGATACGATGAAGAAAAGAAGCAAACATTTGAAATCCTGTACATTTTTCACTTCTTAATGATATTCCAAACCCTTCGAGGGTCGAAACCCTTCAATTCGCTACGTTCGGCCCAGGATTCCTACCTTTTTTTCCGGAAAAAGCCATAAAATTCGGGCGAGGCACTGCGAAGGGCTGTCCTCGCCACGGGATACCAGGCCGCATCTCCTTGACGGGCGTTGCTCCAGAATTACCCTGTATCATTTGTGCAGTGTGTGACACCCAACTACCCTCCGTGTAATCGGTCTGCGCCAAGTGGGGCGCAAGTTCGGTTATTATCAGTACTCCTGCCCGAGAGGAATACAATTTACTTTAATTATAGTACATGTGTGTTTTGTAATAAAGTGTTTCTATCGTCTCCTGAATTCAATAACTGGCATCCAGACATCTACGCTCCTACAATCCACCGGCAATACTCCTCGTGGGGAGACACAGGAAGAAAAGGGCTAGCCCGCTGTCGACGCGTGGTCCTCTCGAGTATAAACACGAGCTTCAATATCAAAACAATAGCATGCGTTAACGTATTCCGTGCGATTGAAGGTGGGCATTGCTGTGATGAGGGCCTCTTCAAGAAAGCAGCCGTTTGTGAGGGATGCAAATCCGATTGGTTCTAATACAATCTGCTCCCTATGGTTGAAATTTAGTCTAGCAACTTTCACACCTCCTAACCTAACCAATCGAACTTGCACCCCTCCCAAAATAACCGGCCATCCGAGCGTAGAAGCAAGTGCGAAATAAAAGTAACGGTGCGCTTCTCGATTCCGCAGATGTACCTACCAAAGTAGCATTTCTGACGGAAAAGAATTGTCCAGCCTTTGGCCTGCGTAGACCTTTGGCAGGTAGGTATCTATTTCAGCAGGCCCTGCCACCCGTGGCGCCTGCAAGACCGACCCCGGTCCTTGCTATTCCAGAGGTTTTTTTCAAGTGAAAATCAGCAAATTTGCCAGCGCAATATCTCAAAAACCAGTGGAAATCAAGTGTATACATTAAAGCTTATTGAATTCGTCTTGGAACGCACTATCAACTCAGGACTTCAGAAAAGTTAGTGCCATTTGAAGAACCGAACTTGACCATCGTATCTTTTAAAATAATAAGCGAATAAAAAATCCGTCGCGGCTAATCTAGCAGCCCCATGGAACCATTAATTTACATATTTTTTTTATTTTTTTATCTCCAATAGTTTAGGAGATATCCCGCTGTCCAGTCTCCCGTGGGACACCCTGTATGCTGAATTTTTTTCAAATCGACTGATACCTCCGTTTTTTCCCAATCACTGCAAAACGAAGAGGAAATATGATTCCGAAAAAAACACGCTTAAAGTTTCGAAAGAGGAATCTAGTCTACCTGCGTGCGCGCAGAAACGGTTTATGGCGCGCTCGACCTTTTCGGCTGTAAAATCCTCAATTTTGCGAATTTTAACATAAACCAAACGGCATTTTAATCGGGAAGGGTGGTACTTTCGAAAAGTGCAACAAAAAAAATCGAGTTTCTGACTGCCTAGTCCCATTAAAACAGACATTTCGAGCGTCGGCACAAACGAATTCACGGAAGTATGAGTGGACAAGGGCCCAAAGCCTTGATCAGAGCTGCTGCATCAGTGGTTGCCGTGTTTCCAGCTACTTTACCCTGAATAATTGATGGAAGCGTGTTCACAAGTGGATTGAAAGTTTGTGAATACGGGGTTTGTTGATGGCGGAAACTCGGCAGCAAACTCGAGTCTGGGTGGAGGGGCTTTGAGTGGATACTTCAACACTCTCGTGTTCAGAAATGCTTTCCACGGTATTCTGTTGCGAGGGGCATAGTGGGAAGGTTGTAGATACACATGTTTGAGCCGTATGGGTTGTCTTCTTGACACTTTGAGTGGCGCGAGATTTTCAAAAATGCCTCTTCAAGTCGGTTTTCGTTAATTTATCCCATCCATGATTTTCCGAACATATTGATTTTTAATACCGTGGAGTGAAGAACTTCTCACTGTTTTCCTAATTTCCCAGAATACCTGCTGACTTGTCGCACGGCTGGCGGCTTTATTATTGGGCAGAAAAAATTGAACCAAACGTTTTTTCAACCCTTGCGAGTGTCGCTGTCGCCCCTATCGCGATCGGAAATTTAAAAAAGTATTCTACAAAATGGCAGTCGGTTAAAGAAAAAATATGTGGTTTCCTGCGGTTTTCGTAAATTTTAGGTGCCAAAAACATCGAAGTTTAGACAATATTTAGCTGAGTTTGGCAGGGGCGATAGCGGCACTCATAAGGATTAAGAAAACTTTTTATTAACCGACTTCAAAAAGGAGGAGGTTATGTATTCGACCCGTATGTATGTTTTTTTTTATGTTTGTCCCCTCATAACTCCTCAGCATATGGACCGATTTTGATGATCTTTTTTTTATTCGAAAGGGGGCGGTGCCCCGGTGGTCCCATCCTACACTGCATCAACATTGGCCCATTATTTTGCCCGTTATGGTTAATAATAAAGACAATTGTCACCTAATTATTATTATTTTATGTACGTACGCGCATATCTCCTCAGCATGTTGTGTCAATATATATAAAACTAAAAAGTTAAAAATAAACAAAATTTAAAAAAAAAAAATTAAAACCGACTTCAAAAAAATAAAGTTGCACTAAAAAGTAAAAAATAATTCTTTCCCTTATTTAATCTGCGACTCATATTTTTCAAGTCGGTGCCTCATCATTTGCACTGTGTAAATCTGGCGCCGGCTTAAAAAATATGAGTCGTAGATTAAATAAGGGAAAGAATTATTTTTTACTTTTTAGTGCAACTTTATTTTTTTGAAGTCGGTTTTAATTTTTTTTTATGGTTCAATTTTTTTCTGCTCAATAGGGAAAGCCGCCAGTCTTCGGACGAGTCAGCAGCAAAGAATTGATGGTCGGACGATGGAAAATATATTTAAGAACATCTGTGCAAAATTGTATAAAAATCCATAGAGTTTTACTCGAATCACAGCGTGCACCGTTTCGGAAAACGTGGTTTCGAGAAAAGCGAATTTAAAGTTTCCGGAATGTTTCGATATTTGGAAAAAAAAATGTATAATATTATTCAAAGATGCCTCTATCTTCATTATAAAATTTTGATGGATAAAAGTGTTTTTGTCACTGAGAAATAAATTCCCAAAGATGCGATATTTCTTGACCTGGCCCGTAACTACTTCAATTTCCGTAGGTTCAGACTGGATGCATTTATGTCACTCAACCCTTTGAATAATTTGCATATTCTTCCTAGAATTAGATCCAGTAAACTGAGAATAAGTCGTGCGATCTTCATCCCTAATATCCTGCAGTGAACAGCCTTCCACTGTTTTCTTGATTTCCCAGAATTCTCGCTCCTAACTGCTGCAATTTACGTGCCAGATTGGATTTATTAAGGCCACTGGATCTTCCGCAGAATTCGCTGAATTTATTGCTCTTATTCGTCCTAAAAATAGAGCAGTGTGTCTCGGCTAATACAGTAAGCGGAGAAATAGTCCTTTCTCATTTACGAGTTCCGAAGAACACGCTCCATTATCGCCGGAGCTCCGTCACGTTTCGTCCGCGTTGACGCACGCTGGTTTATCTTCCTTTTTTTTTTTTACCACTTGCGTGACGCAGAACCCTCGGATCGCCGTCGCTCCGCCGCGAATCGATCAGTTTCGCGTATCTACGTCGATACGCGATAACAACAGCCCAATAACAACGCCTACATTTCGCCCGATCGGATATCTGGCTTACCGTTTCCTGTTATGTAAATCGCGATACATTACATAACGGTGAACGGTCGGAACAGGAAACGAGGAGCGGCTAACGCGAACCTAACGCGCGAACTATACGTGCGCTCTGCGCTTCGTTAGCCGTGATTACGTGTCGACCAAGGAGGCTCAGTATTTTTCATGAATTTTCCGGGATATCGGAGTGTCGTCGCTAATAACACAATGCATTTCTTTAAACAAGCAGTTTCAAGCGCCGTTTGAATAATTAGGTATCAATTAGAATTATAGCTTTAAAAATTGAAAAAAACTTAAACATTGTAGGTAATTAATATGATTTCGGCGCAAGGTTCGGTCAATTAATACAAATTTAAAAAGTCGTTTTGCAACTATTCACTCGTCCATGAATTAAAGAGTTTCCGACGTTTCAGTCCAGATTCGGACCTTTATCAAGGAAAGATGTATGTATAAGAATATTGCGTGAACTATTAAATTTATTAGTCGGCGCGTTCAAATAGTAACGACCGACACTTGAGTCGGTTGGAAGATGACTCCAGATGACTTTTTAAATTTGTATTAATTGACCGAACCTTGCGCCGAAATCATATTAATTTAGTCAATACGGTCGATATTAAAATTAAAAAAAAAAATTGTAGGTAATTGATTATTTGAATATTTTTACTGCTCAGAAATTTCTGTCTGACGCTTAGAGCATTCTGGTCTTCGTGTGAAACACAGAGGCTCTGTATTTTTCATTCATTTTCCAGGATATTCGAGTATAGTCACTAATATTAAAAAATATCCCAATTTTCAAAACACTGTAACACTCCTCTATTGAACAACTGCATCATTGAATAAAAGATCGATGCTCGCAAAGGGTGGCACTGCCCTCACCCTTAAGCTCATCAATTTCAGCTTCAGAACTCGAGCACCCCATTGAACATTCCAACCGAATACTTCACCACCCCAATGCCTCCGAATTCCCGTCCTCCGCTTGGAACACTAATCAGGAATCAGCATTAGAGTACCGACTCGAAAATGGAAGACGAGAAATAGGAACAGAGCAAAGTGCAAAATGGGTGCATGCCACAGACGGGCAATGAATTATTTGAGATAAAAAATTTCGTTTAAATGAAATTATTTGAAATAAATATTTGCGCACGAAATTATTATTTCAAATAATTCTTCGCCCATCTCTGTTGCATACACTCGGCCATCCATGCGCGGCGGACCGTCGCCAACTATCACCGCTTTATCTGCCCGGCCGGTCTCGACTTTCCAGGGGCAAGCGACCACCCCTCGGTATCGTCCATGCCAGACCGCGGATTATTCTTCGAGACGCTTCTTTTTACCGCCGCCACGTGTGAGACTTGTGTTACTATCTCGGGCAGACGGGTCCACGGGGCAGCCGGCGCATTCGACTTGGCCTCTTGGATTACAGTTCTTCAAACTCTCCTCGCTCTCTCCCTCGTCACACGGAATCTGCTTTCAGTCGCAGGGCAGTTCCGTTCGTTAGCGGGAAGCCGGGGGTAGGAATTGGGATTCCCGGAGCTGGGCTCAGGAGTTGGGAGCAGATGAGGACTTAAGCCTCGCTTTCTGGACTGTTCCGAGGGAAATTCCGGGCGTGAATGTTTCGAGTAGCTCGAATAATCTGAATGTAAATATAATTTGGGGAGGAAGTTTTAAGCAGTGGTAGGCATTGCAGGGTGTGTATAAATCGACAGGTTCATTTCAGTTTCGTTAAGTAAATATTTTATTGTAAAATGAAGCTTCGTGATTTCTGCGTTGTAACAGTTGGATGTGGAAGTTTGGGAAATTAGCCACTGCGATATAAAACATAACTAGTTAATTCAGAGTGGTGAATTGAGTTGCCTTAGCTCGACTTTCTAGCTGTGTGGTAAATATTTAATTGTAGGAGTCGAGGACTAGTGAATTTAAAAAAGTGCAAAAACACCTATGCTTTTTGGTAATCTATTTTAATTATAGAAATCATATCTCCACCATCGTTGCTCGCGTTTCGCAGTGATAGAGGCACTGAGGCGTGCCCGCAGTTACATCACTATAGCATTACACATCACGCATTGTCTACTTCAGGCATCTTGAATTATCCTCTGCGCGATACACTGACAGCTCACTCGAGTGTAAAAATGCTCCTTCCATCAAATCCCACACATTTGTTCTTTCGCTTGGCCAAGATATTATTTCGAGACTCCTGCGAAGATAAGTCATGTACATAAACATTGTCGATTCACATCAATTTCCCTTGAGTACTAACATTTCAGTTTTATTGTCAATAAATTATATTTTCTAATTTAGAGCAGTAAATTGAGCTCTAAATTCAGAATAAACCTGGCAATAACACCGGTTTAGATTTCAGATAATCATTTGTAGAATAATGCTTTAGATTTCAACAAAAACGATTGTTAAGGGAGCGCGGAAAATAACTTCTTTTTTTTTAAATAGAGGTAGAATTGGCGAAGTGTAATTGTTTTTAATAATACATCTGCATTACGCTGTCCAGCGTATCAACTTCGCGTTTGACTTATTGCTAGTTGGTCGACGTGCTGGCGAGCAGTGGCATGCAGAATTTTCTTCAAATTGCTTTCAATTGCCGACACATTAGCCGGCCTTGACGTTTATTGCTTGGCGCCGTAACATTAACATCGTTACGCGATCTTTACGCAGAGCCTGTCTCTCGGTTTCCTCTTTTTACCCTCCATCAACGCTCGCTGAAGAAGTCTCGTTTCTTTGCTCCCTCTGGATAATATTCAGCGCTATACCCTTGTGCTCGGGTTGCAATTTAATGGCGCAGGTGCTCGAGGCTGGCGGGAAGTAATAATATCAACTATAACTTAGTAGGTGGAATTAGAAAATAATATTGTAAGTTATATACCGTTAAGGAACTAGTTCTTGATCAGGCACTAATTTTTTTATCAGTTCATGAAATAAACCGTTCTTTTGAGTTTATGTCAATAAATAATTGTTTGAAATAATTACTAACATAAAAATTGATAATTCAAAAATATATGTGTTGTCTATGAAAGCAGTTAGTATTGTTGGTTTTAGATGATTAAAAACTAGTTCCTAGTCACCTTATTATTCCATACCTCATAAGTATTTAAATTATATATTTATTTTCAACTTTTCAAAATTTTTCCTTGAAGTTTAAACATTAATTCAACTTTTAGTATAAAAAGAGTCTATGGTTTAATGTTTTATTAGGTTAAAAATAAATATTAAAGCGGGAAACCTTCTAAACTGATCAGAAACTAGTTCCTTAACGGTAGCATATTCTATTCAGCAGCAATTCGTTCCGTTGCTGTTGATGTCAGTGAGAAGGGCCAGAAATAGAATTCTTCGGGAGAAACAAAATATGTTTTCGAGGACAGTTGCTGAGATCATCCTTATTTATATCAATTGGGCTATGCGTTTTTTTGTTAACACCATACAGCGAAAGACGTCAGGACGGTTCGGAGACCTGTTGGATGAAGTCAGCTACTAGGAATGAGCACGGTGTAAATCGATTTCACCTTACTTTGAGGAACTAATTGCTGGAAAAGTGGATTTTCACGGAAGATGACAGAAATATGAGGGTAACTTAATTTCCCTACTCCCTGGTATTCTCAGGAGCTTGAATATTTACTACCCTCGTTAATAATAAATTCATTTTAACGGACGATGCAGTGATTCATTATCGAGGCTACCTAAATATTCGAAGTTTCAAGGGCTGCTTCATCCCTTAACATCGAGATCGGGCAAAAATAGGAAAATACGTGTCTAATAGATTTCCGTGCTTAACAACATATTTCCAGAACAAAAATCGGCACTGGACACCGCGATGGTGTCCCTTGTCAGAGGTTCAGCGGGTACCCTAGTTTGACCGCCCGTTTTCAACGCTATTTTCGGGAATTTATTCAACGAAAACTATCAGTTTATACTGCACGGTGTTTTGCCTGCGTATTAATGTATGTTTGAAGTGAATCGCAGAATTTTTTTAGCGTTTTTATTAAGATGAAATAAATTTAAAAAAATGTTTGCTTGTCGGGCGCACGCGTAGCAGCTGTCCCCGTCGTCGAAGATTAAGAAACCAAAGTTCAGTTTCGAGCTTAGAAATGTGACAATGACCGGTACCTCAGTCATCGCAAAAGACAAAAATAAAAAAAACACCCCGTACCTCGCCAGCATTCCCAAACAGAATTCCGATCACGCGCTCGAAAATCGCCTACGCCCAGATTGCATCCGACACCACTCCTAAAACCCTCGCACCCATCTTTGTTCGCACAAACGAAATTCGGTTGTTTTATCGACGAACCGGGGCGACCGGGGAATTCGAATTTCACGGTCGGCGAGCCGAGCACGCGCTCCCGCGCTTCTTTCGCCCGCGAAGGGCGCGATAAACTCCTTCGGAGCGGAAAGCCTAGGATGCAACGCGTATCCTGAAGGGAAACGCGAATGAATGCGAGCAATGCGCCCCCCGTGGAATCTTTTATGACCGAAAAAGCCTTGCCCCGCCTGTAACACCGACACAAATCGAGCAAGGAGACGTGACGTGGGTGCAGCGGAACGGGCAGAAAGGGAGCATCGAAACCCTTGCACCCTTGGAGATCAAAAGAGGCCTGCCAGAAATTTGTCTTCTTCGGGAGGCCAAAGTATCTGGAAGATATTGTTCTGAGACCTCGCAGTGCGAGGTCTTGTGCTCGGCGAGTGTTTTGCGAAAGAACCCGAACAGATGTTTAAAATGATTCAAAAAGGACCCGAGTAGTTATTTAAAAGGGCTAAAAAAAATACCCAAAAAGGACTCGGAAAGAACTAAAAAAAAAAAAAAACACCGAAAGGGAGTCAAAAACCCCGAAGGGAACTCGTAAGGGACTAAAAAGGACCAAAGTAGGTGTTTAAAAGGGCTAAAAAAAAATAGTTTTTAAAGGGCTACAAAATACCCAAATAGTTATTTAAAGGGGCTCAAGCGAGGCCCAAGTAGTCGTTTAAAGGGGCGCAAAAAGGCACCAATAGGACTCCAAAATCCTGATGAGCCTCGAAAGGGACTAAAAAATTACCGGAATGGGACTCGAAAAGGGCTAAAAACGACCCGAATAGGTGTTTAACCCTCTAGGGACGAGTGGGACTCCAGAGTCCCATTCAGATTAACACATTTTTATTTACGTTCCATTAATAAGATCGAGATTTTATCGGTATAGTGACCTTTAGTAGGCAGAGAAGAAACTGTTGTACCATCGGAACCAGAAATTAAACTTTTTTTTGTTATAAACAAATTAAAAAAAAAAATTAAACAAAAAAAAAATTAACGAGTAGCTTCCAAATCCGAAGTATAAAATAGACTATTTTAACGCTCAAAAAAATTCTACGTTAAGTTTAAAACATCCCCGTCCCTAGACGGTTAAAAGGCCTAAAAAAGGACCCGAATAGGATTAAATGAAAGGACTCAAAGCAGGACCCGAGCAGGAAGGACTTGAAGGCTCAAAAGGGACTAGGACTCAAATAATCCAACTACCCTTGTTAAACGATCAAGCAGCAAAGTTTCCTTCGACAATTTTTAGCACACAGACGAACAGAAATTCCTCCCACCATCTATCAGCAGTTTGGATCAGGGCAGGTTCACTGCACCTCGCGCGGCGGAGCGCAACCCGAGTGCGTTTTGTAAAGCGATCCGCGTCAGCCTACCGGCAGGCCACCTACGTCGCCGTGGAATCAATTTATGGTAACATTGTGTCGTACTCGAAACACACGGAAACACGAGATAAGATTTTTCCCTCCCACACACCCCCGAGCCGGCGGCACGGAGAGATTAAAATTTCAGGTCAACGAAGCGCTCGAGGACGCGTTCCGCACGACAAAACGCACCTGCGCCGCCCCTCTCAGGGGGTTTCAGACAAAAGAACCTCTTCGAAAATAGACCGCCACTCTCGCTTTCACGCGCCCTCGCGGCTTTTCCTCCTCTCTGCCTCTTTTCAATCCGCGCCGCTCCTCGCGCGTCGGAGCCTGTTGCTCGTCCAACTTTCTTCTGCCTTCGTGGTGCACTTTCGCCTTTGGATAAGGGTTTGAAATGAATTCAGTTGGAAAAGAGACAGTGTGCTTAAGGGACTACACCGACTTTCAGAGTTGAATTAAAAAATTATTTAAATAACGGATCGAATAAGAGTCTTTTTAACTTTAGATTATTCGACGAATAAAGATAATTTTGTTATTAGACGAATAATTTCTTCAACTTTCGTACGTTATTTGAAAATTTTATTTAATTAAAAACTTTGCCCATCTCTGCCACCTTGACGGTTTCGAAAAATTGAAATTTTTCTCTCTCCGTGAAATAACAGTTTGGACCTTTAAGGGGTAACACCACTGTAAATTTTTCGGAAAATTGATTTTTTTTTATTTGCTTAAAAGATGCTTTGAACCTTTTAGAATATGGGGCAAAAACTGTATTACTTGGAACAAATTTGTTTCCTTGAAATTTCGAGCTCTTCCCCAAGCGCATCGGACTGCTTCGAAACGACTATCGGCGTTAAACGCGTTTTTCTCGAAACACGATTTTTCAACACGGCACGCAGCATAACTCCAACAATTTTCATTCTTTTCATTCGAACTTTTAATAATATCTTTAAAATAACATTTTCAAGAGAAATACGTACGGGATTTTCGATAAGTTAATTTAAACATTACTTATTAACAAATGACTGCCCTCTTTTTATAGAAAGTTGAACGTTTTTCATTCAAATGCTCACCAATCACACAAAAATCAATATTTTTAAAATCCCCTACGTATTTCTCTAGCTATAAACATGTAGATTTAAGTCATATTTTTTTTTTTTAAATTCAAATTTGCACCAGCTACACTGCGTGCCGCAGAGCGCTAAAACTTCAACATGCCTCACGAGAATGGCTTCAGTGCCGCCATTTTGTAATATTTCTCAATAACTTTTTTTTTTTAATAACAAAATATGTGCTTAATAACTTCCTCCAGTATAGTTATTCTATTACCTTTCCTTCCATCCAAGAGAAATTGCCAAAAAAACGCTATTTTTCAAGCTGTTACAGTGGTGTTACCCCTTAAGAATAATATGGAAGGTCCCCTCGGAAAGTTCGTTGTAATAACAAAGATACGACCCAGAAACTGGAACGCTTTAAATCTTCAAACGCGTTTTTCTCGAAACTGCATTTTTCGATCCTGGTGTCAGTAATAACTCAAAAGCCGTTCAACTAATTTTACTGAAATTTGGTACACGTACTCTCAACTACCTTATCTACCGTATGACGTACGATTTTTTTTCATTTAGTTCTCCAGATATTGAAAAACATTTCTACAAAAACCCCCTTTTTCTAAAAATGCTAGAATTTCTACCATTTTTGACATTCAAAAACTCCGCGCGTCATACGATGGAGAGTACCTTTCGAAATAAGAAGACCGCTGAACTTTTGATTTTCAGTTACTGTGGAAGTCGGAACCACTGACACCAGCGATGGGGATAATGTCACTGTTTCCGTTATAAATAAATATAGACATTTAAGAAAAAAAATTCTTTAAAGTTCAGGAAATGCTTTATACATGGTGAAAAGGTCAGTTCACCTGGGCGTGCACATTTCTTGTAAAAAATTCAGGAAAATACCGCTCGCTTTGAGCCAATGTGGTGTAACCCCTTGAGGGGGTGAAGTATTCTACACAGTATCGAGGGAAGATGTGGTATATCCCACTTAGAAATCAATGAAAAATGTTAATGGGTGTGCTGGTGACAAATTTTTTAATCTCGCCATAACTTCATTTTGAAGAATGGACAAACGAAAATGTTGATGGGACAAATATGGACAAATCGTGGGCAAACGAAGACTATTTCCATTTTATAAAAATTTGCACAGGAGGCGCCAAATTCACAGACCTTATTTTTATATCTGATGTTTGTAGCGATGGAAAAGAGTTGAACTAAAGTAGGTTATTAAAGTTGAGTAAAGAATTATAGTTCCTTGTAGAGGCAGTTTAAATTGAGTCTCTTTATAAGTGTCTCCCAGGTGCAGGAAACTGTTAACCGGTTAACTGGGACGGTCCTTTTCACTATTCGGGCCCAAACTGGTACCATCGAATAATTAAGTGAACCACACAAAATTTGGTATACAGGGGTTTTTTGAGTCGCTGAACCGATTCCGGGGTAATTTTTTTCATCTGACACCCCCAACCCCTAAAAAAATAGAATTTAGGGGTGAGCTTGTCAATTCTTTACTAAACCTTTTTTTATTTGTGAAGTTTTCTTGTCTTTAATTCGATTGCAGCAGTTACTTTTTTCAATGCCACACCCAACCCCTGAAAAATAAGGGTATAGGGGTTTAATTTTTTAGTTTTTTTATTTTCTACGAAAAAGTTTCGAATAATTTTATACCTGAAATCTTCATCCATAAATTCCACCGCAAGTGCTTTTTTTTGATCCGCGATCCCAAAAACCCCTATATACAATTTTTCTATATCCCGATAGTATTTCAATATTTGGCGGCCATTTTGGTTCGCCATTTTGAATTTTACAATTCCAATGCCAAATTCAGATTCAGCGACCCCAAAAACCCCTATATACAATTTTTCTATATCCCGATAGTATTTTAATATTTGTCAGCCAATTTGGTTCGGCCATTTTGAGTCTGCCATATTGAATTTTACAATTCCGATGCGAAATTCAGATTCAGCGACCCCAAAAACCATTACATACCAAGTTTCATTCAAATCGATTGAAAAACAAAAAAGTTATTCCATTTGATCCTATAGGTATGATACATTGCCAGTGTTCGCACCGACACGCGCGTGAAAATTCGATTATTTCTTTCGGGGTTGTAAGGCCTGATTCACTTTACAGAACGCGTGTAGCCGGTCGATTGTATCACTTGCCAAATTAATATTAAGTGACTGTTTTAAAGTACGATTTGAATAGACTCTCATCCGTGCGATGATCAGAACTTGAGAATGATCTTAGTTCGTGCTTGTGGTCCGAACGATGACCTGATCAAGCAGACGAACCTTGCTTGTAGAGCGCTGATTGAATTCTGCCTTGTCCACCTTTTCGATGTCAAAGGTAGACAAGGCATCGGAATTTGGGAGGTGCCAAAAATGTCTGATTGGTCCCGCTTTCCTTGAAGAGGAGGAACCTTCCCTCTGCGATTTCGGTGGTGGAGGAGGAACCTTCTCCCTCTTGGTGACGTAGCGGTGGAAAAACCCGACAGCGGACTACCAAACCTCGCCAAGTTGATCGGCTGGAGCGTCTCGTTAGGGTCGCGGTTTATGACCGTATTGTCTCACGAGGCAGCGGTGGTCGACGGTATATGCCGGTTCGAAGTTACCGTATACCACCAGCTGCCAGAGCAATCAAAGGATTTTCTCAGAACAAGGACGGTCAAGGTGTCCAAAAAAATGGCACGATGTCGATTGCCGCCTATTAGACATCTGACAGGCAAATGTTCCCCGAAACGCGTTGAAGGTAAACAATTGCCGGGTAATAAATATCTTTGAATTTCCGCCTCGCTCTGAGCCCCCTTTTGTTCTCGTAAGACGGAACAGCCAGAATTGGCCAGATTTTTGTTTGATCATATATGATACATTGCCAGTTAACCGGTTAAGCGGTTAGCTCGTGAATTTCTCGGAAAGAATCTCGAATTATAATCAAAATAATCATATAAAGAAAGAATATTTTTGAATCGAGATTTGTCGACAGAACTCTTGAATTTTGCCCAAGAAATATAAGTTTTAGAAACATCTACCGTTAAGGAACTAGTTTCTGATCAGTTTAGAAGGTTTCCCGCTTTAATATTTATTTTTAACCTAATAAAACATTAAACCATAGACTTTTTTTTATACTAAAAGTTGAATTAATGTTTAAACTTCAAGGAAAAATTTTAAAAAGTTGAAAATAAATATATAATTTAAATACTTATAAGGTATGGAATAATAAGGTGACTAGGAACTAGTTTTTAATCATCTAAAACTAACAATACTAACTGCTTTCACAGACAACACATATATTTTTGAATTATCAATTTTTATGTTAGTAATTATTTCAAACAATTATTTATTGACATAAACTCAAAAGAACGGTTTATTTCATGAACTGATAAAAAATTAGTGCCTGATCAAGAACTAGTTCCTTAACGGTACCCTCGTCAATGTATCATAAAGATCTCAAGCAGAATGTTCTCTTCGTTTCAGTATTTCAAATTGCGCGTTGGAGTGTGGCGTCTAAAAATCAAATTACAAACGATCCACTCGAGCTGATAAACGCAGAATTATTTCAGCAGCGTCGGCCACCCTCGAGGGCTCTTTCTTCGCCGACAGACACAACCCATGTGGATGATGTTTCACGCGCAAACAGTTTTGTTCTCGTCATCCGAGACTGCGTTGTTGTGCAAACACCGCGATAAAGAGCCGACAGACGTGCCTGCTCTCTTTGATTGGATGTCGAGCGTGCGACCTTGCCGTTCGCGACTTCTCTGGAACGAAAATCAACCTTAGAATTACACTGGGGCATTTTTAGAGCGTATCTGACACTGAAATTTCAATTATGATAAATTCTTTTGTGTTCCTCTGTAGGTATATTTAGAAAAGATATTTACAGCATGTGGTTTTCGTTTGCAGTAAGAAAAACGAAATTTGGGGGTGAAAGCTTGACGTTCTAGCGCAGTGTTTCCCAACCTTTTTTCAGTCGCGATCCCTTTCTATAATATTCAAATAACTCACCCCCATGTAAGGTGAGGTAAATAATTCCTCCCTTTGATTTACGAAAAATGAATCATTAATAAAATATGGCAACGTAAGTATATTAAGTAAGGGTTGAAAATCGTCAACTAAATATAACCGCGGCGACTCCCCAGGTAACACTTCGCGACCAACAGGATGGGAATCACTGTTCTAGCGTCTATTGACACGGTTGTAGAGAAGATTTAAAATTTCTGGGGTCGTCTGCGACCCCACAGTGTCGTTTTAAGGTCGGTGACCATTTTGTCTGCTGACCTCCGATGACTTGTTCGATCCAGACGCTGTGGATGGAAAAGGGGGTAGGGTTCCTGCACACTCACTCTTTCGTTCTTTTATTACATGTACAGTTCTCTTTTTGCCACCCCTCGCGACTTTTTGCCCCCTTTTACCACCTTCGATTCTTTTCGCGTTTAACCTTTTTAGTGATGGGAGCTTATTATTATTTATTCAAACGGGACAGGTCGTTAGTTTACAAATTGAACAGGTTGTAATTATTGTATGAGGCATTTCCTATAAAAACCGGATTCTGTGATTTATGACTTGTGGAGTCGTAGGGAAGGTTATCGATTTACGAATTGAAATTGTATCTGTTCAAAAGGTAGACTTTATTAATTTCTTGGTTTCATTTGTGGAAATTATACAATTAATATTAGTCTGCTAAATTGGACACATTCTTCGTTTCCACGAATTAAAGAAGTTAATGGAAACACAATTATTGTTAGTATCGAGAGTACAAATTAATGGCTATTATTCTCATTCATTATTTCCATTTATGGGGGCATTGGAAATTGTTTCTCGATGCATAATTGGGATAATTAATTCCCCAATATGGAAACGTTCGAATTATCATGGAAAAGTACAGGTTCCCCAAACATCTGTTGCACATCACGGCCGCATATATCACCTCGTATCGACGTGTGGCGCGAAAATTACCACCTCGTTGATAATTACATTCTTCATTACACGGCCCGTTTGTTGTCGTCGTTCTGCGTTTCCGCTAGCGCCTCGCAGAGTCACAAACTCAATTTCTAGAAACTCTTTCGGTACTTAGTGAGTTAAATATTCAAATCTTTCATTAATCCAACAAATCTCAAAATATGTATTTTTGTTTCACGTGGGTATCCACGAGAGAGAGGGAGAGAAGAAATTTTTAATTTCTGCTAATGCAATGTGCTTCTATTAATAATAGCAAGCGCACATGCCAAAATTTGAATGAAAAATTGCGTAAATTGTGAGATGCATTATTTTTAGCCGAAGTTGCTTGAAATTGTTTTGTAATTTTCACACCAAATATCTGATAATTAATTGCTAAGTGATGGCTTTGTCAGTTATGAAGTTCTCTTTAGTGCTCTTTTTAGTGCTTTTTTAAATTACGCAGTTTGGGTACCTCGTTCTAAAAATTTTATACCGAAATCTACATTTGAAGAATTATTTCACAGAAGATAGTCGTAAATCTGGGTTTTATTTAGCAGTAACATACTGACAGCAAATTGTTATTTTTTGCCTCCGTGTAAGATCGTTGAATGAAGTTTAATCCTTGAAGTTCCTTATAAAAAATTTGATGGAAGTATTTTGGTCTGTGCAAAAAATAATTTTATTCCCATAATATTTTGTACATTATATTATCCACCGCTATGTTTTGAGGCTTCGCTAAAAATCGACCACGGAAAATACGATTCATGCGGAAGTTTGCCTATTTACGCCAGGCTAATTAACGTTCCTGCAATTTCGGCTTAAACACCGAAAGTTTCTGAATAATGCGATCGATAATTAATATGCAGAGCCACGAGGAAGTTTGAGGATGCTCGTAAATATTGGAGCATGTAAAAAATTGAACGCGACTTGAAGTACTTACCACCACGTCAGAGTAAATTCTCTCTTTTTTTTTTCTTATTTTTGAATCTACAACTTGTGACGCGTTGAAGTAGCGAGCTCAACAGGTTAAATCTGAATAGTAAATATGCGCGTATATATCTCGAGTATGAAACATTTTTTCGATTTATATCTCGGCTATGAAATATTTTTCGATTTATATCTCGAGTAGGGAACATTTTTCTTGGTCTGAATATTTTAAAAACCTTAATTTGTTTTAAAAAGCTATCTATTTAATTTAAATAAATCGAGACCATTTTTCCATCCGTGTAATTTATTAACAAGAGGGCTTATTTTTGCATTTGTATTTTTCTGTTCTTTTTTCCACTTGCATAATTTTGTGAACGGAAATTTGCTTCTTTTATATTTGCGTATTCATTTTCTTGCTTCGGGCACGGGCTTCAGATTTGTCTCAAGTTGTTTTTTTTTTTTAGAAAAACACCCTCGTATAGAAGAATAATAAACTTTTGTTAAAATGTATAAAAATAACCTTAACCCCTTCGTGTCAGAAAAACGAGAAATGAAAGGAATTTTCTATCGAATTTGCTAAGACTAATTTGTTCCTCAATCTCCTATAAAAAAAAACCAAAAAGTATAAACTACTGCACAAAAATAGAAAAAAATTCCTCCACAACCAAATAATACGTCTAAATACAACGAAACTATTAGGTCGCTGCAAAAGTTCGTTCGCTCACTGTTAGCTGATGTTACGTACACGGAAATGTCTTTTTTTACTACACCTACTTGTACTATTACCAGAAAAGTGGCGAAAGGTCATAGACAGCCGAGGAGAATACATCAATTAAAAAAAAACCAGTAACATATTTTCACTTCAACAAAAACATCGGTTCAACAAAGCAAAACGAACTTTTGCACCTGGTTTAGGACGTTGCAAACGGCGATTTTTAAGAATCCTTTTCTCAACAAATATAAAGCGAATCTTTCCAAAGCGTTAATGGTGTTTTCCTCTACATTCGGACAACGATGAAAATTTTTTGTCAGAATAATTCATGAAACCAGGTTCCCCGCTTAACCGCACAGTACACACGTGTGAACAGTTCTCAAAATATTGAAATAGATTCAAGTAACTATGACACGTAGTATTAAAAAGATATTTGTCCAGCATTTCCTTCTATTATAAATACTTTTCATAATAAAGATTAAGTGCAATAAATTGCGCACATTCTAAAGCTATATTTTTTTTTTTCAAAATATCCTCGAGAAAGGCCTGTGAGGCCCAACGTGTAGCAATGATGTAATTTTAATTTACCCGTACACCGTAGGGTTAAACGTTCGATCTTCTGGAGCGCAGACACAGTGACCCGATTTTTCCGCCTGCAATTTAACTGTTACCCGAGTGATCCTCCGCCAGCCTCGCCTACGTCAAAGAGAAAGTGTTACGCGACACATCCGCAAAACGAGAAGTGTACGGGAAACGCATTCCCCGTGCGAGCACCCAGCTCATCCCCCGGCCAAGTCGCCCCCAGCGCACGGAACCGCCGAGATCCACGAATGCCTCGGGCGCGATTAAATTTAGCCATAATCACGGGCGCTCGATAAGCGATCGGCGGGGACGTGACGTCGCGATTACACGGAAATAACGTCCGCGAAAGGCCGCCGTTTATAATTAACCCGATCGATGCACGTGTAGACATTAGTTAGCGGCGGAGCTGCGCGGCCGAAAAGGGAGCAAAGAAGCGCGGAGGGGCGCCCGGTAATCTGTTAATTAACGACGCCGCTCTCTCTCTCTCTCTCTCTCTCTCTCTCTCTCTCTCTCTCTCTCTCTCCAGGGCGAGTCGATAACGCCGCGGGGACTTCTCCGGCGAGCAGAGGCGGCCGCCGCGGTTTTCGCGCACCGTGAAATTCGCGTGGCCATCTCGGAACCTGTTGAACGGGTTCCTTATTTTTAACTGGCTCCACTTGTCTCGCTTTAATAGCACCCGGCGAGCCCCTCTGCCCAGCCCCCCTCGTCTTTTTCTGCCCGCGCGTCTGAATGCGTGGTTTATGAATCGGGGAACGTGTGATTAAGTGGCGACCAGCCTCTTGGAACGTCAAAGTTCTGGCCCGAGGTGGTCGTTAGTGGAAGCTTGGGAAGATGCAAGGTTCCGAGGTGATTGGATGCTCTTTGTCCGGACGGGAAATGAATTTAACAGTCTGCAGCTGTATAAACTTAATCACTAGTGGAGGGAACACCTCGACCGGCGTCGACGTGCTTTCGCGCCGGTGTTTCTTGCAATTTATTGAAGCTATCGAATATTTCTTTTGGAAACACACCAAGCAGGTAGTTTGCTTCCTCCGCTCTGTGCGAAAGTTTCTCGGCAGAGGTGCCTTTTGGGAAGGTTTGACCGATTAAGGCAGGATACCACCTTTGACTGCGATTTTGGAGGCGTTTTTCATGAATATTTTTTGCATACAAAGAATGCGCAGAAACAAAATCGGTTTCAGTCATTCATTAATGCAACTTTAATCTGTAATTACACATTTTTTGAAACTGACAAAGTGAAAAATAATCTCTTGTAGGTGGCGCCAAAATACACTCCTTTGGAGGAACATCGTTAGACGGCGTGTGAAATTCCGCTTTGTACGTGGCTCTTAGAAAAAAAACCAAAGAATGTTCCTATTAACAACAATATTTTTCAATGATGTACGTAGGGATTTTACGAAATTTCGATTTTTAAGAAAATGGCGGCCATTTGAACAAAAAGGTCAATTTTTTAGGGTAAAAAAGTTTGAAGAAGTTTATAAAATTGCGCACCAAAAGAAAAATAACAACGCTACAGCAAAAGTCCTACGTACATCGTTAGATTACACCAATCGGAAGAATTGTGCAAAGTTTCAAGTCAATCGGATGAAAATTATAGGAGTAATCTGACACGCTGATTTGGAAAACATCGTTTCGAGAAAAACGCGTTTAAAGTTTTATATAGATTTATATATCTGCTCCAATCCGGTTTTTACACAAGAAAAAGGTTCCGGCCACCTTTCTAATGAATGAATTTCGATTCTATACACTTGAAAGAGTCCTTTGAGAACAAAAAAATTTTCAATTTTTTTTAAGTGCGAAGGTGGTATCCTGCCTTAAGGGGTCTCCCTTATATACTCCTGGAATATAGGGCAACATTTGGGAATTTTTTTGAAGGAAATGTACTTGATATCGCAGTTTCAAACTTTGGAGTATTTATTCAGTTACATTTGGGCAATGTACTTACATTTTTTGAAGCATTAGTGATAATTATATTTTATGTTCGAAGGATTACAACGAGGAGCTCGCAAATAAATGGCGATCATGATCCCGGCTGTCATGGTCATCTGAAACAAAAAACACAGTTATTTTCTTAATCTATATGAACGTAGCTAGGGTTTGAACTAGAACGAAAATAGAAAATCACAAAATACAAAAATGGCAGCACTTTAAAGAAAAGCTTTCATTTCGCGGCAAAACAGTGATCAGTTTTTTGAGCTGCGAAATTCGAATTTTGCATATAATGACTTCATTCTAGTTCAGGTTGTAACAGAACACGCAGTGATTATATATGTTAAGTTTTAAGTCGTTTGATTGAGTAGTTTTTGAGATATCCTGATCGCCGCGCCAAAAAAGTCGTTTCGAGGAAAATGCGTTTAAATAATCAAAAAACCATTTATCAAATAATAAATCATACTTACAATTAGTCTCCAATGCCTGGCCCATAGAGAACACCTTCCTCTTCTTCATATAATTCTTGTAAATTCAGAAAACGCAAAAAAACAAAAAATCGATTTTTTTAAACCGTCACACTAGGGAGACCCCTTAAGGGGCAGTTACGGAACCTTGTGTCACTTAAGGGACACTTGACAATAAGGCAAATTTGGGGAATTTTTTAAAAGAAAAGTATCGAGTATTATAATTCCACACTTCGTGCGTTTATTAATTGACATTCGGAGAATGTGCTGGAATTTTTTTTTATGCAATAATAATAATTTTGTTCAAAGTTACAGTGGTAGATGTGGAATGTCCCTATTATTATTGCACAAAAAAAATGAGCTCGTTCTTCGAATGTCAATTGGAATTACAATACTCGATACTTTTCTTTTAAAAAAATCCCCAAAATTGGGGGCTACTCGAGTGACTCTCCTTAAAGTGTTAATTCGGATAGGCACTGATCTTCTGCTTTTCAATCTAGCCACGATTGCCCCGCGAAATGCTTTTTGTGGAAACTTGTTTTGACTAAACAATTTTCTGATTTCAGGTAAGCAGCCCCCTTGAGATATGGATATTTAAGGCACCGCGGGCTGGACCACGCCGTCTGGTAAATATAAACACGAGTTTGGGGTAGTCGCAAATATTCTCCCTCGTCAGGATCCCGATTTTATCATTTCTGGCTGTTAAACTTTGGCGCGACGTGTCGCGGAACATTTTGTTGGGGAGGCTGCAAGGTGGGCCGGTCTGGTTCGATTGTATCGGCGCAGGTTTTCTGCGAAGAGCAGGACGAGTGCTCCACCCCTGGCTCGATGAAAAAGATATTCGATGCCAGACGGGTGGACGACCGGTGTCACTGACCTTGCTTAACGATCGCCGATGTCTGTGGTGCCCCGTCAAGCTCGATCCCATAGGGGAGGACCTAATGCTGTTAGCAGTCGAATTTGGGGAGAGATAATTGCGTTTCAGAGCATAATGGCGAAACAAGTACTCTGTAGCTTGCTCGTCGACGAAATCCCTGGCAAATATCGATTGCAATGGGCAACAGTAACTTGACGGTCGTTGATAAAAAAATAACATTTTATTAATTAGTATAATTAAAGATCACAGAACATCGATGTATTAATGTGATCATGTGTTGCAATTAGGAGAATAATCTCGAACGATATCAAAGGAACTGGCAAGTCTCACGGTAAGAACTCTGTTCTATGGATTCTCTTGTACCCCTCGAAATTATCCTTTAATTACAAGGATTTATAACACATTTACTATAAGCTACTCGAAAGAAAACATCGCGAAATCCAAAGAGAAAAACGTATGTAAAAGCATATCGAGCGAAGCAAAATTCGCTATAATATATAATATCAGAGAAACTTGGATTTATTTATTTATTTATTTACTGTTTGTAAACGGGAAAGAGATCCCTTTAGTGTACAGGAGTGAGAGGGTGCATGTTATAAAATAATTTGAGTGAGAAGCACCAGTAATCGAATCAATCGCAAACAGTAAAGTGTAAGAGCTAAAAATAGAGAAAAGACGAAGGATATCACAGTACATTATTTAGAATATTCAGATGACGTTTGAGTGCAGAATGAGATATGGTGAAAATATCAAAAAAGCTAGTATACTTATTAGCTACTTCACAAATACGATTTATTGGATCAGAGTAGCCAAAATTCGACTTATAAGAAGTCGTGTAAAACAGTCTGGCATGTACGTAGGACTTTTGCTGTAGCGTTGTTATTTTTCTTTTGGTGCGCAATTTTATAAATTTTTTTAAACTTTTTTACCCTAAAAAATTGACCTTTTCGCTAAAATGGCCGCCATTTTCTTAAAAATCGAAATTTCGTAAAATCCCTACGTACAGCATTGAACAATATTGTTGTTAATAGGGACATTCTTTGGTTTCTTTTCTAAGAGCCACGTACAGAGCGGAATTTGACACGCCGTCTAACGATGTTTCTCCAAAGGAGTGTATTTTGGCGCCACCTACAAGAGATTATTTTTTACTTTTTCAGTTTCAAAAAATGTGTAATTACAGATTAAAGTTACATTAATGAATGACTGAACCCGATTTTGTTTCTGCGCATTCTTTGTATGCAAAAAAAATTCATGAAAAACGCCTCCAAAATCGCAGTCAAAGGTGGTATCCTGCCTTAACTAGACCATTGACGATCTTGTGAATAAAAAGTAAATCAGATCCAATTCTGCGTATCTGTAAAGTAGGAATATTAAAAGATTGCATGAGTGGTACATAGTTATGATCGCGCCTGGCCATACGTTGACCAGTTTTATACGCAGCATATCTCAGGAATCTATGTTGTATCTTCTCCAGGAGATAAATATATTTGGAATGCTGGGGTGACCAGATAGTAGAGGTATATTCAAGTCGTGATCTAACAAGGGAGAAATACAAGAGTTTGAGGGAACACAGATTCCTGAAATCGGCTGTATTACGCATAACGAAACCTGACATCCTCGCGGCATCCTTAGCGACATTACGATAGTGATTAGAGAAGTTGAGTAATGAGGTAAAGCGGACCCCTAAATCAGAAATTTCAGAGACACGAGTAAGCGCTGAATTATTCAGACTACTCGAAGGATATCGGATATCTTTTCCTAGAAGATCGCATGACGTAACATTTATCCGCGTTTACATTAAAAATATTTCCGTTCAAAATTCCACCGAGCACACTGTGATTACAAAAATTACAAAAGAGGTTTACCCTCGCACACCTAATCTTCACATATAAAGCAGAAAGTTTATATGTTTGTCTGTCTTCTCACAAAAAATGAACAAAAATTTTTTTTTTATAAAATCAAAATCTAAATTTCGGGTGACGCCGAGTAGTTGAGCTAATAACTATTAACTTCGAGGTAGGTACACGAAAAGTGTTATTTCCTACAGTTGTCAATTAATCCGCCAAAACCCCACGAAGCCCTGAAACTTGTAACAAATTCATCCCCCCTTACTTCCTCACCCCTCAACATCAACAATTGCCTTATCCAAACAATTTCGTCTCCACGCTGCTTCCCTGTACAAACGTTCAGCAATTCCTCCAGCTGAACTTTCATCCAATATTAATCCCCCTCTAAAAGGGTGTGGTCAACATAATCCACACCCCCTCTCGAGAGCGTCATCTCGAGAAGCATCCCAGCCCCGTATCCTCGGCTGGCACAGCGCATAAATATTTACCTGTGGTAGCTTTCAGAAAAAGATCCGTTTTGCCTCGGGTCGCGTGGTGCCCGAGAAAGTTTTAATTCTCCTCGTTATTTATCGCCCCCCCCCCCCCCCCTTTCACCCCCCTCGAAATTTCCCTGCGTCCGCAGCCGCTCATTCTGGGGCAGGCCACCCTGGGGGGCTATTCCTGCCCCTGTTTCGCAACGGTTCTTACCATTATCGACGGTGATCCTTGGTTCGAGGTTGCCCCTTATCATCGCTCGCCGAATAACCCAGTGTCCTACTTGCCGTATCGATTTTACGAGCACCTGAGACCACACGGTGCCGTGACTTCTTTCCTTGTAACACTCGGGCGAGCGGGCTGGTGACGCGCGGCGAATAGAATTTCGCTATTGTTCAAGGGAACAGTCTTCACAGTTGCGTGTATAAATTTCAGAAGTCTGGGGCATTCGGTAGACATCTACTTAGTCGTCGGATAGGTTTCGTTTATGGGGGTTGGTTTGTGAAAATTATATTTGGGGTCTATTTGGAATTCGGTTGGAAAGGTGACGAGTGAAGCTGTGGAGACATTTTTTATGTTTATTGTTTTATTGTGATGGTGATTGTTAGTGGAAGGTAGCTTTCTTTTAAGGGTTTAAATTTTCTTTTGAGATTCCATTTTGGAGAGAGAATTTTTGCCGTAATCAAAGGGTGTTCCCTAGCATTTCTGGTTGGTCCACAGTATCCCCAAGTTGGGAGTTAGTTGGCCATCAGAATGCCAACAATAAATGCTGCTAGGGTTCTGTCCAATGGTCAATTTTCTGTAGTTTCATTATTTCGCCGGGCTTCTTCTTTTCGTTTAATTCCAATAGCGACAGATCTCGAAAGAGAACACTTCACTCTGCTATACTCGAGAACTGTTGTAAAGTCAATTGACCTGGAATGCCTATATTGCTACCGAGAATTAGAAGCTGCAGTGGAATTTGATAAGTGGATCGTACCTCTGGAAATAGTATAAGTACACTGAAGAAATCTATATTTATTAAAAAGTCCATCAATAAACGTTTCAACTCTATTTAGGGGCGTTCTTAAATTACGTAAGGCTTTTTGGGGGCGAGGGGGTCGCGAATTTCTTACGTTTTCTTACCGGGGGGTAGCGTCTTACGTAATATTTCTTAAGCTAATTTTTAATATTCCAGAAAAGTAATTTTGGTTTCAATTTCCCGAAGCCGAGTTAAATGAATTATATAAACGTTCAAAAGAATTTTAATAACTGATAAAATGCAACGTAGAAAATATTACTTAAGGACGGAGGGGTGGAATATTAAAGCTTACGAATTATTATACTGGGTTAAGAAATCGCCAAAATCACTCTTACGTAATTTGATTTAAGGACTCCTTAGGAACTTGAAAATTATATTTCCACATGTCCGGATAAACTTCATAATCAAATTGACCCTTACGCGATTGCAAAGGAAACAAACATATAACTCTATCCACCACAAACTCTTCAACTTCAGTTTATTTAAATTTCTCAATTTCAGTTCTTGAAAACAAAATTACTATTACCTTGTCGATTTCCCCTGCCTTTTGTTTGTCGAAGTTGGTCAACTTGGCTTCTCAGAAGTGCAATTATTGTCGAATGCACCGATTTCACTTATAATTCCAAATCGATGGGTCAAAAATGCTGTCGCTATAAAAGACTGTATTCATTCCACGTGCAACTTGGTACAAACTGCGCGACGAAGCACGCAGTGTCGGCGTGGCTGGAGAGTTCCGTCGACAAAAGTGATCCAAAGCGTTTTGTCGGTTAAGGAAAACGAGCTTCACGGGGTGGGAAACAAGGGACATTGTTTCACGGATACGCGTTTCAACCGATGACGCACAACAAAGCGTCGCGACAAATCAGATTCTACCGCCGCCGCTACAGTTAACAGTGTCGCACGCCGGCATTAGGGTGGGTACACACGCCCTGTTAAATCGTACGAATAGCTCGCGTAACAGGGGTGGTGGATTATTCCGCGAAAGCTGCGTTTAGCGTTAACTTCGCCGTGTTTTAAATTGCACGCGCTGGGGGCAGCAATTTAATTTTCCTCTTCACGCAGATGCTGCAGGTTTTACAGAAAATTTCATGGAAATGTTTGCAATTTTACGGAAATATGCGCTGGAGATTTTGTAATTTCTACCTAATATTTCGCCGGAGTGTTTGTAATTTTACGTAAAAATTTTCTGGAATTCTTGTAATTGTAAATAAAATTCCGCTGGAACATTTTCCGATTATTAGCAGCTTGTTGCACGCTCGATATCCATGAAGTATGTAGTGTTGATTTTTATTTTGTGGAATATTTTATTTATCGAGGAATTGTATTTTCTGGGGATTTTAGTTGAGGAAATCTTTTTGTGCGTTAAAAATACAAACGCCTCATTTCTTAAGGTATAGCTTCATTGTGCAGCTAGGGCGGCTGGTTTCCTGTATTTCTAAGCCACTATACACTGCAGACAGGTAGCCAGCTAATCCTTGAATAATTGCGGGGGGAAATGGACCCAGGTTCCCATAATCCTATTAACGCCACCAATTTTTATAAATGTTATCCCTTAAACCGCCCAAATTTATAACGCAAGGCGATAAATGCTTCTTTCAAAATCGTACCTGCAAAATTGTAAATTACATACGTCCGTTCAAATTCATGTGGGATCAGGAACTCCCATAAGAGGGTGTCCGGAATAAGAAACCTCGGAGAGTCGGCGTCGGTGGAGTTGGTTAGGCGGCTGACCAGTACGCAGGGGACCCGCAAGATCGTGGGTTCGAATCCCATCGCCCGGGATCCATTTTTCTATGGCTTCCGACACACAGGAATTATAAAGCCTATTCGCACAATCAAAATCCTAAATTAGAGTACAATCTGACAGAGTTAATAATAATCTGTTAATTCATATCGCCCATTACTATTTAATTTTCAACAAACAAAATTTCTCTTCACCCCCAACACTCAATCTTAATCTTCAAAAACCTCAGCTTCCATCAAAAGACACAACTATATCACCTCTCCAAAAACCAAAACTACACTACAAACTCCCTCCTCCCTCTCTTCTCTAAGGTTCTCTAAACTGAACAAAAACCGCTGCAGTCCTCCTTGGAATTGACTCTCGAGAGTCCACAGAACTTCCTGCCGACCTTCCCAGATTTCTTCCCTGCGCAAATCCCAAATGGTCGACCTCGCTCGCCTGGAAGATATCGCTGGCGCGTGGAAGTCGCCGAGAGGGGTCCACACCACTGTGAACACGGCCTAATGGCCGCGGTTCGTCGCCCTGCGCCCCGTTCAGTCCCCCGCCCGTTTTGTCGTCTGGAAGAGTTCGGAATGGCAGTGTGCTCGAAAACGCTAGAGGTCGAGAGGGAGGCGGTGGGCGAACAAGCGGGGGTGGTGGCCGAACTTCATCCCCTCCGCCGAATCGAACGTCCACCCTCTAGGCGCGCTGGCGGCAGCCAGGGTTGGGTGAACGCACCCCCGCCGCCACTCTGTGACGTCGCGAGCCGCGTTTGACGTCATCGTTTTCACGTCACGGCCCCACACACCCCCTCGAAACTATGGATTCCTCGTGACGTCATGCGAGCCCACACTACCCCCAGCTACGGTCCGGAGGATTCCGCTTCAAGGTACTGCGCGCTCGTTTGATCCTTTTCAATCCTGAGACCATTCCAGGTGGATTGAGTTTCCAGCTTCGTTTCCTTTTTTGCTTGGGGTGGAAGCGAGGATTGGAGGCTGCAACAAAGGGCTGCACTTTGTGACTTTCCGTGGCACGTTTGGGTTCTACTTGGGAGTCTTGTGTAGTGCAATGATGGGATCGACTTTAGGTTCTTGAATGTTTTAATTTGGGGTTCGTTGAGCTTTGTTTCTTTGGGTAAGGTAGATGAATGAGGGGAAGATCAGAGGACCCTTAGTTGGTTCGAGGATATTCTTGGGTTAATTGATATTTTTGAAAGGGAGTTTGTTTATCATTTTTGTAATTGATCTCCATTATTGCTTGCAATCTTTGCTTAGATTTTTTTGGAAAATTAGTTGCAGCCATCTCTATTGAATCTTCGATAACTATCCAGGGGGCCATTTTACGGGTTTGAAATTTTCTCGCCCAGGAAAAATTGTCATAGAGAAGGCTTTTGCATCCGCTGCCTCTGGGACTGTTTTCACACATCGACTGGCTTCTCTAATCCCTCCCAAAGAACTATTTATAAATCTCCGATACAGGGTAAAACCCGACACAGTCCAACGATTTAGTTGGCCCGCCCAAGGTCTCTCTGCGCGCGGGGTGAAAATCCCGTCCTTCGGTGGAAATTCGAAGGGTCGCTTTTGACTAGAATCTCCTCAAGGACGTTCGTTTCAGCTTGGCAGCGCAGGTACGAAGGTGAACCGTCTAATTTCATCATCAGTACCCTCTACTAATAAGTAAATTGCATAGTGCCATTATTACTCAATATCATCGATTATTGACAGTTAAAATAGCATTCTACTCCACCGCCAATAAAAATCCTAAAAGTAGTCCGATTTAGGTCGTGTTTGGGCTCATTTCCATCGGGAGAACCTTGCCGATCATTTCGTGCCAGTTTCATAAAGATGGGATCAAAATTATGGAAAGTTACATTTTTACTTCCCTTGTCAATCTCTTATGAGGCCAACTCTTCGAATCGAAACACTACCGTGCTTGCGAGAATTTGAACGCGGGGATTTAATTTAATCGATAACTGCTGTACAATAAAGGCGGACTCACACATATCAATTTCCTAACGGTTTCTTTCCGCCAGTGTCAGTAACTGACACGGATAAACTGCTCCGTTCCAAAAACAGGCAAACGATTTTTTTAGGTGTGGACCCGCCTTAACCCTATTACCTAGATATCCCATAATAGTGTGTTCTTTACTGAATTTGGTTCAATATTCATCTTACTTCGTATCAGTATTTTAAAAATTACATTTTCTACAAAAAAAAATTACGTATTCTTTTTTTATCCGGAATCTACAATTCAAATTTATTTAAGAGGTCATTCCGGTTTGCGCGCCGCTAAATTAAGCGTATTGTATATTACGTACATTAGTATTCCACGGTTAATACCGCCTTCGCTATCTGAATAGTAGTTACAGTGAGCGTGAAAAGTATTCGTACGGCGACCAATTTAAAATAACACTTTATATATCCATGTCAGTGGTAAATCTCCACGGGAAGAAAATGATTAATAAATATTCTTCGATGTACGTAGAGTAGATTTTGTACGAACACGTGCGCAGAAATTTCGAACCTGACCTATGCGTGCTACCCGCATAGACCTAGTAGCAAGCGTGCCTCAGGCTTGCGCGATACAGCGACCCACGCAGAGCTATGCAATCTTGCGCAATAGTATGCAATAGCGTGCAATCTGGAAAGGGTCAGCCGTCCGTGGATATCGTGCGTTGGCAACGATATCGTGACTCACCGGCGACTTTCTTCGAAGATCAGGACGAGGTGCACCGAGAGCGCGCTAATAGTAGCTGGCGACGTTCAAGCGTCTACTTGGGGGACGGTGGTGGTTCGGTCAGCGCGATAACTGTCCCTGGATCTCACGATTTATGAATGAGGATAATCGATGGGGGCCCTGCTGGCGTGTTTCTTATCGTAGGAAGTTGCAACACTTGGGATTTATCTACCCTCCGTTGCAACATTGCGCGCGATATGTCGCTGGTGAGGGATGATCGTGGCGACTCGCGGGCCACCGTTGCGCGAGGTAGATCGCGGTAGGAATGTTAAAGAGCGACGGGAGATGAGTGGATTCTGATTGAGGAAAAATAGCGGGGGGATGACGATGCAGGATTCTGAATGGGAGATCTTGCGTGATATACAGTGACTCATAAAAGTATCCATACACCCCAGATAGCACAACGTCTGGTAAAGTCTTAAAGACGTCTTGTTACAAATCAAGACGTTCAGACCTAAAATGGACCTAAACTAGACGTCTCTAAGACGAGGTGTGCTATCTGAAACTCTACGTGTGACATATTTTATTTCACATATTCAATCGACTTCGAAGTAGGAATTCGCGATTCCAATTCGTATTAATGTAAACCTTGATTAATGTACCTTTGCTGTGGGTGCATTTAATTGAAAATTAGCAGAGTTTATTTAAAAAAGTATTATCCGTGGCAGTAGCAAAGATCGTGCAATAAAATATTTGCACATAATTTATGCAAGCGTAATTACGATAAGTTAATAGGAATATACTGTACCGCTGATCGAAATCCCGAAAGTCGTCAGATTCATGTCGTGTTTGGATTCATTTCCATGGGAAGAACCTCGCCAACCGGTTCGTACCATTTTCATAAAAATAGAATCACATTTATTTTAATACTCTTGCGATTTTATTACAAGCTTTAATCTATTCTGCATAGATTGAACTAGTTTTCTGTGAAATTCGGGTTTACCCTGTTCCATTTTTCCAGCAAAATCTCCTTCGGTAGATGGTACTAGCTAAAAATATATTGATGACGGTTTATACCAATGTAAATTATAATGAGTAATTCTGAATTTCATATTACTTAAATAAGTAGAATATGTTATACGCGTGTTAGACTCCTTTTTTTTTTTAATATTTGTTGTGAAGGATGACAGTGGCAGGTGTTAGAGACTTGCATCTTGAGCCAGTCTTCCGTGAAATATATTGTAACAGGATTGTCGTCTGTTGAAACATTGAAGATGGGGTAATGGTAGCATTGCGATGTAGTTTGTAATAGAAGTGTCTCATCCGCGAAATATTATGCTAGTAGTGGAACTCAGGATGGTAAGTTCGTCGTGAATTATAATAATGATACAGGATTCTGCATTTCGAGCTGAGTAGTGGGTGGAAGATGTGTTTGAAATGTTTGAATGACGGTTGGTGTTTTGACATTTGGTCGTGAGCATTAATAGTAGTGGAGACTTATGAATGTACCTACTAGGAGCATAAATCTTGACATTTAGTAGATTGGACTATTATAGCTTCCTCAGAATTTCGAATTGATGTATCTTATCATTTCGAATGATACTGAAGTTTCAAATCCTGATTCTCTGCCATGACTGATAGTAGTTGAGTGATGATACCAATCGTAAGCGACACGCAGCACTTAATGTATTTTACATTCAGGGTGTTTTTTAAAAAGTAGAAATTACATTTGCCCGTGTATATCAATTTATTAGAGGAAGAAGTGTTATCGCCAGACACACCTTGAACCAGTGCCATACTGCTGCAGTATACTTGTTGAAATTTCAAGGCCACCGAGCCCAGTCGGTTGAGAAGACTGTGGATTTCTTTGTGAGATTGTGAGGTGCCCAGTAGATGGCTTGCAATTTCGTGAAAGTAGCCAGCATTGCATGTATTTTGCTACTTCCTACGCTGGGCAACTAAAGTGTCTGCGAACCAATCGAATCCTTCCTAATATACTTCTACTTTTATTGTTGTAGTTTCGTATGTTGTATATTGTCTCTAAATATAAAGTGGACGATAGAAGTACGGAGTACCAGACATTGGTATATCATTGGCTCTATAAAGTTGAGTAGCATTGCAGTTCCTAGCAGTATAAATGCATGATGAATGAAATTGAGTGTGCTCCATTTTTTATTTCTGGGAGGCTGGAGTACTAGTGGTATTGGGGACATTAGAATATTACGAATACGGTGGATAATTGAGTGTTTGTAGTACTAGAGTATTTGGAATATATGGAGTACTATGGGAACTAGAATATTTAACGTAATCTGAGTAATTGATGTATTAAAGTATTCGGGGTGCTTAGAATTCTTGTAATACTTGGATCACTGAATACACTGGAGCACGTAGTGTACTGAAATACTAGTGGTAAGAGTAATATTTGAATACTAAGAATACGACGGATATTTGAGTATTAGTAGTACCAAAGTATTTGGAATAGTTGGAGTGCTACGAGTACTAGGATACTCAGCGTGCTGCGGGTACTTGAAGTACTAGAGTATTTGGGGTGCTTAGAATTCTGGAAGTACTTGGAGTAAATACACTGGAGCACCTAGAGTTCTGTAATAGTACTGGTATTAGGAATATTTGAATAATAGTATCAGAGCATTTAGAATAATTTGATTATTACGAGTACTAGGATACCCAGCGTGCTGTGGGTGCTTAGAATTCTTGAAGTACTTGGAGTACTGAATACACTGGAACACCTAAAGTACTGGAGTACTAGTGGTATTATGAATATTTGAATAATAGTATCAGAGCATTTAGAATAATTGGAGTATTACGAGTACTAGGATACCCAGCGTGCTGTGGGTACTTGAAGTATTTAGGGTGCTTAGAATTCTTTAAGTACTTGGAGTACTGAATACACTGGAGCACCTAGAGTTCTGGAATACTAGTGGTAAGAGTAATATGTGAATACTATATAGGAATACAATGGATATTTGAATATTAGTAGTACCAAAGTATTTGGAATAGTTGGAGTACTACGAGTACTAGATTACTTGTATACCGTGACCATGTACTTGAAGTAGGTACTAAACTATCTAGAGTGCATAGAATTCTTGAAATACTTAGACTAATGATTGTGCTACAACACCTAGAGTATCGAAATGCCAGGGATGCTTAGGCTACTGGAACGCAGTTTAGAAACCTAGGTACAAGGAATATTTCAACTAAACGCTTGCTGATTAACAATTCCTTAATAAACTCTCAACAATACAGCAGATTTGACAAAAGATTGATGCATCAGCTCAAAGAACGACGACGCAAATAGGAGAATTAGAATTCACTATCGTTGGTGCAAGCGTCAGCGGTATTCCAAAGAAACCTTCCATCACGGCGAAACAGAAGTGGGACTTCATGGCGTGCCTTAAACGACAAGTCGACCAGGACTATCGCTCCTCCATCTTGTCGCGTGGTTTTCTCATTTATGGTAACCTAAAGTTGCTCGGCAGCCGGGGAAATCGATCTCTAAATCAACATTCTCCGCTGTGACTCCACCTTGGCCGATATATCGGCCACTGTTACGAAACGGCAACCATCATAACCGGCGAGAACGTTTCAAGTGCATACGAGAAACTTCGTGCTTGCGTGGCATTGATTCATAGTCTCGCCGTGGTGACCGTGCCGACCAGTTCGTGCAATTAATATTTTCTGATCAGCCACGCTCCCACTGGCCGCTCGGATGCAGCTTCTCCGCCTACGCGCACCTGCAGGTGTCTCAAATCTAACATTCGCGCCAGTAAGCGGTTCTGGTAACACAGTAGTTCCATAAATGTTAAAAAAGAAATTGAAAAATGTTGAAATAAGTATAGATTTTTTTACTATTTTAATTATATTTTTTGAATACTGGAATTCGAAAACTGTTTTTTTTTTTTTTTTTTTTCAAAAGTCGGTTTTTGTATAAACCCTAATCAGGCACGTCAAGGATTCGTTTTTCATACCCGCCAGTTTCCACTCCAATTTCGTTGCAAATTAAATGTGACTACGAGGTAAAGTTATCTTCGACGGTTCGTTGAGTTAAAAAATATGGAGTCATGGGTGCTAAAGGGCTTCAAGGGAGAAAGAATCCTGCACAGGGAAGTGGATGAAAGCGGCGAGATTTTAAAGAGGGTTTTGCAGGACCGCGTCATCTTGAGAGATGGTTACAGTAAAAACCTTACTCTTTCTAGATTCCCCAGTAAAGTAAAACTCATCTCATTACGTCCTTTCTAATTGCATCAGCTGAAGTCCTTGGGATCCTCGAAATGCAATGTCCTTTCAGTACTCCACATTCCCCAACACAAATCCATTTACAGATTAAAGTAAACATCCCACAGAAAACACACTTCTTTCACAGACACTAGTAGCTTCTTCGAGTCTTCCTTAATGGACCCAATCGACCAATCGAGAAATCCAGTTTTTTAATTAAATCTTCCAAGAATATTTCTCCGAAAGGCTAGCTGGAAATTTCTTAAAATACCTGAGCCAGACAAATTCGAAAAGCGTTTTTCTTGAAACTGGAACCAAGAATATAGAACCAAGTCTATATTCCAAATTCTTCGATTTTTTCACAAACTACAAAGTCCGCAAAAATGCCAAAAACCCAGATCTGTCTTTACGAATCTACTATCGTCTGGAACCTCAACTTGCTAGTTCTAGATCAGACGATAGCCACATCTATATAGCTTAAGGCAGGATACCACCTTCGCACTTAAAAAAAAATTGAAAATTTTTTTTGTTCTCAAAGTGCTCTTTCAAGTGTATAGAATCGAAATTCATTCATTAGAAAGGTGACCGGAACCTTTTTCTTGTGTAAAAACCGGATTGGAACAGATATATAAATCTATATAAAACTTTAAACGCGTTTTTCTCGAAACGATGTTTTCCAAATCGGCGTGTCAGATTACTCCTATAATTTTCATCCGATTGACTTGAAACTTTGCACAATTCTTCCCCGTGGTGTAATCTAACGATGTACGTAGGACTTTTGCTGTAGCGTTGTTATTTTTCTTTCGGTGCGCAATTTTATAAACTTCTTTAAACTTTTTTACCCTAAAAAAATGGACCTTTTTGTTCAAATGGCCGCCATTTTCTTAAAAATCGAAATTTCGTAAAATCCCTACGTACAGCATTAAAAAATATTGTTGCCAATAGGAACATTCTTTGGTTTTTTTTCTAAGAGCCACGTACAAAGCGGAATTTGACACGCCGTCTAACGATGTTCCTCCGAAGGAGTGTATTTTGGCGCCACCTACAAGAGATTATTTTTCACTTTTTCAGTTTCAAAAAATGTGTAATTACAGATTAAAGTTACATTAATGAATGACTGAAACCGATTTTGTTTCTGCGCATTCTTTGTATGCAAGAAAAATTCATGAAAAACGCCTCCAAAATCGCAGTCAAAGGTGGTATCCTGCCTTAATAACTTCGTTGGTTCCCCAGATTTCGATAAGGAAGCTAATATCCCACTTATTATCAACTATCACTGCCGATAAAAATGCCCGAATACACATTAAACGCGAGTGACTGTATACGGAGAGTTTGAAAATGCTACGCGCTATAGTTTCTTCAGAATAAATTCCCCAAAATCACTTTGAAATCGCGCCACCGATAAAAGTACTATTACCTCCCAAACGACCAATGGAAAATGTTGGAAGCTAAGATTGAATTGGGTGCGGAATGTTATCCTCCTGCCACGCGCCCAAGGTTGTCGTTCTTCTCGAGATCCCCTGCTGTGCAAGGTCCTCCTGCAACGATGCTACCAGGGTACTTGATCGATAGCACCAGAACCTGTCCAACCCTGACTCACGCTTTCCCCCGTCTTCGTAGAAGTCCCACGCTAAGTAGGCATCTGCACTCGATAGCCCTGACCTTTGGCCGTCTAGAAGCCGGGATTCCATGAAGCATCGTAGTTCACCTGTCGCTGTCTATTTTTGCAGTGCTCGGTGCTTCTGTCTTGGCGAGCCCAGCCGCCCAAGTTGCGTCTCGTACTCGCGGCTCAACGGCTCGCGAGATCAGCTGTCCCGGCGACGTTATCGCGCGCCGGTGATAGTGCGCCGCCACGATTACGTTACAATGAGTAATCAGTTTTGCGATTTTCGAATGGATGGTGTCGCGTAACCAGCCATTCATTGCAGCCACGCGGAGTCCCAGCATGTGTATAGTCGCGCCGGATGGAAATACGGAGAAAGAATCGGGGTGCTTCGGGCTCTGGGAACACGAGCTTTCAGTCGGTTTTCAGATTTTACGGGGGCGTTTGTAACGCAGCGTGAAGGCTCTTGATTGGTGATTGGAGCAGAATTTAGTAGTTACTCGAAGTCTAGATATTCCGCTGTAACTTATGTATCGTAGACTGGGTAGAAGAAGTGTACTGAGGTGAATTTTAATACAGTAAAAATTAAGGGGGTGCACCAATGTGAAGCCTGAAAGAATGGGTTTTAAAGTTTCGTTTCGCAGATAATTTTTCAGCGAAATATCGGCATCTTTTTAGGAAATTTTAGGCAACATTTTAACTTTACTTTCATACATGATTTATTGGTCAAAGTTTTAAAGTGGCGGAGTTATACAAGATTGTTTACCGCCTGTTTACCTCCCAACACCAAAAGCGACTGGAACATGGAAAATAAAAAATTCTTGTGTCAGCTTAAACAGAAATAGACTGTCTTCAATGTAACGTGGGGTTTTCGAATAATTGTAAACAATGAGGAAATGGCGGCTTTGTAAAGATTTTTTTTACACCGGAAAATGACCACTTTGGGGATTTATAAAACCTCAACAAATTACAATATGATAAGAATTGTACGCTGCATTGAAGATAATCTGTTGTTTTTGTAGTTGAAGTAAGAATTTTTTATTTTATTTATCAGATTTAGCATCAAACCTAGAGAAAAATAAGGTTTAATTATTCTATGGGGCATTCCAGAAGTCGCTGCAGTTTTTCATATATTCTCCGTTCAAAGTTTAGTCCCCGTTTCAATTCCTGAAACTCATGAAACAATGACTGAAAGTGCCATTCCGTTGAAAACCCTTCGTCAATGTCTCCAATTTTAACGAAATAAGGAAAAATTCTAACAAGTAGTCTAATCACGTACACTTCGACTTAGAAAATCCTGAAAACACGATACATGAAATTTTTTAAAAATTTCTCTCGCTTCTTCCGACAAAAATTGCAGAGACTCGGAATTTGCCTTTTTTCAAGTTTGACTTACCAAACTGTCAGGCGCTCGCGACCATCGAAAGTAGTCCAATCGATCTGCATCGAGGGGTGCAGAGAGGCTGAGAGGTTGTCGAAGGTGAAAGTCTCCCTGAGGTCTGAATGCTCGCGAATCTCTCGCGTCTGAATTTCCACGAGCTTGGTTGCTGGCAGAACGCGCCGTTGAGATACATCCCTCTGATTCGAGCAAATGGAACCCGATCAAACGCGATCATTGCGCGGAATATGTGCATCATAGCGTCATATAACGAGGGAAGTTGCTGTCGATATTCTCCAAGGCTTCCGAATGAATGCATCCCATTACGTGCGGATCAAAATTCACTGAAAAAGGAATCACCCCTTCATCGCCGCTCTCAACTCGAAACACAGAGAAACAAAATAGGAAATTATTAAATTACATGGCACAAAATTATGTTCTATAAATGTAGTTCGTTAAAGATCCTCGTCGAACGAAGTATTACACATCCTTTTAATTCTATTCGCGTGGAAGTCTTTCCAGGTCAAACTGCTCCGCAACGAATGATTTAACCCTTGTACGGAAATTGGGTCACTTTGACCCAAAATCGAGTCACAATTCCTCCTTTACTATTATGTATTATTTCGACTGAAAGGCCTCCATATCTTTAAATAACTAATAACCGCCAATAATAAATAATAACAATTTTTTTTTTTTCTTTCATTGTAGCGATTTAATAAGATCTTAAAATATTAAACCGTCATAACTAAATGAAGTGAGTTTTATTTTTGTATGCTCGTTTCTTGTAAATTTTATATGATATTGGGTCGATTTGACTGAAATTTACATATCCGTGTAACTTTACAAATTCCGTTTAAGGTTTAAATTGTGATTTATACATGAGAGTAAAAAATTTCTCTGATCTATATTTCGCTATTATCTTCTGCAGAAGAAACGCGACGCCACCGTGATAAAATCACCGCCCAAACGATCTTTAGATCACGATATTGCGTCTGATTTCGTTGAATCACGAAACGGCGAAATCGATCGTCATAATCTTACGTAATTCTGTGGCTTGTTGCAGTGCAGGCTACTAAATTGTTAGCCATATTTCACACCGTTTACAGGAACATTCGTTTTAGGGTCATTCCGCGCCAAATCGATCAGTTTCTCGCGATCGATGTCTAGGATTTTTACGCAACTCAAGTATAATGTAGTCCACGTGAAATTAGGGGGGGTTTAAGTCATAATTTTGCTAGTTTCGAATCTGTTAAAAAAATACAGGCCCTTAAAGTTTTCAATTTTAGTCCATTTTCGCGAACAATGTGGTCTACAAATTTAAGTTTTTATCTCTGGAACTATACATCACACGAAGTAGGTTCTGCTTTTAGCCTAACCAGAATGAATTAGCCTTTTTGAAAAAATTTGCCTTATTTATTTGATAATTTATCCAAAGTTTTAAAAAATATTCATCGTTTTCAAATATCGCTAAGTAGTATCATTCTGTGAAATTATATTCTCCACGATTTTTGTTCGATAACTTTCGTCAGGGGAAGATGGAAATTTCGGGAAGTTTAGGAGGAATAGAAATGAGGAGGTTTAGAAAAAACTTTCACTTCTTTGGATGTTGAGCAACGAGGGAAAGGCACTAAAATTGAAAATGGTGGAGAAGGAAGGGATTAATTAGACGGTAACTGAAGACACTTGCGCGCCAAATGCCCTTTCTCTCCGGCTACCCTTTTTCCGATAAAGCTGTGTAATAAAAGACGCAGTGGTGCAGGTGAAACCTCTCTGTTTCAAAGGCTGTTGGCTTCGGATTGTGAAGAAACGTTGCTCTGGACCAAAGCTTATTAAATTGTCTAGTACTCTAATAAAGGCCCACAGCTTTCCCACAAGAAGCCTCAATACAAATTCAACGCTCGATTCCTCCTTACTAAAACATAGTACTAAATCGAACGTTCTCAAAAAATGGTAACTATTCTGTGCTAAATCAGAGGCATTGCAATAAAACCTTGAGTACTCAAATCAATCAGATGTTGGCACTAATCGCTTAGAGCACTTAAGTCGACTCAAACTTCAACAAGGAACCACGTCGACAAAATTCAGTATGCCTGGAAAACTCAGAAATTAAGTATGAAGCTGATATCTCCAAAAATATTCCTTAATCTCAAAGGGACCATTTCTATTGATTTGAGCGCAATTGTTACGTGGATTCTGGTTCAGTAACAACGCTCGATTTTGAACAACAACATTTATTATAATTGATCGTTACTATGGTCGACAAATGTGTAAATATAGTAAAACGTATCAATTAAAGGTATATGTCTTAAACGTATATGTATTACACGCGTGTGGCCGTTTCCAAAGCCGACAGGAGCCGAGAACCTTTTTGTATCTTTCTGGGTTGAGTTCTGCTCTTCCTTCGCCGCGTACCCTCTAACGAAACCTTGATTTGCCCCACCACCTGGTCTGCCACGGAGGTCCGTTCAGGGTGGAAAAATTCGCTTTCCAATCAGTGTCCTTAAGGTGACACGTTGGGCGTTTCCCTGGATTCCGTTAACACTCCGCCCATCTTTCCGCATAAACAAAATGCAGTGGGGAGACACCGTACCGAGACCCCGAGACAGGCCCCAAGGTCCCGCGGACAGAAACGACCCTCACCTGCGCGACCTGTCCAGGGGGTTTATGATGCATCAATCACTATTGAGCGCTAGAAGAGACTCCAAGACCCGTCTTAACTGGGATTTGGAGTTTTCCCCTGTTTATGGTGCCAGCTTAACAGCCACGATAATCGCGCTAATGAAATTTTAAGCTGAAAAATAGCGAAGAGAGCACGTCCGCATCATAAACCCCGTGGCCTTTCGAATCCTTAACATCTATTTCTTTCTCTACTTTTGGCCTGCGAAATAGGGTAGAAGCCCCAATTACTGACACATTAAGGACTGACTCTAATATTATTACATAGTAATCTGTATTTATTGACTAAAAGTATAAGTTTTTTATTTTTTTTATTATGGTTTAATATGTTTACTTCATGATAAACATTTTGTGGGTCTTGGAATTTCTATTTTTATATATAAATTCATTAATCTAAAAAACATATTTCCGGATCTATTACTGACACCTCTAAAACGCGTGTGACTGAATTACTGACACCCCAATTACTGCCAGCTAACCTAATACTGTTATTACTCATTTTACGGTTATGTCGTCTCATGTACATGAGCAACCACTGCTATGACAGTAATACCAAAATGCTTGAAACGCTTGTACCAATCACTATCACCCATATATTAATTAAAAAGGCTTAATTAATCGTTATATTACGATCGTTGTGACTTTCTATGATACTTATATTGTACTAAAAAATTATTGTTTATTATGTAAATAATTTAAATATAGTAATTATAGCCCTTTCTTTAGTGCCCTGTTTTCTCTTTCACTAGTAAGGAAGTAGCCATTTCCACTGTTGTCATCAAATTAAAATTTTGTATCGTCTTATAGAAATTAATGGAAAAAAAATATTAAGTGGTGCATTTTCTAACGTATAGATTATAGGTTGAATTACATAATTCTTTTTGTGTATGACTTTACAACGTTTATTTATTCGTTGTTTTCAGTAAAATAGCTTAAGGTGACAGTAATTGGGTAGGTGTCAGTAATTGGGGGTTCTACCCTATAGGCAACAGTATCCAGGCACTTTTCGCTTCAACTTCAATGCGTCTCATTTTTCCACCACAAAACCTGCTGGACGGTATCAATTCGGACTTCGAATGTGCTTCAGAGCCTTATCCAAATCAGAGACTCGGCTGTTGCCTTTGCGTGCGTGGGCGGAAATGTGGCGAAGCGTCGGGAATGGAATTACGGTGCATACGGCGGAAAATGCGGAATGAAACGGCTCCAGACCGGTACGAGGTCAGTGTCGAAGTCACAGTTGATTTATGCGCCGGTTGATCGAGAAGTCGGCGCCTGGAAAACGCGATCGCGCGCGTGGGTCTTCTACGCTTTTGTAACGCTTCGTTCTTGCATTCCTCCGCGACCTACGTTTCACGGATCCGAAGAACCATTTCTACGATTGATTGTGGCTAACAGGGCCATCTCTGGACGCGTTTACGCGCGTCGGAATTAATGATACTTCGATCAGACGCGAGATGCTGGGGACCATCTGCAGTGAAATAAAGAGGCGGCGGTTTGCAGCCCCTTTTCTTTCGTGTTAGTGTTGGGGGTAGGTGGAGATAACATATTGCAATAAGGAACTTATTGATATATAAATGATTTATTAGTGATTATGCCATTATTTATGAATAAACCCTTTTGAGATGATGGGTTCATCGAATTATTAATTAATTTAGTTCAATCGGTAATAGTTTAAATAATTTTAAGGGTGAAATGGAGCTTGTGTTACGTGGATGGGGATATTATCATGCGATTTTCTTTTTTATTAAATCCTCATTATTACTGTTTTTTTTTTATTGGAATTATTTAGTCTCTGTAATTGCATTTCCTTTATTCCAATATCAGTTCTCCTGTTATATAGTATCGTTCTTCCACAGATTCTCTCATCTGTCCCGCCATTATTGGTGTTGTTGGCTGCCAAGAGGCTCTCAATACATTTGAGTCAAATTTTTAGGATTTTCTGTAATAACAGTAGCTTCCTTTTTTAACCGGTTAACTGGCAATGTATCATATATGACCAAACAAAAATCTGGCCAATTCTGGCAATGTATCATATATGATCAAATGGAATAACTTTTTTGTTTTTCAATCGATTTGAATGAAACTTGGTATGTAATGGTTTTTGGGGTCGCTGAATCTGAATTTCGCATCGGAATTGTAAAATTCAATATGGCAGACTCAAAATGGCGAACCAAAATGGCCGCCAAATATTGAAATACTATCGGGATATAGAAAAATTGTATATAGGGGTTTTTGGGATCGCGGATAAAAAAAAAAGCACTTGCGGTGGAATTTATGGATGAAGAATTCAGGTATAAAATTATTCGAAACTTTTTCGTAGAAAATAAAAAAACTAAAAAATTAAACCCCCTAAACCCTTATTTTTCAGGGGTTGGGGGTGGCATTGAAAAAAGTAACTGCTGCAATCGAATTATAGACAAGAAAACTTCACAAATAAAAAAAGGTTTAGTAAAGAATTGACAAACTCACCCCTAAATTCTATTTTTTTAGGGGTTGGAGGTGTCAGATGAAAAAAAATACCCCCGGAATCGGTTCAGCGACTCAAAAAACCCTTGTATACCAAATTTTGTGTGATTCACTTAATTATTCGATGGTACCAGTTTGGGCCCGAATAGTGAAAAGGACCGTGCCAGTTAACCGGTTAACGAAAATATCTTAAAAACGTATTCTTCCTTTCGAAGACTTAATTTTATTTAGTTATAGCAGTTGTATTAATCATGCATTGAGAGTTTCTCGCGTTGGCCTTCTGAACAAATTCTTCAACCCCCTGAATTTCTTGCTAATTACCCAGCAATTTGCAATAAATTGATCTCGCACGAAATTTCCCATTTAAATCTTTTTTATGCTCCTAAGTACCTACATAACTTTGCGCGGAAATTTCTACAGAAATTGCGCCTCAGCCTCCCACGCGCGAGTAACATTGAAATTATGAAAGCCTTCGGGGCCGCCGCGTCGTTAAAACGCTGGCAGACAATAAGCCGCGACAGTTCCTCGTTTGAGAATTATTTTTAGAGCGTACAGGAAGATTTCCTCGGACACACTCATCTCGCCGGTTACTCGGCAGTAAATCCCTTGCTCTCTTCGCCGTCTTAATGAATAATGCAACGTTTCTCTCCTGCTTATTTGCCGAAGCTCGCTCCTTTCGCAGCGCGTTTCGCGGGGCAAAAGAAGAAAGGGAAAAGGTTGCCCCGGCACAGTTGCAGTGCGAGGCATCGCGTGACGCGCTGCAAAATTCTGACAAAATGGTCGCCTCGTCGCGTGAAGTGGCGTAACATTTGCGACACTCGAGGCCCCACTTGTCGCGTTAACATTTCTCTCTTAATTAACGAACACACGTGCCGACATTATTTATGAATTGGAAACGACTGCTGATATCCTATATCGCGCGGACGAAATCGTATATTCGGTCGTCAGCAGGGCTGTCTCGAGAGATTAAGGTATGTCTTCGCGTGCCGTTTCATTTTAGACTATATGTCACTTGGGATTTTCTGTGATCTTTAAAAATGGCGGGCCTGGCAAGAAAATTGTGAAATTCTGTTAGGAAATTGACCTCGCCATCTTGTTATTTTTCACAATTTTCAAAATCCCACCCTTCGCGCCTTAGCCACGCTCGTATTGGGAAACCAAGAATTTCGATACGCCAACTAGTGACAAAAAATTGAACTACTCAGAGTAGGCTGAAATCCGTCGAAGTCCATATGATTATCAGTGTTTATATAGACATGTTGTGAAAAACGAGTGTTTTTAAATTTTTTGGAACCCTAAATTTTTACTTATTCGATTAATAAATAATTATTCGGAATGTTTGGTGGAATCCAGCCTACTGTCAATAGTTTGCCAACTTACCACCGCAGCGCTGAAATCTAAGCCACGCCTCCACTTGGTTTCCCAATAGTTTATAAAACATTTTGGTTTTCTGATCTTAGAAGAACCATTCCCTGGCAATACTGTCAGCCAGAGTTTTTGCAGCGCTATGTTGCCGGTCCTGCACGGCTTACAAATCTGCTTCAAATAAATTAAAAAGCAAAAAATCGTATAACTTAAATGTCTAATGAAGAGTCCTGAAAGTTTCAAAAAGATTCATTGAGTAGTTTGCTTGTAATAAATTTCCAAAGATACCTGTACTCTTTGGGCCATTACCCCGTTGTCCCCCCTTAAGCCGCGTTTCCACGTGTACAAAAACACATTTGAGGCGGCGAGCAAAATTTATTTTCAAAGCCGATACATGCTGAAGAAAAGTCTTCGCACATCTTCCCACGTGTCTAACTCGTGGCACACGAAAAAAAGTCGCATTTGCAATTGTTTAAGTACACTTAAGGCTGCCCTTTCACGCGCGCTACCCTCGACAAAGTTCCAGCGCACATTGAAGTGCCCCCGAGAACAGTTGCTAAATAATTCTTTAAATCATGCGCCACTTCTTTCACTTCGAAATTCGTTATCTTGTTTTCAATCGCCGTTGGTATATAGTATGTAGAAACTGTGGATCGTAACCGATGAATAAGATATTTTCGGATCCCCGAAATACCATAATCAACAAATTTATGTGGTTGCTGGTGAGGTCGCTGAAGGAACGCTTTGTTTTATCCGCGTTTCATTATCTTAAGGTCGAGGTCATTATCTAAAGGTCATTGGACGGCCTTGTTCGTTCTCGCGTTTTCCTCTTATCTGTTACTTCGCGACGGATGCGCAGCACTGTTCCAAAGTAATCAATCGCCCATCGAATCACGCTGCACGTGTCTCCTTCCTGGCAATTGCCCACACGATTTCCGGATTCAGCGATTTGGCCGCCGTGTCTCGCTTTCGGAATCAAGGAAGATCGAAAATAAACGCGAAGTCGTTTTCTTCACTCCGCGGAGCGCATACACAGCTTTCGCCCAATCGAAAGTCACTTCAAACAAACGTTTATTTCGAGTATTTCTGCAGCTTCATTTCTACTCAAATCACAAATGAACTATTACCCCGCGGACCTTCTCGACAAGTCGAATGTAAAAGCAACTCAAGCAGCTCAAGTTCCTCAAAATACACGAAACGTGAAAAGGAATCGAGCCGATTCGCATATGAACGTCAGTTTCGCCGTAATCATCGCCAAAATGTTACTACGAAACAATTAAACGCGATACTCGAGTTCTCTTGTTCACGCTCGAGCGTTGTTCCAAGCCGTCACTAGCCGCGGGAATGACGTCACGGGGAGCGTAGCGCCGCGATTGGTCGGCGGCGGCGAGACAAAGCGTCACGGTCGCGGTAGTGGTGGGAAGGAGCTCTCGCGTCGCGTCGGGACGAGTTGCCGCGGTGGGGAGGGCAGAGGACGAGTGCGTGAGAGGAGGGCAAAGCTGTCTCGGCGATGTGCTATTTTCATCGGCGCGCCACCGCTGGCCCAGATTCGATGCGACCGTCGCGACGTGAACGTGATACCTACCCGTCTTGTCCGCGAGCTCGCTGGGCCTCCCGGCTCGTTAGCCTTCTGCTCCGATCGTCCGCGATCCCGGTAAAGTCTCGTGGCACGCTGGCCGTGTACGGGCGTGTGTGTACGTGCGCGTCAGCCGCGAGGGTTCGAGGCACGGGTCTCCCTCGTGCCCCCTGGCATCGGCGGAAGCTCGCCGAGCGTTAAACTCCCCGACGTCCGTCCCCCCTGCACGGACGCGCCGCCAGTGGGTGGCCTTATATGACCCTCTCACGGAGACGCCACCCAGTGTCAAATCCTCGCCGATAGGATTCACCACAGTGTGCCCAAGTGTCGCGTAAGATGTGACTTCCCGGCGTGCCGCTCTGTGCCCTCCTCACGCCGTTTGCCGACCGTCCGGACCGTGCGACGCGAGTTCACTTTCCTCTACCGACCGCGTTTCGGGCCTCTGCTTCCCGAACACGGGGAATCGAGACCAGGGAACAGGCGACAGACACCGTGGCGGTTATCCTGGTCCCATCGCTAAATGACCTTAAGGTACGCGTTTCACGGTTACCAACGCCGTTTCTCTCTCTCTCTCTCTCTCTCTCTCTCTCTCTCTCTCTCTCTCTCTCTCTCTCCCCCTATCTCTCTCTCTCTCTCTCTCTATCTATCTATCTATCTATCTATCTATCTATCTATCTATCTATCTCTCTCTCGCCCCTCGTCTCCCGTGCTCCGTGCCGTGTCACGTGGCGACCCCGAATTTTCGTCGATTATACAGCCGAACGGCTCATTCAAGCGTCGCTGGGCGAACAGGTCGCGCGCGTCCTTTGGCAATGCGATGGTTCATTAACGCGAGCGCGTTTGGCAGCGGACCGTTATTAAACCAGTCGTGTAAATGAGAATGCAGTTCGTCGCGCGACTCTCTCTCTCTCTCTCTCTCTCTCTCTCTCTCTCTCTCTCTCTCCCCGTGCTCCGCTGTCTCCTGGAGGCTTATAGGTTAGTTGGGTGTAAATCGAAGCGTGTCTACGGTATTTTCTGGCGCATCAGTGAATCATTGTACTTTGCATAATGTTGCGGAGTCCTGTATAGTTTTGCCTCGGTTCGCGCAACTTTTTCCATCGACCTGTGATTTACGAACAGGGATTAAATAGGCGAGACGAACCCCTCTGCTTAGTTTCTTTCTCAACGAGTCTGTAGACGTTTTCCCCCCCGCCTATTTCGCGGTTCTGAAAGCCACTGCTGTTGCATCGGGTTATCGAGCGTTGCGTGATCGATCGTTCGACCGATTCTCCTTTTCTTGAGCGGCGAACCACGCTCGTTACTGCTAAATGTGGGAGCAGCACGTGGGAGTATAGGTGCCCAGCAGTGGCATCCTTATCCGCCATTTGTCAGGCCGCGAGTTACGTTAATTGGTAGAGTCCTCTGAGTAAATCGTCCGCCATTTCTACTATTTTTACCCTCCGCTTCTCTCTCCCTCTCTCACTAGCCAGGCACATTGAACTTAAGCGCGACCCGCAACGTTCCATTGGCGGTTAAACAAACGCGAACATGTGTGAGCAGAGTGTTCTGCTTATAAATATAGCCCAGCGGCTTCTTCTGGAATTAGACTTTTAAGAAAAACGTGAGGAGAAAATTTTGTTATTTTTTTAAGGTTAATTTAGGGGGCTGTAAGTCTTTTATTCAACAGTGGTTCGGATATTTGTAATGTAATTGTACCATGATCTCAGAATCTATGTCAATTTGCTCACATCTTTGGTACTGATAGAATGGGGAGGAACTAAATGAGTAGTGGCTTAGTTTAGTTAATTAATAAGTATTTTAAATAGTGAATTGTACGTGTAACTCACGATTATATCAAAGTCTTCGATGTCGCCTATCATTGCCATAAATTAGACCCTCTACGATAGCCAGCAGATTGCCTGACATTATATGATAAATAGATAACACTTCGCTCGCGATTCTGAGCCTCCAAGAAATCGTCGCGTGTATTCGACGCGGTTCAAGTATTATTTCCACGTGATTCGATTCGTTCGAAACTTCCATTAGCCAGCTTCAATCGCTCTTCAATTCTAACGGGGCGATACCGAGGTTTCGAGTTGGTTGATCGTGTACTCGCGCCGAACTCGAACCCATCGCTAGCGTGACGCAAAATTCAATTACATTAGAGACTGTTTGCGCAGTGTTGCGTAGTACTGCGTTAGGTACACCAAGACTGGCTACCTTGAGGCAGAACAACGAGCAACACCTGCGCAGGTTGCGCGTGGACGTATTATATACGCCTTGGAAATTGCGTTCCGAGCAAGTGACCTTGGCTCGCGCCAGAGTTTCTGAATTTCAGCTCGACAGTTATTTTTGAGCCGAACCAGACGCTCCTAATTGACGAGCATAGACTTTTAATCTTTCTTTTCGCTGGATTCGTCGTTGCTAACGAAATCCTTGATGAAGTGTAGCAGACTTCTTCGGGAGAAATCTGTTCCTCTGATCCATGAGTTTCGCGCAAGAAGCGAAGAGTTTCCTGGCGTGGAAATAATTGCAGACACGAGGCGGTCTTAAAATGAGCCACCGAGGTCGAGCACGCGAGTTTTTGAGTAATTATTTCCCCCGGTGACCGTCGTTCGATCATCGCGCCGTGACACATGCTCCCGACGTGATCTTTGAAAGTGCGCGAATAATTGCAAAAATATTATTGCTGGCTTGGAACGTAGACGGAGCAGAATCAATTGATTGTTTAGGAGGTCTATGATTTAAATGTGAGTTTTGTATTTTCTTAAGTAGGTACTTTGAACTTTGAGTTACCTAATTGTTTCCAAGTTACTGTAATATCTGTGGAATTACTTCGGAGCTACGCCAATGTCTTTGGATTTACTTCAGAACGACTCGAATATCCTTGGAGTTCCATTGAAATGTAATCCAATATCTTTGGAACTCTATTGAAGGGTACTCTAATATCTGAAATTCCTTTGAAAGGTACTCCAATATCTGATGTTTCGTTCAACTGTTCTCCAGTATCTTTGGAATTATTCCATTGAAGGGTGAACCAATGTCTCTGGAATTCCATTAAGGGTGCTCAAATATTTGGAATTCAATTGAAGGGTGCTTCAATATCTTTGGAATTCCATTGAAGGGTGCTTTAATATCTTTAGAATTCCATTGAAAGCTGCTCCAATATCTTTGGAATTCCTTTGAAAGGTGCTCCAATATTTTTGGAATTTCTTTGAAAGGTGCCCCGATATTTTTGGAATTCCATTGAAGAGTACTCCAACATCGTTAGAATTCTATTGAAGGGTGCTCCAATATGTTTGGAATTCTATTGAAGGGTGTTCCAATATTTGGAATTCCATTGAAGGGTGCTCCAATATCTTTGGAATTCCATTGAAGGGTGCATTAATATCTTTAGAATTCCATTGAAAGCTGCTCCAATATCTTTGGAATTCCTTTGAAAGGTGCTCCAATATTTTTGGAATTCCTTTGAAAGGTGCCCCGATAGTTTTGGAATTCCATTGAAGAGTACTCCAACATCGTTAGAATTCTATTGAAGGGTGCTCCAATATGTTTGGAATTCTATTGAAGGGTGTTCCAATATTTGGAATTCCAATGAAGGGTGCTCCAATATCTTTGGAATTCCATCGAAGGGTGCTCCAATATTTGGAATTCTTTTGAAGAGTACTCCAATGTCTGAAATTTCATTGAAAGGTGCTACAATATCTAGAATTCCTTAGCCACTACTCAAATATCCATTGAATTCCATTGCCACTACTCAAATATCCATTGAATTCCATTGCCACTACTCAAGTATCTCTTGAATTCCACTACAACTACTCCAATATTATCCACATTCCCTTGCAACTACCACAATATCTTCACTCCTTCATTTCTTACGAGTAACTCAAGCTTCATCTAGTTACTAAAATTATTACGCAAAGCATTGAATATTCAACTTAATTCAACAAACCCAGTCTCTCGCAATCCACTCTCAATTCCACTTGCCCGCTAGTTTGCATAAAGAATTAAATGGGTGGAATTAGTCGGAAGGTATGGTTCAGAATTAGACATGTATATATGTACTGACCAATTGATTTTGTTCGTACGGTAGCCGTGCTTCTATGACCGAGAAATGTTTCAAATTCTTCGAATCAATCGAACAGGCTTACTGCTGCAAACTGGTTCGTGGCGTTTCTTGCTGCCTTCCTACGACGTTCGATGACATAATTCCATTAGAGTTAGATCGGAGGAAATGATCTGCAGGGGTAGTTGAAATTCTTGCATCTGAAAAATCCTTCATCATACATCTTCTGTAGAAAATATTTTCATTTGCAAGTGGCACCACGTGTCGTATACCATGTGGAATGTAAGTTTTCTTCGACCCATTAACAGCTGTCGCATAAACGCAACATTAACTTTTCATTTTTTTTTTTTTTTAAATTAGGGTAAATGCAATGAAAACTCTAAACATTTTATTTTAATCCTTGGCCAGTAATGGGTTAAAGCTAGTTATTAAATGAATCGATCTATCGAGCGATATATTTATCTACTCCTCAACACACATTAAATACTGCAAATAAAAATAAAATACAATTAAAATCTGAATGAAGCAGTAATCTATCTCATAAGAAAAACATATTCCAAACAGAACAAACTCCTCTTAACATAAATCTATGAATTTTTCTAGGAATTCTATTTCTACTGTTAATCTATAATAAATATTCCTATAACTACACATCAACAAAGAAAACAACCAAATTAAAATAAAAAAAAAGTATTCACCTCTCACCTTAACATACTACATATCTCAATCTTCATACAAATCTCAATCAATCACTTTGTTTGTTGATTTCAAAAAAATCCCATTGCAGGAAACAAAAAACAAAAAGTCGCAGAAAAACATCCATTCAATATTTCACTATCTTCTAACCAAGGATTATCCAGAACACTTAAAAAAGGAATCCCCTTGAAAGAGCGAAGAAAAAGTTGTTTTTTCACATTATCGTATAAGATCGCGAATCTAGCGAGGCGTGACGGAGGCAGAGCAAAGCTCAGAGTCGCGGTGTGTACTTATTTATAGATCGAAGGGTGAAGACGCGGCATGCTCGGTAAACACGTGCTTTCCGAATAAATATAGCGCATTCCAAATGTCAGGATCACGTGCATCGCGTGGTCGCCGCGCACCCGAGTGTGCATTTCTCGGAAAACGACGCCGAGCCCGCTTGTTTGCTCCACCAACATTGTAATTTTATCGGTTAGACGGGGCAGAGCGTGTTCGCCGGGATCACCAGACTCGGGGGAAAATTGATTGGATCCATCCGATCGATCGAGCTCTGCAAACATTCATCAAACATTCCGACATATTAACTCTTCCGTTGCCTCGATGTTACAGGATATTATTTCCCACGGGATACGAGCTCCCTTAATTTCGAATTTAACGAAGGATTTCACCTCACTTTTCAACTTAACTCTTTGCACCGTAATTTCCTCGTCCGCCGATCTTTCGGCCAGCGCTGCACTTGTTAATCCTTTTGGTGCTAGCAGTTTGAGCGCTCGGCGTACGGCGCGTGCGGGATCCCTGTAATAGCATCTCTTAAGTATAGCCGCTGAACGCCCATGGGCGTTTCCCGCACGCGGCGTATGCACTGAACGAGTGGTTAAATATTGAACTTTGGAATACAGGCAGAAGTATGAGTAAATATAGTTAAAAACCAAGGCCTCAAGCTTTACGAATTTTAATATGTTGCAAAACGGTGTAATTGAAAATCTTTTCTTGATTCGGTAAATTATTTCGTAACTCATTTTCTGGCGGTATTAGAATATTTTAATTCATGCAAGTGTAGCGGCTTCGGCGCTAGCTTGTACGCTTGAAGAGCGGGCGATTTTACCGCTATGCGTTGGAGGCTCGGGTTTTCCCCCGTGTTCCTGGGTGAGTCAGATTTGCCCAGGTAAGGGATTTTCGGCGTGCGGACGCGGTTTTCACGCCAAAATTTGCCGCGCGTTTTCGGCGTCGCTTGAGGGACGCGTCCCTCTGAGAGGGCTGTACAGGGTGATTCTGGAGCTCCGCCGGACAATGGATGCCCCCAGGTACCCCGTGGCGAGGACAAGCCCCCGCAGTGCCTCGCCGAATTTTATGGGTTTCGACCCTCGAAGGGGTTGGAGTGCCTATTAAGAAGTTAGAAATCTTCGATTTCCGCATTTCTCATCAGATCTTTGCGAAAACGACGCCAATTGATTCCTTATGTTTCGCCGATGAAACTGACCCCAAGAACGACGTAATTCGGAAAATAATTAAGGAAATTGCATGAAAAATTAATTTCCATAACCTCAAGCTAATTTCGTTAATAATAGTCCGATTTACATGAAATTTGGTATGATTTTCATCGGAAAAACATAAGCCTGTAGAGGCTACGTCACGCGCCGTATTGCATACGATTTTTACAAGTTTTCTTTATTCGGTAGTTTCACTTTGTATCGCCTATTCGCGTATTAAAAAGAGTGTGATGTAAGAGACTATTAATAATTATTTCCTTTTCACCCCCCACAAGTTTGAGCCACGAACTGCTTCAAAATTTATTTCAAATTCTTCTAAGCGACGGAGGAAGTACTTCGCTGAAAATTAGTTGCCTTTTATTTAATAAATATATACCCCAGATGCAAGTAATAATTAGGTTCCACTATTAGTAGATTAATTTCATAGGTAAACAGAGATTCAAAAACATCTCCTCAAAGAAAGTCACATTAGATTCGATTCTAAATTACCAGTAAAATGACGAACATATTTCGCTGAAAATAACAATTACTCAACACCTAATTTAATTGTTACAACACGACAACTATCGTCCAAAAAGTGAGACAACATAATCATCATTTAAAACATCTCCAAAAGTAGGTTTCTACTTAGAAATCTCGGAACACTATAATTGCACATTCCTTCGTGGAAAATCGTCACAGGAACATTATCTACTTGGCCGTGTGTAAGGACAGAAAAATCGATGTCGAACCTTGAAACTAATCGTTCTTGTATCGCGCGTGCATTTCTGCCTGCGTAATTTTTCTCCGACGGCTGTATCTTCGCCGTGGGCTTATCTGGAGGGAATCGAGGAAGGAACGAAGCGAGCCACGACCGAACCAATATTTTACCACCGTCGGGAGGATTTACGAGCTCTGAAAAGCGCGGGATAAAAGTTCCACAGACTTTCGTTTGATTTATCGCGGCCTGAATTCGTCACGGTCACGATCAGCATTGCGTAATGAATTATGAAATTAATAGAGAAACGCCCCCTCTGCCCCTCGCGCTCTATCGATTGCCCCGCCGACGTTCAGGGGCCGAGACAAGGGCGGCAAATAAGGAAATAATGCGGGCGTTCACAATTCGGTGGGTTCTTATTAACCTGTTAGTCGCCGTTTAATAAACTCTCACAGGGAGTAGTAGGTTCGAGGCGTTAGATCAAAAGATTTCATTATCACACGATCGCAGTAAGGGTGAATGGGAAAATTCGGCAAAATGTAGTTGAAATAGTTAACTAGTTTTTTATCCTGTTCAAATGCTTAAGCTGAAGATATTCTATTTGGATCAGTTCGAGTGAATGACTTCGAAATTAGTAGTGGCACTAGGAAAAGTTTATTTCATACTACTTAGGATTGAGACTTGTTGAATTTTACTTTAGTGCGGCTTGCAGAGATATAGCGAAGTAAAAAATACAAATAACAAGGGGAAAAGTCGATAGTGCCCTTTAGTCAAGATTTCGGGGACGTTTCGGTACAGTTTTTGGACATTGGTGTGCTACTTTGACGCCACTATGGCCTTTAGTTCAACTGTACTTTTAATATAATGTCAAGGGGCGAGAAACACACATTGGTAACAACTTCTTTATGTTTTTCTCAAAATTAGACAAGCTTTTTACAGAAATGAAAATGCTATTGGGTCAAAAAAGACCGAGTCCCTTATTAGAGCTAAATAAATGAGAACACGATTGGGTCAAAATAGATTCGAGTCTCTTATTAAGTTTAAAGGAATGAAAACACGATTGGGTAAAAAAGACTCGTGTTCCTTATTAGAGTTAAGGGTACCCTCCCCCGAACTCACTCAAAAATTAGTTAATTTTTAGAATTTTATTTAAAAAAAAAAAGTAAACACTATATTAAACTGTTTAGGCTGCATTTGTACATCACTGAACATAATAAAAAAGAATTGCATATGTCTGTTGGTGGTTGCGACTCTCCTGGTGAAACTGTGGGTGTCCAGCTCTATAATATTCCTTTACACTGTGTAACCACGGTGAGTCTCAGGTTAATCACTCCACCTCTGCAAGGAGTCATACGAGATACCTGGTATACTGTTTTTAAATAGGGAGCTAAATTTATTTTCCGTTAAATTAATGACACTTGCTTCCCACAGTAGATCCCCACTCGTTCGGCAAGCTGAAAATTTCCTCTTCGTCATAGGTGTTTTCCTCTCCGCGCTGCTCGATAAATTCTTCCCGGCGACGATACTCGCGATGGCCCTTGACCCGCGATTTCTCTTGTCTGGCGTTTATTGTTCGCCTAGTCTCTCGATAATTAACAATGAATTTCCTTGTTTCGTTTGCATGCTGGTCACAGGGGTCGGAGGTTTTGCAACTTTCTCGAGCGAGATGGCTGCACACGATTCAGCGCTGAGCATTCAGCTTTTGCCCCTTTGTCCGTGTAGAATTGAAAATTTTCATATTTGCAGCGACCGAAATATCCCTGCGCATGGTACTTTCTGCGTCAATACCATCTTTCGGAAAATTATTTCGAGCGACACGTCGATCGAAGAGCAGTGTCGTCCGCGAAAAGATTATTTTTTAAGCCATTTCGAATAAGGGTATTAATCTCAAATCAATACTATTCTCAAAAAAAAAAAAAAAAAAAAAAAATGTATCCTCAGAAAATTCATTCTCTTATTTATTTCAAATAACAAATTAACCGGAGTTGAATATTAGTAAACTTCAATCGTGAAAAATCATGTAGTATTCACAATATTACTTGCTCGATGGAGAATAACGCAACCAGCTTCTAGTCCAGCGAGGAAAATTTTGAGTAAAGAAAGTGCAGCTCTAAAATGGTGTCAGCGTGTCAGGCGGCAAACTTGAATTACTGGTCGAAGCGTCGTTGCTATAAATGTCGCTATTTAAACGATCACCCTTGTCTGAGACCAACGCCGCCCTTGTCATTGGTCGACGATGCACTCGGCAATGTCACCAGTGCGAATTATCTCGCGACGTAACAGCGGAGATGTTTTTCTTTCGCTGCGTGTCCGCTGCTGCGACTCGCTTTGCTCCATCGACGCTTCGTGCCAAATTATTCCGCTGCCAATTTGAGGAGCGATAGTAGCGAGGTTTTTATTAAAGCATTGCAATGCTCTTGACGAGCTCTGGGATCGCGGAATGACGTGTTTAAATACAAGCACTTAAACGGTAGGTAATTTTTCAGTGGGCGAAGATTCCTTATAGATTACTTTTACTTTTGTAGCGTGGTAAAAAATTCTTATAATTAGTTGGAATAATGGGAAAAATAATTGATGGCTGAGAATCTGTCTTTGGAGTTTGAGATTAAAATAGGGGCATAAAGTGGGGTAATATGGAGGGAAGCATTTTGTAATATACAATTACTTGAATTCTAAATTTTGGTAGCGAGAAAAGATAACAAATTAGTTTAACATCCTGTGTGCCAACTGTATAAGGGGTGGTCCTTAAATTACTAAAGGGTAATTTTGGCGATTTCTTACCCCCAATATAAGAATTTATAAGATTTTATATTCCAACCCCCTAACCACCCTTCCTTACGTAAAATTTCTTACATTGCAGTTTTGTAGTTATTAAAATTCTTTTAAAGGTAAATTCGCGACTGTCTCCTCTCCCCCAAAAAGCCTTACGTAATTCAAGAACTACCCCCTAAAGAAATAGAGAAATATGTGAATATGGTAAATATAGAAATTCCAGAGTATTTAGTATTTTTTTTTTTCTAAATTTGGAGCCCAAAAATTCAGAAACAATTAGCATAGCAGAATGTAGTGGATAAATAATTTATTCCAGAGATTCTGGAATGTGGAATTCTTTAATTTTCAATGTCTACCAATTAAGTTCGACGACCTGCGAACGCGGAAGTTATTTTTAACCGAAAGAATTGTAAGCGGCACTCCTCCGCGGGGAATAATTCCACAATTACTAGGTTAAACAAAATTTAAGAGGCAAACACACGCGTAATACGTCCACACTCGCACGTTCCGTTGGTACAGCTTAAAATATCGTTGCAAAAACAACGCCGCGGAGATAAAGTGCAGCACCCACTGACAGCTTAAGCAACCGTAATTAAAATTCTGTTTACCATCCCGCCGTCGAATGTAGGTCGAACTTGTGCGGTTTTTCTTCGGTTTATCAAGCGACTTTAACAGCGCGAATGTGTTTTAGCAAAGTCACAGGCAAATATGCCGTGTTTGGAGAAATTCCCGAAATTTCTCGACTGCACTCCGCTTCAGGAAGCTTCTCGGAGCAGCTGCGGCTAATTCGTTTTATCAACTCCGCGCCTATTATTCGCTGATCGATAGAACAAATATGTGACGTCGATCCGTCATCGACAAAGCTATCTTCCACCCGAGAGATTACAGGAGAAAGCCAAAATCAGTTGGCGAGTCATCGAGAAATGGGTAGAGTTTCTGTTAAAAAATTAGTTTATTAAAAAAATATATCAGGACATCTACTCTTTGTGGAATAATTTTGTGGAAAATGTTGGAAATTTATTGAGTCATTCTGAGAAACTTTACTTTATTTGATGTTTTAAATTAAAAGCAGCGAAAAGCACGCGCAACGCTAAATGGCTAAGTAGCACATGGTTCTCGTGTGATGAAATAATGGAGACAAGGCGGTCGCTTGATCGCACTATCATTTATTTTTCCATCGGGTGCAAAGGGTTAAGTGTCAGCTGCCAATTCGACGGTCCCAGAAGCTTCGCCCAGTCACAAGACTGATTGGTGGCAGAAAGTTCGTGACTAACGAAAACCCACCCAGGGGAGAGAAGAGAGGAGGGATTAATCATCGGGAACCTTTCACTACTATATTTAGCTGGCAACTTTATCAACGCCGCGAAGAGAGATTGGTTATCGGCTGGCTGAATTTAATTCCCCGGACCCGCGATCAAAAGCGACCCACGATGACTTTTTCAGCCGTTTAATCGTTGAAATTCTTGGTCAGCCGGCCCGTCGACCGCAGGACGCGCTTAACCACTTTGCTGGCCGCCACTTTTTCATGTTGGACTGCGAGGAAAAAGTTCGCGTAAATGTGCGGTCTGTGGAACCTTGTTTACAAGTTAGAGCCGGTTGCGTAGTTCAGTGATAATACCTGGGGTCTAAAGACGCGAATAGACGGGTGAAAAGAGATCTAGAGCCGATGGGAGGATCAATAATCAGGCATTCGAAGGGTTGCGTGAAAAGTGCAAGTTGAGGCAGGGTTTGATGGGGGTGTTAGTTTTAATTCTATTTTATTTTTGTATCTGTAATTTGGATTGAAAAAGAAGCACGCTCTTGTTCAGGCGATACGCGAAGATGGGTTATCAAGCAGTTCTTGTTTTATAAGCGGGATCGAAGCTGCAAGTTTATGGAAAAGACTCTTTTCACACCAGATCATTTTGGTGACTTAGGATTTGGTATTTATAAAAAATTAATGTATTTTCTAATTGTTTTCCCATGTTTTTTAAACTAGTAGTGTCTCTGCTGAACGAATATATCAATACTTAAATTCAACTCGCTTCTTTAACGTGTCTGCATTAAGCCCCTTCCACGCGAAACGCTTTGGTGACTCGAGACTGGTATTTTTGCAAAATTCACACCATCTCTTCCAAATGAGTATATTCAACTTTAATTAAATACCCCACTTAAACTTACCTCCATTAAGCCCCTTTCACACGAAACTCTTTAGAACTTCAGATTAATATTTCCGAAAAATTCACACTCTCTCCCAAATGAGTATATTTAACTTTAATTAAGCTCCTCTGTTAAATTCACCTCCATTAAGCCCTTTCCGCACGAAACTCTGTTGGTGGCTTCAGATTGATATCTCCGAAAAATTCACATTCTCTCCCAAATGAGAATATTCAACATTAATTAAACCCCTCTCTTAAACTTGCCCCCATTAAGCCCTCGCCACACGAGTCTCTTTGGAACTTCAGATCGATATTTCAGAAAAATTCGCACTACCTTTTGTAATCCAGCTTTATCCTTACCAATTAAATATTTCTAAAATACCAGTCGCGAACTACATACGTAAGTGTCCCACGCGAAAATGGCCCCAAGAATGGTCACCACTTCAACGAACATAAAGGCTGACGAGTGACATCCGACATTAACAAGCTGAATACAGACAACCATTTAAGTTCAAAGGTCGAAATCAGGCATGTTTTCTACGTCGCCCACTTTCGTTGTATTTATATTATTTTCGACAGCAGACCGACACGTGACGAATCGACTGCGTCGTAGTTGATTAATCTGTAACGCCACACAGAAGTCATAACAGTTCTGGCTCGTCGCTTCCACTTGCCAAGATTACGCCTGCTTGCGAGTTACAGCTATAACGTCGCAATTGGTTAACACCATTCCTCACCAATTACCGATTGGGAGGCTGCGTCCCACTTCGCGACAGGGAAATTGCATAAGTTTCAGCTGAAGTGACCCGCTCGAATTGAACGCCTACCTCCTGGGCCTGACTCGCGATTTAACAATCGCGATTGAGTTAGTAGTTCCCCCCCCGCGGCGTCTTAATTAAATCTCTGCCTTCGCATTTAAGCGAAAGCACCGACTAATGCGCAAAAAATGAAAACGAAAACAATTAAACCGAACAATATAATTACATTATCTCGGTCAAGTTTGGTAAAAGATTTAAATTGCCTGTCCGATACTTCGGATCTTCGAACGCTGTTGCTCCAAAAGTAACACAGCCGGGATTAATAATTAATTGCTACTAATTGCAAGTAACGAAGGAGACTTTAAATCTTTCAGGAGTTAAATAATCTTCCGAAAAAGTTCAGTGATAAAACCAAGAAAAGTAAGCCAAAGAAATTGCGAAGTCCCCTTAATTTTCAAGATTCACTGGACGTCGAATCTATATATTGCGTTTTAATTTAAACTTTCAGAGTATCCAGTTTGCTCACAGTTTATCTGGATTCCGCCGACAGGTTTACGAAGAATTTTCGCAGGAATTACCAATGCAAACACGGGGTATTATACAATGTACAAGCTTTTGATCCGACAATTACAAGACCAATACAGATAGATTACAGCGCGAGTTATCAGTAGACTATCTGTCTCCTAGGCCCGATGGCATCGTAAACGCGACGGTAAATATAAGTATATATTTGCTATCAGGGATTACGCGCAGATTAACTTCAACGAATCGACTGATTTCGAGGCGTGAAACCATCACGGTCGATCGCTGTCCCATATATTTCTGCGATCGAAGGATCTTATGAATTTCAATTTCTATGCCAGCCTAGACGAATCGATGAGGGAAGAGATAAAATTCAAATCAGTTCTCGAGATATTCCAGAAAATATGTTTTCAACCCCCAACTTTAGGGGCTGTTTTCACCACTTCAAAATGGACTCTACAGATGAACGCACACAAGTGTCCCGTGTGAAAAGGCCTTAAGGTTGCCTCGTGGGTCCATTTCGACTCGACGCGTTTGTCTATTTTCGCCAAGGCGACGTGCTGCTAAATTTCTTTGCTCTATTTTCTCATTCCCATCGCTATGCGCAGTTTAAATTGCACGAGGTGAAAATGGAGGCGTGAAAGTTGACTGGGAGCTTTGTGCGTCGAATGGATCGTGCGCCGCGGCGCTCTCGCGGTCTTAATTTACGCGCTCGCGGCAATAATAAGCCAACCTGTATTCGCGGTTTATCTTTCTCGGATAGGGGAACACCTGTACCCACTCGGTGGATTTTACACGTCGTATCCTCGCGTTAACATGCGTTCGTCATTTCGAATCCCCTTCGACAATGTGGCGTCTTCTAAAGATTACAAAGTGGAGCTAAGTGTTTGCCTCCGTGCAAACATCTTCCAAATCTATAGCTTCTCCTTTGAGTAATAGAGGGAATATTTCTTTCATTACCCTTACTACCGTTGCCGGGTCTCTTTTTCTAACTGAAATTTTTCTAATTGAAATATCTGATTTAAAAGAATTATATAGTAAGAATCACAGAGAAGAGCGTAACAGGTGGATCCTCCAAGTCGATTATCTCGAAAAGTGGGCCTCGCGGTGGAAAATTTGATTGCGCGCATTCGATTAATTTTTATGCGAGTAATAGCAACACCTCTTGTTTCCGGATTGAAATCCGGACAGTATTCTCCGTGCGGAAATCGCCCAGTCGCGTCTGTTAACCATACTCGCTGCACGCCCATGGGCGTTCCACGCACGGGCCGCTCGCGAGCACGCATCCGTGCCACCCAAACGGTGGATCTGTAACGAACTGCGAAAAGCACGTCGGTGGAGCGTTTCACTTCTCTCGGATCGTGATCCCCGCGGCCGTAAAGAGAGGCGCAGCGTACTCGTTTTCACTGAGGCTAACGTGCTCCCCCTCCGAAGTAGGTTTCTAGGTTGATTTCAGCGAATCTTTTTTTCGCCGACGCTCCTGCAGAAGGTGTTAACGGTAAAGCCGCGATGGTGGCTGGTTAGATCCTCGAGCTGGCGGTTTCTTATTCATCGGCACCGATTTGCTCCTCGCTCCTTGCATTCCAGCTCGACGAGGACTAGATTTTTCCAGGTCGATTTTAATCGTACAGGGTGGGTCGAGGTAGGTGGCAGAATTAGAGAGGGTTCTACGCTTCCAAATAAGTCGAAACGGTGGGAGAATGTTTCTTCGCGCGAAGCTTCATTTCCGAGGAAAACCACTTTGGAAATCCTCTCGTTGGCTCAACTGAAACTTCGTCGCTGGTAGCTGTCCGCGGGTGACACGGCTTGTTTATTATCAGGCGTGATTACTAAGCTGCTTTTCAGGGCAAAATGGATATATTTTTTATCTAGTATTAATATGCGTGAGTTTAAAAATTCAGTCGCATTTATCGCTGGCGGAGATTCGCGACTAAAAGATCTCGCCCTTAGTCGTTAGCCAGCATTTTCGAGAATTAGTGTGTAGTGCTGAAATTTGGAAAGGACGGGCGTTAAGCGCTTAATGTATCGCTGAATTTTAGAAACGTAAAATTATGAAGGTGGAATTATTGAGACTGTACCCAAGAAACGTAATATTAGGGTGGGTCTTAAGGGGTTAATGTTAATGTCTGTGTCTGTTCTAACAAATCCTCCCACTTCACGTGACTCCATTCTTTAGAGAACTACGGTATTTTTATCGCTATTCATATTTCAAAGTTACTTCAGCGCGTTTAAAGTTGGCCACGCAGCTTTGTCGCTACCCGATCTCCTGTGCAGGCTCGTACACTTTTGGCTGTAATTCCTTCAATTTTTGGAATCTCGGGGGCCCAGTTGCGCTTAAAATACGCAGAAAAGACGGAATATACCAAGAATCCTAGAAACCAATTTTCTAAAATTTTCTGGCTAACCTACCCCCTTCAGGGGGAACACCACTGCGACGGCCGGAAAAGTAAGCCATTTTTAAGAATTTTTTTTCGGGAATAATTTACAGTTTTCATAGAAAAATTTTATTACCTACCTTTAGTACGCTGTCTTAAGAGACAATACAAAAATAATTAAATAGAAGAACATCCATAAATTTTAATATATTAATTAATCTTCTAGACCCACCCACGCGAGCTGGTCGAATGTGTAACTATGGAACAGCAGATCCGAAAGCAAATTTAATTTCTTTTTTATAAACTATATGAGTGTAGTTTCCGTTGTGCGTACCGATTTCTTAAACAAATTATTTTTGTAAAAATGGCACGCTTTAGAAGAAAATTTTCGAAAATCCGCGAATAAGGTGGACAGTTTTTCGAGCGTATTTAAAAAAATTTGTTTGCAATCAAAGAATCCGTACGTACAACGGAAACTACACTCATATAGTTTATAAAAAAAAAAAAAAATTAATTTCGGACCTGCTGTTCCATAGTTACACATTCGACCAGCTCGCGTGGGGAGGTCTAGAAGATTAATTAATATATTAATAATAATAATAATAATAATAATTTTATTTACGGGACAAGCCCATTAAGCACAATAAGAAGGGATAATAACAATAGATTACAATAAAAACAATACAAACAAAAGAGAAAAGGATAAGAGAAAAAAGATAAGAGATGGCCGTAGAGTGACAAGTAGGTGCATGGGGAACCTCTATGGAATGCCTTCCGCAATAAGGGCTCTGCGAGTACTAATTTTGAAGCCGGAAAGAGTATCAGCAAAGAAATCGATGCCCTCGTGGAGTTGATTGGCGATACCACAGATCCTATGAAAGGGGTCAGCATGACCAACCCAGGAGGAGTAGTCCGGTGACCTGAACAGAGGTATTTGCCTAGTACAGCGAGCGGGGACGTTGAAGTTAACCAGCGCAATAACATCAGGGTTATCAATCAAGCCGTTCAGGATGTTTTTCTATTTATTTATTTTTTTGTATAGTCTCTTAAGACAGCGTACTAAAGATAGATAATCAAAATTCTCTATGAAAACTGTAAATTATTCCTGAAAAAAAAAGTCTTAAAAATGGCTTACTTTTCCGGCCGTCACAGTGGTGTTGCCCGTTAAGTAAGGGTTGCTTCGCCTCCTTTTCTTTCCTTTTTATATCGACGGGGCAAACGAGCCTCCCTCTATATTCGCATAACTTGCAACTAACCTTATAATTCCTCTCTAATTCCTCTGCTCAATAAAATTAGAACAGAGCTATTCTTTGATTTCCTCGCCGATCCTTGCACTTGGCAGTGGTCGAGTCGAGGCGACTCGAGTCCCTTCAGCGCGAGCATCCGCCCTCCTCATCGCCGCGTATAAAACACTTAACTGCGAGTACCCATCAACCGGAACGTAAGGGACCATCGGGGAACCGCCGTTGATCGACGCGGGGCGCAGGGTTGGCAAAGGCGGCTCCGACCTTGAAAGAGCGCGCCGTGGGAGCGTAGGACAGCTCGTGTCTCTCCTCGCGCTCCTACCGGCTGCCAATTATTCTGGTTATTCCGGTACGTCGATCCGTGCACGGTCGATCTCGCTTTTTCCCCATCCGTCATCGCGGCCGGGGATGCGCCTGGCGTGGCCGCCCCGCGCCTGTTCACCACCGAGACCCGCGTGCGTACACCGTTACGTAAAAAGAAGGGATTTCGTAAATCGCCTCGACGTCGCGCGCCATTTACCCTCCCCGAGGCACCGCGGGGCCGCCTATATTCGTGCCCCTGCGCGCCTTTCGAATCCGTAAACGGGCGACCGCCTGTCAGTCGAGCTTATCATTTTCGTTCTGCCGCCGCGGGGCGGACTTTTGAATTTCCACCCTCCGAGCGGAAGTCGAGGACGGTCGCGGGCTGCCCTTTCGAATCTCGGCCGGGTAAGGTGTGACTGTCTGGTGGGGTGTTTGACGGCGAACGGTTGGTAGAATCGGGGTGGTAGCTTTGAATTATTGTGGGGGGATGATAGCGGGGGTAGCTTTGGGGAGGAAGTGGTTTAGCGGCGGCGGATTTAAGGGAGGAAACCAGAGTGCTGGCCGGGAGAGAAGGCTAATTTCGAGGCTCTGTTTTTTGGTAAATTAAATGTTTTTATTAAATATCTTTATTGGTATTAGGGGGTGCATCTGTTAAACAGAATTTTGTTTTAAACGGGCACACCTGGAAGCGTTGCAACGGTGACTTTAGAAGAAAAGTTTATAACTTTTAAATATCTTCGGTTGTATGTACGCGTTTAAAAAAGAAATAATTTTGACGCGAAATCGCGGAATTTTTAAATTAAAGTATCGAAGATCGACATTTTTTTTAGAACGTTACCAGGAAACTAAATTGATGTAAATCGGATGGAAGTTAGCTGAGTTATCCGTACGCCCGGTTTGGAAAACGTCGTGTCGAGAAAAACGCGTTTAAAGTTTTAGCAGTTGTACTACCTGAAACCATCTATAATTCCATTGTTTCATTGAATTTTATTCTAATACAGTAAGAGCACACTATTGAAACCGCAAACATTAAGAAAATACACCGAAGAGAAATCGATTTTTTCGAATTATCACTCTGATTCCTCCCTTAAAAAAAGGCCCAGGTGGCAAGCGTTCTGGGACATGCATAACAGAATTGTAAATAAATTACGCGCGTGTGGTACCGTTAAGGAACTAGTTTCTGATCAGTTTAGAAGGTTTCCCGCTTTAATATTTATTTTTAACCTAATAAAACATTAAACCATAGACTTTTTTTATACTAAAAGTTGAATTAATGTTTAAACTTCAAGGAAAAATTTTAAAAAGTTGAAAATAAATATATAATTTAAATACTTATAAGGTATGGAATAATAAGGTGACTAGGAACTAGTTTTTAAGCATCTAAAACTAACAATACTAACTGCTTTCACAGACAACACATATATTTTTGAATTATCAATTTTTATGTTAGTAATTATTTCAAACAATTATTTATTGACATAAACTCAAAAGAACGATTTATTTCATGAACTGATCAAAAATTAGTGCCTGATCAAGAACTAGTTCCTTAACGGTATGAGGATTATGGAAAACAAAAAAATAGTGTTTGGATAAAATCATAATTTTTTTTGAAGATGGGGGCCTAAACGGCGACTGCTTGGGAGAAGTGTGTGGGTTGTTGTTTTTGAAATTTGAAACGTAATTGCTGACAAAGATTTTCGGTAGCAAGCGCTTCACGGAATGCAGATGTGCCTTGAATTACTGTGAAGGAAAGGCTCAAGGTGCTGGGTTTGATGTTATTGGAATGGAGTCTGTTGTACTCTAGAGAAATTTTTTTAATCTAGAACAAATTATTTTCTACGACTTTAGTACAATGGAGATGTCATCTTACATCATTGTGGTGTAAGATTTAAGTTCAGTGTACTGAGTCTAAGAAAAGGAAGAGGTCGTAAGTTAGGAATAGTATAGAAACTGAAGGCGCCAATTTCAATTAATTGTATTCCCTATTTAGGCGGTATTTACAAAGTTAACACTTAAAATACAATATTAGGAGCCCGCCGAAAAAGAGACATTACATTTTACAGTCTCTTTCAACTTTACCGTGATTCTTTTCACGGCGACAGCCAACTATCAAAATTATAATAATTTCCTAAAAATAAGCGCCATGTTCTCGTAAAGTTGACCTAGACATTTCCATTCTGCGACCACCGCGAATCCCACGATCAAGTCGAATAAAATGACGGAAGCGCTTCTTCGCGGGCATTTCTGAACTGCCTGTTTCGCTTGGCATCGGCGCGGAAGAGCCGTGCCAAAAATAAAGAGAAATTCGCCTTCGTTCGACGCTAGATCGAAATGCTTCGAATATCGCCGTCCACAAGATCACGCGCGACTAGCGCCACCGATAAATTTAAAAGCGCTCCTGACGCAACGCTTTGCTTTCTTCCCGTACGTCCAATTATCTCCGCTTCGAACCGCTAATAAATTATGACCACGAGGGTTCGATTGCCCATCGATCTCCCTATCCCAATACCGCACCGATTTTCAGCGACTTCCTGCGGCCGAGATAACGAACGCTTGTCGCGCGATAATTACCGCCAACGCAGCGAGCACAATTAACCATACGCAGGAACTTGAGAAATTAAAATCTGCAACAACTAACAAGTATCGCTTGACGGAAATGCATTCGGTTCCGCTGTGCTTCAACCAGGGCTTGAAAAGGTTCGAAAATAACTGTTCAAACTGTTATAGGGTAAACGCACCAATAAATGAACACTTAAGGCTAATGAATGAACACTTTTATAAAATTATGTTTGCAGCGCGATTGATTCCACGTGCTGCAAAAATTGTTTGGATATGAAGCAAGAAATTGAAAGAAGTCTTTAATTAATTAGTTGCTTATTTTAATAACTTATTTCACTCGTTTTAATAAAAAATGTCCATTCACTGGTACGTGTTCATTTACTGGTAAATCTACCCTATAAAGGTTCTGACTGAAAGTGTTATCAAGAACCTTTATTCTGAATAACCGTTATAAAGAACCTAAATATCAGACTATATAAGTATAAGTTACGGTTCCTATATAGCTCTATAACTTTTATTTTTTAGGTTCTATGTATATAAGTTCCAGACGGTTATAGAACCGATTCAATAACTTTTATTTTTTAGGTTCAATATAAGTTCCAAAGCGGTTACTGAACCGATTCTTGTAACGATTGTACAGAATTTTATAGAAAATGAAATGACAACATATTACAACTATAGACTACTGTGTATAACCAAATTGTTTAAAAATTATTATAAATAAGTAAGTAAATATATATTATGTACACATTTGTACATACGAATACAATTATTTTGTAATATGAAGTGTTCGTTAATATAAATGTTTGGTTGTTATACCGATGAGGGTCTAGCTCCCCGATTTGAATGATATTTTAATATGTTGTCAGAATCATGATCCTGATGGTGAGGTGGCCCCTAATTGAAAAAAATGAACTTGACAAATAAATGTTTCGATCTATGGTATTAAATATTTATTGAACTTTTTGTTATAATACAGAATAGATATTATTAATTATAATTTTTAGCTAGACCCTCATCGGTATAACAACCAAACATTTATATTAACGAACACTTCATATTACAAAAGAATTGTATACGTATGTACAAATGTGTACATAATATATATTTACTTACTTATTTATAATAATTTTTAAACAATTTGTTTATACACAGTAGTCTATAGTTGTAATATGTTGTCATTTCATTTTCTATAAAATTCTGTACAATCGTTACAAGAATCGGTTCTGTAACCGCTTTGGAACTTATATTGAACCTAAAAAATAAAAGTTATTGAATCGGTTCTATAACCGTTTGGAACTTATATAGAACCTAAAAAATAAAAGTTATAGAGCTACATAGGAACCGTAACTTATACTTATATAGTCTGATATTTAGGTTCTTTATAACGGTTATTCAGAATAAAGGTTCTTCATAACTCTTTCAAGAACCTAAATCTTTATAATAACGGTTTCAAGCCCAGGCTTCAACACTTCAACTGTCCTCGGCGTGTTTCCACGCCGAGGGCCTCCCACGCTGCCCCGCTGCTTCGCCGTGGCTCCGCGTCGATATTTCCTAGAAAGCGTCGAAAGTATTTTCTAACCTTATCACGCCGTGCATTCGTGTCTCGCAAAAAGTCCGTGGGCAGCTGCTTCAGCGGCAATCGATTGTAATCGAGCTTCGAGACCATTCGAGACGCCCCGACGAGCGTCATCAGGGCGCAACGCAGGTTCCTCAGACTTCGCGCGGCCGAAGGAGTTCTCTCGCAACGAAGCTTGTTTCGCTTCGGTGCGCGACGCGTTCGTGATGAATTACCACGGAAAGGAATCAGCGCTGTTACCCAACGTACTCTCGGTGAGGAGCGTCATTTACCACGCGAGCGAATATACTGCCCGCGGAAATTGGCGCGCGATCGTATCTGGCACGTGCGAAAATATTCACAACAGCTTGCGATTGTTTGCCCGCCGCGAGTACAACGGAAATATCGCGGCACGTCACCGAAATAGACACTTCGCTTCGCTCGCCGATTCATCGTTCTCCGTCCGCAACTTCCCTCGCAATGGCTCGGTAAATGTTTACAACTCGGACTTAACCTTCATTCATACCGACGATAACAGCCAACCACTCCGCGATAACGAGTCGCCGTTGTAGAGCACGGCGACCGTTCGTCCCCGGAACGCGATCTCTCTCCCCAATTCTGAATTCTGAAACCAATCATTCGTCCCCGATTCTCGGTAATCGGTCCACCCGAGTTATATCCGGATATATCCGGCATCCATCTGACGACCTGTGTGTACCAGTGCCGGATATATCCGGCGTCACGGAACGAGCCGTCGTCCCTAGCGCCGACTTTAGTCGGCATCTCCGATAGTTTAAAAAAAAAAAAAAAAAAAAAAAAAAAAATTATTCAAAAGCACTTTCGCGGAAATGTGCGCCGTACTGAAAGAGTTAAAGTTACACGATAATCGGTAGAAATCCGAAGCCACGAGTCCGCTGCTAAAATTCTACCAGCAGCCGGTCCCTAAAGAATTATATCTCTTCTCCCCGGAAAGCCCGGAGAGAGAAACGCTCGCCTCGTTGCACGGCGAGCGACTCGCGCGTAGCTTTCTCGCACGAACGCGTTACTAACGGACGTTTCTTTGCCGCTGTTACAGTTTCCTGGTGAGTGCATCCTCACATACATGGAGTTTCAGCTGGATAGCGCAGAATACTGCCAGGCCCAACACAAATAGAGAGACACGCCCGCACACCCTAGAACCTGCTAGGCGCCATTAAGGAAGAAGCAAGGAGGAATAATTTTAATCGGGCGAAGGAAAAATTCAACATCGGGATCGTTGCCTCGAGAAGTCAAGGGAATCGTCAGCTAGTCACCGCGCAAGGCCGTAGAAGAATTAAAATAGCATCAATTGTTAATTTACACTATTAAATGCAAGCATCGTAGTTACTGAGCGCACCTGATCCAGGCGCACCCAGTGCCAAATAGGTGAGAATCGAAGGCCGGCGGAGGCTTCGCCGACCGTTCCTAACGTTCGGTACCGGACTGACGGCTGGGCTGTTTGCTTTCAGATAATCTTCCGAATCGTAGTCAAGGATCCCGAGCGGGAATCGATCGCATATCAATCAACGCCTAATGTAACGTAGCCCTCACCCCGTTCTGGCGAAATTCGCGCCCCGACGACCCCTCCTCGCGGTCTACATGTGAACCCACTGTTCTGTCCTCTGTAAAAAAATAACAAAGTATTCGATTAGTTAAATGGGAAACAACTTTATAAGACTGACACCTATGGGCTAAGTTTGTCGAGTTCAGCTTTCGTCGCGTCGTACAGTGTGGCATATCGAGAAAGATTATAAAAGGGGAACAGCGTCGTACAATAGTCGTCGGACGAGTTGGGAGCGATAGGAAAGTAGGGGTACACCACTTGCTGTCCGAGAGGAAATGAGCAACATGAGGGTGAAGGACATCAGGCCGGCGCCCGCCGAGATCGAATACAAAAACATGAAGTTCCTCATCACTGATCGGCCCAACGATCAGACCATTCATACTTTTATCCAAGTACGTACGTTAATAGAATCGCCCGCCGGTGTTCGGCGTTGCGAGGAGCGTCTGGCGGGCTCGGATTAACAGGCGCCCCGTTGCTTTTCAACAGGAACTGAAGAAGCACAATGTGAAAGAAGTAGTGAGGGTCTGCGAACCAACGTACAAAGTCGAGGAACTTAAAGCGGAGGGGATCAACGTCATAGACTTGGTATTTGACGACGGCACATTTCCACCAACCGAAGTAAATACAGGCAGATTGGCGCAAGAGGTGGAACGAGCGTGACAATTTCATTTAAATGAATTTCTGTTGCAGGTCGTCGACGAATGGTTCGAACTACTGAAGAATCGCTTCCGCGAGTCTCCGGACGCGTGCGTGGCAGTGCATTGCGTCGCGGGGCTTGGTAGGGCACCGGTCTTGGTCGCGCTTGCTCTCATCGAGCTGGGTCTGAAGTACGAAGACGCGGTCGCGTTGATCAGGGAGTAAGTAGCTCTTAGTTTCTACTGTTATCTACTGTTACGGGATAATCGTGGAACTGGGACTTTGTCTGTGCAGGAAAAGACGAGGCGCCATCAACGCGAAGCAGCTGGCCTACCTTGAAAAGTATCGCCCCAAGTCTCGGTTGAAGCTCAAAAATGGACAGAAGAACTCCTGCTGCGTCCAATAGATTAAACGATTTCTTTGAGAAAGTTACTACTTCATACTGATTGGTATACCTAATTGTATAGGTTTTCATGCCTGGCAACAAGAGACATACTGTACCGACTCTGTTCTGAAAGGCCTATCAATGGAAATGCAACCGAACAAATTTCCACAGCCATATTTCCGCGCCATCTGACTCTCCGCCACGAGCCGAGCTTGCTCGCGATTGCTCTCACCTTTGTTTCGCGAAGCTTTTGTATTTATTTTTGATACTAAATTAACGTCGAACGCTCGCGGAACGGACGGAAGCCTTTTACGGGCGACGAAACGGAAATAGCGGATAAAATTTCAACGGATCTGATTTACCTGCGTAACGATAAACGAACATTCGATGAATTTGCGCGCCCGCGCGCGGCGCGCCTCGTTCCGTTCAGCGAAATTCAAGGCTATTATGTACGAGAACTCTGGAAGGCTGCATTTATTTGATCCAAGACGATGAAACGCGCGACCACGTTACCAATCGATTTGTGAATATTAGTTGATGCGTAATTTATACATAATATTCTAGGGATGGTTGGGAGCAAACACTTCTTGTTAAGACGATTCCTTTTGGTACTACGATTGCATCCAGCTGGCGGCGAAGCGTAGCTTTTTAGAGGAGTTAGTGCAATAAAAACTTTCGTTCCCCAGAACGATCGAATACAGGAAATGTATAAGCGTCTTACCGACAACAATCTTTAAACGTTCTATTCTCTTCCTTTCTCGCTCGAGGAAATAAAAAGCAGCGACTCAGCGTGTTTACTTGTAGTAGATCGCGAATCGAACGCACGTTTCTTTCACAGATGTTCTGCATACAGGGGAAAGAAAATAAAGGCATGATCTGTACTTGAATTTCCTTTTCTTTTTTTTTTTACGGAGATTACTGTAATATATCGACACGTATTTATTGAACAGCATCCCGCGGCACTGAGCGAAGCGCGGTTCGCACAGCAGTAATGTTATTATTTTTATTAAACGAAATGGGCTTCGCCATGTTCATTTGACTTTTGTAAATGTAAATAGCCCAGCGCGGTCGAGTCTCGCTTAAACAGCTGTACATTATATCGCGAATATTCTGCAAACGTGGTTCGTTTGTCTCTTCTTTTTGTTCCCAATCAATACTGAACTTTTAAACGCTACGTGTAATCCCGACACGCTTACAATGAAAACGCGAGATCTGCATGAAATGGGGAAAACGAGATCCCCCGGATAACTTCGACGACTCTTCGAACAGTAGCTATTCAGGTCGATTATAACGCAAGGGAACGGTAGAGTTGCATTTCCAGTGGCATGCCGAACTGATGGGTGTTCTTAACTCTTATTGGACTTGGAATCTGCGTTAACTTGAATAACGAAATATCGCGAAGCAAAACGTGAAGTAATTATCGACTCCAGAGTTATATATCACTTTTATCGTAGCTCAACGGCAATTTCACCAGGGTCCTTTGGACGTCCACCTTTTATTCGATAAAGTTTTAGAGAGAGCCTGCGCCCGCCGCGGGCCGCGCTTAGGGTTTTGGTAAAATTGTCGGCGACGCTGTACGCCACACTAAACTGTGTTCAAAAGATAGACGAAGAAGAAAAAAAATGATGAATTCGCTCCTAAAATAATGAATGTAATACTTAGATGGTTTCGCGTGTCTGCCGATTCTACGTGAATGTACATGTATTTCCCGCATGGCGTTACGATACGCGAGTTCTGTTCAATTGCCTCGTGCTTTAGCCAAGACTGCACACCGCAAGGGCGACGATGCGAATCGTTGTGGATCGAACTTTTTGTATTTTCTTTGTTCTTTCCCCACTTCCTTTCTCGCGAGAATTTGCGAGCGACATATTTTCTACGGTACTGACTAATGAATTCCGATTGACACGATTCCGTCGTCAACGACCAAATCTTTCGTCCTTCATCGCGCATAATGCTTGAATTGCCGGTGGCCGGGTACATTCACTGTGATCGCAGACCCGAGATGGAATTTTTCGAACCTGGTACACAGATCCTTTTTTCTAATGTTAAAAAGATGAGAAACTGCAATATTTTTTACCAGAGGATGGGACGTGGGACATTCGTAAAAAAAAAGATGAAAATTATCGAGTCTTAGATTCCGAAATTGAATAACCTTCGATTGTTCGATTTCTTTTGTTCTTAGTTCAATTAACCCTGTTACAGCCGTGATCGGCGTATGTGTTTTATTTTCTTCTTGATACAGCCCTTTTTAAAGTACGATACCGACGCTTCGATTAGGCGCGTCTAATATTCATTCGGGGAGAGATGAAGAAAGAGAGAGAGAGAGAGAGTGAGAGAGAGTTACCAACGAATTTGTTCTTTTCATTCTGTACCGTGTGAAATTCAATTCTGCGCATCGATTCACTTCTTCGAGCGGAGGTAATTATCGTGGGCGAGTGAACATTTACTTATTATCTGTGATAGATTTCTTGCGAGAATGCTGGAAAATTAGAAGGGGAACGCTGATTTGGCTTGTTGAAACACAAAAGCATACTTCACCTGTGAAACGATACTTGGAGTCTTTCCGAGGCGAAGTAATCGTTGGCCCTCTACATTAGAATTTAGAGTCGACGGAGATTTGTGAGTTTTATTTGAAATTGTACATGGGGAAAACATATTTCGATCTGAATTGTATTTACTGTGACACGTATTTGCAACGGTGTATTGAGAAATAAATCTTTTGTTCTTCGAAGAATTGAATCGAAGCGCTGTTAAATGTTATTTTATTATTCGGGAAAAAGAGATGATCCGTAAGGGAGTACGATGAAGCGTAGATTTATAATTGCCATTCTTTTATAATGGTAATTACGAGAGTCGTTTTCGTACGGTGTTTTGTATGTTATGTTTAAAGGTATCAGCTCATGAATATTGAGAAAACAGGAACAACTTAGGTAGCAAAGAAGAAATCCTCTATTTTGAACCGACGTAATAATAAAACGAACAGTCACTCCTTTTAAATCGATTAAGCAAAAAAAAAAAGAAGATAAATTTAACGAGTTAGCGCAATTTAAACAAGAATTACTATTATTATATATTTAATTTGTTAATGTAATTTCCTACCTACCGCTGTATTAATGACATACTGATTAAATTAAATGGAAAGAAAATTTTGTTATATTGTAAAGCATCAGTAATGAAATAAAAAAGAATGGAAGTCGTTTTGTGAAGAAACTATCGTTTTCCAATATTCCTTGTGCGACCGGTGAATTAATGAAATGCAGATGTATTAAAAAAGTTACCATTTTAATTCTGAACTTCGTGAAAAGTTGTAGTTACAAAATTAGTACGTATGTTTTATTAGTTAAAAACAAGGCATATTAGACATTATATTCTTACGTATTACAGTATTAGATACACTTATGAAGTATTCTAAATTGTTATGTACATGGCGAATGAGAACTTCTGCCAGCAATTTTGTGTTTAGAGAAGAAACGCAGCTTAGTAATTGGTGTCTGAATCCGTATCTTCTTCGAACGCATTGACTGTCCGGGGCGGCGAAGAACTACCCAAAATTTCTTCTTCGCTTTCCGGTTCAGCTTTGTCCTTGATGTCTAAAGCGTAACGCCTCCAAGGAAATCTGCAAAAATCTTGGCAATTTAAGAACAATTTTCTTCTCACAAAGGAAGTTCGACACTTCGAAAATTAAAAAAAATCTGAAACTTTGCGGGAATGTAGCTCAAGTGATGCTAATAACGTAACTATTTTTGATTCGGCAATAAAACGGTCCTAAGGGTGAAAACACCCCCTTCGAAAAAGTAGCGAGTTTTCAGATTACCGTGAATATCTGAGAAACTGTAAAAGATATCAAAAAGAAGTTAAATTCAAAGTTCTATGGTTTTTTACGTTCTACAAAGCGGTGATAAAGAAGTTTCTAAAAACATTATTTTTTTCCAAATTTATCTCCACCACCATTTTTTCGACAATTCTTTATCGCCGTATTGTAGGATATCAAAAGCTATAAGACTTCGAATTGAACTTTTTTTCGATATCCTTTATGGTTTCGCAGATAATATGAAAACTCACAATTTCTTCGAGCAATATTAGCATCACTTGAGCTACATTTCCGCAAAGTTCCAAATTTTTTTTTAATTCTCCATTTGCCGAACTCAGTTGTCGAAGATTAACTAAAAATTCTGGCTAGCTTGCCTTGTTTTTTCATCAAAACAATCCTCCACAAAGATGTCCGATACAATTTTACAGTGACCTTTCAATTGCTGAGACTTTGGCGTATTCTTAAAGGCACAAATCAAATGGCTACATTTCTTGTTAGTCGTGTTAGGATCGGCAATATACCTGGCGCCCATTCGAAGCGCCTTTCTCCTAATTTCGTCCCTCTGTGGATTAACGTATCCACTGAGCGAAAACGTAACATCCTCCAAGAGTTTGGAAAACAATTTCGTCGGCTTTTTCGATCTGATACGTTTCTTGCTCGTACTTGCTTCCGGCTTCGGCGTTGGTCTAGGCTGCGGCAATCGCCCGCAATTTTTACAGATCGTATCTTCCGATTCATCTGAACACTGAGAACATTTCTGTTTCTTCCTAATTACGTTCTCTTTCGAAGAGCTATCTTCGGGGCTCAAGGAACGCTTCCGCGAATTTGCGCTACGTCTCTGGTCCTCCAGCTTCGCATCCTTTTTATTTACCGATGGTGACGGCGAAGATATAATATCCCCGAACGGAGTTCGCACCACTGGCTTATCGTTCGATTCGCCTGTAACTTTCTCGTCCTTCTTTTTGGAACCATTCGGCGAAGTTGAATTAGCGGGATCTTTATTTTTACCTCCGAATACTTCCTCCGCTTTTCCAGCTTCCAATTTCTCTAGTAACGGTCTCTTCGTCGGCTCTTTGTCCTTCTCTTGCCGTTTGGAGAAATTATTCATACTGGTCTCTTTGATCTTTGTAAGCAATTCATCCTTGTAATTCGTCTTTCTGCTATCAGTCATTCTCAGGTATTTCTCTTTAAAATCATCCACGGGCGATTTGCTACCGTCTTCGTCCCCGTGTTTCAGTTTGAACCTCCCGAACACGTCCAGTCCCAGATCGACCACTACTTCCGTCTTCAGCACGATGAAAGAGAGGCCGAATAGTTCTTTCAGGTTTGCCGGCTGCATGCAAGTCACCTTGACGCGGTCGAATTTTATCTTTAACGTGTCGGGGTTCAGCTCCTTCTTCGTAAATATCTGTACCTGGTCCCTGAACTTGCCGTTCACCGCTTCGTCGTGCGTCATGAATTGGTGGTTGACGATGGGCACCCAATTGTCGGGCTCTGCGGATGTGGAGGCAGTAACGATTACGACGCAACTGCGATAGTTACCGATATCTATGCCTGTGATGCAGGAAGGCTCCGCAATTTGGAAAATAACGCTGGCGAGCATTTCTCCGGGCTTGGCGCATCGCCACGAGGAGTTCGAGCGATGCTGGAGAAGATTAGACGCAGGGTGGGATGGATGTTCGGAGGAACAGCTGATCAGTTTTGCGAGTTTGATAATCATTGTTTGCAACTTTTATTCAGCACGGGTTTCTTCATTTAGGAGCATACGCAAAAGTGTGCCGGAGCGATTCGATTCAAATTTAGTGTGTGTATATTATTCTACTCTGCAGAAATTTGATGGCACTCCAAAAATTAAATGCAGTTTGTTTACCGCTAAAATCTGTCAGTGCGTTCCATACGTACCTCCACCATAACCTATATGTTCGTCATAAAATGATAATTATGCACGAAAGCAGTTAAGTTTTAAGTTCTGCGTAATTACTCCATCGATGGCTTTCCATTAAACCCAAAATTTGTATCTGTCATGTGATGATTATTCTTAATTTATCGCTTTTTAACACGATTTTAAAATTCGTTCATTTCATCGACACGTAACTGTATAGCCATCTAGCGATCGAATCTATAAATTGCACCAGGGATGTTGACAAAATATCGATGTATCGAATATTCGATAGTTTTTTCGCGAAATTCAATCTTTACGACTAATTATAATTAACATGTTGCATAATTCCAGTCACTAATAGATTTTCGTAGAAACATGATTAGGTATTTTTACACGACATGTGCTTAACTTAAATAAAGGAGAGAGTATAAATTAATCGATTACTAATTCGATAATTCTTGAAAGATAAACTTCTTCATTATGGCTAACGTCGCAACGGGTTAAATATGTTTTTTCCTTACGAGGAGCCACGTACGAATTCACCGACGAGTGACGTTACCGATTTTAGTGGTTGGATTGTATGTGATTTCCATAAGATGAGATTGTGCTTTCTTTTTACCTGCTGTAATTTTTATACGTTTTTTTGTGTAATTTACTGATACGGTCGGAGACTTGTACAGCATTTAAATGTATTCTACATGAAATAAATGTTAAAGCGGCCAAATAATTTAATTCATTATACGTTTTACATTAAATTCTGTTATAACATTTGTAGCATTTCGTATAATAGACAAGTCAGGTTACTAAAACTATTTTTCTTCTTGTTACAGGTGAACATGGAAGCTGGGAATCTTTCTCCGTGGACAGGAACTTTATGCGAGCCAAATGACGGAAACCTCAACAATGAACACAAGAAAATAGTGATTTTATATAACCAACAAAATTAAATTATATATTTTACACTTTATTGTAACACTGTAAAGGCCTTTTATTTAAATAAAGAGGAAAAAACTTGAAACAAACTGCATTATTAGTCAGAAATACCTTTTACATATTCCAATCCAAATTCCAAATCTGTAATTTTAAGTTTCCTTGAGAATAAGTCCTACGAAAGACACAGCTCTTGTTCGCTATTTCAATGCAACGCCTTCGAAGCTGAAATGTAGGAAACCTCCTTTCGCTTCATGTTATCCTGATACGTCGCTCCAAAATTGAGCCAAAATTTCAGAACGCTTAAAATTGAGCTTCGTATCAGGAGAACATGACGTCGAAAGAGGTGGCACAAGGTATCGTCAGCGGAGAGAGAATTGAAGACGCAGATTTATTTAACGCAGAGGCGCAGCGGTTTCGAAAGGCGTTCAACGCTGAAATTTGGGATACCTCCTTTCGCTTGATGTTCTCCTGATACGTCGCTCCAAAATCAAGCCAAAATTCCAGAACGCTTAAAATTGAGCTTCGTATCAGGATAACATGATGTCGAAAGAGGTGGCACAAGGTATCGTCAGCGGAGAGAGAATTGAAGACGCAGATTTATTTAACGCAGAGGCGCAGCGGTTTCGAAAGGCGTTCAACGCTGAAATTTAGGATACCTCCTTTCGCTTCATGTTATCCTGATACGTCGCTTGAAAATCAGGCCAAAATTTCAGAACGCTCTAAAATGAGCTTCGTATCAGGATAACATGATGTCGAAAGAGGTGGCACTAAGTAACGTCTCCGGAAAGTTAATCGAAGGCGCAGAAATATTTGACGCAGAGGCGCAGCGGTTTCGAAAGGCGTTCAACGCTGAAATTTGGGATACCTCCTTTCGCTTGATGTTCTCCTGATACGTCGCTCCAAAATCAAGCCAAAATTCCAGAACGCTTAAAATTGAGCTTCGTATCAGGATAACATGATGTCGAAAGAGGTGGCACAAGGTATCGTCAGCGGAGAGAGAATTGAAGACGCAGATTTATTTAACGCAGAGGCGCAGCGGTTTCGAAAGGCGTTCAACGCTGAAATTTAGGATACCTCCTTTCGCTTCATGTTATCCTGATACGTCGCTTGAAAATCAGGCCAAAATTTCAGAACGCTCTAAAATGAGCTTCGTATCAGGATAACATGATGTCGAAAGAGGTGGCACTAAGTAACGTCTCCGGAAAGTTAATCGAAGGCGCAGAAATATTTGACGCAGAGGCGCAGCGGTTTCGAAAGGCGTTCAACGCTGAAATTTGGGATACCTCCTTTCGCTTCATGTTATGCTGATACGTCGCTCCAAAATCAAGCCAAAATTTCAGAACGCTTAAAATTGAGCTTCGTATCAGGATAACATGATGTCGAAAGAGGTGGCACAAGGTATCGTCAGCGGAGAGAGAATTGAAGACGCAGATTTATTTAACGCAGAGGCGCAGCGGTTTCGAAAGGCGTTCAACGCTGAAATTTAGGATACCTCCTTTCGCTTCATGTTATCCTGATACGTCGCTTGAAAATCAGGCCAAAATTTCAGAACGCTCTAAAATGAGCTTCGTATCAGGATAACATGATGTCGAAAGAGGTGGCACTAAGTAACGTCTCCGGAAAGCTAATCGAAGGCGCAGAAATATTTGACGCAGAGGCGCAGCGGTTTCGAAAGGCGTTCAACGCTGAAATTTGGGATACCTCCTTTCGCTTCATGTTATCCTGATACGTCGCTCCAAAATCAAGCCAAAATTTCAGAACGCTTAAAATTGAGCTTCGTATCAGGATAACATGATGTCGAAAGAGGTGGCACAAGGTATCGTCAGCGGAGAGAGAATTGAAGACGCAGATTTATTTAACGCAGAGGCGCAGCGGTTTCGAAAGGCGTTCAACGCTGAAATTTAGGATACCTCCTTTCGCTTCATGTTATCCTGATACGTCGCTTGAAAATCAGGCCAAAATTTCAGAACGCTCTAAAATGAGCTTCGTATCAGGATAACATGATGTCGAAAGAGGTGGCACTAAGTAACGTCTCCGGAAAGCTAATCGAAGGCGCAGAAATATTTGACGCAGAGGCGCAGCGGTTTCGAAAGGCGTTCAACGCTGAAATTTGGGATACCTCCTTTCGCTTCATGTTATCCTGATACGTCGCTCCAAAATCAAGCCAAAATTTCAGAACGCTTAAAATTGAGCTTCGTATCAGGATAACATGATGTCGAAAGAGGTGGCACAAGGTATCGTCAGCGGAGAGAGAATTGAAGACGCAGATTTATTTAACGCAGAGGCGCAGCGGTTTCGAAAGGCGTTCAACGCTGAAATTTAGGATACCTCCTTTCGCTTCATGTTATCCTGATACGTCGCTTGAAAATCAGGCCAAAATTTCAGAACGCTCTAAAATGAGCTTCGTATCAGGATAACATGATGTCGAAAGAGGTGGCACTAAGTAACGTCTCCGGAAAGCTAATCGAAGGCGCAGAAATATTTGACGCAGAGGCGCAGCGGTTTCGAAAGGCGTTCAACGCTGAAATTTGGGATACCTCCTTTCGCTTCATGTTATCCTGATACGTCGCTCCAAAATCAAGCCAAAATTTCAGAACGCTTAAAATTGAGCTTCGTATCAGGATAACATGATGTCGAAAGAGGTGGCACAAGGTATCGTCAGCGGAGAGAGAATTGAAGACGCAGATTTATTTAACGCAGAGGCGCAGCGGTTTCGAAAGGCGTTCAACGCTGAAATTTAGGATACCTCCTTTCGCTTCATGTTATCCTGATACGTCGCTTGAAAATCAGGCCAAAATTTCAGAACGCTCTAAAATGAGCTTCGTATCAGGATAACATGATGTCGAAAGAGGTGGCACTAAGTAACGTCTCCGGAAAGCTAATCGAAGGCGCAGAAATATTTGACGCAGAGGCGCAGCGGTTTCGAAAGGCGTTCAACGCTGAAATTTGGGATACCTCCTTTCGCTTCATGTTATCCTGATACGTCGCTCCAAAATCAAGCCAAAATTTCAGAACGCTTAAAATTGAGCTTCGTATCAGGATAACATGATGTCGAAAGAGGTGGCACAAGGTATCGTCAGCGGAGAGAGAATTGAAGACGCAGATTTATTTAACGCAGAGGCGCAGCGGTTTCGAAAGGCGTTCAACGCTGAAATTTAGGATACCTCCTTTCGCTTCATGTTATCCTGATACGTCGCTTGAAAATCAGGCCAAAATTTCAGAACGCTCTAAAATGAGCTTCGTATCAGGATAACATAATGTCGAAAGAGGTGGCACTAAGTAACGTCTCCGGAAAGCTAATCGAAGGCGCAGAAATATTTGACGCAGAGGCGCAGCGGTTTCGAAAGGCGTTCAACGCTGAAATTTAGGATACCTCCTTTCGCTTCATGTTATCCTGATACGTCGCTTGAAAATCAGGCCAAAATTTCAGAACGCTCTAAAATGAGCTTCGTAACAGGATAACATGATGTCGAAAGAGGTGGCACTAAGTAACGTCTCCGGAAAGCTAATCGAAGGCGCAGAACTATTTGACGCAGAGGTTTCGAAAGGCGTTCGACGCTTAAATTTAGGATACCTCCTTTCGCTTCACGTTATCCTGATACGTCGCTCCAAAATCAGGCCAAAATTTCAGAACGCTTAAAATTGAGCTTCGTAACAGGATAACATGATGTCAAAAGAGGTGTCAGCGGAGAGAGAATCAAAGGCGCAGAGGTTTCGAAAGGCCTTCGATGCCGAAATGTAGGATACCTCCTTTTGCTTCATGTTTTCCTCGTACTTTGCTCCGATACGGTGCGCTTAATGACTTACCTGAATACTTACCATATTTTGCGTGATCATAAGGCGATTGGTTCTTAAAAGTTGAGCAATGTATAAGTAGTGCGTTGTGATGTGTTGAAGTTAATAGAGTTGGAGAGTACGGAATGGCATGTTTAAAACGATGCGTTAATGTAAAGATTTTTAAAAGCAGCTCAGCGTGGAAGTATCATTTTAGGTGTTCTTTTTAGTATGTCTTTTATATATGATTTGGAAGAGGAAGGAGTGGATGAAAGGCTCATTAAATAATAATAGTCGTTTATCACTTAGCTGCATTTTATTCAAATAAGTGAAATGCGATACAATGAAATTACAAGTGCAATTGATAATTCGGGTGAAGCAGTATCTTGTGCAATTTTCATATCGATGAACACCCTGAACACCCTTCAGCATTTCAACACATTTCAGTGTAGTTGGTGAGTTGGATGCTGTTCATGAACAGAGACCGCTGAATTCAGTCTTCAAATTATGGGTAACACAGTTGGTGTAGTGACATGAAGTCCCATAAGGTGTTAAGTCTATCCTATACTTCGTCGATGACTGGACTAAATTGAGCGACCACTTTACAAATAAAGTTGTTCTCTTACAGGTGCATCGCGAAATTCAACTTCTCTTGCAGGTGCCATTAATTCGTTCCTACAATGTAAACAAATCTTAAAACGGTAGCATCCGCCTGTTCTACCAGGCCCTTCAATTAATTGTACTCTTGAAAGTTATTGGAAATAGTTTATTTAAAACAGTTATACATTATTAGAAGTTGGATTAGTACAGTTTCGTGTTTGCGTAGTCTTCTTTACATAAACATGTCATCATATCCCGGTGGCATCGCGTCATCGCTATCTGGATTGCGCCGTGGTCTCGGTGGATTATTATCAGGGGGACCAAAAGGATCAAATCTTGCATAAGGCGGAACAGCTCCCCTGTAACACGGCAATGCTAATCGTCATTTCAATGCGAACTTTTTCATCAAGTAGGTAGTTTAAACATTTTCCGTGTATCTTACAGTGGCAGTCTCCCAGGAATTCCCAAACCTGGTCTGAGTGGATCGAGAGGATTGCGCGCAGACGGATTGAAGGGATCAAAGATCATCCCGCCGCCTCGTGAAAATGGATTCACATCTGCACCTCCTACCCTTGAAGGATCAACTTCGGGCGCCCTTTGAATATTTAAATAAACAGCTTAGTAACCAATACTTCGCAGATTGAATTAATTACTGTCATTCAAGGGGCTATCCTTAAATTACGCAAGGGTAATTTTGGCGATTTCTTATCCCCTCCCCAAGTATAAGAATTCGTAAGATTTTATATTCCAACCCCCTACCCCCGTTTCTTACGTAATATTTTTTACATCGCACTTTTTCAGTAGTTAAAATTCTTTCAAAGGTTTATTTAACTCAGTCTCGGGAAATTTAAACTAAAATAACTTTTCTGGAATAATAACATATATTAATAAACTTTAAATTCCTAGTAACTATTAGAATTATATGGACTTAAAGTTCGTCGCTTGTCCATGGATTTTGAATCCAATCCACATCCTTACCTTCTCGCCTTATTTCCGTGATGAGGGAGCCCCAATTTTTTACACGACTTAAAACAAAATTATCTAACGTGTCTATATTACATAAAACGCTACCTGCCTCCCTCTCCCCTTGTAAGAAAACCGTACGAAATTCGCGAACCCCTCTTGCCGCGAGAAACCTTACTTAATTTAAGGACGAGCCATTTCTAAGCCAGTATATAAACGAGAATATTAATTATTTCGGGCGTGTCGCGAGGAGAATGTAAACATTTATACCAATCAATCGGGATCGATTTAATTTTGACCGCTTCGGAAATTACAAGCAACTGATCTTTCCACTTGAAAATGGATGACAAAGATTTACGAGTCAACTATCGACCAATAGCCATCCATGACCGTGTCGTCGGTGTCGTGCAGTGTCTGCAAAGATTTCCAAAGGTTATTAATAAATTTAATACGCTATAATCGCATCGATTCTCCTACGTCATCTCCCTGTCATCCCATGTTCATAGTAGTAAGACTGCTTCCCTAAACACAAGTGTCGTACGATTCTTTCGCATATAACGCCGCGCCCTTACGAATCGATGCGAATACTACCATGGCTGTGTGACCAGTCTTGGACGCGCCGACGGTCCTACCCTCAACGGATCGGCATCAGGCTCCGTCGCGACGCTGTGCTCGCTGGCCGACGTCTGCGTAGAAGTTTCCGCGGTGTTGTTCGGAAGCAACGGACTGACGAGATCCTTCTGCACCGTTTGCAGTACGGTCTGATATGAGGGCATCAGAGAGTCCAGCGGCCCATGGAGATTGCTCACGGTCGGATTAATCGGATATTGAGTGTTCGATACACTCTGGTTGTCGACCCTCTGCGAAAATCGAGAGCGTAGAATTATCGCGGAGGAACGAAGACCTGTACGTAGTGATGGGACTCCGGAGTCGGTTCCCAGCGCTTCGAATCGGTCTTGAATGTCAGGCGACTACTTCGAAGCGCTTCGAACATGATTCGAAGTTTAAAAGTCTTGAAAAGTCTTGGTCGGCTTCGAAGTCTTGATGGGCTTCGAAGTCTCGAATCACTTGGCTCGAGACCTCGGTAGGTACCCCGTGGCGAGGACAAATTTTATAGCTATCGACCCTCGAAGGGGTTCGAATACCATTAAAAAGTGAGAGATGTCTAGGATTTCCGAATTTCTCATCAGATCTTTGCGAAAACGACGCCAATCGATTCCTTATGTTTCGCCGATGAAACTAACACCAAGAACGACGTAATTCGGACCATAATGAAGGAAATTCCATGAAAAATCGAATTATATCATTTGAAGCTGCCTTCGTTAAAAATAGTTCGATTTACTTGAAATTTGGTATGATTTTCATCGGAAAACATAAGGAACCCATCGTTGTCACTTCCATATCGATACGATAAAGAATATAAAGAATTATTTTATTTCTGAAACAGGTATGAATCCTCGGTCGACTGCAGGCTGCGGTCCGCAGCGATTCCAGGTCGGCGCCCCGCTGTCGGGGGTGAAAATATGAAGTATTCATTTCGGCGTATTAAGAAATTCTTTATTCTTTATCGTATGGATATGGAAGTGATACCGATGGATTCCTTATGTTTTTCCGATGAAAATCATACCAAATTTCATGTAAATCGGACTATTTCTAACGAAGGCAGCTTCAAATGATATAATTCGATTTTTCATGGAATTTCCTTCATTATGGTCCGAATTACGTCGTTCTTGGTGTTAGTTTCATCGGCGAAACATAAGGAATCGATTGGCGTCGTTTTCGCAAAGATCTGATGAGAAATTCGGAAATCCTAGACATTTCTCACTTTTTAATGGTATTCGAACCCCTTCGAGGGTCGAAAGCCATATAATTTGTCCTCGCCACGGGGTACCTACCGAGGTTCGAACCAAGAGTTTCGAGACTTCGAAGCCGATCGCTACTTCGAATCCGTTCAGACTTCGAAGCCGACCAAGACTTTTCAAGAGCTTCGAATCATGTTCGAAGCGCTTCGAAGTTTTCGTCATATATATAGATTCGAAGCGCTTCGAAGCGTTTCAGATCCCATCGCTACCTGTACGGCGTGCGTAGAATTTCCAATTACCAGCAGGTTCAGAAGTAAGTCTTCGTCGGATCTCGTGCCGTGCAATATGTACAGCTTGCCTTCGTTTAGGTAGCGCAAGGCATAATTCGGACGTGTGTTCCATCCCTGTGGAAGTAGCTCCGATGCCGTTTCAGACGAATCGTAGGCTTTCTAAGGGAAAAGAGGCAGGAGCGACTGTTTTAGAGAGTACTAGAGCGCGCTAGTCTAACTTTCGTGATTTTATCGTAACGTCATTTATGACGCGAACGCGCAATGACAGTACGCAGTTACGCGAGAATTTGGATATCGTAATATAGTTTGCTGGTCGTTGGAAAATGAATTTAGAACGTTTGTAGGTTAGGTACGACGCAGTGTTCGATTAACGGGGTGCATTCGCACTTTTTCTTTAATTGTACGAGCATATTAGGCGGAAACGATTGCTGCCGATATCGCGCGACTTGCGGTAACAACGCTTTTCCTTGCAACTTACGGAATCGCCCAGGCCGATGCATTTGAATCCATTCTTTACGAAGTACCAGTGAACGAACAGGATCAGGACGTCCTCCTTCTTCGCGATCTGGTTGTCGTACAGGGCTTGCAGGATCTCGAAGCCGAACGTTCCGTTCGTATCGACCATTTTGGTATTGAGTGACAGACGAGTTTTGAAAGTTTTCGAGTTCACGCCATTTGCGTTTGTATTCGGCTGATTCTGTGTGGCGGCTTCCGGGACGGGGCACGGGACTTCGATGGTTTGAACTACATTTCAGGGATACGGGAGGCGAGCGTGGAATTTCATTTTGTTAATTTGCCGGAAGGGCTGGCGAGGAATTTCCTGCAATTACGCCATGGTTGGTTCGTTCGATATCATGTTTTATGACGCGCGTAGTCAGGAAACATATGAATTCATAATTTTTTCTCGGCGTGTAAATAGAGCGTTTGATACGGTAACTAGGGTTACGAGATAGATCGCGACAAATGATGCGTGAAGAGAATTATAGGGTGCGATTTGAATAAGCTCTACATTTGTAGATGAGAATTTAGAGGTGAACTGTAGTACTTTAACGTTTCCAGTGGCGCCGGCGTGTTTTCGCGCCGAGGCAAGTCCGTTCATGTGCATACCGGATGTGACGTTCACTTTTCACTTGGATAGTTTGTTTCTGGAAAGCATCGGAAGTATGTTTACTTTGTAAATAAACCGAGTTCACAGCTCGCTTTATACTTTATTCGCGCGACAGTCGAGCCTCTCAGAAGTTATCTAGTGATAAAGATTTTAATTTCTATATTCTCAATTAATTGGCGAGATTTTCCCGATTAAATGATTTTCACTCTGGAATACTAAAGTTACTTTTTTATGGCACTAATGCTAACACGGGGCACACTGCACCCCATGTTGTAAAATTAATATCTGTATTTTTTTACTAACTTTACTAAGTTCAAAACGAAATAACGAGTACACATTTATTGAATCTAACGATGTATTTTACAGCGAAAATATGAAAAGAAAATAACTTACAATTCATTAGTCACTGTGTTCCCCATGTTAGTGTTCTAGGGTTAATCATACACGAGACACAATTAGTTTACATAATTCAAAAGCGATACGAATTAAGGTAAACGTACCGATTATGGAACACCTTGCTAACTACGTCCCCCTTTTGAAACAGTACCGCAAATAGTAAAGTAAAAAATTCTCACAAAATATAAAAATAAGTATGAAAATTTTATTGATATTTGTAAACATTTCTGTTTGCAAGATTTACAGATATGACGATTTATATGCAATATGTAACTTAAAAAAAAATTAAGTAAGTTACTTCCGATACTCGCAAAAAATATTAGCTTCCGTGTACACGAAAAACGCTAATATGTGAGCCTGATTCTTTTAAGGATATTTACAATTTTCAATTATTTTCGAATATGCTTATTGGTGTATATGATAATATTAACCTTAGATTTTATTTATTTTTACAAATTTTCCAATTCCGATGTATTTTTTAATAATTAAATGACTGTTTCATATAGCGTACTTGAATTTTTCGAATGTCCGTAGTTATGGAACAGTTGAAATCAGCGAAATTTAATTATTATAATTATATTAGAGCGATGTAAATAATACCTATAACTCCATTTATACGAGTATATCAAGCATATAAGAGTAAGTATACCAAATTAGAAGGTTTTATATGGAACTAAAATTCTAACCTATAAACATGTGATGCACAACTTGTAAGCGCAAATTTTTATTTTTAATTTATTACTATTACAAGCCTTGTAGATACTTAGGTATTTTAAGATTAAAGTTGGTTTAAAGATATTTTCTTAAAAAATTATTGCCTTGAAATAATTTGTCATATTTAAAAACACTAACCAACACTAATGAGTTTTTAAAGTTTTAGTACCTCGCAGAAATACTATTTTCATGATAATTTTGATTTGCGAATATTTTTTATGCTAAAAACTCAATTCAATCTTTGTTTCTACTTAAAGTGGTACATTTGTAACAACTTGAATAACTGTTTCAAAATAGGGACACTGAATCTGGAACACCGGGTCATGGTACCAAATCGGTGTTTCATAACACGTACAGATGCTTACTTTAGTTTTTTAAACATATTATTTTTTACTCTTAATAAATAACAATTTTATGGCTCATTATGTAATCACAAAACATTTATCTATCAAATGGTGTACAAGGTTTCCAAGTTAATACGTTTAATTATTTAAATTACATGATAATTGAATATCCCTGCCGAAAGGCGTTCCATAATCGGTACGTTTACCTTATGTACAATTAAAATTATCTCAAGCAATGCTGTATTTTTACTGATTGTCAGTTTCATTCAGAACATTCAACAGAAAAATAGCCGAATAACAATTTCCCGGCAGCAACGATCTCTCGGAAAGCATGAAGTTAGAATCTACAAACAGAGGAAAGAGAGCGTAAATTACGCGCACGTGTCTCCGACTCAGGCAACGTGTAAATATCAGTAATAATAATAATAACGCCCCTAAGCGAACGATCAGTAATCACACCACGCGGCGATTTGAATCTCGCGGGTTCTCGCCCGGCGAGCGTTCCCATCGATCGATATCTCTCGATGTGCTCGGTTCGATGGCCGGCCCGCAGATGGCAGCCGGCAGGACACGTGACGTCACAGGACTCGGGCCCACCCGAGCGTTCCTGGCGGCAGTTCTCGAAAGCACGTTCACTCGATAGGACGATCTGTCGTCTGGCGCACGACGAGCTTCAAGCAATATGGCGAAGTGTGTCATGGGCTCGGTGAGACGTAGTGCCGTTTGAAATGACGAGAGGTTCGCGGTATCGGTTGATAATAATGTAGCGCTACGACGATCGCGTGGAGATTCTACTTGTGTACAAAAGAAAAAGCATCGAGCGGCTCCTTGTGACTCGGGATACACAGTGCGCGTTACCGGTGCGAAATCATGGCTACGGATAAAATAAAGGTCGCCGTTCGGGTCCGGCCGTTCAATCGCAGAGGTACGTACGGGCACGGGAGAAGAAAACAACTCGCAACCATCTCCCGCTAACCATCCTTTTCCTCCGATCATTCCGCACCCGGGGTGCTCCAGCGTAACCGCGCCGTGCTTCCCGGACGATTTCCAGATCGACCGTGTCGATTGCTCCGCGGGTTCGCGAGCCGCCTGGCGTTTTTGACAGCGACACTTTTTTTTCCCTCCTTTCGCCAGAACCGACGGGGGTGGTCGGTTGTGTTCACCTGCCGCCCCGACACGGAGCCCGTTATCGCCTCGCGCTCCGTTATCGGCGTCCCGTATCGCCGCGACGCGATGAAGAGGAAGCGTGCCCGAGGCGGGCGAGCGCCGTGCGGGGCCCGCTTGCCCAGTGTTTACCAGTGGACCCCCGGCGCACGGCTCTCCTTTGTCCGAAAACCCGGGCCCCGACCGTCCGTTCGCGGTGCGAACGTTGCGAGGGCCCGCCGCGCGGTCCTGCCATCGCGTACCTACCCGACGGAGACGTCGACGCTCGCCGTCCAGCGAGCTGCGGCTCGTTCAAATTCCCGGACAGGCGAGCGTGCGGCGAGGCGTCTCTGCCCCGATTCCACGCGGCCTGTCTGCCGCAGGCCAAAGCCGCGTGACAAAGAACAAACATGTGACTGAAACGCCAGACTGACGTTGCTCGCGTCACGACCTTCGGTGCATCGAGCATCGTTCGACTGGGCCACGCGACGCGATCTCTCGCGGCCAGATCGCTGGGTATCGACTCGCTCGGACGGCAACGTTCGTCTACGGCTATCGATGAATCGCAAGGATCGATCGACTTAGCGAATTGTCTCCGGTATCGGCGATAAAGAGATATATTAATGATATAAGTTTCAGGTTAGGTTGGATTAGCCGTTTCTCGAGTAAATGATAGCGGTAGCGACAGTCGACATATACGGGGTGTTCTTTCCTGTGCGTTGGCGTCGCGACGCTACCCCGTCTCTAGATATCCCCAGTGGCTGTAGATTTTGATAGTTTAATTTAGTTTCCCTTCAAGCGACTCCTGCTACTGGCTCGTCGAATATGGGATCGCGCGGGTGTATAGCGGGCAGGGCCGGCGCGAGGATGGCTGGCGCCCTTATGCAAGATAATTTTTGGCGCCCTTATGCACGAAAATTTTTTGCGCCCCCAAATGTTTGCGCCTGTTTTCCTATTTGATACGTTTTGCCTTTACGATGTAGAATTGAAAAAAAGAATTACATTTACATTTTGTTTATATGGGAGTTGGGTTGCTTTATTATTATGTCTGCGATATAGTTTTTGGCGCCCCCTTCGGCTGGCGCCCTTATGCGGTGCATTACTTGCATAATGGGTTCCGCCGGCCCTGATAGCGGGGACGGGAGAGAAGATATTCCGCAATGGAATTGGTTCCCGAATCGCTTTCGAATGGATTGGGTTCCTGAATTGTTCCGAAGTGGATTGGGTTGCCGAATGGTTCTCGGGTGCAACGGGTTCTCGACTCGCTTCGGAGCGGCGTTCGGTTTTCCAGGGAAACGAGTATTGTTTAGAAGGCCGCCAGTTTGTTCGAGTGTGCAGCTGACAAAGAGAGTTTTTGCTTTCGCTTTTTGTCACGACTGTGTCCTTTGGACTCCGTTCTCCCCTCTACCTGTCATCCATCGTACGGCGCGTGTGTCTCGGGTGGAAGTGATGGGCGTTCAATCGACGCGCTTTGGAAATGTCCGAGCAGTTCGTTGCTTGTCTCGAACTGTTCTGGACTCGTGCACGTGCACTGTTGCAATTGTAATCCCAGCGCTCCTATACATGGCGCAGTGAATGGAAAAGTGGCGTGACTCAAAGAGCGGGAAAACGAGTTTCAAGTATTCCCTCGTTATAACCTCGTCGCTGTTCCTGGAATCTCCGGCGCTGGGCGACAGCATGCGAGCTGTTATCTCGAGGAAAATACGAGCGAGGAAATATCGAGGCGCTGCACAGTGTAACGAGTATATAGGGAAAAAAAATCAATAATCAATTTTCCATTAAGACACTGTTATTTACGTGTAATTGATATGTTAATCATATTTATTCACAAGAAAAAAATTTTTAACATAAAATAATTCATTAATATATATTTTTGTCCATAATAAAAGTAAAACAAATAAAATGTATATTTTTTTAAATACATTTAAACACAAATTAATAACAAACATATGAAACAATTATAAAAAAAAAAAAATTCCCCTTTAAATTATTTTTTTAAATAAATTAATAATAAATACATTTTTTAAATGGATAATAAATTTTAAATTATTCATTCTTATTATACATCTTCATCACTGTCAGCTGAATCTGAAGGAATTGGAAGCTCAGAGTGTATTAAAACTAAATATTCTAGCACAGATTTGTCTAGTTTTTTCGTTTTATTATGTATATTTTTTCTTATGTGGGAGCAGTCGGGAGCAGACAAAATTTACACCAAATTAAAGGACATGAAAGGAACTAATTGTAGTAAAAAAATGAAAGAACCGATATGTTTCGTTTTTTTTTAATTCTCTCCACAATTTAGAAGATGAGACAGAAAAAAGTAATAATTTGACCCACTGGTACGTATCCATATCTTTAAATGCGAGAGTTTTTAATTAATAAAACGAAAAAGGGATATATTTTGCTTATTTTCAAAAGGAAAAGAAAGAGAAGAACTTATAAATACAACAAAAATGCAGTGGGTAAATATTTCCTATGTGTAGTCTGTGGCAGGTTGCGTTTGGTTATTCGACTTTGAATGTAATTACTAACCTTAAATTCGTTATTTATATTACTAAGTTATGTTGTTCCTATGTCGGAGGACTGTTTACTATCAAATCCATAAAATGAAATACAAAATTTCAAAACACAATTTTTTGTTTTTTGAACACGGGCCGCGACACTGTGCGCTGCCCCGTATCGATACGCGAGCTTGTAGCGAATAAATACTACATTTCAAAACCGTAGCCTCCGAGTTATAAGTGTTCGCAGGTCCTCCATTCATTTCCGCTGTTATCGCGTGATTTGTAAACGTGGATTTCTTATTAACGCTTTCCCATTCGCCGTATCTAAGCGCACTGATAACTTTTCCCACCGTCGACTCGTCGTAAATTCAATGTGAAACTGGGAGTCTGTGGAAACTTTTAAAACTGTTAATATTCGAGTAACAGCGAGGCGGATGGAATTTTTTATCGCACTTTTTAAGTGATTCGAAGCGTCTTGCAGCTCGTACGCCAGCGCAAGTGGCGGGCATATCGACGCGCACGGCCTTATCGCCGATCGGTTTGACGCAACGCGCCGGCGGTAATCGGAATATCGTTAACGCGCGCGCGGCTGATAAAGAAAGCGCCATTAAACGTCGCCATTGCCATTGCCGCGAGTTTTACGCTCGCGCCTCTGCCCCGCGGATTTCCAATGTCACACGCGCGGCCAGGAGCGTTCGCTCGGACACGTGCCCGCGCAATTTTCGGTATAATCGAAATTGTAACAAAGGATGTGTAACTGCACTGTTATTTCCCCTGGAATGTTATTATCGCTCGTAAGAAGCAAGTTTCTTACAAAAAATTTCATTTTCTGAAATTTAAATTATTTCAGTTTCATTTGTCGCCTGTATGTGTTCACCTTTTGAGTGAAAGAGTTATCAAGCTTAGTTTCTTTTAAATAGAACTACACACCTTTTACTATATTAACCAGTAGGTACAGTATTTTCTTCATTATAAAAAAGTAGTAGTATATTTATAATGAATATTTCCAGGGCCGCTTCTAAAATTGTGCGAGGCCAAAAATATGCACTTCTAAATTTTATAACAATAAATATCTATGCATAGGTCCCCGTAAAATTTACGATGAGCTTTCGCGGACCGCGGGGCCTTCTACAGAAATTTTGTAATAATAAATATCTATACATAGGGCCCCGCAAAATTTACGATGAGCTTTCGAGGACCGTGGGGCCTTTTACAGATATTTTATAATAATAAATATCTATGCATAGGGCCCCGCAAAATTTACGATGAGCTTTTGCGGACCGCGGGGCCTTTTACAGATATTCTCTAATAATAAATATCTATGCATAGGGCCCCGCAAAATTTACGATGAGCTTTTGCGGACCGCGGGGCCTTTTACAGATATTCTCTAATAATAAATATCTATGCATAGGGCCCCGCAAAATTCACGATGAGCTTTCGAGGACCGCGGGGCCTTTTACAGATATTTTATAATAATAAATATCTATGCATAGGGCCCCGCAAAATTTACGATGAGCTTTTGCGGACCGCGGGGCCTTTTACAGATATTCTCTAATAATAAATATCTATGTATAGGGCTCCGCAAAATTCACGATGAGCTTTCGAGGACCGCGGGGCCTTTTACAGAAATTTTGTAATAACAAATATCTATACATAGGGCCCCGCAAAATTTACGATGAGCTTTCGCGGACCGCGGGGCCTTTTACAGAAATTTTGTAATAACAAATATCTACGCATAGGTCCCCGCAAAATTTACGACGAGCTTTTCGAATATTTCAATACCCGGAATATTGAAATTTAAATTACAATATTTTTTCAATCGATAACTCAAATACCTAAATACTTTTCCCCACTGAATGAAGAGCATTAAAAAAAAAACGGAGCACCTAAAATTTGATCGTTTCCGCCATTAATAAAAAAGAAACCGAAAATAAAGTAATTCGAACTTTTTACGCACACGAATCCTTGGCAACTGACGCAACGAATTACTGAAAAATTCGCAAGCTCGCGCGACCGTAATTTCCGCTCGTCGCAAATTACCATTACGCCACGTATATACGCTGAACGGTTGTAATCGCTCTGTCGGAGTCTATCGAACCTGCCCCCGCCAGTAATCGATACTTCGCTCGAACGCTTCCACTCCGTTTACTTTTATTTCCTTAATTATCCGACGACGGCGAGTAATTATCGTGGGAGGAAGGGGAGAAGCAAAGTGCACTCCGGTGCTGAATAGCGGTGCCTGTTGATAATCCGCGCTATTCGAGCCTAGTCCCCTCGCGCGCCTCCGCATCGATCCACGCCGTTTTTCGCGATACGATTCGGTGCAGGGACATTTCACTGGCTGGCGGGTTCGAGTTATCGAATCTTGGGGCGCGGGGGCGGGAAGGGGTGGAATTCGCGAGAGTTTTCGTGGGCGAATCTGAGCGTTCGGATCGGTGCAATGGCATCACGGGGACGCACAGTGGTCCGAATAGGGGTGGTAGAGGAAATTCGGCCGAAAAATGCACTTTCCCCTATCGAAATCTAATGAATGTATACTACTTCGTAAATGTCCAGCATTAAATAAACCACTAAATACACCGTTTTCAATTTTTTTTAATAACAATCAAGTTGAAAAAATTGAAAAAAAAAAAAAAAAAAACATTAAATAAATGTACAATATATTAAATAATAAATCATTAGAAGGGGATAATAATAATTTCCTATTTTTTGGCGTAAATTTCATTCCGATATCTTTTATAGTTCAAAAGTTATACACGAATGTCCTCTACTACCCCTATTCGGACCACTGTGGGACGGAGAGGTTGATTCGCTGCTAGCAGAGACTTTCGCGCGACTAAATTGGCCACTGCAAAGCGTAATGAGAATTATCAGCTCGCTTCAGGAGTTTTGTACGAGGGGAAGTGAATAAGGGGAATTGATAAATGTCCAAATAGTTTTTAAGGTAATCGAGCTTAATTGAATTGCTACGTTGATGTTCGTAGGCATCTGGTTTGAGTTTCAACTTAACGGAGTTCTCTGTGGAGGCATTTGTTGGGGAGAGAAAGGTGCTCGCGGGGATGATCTGTGGCGACCAGGAAGGGTGATTAAACATTTTTGGAATTACCTGTCCTTTCGTCCTGTCGAATCAGTTCGCAGGACGAAACGACATCGCGGATCCCATCGTGTCTGTGCCCATCGTTCCCCGTCGTCCTATAACGACGCACGCTCAATACGTCGATTACGTGGAAACGCTGACCAGGCGGCTCGATCGCGCGCAGATATCTGGGCCAAGGATCCCGAGGAAGGTTTCCGCGGGTTCAAAGCAGAGATGGGCAGAAAATTATTTGAGATAAAAATTTGTGTACGAAATTTTTATTTCAAATAATTTTCTGCCCATCTCTGGTTCAAAGCTACGTAAGATCGTCGCGGCCCAGCTAGGATCAAAGCGTCGAGACGGCTGGCCACTCTCGCGTGGGCCGATTTTCACGACCGCAACTAGGACCATTCGCGTCTCAACTCGTTAACCGAGCGAGACTCGCGGGGCCCTGGAAGAACCATCGTTTCTTTAATATAAAGAAGAGAAAAGTTTCGCCCCCTTGGAACTTCGCGGGCCGTTTCTCGAGCTTCCACGATGCGTGGCTACGGTCGTTATCCTGCTGTTAGGTGGAATCGATTCGCGTGATATACAGGAGGGGTTATAGGGGATGGTTGGGAAAGTTTGCAGACTTGTGGGGGTCGTTGAATCGATTACGAAATGTTTAGTTAATAAAAGTACTGTATAGTTGGGATGATTGATGCGGTTGTGCTTTTTGCAGGTGGGCCGCAGAGTAGCCGAATGTGAGACCCATTTCTTAACAACATCGTTATTACAAACTTATTATCAGCTATCCCATATATTGGACAAGTAATAGTTGAATGAATTTGAGGTGGATTCTCCATTGATAATGCTACTTTAAACCGATTTTATTCATTTCATTTCATTCTCCCCCTAATTATTATAGTGTTAGTCATTATACACTTATTTTTTTTACACTTAATGGGATCAAATAACCCACTAGGAACAAATAGAAATAAGTACAAAATTCTATTCCATTTATACTTTACAATTAAGGATATTATAGGATTTACTTTAATTATTATATTACATTTTTTAATTATTATACAACTTTTATTAAAATTCGATACACGTTTTCAAAGTAAAATATGTATTCTTTAGCAACCTGCTGGAAAGTACTATGACAAAGATTCGGTTTCTTCGTGATAAAATAACAACGAAAGTCACTCAAATACGCGGATAAAAAAAAATGGGTTCCTAATATGAGACCCAGTTTGCTTTACATCTGAATTATACTATTCTGTATTATAATTTTCTTTCTTAATCACTTTCATCGTTCGGAAGAATTTCTTCTTCACTCTCGTCAGTTGCACTTTCAGGGGCCTGAAATTCGGCTACTTTGCCCTAATGTTTGTACGTTGTGGGTTGCATGTGGACGTTCGTGGTGTAATGGTTTTCTTCTGTGCATGGGATTACTTAGGTGTTTCCTTGCGACAATTTCCACAGCTTGCGGACTCTGTTCTGCGACGTTTCGAATGCCACACCTTCCGTGCAGCTTTTACAGAGGCAGGATGTTTAATGAGTATGTTACAGGTCGCAAAGTCGAGAATGAAAAATGGCGTGACGCCATATGCTGAAAGTGCATACGTAAATTTAGTGGGCGTGCGCGTGACTCGAATAATAAATAACTCAAAAACGTCAAGCATGGTGCGGGGGCCATCATAAATCGATTGATTTCGACCTCGGTCGCAGCTTCGATTCTCAGTATAAAACCGCGGGGTTAGTTATTTGCACATAAAACAGTCCATTTTGTGTAAATGTCATTTCCAACGCGAGATCCCGTTATTTAGATTTTTCTTTCTATGTAATATCGAGTCGGGGATTGTATGTTTGTCGCGCGCAACCAATTTCTATTATTTGGGCGAAAAATAGCTATCGTTTAATAAAATTTTTGGAGCAAACTTTTGGATAAAATTTTGTAAATGGCGGTATCTAAGAAATGGAGATTTGTTTAATCTTGGCCTTCAATTGAGCTTCAATTCTGAACTATATGAAATTTTAATAAAAATTTGGGGAGAACGGGAGGTGATAATCAGAAATTTTCATTAGATTCACTGTATGAAATTTCTGTAGAATTTTGGGGGCCTATAGCAGTCAGGGCCATTCTCTCAATTTTCAGCCGTATGAAATTTCTTATAAATTCGGGGGCCCATGGTAATCAGGATCGCTTCTTCAATTTTAATCTACGTATGCATATAACTTTTTCACAAAAATTCAGGGGGCCATGTTACCTAGGAATTTTCCCCAATACGTTACACTTCTGCAAAGAATCGGCAGACCCATGTTAGGTAAAAATTCTTCCTTAATTTTCAGCGGCATTGTATTTCTACAAAAGTGAGAAGGGGGGGGGGGGTGTGATTAAAAATTTCCCTCCATTTTTATCTCCATAAAAATTCTTCCACAATCCTCCACTGCGTAGTATTTGCACAAAATCTGACGGCGGGCTCGTGTTAAAAAAAATTCCCGAAAAATGCCTTCGGCTCTCCCCTCAACTAGGGTAAACCAACCAGTGAATGACCGCATTGTTGAATAAGAAGCCCAGTAAATGACCGCATACTTTTAATCAGAATTGTACTTATTAATGTTTGCTTAATACGCGTAACTAAAAATATGGGATATTAAAAGTGCAACTACACTCCATTTACAAACATATAATAATTTTTAAATTTATAATTGACATATCTTTGCCTAATGGTCATTCACTGGTATGCGGTCAATTACTGGTTGGTTTACCCTACTTAGGTATTTTCCTCAATTCTAACTCTATAACAAAGATTCAGGGAACCCATAGCAACCAGGATTACCGTTAAGGAACTAGTTTCTGATCAGTTTAGAAGGTTTCCCGCTTTAATATTTATTTTTAACCTAATAAAACATTAAACCATAGTCTTTTTTTATACTAAAAGTTGAATTAATGTTTAAACTTCAAGGAAAAATTTTAAAAAGTTGAAAATAAATATATAATTTAAATACTTATAAGGTATGGAATAATAAGGTGACTAGGAACTAGTTTTTAATCATCTAAAACTAACAATACTAACTGCTTTCACAGACAACACATATATTTTTTAATTATCAATTTTTATGTTAGTAATTATTTCAAACAATTATTTATTGACATAAACTCAAAAGAACGATTTATTTCATGAACTGATAAAAAATTAGTGCCTGATCAAGAACTAGTTCCTTAACGGTACCTGCTCCATCCTCAACTGTATTATTTCTGTAAAACTTCAAGGAGCTCGTGATAGTCAGGATCATCCCCCCAATTCTTATCTACGCATACAGTACTCCCGCAAACACTCGGGGTGTCTATGTCAACCAAGACTGTTCCCCTAATCCCCATCTATACAATACGCACTTCTGTAAACATTTGGGGGGTCCACGTTAACCAGGACTTCTCCGCCAATAATTCTTATCTCTACGATACATCTGCACACATTCGAGGGGTCCATGTTAACCAGGACTTTTTAATTTACCTCTGCAAATCTGCCAGCAACCCCGCCGAAGAGCACCCTTTACGAGAAAAAATTGGCGATCCAGTAGCCAATGGGAATCGCAGCGCATAACTCGAAGCGCCTTCTGCGCTTTCGTAACGCGAGCGGGTATAATTACGTGCGAACCATAACGGTGGAATCGTGGAATTTTACGGCGGCCGACTTATTACTATAATCCTGTTCAATTAAATCCTCGACGCTCCTCCGCTGAAATTCTTTTATTGCGCGCGCAATTATCTCGCCCGCCCGTGTTTGTTCCTGGTGCTTTCTTCTCCGTTCACCGCGATCGTATTTAATTATTCCGCTTGCACACGTCGCTGTGAACTTATGTATTTATTTTTTGCTTCAACTTTCACCCCAGCCCTACTCTCCTTTTCTTTTTCTAATTACTTAAACGCGCTCCTCGCCGCCCCCGCGCTCTCGCCGCCTATTCACCACCTGCTTTCACGATCCCTGTGTTCCGAGGTTTGTTTAATTAGATCATTCTTATTCCGCGATGTTTCGAGTGTCGCGCGACAGGTCGATGTATGAGGTGGTCGCACGCGAAGCGGTGAATTCTTTCGCGAAATTTTAACGCGCAATATTTTGTTTAAATTTTAGGACACTGGTGCTTGTACTAGGCTCCGTGGATCTTTCGCGTACTTTTGTTAAGATTGTTGAGAAACGTGGAGTTTATTATCCTGGGAAGAATATTTATAACTGTGGGAAGGTTGGAGAAATATTTTACACTCGTGGTTAGGAAATTAGAGAATTAATATGGGGCATTTAAGGAAATGGAAATTAAACTGGCGATGAAGTAGGCGATTGGAGTTCAATTATTAGTTGAAAGGAGTTTTTTTTTTCACCAATGAGATATAGGTGTATTTCTTTCATTGTTATAAAAATCTGAATCTCTGGAACTGATGTGTTCTTTCGAGACACTTTTTACTACCATCGCGTTGCTGAATGGAGTTCCTTTGCTAAAGAGTAGACTGAGTGCCTTAGGAATCTCTGGTTTATACTTTCAATACTAAAATTTTATTAGCTGCTTGGAATTTCATAAACTAGTGTTTCCTTAGAATTTCACGAGCTGCATAAAATTTCAACAACTTGGATTTCCTTTTTACTCCAAGTGCACTGAATTTTTGTATCCAGGTACTCAGAAATCCTTCCTTTTATCTTCGGAATTATATCGGATGATATTAACTATTAAATCAGTTTGCTATTTTCCAGTAGAATTTTTAATTATTAATGCACACTTTTACCAAATCATTATAGTAAGTAAGATATATTTCTCAAGACAGAAAAGTCGTGGATCGTGATGAATTAGATTGAAGTCGCTGATAAATACACTCTGTTATCAGGAATTTCCTCGTATCTCGTGGACTTCGACAATCAACAGTATCTTGCAAAATACACGCGATAGGACAGGTGAATAATTCCTTGGAGAAGTCACGCGGCATCGATCTGGCGGGGCTTTTCCCGGGAAAAATTGTGATTATCGTTTTCCTTCGAAGCTTCATTTCCGCCTTGAAATTCCACAGCTTTAAATAATCTTAACACCAGAGATATAGACGAATTTTGATAAATCAAAGTGATCGAGATCGCAAAGAATTTTAAGCTGACTGTGATTTATCAAAAATACGATTCACAGATACTTTTTAATTTTTAATTTACCAAAATTCTTTCGCCATTAAAAATTATACATTCCCTAAAAACTGTTAATATTTTATAATCGGAACGCATCGCAAGTTATTAAGCAATTTCCATTTCCCAAAAATTGAAGTTTAGTTTGGAAAAATAAAATGATTCCATTAAAATTCATTGCTCGATAAAATCAAATTTTACTGAATATTTTATCCGGCGAAATTCGAGTTGAGGGCGGGGAATTTAATTCCCGGGCAATGTTTTAATTCGATAAAACGAGTAAGGGAGGTGGAGATAATGTCTGCTTTTAAAATTAGAAACGAGAACAAATTGGGCAATTTTAATTTCCCTTCCCGAGTGGAGGGCGTGCATCCGTTTCTTCGAAACTTCGTTACTTCTACTTATTCACGGCAGAATCGCCTCAAGTGGCGTTAAAAAATAACACAGCACTTGAGCCCGACTTGGGAGCGGGTGCACGTTCCAAAAATATAAATAGCAATCGCAGTTGGAGGAACGTTGTCTCGGGAAAATTAACGTTAAAAGTACAAAAGCGGCGATACCTTTCAACGGAAATAGGAAGCAGCCCCTGCTTATCGTCAAAGTCCTGATAAAGCATTGGCAAGCGAGCGAGTTAGATAAGAAAATTGTCGAGGTTTCATTACAAATTAAATTATATTAATACAATTTCTAAAGCAAAGTACATTTCACGCAGTTATGTAATATATAAAGCGAACTAGAGGGAATAGGATTGAATTAGATCAATTATTTCCCCGATAAGTTAGCTGCTGTTCTCGTTTCATTGCACTTTTGTTACTATGCTCTTATAGATACTTGTTTCTATCTTATTAGTTGCTTATTTTGCTATACACTTTTAGCAGAAATGTCAACAGAAATTTTAGTGTTTCTTCTGTTCCAAATTAGGTATATCTTGTACAAAATATTTCTCGATAATTTTAAATTTTTTATCTCAACCAAACGAATTCGGATCAATTCAAAGAGAAATATAAACTATTAGAAGTACGTAGATAAAAATGTCGGGAAAATAAAATCCATCTACTTATTCCTACACAGAAATAGTCTCTCGGGTTGCAGGGACTCAAGTATTTCTGAGAAGTAATCACAGTTCATGCTTTGGAGCACTTAATCGAGTGTTCCAATAAATTACTGTATAAGAGTGAACAATTGCCATGCCACGTCGAAATGGATACTCGGTCAAAAATTTTGAAAACTACCTTGGAATCTCGAAAGGAGCCACAGTGAACCCTGACTTACGTTATCGAGCACTTACGTAATTCCTAACAGAAGAAAGTTTTAACTATGAAAGGTAACAAAAGTAGGATAATTCCATTGGAAAGAATTATATATTAAAATTTATATTCTATAGATTGGGGATTGATAGAATTAGTGAGTCATAGCAATACAACACTCAGAGCCTTGTATTAAGGGGACCTTCCGGTCTAAAAGTCGATTTTTTTTTTATTTCAGTTTTCGAATGTTCAACCTTTTAGGAATACGTGTTTAAAAGGATTTGTTGAAATTCGTAAAATTCCAGAAGTTATAGGCATTTGAGTAGCGGCAAATGCATGGGCAACAACCGGGCACTCGGCGCTCACGTAAACCTTTAAACGCGTTTTTCTCGAAACAGTGTTCTCAAAACGGTGGGACCTGTATCTCCAAAAGTTATTATCCGATTCGACTGAACCTTTTTTTATTTTGAAGAATATACTTCTGGCTAGGGGGGGGGGGGGGCTAGAAAAATTACAAAAAATTGAAAATTTATAATTTTCAAAGGCGTTGAAAGGACGAAAAGTACAGGGAAAAGTGATTTCAAAATTCAAGTGTCGTTATTTTCTAAAAAAATGTCATTTTTTTAATTTTTTCTAGTTCCCCCCTAGCCAGAAGTATAATCTTCAAAATAAAATAAGTTTCAGTCGAATCGGATAATAACTTTTGGAGAATACAGGTCCCACCGATTTGGATCAATTTTTTGACGCCTTGACTTTAACGACTCCCCAGGGCCGTCTGCAATAATTAATTATAAAACAAAAAATGTATTTCTATAACTTAAGACATCCTTAATACAATGCAAAAACTCCCATTAAATTATATATACTAGTTTTCCTTTAATTAATTCCTAAAAATCACCTATTTCTTGGGCTCTAGACCGGAAGGTCCCCTTAAGTTACTTATGCAGACATGTAAAAGTATGAGTTTCAAACTATTTCTTAACCACCACAAATTAATTGAGATCCTACTTCGTAATCTAATAAAATACGAATACTCATGTATACGTCAATTCTGTCGTGACTTATGTGTTGTGACACACAGTGGTGGTCAAAAGAAAGTTGAAAACTCATATTTTTACATATCTGCATACCTTAATACAAGTCTGCGTATTATGTTGATATCAGTATTCGTGGCGTAATTATGTTAATTTCTCAAAATTTAAATATTGGCCTCCGACAGGTCATAGCCGATACGATAAAATTGAATAAAATTCCGTTCATTTTCGAATCGCACCACTGTGCATGCGCGGAAATTAATTTATCCACCATCGACAATTTTTATATATATCTAATCTAAAATGAATCTTCTTCCGGACAAAAAAAATCAAATCAATTCACCAGGTACATCTTGAATAAACTCTTGAAAAAGTCCCTTTTTCTCTGGGCGACAAAGGTACCCTCTTAATACGGGTCCAAACTGACCCAGGCGTCGACTTCCATGTGATCACTCGAACGTTAATGCAGAAGTTCGGGGCACCGCTGCACTGAACTGCAGCAAATCAAAATTGAAAGCAAATTACAGTTCCAATTGCAAAGCGATTGCCAGAAACATCTTCCCTGCCATTAATTTCCAAACTATCCGTAGAATTCGATCGCATCCTCTCAGCCATCGACACTGTCCTCTGATAATCGCTCGATTCGTTGCTCTGCTTTGTGGAAACTACCCCCGTCGCGCTATCGATCCGCGCTACCCTCCCACGTTGCTCTTCTTTGAAGCTGTCCCATGGCAAAGGGCTCGTCGTAACATGGAACTTCGCTCCTCCGCGTGCATGTGTGGAAAATCGTCGAGCGAGTAGCCCACAGTTATCGAAGCACAACGATCGGGCTTTATCGCCGCCGTGGCGATCGTTGGATCGTGATTCGCGTTGGACACGATCGTCGCATAATCATCTTTGCATAGTAATCTGCGTCAGCGATCGGTGCTCGCGCCTGGAACAAATTGGAATTTTACGTTGGCGAGAATATGCTTAAAAATAAATAATAAATAAAAAATAAATAAAAAATAAGTATACATAAGTATTCTTATTTTATTAGATTACGAGGCAGGATTAATTAATTAGTAGGTGGTTGGTTGGAATTTTTAATCCCGAGCGTCTCGTCGTTTGTGCGAGGCAGTTTCGACGTTTGATGAACTGTATGCGTACGAGGGTATTTGAAAATTGGTAGAAAAAAAAAAGGTAATTATTTAGGATGCCCTTTTATAAGTAAATACCGGAAGAAAAATAATATTATCAGCGTTGCAGAGTCAGTGACATAAAACAACGGAAATCGATAACACGAGCCGGTTACCCGCGAGATAATTAATGCCCACTGGCCTGCAGTTGTGGAATTTATTTATAATACGATATCACCGCATCGATCGCGATAAAGCGGATTTAGCTTTATGCAAAGCAGGATATTTAAAGAGTCCGCGAAGATAACGATTAAACCCCGAGAACCTTTCAACCGAGCATTCGATCGTGTTCGAAATCCCAGAAATGGAAAATAATTTATAGAATCGGAGAAACGATCGGTGAACTATACAGAAATACTAACAGCTACTTAATAAAACATTATTTGGACCGAGGGGACATCGATGGCACGGTTTAAGAGTCTTATATGCGTTCACCCTCGTTATAAGCGCGTCAAAGGCGTGGAAACTGGGACAATAAACCGAGCCGCTCGTTACGCGTGATATTTGCGATCCGTCTGGGAGAGTCAGCGGCTCCAGCGGCCACCCGCAGCTGTTGCTTTGATCCTGAAGTTCGTAGGAGCCCGTTCATTTTCCACGTAGCAGAGGAGTTTTCCTGCCGGAGCTTTTCAATGGAATTTTCTTCTCTCCGTTACAAGCGCGCCATTTCGCCTCGTTAATGCGTTCGTAGGAACGGTGGCGTTGGAGGTCCGCAGACACAGATATGTGCTCTCTGTCCGGAATACGTGAAAAGGTCAGGGGGGAAAGGATTTATGCTCGTTCGAAGGGACAACGAGCCGGAGCGTTGCGAATCGTTAATGGCGCAGCGAGGATCGCGTCCTCTGTAAACTATGCGCTCCATGGACCCCGATTAATCGCGGTTGGCTTTGCGTTTCGTGAGAAACTCACCTGCACTCGTATTAGTGAAGGTATCTGTCGCTGAGAACCCTTTGCCTCGTTAGAAATTGCCCTTATGTGAGTTGGAGAGGCGTTGAGACGCGACAGCGCCTCTGTTACTTGAGTCTTTCTGTGTCTGTACGATTCCTAGTGATCCTAATACAGTCGTATACAGATTATATAGTACTGCAATTTCAAGATTAGTCATTTGTTTGATAGTAGGAATCATGGAGTCTCACGTTTTTAGAAAGTGTAGTAAAATCAGTATGCAACGTTAATTTGAAGTTTGGTACCACTAGGAGGCGGTCTTGAGTGTGAGTCGTATGTGAGTGCCGAAGTCCAGCTGTTAAACTGATTTTACGCTTATTTAAACTCGTGCATGGTGAGTTTTTGTTTTATGTTTTATGGCTGTGGAAAGTGTCGCGTAGTGATTACGAACCATTGTATCTTGATGTTTGGAGAAAACATTTTATGAAAGGCTTGAATTTCTCAAGATTGGGGATTTTTCGTTAGCAGTGCATTGGGAATAATGCTTATAGTACTCCACTTTCTGCAAATTTCTCGATTCGAGTTCTTAAGTATATAATTAGCACTACTAGGTAGTATTTAAGTATATAATTAGCACTACTAGGTAGTATTTAAGTATATAATTAGCACCTCTAAGCAGTACTTAAGTATATAATTAGTACTACTGGATAGCATTTATGAAAACGTACTCCCTAGTAGCACTTAACCACGCATAAGTGCTCCTTAGTAGCACTTAACCACGCATAAGTGCGCCCTAGTAGCACTTAACCACGCATAAGTGCTCCCTAGTAGCACTTAACCACGCATAAGTGCTGCCTAGTAGCACTTAACCACGCATAAGTGCGCCCTAGTAGCACTTAACCACGCACAAAAAGTCCCTAGTAGCACTTAACCACGCACAAATAGTCCCTAGTAGCACTTAACCACGCATAAGTACTCCGTAGTAATGCTGAAACACACATAAGTACTACCTAGTAGTACAGAAACACACAATTCACAGTCTACTCTACTTTTTATTTTATAGAATTGGTCAGTTTGGCTTTAGACGCATTAATGTTCATATAATCTAACATGAAATACACTTCTACACACATTTTCTGTGGAAAGCAGGAATTGAGCAAGACGCTGAAGGAAGAGGGAAGAAAGTGAGCAAAAAGGGCTGGGCAACACATGCACGCCCTTTGGGAAAGAAAGTAGCAATTTCACTTTAACCCACGCGCGCGCGCGCGCGCGCGTGTGTGTGTGTGTGTGTGTGAAGCAGATGGATTTTACACGAACGCACACAGACCCGTTGCACGAATGCTCGGTTGCTTTTCGAGGCGTACGTGTATCCTCCTGAAACATTTATTCATTCCAGACACACGCGTGCGCTTTGTGCGGCGAAAGAAGTATCGATTAAAAAAGCTCTTTGACTATACTCTAACGCACTTAGCGATATATATGTACGTGCCCTGTTGCGGGGCTCGTGATTTTTAGAAATATAAAAACGAGTTTTTACCGATTCTGTAGAAAACGAGGTTCTAAAGAAAACGAGAGATTGTGAATCGAAGGAAGCGAATCGCATTTAAAACAGAGAAATATGAAGAAAATTTATGGAAACTTTTGCTTTTCTTTGCGCCACGTGGTGGAAGACTACCTTGCGCATTCCTGAAAATAATAAATTCCTAATAAAATGAATTACAGATGCATCGAACCTATTACTATAAAAACACTCTTTCGTCAAAATTTTCTACACTTCCGCTGCCATTGCTTTCCGTAAAATAATTCTGGCTCACGAAACAGCCAGGATTCCGATTTGCGAAGGTTAAAAATATCCCCCGAGCTTCTTTTCCTCCAACACTCGAGTGTCTTGTCTTTTTAACTCGGACCTAAACCAGCTCGGGACACCTGTCTACCTGGCGCAGCAGATGGATTCAAAGAAAAACGAAAGCGATGCTTACCCGAGGTGCCCTCGGCTAGTCTAGCTATGCCAAGATTTTCTAAACAATCCGGGGAAAATTCTTTGCCAAGAAAATCGTGCAACGCTCGATAGAATATTACCTACTCTGTCGTTACTTTTGGATAAATATAACAAATATTCTTCTTTCGTTATACTACTGTTAAAAACTGCTTTCGTACAGAATTCTCAAGAAGACAAGGAATCCTAAATGAATAACACCGCGGAAACACTCGCTGGCAGAAGAACGTGCATCGTGCTAATCTAGGAGAATTGCGCAATTACAACGCGGAGCGAAGAAATTTATCGAATTTCTCTGAAATGTCTCTGGAATTTCTCTGGAGTTTCTGGGTTAGACATGCAAAATAATACGTACCTACTAAATTATGGGTAAATTATTACTAATGCTACTTTGTAACCTTTGTGGCTTTTGGAAAATAACATAAATGCGTGAGATTGGTGAATGCGAGGAAATGATTTTCAATAGAATTCGACGAAAATGAAAAAAAAAAAAAAAAACCAGAGCAGAGAGATTAGTACTAAGTTCTTTTATAAGTTAGAAACCAATTAGGAGTCACTGTGTTCTAGCAAAATTTAATATCAGTATTCTGGAGAAATTTGAAATTACATGCTTTTGGTACCGCCTTCTTCCTTTCAATTTCATTTATCTTACGAAGCTGAAAGGTGAAATTAATTCCTGAACGATAATTAGTAAATTAGAAGCATTCTGCAACGAAGGCTGTAAATAAGAAAACCTTGTACTTGAGAGCTTCCTTATCTGCATAGACCATATTTCATATCTACCTTCGACTGTATCTAATTATCTAAGCTCGTTAACATTGCAGCTGACGCTTTAGCACGAAATTAATATCACCTGTCAACAGTATTTTCATGCTTCCTGACGCTACAGTGGTGACTCACAGGGAATTTTCCACGTGTATCGTTCGAGTGTCATTTCACTGGGCAAACGTAACGTTACATCACACCATTTTTCAACATTGCTAATGCCACACAATTCGTCCGTTACTTCTTCATCGCCTGTCACTTTTGTTCGTCTCTTTGAACCATATTCGAAACCCAAAGAATATTAAAAATACGAGGTATAATTTAAAATAATAAAATTATAATTACTACCTCCTCTGGTATATACAATGGTGATCAAAATAACGTTCAAAATTCATATTTCTACGTCTGCATAACGAACTTAATACAAAGCTAAGCATTATATTGGCACACCCCCTAAGCGATATAAATTTCGAAACATATTTGTGCCGGTGATTATGAAAATGGTCTAAGTGATTTTTGTTCCGTTCGGGATATTTTTAGACTTCTGCGTTTGTGTAATCGATGTAATGCGAGATAAGTGATAAATTCATTTGTTTTTAGATTTTTTACTTAATCTCGTTTTTTTTTAGATTTTTACTTTTATATTTTAAAACACAAGGTATAGCTACTAATAGTTAATATGCAATTATTACCCTTTGCGTAATGCCCTTGCGCCAAGAGATCCACTGGAATTCTCCCGAACAAAGTACAATTCGAAATAGCTAAAAGCAAGCAGACAATGGTATAAAGGCAAAGGGCAAAGATTACCCACGTTAAGTTCCCCTGCTTTTCCCCTTTCGCGGGCCATTAACGTTCCAGTTCAACGAGATTACTGGCGATCCTTTCGTTTTTGCTGCACCCTCGAAAAATGTCGGTCGGCGGAAAAGGAAAAGATAGGGGGAACGAAATTCCGCCGTTTCGCGGAGTTCCGAACAAAACCGAAGAACCCTCCGCGGACTCTAATTAACTGAAAGCAGCACTCGTTCGCTACTCTGGCCGAGACGGAACGGGAGGATATCGAGCCAAAGGAATCGTCCAGCGGCTAATGAAAATTGAACGTGGGGAGCTAAAGGGAACGTTTTAATTTCCCCCTGACGACGCAGCCCTTCGGGCCACGAGGAAGGAAAAATTTTAGCTCCCGATTTAGGGGTGCGGTCAGCACGGTGGTTACTATATAGCGTGATTGTTGCTCGAGATTACGTTTGAATTTTGAGTGCTTAAATATTATTGACACGTATTATTAACCCTTCGGGGCAGTGCAAGCAGCGTGTGCGTTGGACGCCTATAGGCGTTCAGCGACTATGGTTAACAGATGGGACTAGAGGAGACCCGCACGCGACGTGCGCTGTGTTGAAATGGTCATCATTCAAAGGGGTAATAACTTTCAACTTTTGCTCTTTATATATATAGACGAACAGTGACAGACGCTCACAAAGCAATGTGCACATGAATCACCTGGAATCAATTATAATTACACTGAAAGATTGTACATGTAGCACAGTGTTCCCTTGGCAAAAATGGGACGAGATAGAAAATACGTGAAAGTGTTCCAGAATACCAGTAATGATACTCTACACTGTCTCGCGTGAAAAGGGCTTAAGGTTCAACTAGCAAAGGGTTGAAACAACTTGAAATACTTATCGCAAAGTTGATAGAGTGCAGTCAATTTCACCTCGACCGAGAAAATGCTGTGGAATTCCATTTGTTTGAACTTTTTTGATAACAAAAGTGTTGGGATAGGAGAAACTCACTGATAGAATTCTATTGTATGTAAAATATAGTAACCACACAACCAAAAGATGAATTCTCTAATTACACTCGATTCGACTTCTCGTTTGGCGAGGATACGCGTCGCGACGAGCTCCCGCGGAGCGCAACAACAGACTGAGCCTAGATTACACGAAATCTCAGGTAGAAACCAAACGATAACAGAAGTCGACCTCACTGAATGTCAACGTTGGGAGCTGTTTGGCACCTTCCTTTCCACTGGTGGGATAATAAGATGAGGAACAATTGCAAACTGTTAATAAAAAAAGGTTACCAACCCCCTGGAATCAATGTTTCTATTTTTTGTCGAGGTAACATGGGGGAGTCTGGAAAACTGGAAACGTAATACCCTACGCGGGTCGGAATATTAAATTCTTTAATATAGGGTAGACCGGGGGCGGTAGTAACAGGGGGGCGAATGTAACACGCTAAATATCTCAAAACATATAATAGATATTAACACCAATTTTGGATATATGATGAACAATGACATTTGGAATATACACATCCATGCCCTAGGAATACAGATACGCAATAGACACGGATAATGAAGAAAACAACTTTTCGATACCCTAAAGTAACTTTCCCTTACTGACTTAAAATTGTAATATAAACACTCCCTTTGCAAATATGTGCTTGTTCGATTTTTTAATCTGTAATTCGACCTTTTTTAAACTAATATTGATCGTTACTTGGCACTTTTAAGCGTCTCGTTAGACAAAATTTATAATTTAAGTTCCAAAGCATGGTCGGGGGCGATTGTAACATCGGCAGTCGGGGTCGGTTTTACCGCAACAGAACCGAATAGGGACAAAGAAGGCGAATAATGTTGTCTTATTTGCATGAAATCCTATAGCATAGCACAAGCAAACCAAATGAAAAATTGGTGCAATATACTGAATGTAAGGATTGAGCAGATGCAGAATGCACCAACCAAAACATATTTTATTTCTGCCAGACTTGCGATACCACATACCGTTAAGGAACTAGTTCTTGATCAGGCACTAATTTTTTATCAGTTCATGAAATAAATCGTTCTTTTGAGTTTATGTCAATAAATAATTGTTTGAAATAATTACTAACATAAAAATTGATAATTCAAAAATATATGTGTTGTCTGTGAAAGCAGTTAGTATTGTTAGTTTTAGATGATTAAAAACTAGTTCCTAGTCACCTTATTATTCCATACCTTATAAGTATTTAAATTATATATTTATTTTCAACTTTTTAAAATTTTTCCTTGAAGTTTAAACATTAATTCAACTTTTAGTATAAAAAAAGTCTATGGTTTAATGTTTTATTAGGTTAAAAATAAATATTAAAACGGGGAACCTTCTAAACTGATCAGAAACTAGTTCCTTAACGGTAATTTGTTATAGATTTTACTTTTTTCATTTATTATTATAATCTAAATCAATAAATATTTTAATTTTGTAAAGTTATATTTGTGCTACTATCGACCCCATGCAGTGTCACAACCGACTCGGGGTCAGGGACGGTTGTAACACCGTCTCCGCTTCTCATTTTTTATTAATAACCGGAATATTACTTGACATACAGCGAAACTGTTGTGGCTCAAATAATGCCAGATAAGTAAGTAACATTTTCGTAAAAAAACTGTTGTTGTAACTGTAATAGTTTTTGCGTAATCGTATTCCAAAGTCAAAGTGTTACTACCGCCCCCGGTCTACCCTACTAATCAAAGAATTTTAATTTCTGGGGTGAATTTGTTATTTCATACAGCGTTCTGGAATATTTTTGTTCAAACTTCTATTACTCTTTTCAACCCTGTATACAGCGTCGACGTGTTTTCACGCGGGTATTTTCTAAGAAACACCGAAAGTATTACCCAAAAGTCCATCCTCCAATGATTCATCTGGCAATGAAAATCCCAACTTCTATATTCCGTATTGCCCTGGTCGAATAGACCTCTAATCGACTCGAAGGAGCAGTCTCTCAAACCTTGGGCCGTTCAGTGTTAAATGGTGAATCACCTCTGAAATAAGTCCCACACATTATGTCACATTCTGTCTACACCTCTCGCCCCGAGTTCCCCGATGCATCACGTAGATAAGTTTACCATCGTTTAGCATAGTCGATCGTCTCGCTCGAGAGGATCGCCGTGATCAACGCGGCGACACGTCTCCGTGGCAAAGGTAATTAAAGCTCCTAAGGCACGATCGTTGTGCGTGGGCACGCTCGATAAGTCGCGCCGCGGCGTACGCACGCTCGTGCGTGAGATTCTCATCAATGGACATGAATGAAAGTGTCAATGGACGGGCGAGTTGAGTCGTCACCGTTGACGGGCTTAGCTGGAACCTCCCTCGACTTCTTCAGCCAGTCCATAGGATCCTTTCGCCAGGATGGAAACTTGTAGAAGATGAAGAAGATCAGGCACACGGTGCAATAAAATTTTGAAAAATTCACTGGGAATATATTTGACCTTCTTTCTTGTGTCATTCTTTCTTGGAACTCGTGAAGAACCAAACTGCATACTTGACCACAATTCCTTTTAATTTAAGGGGACATTCTCATCAAATCGCTAAAAAAATAGGAGACCTTTCGGATGTTTTTTATTTAAGAAAGTATACAACTTGTAAATAAACTTTTGGGCCTTTATTCGTGGAAGATCCTTCTTCTCCACTTCTCACAGAAGATAATTATTTAGTGACCTTCTTTGTGACTTTTTTAGCGATTCAATTTTTGATCCATAGTAGCTTCTTTCGTTGCTCCATTAGTCGTTCAAATCTCTGCTATAGCAATGTGAGGTAGTATCTATTTTTCTACGTCTCTACGAGGGATTTTAAACTTGCGATTGCAGGGTGATAGTAATATTATTACCCTTCCTCTAGCAATAGCAATGTCACCCTTCTTCTGTTATGCAATTCTTCTCCGTCTGCGGATTTGAGAAAGGGATTCGGAGATTCTCGCAAGGCAGCCACCGCAAGAAAACCGATCCCTGCGTCACGGAGCGCGTCGTGTCATGAATGAACAGCAGTATCGATCCAATTGGCCGAGCAAGTCGCCGATGCGTTTGAATAAAGCTAAAGGCGGCTCGCTTAGTATGGATTTGACGCCTTATGCGATTACGTATGCATACTGAGTTGAATGTTACGAGCGTTATGACTCGTGACTGTCATAAGACTGTCGTAAGACCTGGCGCATGGCTTCCCTACGTAGTTCCCTGCCCGCGCCTCTTCCTTCTGCTCCTCTACTGGCTTAAATGGCCTCATCGATTATGCATTATTATTCTATCTTCCACATTACGCCGTGACTAATGTCTCTTATACATTCCATTTCAACTTGTTTATTATATTATTATGCAGGAATAGTGCCAGGCTCGCGTTTACCACGTGGCGGGAGCTCACTCTTTATGGGGCCACATTTTAAAAATGTCTACGAATTTGATTAACTAACATAGGCTTGTTCTTTTGAGGCTTCGTAATTATGTTGCGCCTGGGGCCTCCAAAAGTGTAAACGCGGGCCTGGATACCAGAGATGGGCAAAGTTTCGTATACAAATTTTTATTTCAAATAATTTTTTGCCCATCTCTGCTGGATAGTGCACACACTGTGCGAAATAGGGGTCGTTCTTAAAGGGCGTAAGGCTTTTTTCGGGGGTAGAGGGTCGCGATTTTCTTACGTTTTCGCTATGTCGGGTAGCGTCTGACGTAATATTTTTTAACCTAATTTTCAAGATGGGTAGTAACAAATCGCTAAAATTACCCTTACGTAATTTAATCTTTAGAGGACCGGCTTTTTTTTAAAAACAAAAAAGATAGTCGTTTTCAGTTTCCAGAATTTTTTATATATATATATATAACGTATATTTTGTGAAGAATTAGAGGACTTGCACAGAGTCCCAAAAGGGGCTTTGCCGGTCCGGAGCGGTAATATAATTTTTAACAATTTTTAATTTGAAAAATACAGTATGCCTCGGGGTTTTTGATACTGCTGATTACGAATCTGTAGTCGGATTGTAAAAATATTGAATTTGGAAGAATATCTTTGCTATTTCCACAGATATCTAATAATACTTTTATGAATAAACTGTGTACAATTTTTTCAACTGAAGTCGCCCAAAAACAGAAGTATATTAATCAAGGTTTATATTAATGTGAATTGGAATGGTGAATTCTGACTTTAAAGTCGATTTAATATGTACAAATATGTTCCACATATGGTGGACAGATACTCTTGTGAGTAACTGTATTATCACTAGCAAATGATATCTTCCATTTCCTTCCCATTTATAATGTATCAAGTTTCATTCATGAAATTCGCGTTATCTTCGCTTAATATTCACTTCAACCACACACCAACGACACAAGCACCAAGCTCGCCCTGCAACTTCCACAAACTGAAGTACACACAGACCTGAAGAATGTACCTATACGCTTCCTTCTGCCTTTCGCAGCACCCAAAAGGATTGTATCGCTGCCAAAGTGTTTGCTGTAAAAACGAGGGAACTCGAATTTCAAGCCAGAGAAAAGAGGAGCGATGCAAACACAGTAGGAGGATAAAGAATTCGCTGTTTGGAAATTTCCAGGAGAGTAGACTGCCATGCGTGGCGATTTTCCAGCGGGGAAAAGTCGCAAGTTTCCTGGCCTTTTCAACCCTATCGCGGGGATCGATCGAATCGACCCAGCGCCGCGGTTTGTTTGAATAACGCGAGCGCGAATGTTTACTCGCGAACTGTTGCCGACTGATACGATTACGCGTGGGTGTACATGTGACGGGCATTACGAGGCGCGACCGCTGTAAGATGTATTACAACCTGTACGGCTTCTCCTGCCTTCTTATTTGCTTTTTTTCTCCCTCGCCCCCTCCGCGTTGGACGCTTCGTCTTTTTATTAGCCCCACGGTGGTCGCCGTTTGGGACCCTCTTTTATTGCTGCTGTAACGTATGTTCCTTTGGAAAAGGGAAGGAAGACTTGAGCTCGTCTTGAGCTTGTTGGTGTAATATCAAAATTTACAGTTTTGAGGTGTTTTTATTTCGGTGTCAACGCGTTGACTATTACACGCAAGCGGGATAAGTTGTATCTACTTTATAAAGGTAGATCCCCTGTTGGCTGTACTCAGAGATGGGCAAAAAATTATTTTAAATAAAAATTTGTGTACGAAATTTTGACAAAAAATAAATGGCCAATGTTTGGGTGTTTTGAATTGAGTAAAGTTAAAATTAATATAAAGCTTTTGCGAAATTTCTGACGGCAGTTAGTCGAACGTGTGAATTCTGATCCCTTCTTGAACTCACCCACAGATATATTGTTTAAGTGGATATCTTTTTTGTGGTTGCAATTAAGCAAAAATGGTAGAGTAAAAAGTGGAATGTAATATGTTTCCTGCTACGGTGGATAATTAAGATTTTTGGTGGGGCTATAAAAAGTGATGAGAAATGTACATTGCGATATTTAGTTATAGAAAAGTAGTAGTTTCATATTCTACAATCTACATAATTTCAGACTTTCTGTGTGTCTATTTTTATTTCATCACTGAATTAAAAAGTAGCTTTCTCCTTTGAAGGAAAATATTACTTTCGATTAAAAATTTAATTTCGAAAATTTAACAACGAAAATCTCACTCTTTTCCTATGATAAAATATACAGTTCTTCACCCATTTCACTTTTATACCTTCATATGTATGATGATGAAATGATATAATTCTTTTAAAAGAAGATGCAAATGCATAATGTATTTATGACTATGCAGGTGAATGTTAATTTATTAAGATTCATTCAGGCGGGAACTTTAGAAATGTAGTGGTTTTAGGTGAAAAGTGAAAGAAAGAAATGGAAATACTTTAGCAGTTAGCTTGTGAGATGTCTGATTTTAAATATTTTCCATACTTTGTAACGACGATAAAAATACAATCGATAATGAATCCATTCATCTCCAGAATACTTCACAGTAAAATTAGATATGTTTTGACATTCGATCCTTCAGTGATCATTGCCCCAATTTATCTCCAGCACGTGTTATCTCTGCCCATAGCAATCGCAGCGTTTCGCCTGCACGGATATCAATATCTCGCTGCTTGGTCGCCAGCGACTCCAGTTTTTCATAATTAAGCACAATGATTCACACTTCTCAATCATTCTAACACCATCCACAGTGAACATACACGCTTGAAATTTTAAAACGCGATGCATAAAAGCCTATCAAAATTTCCGCCGCTATTTCTTCGTTGGACTCAAAGCATTCTGGCACCGAATTCCTCAAACAACTATAAAAACAAAAATTTCCTTGTTCCACTTATAAATTTGCAAATAAAGTACGAAACTGCGAATGTACTTTATAAAATGTTGAGCTCAGAAAAATATCAAATCAAGGAGCATGGATCGTTCGAAAATATCTTCGAACTCTCTCCCATCTAGTTATTGTACATTGAAAATTAATTACGGTTCTTTCTCCGCCACGCAAAGTCGTCGAATATCGAGCAGAGAATACCCCGCGCATCGTTCGCTCAAACTTTAAAGCCCGATTCCCATGAAAACATTACCTCTACGAAATCCTTTCCACCCAGCGAGCCGGTAACCACTGTTAAAGCAAAGAGAAGTAATAAAGTACAGAAACAGACTTCACTCCTCCAAGTTGCCGCTGTTCTCGATCTAAAAATGAGCTAAGTTTAAACGAGTTTGTGTCTCGGATACACGAGCAAACAGGCGACAGTCGGTGGATCGTTCGAATCTCCCTCGTTAAGACAAAGAAAACAGAAGATAAAATTCTGATTACACCTCCGAAGCTGATTTCATGGCCCCTTTCGAGCAGAAATTTTTATAATCCTCGCGTCCTTCAGATTTATAATGAAATCTCTCGCTCCTTTATTCCGGCGTCTCAAATTCTGTATTTCCTAGTATTTACGGTCTCGTTATCTCTGGATAAACACGCAATTACATTTTCCCCCGTAAATCCCACGCGAGGCTTCGTCGATCGAAAATTTGTTCGACGCCAGCATCGCAGCGCGGTGCATGAATAATGTTTAAGCTGCTGCTCAGCATGCTCGGGGCTTATAATTAGATAAATCCCCTTGAGCATACAATGTATATTCAGTTGTATATCACGGACGTCAACGGGAACGGGCCTTGTCGAACGTTGATGGAGTTTCGCAGCGTTGTGGCTGCAGCCAGCTGCCATGGCAAATTCGCACCGATGCTTCGCGAACATCGCGTCTCCATAAACACGGAAATGATTATCCTAGTGCTAATGGAGGCTGTGATAACTAGGGTACCGCGTTGGGAGCTTGAAGGGAGCTTCGCTCCGAAGGAAAAGCTACTCGGGTCACAAATTTTTCTGCGACCGTTGCCATCGCAATTTCGTATGTTAATATTTAATATTTTGTGAACAGGGAGTGAAGATATCGAATATGATTTGCGAGAGGAATAATCGAAAATGTGGAATTAAATTTATAGAGTACAGAGATGGGAGGATTTTAATCAGAAATTTCTGTATGACTGCAATCAACAGCGATATTTATACTCATATCAAATTTAATGTTGTCCTGGCAAAAGTAAATAAGGTATTGAGTATTATTTGCGATAGGAAGAATCGAGAATGTAGAATTAAATTTGTGGAGCAAAGAGATAATGGAATTTTATATTTAATTTCTGTCACTGTGTATGATTTCAGCCGGCTGGTTTATGTTTTTTTTATTTCAAAGACAGGTAATTTCTGTGATGTCTGAAATATGCTCTATCATTGCATCATTAAGGCAGGATACCACCTTCGCACTTAAAAAAAATTGAAATTTTTTTTTGTTCTCAAAGTACTCTTTCAAGTGTATAGAATCGAAATTCATTCATTAGAAAGGTGGCCGGAACCTTTTTCTTGTGTAAAAACCGGATTGGAACAGATATATAAATCTATATAAAACTTTAAACGCGTTTTTCTCGAAACGATGTTTTCCAAATCGGCGTGTCAGATTACTCCTATAATTTTCATCCGATTGACTTGAAACTTTGCACAATTCTTCCCCGTGGTGTAATCTAACGATGTACGTAGGACTTTTGCTGTAGCGTTGTTATTTTTCTTTTGGTGCGCAATTTTATAAACTTCTTTAAACTTTTTTACCCTAAAAAAATTGACCTTTTCGTTAAAATGGCCGCCATTTTCTTAAAAATCGAAATTTCGTAAAATCCCTACGTACAGCATTGAACAATATTGCTGTTAATAGGGACATTCTTTGGTTTCTTTTCTAAGAGCCACGTACAGAGCGGAATTTGACACGCCGTCTAACGATGTTCCTCCAAAGGAGTGTATTTTGGCGCCACCTACAAGAGATTATTTTTCACTTTTTCAGTTTCAAAAAATGTGTAATTACAGATTAAAGTTACATTAATGAATGACTGAAACCGATTTTGTTTCTGCGCATTCTTTGTATGCAAAAAAAATTCATGAAAAACGCCTCCAAAATCGCAGTCAAAGGTGGTATCCTGCCTTAAGGGTTGTTGATTTAAGCTTGAAGTCTTCAGCGATGTACTACATATATTAATTGATGCAACAAGAATAATCCCTGTATTTCAAGCATCTCATTACGAACTTGTGATTTCATTACGTATCTGAATAGCAGCTAATTACTCAAAGCAAAAGGGTGAATGTGGGTTTCAATACCTTTGCTCTTCAGATTTTTCTGAATTATCTCTATATTACTCTGAATTTTTACTTTTATAAATACTTCAGGTTGGACCAGTTATACGAAGAGAGTTATCTCAAATATTCGAATAGTTGAATTCGTCACGATGCTATCCTGAAAAAAATCCCTTTTCCCTTCCACATGCCTATGTCGAAACGGCCACGGGTCCACGCGTTTCTGATCGACACCGTTCATTTTGCAGAGCTGGAACTCGGTACACAATGCGTCGTCGAAATGTCTGAACAGCAAACCATCTTGCAGCATCCCTCCACGATGGACAAACTCGAACGGTGAGTGACGTTCTACTGCGTTTCAGCAGACTTAATTTTTTTTACTTAGTTGCGCGCGCTTTTCGTTCAGAAACGAAAGCACGCGAAGCCCTAATTGCGTTGGGAAAAATAAATACTGATACAAAGTAGATTGAAGTGATGGAGATTTCCTTTAATTAAGGGCCATCCTTAAATTACGTAAGGGTAATTTGGGCGATTTCTTAACCCTCCCTCCCCCAGTATAAGAATTCATAAGATTTTATATTCCAACCCCTTCCTTACGTAATAATTTTTACATTGCACTTTTTCGGTTATTAAAATGCTTTTATTAAAATGCTTTTACATAATTTAAGGCCTTACGTAATTTAAGGATGGCAATGAAATTCGAATAGCATTTGCCGAGTTTCGAAACGGTTTAGAGTAAAGTAAATCTCAGAATAGTTTGAACCAACCACTATTTAGTTGAAAGTGGCCGTTGATATCATTTTGGACCCTTTCGTTGGCACGCGATGGCTGGCACTTAGGGCCGCGATGATTCATCGGGGACGTGTACAGCGAAGCCCTAAAGACGCGAATTAATGACAGAGGAGTGGAGAGCGTCGATTTGCAATTGCATTAATTCCGTCGCTCTCGCGATGAAAAACAGCAGTCGAGTGGATGACTAGCTGCACGTACCTCGAGGCATCCTGTGTACGTGGTGCTTGGCCGAGGAGCTTTTTCTATCGTCCACGGCAGAGGACACGCGCGGGGGAAGAACTGGTGGAATTAGTTTGCCCCGGGGATTCACGTGGCATCGAGCGTTTCCGCTTGTGGCGCGTCGCAATTGTCGCTGGGAAGAAGATTCTTTACCTTCTTCCTCTCTTGCTTCTTCAAATACAGCTGTTTGCTCAAATTCTTGATAGCTTTCTTGATTTCTTCAATTCAATCATGTGCTTTCTTTTTGGCGGAGGGAAATTTTCCAAATCACATCCCCTTACTCACCCTTAACCGGTTAACTGGCAAGGTATCATATATGATCAAACAAAAATCTGGCCAATTCTGGCAATGTATCATATATGATCAAATGGAATAACTTTTTTGTTTTTCAATCGATTTGAATGAAACTTGGTATGTAATGGTTTTTGGGGTCGCTGAATCTGAATTTCGCATCGGAATTGTAAAATTCAATATGACAGACTCAAAATGGCCGAACCAAATTGGCTGACAAATATTAAAATACTATCGGGATATAGAAAAATTGTATATAGGGGTTTTTGGGGTCGCTGAATCTGAATTTAGTATTGGAATTTTAAATTTCAATATAGCAAACCCAAAATGGCGAACCAAAATGGCCGCCAAATATTAAAATACTATCGGGATATAGAAAAATTCTATATAGGGGTTTTTGGGGTCGCTGAATCTGAATTTAGCATTGGAATTTTAAAATTCAATATGGCAGACTCAAAATGGCCGAACCAAATTGGCTGACAAATATTAAAATACTATCGGGATATAGAAAAATTGTATATAGGGGTTTTTGGGGTCGCTGAATCTGAATTTAGCATTGGAATTTTAAATTTCAATATAGCAGACTCAAAATGGCGAACCAAATTGGCTGACAAATATTAAAATACTATCGGGATATAGAAAAATTGTATATAGGGGTTTTTGGGGGTCGCTGAATCTGAATTTAGCATTGGAATTTTAAATTTCAATATAGCAGACTCAAAATGGCGAACCAAAATGGCCGCCAAATATTAAAATACTATCGGGATATAGAAAAATTGTATATAGGGGTTTTTGGGATCGCGGATAAAAAAAAAGCACTTGCGGTGGAATTTATGGATGAAGAATTCAGGTATAAAATTATTCGAAACTTTTTCGTAGAAAATAAAAAACCAAAAAAATTAAACCCCTAAACCCTTATTTTTCAGGGGTTGGGGGTGGCATTGAAAAAAGTAACTGCTGCAATCGAATTATAGACAAGAAAACTTCACAAATAAAAAAAGGTTTAGTAAAGAATTGACAAACTCACCCCTAAATTCTATTTTTTTAGGGGTTGGAGGTGTCAGATGAAAAAAATTACCCCCGGAATCGGTTCAGCGACTCAAAAAACCCCTGTATACCAAATTTTGTGTGATTCACTTAATTATTCGATGGTACCAGTTTGGGCCCGAATAGTGGAAAGGACCGTGCCAGTTAACCGGTTAATCCACATTGAAATTCTAATAGCTTCAAAGAAAATCTTGGAAATTTTAACATCCTCAAAGAAAATCTCTGAAATTCTAACATCCCCAGAGAAAATCTCTGAAAGTCTAATATCCTCGAAGAAAATCTCTGGAATTCAAATATCCCCAAAGAAAATCCCTGGAATTCAAATATCTCCAAAGAAAATCTCTGAAATTCTAATATCCCCAACGAAAAATCTCTGAAGTTCTAATATCCCCGAAGGAAACCTCCCCAATTTCAACACCTCCACTCGAACGGGACAAGCCAGCGATGGTCCACAAGACTCTAGTGCTTCATGAGTCATGAAACTACCCTTCAACGCTGCTCCTTCTGAAAATCGAGCCACTAGTCGCGATTCCGACGCGATACCATGAGTTTTCTCGGAACTTTCAGGGGTGGAGGGTGCATTTCAGGGGTAAGTCGCGAAGGGGGACTGAAGTGCCAGGCAGCATCCCTCGCGCCACGAGGGTGACGTCGAAGATCGATACACGCTCAGCTGGCTGTTGCAAGCGTGGCTGGATAACTGTCCCGGGGGCTAAACGCGACGGAGTGTCCAACGGGAAGCGTTTTGTCTCGCCTGTGTCGAACTTAGACGACGATCATTGCATAATTGAAAGCTTCTTGGGCAGGCTGTTCACGGGGGATGCGCCGCGCTATCGTTTCATAGCCGTCGTCGTCGAAATTATTCAACGAGTCGGAGCGCCACGGAATAATGATTGGGTAGTTTGTTGGGTGACCAGATACTCGAGTGTTCGACTGGTAGCTTCTCTGTAGCAATTGTTATTCATAAACGAGTTCAGTTTGCGCTTGGAAGTCGGGAGGGGTGTTCGGTGGTGCAAGAACGAAGGGGTGGGATACTCCGTTGGATTTAAGGGGAACACTTTCTGACACTTCTGTAGGAAATTAACCCCTTAGGATTTTTGTAGAGGCTGCAGGTGATAAAGTTGAAGCTATTTCCTTCCATTATCGTCAATCTCTTGCCTTACAACGAATCACACTCGTAGCGCGGATTATGTCCCCTGTATCGAAGCAGACTTTACAGTACTTTTATGGGGAGTTAACTTGGGATTTTTTGGGGGGTTGCGGGTAGTAAAGCTAAATCTATTTCATTATTCTCGACTTTATCACCCGCAGCCTTTAGCACAATCCTAACTCAAGGGGCTAATTTCCCACAAAACTGCTTAAAAAGTATTAATCTTACCGAGGGTGGCCGCGTCAAGAACTGTCCACGTACGAAGCAGGTCGTCTCCCCTCGTTCTATCTCGACGCGTTACCCATGATCCCTCAGACGTCCCTTCGAACTTCGCTATCTGCTAAAACTTTTGCAAAACCTACGCCCCCGGTTTGTTCCACTTCGCTGTTTCTTTAAAACTATAGCTGACGCCGAACGCATGGATCTTGCAAGATGTTCGAAGGCTGGAAAGTCCTGGACAGGTCTGCCAGCGAGGCGTATATTAATGTTAACGTTTTATCGGGGGTATCATTAATCTTCCGTGGTCTGAATCCATCACCTTGGGATAGGTGGTTCGATTTGGACGAGCATCTTTTCCGCGATCTCTTGTCTGCTCCTCGTTGTTCATCGCTGCTTGCTTTCTGGAAATCGACACTTGAATCAGTCTACTAATCGACATCTTCCACGGGTTTCCATTGAGCTTTGGCTGAATTAGCTTGAGGATTTTCCACGCGAGACACTTCTGTGGCAAGCGACTGGTATTAGATACCTTTGTATTTTTAAATCAGTGCTGTGTTTGTTAAGGGGATATTATATTAGAAATACTAGTCGGGGGAAGTAGAACGAGATATATACTCTTAGGCCTTTTTCATACGAGCCATTTTTGTGACTTACAACTGGTATTGGGGATTTATGTGTGTAATTTCTATTTTCTGCTGGCTTTGTGAAATTGGCACTGTCTCTGCCAAGTGAATATACCCATCATACCAACAGTGGACCACAGAGCACACTTTAACCCTTAAGGGGACTTGGCAGTCGAAAAATCGATTTTTTTATTGCATTTTCCGAAAGTACTATCTTTTCTGAATAAAATGCCGCTTGGGTTATATTAAAATTCGCAAAATTGCTGATTTGGCAGCTAAAAAGATCAAGCGGTAACTTATAGCGTCGCCTTTGCAAAGAAACTTTAAACGCGATTTTCTCGAATCTTTTTTTCTCTTGGTTTTTTCCTGATTGCGAACGAATGGAGGTTCAGATCGACTTGAAAAAAATTACAGGATGTGTAAAACATGTGCCATTTCGCCGCAAACCTCTGATATGGTCCGTAAAAATCGAGATTTTCATAAAAAAAATTGAGGAGTCACCGGGTTTTAGCAGCGCACAAATAAGAACGAATTTTTCCTCGGAACAATCGCCGTTTTTCAGCCACCAATCGCATGATTTTGATTTAATTGTTGTTTTTATAGGTTTGCGCGGAAATTATGAATCCAACAAACAAGAATCTCACCTTTGAAATCGGAATACGTCACATTTTAAGACCGATATTAAAGCAAAACAACAGAAAAACGTTGAAATGTTTTCCCGTCGACAGCGTCATTTCTAAAGCACATATATATTTCTTATTAATTTTTTATCAATCTGTATGGTAGTAATAAACATTGGGTAAAAGCATATATCTGGATGTGCTTTCATTTGTTTACAAATAAATAAAGGACAGAGTCTCTTTCTCACGAAAAACGACTGCCTAGTCCCCTTAAGCCCGTTTCACGCAAGTGGCTTTTGAGACTTGGAACAGGGACTTAAATAGGATGTATTCAAAAATTTCTGCTTTCTTCAACTTTGTGAAATTGGTATTATCTTTGCCAATTGATTATACCTAAAATGCCAGTCGTTTGTCACAAACAGCATAGGTACTCTTATCATTAAGCCCTTCTCACACGAGATGTTTTTGTGACTCAGTCTAAGTATTAATACGTTGAATAATCGACTAATGCAATACAGATTCCCAGCCGGGTACTTATTCACCCAATTCCTATCACCTCCCATCCTTACCAAGTCGAATCCAAACCACCGCAGAATTTCCGCGCGTGGAAAGGCCCTAACACTCGACTGCGAACGAACAGTTATCCTTTCCGTGGCGAAATCGCGCCCGCTTTCGCCGCGGAAGCGAGCTGGGAGCTTCGCAGAGGGTCGCTCCCCGATTATTCACGGTTAATTATCCTACGTGCTAATTACCAGAGGAGATGCAAGGCAGGGCGCGTACGCGCGTTCTCGCCGTGACTTCAGATATGATAAACTGCTGGCTGGAAAAACAGCGAGCAATTATTATCATGCGCGTGTGATTGCTCATTACCGTGAGGCCTTGCATCCTAACGAGTGCAATGGCGGCGGAATCAAGTGCAGCGTAGGCCAAGGAACATGAACCAATTGGATGCCCGAGTAGCATTTCGCTTGCCATGTCAAAGGACACTGACTTAACACTTTCGATGATATGGTATTAAATGATGTTTTTTTTTTAAAATGTGAGCTTCAGAGCTGAATGTCAATTACATGGGTGCGTGACGCTACGCTTCTCTGTGTGTCAAATAGGGTGTCGACAGAGGGGATAAATATTTCAGTATTTTCGATTTTTAGGTTTAATTTAGTGACAGAAATTTCTGATCCTCAGCTGTAGATTTTAATTATTTCAGTTCTTTTTTGTATTTGTGGTATTTGTGGTATTTTTGGTATTTTTGGTATTTTTGGTATTTTTGGTATTTTTGGTATTTTTGGTATTTTTGGTATTTTTGGTATTTTTGGTATTTTTAGTATTTTAGTCATTTTATCCATTTTAATTATTTTAGTAATTTTAGTTACTAGGTACTAGTTGCGTGATTGTTAACTCTAAAGTGTAAGCTTTCATTTCTATTTATATTCTAAAAATCTACTTGAAACAGTTCTATGTCATTATGTCACCACAATAGTTGCAAAAGACTTTGCCAGCTGATCCCTTAAAGCCTTCCTAATTCGAGGTAACTTTGCTACTACATCCTCCACTAGGGAACTCAAAACTACGACCATCATGCTGATTTTCCAAAGTATCTCCACCCGCATCGCTGAATATAAAATTTCCGTGCCCAAGTCATTCCTTTCCTTTATTTCTTTCATGACTCGCCAAGCCATCTACCCGGCCCTCCTTGACACCGAGGATGACCAGTGATAATAAGAGCACCGGCGCGATTCACACGGGCTGGGGATAAATTATGAAACGTTTGACCTATCTGCGTCGACGTTTCGGATCTGGCACGCGTCGAGGATAATCGAGCGGGGAATAAAATTTCCTCAAGTGGGTCAGCTGTGTGTTGAAGCTTGTACCGTTCTCGAGTCGTCCCTCAAAAGAGCGCAGGTTCCCACAATTTCGCCGCGACTTCCAACCGGAATAATTTAATGAAAACATTTCCAGCCTCCAATAAGACAATTTCGACGATTCCGCCTTCGTCGCCGTTTTGTGGTCGGCGAAGCTTGGACCAAGGAGCATTATGCTCGTCATGAAAATTGATCATTCGAAGGAACGAACGATCAGCCCGAATATTGGGCCTGGCGAATGGAGTTTATTGTCTCCACCGTGCGCTGGAATCAGGTCAGTTATCGAGAACGCGGGCTGCGGCCCGTCAGGATGCAATTTACTGTTTTGTTAACGATCGAGCAGATTTGCTGGGAAGTTCGAGAACACTGGAATCGAAACGTTCCTCGCGGCATCGATTAGTTTCTAAACCCGTCCACCAACTTTTATGAATCCATCCGTGTCATGGGCAGTCTTCTTGTTTTCCTCCTTCCGATCGCCGAGGAAACTTGGGCTCGCCTCCATCCAATTCTTCATAATAAACTCTTCAACGGGTAGATGCTTAATCGGGGCAAAGCAGGGAAACTCTTTAATACGCACGAGGAAAATACTTAGGGTCGTTTTTTACTCGATTGTGGGTCAAAGAGTGAAGGGTTCGTTAAGGGTACTTTTAATTTAAATTTGTTCTAATGTCAAATTCCTGCCGGAGAATTTTGTACAAAGCGAACTCCGAGCTAGCTTTTTTTTTCTTTCAATTTAAACATTTTGGGACTCTCGAGCAGTATCTTTCTAAATACGTCTTTGAAATCTTTTTTGTGTGATTTTGATCTTGGGAGATCCTCGCCATGCAGATTGAATTCCATTAATTATATTTGCCGATTTTAGTAACTGTTCCTAGTAGAAGAAAATTCTTCAGTTTCCTTTTTCTGCTTCAACTATAGTGTCGTGTTTCATATCCCAAAAGGTTTCACTAATTTTCAGAAATAAGTGCATTTGTGAGATTTAATGGTTGACGAACTTTTGTTGCAGTTTGCTCGCAGTAGGCGTTGAAATCACTCGCGCTTTCGTTTCTCCGTGGAAAAACTGGCGCGCTTAAGGTTCGAGCAATGGAACACGTTCGTTTGTTTTCACCTGGTTCGCAAGAAGTTTCGTAAGCGTTGCGCGATGGATCTGCGATCGCAATCGAGTCGGATAAACAAAAAGACCGTGAACAATGTTGCGTTTATGGGAAATTCAATTACCACATTCCTTTCCGAGCGACGAATTTCCCCGGGCATATCGTTTTGTGGAGTTTGTAGACTCGTGGCTGACGTTTGCATAGTTTTAATTGTTATTTATAAACGGTGCTCTTACGTAACGCCACGTTTATTAATGTTGCACGAGCGCGATAAAAATCTTCCCGACTGCCATAAATTCGAGCACTCTGAGTCACTTCCGCGCACGCGTCCAGGTAGAATAATTAGTTTTTACTTGCAAGCATTACCAAACTCTAGTTTTACGTAACACGATACAACTGTTGCGATAAGTCGGGCACGCCGAGATCGTTTTGCATTATGCGCGTATTGCGTCGCGGAATTGCAAAATTTGATTTTAATAACGAGGGCAAGAATCTTGATTTGAGATTAAATTTTTATATCGTTAATTTGATAGTTTAAAGTGTAGAGTAGGCTCGAGAAATTTGAGCTTTTCGTTGTGGAAGTTCAAGTGGAGTGTTGCTGCATGTTACATCGATCGCTTTTTATTATTTGCTTTTTACTTCGATGGCGAAAACGTGTTAGATACTTTTTGAAGAATAATTAATTTAGTCTTCAACAAAGCGGCATTTCACTGCTTTCGAATAGTCTTGGAATTTTTTATAGACTACGGTTTAAGAAATTTTGAGGAATGGAGTTTGTTAGTTCTGCAAAATTTCGAGGACCTTCTGTATGCATCAAATTGTATTCGATTGTTGAAGATCAGATTATAGAATTTAAGCTCCACAGTCAAGAGTAGGAACAAACTTATTATTAGCAGTAACTATCAAATTACATTTGAAATTGCAAAATACCAATGAAATTCTAGTTTCAACAGTGGGGATAGAAATTAAATCGCCAAAGATCACATCACAGCACCTAAGCTCAGCACTCAAGCAACAGAAACAACAATCAACCCTCATTATCATATGCTACATTTCTCTGCAACTATCGTAATGCATTGCAACTGAACTGCAAAATAACCATCACACCCTGCACTCAATAATATGATCCTATTCAATTATAAACGATAGCAGCACAGCACCCAAAAACAAAAACAATTAACCCTCATTATCAGGCCCCAAAATTTTCTATAACTAACATATTCTACTAGAAATTACACTGCAAGTCAATTGGAAAATAATTCTCAGAATTTACCCCAACAATATGACTCACCCAAAACAAAAGCAACCCTCAAAAGTTAACCCTCGTTATCAGGCCTCAAAAAATTTTGCTACCAGCATATTGCATTAGAAATTAATCGCAACTCAATTACAAAATAACCATCGCACCCGGCACTCAACAATATAACCCCCGTTCGATTGTCAAAGATACAACCCCGTTCAATCTCCAAATATACCATCGGAACCCCCAAACAAAAACCAACCCCCATTATCACGCCCAAAAATTTCCAACTACTTCTTCCGAATTCTCCTACCAAATTCCATCCCACCATCACAAAAGCCACTCCCCATCACGCAAGCCGCCGCGCAACCGGTAACCAGCATCTGTGCCCATCGAAACGGTGACTAACTCCCGAGCCGTCCACCGCTCGAGCCTCACCGCGCACGCCGCTGGTAGCGATAAATAATCGTTCTTTGTCGAGAACGCTTCACCGTCCCGCCTGCACTTTTACACGGCTACCGTGTACACCGAATGCAACAGCATCGGCTGCACAAAGCCCCTTGGCGGATAGTATCTGGTTCGATGTATGGTCTCATTGTGACTCATTCGTTCCTGACGCTCGATACAAGCGCGGCTTTTTGTACGACACGGCTTTGCAGTGCTCCTTACCCGCGCTGAACGGTGCCAAACCAACACGTGTACAGCTGGTACGGGCGTGTACGCCTACACCTACGTACATACGTGCGGACGCCTGCAACGCGACCCTCGTGGAACGGAATTATGAGCCCGAGCCACTCCCGCGTACCCACAAACCCTCCCCCAAGCCTGGTGCTTGGAAATATCCGCGGAGCTCAAGTGCTTTCCTCGGCGCCGTCGCGTCCACCAGCGAAACGAGCCCAGCAATTGCCGAATATCCGACGTTTTTCGCATCCTTCTGACCAGTACATGCACCCTCCCCTTCCGCTGGGGGGTCGAACACGATGCTGCGTTTTCGGTGTTTTCGGTGTTTCCGTGGTTCCGCGGGCGACGTTCGAGGGTTTTGCTGGGTCTCGCGGTTCCGGGGTAGAGGGATGTAGTGGATGTTTTTCGCGCTACTCCGGAACAGAGCCGTCTTAACAGTATTGTAGGCCCTGGGCAAAGCAATGCACTGGGGCCCCTGCCCACCCACGGGAATAGGACTTAAAATCAGACTTAGGGCCTGCCTATGCCTAAAGACGGCACTGCTCCGGAAGCCTGATGCGAGAGGGAAGGGAAACTCGAGGTTTAGCTGGGTGGCTGGGTAATGCTAAGGGATGAATATTTTGGGGGTGGGAGGAGGATCAGTTGGGGGAGTAAATTACTCAGCATATTAATTAATATGGGGCATGGTAGCTTTTGGGCATTGTTTTTCGAAATGAGGGGTTTAGTTGAAGATGTAAGGTTCTGTGTAATGGGAATAGTAAGGAACACTAGGGGATGGGGATATTTTGGGAACAGGAAAGGGATCAGTTGGGGAAGATGTGGCATACAAATTTTGGTCTTCCCTTTTTAATGTAAAGGGTGTAGTTTAACATGCAGAGTTTTGTATAATGGGAATACTAAGGAACACTAAGGGGTGGATATTTTGGGGGTGGGAAAATGATTAGTTGGGGAAGATGTGGTATAGAAATTTTGGTCCTCCTTTTTTTATATAAAGGGTGTAGAGTTCTGTATATGGTTTGAGAGTTCTGCTATCTTGATGATGGCTGCCACTGAGGAATGTAGTTAGTCCAGTTTTCGGCCCAGAATCCAGATGTGAGAGGAAATATGAATTCGGGTTTCAGCTTGATGGTTGTGTACATCCACTAAGGGGTGGGAAAAGGATCAGTTGAAAAAGATGAAGGGTACAAGTCTTTGGTTCTTGGAAAGAAGCGTGAACGGTGAAGTTCCTGAAGATGACGTAGATGGTTGCCTACGACAAGCTCTCGTCATCCTATGATCTCTTTGATTGAAAGTGATGCGTGATCTGAAATCATCAAACGAGTCCAGTAGAGTAAGGAGTCCTCATAATTGCTTCTTACATGGAAAGGTTTTTGGATATGTTTTAGAGGACCGAAAAATAAAGTCGTGTTTTTTATTTTGGTCCGGTTGCATATTTGGGGGGTGAAACCACCCCTCAAAGTTCATGAGAAGAGCTACCAAAGTTCATATTCTTACAATTAGTTTAAAGAATATTATAACATTGTATTGAATAAAACTTGACAGAACTAGTTGATATTCTTTAAACTAACAATAGCAACTTTTACGCCTCTCCTTATGAACTTTGACGCAGAGTTTGGCAAAAAGTTTCCCTAAATAAAATTTCAAATGACGAATAAAAGATAATAAATGTGTATTCCTTATTGGGCCTCGAATAATCCAAGTCGAAGAGCAACGAATAAATAAGTTCATTCGATGAAAATTTATCCGACGAATAAAGATAATTTTTTTAATTCAAGAGAGTTTCATCCGCAGCGTCGAATAAATTCGACCAGATAACTTGGATTATTCTATAAACTATCTTTTATTCGACTGGTTATTGAAATCCTATATAATAAGACGCTTAAGGTGGATGTTCGTTTGTTAGCAAAATCTTTCCAGAGGCTTTTTTTCGTACTTCCCGATGACCTACAGGGTTCAGACTCGGCATGAAGTTTCCTCGGCACCCAAAGATGCCGCAAAAAATCCAAAACCTGGAAAATTCGATAATGGGTAGTAGATACCCTTCTGGTACCCAAAAGTTGTAAAATTTCGTATTTTGCAGGGAAAATTGCTTCTAGGGAGTTTCCAACAAAAACTGTGATTATCTTAGGTGTCTTATTATATAGGGTAGTAATTCCTGGCGAAGACAGGCTAAAAAACTAGTAATTTCATATCTAGATAATGCCCAACTCAGCTTTGAGGGGTGGTTCCACCGCCTAAATATGCAAACGAGCCAAAATAAAAAAACACGTATATCTTATTTTCCCTCTAAAACATCCAAAAACCAAAACGGAGGCGTACACTTGAAAGCTCTCCTACAACGACTATATACAATAATCATCACTACTTTAATATTCCCTTTTACTCGTTTCACCCACGAATCTCAATAACCGCATCCCCCATTATCATCCAATTACCAGGAGCCTTCATATTAAATTTCTAATAAACCTGAAGCGCAGAAAAATCCAACAAAATCGCCTCTCCCCTACAACACGAAGCCAACACAACCCCATTAAAATTATCGTCTCCTCCCCTGGACCACTCAATCCTCGAGCTATCGACGATAATGCGCCCCCATCGGTGTATGTATTACATAATAAAGAAGCAGCGCGGTCTGGTTAGGTACCAATGCCACAGACGAAAATGGCAAACGTATGCATAATAATGGCGAGCGTTCTGCCAATAACGCCGACTTTTATTGCGCCTTCACGGTGGAGGATTCGTAAATTGTCCGCCGCGAGCCGGGCCCATAAAACTGCTCTATGATACATCTTTTACAGCGGAACAGTTCCTCGCAATAAACGCGCCGCGGAATTTGTGCCAAGCGTCACCGCCGCGGCTGCAACGTGTCCCGTTCCGTTTCTTTCCCGTGTCCCGCTACGCCCTGTAAGGCCGGATTAACTGTGTTATTAGTTTCCGCTAGCTGGAGGCGGCGTTTGCGCTAGGCTGCCATGTAAATAGAATCCAGAGCCGTTTACTCCGTGTACCTAACCGCCACCGTCGACGGATATTACACGAAGGGACGTGAATCCGCGCGTTTCTGGCTAACGACTGACGATTTGCCGCGCGACACGTACGAGCAATTCCGAGCTGGCGTGGAAATATTTGGCGCTTAACGGGCCGTCGAATCGCAGTGATTAATCAAGCGAAATGTGTTATATATTAGGGGAGAGCCTTGCAGTACCGACCGCTCTAAGTTTTTTGGTTATATCTTCGGCTAGAGTCGATAAAAATCAAAAATTCAAAAACATGTTTGTAGTATAGATGGTACTTAATAAGAAGAGGGAAATTATTTTTGTGAAATTTAGTAATAAGAATTGATAATTCGCAAAAGTAAAAAAGTTGTAATTTCTAGGAAACGAAAAAGTGTCGCCCAGTACCGACCAACTGTTAAATTAGAAGATTTTTAAGTCTAAATGACTGACAATGTTAATAAAAAGACATTTAATTGTTACAATAGAAGATTTTTTTCAAATTTTATTAGTACACACATCGCAAATAAAATAATTAATATTTTCCTGATTTGTGCATTCGACGTGTGCCCAACCTTCACATTCGATACACTGCACCCAATCTTCGTCAAATGATTCCTTGCAAATAACACAGTGGGTAACTTCTTTATTAATTCCTATCTTCCTGTTTGGCCGGTTATCACACCTATCCTTATTTACTTTATCCCCTAATTATCTTCTTTTCAAGTTTTTTTGAGGTTTCCTTAATTGTTTTTTAGCTTTTCTTTTCTCTGCTTCTTTTGCAATCAGTTGCTATCAGATTGAACTTACAGATAAGAAAAATTTGATCACTACTGGTTGATAGTCTGTTGGTCGGTACTGCACGACAGTCGGATGGTCGGTACTGCACGACAAACATGTGGGAACATTTTAGATCATGATATATTATGTACCAAAAAATATTGTAAAACTGGGGCGTTTTATTAAACTTAATAGACTAGAGACAGTACACATCATAGAGCATAATCATTTACTTACACGAGAAACAAAAAATCGGCTTTGCAAAATAACTTTTAACCTATGGAATATTGACGAATACGTTTAATGTCTCATAACATCAAGCGCAATGGCGTACACGATACGACCCCGAAATAGGTTATACAGAATTGTGATTTTTATTTGTTTATTCAAGTAAAAGGCGCATATCTGCCGGAAGAAGCGAGAACTAGCTTTGGTCGGTACTGCAAGACTCTCCCCTATACTTTTACTTTTTGGGTGCTTAGTTTATGACTAATTGTTAGGCTTATTAATAATGCCTTTTACTTTAATTTTTTGTTAAAGTTTCGAAGATGGAAGATATATTTTTTAGTTGCAAGTTCTAATTTATTGTTCTGGTTCCTCGAGTTTTCAAGGTATCAGAGGGTATTCTATTTAATTTCCAACGCCAAATACAACCTTCTTACCGGTTGCCAGTTGCGATTCCTAATTCTTCGTTCTGTTTCTTCAAGCTTTGAGGGTTCCAAAGACTTTTCTAAAATTCCAAAGATTGAACTTCGACGTAAATATTCTTTCCCTCCGTTGCAATTCCTAATTCCTCGTTCCACTTCTCCAAGTCTTCAAGATTGCCAAGCAATTCCCATTCAATTTCCAAAGACCACACTCCACCTGGAAAGATAACCTTTTCCATTACCCAAGATTTCTAATTTTTCGTCCCAGCTCCTCACCTCCCAAGGTTCCAAAGTATTTTCCATGAAACCCTCAAGAAGAGCCAGGGACGGCCCAGAACTGGCTACGTCTGAGGAAACGTTTACTTTGAAGAAAACCCCCTAAGTGGATATTAAAGTCCCGCACATTATCATACATCCGTGGAGCAAAGTATTTAGCGTGAAATTATGCAGCACTCGGTATGTAACGAAACTGCGGTACGAGGATTTAATATTCCGCGGCGGGAGTTGTCGAGGAGACGGGTAGAAGCCTCGGTCCAAAGGACGTAAAAACTTTTCCCCGCGGGAAGAAGTTTGTTTAACCGGGTTCCATGAGTTTGTTGCGCAATAATGTTCACGTGCGTCGCCTGAGAGCGCTTGATGCTTCGCGACGAGATTCCAGCGATTCCCGCGAATCTGGTGGAAAAGTGTTGCTCCGGCTCTCCTCGGCACAGCCTCCGATACCTCTCGAAACAACGACGTGACGGCGTTTAATATCGCGCGATAATATCAGCTAATAGGAAATCGATGAGAAGAGGTCTTATCTTGAGGTCGAGTGGAAAGTTCTGCCAAGATCTGTCTTATACCGTGCAGATTTCATTTAAATTTACGAGTGCAATTTAATCTTGGATTTCTCACGGAGTAACAGTGGCTGGGGGAGTTGCGGGTGAAATCTGTTGAGTATTGTGAGAATACTCTGTATATCGATAAAAGAAATATTCTGTAACTGTTGAGTGTACTGCGACAACGATGGAGGATTAAATCGGTGAAGAATCACGGATGGCTTTGGGTGTAGGCTAACAAGGAGAGTATTTTAGGTGTCCGCCTCCGATCATTTTGATTTTTGGATATGTTATATGTAGAGGACCGAAAAATAAGAAATATGTGTTCTTTTATTTTTCCCCGTTTTCATATTTGGGGGGTGAAAACTGCGTTCAAAGTTAGGGGTGAAAAATCATTTTTGTGGACTTTTTGAAAATCTGGTGAGTCAGTCATATTTCGCATTCAAAGACACAAAATTCGTCCATTGACACTATTCCCCTATCTCTAATAGTTCTCGAGATATTCCACAAAAATGATTTTTTAACCCTAACTTTGAACGCAGTTTTCACCCCCCAAATATGAAAACGGGGAAAAATAAAAAAACACGTATTTCTTATTTTTCGGTCCTCTATAACATATCCAAAAATCAAAATGATCAGAGGCGGACACCTAAAATACTCTCCTTGTAAGTGGGCTGCATCCTAGGGCGGAAAATTTTGGGGGACGAAAAATTTTGGGGAACGGAAAATTTTGGGGAGTGGCAATTTTGGGGAGCGACAAATTTTGGGAGCATCAAATTTTGGGGAGCAACCAATTTCTGGGGAGCGCCAAATTTGGGGGAGCATCCAATTTTGGGGAGCAAAACATTTTGGGGATCATCCAATTTTGGGGAGCGACAAATTTTTGGGAGCGCCAAATTTTGGAAGCATCAAATTTTGGGGAGCAACAAATTTTGGGGAGCGACAAATCTGGCGGAGCGGCAAGTTTGGGGGTGCATCCAATTTTGGGGAGCGACAAATTTTGGGGAGCGGCAAATTTTGGGGATCATCCAATTTTGGGGAGCATCCAATTTTGGAGAGCGGCAAATTTGGGGGAGCATCCAATTTTGGGGAGCATTCAATTTTGGGGAGCGATAGACGCTTGTTAAATGCACCCCTGTGAAGAATAGTAGATAGGTATGCAATATTTGTACCACTCAAAAATTCTTTACAAATTATAAATAGTAACGAATGATAGGATGATGGAAGGATCGAGGAACCTAGGGTTCGTGACCTGACTTTTACCTTCGTGAAATTCGCCTTTCATTCGCTTCGTTCAGCGTATAATCAATGCGTATTATTCGTCTTCCTCGATGCACTGCGGTGCAAAGTAAGACTAGTGTGACAGGACGTTGACGTTTGTTGGGTGGGTGCCATAGTAAATGACTAAAAGCTGTATTGGTGGAGACTTTGAGACAGTAGGTAGTATCATTCGACTACTAAGAGGATCGAGGTGATTGGTGAGTAATCAGGCACTGTGTATGGTATTTATAAAGGATGACGTGTTATTTCCCTCGTAGAATGACTTTCCTCTGAAAGAATTAATGCTTCAGGGGACACTGTTTGATCAAATTGTAGGAACTAATGAATATCTGCTACTGCCAGATTACTAGTCGCTGATGGTTAGTAGCTTTCGTGGAAGAAGCTGTTTTGAAGTATGCAGTTTTAGCACAGTGATACAAAATTAAATGAGGGAAACTTTGAAATCTTTCGGTACTTGGAAATCACTAAAATTCTAATGAAATCCATTAGATTTTAATTTCTATTTAAATTTTAAACATTGTAGTTCCGCGCGTTCCATTTCGGCTCTTCAAGTATTCAAGCTTTCAAAGGATCTTCTATTAAATCTTCAAAGATTGTAGTTCAACGCAAAATATATAGGTCCTTCTTACCAACTCGAAATTTTTATTTCTCCATGGTTGGTTTCCCAAGTGTTCAAGCTTGAAAAGTAATTTTTATTTAATTTTCAACGCAGAATATATTCTTTTCTCTCACTTCAAAATTCTCATTCTTCTTATTTCGGTTCCTTAAGTATTCCAGCTTCCAAAGGCTCTTCTATTAAATCTTCAAAGATCATAGCTCCACTCAAAATGCGTCCCTTTTCTCATTTACAATTCCCAGTTCTTCTTCTCTCATTTTCTACTCTACTCCCAAAAATTCAGTACTTGATATTAATAGTCTAAGAGTTGCCCTCACTAATCAGCTTCCACATTTTCCTCCACTCCCATCCGAAAAGAATTCTTCGCGTTACGAAGATAAGAAGTCCCTAAGAACCTCCACCGACTTCAAACACTCCAAGGTATTTGTTAGCCGAAGTAGACGACGAACTTTCTAAGCGACTCGATCGCTAAAAGCCGCGAAGGTGCCCTCGACGCTCAGGAGCAACAATTTTCTTCTGCCTCCGCCGCGAAGAGCAGCGGCAGCAAGAAAGAAACTCGTCGCGCTCCGGCATTTCGCCCGGGCGCAAGAACTGCCACGGCAAATTGAATTGCATAATGAAGACAGACAGACATTTCTGACAATGGCAAGACGCGGGCTCCTCGAGCGATTCAATTTCCAAGTTCTACATACGGAGGAGGCCTTCGAGCGACCGAGCGCTCCAAAAGCGACAACTTTCTCCGATCGTAAGCCGTGAAAGTCTAAACTCGCTGCTAATATCCACGGTCCAACTAGCAGGCGCAGTGTAGAATCTCCATCCACTGTCATATTACTCATTCCACTACCGAGAAACGATTTTCCCCCCAGCAGTCGAGTGAAACGCTTCGTTAAGTAGTACAGCCTACGATATCTTCGACGCCGTCACTGATCACCACCTGGAGATTCACAATTTTATGTGATTTCTGAGCAGCGATATTCACCTACATTCCATTAAATTTCATTTTCAATTTGTAATACCCCACGATTGATTGACTTCGCTGCAAGAAGGCAGCAGCTCCAAATATACTAACTTTTGGAAAACTTATAAAAACAGCATTGACCAAATATTTTCAAGCATGTATTTAAAATATTTTACCCACTTAAAATCGACACATTAACAGAGCATTTAACACTTCACGAGCATTTCCCCACTTCAGAAAATTATGCAACTTTGTGTGGAAGTATAAGTCCATCTGTAAGTCGAGCCTATTTTGGGGTGAAGTCACCCCTTGAAAAAATGCACAAGTTTCTTTTTCGTGGAGTATCTCGGGAACGGTGAGAGACATCGAAAAGAAGTTGAAACAACAGATGCATCTTTTTTTATATCTACAAAATTGCGTAAAAATAATTATCGAAAAATCTATACTTTTCAAGTTACCTGCACCCAAAGTTGCATAATTTCTTGAATTTTCGGCTTGCCCGACCTCCCCTTGTAAGCAAAAATATATTTTCTCCATGGCAGGGTGCATTTTCAGAACTTTCCACCAAATTGTATAAAACCCACTTATCTCGGATACATAATTACATTAAGCATGACATAATTGTTACAATCCTATGAATCAGTAAATGGAAACATCAGAAAACATCAATCTACTAAATCTCACAGTTTCTCTGCTTGATCATCATCTGTACCAGAGACTACACAGCAATCTTCAGCTTCACATACCTCCACCAATTTACTCAGAATATTTTTACCATCAACGCTACTCATAAACTCAACTTCAGTAAATTATGGAGCTGCCTCTAGCAGTCTTCAATCACATGTCTTCGAATTTCGTCAATGACCAAGGCTCCAGGATCAGTGGACTCTCTGATGATCATCCAAAGGGTCATACCTATTTGCTATCACCAGCCAGTGCGACCCGAGCTTCCGCTGATCGTTGGGTGAAGGGTCCAGGTCTAGGTAGATCCGCTATCGACGTCTGTCAGTGGATATCTACCGCGGAAGCCGCGTTTTTCGAGTTCCTAGCTCCTCAATCCGTCCCTATCTCTTCCCACCCGTGGCTCATCCTCATTACTTCCGTCGCGGTAAAAGGGGTACGGGGTTGGTTTGCGGCGGCGCCGGAAAGCAGGCCATCGGTGGAGCAGAGCAGGTGGGAGGTGGAAAGGACATCTAATGCGGGCTTTTCTCGGGTCGAGGACGAAAATGGCAGGATTGAAGGACGACCATGCGGCCCTCTTTCTCTCCCTGGGCTCTCGCCGAGCCGCCTCTGTCCGCTCCCTCATTTTTCCGCTCGCGCCTTTTGTCTTTCAACTCTCCCTCTGTCACCGTCGCGTTGCGTCTAATTCTCTGTGGCGCCGGCGAACAGCCCCGTCGTTGTTTCTCCGTGCAGCCTGGCAGCTGCCCTTTAGGTCGATTTCTCAAAGGAAACTCGAGCTTGTTACCCCGCACGCGGTTGTTCTGAGAGGTCCGCGTGTACTGTGGAATGGAGGTTGTAGGAAGTAATGGTGTGGATCGTGTAATAGCGCTTCCTGCTTCGGCACGAGGTAGAAAACTCTCTCAGAAATCAAGAAGGAGCTTCTCCCTTTGAGGACCGGCATTTCTGTGGGCCAAGTGGGTCAATTTAGACCCGCGCGCACTTCTCTCTTTTCCTGCTGTCTGGAAGCGTGGATGTTTCCTTACAACGAGTGATGTTTCTGAATTATAGAAGATATTTCGTTTGGATACTCGATATTTCGAAAGAATGCGCTTCTTCGAAGCACACCGATCCCCTTATGAGATATAAATCTGCGAGTGAGTTTAAGAAGGGGCACTGTCAATATTTGGCAAAATTGTCTTATTAAGAACAAAAGAAGGTGTATAAAGTTTTGCAAAATTTCTAACGCTGACTAGGCAAAAGTGATTATATCCTACTTATTATCATTGGTAAGCATATTGTATATTAAATAATTGGTAAGCATTCTGTTCTGATGGTTTAAAAAAAAAAACCAATGAATAATTAGAAAATTTAAAAAATATTAATAGTGAACGGTAAGTTTGCCCCAACATCTGTAGCAGTTAAAGTGTTAAATCAGTCAGCAGAAGCCAAGGGAGTTTAACGAGGTCTCGCGAGCGTGGGTCAAAATAGGCCCAGAAGCCGTGGCCTCGTTCAGCCGAAAATTACTGGGAAATAATTCTACTAAATTATTAGCTAACTGAAAGCTACGTCCACCAAGAATCTCTACATTAAATGCTACTTAACGCTATCAGCGATATATCATTCCTCGAAACACCAACTAATTTCTTCGTTTTCCATTTGCCTCATCCCCGATCTCCCGTTTCAAGAGTTTCTCCAATTCACTTCCCCCTGCTCTTTCATCCCAGCATTTATCAAGCAGAAACGCCGCGGCAAGGCGATTCGTCCAGCCCCTTCCTACCCCTTCGCTGGCTCTTTCATCTCCATAACTCTTGATCGGCTGCCCCTCGCGGACCGCCATGGCCGCCGAATTTACTTTGAGGCCATGCGGGGCGGCGTGTATCTCGTGTTTACCCAGCCAGCAGGCTTAAGATGCACATATTCCAACCGGAGGGTGGCCACCCCCTCGCCGTGGCAGGAGGACCGAGCCTGGAAGTCGCCGAACGTCCGCGCCGCGATTCAGAGGCGCCCACTCGAAACGGATTATCGCGAGGATAACATTCGTCGGTCCAAGCAGATTTCTTGCTCGCCCCCGCGGGGACGTGGACACGGGTATTGGGAAAGTGGATTCCTCTACCGGGACGACCTTTCCCTGCCGCGATAGAATTTTAACGTCTCGCCAATGGATCCTCCTGCTCGGCCCGATTTACTGGCGGCCCAGGAAAGCGTCCGCTGAAGATTCTCATTTTTCATCCCCTTGCGACGTCCCTCGCATCGGGGCGTCCATACGCTGTGACTTTCATTTTTAAAGTGGACGGCGCTCCTCGCGATGGAATTTTAAAGCTGCGAATCCACGGTGAGACTTTGCGCCAGACAAAAATCTTAGCAACAAATAAATTAATATAAATAATGGAAATACTCGCGAGGGATCAAATTTTTGAATGTAGATCGTGAAGCTTGCCTCATGGGAATCTAATTTCGTGAAATTAATGACAGAATAATTAAAAGATAATAAAATAATTAAATATTGGTCTTGTGAGATTCAAGTCTCATGTGAGACTTTATTCTGAGACGGTTTCTCGAGTTTCTAGCCTCTGCACTGTCATACTGCAGTTCTAGGTGTGCTTTTTTGAAAGACATCGACGGAAGTAGTGGTAGCCGGGTGTCTTTACGGTGAGAAGGAAATCTCGTACGGTCTGGCACGTAAGGGATTGGAAAGTTTATTCAGCTACAGGAGTTGGCGAGCTTGATTCAGTTCACGCCACCCTGATTCTCCTTCAAGGACAGCGGTCCCTGGGGTCAATAAAATACAGTCACGAACCCTTTCAGCGGAAATAACGTTTGAAAGTCCACGACCGTGCCGCCTCGGGCTCGCTATTTCAGAGGATTTGCTGCACGGGGGCGAAAAAAATGAGCGGACTGCTCGCCTCGAACGAGGAGGCCACTGTTACCTATCGATATATCAGTTTTATTCGGCGCAACTCGATAAATCCCGACTCTCCTCCTGTTTTTCAGCAGCTCTCTGCGCGTCACATCGAAAGTTCGTGAAATATGTGGCGGTGTTTGTCTTCATAAAGCGTTCCGAGGTATCCTTTCTCGCCTACCTGCTGCGACGTCTCTGTTTCGAAGTGGATCACGTGCAAATGTTAGGGAGATAATGGCGGATCGTTGGCGCAACAGGAGTAAAGCAATTCGTGTTTCGCTGTTCGGTACTTATGCTGGTAATTTTCAAGCTAACCTTAGTAATTTTTACTGAAAGTGTAGCACACCGGTTCCGCTGGACGAGTATTCGCGCAGTCGACCACGCTCCGGCGTTAAACACTGCGTGTCAATCTTCGTGCGCACTCATAAACCTTTAATAACAAAATATTGCAACTGTTTGTTCGATTTTTAACCGACTTCAAAAAGGAGATTTTTTTTTTTATGTTTGTCCCCTCATAACTTCTCAGCATATAGATCGATTTTGAGGATCTTTTTTTTATTCGAAAGAGGGCGATGCTGCCCCGGTGGTCCCATCCGAGACTAAATCAATATTGGCTCAATATTTTGCCAGTTATGGTTAATAATAATAATTTATATGTTTGTCCTCGCATAACTCCTCAGCATATGGACCGATTTTGAGGATCTTTTTTTTATTCGAAAGAGGGCGATGCCCCGGTGGTCCCATCCGAGACTAAATCAACATTGGCCCAATATTTTGCCCGTTATGGTTAATAATAAAGACTATTGTCACCTAATTATTATTATTTTATGTACGTACGCGCATATCTCCTCAGCATGTTGTGTCAATATATATAAAACAAAAAAGTTAAAAATAAACAAGATTTAAAAAAAAAATTGAAACCGACTTCAAAAAAATAAAGTTGCACTAAAAAGTGAAAAATAATGTTTTCCCTTATTTAATCTACGACTCTCATATTTTTTAAGTCGGTGCCTCATCATTTGCACTGCGTAAATCTAGCGCTGGCTTGAAAAATATGAGAGTCGTAGATTAAATAAGGGAAAAAATTATTTTTTACTTTTTAGTGCAACTTTATTTTTTTGAAGTCGATTTTAATTTTTTTTTAAGTTTTATCAAGCAAGCTCATCTTCTCAATAATAATCTATGTATATCGAAAATTCACTATCAACTCTTAATAATCACGATTCAAAATAAATCTTCTTGAAAACTTTGAGGTCGCTCTCTGCGTCCAACCAACTATCGATTTTCGTTGTCTAACGGTGCGTAGAATGTTCAAGATAATTTGCAATCTAAAAGCGATCAAGAATCCCCACAAAAATACACTTTAAATCTCATCGAATCCTCATTTACGTTTACCATCGATTTTCAGTAACCCTCGCCAGGTGAATCGGTCCATTTTGACCCACGCGGCACTTACGTCAGCCATCATACAGTACCGTCACTGATTCAGGAAAACAAAGATTGCGTATTATAAAAAGTTCTAAATCCATTTTATTCTGGGGATTGTGCGAAGACAATTCTCGTCTGGGTCAAAATGGACCCCTTGTACGCCGTCGATCCTCGAGTTATCCGCTGTCCAAGGGTTGCCGAAGGCTCCATAGAACGTCCTTCACGGACGTTCACTGCAAAGTCCCTCTAAATCCCCCGAGATTCGCAGAGGCAATCTTCCCACCCCCAATGCTCCGTCCACGCAAAAAAAAACCCCCGCTTCGATACCCTCCACCGCCGTAAAGAAGCACTGCCCAAAGTCCTCCCTCGACTCCGCGTCACACCGGCGCGCCGTTTCTGCAGAACCCTCTTCCCAGGTGCCAGCTCGCAGAATCTCGAACATCTCGCCGGGAATGGCGAAGAATGTTCGGCACAAGTGCTCGTTAGCGCGAAGACGCCGGTCCCGCCGATCGTTCCGATGGTAATCAGCGCGAGGGCGACTCATTAGGGTCTCGCCTAGCCGAGGAGGATCGATGACTTCATTCTTCAAGAGGGTGTAACGGTGCTCGTATTCACAGCGTGGCCGGGAGGGGCCACGAGAGGGTTCGCACACTTAACACGCGTGTCAAGTGTCTCGGACGCGTGGTAGGAAGGGGTTGGTGGGGGGGCGGGAACTCGAAAAGTGGGGCGCGCCGAAGAAAAAAAAAAAGCCTCCGTGTAGTTGGAAAACTAGCCCAGCAGTGAGCTTCCCGTCGCTGTCACCCTTTTGACTCGCTTCGCTCCTCTTCACCCCTCTTCCACCCCTTCGCCGCCACCCTCCTGCCTAGTCGCCTTTTGTCTCGGCTCTCCTTTGCATACCGGGAGCCACCATTATTCCTACTTCTTCCCCGATCTGCAGAGGAGATAAAGGAGCTCGAAGCAACCGGGGTCAATCTCTGCGACTGTCCCATTGTCCTCGCGGAGCTCGCGAGCGAGGACGGAGCGCGTTCCTGGGTACGGTTCGAGGGAAAGCGCGCTTTCGATCGGCTCCAACACCCGAAACGCCTTCTTGGACCGGCCGCCACGGGCCCCAGGTGGAGTTCGCGCCGCCTCGAGCGTTTGGCAACGCAATCGAGAGGTGTACTTTGTGCCGAACGCTTCAATGGCACGGTTTGTCGCTTTGTCGGCGAACAAAGGCTTGGCCGCGCGCGCGCGCGCTCGTGTTTTAGAATATTCTAATTTTAGCGGCTCCGCACAATGTAGGGGTCTCGCGGCGGGCACCCACGCGCTGGCTAGGCTCGATGATTTTGTGACAATGGAGCGGCGGATGTTGAGTGCTCCTTGGTATCGATCTGGGGGGCAGGGTGTGTTGTGTCGCTTGGAGGACAGGGGAGGAATGAGCGCTCTTCTTTGGCCAAGATGACGGCTCGACGGTTTCGTGGAATCGATGGGGGTGGTTGGGGACGCTGAGTTGTTTGGAGAATTCGTCAGAACGTCTGTTACGCGAGTTTAGGGGAATTCTTCTTCTGATTAGCAAGGGGAACTCTGAATGTTTTTCACCGTCTTGTTTCTGTGGAAGTTTTCGCTTGGGAGGCGAAATTATTGTGGGTGGAGCTTAATGGCAATTGTTATACACCTTTTGAAGGTTAAAAACATTTAACGAAATGGCGGTGCTTGAACAAAACCTGTGATTTTCAAGGTGGCACCTCTCATTAACGCGTCGTCCTGTGCATCCTTTGAAGGAATTGAAGGGACTTGAACGGTTTGAATTTAGGAAGGTGAGGGAGCTTGGAAGTTGGGGTCTTCTTGGATGAGGTATTTCAGATTCATCTCGAGAAATGGGGCCTTCAGAACCCTCGTGAGCCCAACGAGCAAGGGTTTGAAAGACATTTCAAACTTTGCAGAACTGTAGTTCAAGTGATTTTTCCTTTCTTCCTTCAGCAATGAAACGGCCTTTGGGGTAGAAAACCCCCTCGAAGAAATTCTGAGTTCCCATATTATCGTGGATGTCGGCGAAAAAAGGTTAATTCAAAGTTTTAAGGTTTCTTATATCCTACAATATGACGATAAAGAATTCTCAGAAGTAGGGTGTTGGGGAAAATTGTTGAAAAAATTCTTTTCACCACATTGTAGGATATTAAAAACCATTAAACTCTGAATTAAACTGTTTCTCGATATCTTCTACGGTATCGAAGATATTCGCGATAAGTAATATGAAAACTCACAATGTCTTTGAGGGGGTGTTTCCACCCCCCCAGGACAGTTTCATTGCCGAAACAAAAAATAGCTCAGCTTATTATCATCACTTGAACTACATTTTTGCAAAGTTTAAATTTCTTGGAATTTTCGAATTGCCGGACATCCCTTAAGTTAAAAATATCTGTGTAGCATTCAAACAAAACGTAATTTATATTCCCACGCAGAGACTCAACGGACATTTACGCCGTTGCAGGAGGTTCACAGGACACAGGACCTTCATCTTCCTTTTATCTCTTCTCTCGCCCGTCGGTCTCGCCTCGCGTTTCAATTGGTATCGACTCAAGCGCGGGTCCTTTGTCTTGGATGCTCAAAAGGCGCCCCAGAGGCGAGCGCGAGGAAAGGAGATGGATAAAGATTGGATCTCAATTTCGCTGGCTTTTTATCCACGACCCCCATTGACTGGCTGCCGTGCGTCTGGCTTCATATTTCATAGCCTTGTCTCGTTTGCTCCGCTGTTATGGCTTCTGCTATAGGGTGCCATTTCGCATTCCGCGTTCTCCATCACGCGACTCCTGCGTCGTCCTATCTCGTCCTGTTCGCCACGCGCGCCCCTAGCTTCTTCGACGCGCCCTTACATCGCGCAGCGAGGGGCATTCCTTCGTGGACAAGATCCCTTCATTGGAAAAGATCGCGATACTACATGTTTCATCATAAGGGTACCTCTTGCACCTCGAGCAGCAGATTCCTCTTGTAGGGTAGATGTCCCAATTACTGCCACTTGATTTAATATATGTAATAAAAGCGTAACGTATAAAAATAAATGTACAAAAAATAGTTATTATAATAGTTATTATAATAGTTATTAAAATAGTTATTATAATAGTTATTATAATAGTTATTAAAATAGTTATTATAATAGTTATTATAATAGTTATTATAATAACTATTTTTTGTACATTTATTTTTATACGTTACGCTTTTATTACATAAAATAGTTATTATAATAGTTATTATAATAACTATTTTTTGTACATTTATTTTTATACGTTACGCTTTTATTACATATAATAAATCAAGTGGCAGTAATTGGGACATCTACCCTATTTAGGAAACAGTGGCCCATCTACACATATCACATTTTCTAATAAGGTGCCAGACGAAGAAAAGTATCTTAACCCTCTAGTGCATACGCCTGCCTTAAGGCGGGCATCTGTTTAATCCAGGGGTTGGGAATTCTCATTTGCCAACCCTAGACGTAGTACCACAGCGCACATATTGGTCTAAGAAACATGTCAATCTGACGTTTCGATTTCACAGAAATCTAGTTTGAAATGCATTTTTGAGCTACGCACGCTGCGAAAATTATTATTATTATTATTATTATTATTATTATTATTTCCTCCAGATTGAAAACAGACATCGGATTCGGTCTTTTCATCCCTAAATTAGAGTAGTCTAATTTTTCCAATTGAATTAAAAATCTATGCACTAGAGGGTTAATTCAAATTATCTAACCGAACGTGCTGACAGATTTGGGATTGTGAATGATGTAGCAGGGAATTAGAATTCTTAGGAATTAGTATTTCATTTGCGTGATATAACTTGATACTAAACTATAGTGTCGCGAGTAACGCTGCAATATTGCCTCTTGCCAGCCAAGAAATTTTACCCAAGTGTCCCCCCAGCTGGAAATTCACGTGCAAACGTTCCGCGGCGCAATATTTCATCCCCCACCCGCCTCCGTCCCACATTTCGTGCCTGTTGGACCTTCATTTCCCGCTCCCACATCCGCCATCGTCTTACTTTCCGCGCGACGACACATGACACCGTCCCAGCCGACAATTGTGTCAGCGTGTTAAGCCCGTTAAAGCGGGGTTCATCTCGTGGCTCCCGCAGCTCCTGGAAGGAGGGCCCTGGAAGAGCTGAACGCAAAGGAAACTCGGCGCCATTAATCGAACTTTCCCTGTTATCAGAAGGCGAACTTCCAACCCTTCGTTCGACGCCATCGGAACGGGCAAATTGCTGCAACTTTCCGGGAGATATAACTATGAGCAGTACGAGCCCCTGCTTCTCTCGTCTTTTAAATGGGGCCTTATCCAGGCTCCGCTAGCTACTCGCACTGTGTGTAAAATTGATACGTATATTTCTCGCGAGCGGATCGATAACTTCGAAACGGGGATGAATCGGATTTTTCGAGATATTTACTTTCCTGCATTTCCCGCTTTTCTTGCCCTGGCTCGGCGTTTCCTTCGATTAGGTGACAAACGAGGCATTGAGCACAAAAACGGACTAATCCACATTTTTTGCGAATTTGAAAACGGAACTTAAGGGTGCCAAAGGATGAGTGAGTTCATTTCGAGGATTTTTATGAAGCTGACCTACAACGGCAGCATGAATAATATCCAGAACAGGACTTCTGATCCTAGTTATTAGGGAAGAGGCTTGCAGGTTACCACCCCTGCTGTATTTCGACTTTCTAGCAGTGTCATAACCTCAACTCTGACTCACATCGACGTTAAAAGAGTAGTTGTCACTATTTATTAACCTCTGGGGAGGACAGACGCAATAACACTGTGTTTGCTGAGCGAAGTGTGATATAGTGTTTGTCAAGAAATTGAATTATTGAAATTGTGTGTTTCCCCTGTGCTCGTAAATTGAACATTTTCATCGACAATTCAAGGTAACTATTCGTAGGTACTGTGTTGTTTTTTTTATCTAATTTACATATGCCAAACAGATTTCCAAACATATCATGAATTGACCATTTTTTCTCATATTTTCCAAAAATGCGTCGGAATGCAAGTTGCTACCTATTTTGGCTTGCAGGTTGCCACCTCTCTCTTTCCCGCTTGTTTACACTCAAATGTCATTTTTCATGATTATGCGATGTTTACTATTGTCATTGAGTTTGAAGCGAAGTGTTTTTATTGCATTTTAGTCATATCTTCGTTTATTTATTCCATTTTTGATACATTTATAGTATGGCAGCACGCAGGTCAAGAAAATCTGAACGCGGCATTAAGGATTTTGAAGCGTTGCTCGACGCAATTAAAGCAATCAAAGTCAACAATAAATCAAGGAAGAGCACTTCCTTGGAATACAACATCGATATGCGAAGCTTTACTTGAGTTTTCTTTACACTTTCAGCAATTTTTCTAGGGGTGGCAACCTGCAAGCCAAAATTTCAAGGAGCCAATTTTAGATACTTTCGAGAATTTGCAGTATAATTTTTCTTTTTCGAGAGTTTACATGATTTCTAGCTCAGGATTGTAGCTCTACACTTCCTCTTACCAGCTTATACCATAAATCAACGATACGTTAATTTTATGACGAGTTATGATCAAAAAAAGCTAAGGGGTGGCAACCTGCAAGCCTCTCCCCTACTCGAAGAAATTGAAATATTTATTTTGTATTCATCTCTTTCGAAAATCTATTTTCTCCAGCCCTGCAAATTATACGCAGAGTTTGAATATAATCGGTGGGCCAATCGGCGATTCCACCCTGCCACCCCTGTTCAGAGCACCTCCCCGGAATAATAACACAGAAATCATCCCCCGCACCCCAGCCATCCATTACACGCGACACACGCAAGCGAAAACGTCCATCCCTCTCCAGACTCCATTATCCGAACCGTTTCACCGCGAGCGAGAAAACGTATGTCCCCGGAGCACGCCAGTCCATCCTCCCCGTTTCCCCGATCGGAATAGGCCAGCGGGATTGATAACGAATAGCCCGAGCCGCGCGGAAGACACAGGGAGAGGGTTGAAGCGGGTTTGGCCTAAATACCAACACGGCTTGACGTTAATTTAACGGCACGAGGGCGGTCTGGCTGGCAGCTGGGCGTTTCAATATGTTTTGAGCGCGGTGAGGGAGAGAAGGGATCCTGCTGCACCTTCGGGCTCGCCGCGGACAAAACGCGCAAAGGTCTCCCGCCTCGAGATTAAACCAGCGCGAAACCCTCGGGAAATGATGCATTGACGTCTGGCGGAATGGCATAGAAAATGGCCCTGTAAATGTGCCTCGCGGAAAAACGGTGAATACGCGCGTCGAACTTGCAGATTGCAGAGCCACCCCCCGTCTCGAATCGAGGAGCTATCGAAGCCGGGCTGTCGAGAACTCATCGGAAAACCCACCCCCCCCCCCCGGAGGAAATGGCTGGGGGTGGAATTTTCTTTATAGGGAGGAAGAACATATTTTTCGGGGGGTGACTCTTTCGGCGTGGTCGTTGGCGACGAAGGGTGTATATGGAAATTGAGGGGTGGTTTTTGGGGGTTCAGTGGTCGTGGACTTTAATGAAACTTTTTAATGAGCAGTTTTTTCTGCGGAAATTCACTCTGAAGGGGTGCAATCAGCCCTAAAAGTTATCGCGTTTTTTTCTCGTTTATTATAATTTTGTAACTGTGCGATATAGGAGCGAAGTTTAAGAATAAGAATTGTTGAGTCTTTTATGCTTTATTACGCTACCAAAAGAAAAATAAAGTTACGCTAAAGAAACGAAGCAACGAGATAACTTTAAGGCCTGATTTCACCCCTTCAGAGTGAATTTTCACAGTAAAAAAATTGCTTTGCATACTTCAATATAGGGTAGATGTACCATTTGTGGCCACTGTCTTATTTATTCCGATATATTAAGTATTCTTAGTTTACTTTCATTACAATGAATGAAGCTGTCTAAGGGTGGGTTATGTTGGCACCATTTCTACTATTTTCTACTGTTTTGTTGTCCCGTTTTATTTAATAATCATACGTGAATGTGCAAATCTTTGATAACTTTCCACATCCTTGCAAATGGTGCTTAGCATACGACTGGTAAGAAAACAATTAGTTACTGTATTTAACAAGAGTATGGATGAAGTTTTATACATATTTATATTAAAAAACAAAAAATTTTGAGATTTAAAAAAGAATTTCAACGATATAACCTAAACTCTAGTGGAATTAGGCAGTGACCAAAAATGGTACATCGAAAATGGAATTGTACCATTCGTGGCCACGTAATGGCCATAAACAGTCCACGGTACAACCATTTTTGGTCAGTAGGCATTCTCATTAGCAATTTATCGTACAATACCTAATTATTGTAAAATCATTATACAATAGTTAGCGAAAAAATTCTTCTAAAGTCGAAGATTTTTACGATTCGTGAAAAGTCATTCGATGATGTCTTCAACAAAATTCTTTTATGGCCCGAAAAGCAAATCATAAAGCGAAAGCGGAAAGCAGTTGAACATTTACCTGCTGTAATAACATCAGACAAATGGATGGAGATCATGTTGGCCAAAAAAAAAAAGAAAAGGAGAACAAAGAAGAGGAGAGAAAGATTAATAAAGAAAAAAGACTAGCAAAAATAGAAGAAAATAAAAAGATTAAAGCCATAAAATTCGAAGAAAGGAATAAGAAGAAAAAAAACAGAAAAAGCAAAACCTGTCGCTACCAAAAGAAAAAGTAAAAAGGATATTGGCAGTTAATATTATTTTTGTGCAGCAAGTATTGTATTATTTGTTCAGTAGTGAACATTTGTAATAAATTAAAAACTACAATTCTTACTGTGGGTCTTTCGTATTACCAATTCTATAAGTGGCCACAAATGGAAAGCCGGCTGGCCAAAAATGGTACTCTAGTGGCCACAAATGGTGCAAAACAGTCTGGCACGATAATATAATGATTTTTTAAATAATTATGTTTAAAACATTGTTCAACGTAGAATATTTTAATTATCTGTATATTTTGGATTACACTTATATATTCTTTACTTTTGTGTACGTATTCTTTTGTAAGTTATGTATCTGTGAGTGGTACGGAAATCCTTCAAGTGGCCACAAATGGTACATCTACCCTAGGCACCTCCACACTCGCAGGAAGTTTCATTAAAATCAGACTTTTCGAGTAGGAGCCGCTTTGTTGTTTCATTCGCCAAAATCACGATCCAAGATTTTGCTTTCAATATTATTCTCAGCTGTGCATTCGTTTCTCATCGAAGTGGGCGGAAACCACGGAATAAAGACAATCTTGATGAAATCTCGGCGTGTCCCGAGGCAGACCGCTGTCGGTTAATCAATTCCCACGGCCCCGTCGAAAATTTATCGGTACTCTGGTGCCAGGCTGTTTCAATTTAACTGGAACCTTTCGACGCGACGGGGAACCAGTTACTCGTCGATCGTCGACACGACGGTTTTCCTTATTCTGGGAAATTAACCGCAGTCGTTAGGATAGGTCTGCGTTGGCGAGACGATTCTAGGGTTTCGCGATCGTTCTCAATCCAGAGCTTTGATCCGCTAGGAACGCGCGAACGATATCTCGTCGTGCGTGAAATAACGTCGCGTCTGCACTTTCTTGTCTCCACGAGTGATTTCTCTTTATCGATAAGGTGGTCAGTTCCATGAGAAAATTTAAAAAAAAAAAAAACAGAACACTATATACATTAGTGGGGCAGTAAAAATTGTTGGTTTAAGGGTGGAAGGATCCATGGAACCATAGTTGTTTGGAGTTCAAAGATTTCTAATTCCTCTGATTTTGTGACATTATCATTTTGTTACATATAAGAAGGGTTTCAATTTAGGGGTGGAAGGAATGTGATACCAGGTTCTGCAGATTAGAAATACAGTCGATGTTGATGCGGGAAGAAGGGAAAGAAGTATGCAAATTTTGAGGGAAAATTAATTATTAATTCAATCTTCTTAGTTTTCGAATTAAATTTACACAATTGTTACATTAAAGTATGTATTTTAAGCTGCATATAAAGATTTTTAAATGAAAAAATATTTTCAACGGAAGAAGAACTGTGAAAGTTCATCCTGGTTTTTCTAATTCCAGTTATAATATCTGATTTGAACATTTCTCTAGAATTCACCTAAAAATCCATTTAGCAAACTAAAGGTTACCTGTAGTAGATATTTAATAACGAGGCACCTCTAAAACCCACCTATTAAACCAAAAACGAACAAGTGAATTGAACACAATGATAAATGAACAAAAATTATCCAAGCTATCCCCTACAAAACTAATAATCTTCGTGAACTGAAAGAAAGTGATTTCCAAAGAATCATGCCTATTCCACCCACCCTGCAATCGCAAGAAGAAATTGCAGTGCAGCTTAATTAGCCACAAGTGTACCTGTCCCAACAAGCAGTCGATATTTTTACCCTCTTCTTTTTTAAACTACAACACTGGTACAAGCAAAGTAGGTCGTCAGCTGCTGATTATATATTAAAGCAGAGGGAAGAAATCCTCCTTTCTTCCATCACGCTCACCGTCGACCACTAATTTCTGCGCGTTTTAATTCACGCGTAAGAACTCCACGACTGGACGAATTCAGTTCGAGGTTCACAAGCTTCCTGACGAGGCGCGGCACGGAAAACTGGCAGAAGATAAGATGTCCCTTCAGCCTGCAGATATTACCTTTTATGGCAGACAGGCATAACAAGATTAAGCCAGTGACAAAGTAGCCCACGTCTGCGCGGAGAATGACCACCTAATATCCGTTTTATGATGGCAAGCAACTGCCACGCTGCAATTTGTTAGCTCCCAGGGCCTGATACGTGGAAAGTGATTTTTCAGCCCCGCGGGTGATTCATGTTTCCCCCGCTGCGCCTGTTATTCCTTGGAGCGATCCATCGGCCCATTTCGCGCATAATTCTTCATGGAACTTGGGAGTTTAAGCTGACGAAGTTATACAGTTCCAAACTCCGACTGATCGAGTGAAAGATTCCGAAAGCATTTCTCCCAGGCTCCGCGAAACTTTCGGCGATCCTTCACTCCAAACACGAGTGTTCTGGTATTTTAAACTGGGCATGGAGAGACCACTAACACGCGGCAATTTTGATAGTAAATTTTTAATTCGGTATATTAGTTTATTGAATTTGAGCGAATATTTTTTGCATGATCTCTGCTACTTTCAACAAGTGTATTAATTAAGGTTAAGCGGTGCAAAATATAGTACTTATAAGGGGAACGAATACTTTTGTAAGTAACTGTATATATGTGACGTATGAAAAAACAAATTTTCTCGTAGGAGTGTGATTACTAAGGTTTCAAGAAGACCGAGCGGAAATAAAAGCGTCTTCAAGTAACGAGTTAAGTTGTGGACCAAACCAGTCGAAATTACAGGTTTTATTTGGTAATAAATTTATTATTGTTAAGTATAAAAAAGTTTATTATGTAGGGTAAGTTAGGGAGAGTTCGACCACCGGGAGAGTCCGGCCAGTGTTGATATTTTAAGACTGACGCAAGATAGGGCACTATGTGTCATTGACACAAAAGAAATGAAGGCGCTTGTTGTTTATCTCGCATTGACCATTGTCACAAATCCATATTTTAGTTATAAAATACAGTTAAGATTTTATGCGAGGCTGAAAGTTTTTAGACCAACTTACAGTGGTGGCGATATTCGAAAAACAGGTAAGTTTATTTACACTCTTCCGATATTGGGGATATAATATGCATATAACTACAGTGTAACACCAACGATACGTATGTATTCGTTTTTAATTTTTTTTAATAAGGTGGTCGATCACTACCTTGATTACTCGTAGTGGGTGGACGGTCTAACCCCGACATGCGGGTCAGACCGACCAGTTGCAGTGCCAATGTTTTTCATTGAAAATGAAAATAAATATTTGAAATTATCGCACACTATAATTTATATATACCCTAAATTGCTTGGGCTTTGCTTTAATGTGCATAAAACGACAGAAATGTGAAAAACAACGATGATACAATTTATTTTCCAAAAAGTGGTCGAACTCTCCCGGACTTACAATATATATCTTTTAATAACATAAGAAAATAAAAAAATATGAATAAAGGTTCATTTTCCTTGCATATCGTATTTTATAAATAACCAGTCGTTTTGACTGGTCTGGTAAAAATAGGTATCCATTAATTCTCAGTAGTTCTAGCGCTAATAGCTTAAACAGTCATCCCTTAACATGATTTTATTAAATAACAAATTGTGCATCGTCTTGAACCAGTTCTCCCACCAATATTATTCCCAGAACAGTTTTCTCGGGATTCATCCTTCCATAAGATCTGCAGAAAAGAATAAACCGCGGTTTGTTGAACACTCCGAACCGCCGGGGCTAATTTCACGTTCCTGCAGCTTTACTCTCCACGATTATTAAGTGCCTTAACCGCGTACATCTCCGCTGAAAGAGATTTTTCATTCCCTCCGCCGTTTCCTCCGTTTTATTTTCGCAAATACCACCGCTTCGATTCGCCAGCGACGGTAATTTAATTCTCCCGTGCTTTTGAGCATCCCGAGTCATTGCACGATCTTCGCCAGTGTGTTCAAGCGGACTCCGCTGCCGCGGTTAATAAGGCCCCTTAATCACGGCCCTTAATGAAGCTCCCGTCAGGCGACTATTCGTTACACTAGGTACGTCCACACTTTCTCCCGAAACTTTGAAAGAGGACACTTTCATTACTTTAATCCGTTCAAGCGGTTCATTTGTTTCTGTTATTTACCGATCGCTCGTTGCGCTAAAAGCTTCGACGGTGTTGGAAAATGTATTTCTGCATCTCATTAAAACGAAGCAGGAAACGCAAATGCAAATGACGCGAGCTGAAAAATGCTGGTGGGCGAAACAGGTCCACTGAGGTCATCGGGGCTCTACCTGCCACGTTTAATGTTCCCAACAATCTATTATTCATAAAGCCACGTTCGCACGAGTGATAATTGGCCATTCGATTAACCCTCGCTCATTGCCTCTAGATTAATGCTCGCTAAGCGATATTAGTAATCGAATAGAGGAGTCCTCGTAGAAAACACTGTGAGTGCCATTTTTATCGGGAAATGTTCTACATGGCACTTACTTTAGTACAGAATTTTAATGCAATTTCCCTTTGTAAATAAGTTACTAATAATAAGTGCTAGAAGATAGGCAAACAGGATTGCCATTTATAACTGCTTGTAAATTTAAATAAATGGCACATTCAGTTTTCTCTACAGCTAAGAGTTGTCACATACAGGGTTTCCTACAAATTGTGCAAGAAATTCTGTGACGTACTTGGGTTATTGTATGCTTAAGCATATTTAGCAACCAAAACAAATCAAATTTTGTAAATAGGGTAAAGGACCCAATTACTGACACCTAACCAATTACTGTCACCTTAAGCTATTTTACTTAAAATAACGAATAAATAGACTATAGTATATAATCTACAGTATAGATTATAGGTTGAATTACATAATTATTTTTTTGTATGACTTTACAACGTTTATTTATTCGTTATTTTAAGTAAAATAGCTTAAGGCGGCAGTAAATGGTTAGGTGGCAGTAATTGGGTCCTTTACCCTAATTTAAAGCCAGGGAAGTTTTTCTCTCTCTTGAAAAAATTTGATTTTCGGCACTTACAGCGTTTTCTACAAGGACTCTTCAATTCTGATTTCAAAATGTACGAAATGCATAATACTTCGTCCCACTTCCTTTCCAGTGACTTTCAAGTGAATTTGATTTTTTTTTTAAAACATAGCAAAACCATCCTCCAGTTTAACAAACTGAATCACAGATAAAATCCTTTAAAAAACGAATAAATAAAATAATATTCCTTCGAACTCTGCATATGAAAAGCCTATACAACATAAAATTTATAAACGCAGCAAATTATGGTTTGAAAGCACCGAGATCATTATTCCGCGAAAATGATCATTTCCCCAAATCCTGTTCTCGTGGAATTAGATATTTCGCGACGAAGCCCGGAATCGAGAATGCTTCTGGGGGCAGCTGACAATTGGACGTGCGATTAATCCTTCCTCGATAACCGCCGCCGCCATTTCAACGAATTAACACGGGCCGGTTAATTAAGCTCTTCCCTCTGCATGCGAAACAGCTGTTTTGCATTCTCTGGCCGCGCGCCATTCGTTATCGAGCCGTCGCCCGTCCACCGGCCCCTCATTACGCTTGCATTAGAAACGCCATTTTCTCTTCGCCGTGCCCTTCGGTGCGTCCAAGTTACACCTTAATTAGCTGTTATCGCGTCTTATTAATCGATCGATCAGCAAGGATGAAAATTGCAACGAGAAAACCAGTCACGAGCTTCCCTCGACGACGGCCGGAGTATTTTTCTCGTTTTCCTTGAACCGCCGCTCGCGTCTCCTACGCGAACCACCCACGTGTTGTTTTCGATCCACGAAATGCCGGGTCGAGTATAATTTACGTGGCCCGACTGGCGACGGCATTCAAAATTCGATTAAACTGCGTGTCACCTTGCTCGCCGATCGGGGACATTTCGGTGTGGAGTAGGTATTCCGAGCTTGGTGAATTGGGAATTCACGGGGTGGGTTTATGAATTAGAAGTTTCGATGGAGCTCTAGATTGTCTGGGACGTCTTTTCGGTTAAGGAAAGGCGAGGAAACTTGCGAAGACAGAAAGTTCAGTGGTGACTACTTTTTGGGATAGAAGGTGTTATGGTTCTAGCGAGGCGGGTGGTTCTGTGTTTTCCACAGTTTTCAGAATTTCAGGAAAGTGTCAGAATGCTTCTAAATACAAGGGGAAAGTGAAAAAAAATTTATTGCACAAATGAGAGCAAGGTGAAGAAAATTATTCGTTTTTCACCTGACAAAACGAACTTGAAACATTAATTATATACGAATGGGAGATATCGCAGGAAAAAAATGATATACTATATTGTAGATAATACTATTAAGAATATGTGTACCAAGTTTGAAATCAATCGGACAAATAGTTTTGGAGATATTTCATACACCGCTCGCGCGGAGGAGCTTCGCGGGACAACAAATAACTCGGCCATTATTTAATATTTTTGTACAATATTTGTACAATATGCGCACTAATACACGCTCTACACACAAGATGTAAAGAAATAATTTTCAACCTCACAGTATCTGCAAAAAAAAATCGTCTTGTTTCGAGGGTCTCAGGGGTGGCGTCACCCTTAAGGGGTTAGGCCACCTTGGACGGAGCAAAATTACAGTCATTTTCGGCATTTTTTTTAGGAAGATAATAAAATAAACAGAAAATTTAATATGAAGCCTGTTATTATACAACTCTCGCCGGAAAAAAATCGTATTTTGTTTCTTACAAAATGGCGGCGGTAGAGCCGTGATACGCAAGATCTTGTGGAGCGACGTTTTCCACGGTGTTCAATCTCACGGCTATACCGTTTGACTTAGAACAAAAAACTAAAAAGCTTTATTTTCTGCATGTCTAAAACTATGGAAGTACGTAGCGGTTTTGCGATATCTTGAATATGCTCTGTGGAATTGACACTTTTATAAAAAAAAAAAAATGCACTTTTTCTCTCCATGGTCACCATTTCGAGACAAATTAATGTTTCTGGATTTCCCTACGTACTTCCATAGTTTTAGGCATGCAGAAAATAAATCTTTTTGGTTTTTTGTTCTAAGTCAAACGGTATAGCCATGAGATTGAACACCGTGGAAAACGTCGCTCCACAAGATCTTGCGTATCACGGCTCTACCGCCGCCATTTTGTAAGAAAAAAAATACGATTTTTTTCCGGCGAGAGTTGTATAATAACAGGCTTCATATTAAATTTTCTGTTTATTTTATTATCTTCCTAAAAAAAATGCCGAAAATGACTGCAATTTTGCTCCGTCCAAGGTGCCCTAACCCCTTAAGGCAGGATACCACCTTTGACTGCGATTTTCATGATTTTTTTTTGCATACAAAGAATGCGCAGAAACAAAATCGGTTTTAGTCGTTTATTAATGTAACTTTAATCTGTAATTACACATTTTTTTAAACTGAAAAAGTAAAAAATAATCTCTTGTAGGTGGCGCCGAAATACATTCCTTTGGAGGAACACTGTTAGACGGCGTGTCAAATTTCGCTCTGTACGTGGCTCCTAGAAAAAAAAATCAAAGAATGTTCCTATTGACAACAATATTTTTTAATGCTGTACGTAGGGATTTTACGAAATTTCGATTTTTAAGAAAATGGCGGTCATTTTAACAAAAAGGTCAATTTTTTAGGGTAAAAAAGTTTAAAAATGTTTATAAAATTGTGCACCAAAAAAAAAAAAATAACAATGCTACAGTATAAGTCCTACGTACATTATTAGATTATATCACGGGGAAGAATTGTGCAGAGTTTCAAGTCAATCCGATGAAAATTGTAAGAGTAATCTGACACGCCGATTTGAAAAACATCGTTTCGAGAAAAACGCGTTTAAAGTTTTATATAGATTTATATATCTGCTCCAAACCGGTTTTTACACAAGAAAAAGGTTTCGGCCACCTTTCTAATGAATGAATTTCGATTCTATACACTTAAAAGAGTACTTTAAGAACAAAAAAATTTTCAATTTTTTTTAAGTGCAAAAGTGGTATCCTGCCTTAAGAGGCTCCAGTGTAATCAAATTATTTCCAGTAATCTCGTCGAAGAGCTACCTGTTCACCGATTTCAACGAGACTACGTCGTAGATATCGCCATTCTGAACAACTTTTTCCTTCGACGAAAATGGCGGTCGGCCCTAGTTGCCGAGATACTCGCGAAAATATTATATAAATTCCCTGCTTTGGTTTGATAATTTCAGTTCGTTTTAGGTTAGCTATTTCCTATTATCATAATACACACCAATATCAACAAATTCAGCATCTTCCTACACCCTCCTCCGCGAAACATCGCCAGAAATCGGCAGAGAAGCCTGCCAGGGGCGCGAGCAGCCACGATAATTAAGCAGAACCTAAGTCAGAAGCTTTTTCCCCTCCGTCACGCTGCCGTCCGCCGAAACTTCTCCGCCGCCCACGTCTCCCGGCGGACCCACACGTAGAAAGCGATTATTTTCCTTCGACCCGCGAGAGTGCAAGCGTGTGCCTGTCGGTGACTTTCCCCCATTTCCCCGCTCAGCGCCCACCGCCGCCCGGATGCGTCGTTGCCTCTCGAAAAAGTTCGTCGAACCGACGCTATCGTCTTCATCCCCCGCCGCCCGTTTCCTCGGACGCTGGAAGGAGTCCAATTGCACACGCCGGTGATACTTAGACTCTTTGCATTATGTATTATCACGGACAGGGGGCCCCGGTCGTGCATGAATTTTCGTCACGTATCGAGCGTCCTGCACGCCGCGGCAATAAATTTCACGTTAAACTCGCCGCCCACCCGGCCGCCCCTTCGTCCAGGGGGCTGGAGACTCGCGGGGAAATAGAAAAGCTCGGATGGAAAAATCGACCGACGGCTTCGACTCGCGGGATTTTGTATGGTCAAGCGGGGAAACGGGGTGCGAAGTGGCTTTGTTTTTAGTTCGAAGTTGTCGGGTACTTTGTTAATGCGCCGGTTTTGATTCGCGCTGCGCCATTCTGCGAAGACAGTTTTCCGCGAGGGAAATTAGAAGAGCTGAGAATCTTCTCTTTCCTTGCACAAGTTTTCGCGAGTAAAATTCCTCAACCCCTTCAGTTTCGTTTCTGAGAATTATAAAAAAATATCTAAATAATGGAATATATTTCTTTGCAGCTATCTCTACTATTTTTTAAGAAATTGTGTTATAATTGGGCACAGTTATGCAGAAAGCTGCCAACCCTCGATGATCTGAAATTCAGGAAAATTATTTTGGAGAGTTTAATTGTTAAAGAAAAGTAGCTTTATTTCTATTGAGTATATTTTATTCCTTGTTATTGGTTCGCAATGCTTTTTAATCGGTTATTTAATAGTGAGTAGTATAGTTGAAGAGGCCTTGTGGAAAACAGTGGAAGTGCCAAAATTGAAAAATAAAATTTATTTTGTTTATTATTGATTTTTGGCACTTAAGTGTTTTCTGCCAGGACTCTTCGATTAATATTATTTTAAATTTTCTGCAGTTTCTGTTTTTTAAGCCTAAAGGGGAACTATGGCTTGGTAGTTTGAATAATTTTATAATGTAAGAGTCTTTCCATTGGTTGCTAATTTTTTGCAAAATAAAGATCACAAAATTATGGGATCCCTACTCCGTTTAACTAATTTTCTATCATTTTAACGATTGGTAGCTTTCTTCATAACTTGCCCCAGTTGATCCTCCAGAAATGGAAGTTGATATTCCTCGTCACCTGAATTCCCGATAGCGACAAACAGACTTCATTCGTGATCCAAATGAAATTAGACCCAATACTCGAATCAATGGACACCGCGAGAAGCTTCGAGTGGCTTCGTGTTTGCGCGGCTCGCCTTTGAATTCGGGCTCTCTTTTCGAGGCAACCGACTGCCCCCCGCATGTATAATTAATCGCGTCGAATTTTTCCACCCTTCGCCAAAGGCGTATCACGGTGATTAATTATTCATCGCGCTGATTGCGTTTCAACACTTCCAGCTGCTTTTCCATCGCGAGACTCGGGAACGGTGTTAAGAGGCGAGCCTCCAGAGAGGCAGAGAAAAATGTGAGAGAAGCATCGGGCTTGTTTGAGGATGGCGTCTTCGAAAACGGTAACGAAGGGAGTCTTTCGAATGTCCATCTAGTTTAAGCCGTTCAAAGAAATGTGCAATTAAATTACTGGGTTGTTGAACGCGAATAAATACTCTTCCCAGAACGTCTTATTACTTACAAGGAGAGTATTTTAGGTGTCCGCCTCCGATCATTTTGATTTTTGGATATGTTATAGAGGACCGAAAAATAAGAAATACATGTTTTTTTTTTTATTTTTCCCCGTTTTCATATTTGGGGGGTGAAAACTGCGTTCAAAGTTAGGGTTAAAAAATCATTTTTGTGGAATATCTCGAGAACTATTAGAGATAGAGGAATAGTGTCAATGGACGAATTTTGTGTCTTTGAATGCGAAATATGACTGACTCACCAGATTTTCAAAAAGTCCACAAAAATGATTTTTCAACCCTAACTTCGAACGCAGTTTTCACCCCCCAAATATGAAAACGGGGAAAAATAAAAAAACACGTATTTCTTATTTTTCGGTCCTCTATAACATATCCAAAAATCAAAATGATCGGAGGCGCACACCTAAAATACTCTCCTTGTTAGTTGACATACAGCAGCAATGTCTCGCTCGCTTCATTTGCACTCAGCTGTCGATTAAAATATCGAGTGCTGATTTTCAACGCAACCATAAACTATCACCACAACAAATAACGTATGTAATAGAATTCACCGTAATGCGTACAAACGAGCACAAAGTTGGAACTGTAGGACAGATAAGGGACAACAATTCGTGTGTTTTTGTTATACAACTTTTTAGATTTTGTATTAAAAAAATCAGTAACAGTTTAATAGCAAGGGAAGATCTTTAATTACTTGCTTACTTCGAGAATTTAACGTTCATTCTCTCGATAATTAAAGATGCTTGCTTATCGCCCTGTTGCTTATTTACGCACCACAAAGTTTAAGGAGGACTAGCTTAAAGTACTCTGCGTTGGTCGGGTAAAACTTTGATTGTCACAGAGTGTCGAGGGGGTGAATTAGGGACTAAGGGGTGGGTTGTCCAGATTCCACAGTAGCCTATATTTTCCACAGGCTTCTAGACAGTAATTATGCAAAATTTTGTCCAGGTCGGTTAAAAAACTCGGGATAAAAAGGATCCTATATGTAATTGCAAGATTGCAAACCATAAGGTTATCTGAATTTTATTCTATTCAGCAGCTGACGTTTCGGTGGACACGGGGCTGCTCAAACGATATAGGGGAGACCGGGGCAAAGTGAGACGAAAAAAGTTTGAAGTCGAATAAAATTTTTCCCTTTCAATAAAAATGTGTGGAAATAGATTTATAATATAATTTGAACATTACTGTTGATAAATTACGAATAGCAATACTTAAAATAAACTTAAAGTATATTAAAATTCAACTTGAAAAGAAAAAGCCAAAACACACCACTTTACCCCATGTATGGGGTAAAGTGAACTGCAACAAAAGAAGAACTTTAATTAAGTATACAGCTAATTATTAACCCCTTGCGCTGGAATGACGTGTGTAGCATGGCAGCTTCTGTCTTTTTTACACCGTGGTTGTCAAAAACTATGGAACTTTTTTTGAGGTTAGTTTCTGTTCCACCTCGCCGCGTGGCTTTCTAGCCAGCTGACAGGTTAGGCTATTGCGCACGTCACTTGCGCATCTGTTCTTTGCAGCCATTTGCAGCTCAGTTTACCCCGGTCACTTTACCCCGAATATGTACTCAATGGAAAATTAATTATTTAATAATGTTAGGATTAATGTTTTCTCGAACGCGTGTACACGTATGTTTATAAGCTTGTTATAAACACGCAGAAAAAATTTGGAGTTAAAATAACACATTTAAGACCCATTTATCCAAAAAGCTAAATTGAACAAAAAACCAATCGGAAGTCTCTAAAACTTCATTTTTAATTTTTTAAATGAATTTCCATTTTTCGATATCTGAATGTGCATAATTATCATTGTGGTATTACACACATTTATTACGTCACCAAAATTTGTAAATATATTCTATTGTTAAAGAATAAATTAAGAAAGCTCGTTTTACCCCGAGGTTCATTTTGCCCCGGTCTCCCCTAGAGAGAGACTCCCGACTTTCCCCGTTTGATTAGATGTCCAGAGAGCCTTTCGTTTGCTTAATACCCTGTTGGCTTTACGAATTTCAAGTTTGCTCCCAGCGAAAACATGTTGAACCGAGCGGCGCTGGTTTCGACGATTGCCGATGCCACGTACATATTTGCCTGTACGCTGAATTACGCGAGTTCCAGTGCAATTGCCCGCGAAAACTGGGTCCCATCGGTTGCTGGCTGGTCGGAGTGACGGTTCCGGGGAAATCATGTGTTCCACTGGGAAGTATCGACCGCTCGAGCGGCTCGTACGAATGCTGCAGATAAGTAAACGAGGCTGCCTGCTCGAACGTTCCGAGCTGCGACTCCCTCGAGTGTGAATATTGGTATTAGCCTCCTTGGAGGCAATCAAGACGAAGGGGCAATCGCGACGTCGCGATTGCTCGTTCCTTGTTGGACAATTGTATTGAACCGGGGACACCTGGATATCGCGATTCTTCCTTAATGGGGGTCCTCGGTCGTCTTTCTGCAGCTGGACGCTTTCACCCTGGGACGACGGGTCCACTTCACTCCAGAATCCCATTCATGCGCACCTCAGAATGAACTTCAACGCAGATTCGGATCTTGTGATTTATTATAAAATTCTTATCTTCGAGAAATAATACTATATAATAATAAGTGACATGGGGGGGTAGTTTTATATCTAGGGCGGGTCAAAATGAACGCTTTATCTGTCATCCGAGGGTGAATGGGCAGGTTGAGTCATTCGGAGGACAAAGTTATGAACTCCACTTTTCGTAATTTTTCAAATTGTAGTACCAAAGCATTAGTTTTTATAAATAAAGTTATATGTCTTGGTAATCCTAGTTATCACCACGAGATGACATTTTTATCGCTGCTGAATAAGAAGTGACCTGTGGGTCGCGAAGTGTCTTCTAAGGGGCCGCCACGATTTTGTTTTTAATATTAAGTTAGAATTATATTCTGAAATACCTTTTTTTAATGTGGTTTTCTTTACCTTATTAAATTTACCTTGGTTGAATATTATAAAGGGAAGTCGCGACTCAAAAAAGATTGGGAAACACTGAAGTAACCTATTTCAGAAGCCATCGTGATTGACTCCATTTGAAAATAATAATAGACAGTTAATATTGGTTTTTTGTTTCAAGTCCTGTAATAAATAATGCTGTGATGGTTAAATTTTATTGTATTCAGTTTCTCTGTATTTTCCTCTTTTCAGCTGCCCAACTAATTAACTGCCTGAGTTCTCGTAAAATTTGTAAACACTTGAACAATTATTCTCGATATATATATTACGTATTTTATACATTGTGATATTAAAGCTACATATTTTCAATACTACATTCTACAAAATTTGATTGTGTATATATTTCAAACGAGATTGTAAAAAACAATGTGTATAACTTTATCAATTTTCTCTACCTTTTTTTATGGAGTTAGTCACTTTGGCTCCCAAGGAGATCATTTGGATATTGCTGTTCCTTTTGAAGCCTTTTTACTGTCAGTTGCACAAAATAAGTACAGTAGATAATTAATCCAAAGAATTGTTTATACAATTGTCAGGCACACCGCACAACAGCTCTTGAAATGGAACGCCTGACAATTGTATTTTTCTTATTTTTCATATGAATTTCCACTCGTCGATTGGCTTTTCCCCCTTAAGCTTCTCGCGTTGCTTCGCTACGGGAGCGTTTTCATGGGACTGTAGGGATTATCTTTAATTAAATCCCACGCGCATGGAGTAGAGGTGTATATAGGAGTGCAGTGGGACAACTTTGATAACAGCAATAATAACATACGTTTATTAACAAGAATGTAACTCGGCAACTCTCCAATAGCAACTCCCTCTTGCCCGGACCCTCCACTCAATATATTCTTTCGCCCTCACAGTTCCTCTCACTCTATTCCCGAATCTCTTTCACTCGTTACAGCCACACGCTACAGGCATTCCTCGACGACAGTCAGTCACGTCCACCCAAATCTTTGGGTGGCCTCGCACCCTTCGTTCGCACCGTATATAATCTCGAGCACGCTGTCCCAAACACTCCTATTTCGCACCTCTAGCCTAAACATCCCACAAACGCGCGACAATCGCTCTGGTCCAAACATCGTCCAGCCACGCTTAACATTCTCTAGCATACTCACCCGGAGGGCTTTTGAGAAAAAATCGCTTATTTTTCAAAGCTGATCTTTACTAAATTCATACTAAATAAGGGAATATTTTTAAATTTCGGTTATAAAATTTTATTTAAATTGGCACTACAAAAGGGGTTAAAAACCAAGAGGGGTATATTTTTCTTTACCATCATCCCAAAGTTGCCGCCCCCTGGAAAAAAGTTTCCGGACGCCCTTGCTCACATTCCCTCAATCTTCATCATCAGAGATCAGACTACTCCATAGTTTAATAAAGCACGGAATATTTTACCCGATTCCTAACAACAGTAACGTTATTCCGAAGTTTGGGAGTCCAAGGGTTCAATAAATCATCACGAGCAGTCTACGAAAGAGTTTCAAGTTGAAAGTGTCGGTCGCCGACCCCCACGGCAGGCAGCGCGTTAATTATTATTTAATAGTCGAAGGAACAGGTGCCTTATAACGAAACGCACAGCGAACCCCCGCGCTATATTTAATGATCCTCGGAATTATTCCGCCCTTCCAGGGGATTTTTTAACGCAACACGCGCGGCCCGTTGCTCCCCGCCCTCTCGCTGGGGGCGCTTCTATAAATTTCATTTCCATAGATGGAGGCAATCTGGAAGCGGGACGCATATTGCGAGCATGTATCTTCCCGTGGGTTTACGCACGCTGCCCGTTTCTCATTCGCGGCGGTTGGCGTTGCTGGAGGATTTGAAAATTTCAATTTTATTCGAGGGGTGGATTTGCGCGGCGCGCACGAAGGACGCGACGCGGCGTTTCAACTCTGCCTTATATTGCCTTTTCAACACCAGTTTCTTTGAGGCATTGCCATCTTTGAGTTACAGACGGTCCTTCTCGCCTTTGCCGTCGTAATTGGTCTTGTGTCATTGCTGAATAATTGTGTTTAAAATCAGGAGAGTTAAGAGACGGCGTAGATCTGGCGTTGGAGAATTGCAGATTTGAGAACCATAGTGGTGTAAGTCCGAATTTTAATAATTTGAGTCAATAACAGATTTTAACACTAATTTGTGTATTTTTGTATTTACAAGAAAAAAAGCCACTTTGTTGCTATGAAAACTAATAGAAATCGTATAGTATACCTAATAGTAATAGGAAGCGACAGTAACAACCCCCCAAGTGTGTAAACTCGATCTTGGAAGGAATATTCCCGAGGTATATTGACACAGTACGAAGATTCGCTAGCTGGGTGCACAGCCACAAATGGATTCGAGATAAACTTTTGAGATACTCAGGCAGAGAAGGAGTACGTAGATAGTTCCTCGTGGGAGTTTCAATCAAGGAATGCTGGTCAGGTTGCTTTTCATTCGCTCAAAAAAAAACTGGGCCTCCATCGCGTAAAAGTGTATGAAATAGATGGTGTTCTTTTCGGAACGAGAATTATTGCAGAAGAATATAAAAGTGCGAAGTTGAAATATGAATGATTATTCAGTAGAATGACTAACTATAATTCCTAGTAGTATTATAATATAAAGCGTCGTTTAATTGAATGAAAAATAAATTGAAGCTAAATTTATCTTCTCAACTTAACAAAATTCTATTTAATTTGTTCATTTACTTTGCTCAACACCTCCCAATATCCCCGACAAACGTAAATTCCCTGCTTTCCTTATCACAGAACACAATTCATGAAGATCGTAATTAACTTACTCAAATTAAGCACAAGTGTCTTCAACGTACCACCGAAATCTAATTTAACCGCTCCACATTATTCAAAGTCTCCCCAAATAATTAAAAAAAAAAAAAATATAGAAACACACCGTTCGACTTAATTTCAATTTCGAACACATAAGGTTGCCCCAGAATTATTATAAAACAATCCAAAGCCAGCAAAGTCCCCATACCATAAGAAATCATAAAGTCAGTTACCACTTTGCAATCCCAGACTTCGTTTTCAAGGTAGAAGCAGCTGAAGTTGAGGAATCCGTTTTCCAGTGGCCGCCATTAGAAAACAAATCTCTCGATTTGTTCGGTCACTGGTATCCCGATTTCCACCCGTGTATCAAAGAACATTAAAATGGAAAAGAGTTTCGTGTCACTGCCACATCACTCGAGAACAACGCGTCGCGAGGAATTTCTTCGAGAGATCCTCTCGCAATCACGGCCCGAATAATACTGATTGCTCGAAGCTAGCCTCGACAAGGGTATCGAGGATTGTCCCGAAATTCGGAATACACAAAAACTGCGAGGCAGGTAGGCAGGCAGGAAAAGCGGGGAGTCGGTCGGTGGTAGAAGTATAAACACAGTGACTCGATCGCCTGTGTAAGTGACTTAGAACAGAGTAAGGACAAGAACGTGTTACTGGGCTCGATCTCCTAGTAAACGAGCCCATTTTTCACTTTCGCGACCCTTTCTTTCCCGTTTCTTCCTGTAGGTAGTCTGGACAAAGTCTATTATGCAGTTCACTAATGACGGCGATTGAAAGAATCAACATCCAAGGCGAAATTCAGGCCCAATCCTGGCATACTCTCCCACATTTTTCAGTTAACTAGCTTTGCATTTTCTATTTATTCTGAATTTCGAGGGGATAATCAGAATTTCCTCTGGCCACTTTTAAGTAGTATGCGCTGAAAGTCAGACTCGCGACTTTAACACGTTGCGTGCGGGTGACGTGGAACTCTTGGGCCCGGTCCCAATAAATGTGGAAGGTGGAGAAGAATTTTTCAGGTACCGAATTTTCCTTTTGCATACGCATTCACTACGAACGTGTTCATCAGTGTGTGCATGTCGTTACAAATTTGCAACGTTTTTCACCATGGTGCAGCTGTTTCTTGTATTTAGGTGAAGGTCAACTATTTTCTGTTTTTTCTGTTTTTCTGTTTCTGTTTTTCCTGTGGTTAGCAGGATGACATTTCAAGCATTGTTATCGCTTATATAGCCCAACGAACTATAGTCTCTTATCTTTTCCTCTCCTCTCCCTCCTCCGGTCCCAGCAGCGAGCGTCGTACCGGGAGAAAGGTGGTGGTCACCCATCTTTCCCCAGTACCCGCCCGGTGACGCTTAACTTCGGTGATCTAACGAGAACCGGTGTGTCCATCACGGCCAGCGCCGCTGGTTGTCAACTATTTTCATTCAATCATTTTGAAAATGAAGCCTTAGATAGTGAAATGATAAAGGATTCTTTATTTAGAAGAACTTAGGTTTCCCAGCTTGTCCATAGCCCTGTACATAGATTCGATGTATGTATACTTAATAAGGAGATCCTAGATCTGATTTCTATCTCGCACGTAAACTCCAGATTTGATTTCTACATGTGTAACAAGTAGGTCCACGATTCTATATCTGTCTTCTCAATGGATGTTAGATTCCATGTCTACCTAATGGGTGGATTCTAGATTCCACTTCTATCTAATAGGTAGATTCTACATTGAATTTCTACCTCACAGATAAACTCTAGACTCCAAACCCTAGCTTTGCATTTTCTATATATTCTGAATTTGAAAATATAGTCTGGACTTCGTGTGACCCTTAGACGACGAATAATTCGAATCCACAAGGGATGCAGGGGCCATGTTGACCCACAGTTTAATTCATACACACCTCAGAATAACCTTCCCTAGTAGAATCTAATACTGCTATCATCTAACATCCTCAACTTCCTCAAGAATACCTGTACTTTGATATTTAAGATGGGTCTAAATTGACCCTGCATCCGCCATTCGAGGGTTAAAGCACATTGAAAGCCACACTCACGACATTTAATTCCTTATTATATTTTGAATATAGGATTTATAATCCGAGACCAAAACTCCCTATTTTCTGTCAATTTAAATATATTCCACAATATAGCTATAATACTATTATTTATAATTATTTCTTTACCCTTATTTATTACAACCTAAAGCCTCAGATTAAATATCGTGAAAGATTCCTTCACTCCTTTCCGAAATTAATTTCAAGCTAAGGAATTTAGATTCTCCTATACTTATCCCACAATTTTCGCATGCCCTGCAACTGAATAGTGCTCGCCCCATGATTTGCTGATCCGCAGAACCCGTTGCAAGCAGCGGTTATCACTCAATGCCAATGCCTTTCTAACGAATCCTCTGCCACACCAGCGGATTGTCTTTCTCGCGGTGCCACGAGGATGTTCACAATGTAGACAAAAGGCGACAAGCTCGGCGCGAGTTTCTGCTATCGCGTTTGAGGATAGCATAGCCGGCCGGTCGACAGTTTCGGTGGAAACGAAAGCATTACAACTCGGCGGGCATGGAAACGCGGGCTTAATTATACGTACGGATGGTTAGAGTAGTTCCAGAGGCAGCAGCGTAGTTTCAGAGATACATAAAAGCGACAGGAACGGTGCTCGCGGTGGTTTGTTTCTTTTGTGGACATTTGTGTGACCAGCGACCGTCCCATTTTGAGCGCGCGGATCCTACGTTATACACCGTGCCATTAATTTCTTAATAGCGGTTCGTTGAACGTTAATACACCCGTTCGAGCGAGCCGAGACTTGGGGACGCGGCGACACTGACAGGGCGATGAAATTAGGCCCTTCGTAAAATTCCAATCAGCTGGGGTGTATAAAAATGTTGGACGAGGATTTTGGAAACGGTGTGGGCGAACGGGGCGCGAGAGAATATTAGATTCGACGTAATACAGGGATTGTGAGGAAGAAGCCTCAAAAACCTCTCTTTTGATTGGCACATACTCGTATAAGTATGAAAATTACAAAAATGACATATTTTTTTTTTAGAAAATAACGACACTTGAAGTTTGAAATCACCCTTTCCCTGTATTTTTCACCCTTTCAACGGCTTTAAAAATTATAAATTTTCAATTTTTTTATATTGTACTGGTTTCCCCTCTATTTTGGTCCCACCGATTTTGAGAAAACTACTGTTTCGAGAAAAACGCGTTTAAAGTTTTCCGTGACTTCCGAGTGGCCGTTATAGGTACTCTAGTGCCTATAACTTCGGGAATTTTACGAATTCCAACAAATCCTTTTAACCACGCATTCCTAAAAGGCTGCACATTCGAAAAAACGAATTAAAAAAAATCGATTTTTAGACCGGAACCTCCCCTTAATTTGTAATTACGAACGGAAGAGAAAAGCATAAGCGCACTTTTTAATCGCACAGAAATTACCCTTCGTAAAGTACGACCACGTAATATTTAATTACAGAGAAATCCTAATTAATCCAATTTTGCATTCACCCTTTGATAACGAACATTTATCCCACTGCACAGTTATAATTTCCCACTTATCCTTGGATAATCCATCCCCATAAATGTTCCTCGCATATCCATGAAAAAGTACCTGCCATAATGCACCTCGCGTCGTCCTCATCAACCCCAATTCATCCCCGCGCAAACTAACCACCGGCCAGATGCTGGCGATCGAACCCAAAGCTTGCGCAAAAGTGGGCGCAGAAGCTGCACCGCGCTCGACTATCAAGAGGGATTCCTCGCCAGGAAACACAAGGGCGCGTCTCGGTTCAACGGGTGCGCATTCTTTCGGTAAATTCCGCGTACGCGGGAGGCTGGTACGTAACAGGGGAGGGCTCCTTCCCTGCCTGCATCTCTTCCGCCTGGGAAAATAAGAGATCGAGGCCTTGGAGGGGCAGCAAACGCGGTGCTCTACCCCTTTGCCGTGTGAGATCGAGACTCTCGTTTGAAAGAAGGGGTTGCGAAGGGTTGAAGGGACGGCGCGTTTCTCTTGGATCTGGAAACGGGGATGCGCGGGAATGACGAGAACCTTGGCTGGAGCACGCGTCGATGAATTGCTGAGGAGCTTCCTCGAGGTTCCGCGAAGAAAAGCAGCGCTGCGTTCTTTCAGCCGACCGCCTTCGGGGCGCTCGGGATCGGTCGTTTTAAATAATGCAATAAGGGTGGATTGGATTTGGGAAAGGGATCTTTCTTGGGGGATGATTTCTTCGGCTCTTTCCTCGAGTCTCTAGGACTCGCGATGTCGTTGCTTTCTGTCTGACCTCGTTCGTAATTCGATTGCGAGGCGGGTTTGGAGACGTAGCAGACTGAGCTTTTTTGTGATTTTATTTATCTGCTTTGTCTCTTGACTGGCCATCTTTCGTAGACTTACTGTCTTCACTGTGGGGCACTGTTGGCGTGGGAGCAGATTGAATTCTCCTTGGCTGCTTTTTGTTAGATATGTACGAAGGTTAGGTAGAACTATTAGTGTTATTGAAAGTACGATATTTTAATATTTAATATTGATGGTTGCGCAGGGTGTGGAAGTTAAGTTGCTCACGTAGGGTAAACCAACCAGTAATTGACCGCGTTCCAGTGAATGATTAGGCAAAGAAATGTAAATTATAAATTTATATGTTTATAAACGGAGTGCAGTTGCACTTTTAATATCCCATATTTTTAGTTACGCGTATTAAGCAAACATTAATAAGTAGAATTCTTATTAAAAGTGTTTCAAGAATGTATCAAAATGCGGTCATTTACTGGGCTTCTACAAGTTTTGCATTTATAATTGATTTTTTTAAAAATTACTATAAGAATACGTAATTATTTTAATAGAAATTTCAAGAAAAATAAATTTAAATGCTATTTCAACAGTTGTTTTGTTGTTATACATAAATATATTAATCTCAAGTATTAATCTGAAAGGTCCATAAATTCAACAATTCCCTCATTCACTGGTTGGTTTACCCTAGGGTAAACGCACCAATAAATGAACACTTAAGGCTAATGAATGAACACTTTGATAAAATTATGTTTGCAGCGCGATTGATTCCACGTGCTGCAAAAATTATTTGGATATGAAGCAAGAAATTGAAAGAAGTCTTTAATTAATTAGTTGCTTATTTTAATAACTTATTTCACTCGTTTTAATAAAAAATGTCCATTCACTAGTACGTGTTCATTTACTGGTACATCTACCCTACATATAATCTGACACAGGGAATAAATTTAAAAGCTTCATCATGGGAACGATCCGGGCCCATCAACACGAATTGAACTTCGAAAATTCTTTGACCATTTTTTGCCTAAAACCACATTCTAATACCTAATTATTTTTATGTTACAGGTAAGAGACACCACGCTCCACCTACCCCTTTAAAAAACCCACAGCAAAATCGAAAATTGCAAGTGCAATGAGTAAGTAAACTCGACGAAACTCATCGAATACACGCAGCATCAAATGTAACGAATAATCACACAGCCTTGCGCTTCTTTAGCCTTCGATCGCTCAATCGAAACTGTAGCTACTCAAAAACCCGAAACGATCGCGACCACGCGTTTAATGGCGTCGCTCTTTTGTGCCGAAGACTCGCGGTCAATTTATCATTTCCGTAGGAAATCGAATCGAGCACAGCATCCTTTCGACGCTAGCCACCGCTTGTCACCGATAGTTGCCGCAAATTCGCGCGAAGTTTCGCGATAAATGTCGATAAATCGTTTTTAAAGAGGCATCGGCGGCCGATTTTCTACTGGCTCGAAATAAATGTGGAGGACGAAGATCGATAGCGAGCTGCGCTCGACACATTTCCGACTTCCCAACTTCTCCCAGCTTTTTTCCCAGTTTTTCGTTTTTCGCCGTTTCGATCGCACGCGTAACCGTGCGCCTCTTGTTTACAATTATTCGCGAATATTGCTGGCGGGCTTGACGAGCAATTAATTACGACTCGCGGTGAACGCAAGTGGGAGCGCGCGTTTTATTTGCTCGAGGGGGTGCGGCGCTGCGATGGTGAATTTTTTGAGACGGTTGGAGGGGCATCCCGTGTAATTTGTTGATAACACTTGTGGTGTTATTTGGGTGACTGGTGAAATTAAATTGATTTTGAGGCAGATGTGTGGTTTGATTGGACGTTGGAGTAAAGTAAGGGAAAGAAAGCTGAAACTGTGAAAAATTTTGTACAATTGCTGCAGAATATTGTAGTTTAATTGTTTTTTTTTTATTATTCTTTGGGGAATTACTGAAAATTTGAAACTCTACTGTGATAATGAGCATGTTAATCTTTTGTGAGATTTTTTTCATTCGTGATATTAATGACCGAAGAAATATATATTTATTTTTGCTTCGATTTTTGTGAAAGAAAGTAAAGTAGAGGGTGCTTGGAGAATGTGGGATTATTAAATGGTAAATTAAGACAGTTACTGCGTCTTTAGTAATGTCAATGGCGCCATAATTTTTGCAATTATCTTCCATTAGCTCTTTTCTTTTTTCTATATCTTCCTACTACGATTGATAATTATTATTGCGCTATTTATTGACCCGAGGCAGTGTTACGATTATTTTTATCCGTGAAAGCTACTTGGGGTGAAGCAATTTTCAACTCAATGAATCGAGTATCATTTCATAACATCCTCGTGCATTCTAATTTTAAAAAGTCTGTTACATCGTACACGAAAATTTATATTTTTATACGTACGTGTACAAATAAACTCGTGAAAATAGCTTACAGGTTACTATACAACGGAGATTACGGAGCTTTAGGTACACACCACGTTGATATCTCTAATAATTTTTTTTATATGACACATGCGGTGGTTTATAATTCCCCTTTGTTGAATTCTATTACTTCTGTTACTCATAAATATTTGAATAAAATATTTTACATCTTGACTACAAGTTATTTTCAAATACTCGTTCGTTAGTTTAGTTGCACAAGCAAGTAACTTTGCTCTGAATTATTTCGTTATTGCGTAACGAATGAAAGAATTTTCTATTTTATTTGATTATTTATTTTATTATTAATCAAATCTGTCAACTAGAATTAAATAGCTCTGAAAGCGAACGCTGTTGAGATCATCTATTATTTTATTTCGAAACAGTTATCTGAAGTAAAAACTCATTTCAAAATGATTTATTATTCACATTATTATTTATGAAATGTTATTATCATTTATGAAACCATTATTCCAAACATTATCTTTCATACTGCATTTCAAATAATTTATTGCCCAAGTCTTCTATCACTATTCAGACTTCAAACATAATAAAAAACCTGTCCAATATTAATTTCACAAAAAACCAGACCCTAGCTCTCTTATACTCAAAGAGTCGCGCGATTCGAGTACGATGGCAGCCCAATTTTCACGCACAAATAATTGCCTCCAGGCGATTCTACTTGATCCAGAAAAGTACGACGAATTTTTAGTAGTGGCTATCGCTGCTTTTGAAACGCCGGCGACACTCGTAAACGTAATTATCGGAGGGAAAAGAAGAGAGCAACGGCGACTGACAAGTTCTACTTTCACGATGTTCACCGTAGTTAGGGGGTAATTACAGTGGCACGGTTCGGTGAACGAAAAAATCATCGATTTCTTTACCCTGCTTGGTACCACGAGCTGCTTTTATCAGCAATCGTTGCCCCGAACGTGTTCAATTGAAGGTGTCGGTGTCGAGCAACGTTTAATTGAAGGAACAACATTGCCATTTGAGTAAAAATCTTCATCTTCAGATCAGAGTTTAACGTCAACTATCTGTGCACTGAAAATGTCACTCGGAAACATTTCACTCTGCACACTTTCTGCCCGTGTTTCTCTCACTTCCTTCCTGTTTTTATGCTTTCGATTATTTTCTTCTATCGGGAATGTTTTTCTGCGCTATTATATCGTCATGCTTTCGATATCTTGACTGGAAGATAAGAATCGTGGGACAACTTCAAATCTAGTATGGTGGTGGATAATTTTAATTTTCGATAAGAAACAGATTTGCTCGCTGACGAGGTGTTATTTCAGTTTAATTAGTGCGTGGAATGTAATTAGTTATTTACGAAATCACTGTCGAGGTAGCTTTGATGTCACTTACAGTGGCGGATAAAGTATTGGGACGCCCTTTAAAACAGAGTAACTTTTTTAAAATTGGTCCGAACGACATGAGTTTTTATTCAGATGCTAGAAGAATTAGAACCGATTTCGATGAGATTTTCAGCACGTGTACAACTTACTGAAATCTACAAAACGCATTTTTAAAATTTTCATTACAGGATCAGATGAAAAAGTTGAAAAAAACGACCTTCACTATTCCGACCAATTGCAATTTTTTTTCAAAACGACGAAACAGCATCAAAGAATTCAAATCGTTTGGACCAATTTTAAAAAAGTTAGTCTACTCTAAAGTGTGTCGCAATACTTTTGTCCGGCACTGTAACTCGATTTACAATTTCGTTGTATTATGAAGACGAATATTGAGGAAAAATATTAGTTGCCCACTTGTTTTGCCACTAATTGTTATGCTTTAATTAAGATACGCAATGGGCAATGACTGAAGCGATGTCAGTGACGCCACTGATTTCTCTCAATCGTCTTGCAAAAGCTTCTTTCCCAACAGTTTGAATGCGATTGATAATTATTATTCGATTAGCTATCGGCTGGAAACATTACTGATTATTATTATCTGCAAAAGTTAGGGTGCTCTAGAAATTATTTATAACCCCAAAATTTTCAGAGCGTCTACTTTCATATTGAATTTTAAACGCGTATTTATTTTCTAATAAAATTAAAATGGAAGTCAGTTTTGAGTTCTCAGTAGCATTGATAAATCAGTAAATTATGTCATTTCTTTTGTACAAATTTTGTATTATCATTCCAAGTCTATTGGATTCGTAGAAGTAGGTTAAAATGAATTTTCAAGATTTAAACCAAACAAACAAACAAACAAACAAACAAACAAACAAACAAACAATCGGACAGAGGAGTGAAGCTAATACAAAACCGTTTAAAAATATAAAAATTCAGACCATTTGTAACGATAAAAAAATCGGATATTTTCGGATCTACTGATGCCTTCGCTAAAGCTTGAATGAAGACTCAAGCAGAAGTGTTAAAATATAAAGAGTCTGTAGAAGTAATGAAGTAAAGGTATGCAAAGGAAAAGTGAAGGAATCGAAATAAGTGGCCTTTGGGAGATATTTGATTGCTAGCCACTTTCTAATAACCCAGCGATATGTACTATCTAATCATCAGAATCATGTAATATGCGTGTGCAGGTGTCTCCTGCTTAAGTGTTTACATTGGAGACCTTTACGCGTTATACTTTCGTAATATGAATACAACCGTCCTATTTTATAATTCATCAGCTGAGTAGTATATGTATAATTTTTTACATTAAAAAAATGAAAGAACACGATAACTTTAAGGGCTGATTTCACCCCTCCGGAATGAATTTTCTCATAAAAAAAATGCTCCACATTCACACGAAGTTCCATTATAATCAGAATTTTGCGGTTGGAAACGTTTCCACGTGGTCGCGGAAAACATCCCCCTCGATCGCATCCTCCCTTCAGCATCACGAGACGCACCCCCGGAACGCGCGTGAGCACACTCTCGCCCCGACAATGCGAGCTGCCAGTTCCTCAAAATACGAACGAGCCTTGAAGGTAGAAAAAGAACCTCGCTTCCACTGGTAAGAGGAAAATGGAGGAGGTCCGCGAGAAAAGGAGATCATCGCAATTTAATCTTTGCGGAGATCGTCTGAAAGGCTCGCTGGCGAATTCACCAGTCGTCCTTTTGGGGCTTCTGCGCCTCCACCTTCATATTTATCCCCTATATGCTCGCTGTGTGTGTGTGTGTGTGTCTGTGCGCGCGTGTGTGCGGATATCGTTCGCAGCTGAAAAGTTCTTCATCTTCTCCCGTGGCGTCCGACTGCTCTGGGACTTTTCAGGCTCGCCTTTCAACCGCGAAACGAGGGAAATAATTCCATTTGATCTGCATAACTCGAGAGGGGCCGAGCACACGCGCTGGCGGGCAACGCGAATACACCGCGAGTGCACCGCGCTCGTTTTCATCCGACGCGAATGGGCCTCGCGTGCGCGTCGAGCGTCGCTTCCTCTTCGACACCGACGACGTCCCCGTTGCGAGTAGAGCAAATCCCCGCGTGGCTCTGTCCCCGCGCCCGACTCGCGGGGAACGGAAGGAGATTTGTCGCGTTCGGCGGAAATCTTGAGAAAGAAGGGGTTCTGAATATCGTTTCTGCTCCGTTGGATCTTATTTTCAGGAACTGTATTTGTTTACGCGGATTGCGGTGAAAGTTCGTTCGCTAACTGTTAGGTGGAGTTAGTGTCCGGAAAATGGAAACGTGGCAAAGGGTCATGGGTAGCCAAGGAAAATTCTTGGATTAAAGAAACTTGTAACGTGCTTTTACCTTTAAGGGGCGATACCTTCTCAGGAGGCTGATAAGAGGCGAGTGTTTGGGAATTTTTTCTGAAAAGCGGAAGCATAGGGGAAAGGTGGGATAGTTGATCAGCGGGGATACATGATCACATCAGTTTTTTCCTTAAGGCAGGATACCACCTTTGACTGCGATTTTGGAGGCGTTTTTCATGATTTTTTTTGCATACAAAGAATACGCAGAAACAAAATCGGTTTCAGTCATTCATTAATGTAACTTTAATCTGTAATTACACATTTTTTGAAACTGAAAAAGTGAAAAATAATCTCTTGTAGGTGGCGCCAAAATACACTCCTTTGGAGGAACATCGTTAGACGGCGTGTCAAATTCCGCTTTGTACGTGGCTCTTAGAAAAAAAACCAAAGAATGTTCCTATTGGCAACAATATTTTTTAATGCTGTACGTAGGGATTTTACGAAATTTCGATTTTTAAGAAAATGGCGGCCATTTGAACAAAAAGGTCAATTTTTTTAGGGTAAAAAAGTTTAAAGAAGTTTATAAAATTGCGCACCAAAAGAAAAATAACAACGCTACAGTAAAAGTCCTACGTACATCGTTAGATTACACCACGGGGAAGAATTGTGCAAAGTTTCAAGTCAATCGGATGAAAATTATAGGAGTAATCTGACACGCCGATTTGGAAAACATCGTTTCGAGAAAAACGCGTTTAAAGTTTTATATAGATTTATATATCTGTTCCAATCCGGTTTTTACACAAGAAAAAGGTTCCGGTCACCTTTCTAATGAATGAATTTCGATTCTATACACTTGAAAGAGTACTTTGAGAACAAAAAAAATTTCAATTTTTTTAAGTGCGAAGGTGGTATCCTGCCTTAATATATTGGCAATTTGTGCCTGCTGCTAGCATGGTAATGTTTATATCATCGCAACACTTCGCGTTGCAGTTTTCTTTTGGGAGCATAGAATAATGTTATAAGCTTCGATTTTATTTGCAGCCAAAAAGTAAATATTTCGGTCTGCTTGTTCTTCCTCCTTTTCGAGTAAATGTTGCATTTTCAACGATTTGAAATATACTAAGTAAAAACGGCAATTTCGAGTCAATTAATGCTATTTATTGATTTATCTAAATATTTATGGTAAGTTTAATTTTTCATCTTTTTCAAATCGAGTGCATTGAGGGATACATGATCAGTGTGTGAGGTGGGATACTTGAACAGCTGAAAATGCTCCAATAAAGAACCATAGAACGGCTAATGAAACAGAAAAATACGGCAAAGAAAGTGAGAAGGAAAATCTTTTCTTTATCATTATCTTAATCAGATGATATCTAAGTGAAATGTCTTTTAAGAATGCATTTATGTTGTTTTATGTCATAGAGTTTAATTCTTCGGTTTCATTTTTTCAGTAATTCCTTCAAGTTTGTTATAGTTTACTTTCTTTTTATGATATCCCCTTTATTTCATGTTATTGACGAAGATAATAAATATTTTTTAGAAAGTTAATGTGTTTTTTTACTCTGAAAGTTCACTGATCAAGTCTCCCTCACCGTTTGATCAAGTCTCCCCTTCAGTGGGGGATACTTGTGCATAACGTCACTGCCAGAAAATGTTGAAATTCTGTCATTAAAATTAGTTTTCAGCTCTCAAATTTGTGAAAGTATATTGAGAATACTCTAGGAATCACAACTTACATAATTAAATGCAAACAAAGCAAACCATTATTATTATTTTAATAAAAAAGCAAAACTGTGATCAACTATCCCACCTTTCCCCTATATTTTTACAGAACTTTTCGCAGTTAAAAGAGCAACATTCAAAGAACATTTGGTAATTTCTTTGCAGGAAAATATTAACGTTTATAATAAAAATACAACGTCACGCAAGAAGCCTTTTTAAAAACGGTGAGCAAGATATCTTGAAAACTGCTGCACCAATCTTTCAATCTTTTCGAAGATACCAAAAATATAGTGAAAAGAGAAAAGTAAAAAGAGCTACGCATTGAGGAAAATAGGAAAGTCGATTGTTTCTCGTCGCGGAATGGTGGGATTTCCCGGGTTCAGCGGAAAACGGTTGCAACGCGCGACGGAAGAGGCTGCCGCTGACATAATACGTAACTCTTTAAAATTACACCGATACGAGGCGACAAAGTGATACCAACATGCTTCTTCCGGCGATTGTCCCTACGCCGCGATCATTAGGCCGCGCTACGTGACCGGATTTACGATCGATCTTTTCCCGTGTCGCGCGGCGAAATCGATGGGAACCGAGTCGCGACAAGGCGTCCTTAATTTTCCCCCGCAGTTTCCAGTCGGCTTCCACAACTCCGCGGCAAACAAGGCATTCTCGATTCCGCTACCACGAACGGTACGCGCCCCGCCCGCGCCGCTGATATAAAGCAATCGAATTATCGAAATAATTCAACGGCTATCACCGTCCCAACGTTCGTGCTCTCCTTTTCTCTTTATAAATGGAACGGCATATTTTCTGCATACAAATTGATTCTTCCGTTGCTCTGCAGATGGAAGTATGTATACAGAATATTCCAGAAAATTAGAAGCTAATCCAGTGAAATTAGGATTTGGCTGGGGAATAATTCCCAGCAAGCTACATTAAAAATGATACAGACGTCCGAAGGCTAACAAGAAAACAATCTTTCGCGAAAATCTCGTTATCTATCACTTCCACGGCAAAAATAGTTATTATCAAATTTGTAGCTTAGGAAGTTGTGTGCAAAAAAGGTTCTATGCGTTTTTCTCGTAGCAGTAACCGTTTTCACGTATGGCGGTTTACAAAGTTTCAACCCTTATATTTTTGATAAGGGATGATCCCGAACACGGAAGTTCAGAAAATTATGAAACTTAGTGAATTTGTAGGGGGTGTCCTCCCCAGTACAACGCAATTTTGTTTGCTTCCCAAATTCGCTATAAGAGGGTGAAATTGAGTCCTGAAAATCCGGCTATTTTCCGATTTTCTGTTATAACTGGCGAACTGTGAGAAGTGTAAGTTACAAAACTAAGTAAGTAAGTTACCAACTATACTTACTTTGCGAGAAATCGGTGAGAAAATTAATTCAGGACAAGATTTCAGAATCTGGAGGGATGAAATTTTACAAGTTTCTGTGTAAATCTGTTGCAACTTATTTAGAAATACGATATAAACGGTCCCTCGATATTCGCAAAAAAAAAAAAAAAAAATCCGTGAACGTATATTCGAAATATTCCAGTTTCCAGTTCACCGAATCCCACTCAAACTTCATTAAGCTTTACTCGTGCAAACCAGTGCGTGGCAGCTCCATAGCTCCAAAAAGTGCAGGCAAATGTGTAAAAAAAAGCGCTTTAAACGCCCGTGCCCGTTATTTCCCCGTGAACCAGGTCAAAGGCAGTGGCCTTTCTGGTTCACGATCTCCGCACGTGGCCACTGGCTGCGCGTTGTTTCAAAAGTCACTGCTGGAACCAGTCCCCGTTCTCGTTTACCGGCGATAATTGTCAGCCGGCGTGAGCGAGCCCTCGGCACAGTTAAGGTCTAGGCTTCGTTCCCTCGAACAACGCGCTGTTAAGGCGTCGCATTATGAATCGTACGCCGTTGTTAGCCGCGCTCTAAGCACGTTAACCTCGCCCCGAACGAGTTGCTGGGCCTTCGACGAACGTCTTAACGCCGTTAACTGTTCACTGGGACGAGCTGCCTCGCGGTTAAAGTTTGTTAACACTGTGGGAAGGGCACCAGTCCTTATCTCTGCGTTGGTTCAGAGGGTTAAGTCCGGGACAGTTGGCTCACCTAATATAAAACGGCTATTGAAACTTACGCTGGAATTATTTACTCCACCGGACAAATTAAAATTAGGATGAAATGGAAATTAGAAATAAAAATACAGAGTGTTCATTTCGATGATCCACTGAGATTTAATCCGGAAGAAAGTTGAAGACCGAGGAATTTGAATTTTTCACCGAATATTTGCTAATCTTTGGAAAGAAAAATATACGAGAATGTTCGATCATCCAAATGAGGCACGAGGTATTAAAACTATTATTATTCGTACACTATTGTTATTTATTTTATTAGAATAATCCTAATATGTTTAAAATTTTATGCTGGTTCAGAAAAAGTGTGGAATAATTCCTTTAAGACGATATTTACTGAAAATTGGGGGTGGAAACCGAAGTCGTGACGTCTGAGCGTCTCAAGACATCTCTCCTTTGAAGGTTTCAGAGCAGTGATCTTTGGATTCAGAGTTTCTGGGCTGAAGTTTGAAGGGTGCTCAAAATATTATGCATCGGGTATTTTGATTTTGTAGGGATTCGTGGTGAATACGGTGGAGGGCCATTCAGGACTGTGAGATGTATCGAAAATATTAGATTTTGGGTTTTACTATTTTACTGTTTTTGTAACAGGGACTTCTACCGAAACTGAAAATACCGGTATGATACCGGTATTTTTCGGTTCCATCTTCAAAACCTTTATAGAAATATTTACCTATATATACCGGTAATTTTTTCGGTTTTCGGATTTTATTACAGTTTTCAAAATATTATTAAACACGAATCTATACGCTACACGTATACTAATATATTGGTATTTTTAGGAAAAGATATTACGTTATGTCGGTGTTTTTACAGCTCGAATTAATAAGCGTTACAAAGATATTACTTTAATCTACCATGTCACCGAAAGAAGAACCGGAAAAATACCGGTATTTATTTCGCTTTCGGTACTTTAACAATTTCGGTATTCGCCTATTTCGGTTCTATAACGGTTTCGGTACACATCTGTTTTGGTACGATATCGGTTTCGGTATAGCTTTGTTGACGTAATACCGGTATCCAAATCATACCGGTTTAAAGTCCCTGTAATTTGTAATGAGGGAATTGTCGAATTGGCGATTAGTGGCTTTTAATAGCCACTAGCTTATGTTCGATACTCTCCGTTTCGATTTTTCTATTCTCTATTGAGACCAGGAATATGAGACGACGGTTTCCATTCATTAGGCTGGCATGGTCACGTTCTAAAAAATTCGAAAGTCCAGAACGCACTCATCAAGGATAGTTTGATGCAACAGTGAAGTAAAATACTTCGTTAGTCCGGCGAAAGCGCGAACGTCGCTCTGCAAATACAGTTCAGGAGGATGTCGTTCGCGTTAAAGCAAACAGGGCGATTAAGGCGTACGCTATTCCCTTTTAGTCCTAATGAAAGTACGGAATTACATTAATGCTTTTACGGCTTAATAAGAGTCCCCTGCTCCTTTGGACCTTGTCCCTTCTCGCCTCTTACATCTGCACTCAAGAAAATGCTTGCACTTAACCCTTCGTGGTCACACCTTGTAATCACAAACTGGTTACACGGGGTTCACTGCACCCCGGCGTCATTTTTCAGTTACCATTTTCCTATTTTTCAATCTTCTAACTTTTCAGTGATAATTGTACCCTCTAATAGCCTTTTCCTAGAAATGTAAATTTAGATACGATGAAATTTGTAGTTGAAAAAGAGCGATTTTCCACGGCTGTGGTAAAAGCGATTTTTTTTCCGTGATGAATCCCCTTTGGAAGTCGTAAAGCCGCGACATTTGAACTTGGAAGTTGCTTTTGGGGTGCGATACACCCCGCGTGACGACGAAGGGTTAAGGGGGAGGGTCAGTCAGCAGCCAAAGCTGTCGCACTCACCTGTAATTTGAGAAAATTAGCCCGAGTACTCCGATCTATGTCACAGTTAGCTCTAAATTTAATCTCCCAGGTTCACGAGATATCCTAACACCTATTACAAATTAAAATCATCGCAGAAGGGATGCGCAGGAATTATAGTCGCCCTAGTGAAACATCCCCCACTTTCCCGCACGAAAGATTTAACCCTTTAAAGAACCTACGCTACCCTGAAACCCTCAAGATGTATTCTCGAAATACCAGTTCGAATTTACCCCTTTCAATTTGCCACGTTCCCGAGGGGTCGGCGCAAGGGGTAGCACCGGGCATGGGTACTATCTATGCAGATCGCTCGTCAACGGCAACTCGACGACGGAAAACACGGGAGCGTCACGGGGCGACGAAAAGGCTTTGAGTTTCCGCGCGATCGGCCGCCTCGCGCCCTGAAAAGAGGGTAGGTGGATTTCGGGGGCGGCTAGCGCGGGCTTGGCGGGCAGCCGCGCGCTCCAGTGGCGTGAGCGCGCGCGTGCAACGGGCCTCGTCGAGTTTAGAAGTCGACCGCTTAAACGGATTTTCAGTGCGCTGGCTTCGATACACGCTCGCAGAGCCAGCCTCCGTCGCGCGGCTCCAGGCCTCTCGATTACCCTTTACACGCTTTCGCACTCTGCCTCCCTGCTCCTCCCTAGGATCGCGGAAAAATCGCACCTCCGGAGCTGTGGGAACGGCGAGCAATTTCAACGCTCCCAGAAACTCTCTGCCATTCGGTGGCGGAGGGGGATGAAACCCCCGACTGCGGGCGAGAATTTCGTGGAAGTTGCGTGCATTTCAATGACAATGGTTCGCGCCACGAATGCAACGGTTCGTGTTGGTTTTGGTTTCGCAGGGGGTGGTATTTGGGGGCGGGAATATGCGGAGGGACTTCGCACTTAAAATTACTGGTACAGTGGTTCTGGGTGGAAGCGCGCGCGGTAGGTAATTGCTGAAACAAATGTTGCGCGCTGTCGAAGGGGCGTGCTGAGTGCTCCCCTATTAGTGGGGCTGATTTTAGGAACGATTAGCATCGGAAATCGCAGTTTCAGCGTTGAGGTTGTTGGCCAGATGTTGAGATGAGAGAATTGAGAAGGAATACCAGGATTAAACTGATGGGGGTTGCAGGGGGGTGCGATTGAAGAGGAGGGATGATTTCCTGGTGGAGCATTGATTGCAAATATTCTAAGAATTTAGACTTTCGACTTTTAGACATATACTATTACGATCTCCGGTAAAAAAAAATCGGGACAGATCGATATAAGAGAATAGGGTAAATCCGGGAGACGCGGTCGACCTAATATAAAATGGCTATTGAAACTAATATAGATATTACTTATTTTATCAGAACAAACCTAATATGTTCAGAATTTTATGCCGATTCAGAAAAACTGGTCGATATTTGCTTTAAGACAGTATTTACTGTAAATCGGGTTGAAAACTGAAGTCATGACATCTGACCACCTCCCCCGAGGTGCCGGGAGAAATGGTTTTCGTCGTTGGCAGAGACCACTCACATAATTATTCATGGAAAATTAACAAAGGATAAAGCAAAATTATTTATGAGTGAATACAACTACGGATTCATTGATATTTAATTTGTTTACGCTAAACAAGTAAAGAACACATCAAAGAAAAATTGAATTACCTACTGGCGATTAGCAAGGCAAATTAGTACAAAAGTGAATAAATAAACTAAATAAACAAAAAAAAAATAAACAAAAATAATACAAAAATCATAACTCGACCATCTCACCTTTCTGCAGCGAGACATGGTCTTCTCGTTAGCTTTGAGAGGAAGAGTTAATATGGCCAAATACTTTAGCTGCATTGTCCCTCAATATCTCTACTATCTTATTATTCCAAACATTAAAGGAAAATAAACTTAGAAGTATATTTTAAATACGATTCTGTACAACCGCTGTTTGACAAAAGAGGTTAAATGTAACATCAATTTACCTTTTATAGCCTATAAATCCAGAAAAACACAGAAGGAAGCGAAATAACGCTATTCATTCAACTATTTGGCTTCTAGAGAAGTAATTGGTCTGCACTTTAATGCATTTTTACGTATAGACTCTGAAATATAGCGACACGACCAACTCTCCGGCCCGACCGCGTCTCCCGGATTTACCCTATAAGAGAAAAAGAGTGATGTTGACTTGTATTAATGAAATCATAAGCAAAGGACAGCAACGTAGAAAATATTAAGGGGTAAAACCACTCTAGAGGCAGAATAAAAGACCTAAATTTGATAATTTATTTTTGGAGTATGACAAACGGAATAAAATTTCTTTTCAGAGGGTTTATTTAACACATATTGAAGTACGAAAAACAATTTTTTTTATTGTCATTTTCATGCAAAATGGCGGCGACAGAGCCCGTCGTCGAAAACAGCTTTTTTGAAAACAGCGCCACGGGAGGACGGATTTCTCGGCATGTATGAGTTCGGGAACAAAAAATAAAAAAAATTTATAATCTATATACAATTGGCTTTGGAAGTACGCAGGGGTTTTTTTTTAATCAATTTTTGTGGAAGTGGTGCACCTTTTAAGAAATGAATCGATTTTTTGCCCTAAACATGAGCATTAAATTGTTTGTAAAAAAAAGTTTGAATTCAATCAAAAAACGGCTACGTACTTCCAAAGAGAATATTGTTGTGAAGCTACTGTAAAAATTTCAAATCTATCCATGCAATAGTCTCCGAGAAATCCGTCCTCCCAGTTTGAAAGAAGTGGTTTCGACGACGGGCTCTGTCGCCGCCATTTTGTATGAAAATGACAATAAAAAAATTGTTTTCCGTACTTCAATATGTGTTAAATAAACCCTCTGAAAAGAAATTCTATCTCGTTTGTCATACTCCGAAAATAAATTGTCAAATTTAGGTCTTTTTTTCTGCCTCTAGAGTGGTTTTACCCCTTAACGTACCTACTTATCCCGTTTTATACAAAATTTGACTTATACCAATTTACCCACGCACCAGAGAATTATTCCTTCGTGTCTACGCTACTGTACAGTATCTTCAGTCATATCCTCGAATCTCCCGGTGCTCAGCCACCTACGGGATCACGAACTCCACGTTGCGTTCCAACGAGGCGCGATAAGACCCAGCTCGACGAGATTGCGGGGTAGCTTTCCGCGGACACGCATAGGAATAAAGGGGGAAGTCTTCTCCCCTGTGGAACACCTACGAATACACACCTGCCCTCGAAACTCGAGAAAGGCTGACCCACATAGCGACACCGTTTAAATTCCTCGCCCGGATAAATTCCCTTTCTGCGAGGGCAGCTTTCCTCCGCGTATCGAAGCGCGCCCCTCCCTTCCCTCCATCCCTTATCCGGGGGCTGTGCTCAGCTTCTCGGTCGTATCCAGGCCGTTCTACTTCCAGACGGCGCTCGAAAACGATACGGTGAACCGGAAGCCTATCTCCAGCACTCGGAGGGATTGAATTTTAACGACAGAGAATTATCGGCGCGAGAATCGCGTTTTCATAGGGTGGTTCACTGCTGGGAGCGTTCGATCGGCACCGACGTCGATTCACTCGCCCCCTCGATGGCAACTTCGAGCTAGAAAGTGGGGATCTCGGAGGATCTAAAGTGTTTGATTTCGATAAGGTCTCGAGCTTCGGCGGGCGCTTCTTTCGGGTAGCTTTTTCGCTGGGCAATGGCGAGCTTTAGTTGGCTATGGGGGAACGGTGCGCGAAGGAAGAGGTTGGTCTAGAATTGTAGACGATTAAGGATTGTAAATTATGTAAATTGTTGATAAATTATGGGGTTGTTAAGCGGTAATGCGAATTTACCTAAATGCGAAATATATTGCAATTTCTTCAAATGCTCTGATCTTCACTTGGAACAGAGTTGGGCAAAAGTTTATCTAAATAAAAATCTCAAATAACGAACAAACGATAAATAATTTTTATTCGTTATTCGAGGCTCGAATAATTGAAGTTATCTTTATTCGAAGAGCACCGAATAAATAATTTTATTGGATGAGAATTTATTCGACGAATGAAGATAATTTTTTTACTCGATGAAAATTTATTCGACTAATAACGATAGTTTTTTATTCGAAGGTTTTATTCGAATAAATGCGTCGAATAAATTTTTCATCCGTAGCAGTTATCTTTTCGAAGCCTTCGAATAAAGCCACGAATAACTTTCGTCAGCGTCGAGCGTGTTTATTCGAGCCACCGGTCCTTTGTGTTCGGCGCTCGCCGCTCGGCCGGGCTCGACCCTCGGCGGCTCGAATAAACACGCTCGACGCTGACGAAAGTTATTCGTGGCTTTATTCGAAGGCTTCGAAAAGATAAATGCTAAGGATGAAAAATTTATTCGACGCATCTATTCGAATAAAACCTTCGAATAAAAAACTATCGTTATTTGTTGAATAAATTTTCATCGAGTAAAAAATTATCTTCATTCGTCGAATAAATTCCCATCGAATAAAAAAATTATCTTTATTCGTCGAATAAATTCTCATCCAATAAAATTATTTATTCGTTGCTCTTCGAATAAAGATAACTTCGATTATTCGAGCCTCGAATAACGAATAAAGATAAAGTATCATTTATTCGATCGTTATTTAAATAATTTTTTATCTAGATAATGCCCAACTCTGACTTGGAACCGGTGCATTTTATTTTATCCTAGTGGTGTGCTCTTACTCAAACGTTAGCCTGAATTGTAAATTAATTTCCCGTTGTATGATTGTAGAATTTGAAAGGATTTTCCAATAAACGCTTACAAGATTCCGGGAAGCTATAAAACCTGCAGAGTGCCAGAGCGCGGTTATTCACGCGAGCTTTTCCGCAGGAGCGCCGAGACACGATCGAATTTCAAATAATATTCGACGGCGTTCTACTTAAGGACGCCTCGAAATAATGGAAGGAAGACATTAAGGGGCTGGCATTCTCACGATGCCTGGCGTTCCACTTTCGTGCAAGGTGCGGCACGGTGAATTGTGTTTCCTCGGTGATTCAGGAGGCGCGAATTTCCGCGAAGGGCCAAGGACAAGAGTTGGCATGCGACCCCTTTGTCCAGCCGGCAGGGCGACGCGTCACGCAATTAGAATAGAAATCACTGTCAACGTGTCCTGCCGATCGAAATCGGACTCGCGGCGCGAGATATCCATTCACCCTGGTACAATAATCGCTGCTGTTACACACCTTCCATTCAGTACTTGTGGAAATTGCTCTGCGGGAAAACGAAAATCCACGCTGTGCTTCTGGAAATCCTTTCTGTGAATGGGAGCGTTTTGTTTTCATACAATTTCAGCGTGTATGTAGTTTTATTTGTGATTATTGTTTTTATTATTACTTAGACTTAGTAGTTTAAAGAATTTCGCACGGTTTACTTTTGAAATGAAAATTGGATACTTGAAGGGACCAATGCTGATTTTTGTAGGGATGCTTATATTTGGAGAACTTGTAGGAAATACTGCAAGTGTCAAAAATCAAATTCTATGCTATAGTATTTCCATTGGCACGTGGAATATTTTTCAAATTTTTTTTTTTAATGTTAAACTGTAGGTGTTCTCTACAAGCACTCCTCAGTTGATGTTGGTAATTTTGATTTGGAGACAGTTGGTTGGGAATTTTCGATTACGTTTAGGAAAATTTTGTGGAGTCTGAGGATCCTTTGTAATTGATCTTTTAATTAAGATACTAACCTTTTGCAATCCCATTTACCTACTCGCTTGGTAATCGAGCAGAGACGTTTTACTCAACTCCATTTATTTATTACATACAGAGTTTCGGAATAGAGGAATATGAAGGGCGAGAGGAAAAAATAGGATACTGTGTATCGATCTCAAATTTAACGGGTAAAACCACTCTAGAGGCAGAAAAAAGACCTAAATTTGACAATTTATTTTCGGAGTATGACAAACGAAATAGAATTTCTTTTCAGAGGGTTTATTTAACACATATTGAAGTACGGAAAACAATTTTTTTATTGTCATTTTCATACAAAATGGCGGCGACAGAGCCCGTCGTCGAAACCACTTCTTTCAAACTGGGAGGACGGATTTCTCGGAGACTATTGCATGGATCGATTTGAAATTTTTACAGTAGCTTCGCAACAATATTCTCTTTGGAAGTACGTAGCCGTTTTTTGATTGAATGTAAACTTTTTTTTACAAACAATTTAATGCTCATGTTTAGGGCAAAAAATCGATTCATTTCTTAAAAAGTGCACCACTTCCACAAAAATTGATTAAAAAAAAACCCCTGCGTACTTCCAAAGCCAATTGTATATAGATTATAATTTTTTTTTATTTTTTGTTCCCGAACTCATACATGCCGAGAAATTCGTCCTCCCGTGGCGGTGTTTTCAAAAAAGCTGTTTTCGACGACGGGCTCTGTCGCCACCATTTTGCATGAAAATGGCAATAAAAAAATTGTTTTTCGTACTTCAATATGTGTTAAATAAACCCTCTGAAAAGAAATTTTATTCCGTTTGTCATACTCAAAAAATAAATTATCAAATTTAGGTCTTTTTTTCTGCCTCTAGAGTGGTTTTACCCCTTAATAATTTCTTGCAATTACGCTATTGAACACTTGTAAAAGATTTACTGATATTACTCTGTAGCTTTAATTTAAATTTTGCTATGTCTCAACACCCCCGACTGTTGGAAAAAATGAACAGTAGGATATTCTGCTTGGGGAATGGACATTCGAAACGCTCGATGCTATCCGCTGCCAGAACGATTCGTGTTTTTTGCCGCGGCTCGGTGCCATAAGAAGAGCAGGGAAAGTAACGTGGATAGAACTGCGTGTCCCTTCGAGTTTCGTTCTATTTTCACCGAAAGGAGATCGATACGCGACGAATGTCCGCACACGGCGGCTACACTATGCTCGGATGACCGCATAACCGCATAGTAATGCACACTATCGCACGCTATTGCCCGAGCTACGCAAAAATAGTGGCGCATAGTAGCGTTCTATCGATCACGTAGCGGCGTACGCTTTTCTTGGTCCTCTTCCCCTATTATCGAACTCATGTTTCCCACTTCGACGTTTCTTCTTCGTTTAAAAAATCACGCGAATTTGCCTGCTTGGACCTTTCACCGAGAACATTGATTCTGATCCTTTTTTAATCCTTGGACGATGGATTTTACTCAAAAATTCCATTCATGCACACCTCGGCACAAGCTTTCACTACAGATTCCGATCTTGTCCCGATTTAAAATGAAAATTCTCATCTTCAAGAAATGATATTAGATTTCTGCATATGAAATATTTTTTGCTTTTTAACTATTTCATTTTTTTTTTAATTTCTGTGGCATTTCCCAAGTCAGCGTTAGCAATTATTATTGTATCCCCACTATAAACCAAGGTGGAAGTGAAAGGAACTTTTATGCCATTCGCGATTGAATAATAATAATACTCTTTACTTCCACGGTTAATAATGTTTTTTTAAATAAACTGTGTACAATTTTTCAACTAAATGCACCCACAGTAAAAATATATTAATCAAGGTTTATATCAATGCGAATTAGAAGTGCATAATTGAATTAGAATTATATCTAAATATGTTGCATACAGGGTGGATGGATACTTTTGTAAGAAACCGTACGTGAAATCATAACAGTTATCTTTGAACCTTCAATTCTGTCGCAATAAGTATCTCCCATTGCCTTCGAATCACAATTTCGCCGAATGGGATCGACGGAAGAGGTTCATCTTCGCTTCGCCCACTTTGCGAAGTGAAATAGCCGTTGCAAAGTCAAAAGCAGCCCGACGCTTCCGTGGGTGGTGCGCGCCCATGGAGATTTATCGAAACTCGCGAGCCACATGTTCTCGATTTTCAACGCCATTTCACTGGATCCCCGGGATCATCCTCTCCGTTACACGGTCGATGTATCACTCGGCGAAACGGATTCAGGACTAAATGAAATTCCTCGCCCGGGGCACGGAGCGGTAAAACTAAACGGGTAGTCGGGCTAACGGGGGTAGGTTTGGTTTGCAGGCTTCCCTGCGAGCGGTAAGAAATTGCTCCTAAAATATTCGAGGCTGTCAAGGGGTGAAATCCTGTTCACCGCTCTGGGCGGGCCCGTGTAATTTTCTTTGCAAAAGAGCTTTGAATTATCTGACCGTTCTGTTCTCAGGAGCATGCGAATATTGTGGCAAGCTTGGGAACCCTAAATTTTCTGTTTATGGTACAGACTTGCAACCTGTGAACGTTTATCATATTACAGATCCTATTAATCCTTCGAGTACCGAGGTTGAAACATTTGACTTGCGCGGTGTGCGGGTAGCCTCCCGCCTCGCTTATTCCCAGTACTCGCTGAACGCCTATGGGCGTTCCCCGCGCAGACCGAACGCATATATGAATCTGAAGACGAGGGTCTTCTAATCTGCTAATCGAAGCGGTCAATTCTTTTTTCATCCCCGGAAGACTTAGAAATACCGGCAGACGGAACGAATTCTCGTGGCAATCGGGTGGCTCGACTCCAGGCGCCAGTTTTCGTGTAATTATGCAGACTTCGACTCGGGCGAACCCGTTAAACGCATGGGAGACAGGTGCCCTTTAGGGCGTCGTGTCGCCGCCTGGAGAGGAGCCGCTCGAAAATTCGCGGGGTCACGAAGTTGCGTACGCTAATTAAGAATCTGGGTTAATTACGGCGGCGCGCGACTCGAAACCAGCCGACTCCAACTTCTGCCGTGGTCTTCTGCTAGATAGACCGTAAAACACATCTTGCCGAAATTAAAGCTGGCTGATGAAACTTTCTAAATGCGTTTCTCTTCTCTGTTTTTTTTTTTTTTTTTTTTTTTTGCGAGACGAAATGGCCGGGGATCGACTGTGAAACTTTTTATTCCACCCTTTGATGTATGGCTGGTTAGAGGAATCAGGTGTTTGATTCAAAATGGAAGCGTTATTTGTGGTTCACCCAGGGTAGTAAATTCAAGGTTGTGAGATAATATAGGTATTGAAAGGGTGGAAGCTTGCAAATGAAGTGATAGCTAGCAGTGGGGAATTGCTATTTTTGAGAAAGGGAGGGCTGTTCAGAGGTCAGGGTGCCTCTTGATGCCAGAAAAGTCTGAAAATTAATTTCTCTAATTCGGGTGATAGAAGTAGCTAAGAAGAAAATGATAGGCTGAAACTTCTATTGGTCGAAGCTTTAGGTAATAAAACTCAAGGTTTCTCATCTTAGAATTAGTTAGTAAGGTTTCTGTTATTTTACTTGAAATTTGAGGGATTGGGGGTCTAATACTGATTAGATTCTTCCGATCCCTCAAATTCCAAGTAAAATAAGAGAAATCTTATTAATATAGTTCTATAGTGCATATATATGGGAGGGAGCTAGGATGGATCTAATATAGATTCCCCAAATTCTAACAAGGGAAAATGCCCACCCCAGAAATTCAAAAAATATGAAACTTTCGGGATATGTAAAGGATATATAGTTATGTGTTACGCAAATCTTTTTACTACTCAAATTGTCTCTAGGGGGTGAAATTGACTCTTGAAAATCCGGTTGTTTCCCGATTTCGTGTTATAACTCGCGAACTGCAAGTTACCAAATAATAGTCCTAATTAAAATGAGTAACTTTTGCCTGAAAACTTTTTTTCTATCTCCTACAGTTCGCGAGTTACACCGGAAAATCGAAAAAATTTCAGGGATCAATATTTTCATCCCCTAGAGTGAATTTGGGTAGCAAAAAAATTACGTAATACTTTTTTGAATTTGTGAGTTGGGGATCTTCCCTTGCAAGATGAGAAATTTCGAGTTACGACGAGGCATTTCGCATAACACAGGATCCCCATCATCCACCTAACCCCTTATCCAACTTCGCGGAAAATTTAATTAGAAAATCAGCAGTTTTCTAGTAATCCCCATTCAAGTGACGCAATCACGTATTCCCTTACCGGCAGCACGATGGTAGCATTTTCATAGGACACTTAACAATTTCGTTCGGGCGTGGCTAATGAAAAATCTCGCTTAACGACGAGCAAAAGTGGAATAGTTAGCCCATCAGTGGCCAACGAGTTCACAGTTCACGGTTATTCGGCCTGGTCGGTCCTACCGGGGCTTAAGCCCCGTCCTCAATCTCGCGATATTAAAGGATTTCCATTGGGCGGCATGGGATGACCCGTTCGGCTCGGGGTGCTCATAGAAAACGAACACGAGACAGAAAATGGGAGCCGGAATCGGCGTTATTATATGCAGCCCTACCTTCCTCGGTCCAATTCGATATCTCGTTCGCAGTGGGAGCAATTATCTGTTCGATTTATTCCTCGCGAGTCGTTTATTTGTTTTATCGTCCGTCTCTCCTGTACCAGATGGAAATTTTTCTGCGCTCCGCGGCTGAATAAAATCGCGAAATAACAAACGAGACACCGACAAGCATCGCTGACGTATTCGCGTGATTTGTGGGATGCAAGTTGATAATGCTTTGATAAAAGACTTCGAAACAGGATTGCTTGTTAATGGGATTAAGTTATCGTTAAAGGATCCACCTATTTGCAAGCGATCTCGTGGAAAAGAAAATTATTGACAGTAGCAATATATTCTTCCACTGTCAATACGATTATTTTTCCGTTTTAAATTTCAGCTCGAATTTAGTATTCGCGCGTGGTCTTGAATGTGAATAATTGCTTAGGCATTTGTGGACTCTGATAATTAAACTGATAATTAAAAAATCTTAATAGAAATGTTCGAGTATGAATAATGAAATTTATCGCCTCTCCACGAAGTGTTATTCGAATCATTAACAAGTAGTGGATTTAAAAAAATGCAACAAGAGCCAATCATGTATCGAATTCATTAAGAAAGCATTTAATTTATCAGGCCGTGTAAATATGCTGCCATTAAAATTGACTTTGATTCAACTTTGGGTGAAAGGTCGACGCTTCAGATTATTTTCAATCATTAATACACGGTATCGTTGTTTCTTTAAAAGACTATTTTAAGACTGTGTCGAGTCGTGCACGTTCTATCAAAGGCCCTGATTTTCTGCAATGATTCAGTCGACGTAGAAAGAAAGCGTTGGCGTACGTCATCAGAATGTTAATAATCGCGTGGATGAGTCACTAAAAAAATTGCGTTGACACACCTGGCGGCGATACGCGCGTCGAAATTGACACCAGTAAAAGTTGTCAACTGTTGCTATATATTTGCAAGAGGATCGAGAATTTTTCTCTTTCGTCAGGCTTCCTTTGCTTAATCTATTTTCAGCGGATATTTATAAATTATAAATTATAAATTATTTATATTATTAAATTCCAATTATAAATTAGAGAACGTATCTCTAAAGTATAGTCTGTTTCCAAAATATATGCTAAGACTTATTTTATTTCCATCTAAACAATAACTATTTAATACACAGTATAGAGTGTATCATTTTTTTTTCAAATCCACGTGAAAAATCAAATTTCGAAAGTGTCTCAAAAAGCGAAAGACTGGCGTATAATGCACTTTAAACGAACTGAAAACGATTAATTTAGTCTTAAAACACCGTTTAATAGCAGCTACTTGATCTCTTACGAGACGAAAAAGGAAATTTTCCAAAAATCACACGAAACGCAAGGGGCATAGCAGACTAGTTTATATTAGTGGAAAGAAGACCGCCGAAGAGACTTATCGCGATCACAGCCACGACCGCAGAAACTTCCATCGCCGCCACTTTATCGAACGGCGAGGACACTTATCGGTAAGTTTTATCAGAAATGAAACAGTGGACGCGCGTCGTTAGAAGCATTTATGCGTGTCAACACACGATTACACTGCATAAAGTCCATATCGTTAAAGCAAACACGTTTCTTAAACGCAGAGATTAGAGATTATAACACTGAACACGGTGCTCGAAATTTCAATGGGACACATAATTCGGTATTACGTCACGAGGTTTGATTAAAGCGACCTGTTTAGGTCTGAAATTCGCGCAGTGTACCCCCGTCAAACGTAATTTCCGAAACAGGTGAGGCGTAATTAACGGATTAACGCTATAACGATCGCCTGGATCCGCGTGAAACTTAAAGTGGCTCCACAGGCTTGCTCGCGTAAAAGGCTAACTAATCGCAAAAGCTACTGTTGTTTTTCCTCCTATTATCTGTGCCATCTGCACTTTTTCCATACAACTGTCGCCTGGTTTTTATCGCTCTAATACGAGAGGCAAATCTGCACGCGTAATCTAGACGAGCACGTTAGTTCCACGTAGACAAACTTGTTTGCCACTATGTGTGTACTGTATATTGATTTTTCTAAAATTTTGTTCCTAAGGGAAACTTTGTTTTTCCACATTAACACTTTGAGTGGCGTTTCGCGCCGATATGTTCTGGAAAGCATCGAAAGTATTGCCCGAGAGCCCCCGAATGTTTGCTTCGAAAACACGCGAAGCTCGGAGTTTGTTTCGCAATTTTGTTTTCTGCATTTGTACAATTTTTATTTTTATATTCTCGAATAGATCTTTGTGAAAGTGTAGTCAACGGATAGGCGAGCTTCTCCCGATGAAAATGAGTATAAACTCGACCACATTTGGGCTATTTTTATTTATACAGGGTGCGTAATGAGTCAACCGATTTTAGAAGAGACTCGAATTTTGGATAATTGAACATAGCCCGAATAGGGTCGTGTTTGTACTCATTTTCATCGGAAAATTCTCGCCTATCCATCGGCAGGACTGCCATGAAGATGTAATAAACAATACAGAAGTTTAAGCTCGGAAAGTTATAACCTAGTCGAAAAGACATTTTTCAAAAGCCTGAACCACTCAAAGTGCTAATTCAATGAGCGTTACTCAGAAATTGCAGCTCTCGTCGATTCTTTATAGACTTGTTTACCACGACGCGATATATTTATGTCGCCGAGAAATTATACGGGGCGAAATAGCGTTGCATGAAAACTCTATTACCATGAGAATGTGCAGTAACACTTTTCGGCCCGGCTCTGCCGAGATAAGGAAGTTAATCTAATAAATTTTGATCAGGAGGTATTTCACGGAACAGCATCTCTGGGGTGAATTTCCTTTCCCGGGTTTCCTTCTCCTAAGAATTTACTCGATTGAATTTCCTCGGTTAAAATACTGTACAACCCCCGTGAGAATGTTAATTTACAAAACAGTAAAAGTGCTGCAGCCATTCTCTTCTAATTTCAAATCCATCATTAACACGAATCGTGTATAAAAAAATTTAGAATTTCGACCGTAGAGAATTTTTAAAAACTGAAGAGTAAATGTTATCGGCGCACAGATTTGGTCTATTTTTAAGAGATTAAATAAAAGCTGTTGTGCAAATTTGCGTGTACAAGATTAACGAATCGTGTATATTCATAGCTTGTTAATTCTGACTGTCTAATCTCACTAATATTGTATTGAATAATGTAAACAAAATTTCAGTCTAAATTAAGTAGAACAAAGTTATAACAGAAAGATAAACTAATATCATTGAACCATACAATTTATAAAGTACTACTAAATATTCCTATAATCCAGTAATTCGAATTTTTTAAAAATTCCAATTTATCTCTCTGTCATCCTACCTAAAGACCAAAAAAAAAAAATTCACTTGAAAACCCCACAAAAACACCGAATAAAAATCAAATCCAATTACACTGCAGTGCAACAGTGTCCCTCGCAATTCAACGAATCACAAATCCACCTGACAATCATCGCTCCGTCCCAAAAGCGTATTCCACGAGAGTCCGCTCCAGTGAAACGAAGAAAAACGCGCAGCTTCGCCCTGTCCGTTCCGTTGAACGTGGTCCAGCGTTCGCCCCGTCTGCTCCTCTATTCAGAAGTGGCTGCAGAGTTCATCCGAGAACAATGCCAGAGGCGTATTTTAAACGGGGTTCACTGCACCACCCCGAAAAGAAAAGGCGGCTCGCGAGAGGAGCAAGATGTTTCCTTTGGAGAGACGCCCCCTCTGTGCATCCCTGTGTTGCAGACACGGAAGCGGCAGGGTGGACGCGCGGAGGCTGTTTGCGTTTGCCATCCGTCACAGTCTCGCCCCGCAGTGAATGCACCCCTCGCATGGATGCATCGAATTCCGATCGAATCCGCGGAGAAACGGGTCGAGAGACATTCGAGGGGTATTTACATACATATTTACCCCGGCTTACAGACACTGACGTGCTCGAGAGGGGGAAAAATGGGGAAGAAGAAGAAGAAGAAGAAGCCTGGAGATTGATTTTAGGTATTTGCTTTCTTGTGTTGTCGTTGGGGGTTTGAAAAGATTGAATTTTGTGGCTGTTGGGTTCCTGAAGTCGTGGGTACCATGATTGGCTGATGGGTGCATTCTGGATTTAATTTGAGGGTAATTAATTGGTTTTTTGGTAAATGATTCTGGGTTCTGGATTTTTGATTCGATGCTGCCTGGAGGTTTTAGATGCGATGTTTGAGTTCTAATCGGTGGATGTTAGGTTCGATTTTTCAGTATTTGGGAGATTGTAGATTGGATTACTAATTTATAGGTGGATATAAGGTAAATGTCCCAGTCCTTAAACATGGCCCAATAATTAAAAATTGAGAAGAAATTTTATTAATAATAATAGTTTTACTAATTTGCAACGTTTAAACTGTTGGAAATATAATTGCAAAATGTATTAGCTTTATATAGATGCAATTATAAGCTTACATAACTGAATAGTTATATCATACAAAAATATTATTGTACAGTAAAGCTTCAACAGTTTCAATCTCGCTTCTTACCTAATGGGCTCAAGCAAGCGAGAGAATATTTTTGTTAAGGTTGTAATTAATTATTATTTTATAATTTTTGAAATTATACAGTTGTTTTGGATTTATTATACATTGAAGAATTTAAAATTAATTGGATCGTTTAATAATTTTTTGTTTTTAATATTGAAATTGTTGCGTTTATCCACTAGTACACGGTAACATGACACGTACCAATCATTAAACGTGTGTTCAATGGTTGTTTAACCGCGGTGTTACAGACACCAGTGTTCAGTAGTTATAAAATTATAAATATTTATTGTACCAAAGTAAGTATTTTTTGTATCCTATATATTTACGTTAATAATAACTAGACAAAAATATAATACTGTTTAAGAATTATTAGGATAATTAATCTTATACTCGTTATAATATTAACATAACCTAAACTTTTATAATATACTTTTAATCATTTTTTAACCTTTTCAGACATAAAGTCATGCCGAAGGTAAAAAAGATAAAGAAGAAGAATTACAGTCAGAAAGATATGTTTTTATTACCCTAAAATATTATCATATTGATTTCTTTTCATTAACTGATAGAAATAGTTAAATTAAATACATATTCAATTATTGGGTCACTGTTAATTAATGACTGGGACACGCTATGAATTTTATTTAATTACTGGGCCATATGAACAGTTTCATGTTTTAATTAATTTAAAACTTTTGCTTTAACAAATGTAGATTCTTGTTACGTTATGTGAAAGTAGAAATTTTACGCTTTCGAATAATTATATTTAGTTATAATTTTATACTATTTAAATATAAAAAAAATTGCAATCATCTCAACTGCTTCCTTAACTGTTTCGCCATTGGGACATTTACCTTATAAGTCTATAGAAGTTCGATTTCTACTTATTAACAAGTGGACTGCAGATTCGATTTCTATATAACAAGTGGGTTTTAAATACAATATCTCCGATGCAATAGCTAATCTCTAGGTTCGACTTCTACGTAACAAGTGGAAATCTGATTTATACACTCTACATCATTAAAGGGACACTGTTCTCAATTAATTAAAATATTCCTGTAAGAAACATCCAACAACAGCTGATTCTCAATTTCGAACACGTAAGGTTGCCCCAAAATTATTATAAAACAATCCAAAGCCAGCAAATTCCTCATACCACAAGAAATCATAAACTTAGTTACCACTTTGCAATCTCAGACTTCGTTTTCAAGGTAGAAGCAGCTAAAGTTGAGGAATCCGATTTCCAGTGGCCGTCATTAGAATACCAGTAGCAGTTGCACTCACACGCGAGTGACCCGAATAATTCTCTCGATTTGTTCGGTCACTGGTATCCCGATTTTCACCCGTGTATCAAGGAACATTAAAATGGAAAAGAGTTTCGTGTCACTGCCACATCACTCGACAACAGCGCGTCGCGAGGAATTCCTTCGAGAGATCCTCTCGCAATCACGGCCCGAATAATACTGATTGCTCGAAGCTAACCTCGACAAGGGTATCGAGGATTGTCCCCAAATTCGGAATACACAAAAACTGCGAGGCAGGTAGGCAGGAAAGGCGGGGAGTCGGTCGGTGGTAGAAGTGTAAACACAGTGACTCGATCGCCTGCGTACGTGACTTACAAGGAGAGTATTTTAGGTGTCCGCCTCCGATCATTTTGATTTTTGGATATGTTATAGAGGACCGAAAAATAAGAAATACGTGTTTTTTTATTTTCCCCCGTTTTCATATTTGGGGGGTGAAAACTGCGTTCAAAGTTAGGGGTGAAAAATCATTTTTGTGGACTTTTTGAAAATCTGGTGAGTCAGTCATATTTCGCATTCAAAGACACAAAATTCGTCCATTGACACTATTCCCCTATCTCTAATAGTTCTCGAGATATTCCACAAAAATGAGTTTTTAACCCTAACTTTGAACGCAGTTTTCACCCCCCCCCCCCCAAATATGAAAACGGGGAAAAATAAAAAAACACATATTTCTTATTTTTCGGTCCTCTATAACATATCCAAAAATCAAAATGATCGGAGGCGGACACCTAAAATACTCTCCTTGTTAGAACAGAGTAAGGACAAGAACGTGTTATTGGGCTCGATCTCCTAGTAAACGAGCCCATTTTTCACTTTCGCGACCCTTTCTTTCCCGTTTCTTCCTGTAGGTAGTCTGGACAAAGTCTATTATGCATTTCACTAATGACGGCGATTGAAAGAATCAACATCCAAGGCGAAATTCAGGCCCAATCCTGTCATGCTCTCCCACATTTTTCAGTTAACTTGCTTTGCATTTTCTATTTATTCTGCATTTCGAGGGGATAATCAGAATTTCCTCTGGCCACTTTTAAGTAGTACACGTCGAAAGTCAGACTCGCGACTTTAAATCCCTTGTATCTTGAAAATGGAACCTTAGATGGTGAAATGATAAAGGACTCTTTATTTCCTTTTAGCACGAAGAATTTAGGTTTCCCAGCTTGGCCCACGATTTTTGAACGCCCTGTACATAGATTCTCTCCCTTAATAGGGAGATCCTAGGTCCGATTTCTATCTCACGCGTGGACTCCAGATTCAATTTCTACATATGGAACAAATAGGTTGGAGAATTAGGTTCTATGTCTACCTCTAATAGACGGATTCTGGATTCCATTTCTATCTAATGGAAAGATTCTACGTTGAATTTCTCATAGATAAACCCTACATTCCAAACCCTATGTAGTTTTGGTGTCTACCTAATAAATTTAATTACTCTGAAATATTCTGCTAAAAGGCAGTCCGTTTAAAACGTAATTTCATTCTATGGCTCAGGATTATACGGAAAGGAAAATGCACCTCTTCTCTGCACTTTATTAGCACGACGCTAGGCGATATCTAATATGGTCGTTTCACCCAAGGGACGCGAGTGACCGTTCTTAGGATTCACCTATATTCCTGGAGACGTTCCAATTCAATTAGCTCCTAATTCACAAAGGATAGCGGAAGTACCACGAAGGCTGGACACGGTGGTATTGGCCTGTTGGCCGTCATCCACCGTCGCCATCTTCTCGGAAGCTCTTGACGCCGAATGCACCCCCGTCCTCAATGCTCTTCCACGGCTACTCTGAACAGCCAGTCGCTTCGAAATGTCAGCGTAGAAATCGAGGGCGATGTCTAGTCACTGCTTACGTGTCGTTTTAGTGAAATAGATAGCTAATTCCAAAGCTGAATGCTGTGGTATTGCAATATTCTTCAGTATTAATGAATACAAATCGCGGATAGATGCAGATTCAGCGTACCTGTTACTCATTCAATTTTTTATTTATTGGAAAGGTTTGATATCGTAGGGCGAGTATAGAAAATTAGAGTGATTAGCATGTGCAATTGACACTGAAAAAAATTAAAACAGTACACAGTAGCTATTATTATTAACCCTTCGTTGACACTCTGGGTGTGACTACCTTCTATATGCAAAATAAATACCTTTTTTCCAAAGCCGACTTCCAACTATTTATTTCCTCAAAATATTGTATTGGAACAACAACTCTGTAAATTCCTATTCTTATGTGTGAACATGTCTGAAGATGGAAAATTATGTGATCGTCAAAAATATGATTTCAAGAGGGCACCAGGAAACTCTGGCATCGACTTAGGTTAATGATTTCGCGTGAAACGAACCCTTTCGTCTAAAGTTGGTAGGATTTCGGAGGGTAAGTGTCACTTGACCCATTTTAAGGTGCATTAGTGTTGAACACGCGGGGTCCACTTTGTTCTGCCTAACTGGGGAATGTACTTTTGGCGTTCAAGCTATTTTGCATATCCGCTGGCCAAAGCAAATTCGACGTCCTATGCTTTTGAAATTAAATTATTCGATCTTCGCCAAGTCCTTTGATATCTACTAGATTCGATTCTAGTTCTTTTCAATATCGTGTAACCAAGCTTTCTAATCTTATCTAGGGAAAATATAATATCTAATCATTTTAAAATTCAATACGAGTTCAAGCAACGAGTCGAGTTTTATTTATTTACAAGCAGATATGATTAGTCACCAGCAATACAATAACACACTACTGAGCCACTCAAATCTAGTAATAACTGGAGAAGAACTCTGCAAGTCCCACAGTACTGCCATCATTAGTTAAAATGTCCTATCTAGTATCTTTTCATTTTTCAAGATATGTAGAAATATTCGAAAGTGAATATTTGAAGCTCCACGTGTCTTTTATCTTTTAAGTAAAATTAGAAAGTCCTAAATGCTTCGTAGAGATCTAGAAACAGCCTAATCTAATCTACTGACATTTTTTAAATTGAATGAAAATAAACAAAGACCGCACAAAGAGAGTAATAAAACTTCAGGTTTCTCGGTTGTTTCGAAAAGTCTAGATAGGACATTTTAACTAAGGAGGGCAGAGTATTTCTCTGTTAAACCAAAAACTGCCCCAACATTATTAAGGGGAGGCCAGGATGACGGTTCGAAAAAGTCGATTACTTTTCGATGCATTAATGTATTAACGTAAAATTAAACCCACAAAGCCAACAACACAATACCAAGCAAATGTACTCCAACAGGAACCAAATTCCTCTATCTCCAAAACACCCAAAACGTGCACCACCGAGCTACAAATTAAACAGTAATTACCAGTAATTAATTCTTGTCCAACGTGCCTAGGAACCGACAGATATTAAACTCTCTCCGATCCCCGTCCCAAGCGACTCGTCTCCGTCACAGTCTCCACCCATTGAAAATGCACCCTCGATCATGATCACCTTAATGATCCACCGTTCTCGGATGCATCCAGCCTCGACGGGTGATCTTTCACACGACGTCGAATTCAATTTAGCGTAAGACGATGGTAGGAGGCGTCGCTCACTAAAAGCCTCGCAGCCCCGCTCCAGTATAGAGCCCGACGCATAGATCATAGATCCACGCGCATGGATCCTCGGGAGGCTGCAAGCCCATAAATCCATTGCGAGCGCCGTTGCAACCCTCGCTGATGCAGCCTTAACTGCACCTCACCTCTGACCTTTCACAGCGCCCGCCCAGCGCGATTTTATTGAATTCCAGCCACCCCCGGGGCGGTGGGGGCTGTGAACGATTTTCGACCGGATTGTTTCCGATTTAATTCCCGACGTTTCCCTGGACGGGCGCAAACAGGCGACGCCTTTGCATTTTTCTGAGTCAATAACAGGGCTGCCCAGTGCAGGCGCGGGAAGGGGAACAAGAGGGGGTGTGGTTGGCCGTGGGGCTTAGGGGGAGATTGTTGTAGGTGGTTGGGTGAAAGTGCACAATTCATTCCCGTGTAATTTAATTTCAAACGTTCACTGACTATAAAGTGCAGCTTCGCCAAGGTAACTCTGCGAGATTCCATCATGCTGTTCTCGGCGTTTATTCATCTATATAGATGCATAAAATCCAAACAGAACTCACTCACTTACTCACTCGCCGCGATTTCTCTGAGACCACTGATCCTATGACCATCAAATTTAGTACACAGGTAGGTTCCTCCTAGCCCCTAGGTGTTCGCTAAAAAGTCTTTATAAAAACACTCCCCTCTTCGCCGAAAAAATATATAATTATAACCTGAGCAACGCCGGGATCTTTAAGCTACTTCTACCTTCGCAAATCCGAGAAACAGCTTCGAAACAAACCATCGGCGGCGGTGGAGCCTAGATAATTCCCAGGGAAATCAGTAGGGAAATTCGGAGCGGGAGCAGCGAACGCAGGCGAGATTACTTTCCGCGTGACAAATCGCATTCGGTTTCTGGGGAAACGAGGGTGCGATCCGCTTGCACAGGGGTCGTGGATTTTTGGCGGCGCGCGGCGGTTCGATGGCTGTGGCTAGGCGTATCGCTGATCCTGCAACGCGTTTGAATCCTCGCCAAGCGTCCGCGGGATTTGCGGAGTTAACGACTGTTGTGCCCGAGACGTGTGAAAGCGACACGGGAGTCGCGCGATGGCGAATTCGCTGATCGTCGCGAAAACGGAGGATCCCTGCTGTCGCGGGAAATTAGACGCTTGTATAATCTGGAATGGCGACGTAGTTGACGCGAAAAATCGCGCCGTTTGCTGGCTTTGTCCGGGAATGAAAATAAGGAAGAAGGCTTTCTGCAGTTGAATTGTATAGTGATAGATGGAGAAGAAATCGAAGTAGAGGAATCTTCAGAATTGGTAGGATATGGATATTAATAGAATATTTATATATTTATAAATTAATATATTGTAAGTCCGGGAGAGTTCGACCACTTTTTGGAAAATAAATTGTATCATCGTTGTTTTTCACATTTTTGTCGTTTTATGCACATTAAAGCAAAGCCCAAGCAATTTAGGGTATATATAAATTATAGTGTGCGATAATTTCAAATATTTATTTTCATTTTCAATCAAAAACATTGGCACTGCAACTGGTCGGTCTGACCCGCATGTCGGGGTTAGACCGTCCACCCACTACGAGTAATCAAGGTAGTGATCGACCACCTTATTAAAAAAAATTAAAAACGAATACACACGTATTGTTGGTGTTACACTGTAGTTATATGCATATTATATCCCCAATATCGGAAGAGTGTAAATAAACTTACCTGTTTTTCAAATATCGCCACCACTGTAAGTTGGTCTAAAAACTTTCAGCCTCGCATAAAGTCTTAACTGTATCTTATAACTAAAATATGGATTTGTGACAATGGTCGATGCGAGACAAACAACAAGCGCCTTCATTTCTTTTGTGTCAATGACACACAGTGCCCTATCTTGCGTCAGTCTTAAAATATCAATACTGGCCGGACTCTCCCGGTGGTCGAACTCTCCCTAACTTACCCTAGTAATAGTAAAATTTATTATATTTGTATTTCATGAAAATATTCCTTTTATCAGACATATTACTTGCTTAGAATATTATATTAAAATTTAAGTGAAAATGAAATAACGATTGGCAATCAATTTAAATTGGAAGGATTAGATTAAAGCTGGAGGATCCATTTTATCGTCAGAAATTAGAAACTTGCAAGAGAATTCCGTATATTCAATCCGACAGCAAATCACTTCCCCGTTTTATCTGCGAAATCTTTAAGTAGCCATCACTCTGGACAACCATCCGCCAAGCAAACAGGCGATCAGGGTTTCCAGGCGTACTGAAAAAACGGCGGTGTGCTGGCCTATATGACGTCATACGGTGTATGAGAAGGGGAATACTTATATTTGATTGGTGACGCCGTGACGTCATGTCAACGCCGAGCCAATCCAAGCTAAGTGACGTCATATCGACGTGCGTTACGAAAAGTAGCACGTTTCAATTTTCTTACGAAAAGTAGCACGTTTTGGTTTGCCACGAAAAGAAGCACGTTCCATCGTTTCTGACGAATATTAGCACGTTTGGTCTTCTGCCGCGGACTAACACATTTCACTGCCTCGCCACGAAGAATAGCACATTTCGTACTGTTGCGACGAAAACTAGCACGTTATAGGGGAGACCGGGGCTAGTTGACTAATTTTTTACATTCCTAATTTTTATAAATAGACCATTAGTATTTTGTTGACTTACTGCATACCAAAAGTTTCCAAATTTCATTAGGTATACAGGCATAATTTTGAAAATTGTTTTCATTGAGTCTAGGTTGTAGTTTTTATTGTATTTAGAGTAGTGAGACGAATAAGTCAACAGACCCCGGCTACGGGGTTAGTTGACAAATATGATGGGGTCAGTTGACTTGGACATTTACTTTTCAGTTTTAACCCTTTGCATGCGAAAGGTGTATATATACGCTGTCACAGTACATCAATATAATGTGAAAAACGTATATATACGCTGCCAATTCCATCAATATAGTATACGAAACGCGTACATATGTATACTACGACCAATAAATTTTTTTATTTTTTTTTTCACTCCTCCACAGTGTTATTTCTTTTTATTAATTATCATGGTCTAAGATACTGTAATTATTTTGTACTGGTTTGTTATGGTCTATTTGGAAGGCCTGAGAGTTTGAAGGGAGGATAGGGTGTAAAACTGGTAGGGTTGAGTTTGGAAGGATTTGTGGTGGGGGAAGTGGACTTGAGCAGCTAAACTCTTTGCCTCGACTGCATCTTGAGGATAAAAAATGCAATTATTAGTAGTATTCCTATGCTTAGTCAAGTAACCCCGTCCGACATTGTTACCATGTTAAGGGTCGTACGTACAAAACCTCCACGCACCGGATAAAATAAAATTCCGTAAACTATAGTCAAGGTATCACGTTTCCACAAAATATTCATGAAATAACATCAAGCAGTACTTAGTGGGCAAAAATTCATAAATAGTCAAAACGAAAATATTTACTTCCAGTCGACCTTTTTAGATTTTTTATTCTCACTGACAGACCACGACGCAAGTTTTTGTCACGGCGACACATTAAATGGCAAGCTGGTCATTCATATGCTCCAATATTGCGAATCGCAGCATAATTTATTCCATAATACAAGAATTAAAGGAAATTAGTCAACTAACCTCGTTAGTCAACTAGCCCCGGTCTCCCCTACTGTTTCGCCACGAATAATAGCACGTTTGGGAATTTATGGCGAAAACTAACATATTATCCGCTTTGGCCACGAAGAATAGCTCGTTTTGGATTATACTGCAGACTGCAGAAACTATCGCGTTTCAGCGGGTGGGCAGTTTAAAAGAATTCAACTGTTGAAAATATTGTTTAATAAATAATAATTCCATCTAATCTCCAAAAGACAACACATATGAAAATTCTAATCTACATAATTTAAGTAAGGGAGGGTGCGGGAATTGCGAACGCGGGGTAAACGCGAACATGCTACTTTTCGTGGCAAACCGCTCAAACGTGCTAATTTTCGCAGCGAAAGACGAAACATGCTATTTTTCGTGGCAAACCGCTGAAACGTGCTAGTTTTCGTAGCGACAACCGAAACGTGATAGTTTTCGTGGCAAACCGCTCAAACGTGCTAATTTTCGCAGCGAAACACGAAACATGCTATTTTTCGTGGCAAACCGCTCGAATGTGCTAGTTTTCGCAGCGAAAACCGAAACGTGATAGTTTTCGTGAGAACGAAGGCAAACGTGCTACTTTTCGTAAGGAAATTGAAACGTGCTACTTTTCGTAACGCACGTCGATATATGCCAGTACGTGTACTGGATCGCCTGGTAACCCTGCAGGCGACTAAAGCGACAGATGCAGAACAGTTTGAAAAACCGGCAGAAACAATGGCTCGTTTGCATCGGTACAGTGTTGCAGTGGTCTGGCAAAGCAAATAGCACGCGACAAGGTATTGTAGTTGTCAAAGATCTTCCGGCTCTCGCCTCTTCTTCCACCCCCTGCTCGCCCCCTAATTCTCTGTTCAAAGGGGCCGTTTGAAAGCATCCAGAGGCACAAGGTGTTCCTTTTCCACGGATGAAAGTCGCGGCCAAGCTCTGTGTGTCAAGTGTCTGATCTCTTCTTCATCGTCAAGGGGCTCCTGGCCCTGCGCCAATCCCTTGCTACGGACTAATATGTACTTGCTTCTATTACTCGATACCTACTCGAGGATCGAACCGTAGTTTCTTCCACTTCCAATCGCATCGCGTCGAGCCAATTTCGTTCCGTCTCGTTCTTCGCGCGATGTATTGATGTACCGATTACTTGAGATCCAACCGAAATATAAATACACGTATCGGCCAAATCAAAACGGTAAGAGGTATCTTGGTAGTTTAGAATTACGCCGACAGCGTTAAAAGCGAACTCCCGAGTATCTATCGTTTCTTTTCAAACTACACATTCGGGGATAGAGCTGTAAATATTCGAATAGTCGAACTATTTCAATAATTCGAATTATTTCGAATACGAATAATTTATTCGAATAATCCGAATATTTGAATAGTACGGAGTATTCGAATACCTACTGAAATAATTTTATAAGTATTCGAATCTCGGATTGTACCGAATACGAATCTAAACGTTTGAAAAACAAATAAATTGTGAAAGCCAATATGAAAAGAATTTCACGATAAAGTGTGAAAAATTAGTTCGTCTTCAGATTTCTATTCGGTGCAATCTAAAATTTCGTCACTCCGAATATTCGAATGCTCCTAATTCTTCGGAGAATATTAGTATTATTCGAATAATATTAGAACTATTCGAGTAATATCGGAATTATTCGAACAATATCTTGTATTGGCATTCGATTCGATTTAGACGCAGCTGAAATTTATTTCAAGGCTTCGTAATCGGTAAATCGAATTGCTTTCGATGCCACAGATGCCCCATTCAAGGTGTTTTTCTTTTATTATTCCCGGAGGGTCGCCGCGAAAAATCAGAAGCCAGAGAAATCGATGGAAAGTTTAGGAGTAATGAAATTTCTTCCCGGCACAGTGTCGCGCAATTATAATGCCGCGTTTAAATTATACCGTGGCCCTTTGAGAACGAGCCCCAACTCTGTATTCCGCCCACATCCCTCCATTGCGAAGTTTAATGAATTCGCCCCACGGGTCGCGGCTCCTTCGAGGAGAGAAGTTTTTCTGTTCCGTTCGCGATACACAAGGCAAGCTTTAAATGACTGCATTTTCCGCGCTGAATTTCCCTTCACACTTATTAAAAGAGGTAACGAGCAACACAGCTTGTCTCGCCACAGACCTTTCGTGATTTCGCGGCCTCTTTATCGACATTCTTTTCGTCTGTTCCTTGTTCCGTGGAAGAAGTAGATTCGTTCTACAGGCAGTTTTGGCAAGGCTTGTCTAAGTGGAATCAGCGAAACTTCTAGGCTGCTACTAGAAGTTTATTTGGTGTAGAGAAATTGTTTATATTTAGGGTGTTTGGTATTTGTTAACTGTGGCAGGGATAATGGAAGGATCCCAATAACAGTAAGGCCTTGTTCACATTAGTAAAGTTCTATTGCAAGGCAAGTAATGTTGAAAGAATCTCTACTTCGCTTGAGACTTGAAAGAAACTTGAAAGTAAATAACAGGTTACACATTGGTAAAGTAGTTTGAGGTTACTTGAATTCAAGCGACTTAATGTCAAGTATCTTGACTACTGTGAACGAGGCTTATCCAGGTACAGTGGAACAATCTTCTTCCACATTTTAATTCATCAATTAACTAATGAAAAATCTGTGGCTACATTCGAATGGACAGCGACTGCAAAGTGTAGGTACAAGCGTACTAATATTCTAGAGAAACTTGGAAAAAGCATACTTTCTAAAGGACGTATCTTACGTTCGAAGTCTCTCGACAATATCAATTGTAAGGCTCCAACAATAAGTCATAAAGGGACCGAATACCTTTTCCAGTCATCGATGCAGACACAATGACGTAACGATTTTTTTTTTAAATGGAAGACATGAATATTGAATTGATCATGGAACAATAGCTTGACGCTGTGGCCACCATATTTAACGCCTCTCAATTTTTCATCGAAGTACAAGGATGAAGTGGACGCGACCCACACTGGTCTTTCAAACCGTCGCCCTCTGATTAGTCACGGCAATCGTCCTCGCGAAACTATATTAGCCATAACCATACCTACTCGGAGAACTACTGATAGTAGCCAGCTAAAACTTCGAAACTCTCTGCTCCTAATCTCAAGCCGATTATCAGACAGACGAGTTAATTAATTTCCCTCGAGAAACCAACTTCAGGACTCCTGATCAATCTACCACACCTGTGTACTAAAAATCTCAAGATTCATAAAATTACCAATAACAACACCTTTTCCCTAGAATCTCACAAAACGAAGGCTACATCTTGCAAACCACATTCCTCTCAATTCCACGAGTTCCAAGATCAACGATATTATTAACCCTTTATCTACCGCTGTCACATATTCGTGATTTGACGATTTTGATAAATAATCTCGATTTAACCCTTTCAGTACGGCGTCCATTTCCACGAAAGTGCTTTTGACTAATTTTTTTTTTTTTTTTCAAACTATCGGAGATGCCGACTAAAGTCGGCGCTAGGAACGACGCCGATATATCCGGCACTGGTACACACAGGTCATCAGATGGATGCCGGATATATCCGGCGCTGGTAGCGAAAGGGTTAAATAAAAAGGCCCCAGGAGGAGCCCATTTTTTTGGGAAAATAAAGTTTACTAAAAGCGAGCTAAGTGTAGTAATACAAAAAAAAATATTGTGTTTGGATAGAATCATTTTTTTTTTTTTTAAATGGGGCCTTGGGGCCCAGGCGGCAAGTGCTCATCGGGCGCCCGTTAAATCCGCCACAGCCCGAGACCTTAAAAACTCTATATTATCCCCATTCTATTCACAAAATACAGTGGTAGGTAAAAGTGATCAGAAATGGACCGGGAATTTGTGAGATTTAAAGGGGATGGCCAGCAAGCATAAGCTCCCCCCAGTAGATGCAGCAGACAAAGTGTTAAGTGGCTCGAATAAAATCTCTTCGCGACTCAGCTGTCACGTGCACAGGCGATCGAAACGGTGTAGGAGGCCGGTGCTTTTGCATGTATTGACGGTGTCCCCTATGGACGTGAAATCCGTCGTCAACGTCACTCGCAACGCTGAGACACACTCGACGGCTTCCCGTGCATCTGTGCGTGCTTACGCGAACGGTATCGATTAAAACGAGCTCTCGATACGCGGGTATTATCGTGGCCAGCCTACCTGTTACGCTTTTTGTTCCGGTCGAGCGCTGCTCCCCGTGCTCCCTTGCGCCGCGCCCCCGCTTCAATGGAATAATTAAAAATGGCCGTCGCTGCGAATTAAGCCCTTCGGGGCTGCTGGCCGAGTGGAAGGCCGACAACGGTGGTACCGGTCATCCAGTCGCCGTTCAAAACACTCGTTCGCGGCTCCAGTATTGGGACCTGCGATGAGAAGTATGAACCATAGAGTTAATTGCGCAAGGGTGGCAGCCCCGCGTGGGCGTATAACCGGGGCACGTAATGGTGGGCGTACGAATGGTGGTTATTGCGAGGGACAATGGAACGACGAACGTGGGCAGTTGATGGGTGCTGCTTTGGGGTATTTGGGAAATTGCGGTTTGGAGTGGTTGCGGCGAGGGGTTTGGTTCTGATAATTTTGGATGTCGAAAGTTTAATAGGGATTGTAGTGGGTTCTGGTAGATGCAGTGGATTTAGATTTGCCGTTGCTTTTGGACCCCCTCGATGGGAGGTTTTGAAAAGGCAGCGATGCGTGTGGAAGTCTCTTGAGTTGAATTATTTGGTGTGTCTGCTTTTAGACTACTAGGGTTGTAGATTCTGGGAGTACTAGATTGTTGAATTTATGGGTTCTGGGAATATGATATTTTCGTGTTCATATTTTCATTCTACGGGTTTTAGATCCTGAGTATATGGATTCCCAGACTTTGGGATTCTCTGATTTTGAGATTCCAAGAATATTAGATTCGCAGAGTTTCAGACCCGAAGAATATTAGATTCTCACATTTTTAGATCCCAGACTTCGGGATTCCCAGAATATAAGATTCGCGGACTTTTAGATCCCAAGAATATTAGATTCTCAGATTTTTAGTTCCCAAGAATATTTGATTCTCGGATTTTTAGATTCCAAGAATATTTGAATCTCAGATTTTTAGATCTCAAGAATATTAGAATCTCAGATTTTTAGATTCCAAGAATATTAGAATCTTAAATTTTTAGATCCCAAGAATATTAGAATCTCAGATTTTTAGATCCCAAGAATATTAGATTTTCAGACTTGCAGATCTCGAGAATATTAGATTCTCAGATTTTTAGTTCCCAAGAATCTTCGATTCTCAAATTTTTAGATCCCAGACTTTGAGATTCCCAGAATATTTGATTCTCGGATTTTTAGATCCCAAAAATATTAGAGGCTCGGGTTTCTAGATCCCAAGAATGTACCCCAAGTCTATAAAGATTCCACAGAAAAAGCAATCATCAAAAATAGAAAAAAAAAACACCCTAATTATTTTCTATCGCCCCACTAACAGACTAACCCAAATAAACAACCGATAAAAGAATCTACACATGTATAGTACAATTGCTACAAAAAAAGGGCCACGTTCTCTGTCAACAAAAATTAAACTCCTCGATCCATCCAAGAAACTATTCCTTATTTCCGTCACAAAGAGCGGATTTACGAAGAAGAACAGACGCCGCAGAAGCGGGGAAAGAGATCAGCCTGCGATCCTTGACGATTTAATTACCGTCCCCGTAATTGTTCGTTCAATTAGCGTGCCGCTGGCATTCACGCTCATACACATATAACGAAGAATCCAACGGCACAAGACGCGTCTCTCTTTCCTCGCCATTTTCCCACGTTCAATGACTCTTTCCCCGAGACACATTTGCCTGCATGTGTCTACGATTTCGATCGAAGGCTTGGACAGGCTGTAGCCTTAAGTGGGTCTCGATGATTCATCCTGACCTACCTAACGAAAGACTAGACCTTGAACCGAACTGCAGCTAGTCGTGGGCGGTAGTTGCTTGGATATTAGGGTCATAGTTAATAAAGAAAACAAATTCTGCAAAATGATGTAGGTGAAACTATAGAGTAGATAAATGTTACTTTCGAATTATACGATATACATATTAAATTGAGGGAGACCAATTTGTGAACATCAGTTCTGCTGTAGCGTTAACCCATTAACAGCTGTTTTTACATGAACGCAACATTAAATTTTAATTTTCTTTAATTAAGGCAAATGCAATGAAAACTCTAGAATTTTTATTTTAATGCTTCCCCGGTAAATGGATTAAAAAGTAAACTTGCTCCACTCTTTTAGTTATTATTCTACTTAATGTCTACTGGTTAAATAAAGAATTATAAGAAAGTGTCCTCGTTTCCAGTCGAGTTTACCCACTAATTATCAATTTTTTTATAGAAATAATTAAGACAGTCATTGCCGGGAAATTTTGTTGAACACTATAATTACAGTCGCCTTCGGTTCTCCAGAGGACACGATGAGAAATATCAATTAAATTAAAACCCGATGAAAAGTGTATTGCAAAAATTTCACGTTGCGTTACGGATGAAAATTCTGAACGGGGGTGTCAATTAAAACACCACAAATCAGTTCATATCGAATTTCCGATCTCCAGCGGTCTAAATTCTGCCAAGCAGAAAATAAATACGTGCTCGTAAAGAAGCAGTTGAATTCACCCTGCATGGCGCTTCAAAGAAACAAACTGTAACTGAATTTTAGAAAATAATCATACGAATCAGAAGAAAGGTGTTGCAGAAGCAGTAATTACAGAAACGCGACGAACACGTTTCGCCCGAGTATCGTTCCATCATAGCAGCTGCCGCGGGCAACGCCGTAACTCGCATAACATGTAAATGACGTAAACGATGCACAACGCTCGGCTGCATTGTTTTACGAACGACTGCTGCACGGCGAATATAATTGCGCTGTTTGTTCGGCAAGAAGGCGAGCGTGTGTGCACACCTTGCCCGCGTTAATTGCTAGCGCTTTATACGCCGTGCATCGGCAACGCGAGCGCTCTCAGTCGCGCGTGAAGATCACGGATGAGAAAGAGGAAGCGCTACTTTTTTGCCCCCCTGTTTTTCGGTCGACGTGAGTTGTAATATTGCCCTCGATAAATCACAACGAGCGCGCGAGTAACACTTCACAGCTTGTAGAACGCGATAATGCGTTCCTTCGGGGAGGAGGCTATTAAATTTTCAGACACTAGCAGCCTGGAAAAACGAAAACGGTGATTTTAGATTTTAATAGTCTTATGTAAATATTGATTGTGCATTGATAGAAAAAGAGTTGTGATCGTTTTGATATTTCTGTTTGAATTTTTATTTTGATTTAACACTCTGAATGGCCACTCGAAATGGTATTGTTTCTCCACCTGTGGCGGGTGTAAGTTTGTTTGCCGTGAGAAGATTGCTCGAGCTTGTTGGAAAGTGATAAATGTCTCTCGAAAAATCAATGAGCCAAGTGTTCTGAGAATTACCAATTAAAAGTCCTGCTGAATCACAAATTTCCTTAATCTATCCATCTTCTGTCTATCTATCTATCTATATAAAATCGTTGTGTGACTCGCAAGGGGGTGAAAAGGGGTACATAAAATGTATTTTCTCGAACTTCTTAACCGGTTAACTGGCACGGTCCTTTTCACTATTCGGGCCCAAACTGGTACCATCGAATAATTAAGTGAATCACACAAAATTTGGTATACAGGGGTTTTTTGAGTCACTGAACCGATTTCGGGGGTAATTTTTTTCATCTGACACCCTCAACCCCTAAAAAAATAGAATTTAGGGGTGAGTTTGTCAATTCTTTACTAAACCATTTTTTATTTAAAAATTTTTTATTTGTGAAGTTTTCTTGTCTATAATTCGATTGCAGCAGTTACTTTTTTCAATGCCACCCCCAACCCCTGAAAAATAAGGGTTTAGGGGTTTAATTTTTTAGTTTTTTTAATTTCTACGAAAAAGTTTCGAATGATTTTATACCTAAATTCTTCATCCATAAATTCCACCGCAAGTGCTTTTTTTTATCCGCGATCCCAAAATCCCCTATATACAATTTTTCTATATCCCGATAGTATTTCAATATTTGGCGGCCATTTTGGTTTGCCATTTTGAGTCTGCCATATTGAATTTTACAATTCCAATGCCAAATTCAGATTCAGCGACCCCAAAAACCCCTATATACAATTTTTCTATATCCCGGTAGTATTTTAATATTTGGCGGCCATTTTGGTTCGCCATTTTGAGTCTGCTATATTGAAATTTAAAATTCCAATGCTAAATTCAGATTCAGCGACCCCAAAAACCCCTATATACAATTTTTCTATATCCCGATAGTATTTTAATATTTGTCAGCCAATTTGGTTCGGCCATTTTGAGTCTGCCATATTGAATTTTACAATTCCGATGCGAAATTCAGATTCAGCGACCCCAAAAACCATTACATACCAAGTTTCATTCAAATCGATTGAAAAACAAAAAAGTTATTCCATTTGATCATATATGATACATTGCCAGAATTGGCCAGATTTTTGTTTCATCATATATGATACATTGCCAATTAACCGGTTAATATCTTTTAGGCCCGATTAGATATCAACTTGCTTTTTACTTGCAAAGGTTATCCACAAAAATGCCTAAATACCAAATATACAAATATAAATGTTCGTCAAACAAAGATTACTTTACAACAATTATATAAGAAATTAGTTAAAAGAACAGATACAACAGTAATTCCTTTAATTATTATTGTGCTAAAAAATTGTATTTATCACTTCTTTTGTATTACATCGATTACAAAAGCGTGTCAATAAACTCTCCAAAATCCAAAGAACACTTTAAACTGCCCTATGAAAACAGTGGTCGCAAATATCACCCTAAAAAAATGCTGTGAATTTCTTAAAAGGAGTATCAAAACAAGACAACCAAAAAGACACCTAAAAATTCTTATATTTCTGCCCTCCACAACTGATACCTAAAATAACACCAGCCTGGTTTCCACGAGAAGAATTAATCTCAGAGCCTCTTCCCGGAGCTTCAGCTAGAACCGTCGAATAATCGGCCACCGAAGCTCGTCAACCGAAAAAGTGAATAGGTGGCGATCGTTTTAAGCGCCTCCTGACCGATTTTTCGAGTTCCCAAAACCAACCGGCGCTGGAGCGGCTGGTGCAGCCGTTTCCCCGGCTGGCAGCTCGCGAGAGTAAATCCGGAACAAGTGTCTGCCTCGCGGCGCGGTTGAAGTATCAAAAATAAATTACAACCGTCGGCGAGACGATATCTCGCGTGCGCTGCGAGGAGGAATTGGTCCGATACGCCGCGATAAAACGAGAAGTGGACGGGTAGCTCTCGTGCGGGTGGTTTTTAATGTTTCAAGCGCTTATGAATAAGGGATGAACGCGGGGATACGTGTCGTGGCCGACGATGGTCGATGGTAGTTTTTCAGGGACGCTTCCATAGCGGAAGTCGAACCACGGCCTCGCTGCAAGGCGCAACAAAAGCTCAAGTTTACCTCCCCAACAAGTTTCCCTATTTACGACCCCGAGGAAAAGCTTTCCTCACTGCGTTACAACAACGCGAGACGAAACTTCTTGGCGTCTCGGTTCTTCCTCTGTCTGCGTGACTCTCCAGCTTTTATCGCGGGCATCGATTACGCTGATCGCATATCTGAGCGGTGTGCTTTTGTGTTTTTAAAACGTCACGATCGGCACTTTGGTATCTGTCGAATGCTTATGATTTGTGAGGAAGGTTATATAATGGTGGGAAATGTGTCGAGTTCGTGGGAAGGATTGATGTAACAGCAATGGAGCTACGAATCGATAATTGGTACCGTTAAGGAACTAGTTCTTGATCAGGCACTAATTTTTGATCAGTTCATGAAATAAATCGTTCTTTTGAGATTATGTCAATAAATAATTGTTTGAAATAATTACTAACATAAAAATGGATAATTCAAAAATATATGTGTTGTCTGTGAAAGCAGTTAGTATTGTTAGTTTTAGATGATTAAAAACTAGTTCCTAGTCACCTTATTATTCCATACCTTATAAGTATTTAAATTATATATTTATTTTCAACTTTTTAACATTTTTCCTTGAAGTTTAAACATTAATTCAACTTTTAGTATAAAAAAAGTCTATGGTTTAATGTTTTATTAGGTTAAAAATAAATATTAAAGCGGGAAACCTGCTAAACTGATCAGAAACTAGTTCCTTAACGGTATGGATTACTTATTTCTTGCGAAGTTTCAATATGTACGCGTACGACAACTGTTTATTAATTTTGGTGAAATTCTATGGCTCGTGGACTGTTTTGTGGTGGATATTGACTGGTTCCTGAAAGCAACTTTTTCTGGCGATAGGTTTAACATTATTATTATTATTAAATGTATTTATTGAAGATAGAAATGTATACAATTATCTAATTGTAAGAAGTTTGCAGTGGAAATGAACGTCGAACGAACAGTGGTGCATGAAATATGCTTTCGAAATATGTTCGGTACCAGCAAATTATTTAAAAACATCTACCATTTATTTAAAATTAAATTTTTTTTAAATTCAATCATGGCGATCTGTATTTACATTTAGTATCTAGTGTATACTGGCAGTAATATGCACAATATATGTACACTGTAGTTACTAAAAATTCTGCATTTATTTTACAAAAATTTCAATCGTATTTTTCGCCACTCATGTATTTTTTTAAAATTTCATTCATTTCATATAAAAATTAAACGATAGCCTTACAGTTGTGAGAAATACTGAGAAGTTTGAAAATTTCGAGTCCTCCATATTTGGCCCAGAAGGCTATAAAAGTTTCACGCCGCGTGTCTTCTGATGCAATAAATAGCTGCACCAGTGTAAATATGATTTAAGCAGAATTTATGCACCAATCCCAATGCGCAACTGGACGCAGAACCCATCGCACGAAATTGTCGAGAGTTCCGGTGCTGGGGGGTTAGGCCGTCGGCATATTATTCAAGCGAAATCCCCCGATTTATTGGCTCGAGCGGATCCACGACCTACGCAGCCGCTGCTGCGCCAGCGACAACTACCTTAATTAAGTTTACCTTCGTTAAAGCCTCGATTCACTGTTCGCCTTGTACATCCGCCGCCTGCAGCGATGTTCACCCTCCGTTTTCCCCGATTTGCATCCCACTTCATAGAAAGCCGGTCTGGGATAATTCGTTTTGCGACGTCGATTGTGCGACTCCTCGCGAGTCAGGCAACGACTGACCTTCCTAATTATGAACGTTGATTAGCGCGAATTTTTAGAAACTTAGAATTTTTTATGGCTTAGAAGAGGCTTGAAAAATTAGAATATTCTGGTGATATAAATTATATAAATTGTTTAGCGCAAGCTATTGAGTAACCACTGCAAGTGGGATTTTGGTAGTTCGATAGATAAATGTATAAGTGCCTTTTCTAATTGTCTCCTCGAAAGGATATGCGTGTTTAGGTAGACTTTTGATAAATAGCGTAGTTATTTTAGAGAATGTATGAAATTTAATTCATTCATATTAGCGAGTTGGGGAAACTTTCATTCTTATTCGTATTTGAGGAAGTTAGCTCACTCTACTACAGACCCCACGGGAGATAATCTGATTCTTAGAAATCGTATTCCATTTGAAAAGGAAGTCACTAATAGAATTCCTCGAAAATACTAGGCAGCTCCGCGCCATGCTACCTGAATCTTGAACCAAATGTTTACCGACGATCTGATCGCAGATTACTGAAGTAGGCTTCTGATAAGAGATAAGGGGCCCACCGAAGTAAACCCGGCAGTTATCTCCAGATCTGTTTTTAAATTTACAAATTCGCCCTGCCGCTATTAAGGAGGAACACCACTGTGACGGCCGGAAAAATGAGCCCATTTTTAAGATTTTTTTAAGGAATAACTTACAGTTTTATTATAAAATTGTTATTACCTATCTTTAGAACAATGTCTTAAGAGACTATAAAAAAAAAAGTAATAGAAAAACATGCATAGATTTCCATATACAGTTAATCTCCTACACCCCTCACAAGAAAAACATAGGTCGCTTATCGAAACGATATCTCTGGAACGGAAACTCTGAAATCAAATTTTTTTTTTAATATAATCGGTACGAGTGTAGTTTCCGTTGTGCGTACCGATTTTTTGATCGAAAACATATTTTTTGAAATACGCTCGAAAAACTATTAATTTTTTTGCCGATTTTCGAAACTTTTTCTTCCCAAGCGCACCATTTTTACAAAAATAATTTTTTTTAAAAATCGGTACGCACAACGGAAACTACACTCATACCGATTATATTAAAAAAAAAAAAATTGATTTCAGAGTTGCCGTTCCAGAGATATCGTTTCGATAAGCGACCTATGTTTTTCTTGTGAGGGGTGTAGGAGATTAACTGTATATGGAAATCTATGCATGTTTTTCTATTACTTTTTTTTTATAGTCTCTTAAGACATTGTTCTAAAGATAGGTAATAACAATTTTATAATAAAACTGTAAGTTATTCCTTAAAAAAATCTTAAAAATGGGCTCAATTTTCCGGCCGTCACAGTGGTGTTCCCCCTTAAGAGTCTGCCAAGCACGACGATTCGAGGGAATTCTCCCCTGACAAAGCTACTTTCTGTTATCAATTCCGTTCCCTTGCAGTCACGCTTAGTAATTGGGGCGACGAATCACCCAATTTCCGAATCGCAGTTGTCAGACGTCGCCGTCGAATGCAAGCAATTATGCTGGCCTGTTATAACCCAGTTACACCGTCTGACCACCTGTACACCTTTACTACTGGCGGTCTGACCACCGCAGAGCCTTGCGTGTCGAAGGCCGCCGGTGTGCTCGCCTTATTACAGGGTGTGTTTCCATGTACAACGGGGTGTTAATAAAAAATGGGGCCCCTTTTCGTAAGGTCACGAAGCCACGGAACGCCAAGCATCACCTTGAACGGCTCCCTTGTCGCTCGTTTCACTTAAACCTCAGTCAGATTCCTGATACGTCCTGTGACGTGTTTTTCGGTGTTTAGGCGACGTCAGAAACGATGGTTGTAAAAGGGAATTTCTACTTGTATAATTGTCTGTCGAGGTTAATATCTTTTACACTACCCACGTTTGGCAGTTTCGTATGCACCAACCCAATAAATCCACGTTTTTCGATATCTCTGGTTACTTCTTTGAAAATTCATATCTCCTTAAGTATCGGAATTTGACAACATGTTTATACAAAAAGGAATTTCTTCCTTTTACCTCTCTAATTACCTCCTTTAATAAGACCAGGGAATACCCAAACACCTTGTATAATCTCGCTGCTTTGTTATGACTAATTTGTTAGAGGGACCGTAGAGAGAACATATAATTTGCATTTTGGTTTCTTCAAACAGCTATTGAGTAGGGAACGTGACCTTTAGCGAGTGACTTTTCAGAGTGAATAGATTTAGAAGGCCTTAAAAGAGTTCAGCGGGCTCAAGTCCCCCGAGTTTCGAGAAAGAGTATTCAGGGGAGTTAAGGTACTTTATAGCAGTCCTCGGAGTGTTAAGAGACTCTAGAAAGAGATTTACGGCTTGTATTGTTCTCGCTATTATTTTCTTATCGCCTTTCTCTTCCTCCGCCCTCCGAATCCCTACTTGCAACGTGATCTAGAACCCTTTAAAAAACCATTACACGAAGCAATCTCCTGCAACGTACCCTTTCCTCCGGCCACCCTATAATATTTATAACAAACCCAACGGCGGTACTGTGGAAGCCTCCAAGCCCAAGACGTGCCCTTTTCACCCGCCACTCCGCCCTAAGATCGTCATACCGCATTAGTCATCGGATGACCTAATAATGCTAATTTTAGCACACATCCAGTAGAACGGGGGCTCGAAGGGGTTCCGTCACGCGATGGTCAGCCGGAGCCTTCTCCCCGTGGCCGAGGGGCTCGGGCTCGATTAAAACAGGGGCTATCGAGCGGCCTACGTCGCCTTTGCACACAAGTTCGTCGGGTCCGCAGCGCGCTAGAAACGCGGAAACGGATCTTTCTTTCGGGGGGCTTCGAGGCCGGCCCAATTTGCGTGTGCCAAGTGTTTCGGTAATCCTCCGTTAGCCCACCCTCCGCATCGACCGTTTTTTTTCCCCGTGGCAGCGATCGCTTCGGGGGCCAACGACCCTTATCAAAGCCATCGGCGAATTGGCCGTCGTTGGACAAGCAACGAGGACGTGGATTGTTCTCTTCGTGGGTATGTTTGGTGGGGGTGGTTTTGTTAATAGTGAATTTCTGTGGGGTTACGCGGGGTTGAAGAGGATTGCGGGATTGCCGCAGCGGAGGGTGGAGGATGAGCTGGAATTTTGGGGGGTTATGTTAGGTGGTGTGTAGGGGAGAGTTGCTGTAAGAGGGACAGCTTTTAAATGGGACAAATCATATTGTTGGAATTCTGAAAGCATTACACGTACAAGTTATTTTCCTGTTTAAGGCAACCCTAGTGTCTAGTCACTTGACGTAAACTTCGCCGAGGTCTCGCTCGCAACAGATCAGTAATCCACGGTTGACGTTTTTCTGATATAAAAGGGGAAGTTTCTTTAGTTTTCTGTGAGCGGTTTGGGAAAGAAACTTACCTATATAGGGTAAATCCGGGAGACGCGGTCGACCTAATATAAAATGGCTATTAAAACTAATATAGATATTACTTATTTTATCAGAACAAACCTAATATGTTCAGAATTTTATACTGATACAGAAAAACTGGTCGATATTTGCTTTAAGACAATATTTACTGTAAAGCGGGTTGAAAACTGAAGTCATGACATCTGACCACCTCTCCCGAGGTGCCGGGAGAAATGGTTTTCGTCGTTGGCAGAGACCACTCACATAATTATTCATGGAAAATTAACATAGGATAAAGCAAAATTATTTATGAGTGAATACAACGACGGATTCATTGATATTTAATTTGTTTACGCTAAACAAGTAAAGTACACATCAAAGAAAAAGTGAATTACCTACTGGCGATTAGCAAGGCAAATGAATACAAAAGTGAATAAATAAACTAAACAAACAAAAATAATAATAAAATTATAATAAAAAATAAAAAAATAAACCAAAATAATAAACAAAATCATAACTCGACCATCTCACCTTTCTGCAGCGAGACATGGTCTTCTCGTTAGCTTTGAGAGGAAGAATTAATATGGCCAAATACTTTGGCTGCATTGTCCCTCAATATCTCTACTATCTTATTATTCCAAACATTCAAGGAAAATAAACTTAGAAGTATATTTTAAATGCGATTCTGTACAACCGCTGTTTGACAAAAGAGGTTAAATGTAATATCAATTTACCTTTTATAGCCTATAAATCCAGAAAAACACAGAAGGAAGCGAAATAACACTATTCATTCAACTATTTGGCTTCTAGAGAGGTAATTGGTCTGCACTTTAATGCATTTTTACGTATAGACTCTGAAATATAGCGACACGACCAACTCTCCGGCCCGACCGCGTCTCCCGGATTTACACTACTAAGTGTGAAAGTTTTATTTTTAAGTTTATATTTTATTTTATTTTCTTTGTTTTCAGGTTATTTTAAAATATGCTCACTTATAGTCTTAAGCGGGACGTCCGTTCCCTTTCAAGTCGCAGTGAGATTTCGATTCCTGACTCAGATTCTTGTGATGACTGTTCCGACTCGAGCATGAGCTTACGAAACGAGCGAGATTGTTAACAAATAATTACAAAAATAATGAGTGCCGCGTTTGTAAAGGAAACTTTGCTACCAGTAAAGAAAATGGGCCAATGATTAATGCGGAATAAAGGGTGCATTCAATTTTTTTGTTCCGCGTGCCATTAATGGTATTTTAACAATTGATCTCATTTTTGTTCTGATTTTGTTTATTTTCATTAACGTGTCCCTTTCATGACGCCTAATGTCCCATTTAAGACTACCCAGTCGTGAAAGGGGCATTTTCGACTTATTTGACAATCGAAGATTTTGTTATTTTCTGTTATTATTAATGGGTTTGCAATATATTTTTATTGAAACCCTATAAACATACTTCCTACTAATGGATTTGGATGTTTTGTGAATTCTTTGTATGTTGTTGGCTAGTGTGATTTGGCAAGTTGTTAAGATCGACATATGATTAACAGTTTCTGCTTCAGGTATGAATTTTTTTATGGATGTGATTTTTACTAAATATTCTCTAATGTTTATTGACTAAATAGCAGAGATCTCTTTTATGAATGTAGTTTTTGTGTCATTTTGATATTTCGTTTGAATTTTAAAAGTGTTATAAGCAAGTCACGTAGATTCCTTGACGTTTAAGATAGCATTTGCTGTTATTCTTGAAGACAAGTGATGAAAACCCTTACAATCCCTGTAAAAAGTAGTATAAAAATTTAATTAACTAAGTACACTAAAAAATTATCCCACTTGTTGCTAATGAATTCCAAACGTAAGGTAATAAAGCGAAACAAATTACTATATAATTTTAAAACCAAGTGCCATTTAAAATAAATAGGGTGTTCCAACAGAGTGCAGCACGTGCCTCATAAGAAACTGCACTCTCTAAGATATGCAAAGAGGCTTTCAGAATTTTACTGTTGTCCCTACACTCTCCAATAAGCTGCCGTGCGACATCCCCTGCATCCACACCCTTAAAAAATTCATCCCGACCCCAGGCATTTCACAAAAACACTCGGTAGCTTTGAAATCCCCAATACCGCAGCTCTAAAATCTGGCAATCGCTACTCTACAAAAGTTACACGCAATTTAATCAACTTCATATACACGAGTCTCTGAAACGGCCCTCCACCCCGGAAGTTCCTCGTGCCTCACCACCCCCGCCATTACGCTGGCATTATTTTTCCCAAACTTTTCTATCGCCAGTCTAATCGTCGTTCCTCCGCCTACCACGATTATGCAAATGGCCCTCTTCCCCGCTGTTTGTCCCGATTCAAAGTGCCGTTTGGGGGGCTGCACGGTGCCCCGCAGTCGGCCAGCAATGCTGTCAGAGTCGAAGGGGCGCCTCTTGGCACGCGCACACGTGGCCCGATCGAAAAAGTTTTATCGCGGCCAGGAAACGAGAGGTTAGGCGAATCGCTGTCTCGCCGCCAGGTTTACAAACTTTTCGAGGGGGGGCATCGATTTCCCTGCACGCCCCCCAATTTATCCCGGCGCGAATGCACTCCTCGGGGCGAGTGTTCTCGTCGTTCGAATAGGTGTAAGGAATCTCGGGAAGTTTGTCAAGGAAAGCGAGCAAGTGAATCCCGAATCTGAAAAATGGCGAGGGAGAATCACGTCCCTGTCATAAACCAGCCGGACGTCCCCGGTCTTAGCAATTACTAGCAGACATCGTCGCAACTAAGTTATTGGGTTCCTTTCTGGAACCGCCTGGAACGGTACTCCCGTTAAGGGGGAACACCACTGTGACGGCCAGAAAAATGAGCCCATTTTTAAGATTTTTTTAAGGAATAACTTACAGTTTTATTATAAAATTGTTATTACCTATCTTTAGAACAATGTCTTAAGAGACTATAAAAAAAAAAGTAATAGAAAAACATGCATAGATTTCCATATACAGTTAATCTCCTACACCCCTCACAAGAAAAACATAGGTCGCTTATCGAAACGATATCTCTGGAACGGCAACTCTGAAATCAATTTTTTTTTTAATATAATCGGTATGAGTGTAGTTTCCGTTGTGCGTACCGATTTTTTGATCGAAAACATATTTTTTGAAATACGCTCGAAAAACTATTAATTTTTTTGCCGATTTTCGAAACTTTTTCTTCCCAAGCGCACCATTTTTACAAAAATAATTTTTTTTAAAAATCGGTACGCACAACGGAAACTACGCTCATACCGATTATATTAAAAAAAAATTTGATTTCAGAGTTGCCGTTCCAGAGATATCGTTTCGATAAGCGACCTATGTTTTTCTTGTGAGGGGTGTAGGAGATTAACTGTATATGGAAATCTATGCATGTTTTTCTATTACTTTTTTTTTTATAGTCTCTTAAGACATTGTTCTAAAGATAGGTAATAACAATTTTATAATAAAACTGTAAGTTATTCCTTAAAAAAATCTTAAAAATGGGCTCATTTTTCCGGCCGTCACAGTGGTGTTCCCCCTTAAGTTACGAAGTCGTAATGACTTGCTGTTCGGCCGTTACCGCGAGCTAAACGTTCCAGTTTTTCCCCGGGCCGGAAAAGCCGATGGAAACTGATTACTCGCGGAGAAAATGCGACGGGAAATCAATAGCGGGCCGATGCGTATAACGCGACCCAGTCGTTCCCAACGACTTCCAGTGATTTGACGATGGGACAGGGTCGCGGTGCCACGTGATATTCAGGACAGGAGGAAATCGTTTTCATTTCCACCGACCGGACCTACGTATTTCCTTCGTGGCCAGCTTCTCCGCCGATTTCCCGCGTAAATGTGCAGATAAAGCCCAGCCGACTTTCTCCTATCGGCTTCAGCTATCTAAAGGCTCTAGATCACGCAAACCTGGCGTCAATTTTGTAATTCTTGAAGCAGTTATTTGATTAATGAACGACAATTAAGGAAGCATCGTTTATGGAACAGTAGGGAATTAAATTTAGGTTACTGTTTGTAGAAACTGAATATTGGAATTGATATGAGAACTTTGAGATTGAGATAGATCTATAGAAAAATTTTGAAAATTGCTAAGTACTGGGAAGGAAATAGTTGAAGAACGTTTAGAGTGGACCATGAGTCTTTTGGGTGATGAGTAAACACGTATAGATGATGAACACAAAAATTTAGTTCTTTAAATAAGATTACGCTACGGATGAACCTATTAGAATAATGAAAAATCCTTTATTAAAAAAACGGTAGTACTTGAAACTAAAAGATAGCGATTTTTATGAAAAACTTCCGTCTACACTCTGCAATAGATATTATATAATTTAATAATATAGTTAAACTTGTAGGGTCATCTAGAGGAGAATTTAATTTTCTATATCTATGCACTTGGGGAAGTCCATTGGTCAAATGTTTTTTTAGTTATGTTGCACGCCAATTTATATGTACCTTTGACTTGACCCCGTGGTCGCTGGGAACTGCTACCATAAATCGACATATATTGACTAGTGTTTATTGTGGATTTTTTTACTTTTTTAAATATGTACTAAGTGATCCTGAAAGTTTCGTCAAGTTGGAGTAAATAAGTTATTTGAAAAAAATTTCCACAAATCAGACTTTATTTTAGTCACCTATACGAAGCTCGCTCCCTTCAAATTTGAAATGAATTTGGAGAATATAGAAATTACTGTGGGGATGATAAATAACAGTAGGACGAGTAAAGATTTAAGCAAATGATTATGAACGTGATTACGTGAATATAATGATAGTATCTATAGGTAGTCATAGTGTCAAAAAGTATTTCCCACTTATTTATCTGGAATTATCAAATTGCAAATACAGCAGAGAATTCCTCGCGTTAGATAAATCCGATTCCATTGTCCGTACGCATTGTCCAATGTGCCTACTATTAATTTCTCCATATCTCGATGTCTCGTACAGTTTCTTCCCTGAGGGAGGCGCCTGGATTCAATACCAAGAATGCTTTTCGCGGCGAAGGGGTTGTAAATCAACCCTCTCTGCGTCTACACTTGCAACTTTTTCGATGCCAATGTCCCAAGAGCCTATAAATTGATTAAACTCGTCGAGGAATATTCAGGATTATTGATATAATGTTATTGTTCCCCGTGAGAACTCCCGGGACTTTATTATCAAAGATGTATGGATTTCCTAACGTGATAGCTGAGGAACTCGAGGGAACAGTAAAAGTAGTAACTCTGTTTTAATGTATCGACGAATCGTAACTGAATACATAAAGAAGTGAAGGTAGTTGCGAGAGATCACTCTAAATCCTGTTCTGTAGTAATTTCTTGGTGGTCAAATTTTGAGATACATATTTACTCTTTGTTATTACTAATTCAAAATTTACTTTGTCAAACGTAACCGAATTGACCATTTAACGTATTTTAAAGACGACTTAGGCTTACGATTAGGCTACGTCATAATACTTTTCTAATTTTAACACAAAACTTCACGTTTCATTTTTCACTGTTACAGGAACAAACCGAAAGCGTTCGCGTTCGATCACTGTTTCTACTCCCTGGACCCGGCCGTGGAGAACTTCGCGAGCCAGGAGGTGGTGTTCGACGCCCTGGGCCGCGACATTTTGGACAATGCGTTCCAGGGCTACAACGCGTGCATCTTCGCCTACGGGCAAACCGGTGAGTTCATAAATGGCGGGAAAAACGACGACTTTGACTCATTAAACGCCTCCTTCGTCGATCAATTGCTATTATTTGGCTATTAGAGCAAAGTACCAAGAAAAATGGTAAAAAATTTACATTTGGAATACCCAATTTATCAACCGAGTTCATTCATAGTCTTAATAAACATAAAGCTGTGAGGTAAATAATTAAATGAAGTGAAGTAAATAATTCGTGGTATATCTAAAGAGGGGTTGTTTTCTTCTGCGTGAGAAAATTAATCGAAAATATAAAGTTTCCTCCCAGGAGACTTCGTTTTCGGGATAATCGAATCTGAAGATACATTTATTATTTCCACTTGTGAATAACACCTCCAATAATTACTACTGCCTGGTCACTTCTTTAATTATACAACAAAGTTCATTTCTCAATCGGTGGAAGCACCATTTTTGGTAAGCAAAAAGTGGAGAATTTTGAAAACAATCACGAAGCCTTTAGCACAATGAAAAACTACGGCGGGTAATGATAAATCATGACTAACGAGATGTAGCGTAAGGTACTTTCGTAGAGAATCATGCAGTTAGCTTGAATGTGATGGATGTAGCTTGCACACGCGAATTTATGCGTCGTCGTTAGGAGTCAGTAGACTTTCGCGATTTTTTCCGGCGACCTAATATCGCAGCCTTGATTTCACGACCTTTCGGGTTAGCCGCACCCACGCGCCTCGCAGCTGATTAAGCTCCCTTCGCGCGTAACGTTTCCGCGTACTTCCATCAGAGTCTCGTTTCAATTTGCATTGTAGCAGCGTGTCGGATTACGGATTTGTCGCTTCTGTACTGGCCATTGTGCGGTTTTTAAGTCTCCCTTTCCGATGGGATTATCGTCAGCGAGCAGGAGCGAGGCTGCCTCCGGCCCATTTCCATTACAATGTAACCGTGGTAATTTCAACGTGATTTTAACGTTTCGCCTTCTTTGGGCAGAAGAATGGAATTATTACGCATAGACTTCACTTTCGAGGTTTCTCGCGCGAAAAGAGGAATTAGGTTTCTATATTATCTGCTTGAAGCAGTGTTGCGGTATGATTAAGGGGCAGAGAAGCAGCGAAGACAGAGGGTAGAACGGCGACTTTGAAGTGTAAGGGCTGAGGGTAAGGGAAACAACGACGATCAAGTGTCGGGAAAATAATGGAGGATGCTGTGATAAGAGGAATTTATGTGACGCCGTGAACCGTGACTTAATGGCGCAAGTTAATTGAGACGGGGGGATGTGAAGTATGAAGGTCGAGGGTTAATTGTCGTTGGAAAAGTAGCAGCGCTGTTGCAGGGGTAAGGAAAAATAGTAAAATCAGTGATAAGCGGAATTTCTGTTACGTGCAGGGTATTAGTTTTAGGTTTTAATTCTGTGAAAGTGGTGATTCGCTTGGAGAGGGATGTGTCTTTAAAGAATTAAAAAGGGGGATGAGGGTGAGTTCGAAGAGGAAGAAAATTTGCACCAGAAACTCACAAAAAACAATTTTAACACTTTAAGTGGCGTGTCTTTTGGGGCAAAGTTGCCAATCTCTTCCAAATTTCCCAACTATTCATTAGACAGAATAGAAATCTTTGCAGAGTACAATTTTATCAGTGCTAAATACGAAATGAAACTGAGTTCTGTGGCTTATGGAAAATAATAGATCGAAATTGTTTATATGGGATTAAAAATTTTAAAAATAATTTGTATTTCTAGATTCTCACAAAAACCACGAACGTCTCATAATAATAACGTTCACAAATTATTTCAACACCGTGGTGTTAATAACTATGCAAATATGTATGACGAAAAAGTAAAGCCTGTTGGAAAGTGCAGTGCAAGCCTACCCGAAAAGCTTCCATAACGCAAGAATTCACACAATTTCCTTACAACCTGTAAAAATCACTAATAAGCTGACGATGTTTCGTTAGAGATTACAATCTCTTAACTTTCGACGAAGCCCGTTGCTTCACGAGTGCACAAAATTGTTCTTCGCACACTGAACTGCCTCTCGCAGCAAAAATTTTACTGTTCGCGCAACATTTTCGAAATCGATTTAGGTGCGGATTTCGAGGCAAATGCCCCACTGTACGCCGGGCACGTACGCGCGATTTTCTTCGGCACCATTTTTAAGCGAACCAGGGTAAAAGACCCAATTACTGTCAGGATAAGGATTGATTCTGACAGTATCGCATAGTTTTTGTATTTATTGATCACAGGCATAAGTTTATCTATTTATTTATTATTATTTAATATGTTTAGTTGAAGAAAAAAATTTGTATGACTCTTAAAATCTCTATTTTTATTAATAAATTTATTGATTTAAAAAAGATATGACGGGAGCTAATACTGTCACCTGTGATATGTGTTCAATCGAATTACTGACATCCCAATTATTGTCAGCTGGCCAAATACTGACATCCCAATTATTGTCAGTTTTAAATTCTAGTTCAGCAAGGAGTAAACGAGAATAAATATAGGAATTTTGTTATTTTAATAAAAGATGTCAAAGTACATTCTGTTATAAATATTAACAATAGTACTTACAAAACGTGTACGGTTACGTTGTCAAAAATTTCGAAATTGGACAAGGTTATGTCAATACGCGCGCGCACGTGAAATGGTAGGAATGACAAGTGACAGTAACAGCGTAAGGCTTTATTTGCCTGATCAATTACTGCCATGACAGTAATTAAAAAGTCTTGAAACGAAGCAGTAAATTGTTAAATTTTGATTGTTAGTATGTTCTACGATGCTTATATTATCTAAACAATTATGTGTCATTACGTTAATAGCTTAAATATTACAATTACCGCCTTTTCTTTAGTGCCTTGTTTTCTTAGTAAGGAAGTTGTGGTTTTCATTCTTTTACCTAACCAACTTAAAACTTTTTACCATCTTATCAAAATTAATGAAGAAAAAATTATGTCCTGCTTTTCCTCGCATAAATTACAATTTTAAATGTATGTCAAAATTTTTTCGTGTATGAATTCACATGGTTTAAGGCTTATTTTAAGGAAAACAGCATAAGGCGACAGTAATTGGGTAGGTGACAGTAATTGGGCCTTTTACCCCAGTTTGATCGGTTTCATTGAAACGTGTGAACATTCGCCTATCAATTTCATTGACTGAATTTTGTCGAATCAGCCGAAGTGAGCCGCGTAAATTCGCCTCGCAGCAACGCAACGATTAGAAAACCGTTGCCCTCCCAAGCCTATCCGTCTCCCCCTTGCACGCCCCCCTCGACGTTCGTTCGCCCTGATAAGAGAGGAGCGCTGTTCCACCCCCCAAGCGCAATAGCTGTCCGCTCGGATGTAGCCGGGCACCGCGTGTAACGCAATTAAGAGAGGTCAGCGCCGATAAACGTCCACGGTTGATCTTACACGAGACATTGACCCAGCCGACGACGGGCGTTGTTCGCACGCCGGACAAACGAGCCGCGCGCGCGCGCCCCCTGCCGGGGGCGGTTTCTGCGGGGCAGCAGGGAGGAAAAAACAAGAATCAGATTATGCACTTCTATTGGCTCCTCGCGACTTTCACTTAGCTGCGCGCTTGCCGTCCGCGAATCGGATTTAACCTTTCGTTTCCCGTCATCCTCTCAGGCGATTACGCTGGAAGAACAGCTCGCGCGTCTTAGGAGCTCGCAGATGCGGATGCAAAGCCTGGTAATTGGGGGAGATGGTAGCGCTGATCGAGGGTTGAGGTTCGAGGAGGTATTGTGTTTTGCGGGAGGAGTTTGAGGGAGGCTGTGGGTGGAAAAGGGTTGGATTGCAAGGGGGTGGGTGAGTTTATTGTGTAAGGGATGTAGAGATCAGTCGAAAATGTGCAGGGGGATTTTCTGCGGGAGGGTTTGTTCGCTAGGAAATCAGTTTTCAAAATTTCATGGAATATATGCGCCGGTGATTACTAAAGTCGTGCAAGTGAAAAAATAAAAAAAATTGAGTTTTCTCTTACCTTATGTTATACTAGCTGACCCGTTACCCGGTTCCATCCGGGAATTATTTATGGCGTTTCCAAAATAAAAGAGCCTAAAACAATAAATAGCCTATAATCTAATCTAGGATGTATGTAATAAATATTCAAAATTTCATTGAAATCCGTTCAGCGTGAAAGAAGGAGAAACAAACAGACAACGTTTCACTTTTATATGTTAGTAGGGATTGAAAATATGGGAAAAATTCGGAGAAATAGGGGCAAAGAATGCATTACCAAAAATGGTAAATTTGTTACTGGCAAAGTATTTGAAAATAAAAATTGCTTTTGCTCGAAAGAATTAAACTAAAATAATTATTATATGGTTAGATATTCTAAAATATTAGTCAATATCGTCAAGCTACGAGTTCATTCTTATGAAATTCTATGTTAATTTTTAAACTTGCTTCAATAAAATTCTGCAATAATTAATTTTCTATTCATTTTCAGCCCCTATTAAAAACTACCCGGCACGTCACCGATTCGATAAATATTAGTTATAAATTTTTGGCACGCGCAGATAAAAGGTTCGCCACCACTGGTCTAGGATCTGTAATTATAAGTGGTAGTTTTCATAGGGGTAGTGCACATTCCACTATCGAAGAGCAATTTTAGTAATCCCACTGACTAACAGACGACTTGCCAGCCACTATCATTCATCGCACCCCGAACCAAATGAAAAATAAAATCAACCCCGTGAATTCAACCACCCCAAAATCTAAACCTTCATAATCTCTACTCCATCTAAAGAAGAATCTCCATTTCGCCTGATTCCCTCCAATTTAATTCCCCCGAGCCAGCACGAAAAAAAAATATAAAGAAACCGTCGAGGGAGGAGAAATTAAAGAAACACCCGACAATCCTATAATAACGAATCAACCCCATCTCGACTAACCTCGCTGCGCGATAAGGAGCCATCGCGGAGTTTCCACGCGGCTAGTTCTTCGCCAGCATCGTTTACCGGAGCGTGGATTAATTTTCAAGGGTCCGGGAAGTCGTACACGATGATGGGGAGCGGAGACAACAAGGGCATAATACCTCGGCTGTGCGACAACCTATTCGACATGATAGCGAAGCAGCAGAGCTTCGAGCTCTCCTACAAGGTGGAGGTCTCGTACATGGAGATCTACAACGAGAAGGTGCACGACCTATTGGACCCGAAGCCTAACAAACAGTCGCTCAAAGTCAGGGAACACAATGTCCTGGGGCCGTACGTTGACGGGCTCAGTCGACTCGCCGTCACATCCTTCCAGGTAACTAGAAACTTGCCTTCGCCCCTTGCTTGCCATTCTCCGATCTTCAGCTCGAATTTGGTAGATCTGATGTAACATTAGTTTTGCTTTTGCTGTTCATTGTGTCGTAGGTTTTTTCTGCGGGGTAATCTGTCGCGGAAGTTGAGCCATTTGCTTGTCGTAACTCTAACAAGGGAGCATTCCGATTCGAGTTTGATGAAACTTACGTAAATTTAATTTCCATAAAAATAGTTGACACGTAGCTTTGTTATTAGTTAGGGAGTCTAAGGACTATGAGTTTCACCCCTTCGGGGGTGTTGGTTGATGGAAAATAATATGTGAAGGGTAAGGGGATATACAGGGAATGTCAGAAAACAGCTTTTTCAAGGAAATTAAGTTTTAATACTTTAGTCCACCAGAAAAGAAACAAGGTTCAATGAATTTCATTTTCTTCTTAAATATTTTCTTGCTTTACCTTGACGACAGAAGCTTATATTTAGGCAAAGACTGGGGACATTCCGTGTTTTATTCCTGCTTTTAACCAGTATATCAAATCTTTTACCCACCTTTGTGATTCGACAGTTCTGTGGTCCACCAACAAAATATTCTATAAATCGCAAAATCACGAAAAGTGGACATTCCCAGGTTTTCTCTTTACCCTTCGCGTGTCATGTTTTTGTAGGAACTACCGTCAAGGACCCAGTTCCTGATCACTTAAGATGCAAAGGGAGCAGTTTCTGATCATCCTAAAACATTTTACTATGAGCTATCAAATGTTTGCGTATAAATTTAAAAATACTTCATAATTATTTAGTCATTTTTTGGAATAAATTTGTATCGTGATAAACTTATTATTTGGTATTTATATACTAAACTGATCAGGAATTGGGTTCTGATCAGGAACTGGGTCCTTGACGGTATGTTTTACACAAGTTTCATCAAAATGGGCAATTGTCACTTTCAAGATCCATTGTAATATAAATATAACCTTAAAATTCTACGTGGAAAATTCAATGTGGAACGCGACCACAATGAATAATAGGTTTGGAAAATAACTCTTGGGGCCAAACACTTTAACGAATCATGGCCAACAGAAGGCTAGCCGTCCAACATAGGTGATTCTCTAATTATTTCGAGCGGTGTATAATTCAAACGCTGATCCTTTACCCGGCATTCGTTGGAACTATCATTTATCAATCGCCAGCGACGTACAATGTCCTTGTGTGCCCCATACAGAGACGAATATATCTATCCTCCTTTATTTATCACTTGTTTTGACTGTTAACTGGCCGTGTTCCAATGCGAGGCTGTCGTGATCAATACCTGTCGTTGCGGTGCTTCATCAATTTAATTTCTATAACGACACGACTAACCACCATAGCTATTCAACGTGAACAGTTTATACAAGGCAAACACGAGGATTTATATCCCATTTTTCGTTTCAATTTGCAAGCTCCGAGCAGCTTTCGAGACAGGTGTTGGAAGACAGCACGCTATAATCCCATATAAGCTTCCTAAAAATGATGCAAAAGGCTCATTTTTTGTAATTTGCACCTTTCATGTTTTGCGCCGTTATTGTTTGTTTGGAGATATTATTTTATACCGCGCTTCCTGATTAGTGCTGTGTAGAGACTTTAAAGGGGTTTGAGCTAAGTATGGTCCAGATTAGGAGTGCCAACAACAGTTTGCAGACTTTCCAGTTAATGTTAATACAAACGCCAAAGCAGGCATTCTATTCCGCGGTTGGAAATTACAGAAGCACGTTGCTCGACTTAGCGTTTACGTTAATTGGGGGCAAGCAGGGACTTCGTGTATTTCTATAATTGGATTCTGCCTAATTTTAGCGTGTTCGCACACCTTCTGTTTCCACTGTGCCTACATTTATTTGTTCCCATTTTCTTGGAGAGGAGCTTGGAATAATACTTTTCCAGTCGCTATCGACAAAATTGTCAATAGTATCTTATAGGTGATGCATCTGAACTGAAACAATACAGTCTCCCTTGGTATCAAAGGGATGGCATCAAAGTTACCTGTGATATCGATTAACAGATGAGAACTGGCCTTTGTTCTTCATAGAACCAGACAGCTGCTCGTTCTTATTTTACCATAGTTGTACATTCTCGTGAAATTTTAGTCAGAATTCTCCGCTGACACGTTCAGTGGCACGGTGGAAAGCCAGATTTTTGGTAGGACTGGAAAAAGTGATAAGAAAACTGGACTGCGATATTTTGTTTTCGATACTGAATGAAAGCATTTCATTCAACATTTCGGACTTACTTTTGCACGAAGAATTACATCCTATTTTATTGTCCCAGGATTTCAGTACTCCGTAACATTAACGGATTATCATAAACATCGTTGACAATATTGCTGGTCAGCGAGCAATAAATTTAAACTGTGACCAAATCAGTCTCCTTTCGCATCAATCGATTGACCCCCATTAATAAAATTCTACCGTTTCATTTAATTTCTATATACCAATTTTACCCACTGTTATTCACAGTTGGACTGGTAAACTTATTGCAGGATATTCTGAACGATTAATGATTGCGGTTGCTACGTAACAGAATTATTTAGCTATTGTTATTATAATATTTGTTCCTTTCATTTTATTTATCTTTTATCTTTTCTGTGGTATTCGTTATATCTTATTATACCTCTATATTATATATCTCCATGTTATTAAAATGATCCAAGGGCTTGTTACATCGTTAATAAATAAATAGTAATTATTATTTATGAATCAGAAAATTGTCAGCGAGTACTTAATTTGAATTATGACGAAACAGCATCCTCTGCTGTCCATTGAAAGGACGCCTATTTCAATTAACATGCACAATTAATCCAGCAACTAACAAGCTTAACAAATTAATTGAACTGTCAGTATCACGATCGATCTAAATCAGACGACTTTTACTGATCGTTCGACCGAGGCACAGAACATTAAACGGACGAAGGTAATGATACACGATCCTTTCAGAAAGTAAAATCAGGTCGTTTTACATACGGCGAAGGTAGCGGCTACCTCTTTTATGCAACAAACACGTTTCGCGCATACCAGTAACGCCTGATAAGTTTCAATTGGCTCCGTCTACTGCGAACTACTCACCTCTCATTCTTTCGAGTCTATTTTGTGATTTTTTTGGAAAATTTGTGATCCAAACACTAAGAAGCACTTTTATATCTACCTTCAAAGAAAAACTCTTGAATTTTAAATTACCTATGCTTCATCGTCATCTTAACATTCTGTATACTTTGCGAGCACTTAAAGTTCATTTTCTATCTTTGGAAAAATTAATTGGTAGTGTCTGTATTAATACTTCAGTCGCTTTTGTAAATTGTAAATTAGAGCTTTGCTATCCGGTGCAATCCTAGGGATTATTTTCCTTTAAAGGTTGAACATTTTCAGGAATTTAAAAGGACTAGAGTCAGGAGTAAGTACTGGTATGAAACAGGAAGTCGATAAAGTCTAGAGTACAATGAATTCGATTTAGATCAAGGTGTCTTAAATATCTCTTTTTTTTTTATTATCGTTATCAGTGATACTTAATTAAGGTATTAAATGGAAATGGTTGCAGAATTATGAAATCTTTGGCCTGCTTTCATTCCTAAATTGTGACGAGCCTCTGAGATCGGAGGTGTAAGTCAGTTTTACCTCTTTCTAAGAAATTAATGCCGACAGACACATTAATGCACAGAAGCAACTGAATTTTCCAACTTCTTCGATGTAGAACACTCTCGTTCTCAGAAACTCGAACGAAGATGCTGCCATCTCATTATACAGTTTCTCCAGGTAATATGCTAACTACTAGGCAACACCATTAACCCTTCTCGCTCCAACAGCCAGCACTGCAAACAAGATCGTTGATCTTTTAATAACTCCCATTAATACGGAACGCTTTTCTTAAGAACCACTGTGTCGTTCTACAAACTATTAGGCTGGGTTCCCACATTTCTAACACACCACGCAGAACAAATCTAACGCGGTGAGGCTTCGGAAAAAATCACTCAAAAGTGGGGACCCAGCTTTACGCTTCGCTGAACGCGAGGGGTGCAGCGCGACGTTAATGCTTTCGAATATGAAGCAGAGTAATCGACGATTTCGCAGGATATCGACAATCTGATGGCAGAGGGGAACAAGTCGAGGACGGTGGCGGCGACGAACATGAATTCCGAGAGCTCGCGATCGCACGCCGTGTTCTCTGTGATCCTCACGCAGACGTTGACGGACGCGAGGAGCGGCGTCAGCGGGGAGAAGGTCTCGAGGATGAGCTTAGTGGACTTAGCAGGGAGCGAAAGGGCTGTGAAAACTGGGGCAGTGGGCGATAGGCTTAAAGAAGGAAGCAATATAAACAAGTAACTTTGGCAGGCGATATCTATGCAAATGAATTGACACGTTCATCGCCTGCGCCAATAAACGTCCATTCTGCCACCTCCACGTAATGAATAGATATTTCAGGCCAAATAAAAATTCCTATGTTGTTTCTAGGTGGCAGGAACTGAAGTAATAAGTTTGGCAATTAAGTGGTGGTCATACACGAAAGCTCACTATAGGGCTCTATGCACACTGCATTAGAAGTAGAAGTTGAATTAGAGTTAAAACACTTTACTCACAAAAGTATCCATAAAAGTATTTTACTTATTTAAGTAATATTAAATTCAGAATTACGCGTTATAATTTAGATTGGTATAAGCCTTGATTAGTACATTTCTAGTTAGTACCATCCACCAAAGAAATCTTAAAATAAATTTTGCTAGAATAATGGAACAAGATAAGCCAGAACTTCGCCGAAAATTAGTTGAATCTATGCATAATAGATTAAAGCTTACAATAATTTGTATAAATAAAATATTGCATTTTTTTCAGGATCTTTGCTACTTCCACGGATAATACTTTTTTAAATAAGCTGTGTATTGTTATTAAATAGAATGCACCCAAGGCAAAAGTATATTAATCAAGGTTTATATTAATATGAATTAGAATTGCGAAGTCTTACTTTGAAGTCGACTTAATATGCAAAATATGTTACATATAGGGTGCTCAGATAGTTTTGTGAGCAACCTTATGTATTCAACAGATTTTTTAATTAAAATCGCCCTGAATCTCGCGGACATGGATCAGCAGACTGTGATCGTGTTAATTAATCACAATATCCCAATATGCTGCCAACCACTCGGGTGCTTCTCGATTCTTGAACGACTGAACGAAGCAGAAGTTCCTTTTCACCTGAGGCCATGTTCGAGTTTTACTGTTAAACTTTACTCGTGCGATTCCAGGCGGATGTTACGACTTCTTCGCGATGTTCGCTATTAGTTGGCAAAGTGCTGCTAACGGAAATTATAGTGTTCTCTGAACAAGAGCGAAAACTTGTATCGAGTGGTTGGCATGCCAGTGATCGATCGCGAGATACAAGAGGGGCTAATATTTGCAGATCCCTAACGACGTTGGGTCTAGTCATTTCAAAGCTGGCGGATCAGAATTCCGGAAGTAATAAAAATAAGGACAAGTTCGTGCCGTACAGGGACTCTGTTCTGACGTGGCTGTTAAAGGTATTGTTCGACGTCCATTGCAATGCGTGTGTACTACTCGTAATAGCCTCTTAATTCCCTCAGAAGTGAGTCATTCTTATAATATTCATTTCCTTGTATTAACCCTCTATACCACCGTGTGACGTTAAGGGAATTGTATATCATTATCTCTACTTTATATTGCAAGCTCTAATACACGAAAATTACATATTATATTATTTCTCCCCGCGTTATATCTCTTTGTACCAAAGTTTATCCCGCGCATAGTAATAAATAAATATTGCAACATAGGAATCACAAACGTTCACTTTATAATTAAGTGTGAAATTCTAAAGTCCGGTTTTAGAGGGTTAATTAACACTTTGAATGGCGCAAGATTTTCCAAAATATATTGCGCACAGGATGCAAATCCCTTGGCATGAAAATACGCAGACAGTATTGAGTATTATTCATCAGTATTAGGACATCTGCTATATTTTCAAAAATTGTGATATTTTATACAGATTGAATACTTTTTTATCTGGTATTTTAAATTATTTTATTTTTCTTATTACCTTGGTATTTTAACCCTTCGTTGACACTCTAATTTTGACACCCTGTGCCTTTTATATGCAAAATAAATACCTTTTTTCCAAAGCCGACTTACAAACAATTTTTTTTTTCCAAATATTATATCTGGATAATAGCTCTGTAGATTTTTAGCTTCTAATATTTGAATTTGTAAAAGTTACAATTTATTGAAGATTTTCTTCGTGTTTTCTCGACACATGGTAATCTAGAATTTTTTTTACAAAAACTGTGATAAAATTTTAATAAAAAACTATTAGAATACATTTTAGAGACCTTGAAATTGACCCATGATTTTTTCCATAACGATTGGATTCTTCAGATGAGAATGGCAGTCGTTCAAAAATTGTTCTGGGTGTGAGCCACCCAGGTATGTCAAAGTTGATCGAAAAGAGAGGTGTGTCAACGAAGGGTTAAATTAGACGCAGTGCAGATTAAGTATTTTTCACTGCTTTGAATTTAAAATACCAAATAAAATAAAATTTCTTAAAACTCTTCAATAAACCTGAACAGTTTTTCACAATTATTCCACGCAAAGTGAGTGTCCTAATATTTGTACTTAACCAGCGATGTGCGTAATAGAGGTCGCATAAAGAGGCTTTTAGAGTCCCACTAAATAAATAGCTATAAAATTTCGTTAATCTACAGCCGATCCCGCCGCCTGCAAATGTATTCTGTTTCGACTTTAGGATAATCTCGGTGGAAACAGTAAAACCGTGATGGTAGCCACTATATCTCCCGCGGCAGACAATTACGAGGAAACGCTTTCCACCCTTCGGTACGCGGACAGAGCGAAGAGGATCGTTAATCACGCGGTGGTCAACGAGGATCCGAATGCAAGAATTATTCGGGAATTGAGGCAGGAGGTGGAGACGCTGAAGGAGATGCTGTTGCACGCAACTGTAAGATGATCAGATTTCGCGCGGGGGAATTGAATGAGCACGCAGATTCCTTGTAGGGACCAGAGAAGGGTTAGAGTAGGGTTAGAGAAATTTACACTTTGACAAAAGTAAACAGCAGCAGCTTGCTTAAATAATTCCTTCTTTAATTCCATCTTCTGCGGGTAAAGTTGAAATAGCCGCAAAATAAATGTTGAAGGTGAAGATAAAACAAAGCTAAGTCTTGCACAGCAACTAGGGTAGTTGTAATAGAATTTAGATGAAATATTCTGAAGCATTAGATAATAATTAAATACCACAGAGATCGTCATAAATCCTTTGAGAAACCCAAGGGAACTAATTACTCCGCAACAAAGTTGCGAGCACCCCACTTTCAAAATACAGTTAAAGCTCACCAAATCCCCACCTTCCAACGGACTCGTTAAAAAACTCAGCACCCCCTTAGCCTGCCGAGCCTCCTCTAATTTCATTTTCCTCTGGAACAAAAGGGTCAAGGATCGATAGTGGGTCAACGACGCACAGACATAACGGAGAAGCTGTCAGAATCGGAGCGATTAATGAAGGAAATGTCGCAGACTTGGGAGGAGAAGCTAGTGAAGACGGAGAGGCTGCAGCACGAGAGGCAGCAAGCCCTGGAGAAGATGGGCATCAGCGTGCAAGCATCCGGCATCCAAGTGGAGAAGAACAAGTATTATCTTGTTAACCTTAACGACGATCCAAGCTTGAACGAGCTGCTCGTTTACTATCTAAAAGTACGCGAATCCTCGCCACCTTCTGCCAACCCGACAGTCGCTCTAAACAAAAGCATTTAAACAATTCTGCTTGCGGGGATCAGGAAAGGACGCTGGTGGGAGGGCGCTCGGCCAAAACGGACCAGGATATCCAGCTGCACGGGCTGGGCATCCTACCCGAACACTGTGTCATCACGATAGAGGAGTCCGGCCTCTACATGACGCCATTGAACGGTGCTAGGTGTTTCGTGAACGGGACCCAGGTGGTGGAGAAAACGCCGCTGCTGCACGGCGACAGGATCGTCTGGGGAAATCATCATTTCTTCCGCGTCAACTGTCCCAGGAGCGCAACAGGTAACCGGCCGTCGCGGCGATTTTATTGAATTTTAAAAATCACCTTATCGGGATTAACCGCGGAGGGGGCGCCGCTTTGTTTCTCTTTCGACAGCGATTAACAGCGAGCCGCAGACGCCCGCACAGAATATCGATTACAACTTCGCCCGGGAGGAGCTGATGCTTAACGAGATGTCGAACGATCCCATTCAAAGGGCCATCGCGAGACTCGAGAAGCAACACGAGGAGGACAAACAGGTACTCGGAGGGTTACTTTAGCGCGACGCTTTTCCTTCCACGGAGATAGAGTAGTAGTCAGAAGAAAGTTCGCACTGCGAAGGGTGACAAAAATCAGATAGTTTTATTAAAATTAATTGTATCTTAAAAATGTCCCATGGATTTGAGGGTTGCCAGAATAGGTCGCAACGAGACTTCTGGAAACCTGAAAATTCCGATTTTTTGGAAACTTTGCAGGTTTTTATGGGACCTCGATAGAAGTAGCAGAAAAAATTGTCTGGTACTTTTATTGAGGTATCCTGCAAAGCTGCAAAGTTTCGGGAAATCGAAATCTTTGGGTCACCGAAGTTGTTCCCTTCTCAGTAAGATATGAGCATTGATGATGACGTTTATATTTTTTTTTTCTGGAAGGTTGCGCTAGAGAAGCAGAGGCAGGAGTACGAGCGCCAGTTTCAGCAGCTACGCAATATTCTGTCCCCCTCGACGCCATATTCGCCCTACGTGCCCTACGACCCGTTGCGGGGCAGCCAAAGCGGAAAGCTGCCCGCCTGCACGCCGACCACGCAGATGCGCGTGGAGAAATGGGCCCAGGAGAGGGACGAGATGTTCAAGAGGAGCTTAGGTCAATTAAAGGCGGACATCTTGAAGGCGAACGCGCTGGTGCAGGAGGCGAATTTCTTGGCTGAGGAAATGGGCAAGCAGACCAAGTTCAGCGTCACCCTTCAAATACCGCCGAACAACTTGAGCCCCAATAGAAAGGTAATTCGGGGGGGGGACGTTTAGGGTTGAAGAGAAGCGTAATGAAGCGTTCAACGAAATGTGCTGAGTAGTGATCGAGCAGGTGTTTTTGTAAGAAGAGGAAACTGGGCTAGTATCGCTTTGATTTTGGGCTTGCAGAGTATTTGTGTATCTTCTAGAGTTTAGAGTTGATGCTCATAAGAGTAGAGAAGCTTTGAACAGGTTTCATAATTACGGATAGGTACTTTGAAAGTGTGATGTTGAAATATCTCTGAAATTAATAATCTGCTTGTAAGAACACCTCTCCTCTGATTATTTATTGAGTTACGAGGTCCTCCGAAGTGCGCGAATTACAATTTCCATTATACTTTCATTCTATAATTTCCTCTTATCATTCCCACTTTTATATCATTTCAGTTCATTTGAGTCTCGTTTATTTATTTCTATGCCTTCTGCTTTCGCACTCTTCAACACGTAGAGTGTATTCTTTCAGCGGGGGGCGTTCGTCAGCGAGCCCGCGATTTTAGTGAAAAGGACGAACATGGGCAGCCAGGTGTGGTCCATGGAGAAGCTAGAGAACAAATTAGTCGACATGCGAGAGATGTACGAGGAGAGGAAGGATCCCAATAACTGTCAACGGTTGCCTGCCATTAAGGTGAATATCTGCAGAGCGATAAGCATGAGAACCCTTTCTATAATCCACTGCCTTTTTCAATCAGGACGAAGTGCCGGGGAAGACGCAGGATCCTTTCTACGAGTCCCAGGAGAACCACAATCTAATCGGCGTAGCAAATATTTTCTTAGAGGTTCTGTTCCACGACGTTCGGTTAGACTATCACACGCCGATCATCAGTCAGCAGGGAGAAGTCGCTGGTCGACTGCAGGTCGAGATTAGTCGTATATCTGGCCACTTCCCTCAGGATCGTATCTGCGAGGCCGCGTCGGAATCGTCGGCGGATTCGACGTCCTCTGAGCCTGAGGATTACTCAGGATCGAGCCACATCACCTGTCGAGTGACCATCAAGCAAGCCACCGGCCTGCCACTGTCATTGAGCCACTACGTATTCTGCCAGTACATGTTTTGCGGCCACCCGGAGCCGATAGTGGTCCCAGCCGTGGACAACCCGGAGCAGATGAACGCCACATGCCAGACAGGGCAGAGGGACTCGTTGGCGTTCAAATTCAACCACACGAAAGACTTTACTGTGCCCATCACGGAGGAGTTCATGGAACACTGTGCTGGTAAGGATTTCCTGAGTTGGGGGAATCTTTGGAGCAAGGATTTATTATAGAATAGTGTATTCTGGTTGAAGATGCTTGAGATTTGTTGGAAAATATTGGGAGATGTTAAGCAGCGATGGGTTTAAGTTTGAGACGAACTTGCGGGTGTTGGTCGATTGGGTTCTGAAAGTGAAGCTTGTTAGAATACAGTAGCTTAGTTAATTTCTTGAAAAATCAATTTAGCGGGAAGAAGACTGTATAAAGCCGAGGGTACTAAAAAATGAAATTTGATACGCAGAAGGTGCCTTAAGCATAGAAGTCTGGGGGCATCGGAGTGCGGGCTTCTCACGAAGCAAGCCTGGCTGGGAGGTGGAGCAGCAACTGGCCAAAGCTAGATCCCTAGCCGATCGATGGTCAGAATTGACGCGGAAAATCGAACTGTGGGTCGAAATCCAAGAGCTCAACGAGCAGGGGGAGTACTCGCCAGTCGACGTGGTCGTTAAGCCAGACACGTGGACGGGTGCGTATCAATTTCATCATTATTCTACCTTAATCCCAATCGTCCTTGAAAATTTTAATGTGGTTCACTAATTGCGCCGTTTAGGGGGCATCTATCAATTACGCCAAGGACAACAACGGCGAATACAAGTTCGCGTGAAACCAGTACAAAATTCAGGAACGTTGCCCATAATCTGCCAGTCGATATTAAATATAGCAGTTGGCAGCGTATCTGTGAGGAATCGCCTTCAGATTCCACTAGACAGTTATCAGGACGAAGACCTGAGTATACTGAGGGAGAAGTGGAGCGACGCGCTGATGAGACGGAGACAGTACTTGGACCAGCAGATACAGAAGCTCATCAACAAACAAGGTACACAAAACGGAAGGTAGTAGATCCTCTACCACAAAGGCTACGGTCCCTGAGTCGACATGGACCATTAGCATCTTCATTTGTATAAATACTTCAGCTTGTTCATCTCAAGGGATAATTCTATCAGTGGAATAATTGAGCGGTACAGTAACTATTCTATTCCTACATCTGGGTGTAGACCCAGCCACCGTTCAGAAAGAGTTAAACACACGCTTGGTTGGCCCCATCACGCGCGACACACAGCTAAATAATAGCAATAACCAGAAGCGGAATATGGCGCTAATATTCGTTTTTTATGTGCAGATAAAACGGAACAGGATATCGAACGAGAGCAGAGCCTGGTGGACCAATGGGTCAGCCTAACGGAAGAAAGGAACGCGGTTCTGGTGCCTGCTGCAGGATCAGGAATCCCTGGTGCCCCTGCCGACTGGAGCCCGCCCCCAGGCATGGAACCACACATTCCTGTTCTCTTCCTTGATCTCAACGGTACGCCCGAAAGTTTTGTTAATATCCTCGCGGCCCAGGAAACTTACTGTGAGGAGTTTAATGATTCCCGTGAAATGGAATATGCGCAGCTGATGACCTCTCCACCCATCAATCCGGGGAAGAAGTTTCTGTGACGGGGCTGAATTCCATCTTACCCAAGGAGCACGGCAATAAATTCTACAGTTTGCCCATCATTCGGCGGATCGAGAAAGATGTGTGCGCCATCGCTGCTTGGGACTCCAGTATACACGACAACATACACTTGAACAAAGTTACCGATGGTAAAATCGAAGTACCTTTCTTTGAATCAGCCGATTTGACTTTTCGTGCCACCGTGGACATTCGGGTCTCCAGTAGGACCATGGAAATTAGACTGAAATAGCCATTTATAGAAAATTAGCAGTGTTAGGTTTTTCGTCATTTCAGCTTCTCTTTCGCCTACTTTGATTTCAACGTTGAATTGATAAATTGGCTTGTCCGATCGGTAAAAGTTTCATTTGTGACAAATATCGTGGGTCACCGGTGATCCCTGCAGCGCGGAACCTGTTAAGGGAACTTAATTTCGTCGATGGGGCCGTGTTACAGCGAACGAAAGGGTGTTCCTGATATTGAAATCGACGGTGCGCCTGTCGCACCCAGCGCCCATGGACCTCGTGCTACGAAAACGATTGGCCTTGAACATTTACAAGAGACAGAGCATCACGGACAGGATCTTCAAGAGGATCGTTCGTACGGACTGCTTGACGCAGACCGGCGTCACCTACGAAGTGGTTTCTAACATACCCAAAGCCAGTGAGGAACTGGAGGATCGCGAGAGTTTGGCGCAGATCGCCGCCAGTGGCGAGGACAACAGTTTGTGCGACGGTGAGACGTACATTGGTAAGTCGATTTTAGGGGTTTGTGCAGGTTCTGATAATTAATCTACACTACCAGTCAAAAGTTTCAAATCACTCTTTTCATTGAAATCACATCGTGTGAAATAGTCTTCTAATTCCAATAAAGAACACCTTATCACGCGAGAAGTTGTTTAACCTGTTAGCCGGCACATTTTTCAATCAAATGTTTTGGAAAGTGACAAATGACAAAAGAGGAGTTAACTCGTCTTGCCCAGTCCAGGTATAAATACATTTTAATGTTATTTCTAATACAAATAGAATAATAAAACTAAAAGCAAAAGGATTCGCCGATCAATAAATAAACAATTCGCTGAAAAAATAATAAACAGACACATGTTTACCTTAATTTACTAATCATGTGTTAAAACTGGCAAAAGAAAAAATAACAAAAAGGAAACGAAGAAATGATATTTGCATTCTTCCGCAACAAGCGTAGTTTTTTAAGATTAGTGACGAGTTAACTCGTGTTTGCCGGTACAGGTTAAAGTATCCCTCCAACGGTGGTGCCCGGGTCTTTTTGGACCCACGCATAACTCCGCCGAGCGTAATATATAAAATACTAATACAGAAACACCCAGATATTTAAAAATATTACCTTATAGTAATTGCAATTCCCATTTGAATGTTCAAAATTAAGTATATATCATCTAAAATGCTCTTGCTAGGGCAATTACTACGGGTTAAAACGGACCCAGGCACCAAGTTCAAGGGTCGGCACCAAATTCAGAGTGATTGTGAACTTTTGGCCAGTAGTCTACATGATCATTTTTCAAACGCATAACTCAAACGTGCATCTATGGTGTTTACTTAGAAAAATATACACGCGGTGTCTCTGCGGTGGAGAGTATCTTAACTTTAGACCGATTACGGCAAAACGTTGCGGTAAAAGAGTTACTGCAAGCACAAGGTCAACCACTAATGCGCAAGACAGCAAGCGTACCCAACTTCTCGCAGGTACTACTGCCTCTACGCCGTCTTGGACGCACTGTATGCTTTTCGTTTAATTTGTTTTCTTTCTATTAATTTAACATCCTACCTCGCCATTCCATATTCTCGATTCTTTTTACTTCAAACTTCTTTGTCATATTTTATCATTCACATTGGCAGAACAGAGATGCTCCTGCATCGATTCAGTCTCATTTGTTTCCTGGTTCATTTAAGTTGCTAGTATCGTAGATTCTTTTTTAAATAGTCAGTAGGATCGAACGGCACACGTTGGGATAGGTGTGATCGGTATGACGTGCTGGTACTTACAGATCATGAGATCCGACACCTCCATGGACTCCTTGAACGTCACACGTTCCGAGAGCGTGACAGATCTTAACACAGAGTTGAACGGGTTGCTGCATTCCCGGCGCGCGTCCACGGGCCACGCGAGGAACGACGAGAACTTCATATCCGCACCGTCGAAATCGTTTGGAATCGGTAAGCACACGCTCGACGTACACGTATTCGATTTTACGATTAAACATTTCGAGACGATAGATTCGCTGATGTACGTTCTATGATTTCTTAATTGTAATATTCTTGGTAGCAAATGGAACATACTATATATTGAACGCGATCTACGTCCTGTTCGATTTTTAATGTTAACGTACGGTTAGATGCGGGAGAAGTACAAGATTTATGAAATCATAGAAAAATAAATAAAAGAGTTTTGTTGGTACCTGATTAAATGACGATAATAGTATACGATAAATCAGAGACTACTCGTATTTTGTTCTTATTATTCACACAAAATTCACTCATACATTCCATTCTATCATCCGTTAGACGACTGTTCATTTTGTAGTAATCCATTTTATTCTCAACGATTACGTGTATCTATATACATATATCACTATAATTTCTCAATAGGATTAATACGTTACTGTTGTTCATAATAATCTTTTTAACAATAACCAACGGTACTACCATAAGTACGCCAACAAGAAGGTAATTTGATGATTTCCACGAGAGAATTCTTTCGCCCTCGCAAGCACACCCGCCAACGACGTTGACGGCGTAGCCGAGTTTAGTAAAGTTGTCTTTAGTTATCTGTTCTTCCGTTCTTATGCTATGACGACATCCGCTGCCTCTGTGCGGCGCAGAGCTTGCTACCAAGCCGCAGGAGTATTTTGGCTAAATGGATTGCTACTTACATAAATTTAATTAATCGACCACGACACTTTAGTTTGTACTCGATAACTTACTTATCTCTGTGCAAACACATCATTTTAATGAATGCAACATCTTAGTTTCGCTTAAACGACCAAACGAGTTGCTCGGGCGACGCTTTAACGAATTTATTAATGGCACTGTGTTTAACAACCTTAGCCCTTAGAACGATATACGATTTGCGTTTAAATCACTTCTCGTTGCCTTGATTTCGCTTTCTTCGATTATATATTCAATTAACGAATCTACGATACGTTTCTGAAATGTGGCTTATGCAGTGTTTTTAATATTATATATATATATATATCACCTTGCCATGATAGTCACTTTACGATCTGCCCTAGATTGCCGAAAATTCCACTGTTACGTCTTCCTTTGGTATTGGACACGTTGGTTCCGACCAATCGAAAAGAACCATTTCGTCTGTTTCCTTCTTTTTTTTATTTTATTAAAATTCATGTCATCCTTCATTACCATTTCCTTCCACTGTGTCTGGCAATTATAAAACAGATTCTGTATCGCAGAATATTTAGTAATATATCGTCAAGATAAATCATTGCCAATGCGGACTCAAGACACTGTGCAAGGAAATTGGTGTCACTTAGAACAGACACGATCGACATTTTTACCACCATCCGTTGAAAATGTTTGGTAACAATGGCCCCCTTTACTAGCGACTACCACTACACTGGAATTTCGTATTATTACATCTAAAGCTTCTTTCATATTGTTATGTCACCACGCTATGTTCAACTTTTTTGCACACAGTCTGTCGGGTCCGTTACAGAAAATGTTACAGCTTCCTTAGACGATTGTTTTGTTTTTTTTTAACCGCGATAGAGCTCCCGCGGCTGCGGAGAGTTGAGCATGGTAAACGATCGAAAGGGAACACGAGAAAGAGAGAGGAGGGAGAAAGAGACGAGAACCCGCTCTCTCGGTTCCGTCTAGCGTTTTAGCAGCGACACTAAAAAGCTCCAACCACTTATTAAACCGCGTCAAAGACGTTCGACAAGAACTTAAGTTAGCCAAGTTCCGTAGCAAAAAAATTACTGAACGCTCTTCTTCACTAATTAATGTATGCAACTTATCTGTTCCTCTGTTTAACACTACGTCTACTACTTCTACAACTATTTCGGCCCACGCAAGGCTCCATTCTCAACTCAGGTAAAATGGAGTCTTGATTTTGATATTTAATTCGACGCCGTAAGTGGCGGTGACAATTAGTACATATGTCTCGTGAGTGGTTGAGTCTGTCTGTCTGTCTTAGTTACTCCAGTACCGCCTTAGTGTGTCGACAGTATAATTAATTGTGGATACTAGCAATGTTCAGAACCGGGAGCTGTGATCGGATCACCCTCGTACAGCCCGTGTTGAGATCCTTTAGCAGACCAGGCATAGTTGTAACTAGTCGACGCATAAAACGCTGCTGGTTTCGATGATAATAATTAGAAAACACAGTGCTGCCCGGTTATGTGCTCGCGTGGGCTGACCCAACGCGTGCACTTAACCGGGGAAGGTGGCAAATCTGTCAACCGTTGACTGAATCTTCGTGAAAGTGGTGTGGACGGATTCCTGGGATCGTCCCGAGTAAAATGAGTCCAAACACGGCGCTAATCGGGCGACTTTTAATTATCCAAAATTGATTTTCAAAATGCAAAAAGCACTCTGCTCGAGTGTCGTTGAAAATAGGGGGATGATCGCGGGCACTTAACCGGGCAGTACTGTAGTAGTTGCTCGAGGAACGCTGGCTCCTATTCTTTGCATCGTTCTGGATTAAATGGACCTAGTACCTCTAGTTCTGAAAATTGCTGATGTTCCTCTGTCTGAACGCTGTTTATTTCCGTGAGCATCGCTACTTTTTTGTTCCACTTTACTATTGAATTACTGCATGGGAATGCCGCCCCTTGTGCACCAAGCAAGCCTGTTCACGCTGAATTGTTTCTTCTCCGACACTATATGCAATGATTCTTGCGTGCTGCTGGCACCAACGCATTGGTAGTAAAGGCTGATCTCGCGCCGCTTGGTTCCTTTATCGAAAGTCACCACGCATAGAAATCATTTTTCACGAGGCACTTCTGTTCATTACTCGCAGCCGTAGGCATGGATTTTTTTTGGGAAAATTTCCGTCGCAAAAGACTCTTCACCAGACTAGAAATGATTTCTATAGTACGCCAACCCCCGGTGATCTGTACAAAGCACATGCATATTGCGTTCGGCAAAATTCTCAAGTTTCGTGAATACGTTGTGGACTGAATTCAAGAGTGAACCAGTGTGCATAATATGTTTTACAGCCCGCACATAGTTTGAGGGGAAGACGAGAATAAAGTTTTATAGCTTGTAAAACTGTTCCTGACTTGACTGTTCCGATTTTTCTTGTGAATGTTCTATCGAGCAATATTTTAGAAACAGACGTAGGTGAATTGTATCATAAATGTGTACATATTACATATACATATACATATATATATATCTATATATTTATACGATTAATGATTTAGGTGGATCCATTCCTGAAAAACAATTTAGCACTTCTCGCTTCTCAAGATAAGATTCCAAGTCGTTTAACACTAATAAAGTACTCGAGGAAGCTAAGCTGTTTTTCGCGATTCTTCAGAAAAAGGGAAATGCTTATGCCGAGGCAAGCGCAAATGGGGAATGAAAATTTTAAGAAGATTTTGGCTAATAAGCAGTCCCCTTTTTTCTTCCTCCACAGAAAGAGTCAGTTTAAAGTCAAACAGACAAAAAAAGTACTAGCAACCTTCGCGACTTTCGTGTGACGTAGATTACAAGATGTACAGTAATTAGTCGTGCATGGTACTGTCTCGGAACTAGTGAAGAGCATGCTTCATGAGAGGATAGTGTCTAACTATCGAGTGCAGTAAAAATCATTGGTAACATTGACTTTAAGCTAATCACTTTCGTCGATATATCTATAACAAATTCACAATGCACGTTATCCCGTGGGATGTGGCAGGCTTCCTTGTTCTCCGTTTCATTTATATTCTATCATGTTGTTCCGCGATCATCGAGACTGTGCATTTTGGATTTGAATGAAAATGGCGAGTTAAAACGTTGCACATGCTGAGAGAAATGTGCGATCTAAAAGTGGCAATGAAATTTTGAGCCGCGTCTACTCTCTCTGTCTGCGCATTATCCGCGTTAATTGTCACGATATCGCGCGACTGTTCCTCGACCGTCGAGTCCGACAGAAACTAAGTGTATTTGCTGCTCGTCTGGTTCTTGTCTAAATATCCAGTGTCTCGCTTGCCCGCCGGGCCTGATTCGTGATCGCAAGAAGCCTGTAAACGGCCCGCAGAGAGAAATGTTCACTTGTGGCTCGCCATTAAGAGGAGAAGAGAACGTAGTGTTTAGTAATCGACAAGAGCAAAAAAAAAAACAAGAGAAAAAGAGAGAGTGCCGTGTAATCAGTGCGTCTATCTCCTTTCAGCGAGACCAACTTTCCTGAATCTCAACCTGAATCTCAACTCATTGACACGTCTGCAACAATCCACCTCTGCCAAGTGTAGGTGACACTCGTTGTTGGGCACTCTTTCAAACTTACAATTAGCCTCTCCGCTGAAAGGCGCGCGGAGGGATATACCGAGGACAGATCTTGTACTCGTCTTTCGGATTCTGGATTATGTACTCGCGTTTTCTTTGGGGTTTCACTGGAATTTTTTCGGCATAATTCTGTGGGATAACAGTACCCTTCTTTGCTGGATGTCTTGGGCACTTTAAACCTCTCTCTGTCGGTAGTGTCATAAGGTATATCAGTGTTGGTGTTCTATGTTTGCGCATTGAAATTATCGCGACCACTTCGGTTTATTAATTATCAGCACAGATGGTTGATACTTTGGGTCGATACTTTACAGAAGATACCAACGCACAGGAAAAAATAATGACCAAAATAATTCTGCTTAGCTGGAATCTCATTTTAAACCACTGCGCGACGTGAAAACATGTGGAAACGCGTGAAAAGCTTTGTGCAGGGTGCAAAGCCCTCGGCGTTGAATCAGAAATCTTGGAGAAATCAGCTTGATGGAGAAAAGGATTAAAGGGTCCCAAGCATCCCAACGAACAAGAGTGTTCTAGTGAAATTATCTCTTGAAAGTGAATTCGATTCGTGTACATACAGATGAAAAGATTCTTAAATATCAACCTTAACATGTGAGATTACCAATGTCTGGCAAGTTTGAAAGGGTCCATTCGATCATTCTCGTAGACATTAGTAGATTCTTTGGTTTCCTTACTCCTTAGTTCGACCATTATGTAGTATAAATTATAGATTACTGTGAAAACCGTACTTCAGTTTCTGTTAATGTATCTGTTTCTTTTAATCTACACGTCTGTAGTTACTGTCGTTTTGGAATTGCAGCCTTACTGCGCCGTTGGCGCAGTGCGTAGTTCCATGTGTGTGTCGGTGTTTTATTGCTTACAATATATCGGTACCTTCTCGGCTCTGTTTTGTGTTCATTTCAGGCTGCCTTATATTCCACGTATGCGCTTCCTCTTCTAAACCCTGATACTTTATCGCAACACTTTCTCGCAACACGGAATAAAGTGAACGTAATTCACACACCACGATCACACGCACAAGTTCCAATGGCGACTCGAGGCGTCCAGGGGTGCGCGCCGAAGACTCCGTTACTCCACGCCCGCCGCGACACTTTGCGGTTTAGATATTTGGTGATAGCAAGATAGCCGAATACGTGGAATATGTTCTCACCCTTTTTCCGTTCTTAGGAACAGCATGGGTTCTCCTTTGTTCGATATTTTGCAATCACAGATGTGTATCAGAACCGACCTGGCACCTTCAGTGTGAATCTCGCGAGCCCACGAACCCGGTTACGTTTATACGGAGTGTGTGTTGGAACCCGCGAAGAGATCCCAAACGATCGTGAAATTGTTGTTGGAATGATAATTCTACACAGTGGCCAGATCGGCCCTGATATTCGCAAGCAATGGCACTTTGGACACGCGCGCGACAATCCCGTGGCTACCTCGGTAACTTCAGCCTCGTTCGTTCTAGCATCCCCAAATATTGTGGGCAGCAAGCTGGGTCTACGGATGACCACTCTGCACGAGGAAACGTCGAACCCTGGGAACCAATTGTCGACGCCCGCCCACGACGAGGACGAAGAGAAGAGCGACGCCGACTACTCCGAATATGAAGCGTACCAGGTAGTACAACTTCTTAAGTCTTAAAATCATTAACACAGCAACTAAACGATGAACCCCTAAACCGAATTAGCTGATTCTTTTGATACAATCCGATGTACCGCCACAATGCTGTGCTGCGAAAGAAGCCTTAAGGGGTTAGGTATCCTTGACAGATAACAAAGGGTCATTTTTACGATTTCTTTTTTCGTGTAAAGAAACGTGATATTTAAAAGTCAAGACATACGGTTCGTTGTAACCCCTTAAGAGATTCTCGTAGCCCTACCGCGACACAAGTGACATATTCGAGAGTTGAGGAATTTTAATCAGTAGAATTCATTGGCTTCAGTAGCTTCTATACACTGCTATCAAAAGATATTTTAGCTTCTCAAGCTTTGCGTGCCAAAAGTCTGTCAGATCCTTGGGTATCTTGCCACGAAAACACACGGCCACGGCCGAAACTGCACCCCGAATTACCTCATCGTTATCAAAAGCGTATCAAACACGATTACGTTCAGGCAACGGCGAAACCAGTAAAACCACTAACTTCTTCACGCACACTGGATTCTCTCGTCGAACTTCAATCGACGAAGATCAACACGCCAAGTATGAGCAGCAGTGGCTACGGTTCCCAAGCCGTGTCTACGACGAACCTCACGTCCGAGGACTCGCTGTCCGTCAAGTCCATCAGCGTGGACGAGACCCCGGACCTGGAGTACCGGAATCTGCTGGACTACAAGAAGCCGGAGCGGATGGACAGCTCCCTGGTCGAGGAGACGCCGGAGGAGTACATGGGCGAAGTGACCAACGCCCTGGACAAGTTGAACGTGATGGGGAACAGCTGCGCTGAAGGTCAGTCGCAGGGACTCGGAGGGAATTGCGCGCGGGGTGGGTCGAAATGGAGGGGTATGGACCACCTTGGCCAGGTCAAGGAATACCACATCTCTGGGGATTTATTTCTAACTGACAAAAAATAGTACATCGGCCGATAGATAGTTTTATTTAATATTCCATTGTTCAATTTTTGTTTCAGAAATTTGTTATACTCTCGACTGCCATATTTGTTTCTAAAATTTTGTCACTTAGAAATAAATTCCCAAAGATACGGTATTACCTGGCCTGGCCAAGGTGGTTGACCCCCTTTAGGAAAATACCTAATAGTATTGCTTAAAAAAAAACCTGAAATTCTGAAAGGGGCATTTGAAGAATTCCATACCACTCAAAGTGTCAATTTTAAGAAGCACTCGTGAAAGATGTGCATATTCTAGTCGACTTAGTCTAAATGTGTAGATTTTTATCTTGGGACAACCAGTGTCTATCTCCTCTGGCACGGGATATCGAAGTGTTCTCATGTGATGTTGCAGAGCGTACTAGAAAGAACTTGGAGGAGACAGGTGCCTACGTGGACGTGGACATGGATAGTCCAGTTTCCTCAACGAAAAGCGATAGTGACGCGAACAGCTGCGCAACTCACGTGAACAGTGTTCAGAAGAAGGATGTGCCCAGCCAGGTTCTGAGCAATCGGAGGAAAAGCGATATGGAAATCAGCCAGGCGTCGAATTCGGGCGAGGAGAGTCCATTGGAGGGTAACTCGGTTGTACACACGAAACTACCACCGGGAAAGGTGAGATATATTGCTACCAGGCCTACTATTTCAATCTACAAATGAATGTATCTTGAAAAGTACAATATTAGGATGGTGCAAAAGTTCGTTGACTTTATGGAACCAAAGTCTTTATTAAAAGTGGAAATATATTTTAATCCATGACCCTCTGCCACTTTTCTGGTAAAGGTACAAGTAGGTATAGCGAGAAGTGACATTTCCATGCACTTAACATCAGCTAACAGTGAGCGAACGAACTTTTGCACCCACCTAATAGGCCGAATTGAGGAAGATCAATGTGGATCATTAGAATGTTAGAGAGGAACCTGGGTAAGTAAGTAGAGATAACAAAGAGCGAGGTTGTGTTGTTTACGTTTCTTGAAGATTTTGGAAAGGAAGTTATCGTCGCGACTTAAGGGGGGTCCATCAAGTGAAAATGAACTACCAGTTATTTTACAGATAAAAATTTGAAAATATGTATTTCCATATTATTTTTTACGCTGAAACGAATTATGTAAGAATTAATACAGTGACATTTTTTTTCTTCAAAAATTTAAAAAAAAAAATTTCGAAAAAATTATTCGATTTTAAAATCCATACCCTTATCTCTGTAGAATTGTATACAAAGACTGCAAAAAAAATTCAGCTCGAAAACTTCATTTTTGTCCGAATTATAAAGTTTTTATGTTTTAGTTACTACCCCAAAACATAAAAACTTTATAATTCGGACAAAAATGAAGTTATCGAGCTGAATTTTTTTCTGGAGTCTTTGTATACAATACTACAGAGATAAGGGAATGGATTTTAAAATCGAATAATTTTTTCGAAATTTTATTTTCAAATTTTGAAAAAAAAAATTGTCACTATATTAACTCTTACATAATTCATTTCAGCGTAAAAAATCATATGGATATGCATATTTTCGAATTTTTATCTGTAAAATAACTGGTAGTTCATTTTGGTCGGTCCAACGTACGGAGCAGGAGCGTTTTAGTTACTACGCCAAAACATAAAAATTTTATAACTCGGACAAAAATGAAGTTATCGAGCTGAAATTTTTTCTGCAGTGTTTGTATACAATACTACAGAGATAAGGGTATGGATTTTAAAATCGAATAATTTTTTCGAAATTTTTTTTTTAAATTTTTGAAAAAAAAATGTCACTGTATTAATTCTTACATAATTCATTTCAGCGTAAAAAATAATATGGAAATACATATTTTCAAATTTTTATCTGTAAAATAACTGGTAGTTCATTTTCACTTGAGTGACCCCCCTTAACGCTATAAGATACATTCCTCAGTTACGCTTTTATATCGTCGGCTTTGCTAACTGACGAACTGAAGATGTGTAGGCGATCAGCTGCACAAATCCCCATAAAGAATAAGAATACACGAAGCCTCTATGGGATTAGAGTTTCCGTATCATAACTTAGATTAGTAAAAAAAAAACGTACACCATTTGATATACTTAAATGAAAAAAAAAATGGACCGATTATGATTTTTTAACATTCAGGTGGTACGACGAAGGAAAGCTTCTGCCACGACAGGAAGGCCTACCAGTTCTCAGCACAGGGCTTCATTCCCTATGGTCCGTCCACAACAATCAGAGAGCAAAGCTGCAGCACGACTGGAACAATCGATGCAACCCAACATGCCCTACGAAAACGGTGACAACAGTTCGTCCGAACGCATCGATGGTAGATAATCCTTCTTCACCCCCTAAGCTCTACGTTGCTCCGTAACGAAACGGTGGAACTCAGTTTCTAAATACTCGTTGCAGACGATGCGAGCGACAAAAGTTCAGCTTTCGGCTCGAGACACGACTTGAGCAGAGTCGAGACATCAGTCCCAGACTGGGTGGTAGTTGGTGAATCGGTGTTGGTTCGTCCCTACAGTTATTCTGGAGTCATAGCGTACGTTGGCCCAACAGAATTTGCATCTGGGACGTGGATAGGGGTGGAACTCGACGCCCCAACTGGTAAGCTTCAGTTTTAATGTTCTTAACTGTTCAGCGTTTGTGGGCACTGCGTGGCTTGCCAATCTCTGGCGTGACCATATCAGACATTTGATTTGTCGTTTAAGTGCAGGAGTTATTTGGTGGCGGCTTATCTTTAAAATTATATTTTTATACTAGTAACCTCTTCAATTGTACAGGGTGTTAAAAAAAAGTGAATCTAAGGGATACAGAAGTGAAGCTTCGGGAACACAGTGGAGAAAGGAATATAGAAGTATTCTGTATTGTTACAGGTAAAAACGATGGTGCTGTGAACGGCCATAGGTACTTCACGTGTCGACCGAAATGCGGAATCTTCGTCAAGGTGGACAAACTAATCCAAGACAAACGAGGCAGAGCACTTAGGAACTACACTTTCACTCTTCCTCAGTCCGCACCGATGCGCAGAAGCGTCAGCAGAGGTACATATAACAGTAGCATAGCTTGTATGCATCGACGCGATATCTCGCGATTAGAAAACTATAGCTCTCAAGAGCAAAGCTGAAGGGGCTGAGAAAAAAAGGGAGAAGGAAGTCCCCAGCTTCTTCTGTTTTACTTAAATCGCAGTGTCTCGTGATCCAATGGTAATGTTTATAGTATTCGTGGATAGAGCTAAAGGGGTTGGGAAAGAAGAAAAGGAAAATTTCCCACCCCCTCAGTTTTACTCGCGAGGAATTTAAATATTACCATTTAATTATAAGATATCCTGTTTAAAACAAAGCTGAAGGGGTTGGGATTTTTATTTTCCTTATTACCCAGCTCCTTCTATTTTTTTTTCAGAAGGGATAACTCGTGACCCAATGGTAATATTTAGAGTCCTCGCGGGAAAGAGTCAAGGGGTTGGGAAATAAAGAAAAGGGAATTTCCAACCCCTTCAGTTTCACTCGCGAGAAATAATTACATTAAAAATTACCATGGGGACATAAGATATCCCGTCCACAGCAACACTGAAGTAATTGGGATTTGGGATCCTCCTTTCCCTTCTTCCTCAACCCCTACAATTTCCCCAGAAAATTATAAATCCCGCCACTTTGTCACCAGATACATTCAAAGTCCCCCGAATCTAAAGCTTAATCCACCCGTGCTCCCGCTCAAGAAACGAGGTACACTGTAGGAACCACCCGTAATGACCCATTAACGAAAGGAGACGATATTCCAGGTGAGGGTTTACATTCCTTGCACCGAAGTCGGAGCCGAGGGGAGGGCCTCTCAACGACAGGCACGCGATCTTCTCCCCGTGGCAAGTAAACGGATCACACACCGCTTCACCGTAACTTCGTTCTACTCTAAACGCCACTAAATATCCTAATTGCTACATGCCTATGATTATGTGTAGCAGCAGTGTTTCAGTCCCTTAGACGTTAGGGCAGCTATGGATTATTAATACTTATAAATATTACTTGAGATATTAGGTCGTTTAACGTGTATCACACAAAAAAAAAAGAAGAAGAAGAAAACAAAGCATGGGATGTTCACCTCCACCGCCCCTCCCCCGCCCACCCCTCAGAACACCACCCACTTGATCTTGAAACGGAGCATGCTGATCGAGAGCATAGCGCATCTGATTCGCATCTTTCGGTAGAGTAGAGAGGACCCGATACACGCGAGGGCTGCGGCCTTTATGCGTCGAGAGTCAGGCGGCGACGTTTCGCATGATTTCTATTGCATTCCACGAATTTTACGTTTCGCGACTGGGATGACGAGCCATTTACTTTTTACGCAAGGAGAGAGCATCGTTTAGTTCGCGTGGTTCACACGAATTGTACATTGTCAAAATAAAAAAGGCTATCGAGAAAAGGGCTGCGGCACGAAACAGATAGCCGATCCGATAACGATCACCTCCTCACCACGCCTCACACACATACACACACACACACGCTTGACGGTTGGCAGCGTCAAGGCGAACCGCTGTTCGGAGAACCCAATCCCGTAACAGGACAAGCGTCGATCGCGTTTGCAAAGGCAGATCGAACTCGAGGCACGGCAGCCAGCGAGATTTGCCACTCCTCGAGCGACCGCTGGCGCGAACACAACCATATATACACACGAATCTACACACACTCTCCGAAATTACCCGACGGTAATTTGAATCGTGTCGGAGACGTGCCCAGGGAAACGAATCGTAACGAAATGACGAACGCCCAAATGGAAACACCCTTTAAAATACTATTACCGCGTTTTGTAGATTATTTAAAGATTTTATATGTATACAATTGTTTCATATATTGTATTTTTTTAGCGCAATCTGTTAAGTTCCTTTTTATTGTAACATACATCCTCTTTATCCACCAGTTGTGTTATATTACGCGAACGTAACACACGTTAATTTATATAAATATATATATATATATATATATATATGTATGTACGGCGGAATTTGTTGATACGTGCATGTTGCGCGATACAAGAAGCCTGCATCGGCCCGCCGCATCGTTCGATCAACCGATTTCGAGCGGGCCAATGAGGTACTTTCTTTTCCTTTCTCTCTTCTCTTCTAATTTCATCCGGGTTGCAACGTGCGGTACATAGGATCGCAATACTAGGTTCGTAAGTTTCTTTTTAGATAGTAGACATCGAATAAACGAGCTTGCTTTCAGTTGTATTAATTGCGTAGCCTGTGGTGGTGCAACACTTTGGTGGCAACCCACGGAATTTTACGTTCGCGTTCCCCCCACACGAGTCTACAGTGGGGAGCTATATATGTACACACAGACACACACACACACACATACACACTCCATACACGTATATATATATTTGATACATTTGAACGCGATTTGCTCAGTACGCGGGCGACGATTGATTTCATTTCGACAGGACTAAACGAACTCTACACGTGTATATTACCTTATAGATAAAAATGAAAGGGAAGGAACACCTAATGTACACGCGCGTCCCACCGGGCAGAATCAAAACGACGACGACTGTCATATTTTTTTTAAATTCACGGAATAGATTGTGTAGAGTACGAAGGGACGGAGGAATCAAATGACAAGGGGGATGTGAAAGGAAGAGATCACGACGAGATCACGACGGTTGGATCGTGAACGAAAATTCGCCCGAATTGTGAACTACTAACACAACCAACAACAACAACTTCTGTCCAATTAGAACAATACTAACGCTATCAAATAATGAACATATTACTGTATGTAATATTTATTGAATATAAATAATAAACTCGCCGGAGGCGCGACGTTTTCCTGCCGCTGACGCTCCAGATCTTCTATGGCTGGCACATGTTGGAAATAGGATAAAACGAGAAAAAAGGGAGATTGATATCGCGACGACGCCTACTCGGGAGGAGAACGTCGCGACTGAAGGTATTCTGTCCATTTTTTGGTAATCAAGATTATTAAAGACAAAAGAAATTAAGACTCACGATGTCACAGTGATGCTACATGCCTGCCCCGGCATAAGATTAATAAATATTTAATTTCAGCCCCCCCGTTTTTTTTTTCTTGCTTTCGGTTCCTCGATACAGCCAGGCTGTATCCACTCGTCTACTATTTCCCCATCGTTTCTGTGACTTACATTTCACTCGTTTCTACTTCTCGAGCCTACACGAATTACATTAACGCTCTGTGTTCCCCACTCTATCTTCTCCCGGTGTTCTATTCCTTGGTACTTGTTTGGAGAATTACAGCGGAGCATCTAGCATTGACGGAGCTTACACAGCCTATTCCATCCCACGATAAGACAATGTCCATTTTTATCGTTATAAATTATCTAATGGTAATCGTTCGCAACTATACTTTGTACCCTAACGGACTTCTAGAATAATATTTTCGACCAATCGGTTTTACGAGTGTCTCTGGCGGAAGACTTCCGAGTTTAACATTATCCGTAATTGCTGCGAGCAGACACGGTCACAAGTTCCAAAAAAAAAAAAAAAAAAAAAACGAAGCGAGTAAAACGATACGAAGAGGAAAAAAGACAAGGGGTCGCACGGGTCCATTTTTTCGCGAGAGTGGCGTGTATTTAAAGCGCTCTGCAATCTAACCGATTCTCCTAAACTATGGCTGTGAGACTAATCTTTTGCTGTTTACGCCGCTCCCTCGTTTTCTACCCCCGCACACCGCTGCTCGATGCATACACGCGCGTCCATGCACCGTTTCTGCACCCAGCCGACAACAGGGTGCCCCACCGTGTACCGATTGAAATGTAACGCGAGCACTGACTAACGCGAGGCCGCGCTGAACCGCGGGAGCCTATTGCGAGAACGCGCGGAACAGTTTTCAGTGAGATTCGTTTTTATGAGACTCGCTCGCAGTGGTGTTGACGAAAGCATAGTGTTTATTCGCTAAGAGCTCGCGACCGGCGGTGAGCATTTAACGCAGAGGGGCCACGATTCCGAGCGATCGTTTTCTCGCCTTCGCAGGACAGGAGCGAGTCACGAGCGGCGGGGAGAGCGGCGAGCCCTTAACGCGTAGGCCAAACCGAGCTCTTAGCGAATAAATGCCGTATTGGAATGCTTGCAATCACGAGCTACTGGAGAGGCGAAGAAGCGAGATATAAGATGAGTGTTAAACCTCAAAGGCCAAACTGTGGATCTACAGATAATGATTAAGTGGTAATTAATGCTGGATGAAGGAAGGCACTTAGTTTTTAGTAAAAGTTTCAAAAATGCGTTGGAAGCTTGGGATTACTTACGTTATTAGTTGCAAGTGAATTTATTTTACAGGACTTTATTAACTTGAATATCGCGGCATTGAAGTTTCTGATTGCAAGCATTCGAATACTGTTCAGATCCACTGTTCCTTTTGCCTGATCTACTGCAGGAATAATTGTTCGCATCCGCTAGCTTCGCGAAAGTTCCAGGCATCCTTGCACTGTGCATTCGAAATGTCAATTTTACCGATTCCTTCGTTTGTAAATTTCGAATTTGATTCAAGAATCATTGCGGCTTATGAGACATTGGGTTGTGACACGCGAGAGTCTTGCTGCATTCTGCTCGACATTAAACGCAGTTAATCTTCTTCAAAAAAAATGAATTTGAATTAAGCCATTTTTGAAATTCTGAGTTTCTAGTAATTATTATTTTCCTTAGAAGAACATTTCTACAGAAAATTATCACTAGGAAGCATGGCGCGTCGATGCGAGTTTTCATTAATTTTTCCGACAAAGAATTAAAAAAAACACCGAACAGTGAAGTCCATTCACAACGAGATATTTCTCACGCGTCGCAGCCGAACGTCCATTAAAACCCTCGAGAGTCTCAAGCGCTATCCGCGGGGCCTGCATATTTCCAGTGTCGTCAATTAAAGCGAATCGCGAGCACGTAATATTGAATTCGGAACTCTTCTAAACGCTTGGCAGTGAGAGACTGTTCGAACGATCATCGCTGAATGCATTTAAAAAGAAAACGCGAAAAAAAAGAAACAAACTCACGTATGTGTATGTATAACGTAAGCGAGTCGAGTTTGGTGTTATATTTTAATGTAATGTAAAAAAAAAAAAGAGCAAGTAACAAAAGACAAGACGTATGTGCGCAGAAAAAGGGGAAACCATCAGACACACACACACACTATGGTACTTAGGCGTTTATCGACACAGTATGTAAGAAAATTAGTACGATGTGCACTAGCTTCACGACTTGGTCTCCTACCTCCCATCCCGCCCTTGCCATCCCCTCACCAGCCATCCCCTTCTGTTCGTCAGTTAAATCGTAGTGACCGATACCGACGCCGACACTGTACATTGCAATCGAGTCAATCTTGTACGTCGATCTTGGAGCGACCAAATAGAATCGTCGACCGTGCAACTTTCGTTCATTGTACCTTCACGAGTCCCCGACCCGAGGAACGACGTATTCCCGAGCTCTTAGCGATATATTCGTCGCAATCGTGGCCGAGAAAACACCCGAGTGATCTAAAATGTTTTTAAAGTATCGATATCTCGAACTAACAAACTTTGCATTCAGTTCTCTGGAATTTATATGAGGAGGCTAGCTCGCACTTAACAGATTGAGTACTTGGATACTGGTACTTGACGCGCTAAGAAACCCAGATACCGGTGGAGGAGATATTAAAACTCTTAGATACTAGTATTCGGTACGTTGAGATGCTTGAATGCTGGTACTCAGTATACCGAGACGCTCGAACACTGGTGTTCAGTACGCTGGGACGCTCAAATACTGGTATTCAGTGTACTGGGATGCTCAAATACCGGTACGCATTATACTGAGACGCTTAGGAGCTGATGCTTAGCCTACCGAGGCGGTGAAGTTATATTAATGCGTCTCCGGTGTTGACATCAATGTGGGGAATCGAAAATGTTGGAATACGGTCGTTCCGATGGGTCGGGGAGTCGCCCTGTAATAACTTAGAGCACCTCTTCGGATCAACCGGAGCAAGAGAAAATTAGTACGAGAGATGATCGATAACTAGATTGTAAGGACTTTGGGAATTCTTTGTAGGTCCGTAGAACCGCTATGTCACTCGCCCCGGCACTAGGTGGCCGGAAATAGGAAAGCCTATTTTTGCATTGCGTGATTAAAGGCAGAAAATGTGTTTAGAGTCGGTTCCCATTCAACTGAAATCCACTCGGATGATGTCTTATGTAAGAATACGGGACGACGCAAGGACGTATCGCGGGATGCCCTGCCATTTTGCTGTGCTGTTACCGTGGATCGCGTGATCGAATAGACCGTGCTCGTTTTCACTTTAATCGACTCGATCTACAGAAATATACCATTCGTTCGCCCCCTTCGTGATTAATTTTAACCCTCCATTGGCAGGGCGGAGGCACGATGACCCCGATGGCTTTTTCTCAAGGGCCATTATCCAGGGATCGATTTATTTAGCTCTTCCGTCGCTCTGGGCAAAAATGATTTTTACTAGCCTCGTATTTAATTGTAAATAATTACTTTAAAATGTAATTTTCTGACGGCGAGTGAATTTTTTTTTAGGTATTTGTTGAATAGCAAAAGTGTTTTGGTTTTATAAAAAAATTAGTTATTATATGGGTGAGTTAAAAACAATTTATAAATTTGTTACTAAATTCAGTCATGTATTACCTACTTTTTCAAAAAGTTTTACTTTTTTATTGGTTTTTATTGATTTTAATTTTCTTTTTCTACTAATTCTGCCACTCGGGGCACGTGCCCTGCTTGAGCCTCCCTAGATCGGGCCTTGTCGTTATGTGATCGGTTACAGCAGATAGATTTTGTTGAATATAGATGAATTTGTAGGACACGATTTAGAGTGAGCATGAATGACCAGGGAAGTCTAAACTTTAATAATTCATGTGTTACTTATCTAATCGGTTGTCTGATTTGTACATATTGTGTGATTTAGTCCAGTTTATGCAATTTGTCTAAATTATTGAACAGGAATTATTGGATATTTCAGATTATTTCTGCAAGTTAATGGAAATTGGAAATTTCTTAGCAAGTTAATTACTCACAATACTGTGGGTATTGTTCATTTAGTCAGATAAAGTATATTCAGTTTCAATTATTTTTCAAACTGACTGGAAGCAACGCCTTCTTTCACCCTACCAATTATACCGATAAAATATTTTCTGAGCTGCAGGAAATATTTTAAACATATACTTATTAAGCAAAGAGTAACAATCATGTACGGTAATGTAAAGAAATTAATTCGCTACAAACATTAAGCAACTCTAACAATCTACTACATTACAATTGAATGGCTACTATTTAAGAAATATTGAATACCATATGTATAAAAAGATATCGAAAGCACTGTAAACATTCTTCAGAAAAAAAGTACAAATCTAAATGCCCGATGGAAAGTAATCAAACATGGCGGCGCCAGTTCGTTATAAAAATATTTAACCAACCGAAATAGAGCCCCTCGACACAATATTTCCCTAATAACGATAAGAAAAAGTATTCAAAAATAGTCGAGGGGTTATATTTCGCTATTTCAAGAAACATTTACATTAACGAGTTCGTAAATGAACAAATATTTTACTCGATACAGCAAACAATGGTGTGCGCCAAAATACGTCGCAAGTCTATGTTTAAAATATAACCAAATTCCCCGAAGTAATTTAAGATCAAAGCAAAGCGCAAGATTCGCTTGTGAATATGTAAAAGAGCAATCATTAACAGCAGAATTTTACCTGGCAAAATCACGAAGCCTGGCACGTGGCAGCGAACAGCATCAGGCAATCGAACTTGCGTCGTCCCATCGTTGTAACGATAAATCGCTTCGATCACAACCGTGGCAGCGTTCGAGCATTCACCTAAGAATTGAAACAAGCCACTGACACTTTCGACACTTTACAGAAGCCCCGCGAGAAACGAGATACAAGCAGCCACGAAACACGCGTCTGGGCTGTTAACTGCCACTTACGAACGATAGTGGGTGCGTTCCACTTGCGCCCAAATCGCCCGCAACGCCCGCGATTTTCATTAAGGTAGGTTCTCCTATACGCGACTGGACACAACGCCAAGAATTTCAAAGTCGATTTTCTTGAAAATGAAGCACAATATCAAAAAATCTTATTCCTCTTTTTCGACTTATTTACTTGTTATAAGTCGAAAAGAAAGAGTAACTTTTTTTTATATCGCGCTTCAGTTTCGAGAAAATCGACTTTGAAATTCTTGACGTTGTGTCGAGTCGCGTATAGGAGAACCCACCTTAATGAAAATCGCGGGCGTTGCGGGCGATTTGGGCGCAAGTGGAACGCACCCAGTGTCGTCGACGCGTTTCGATACAATCGAGCGATCGTCAAAATCTTAACCTCGATTGCTCGATCGGCAATCGAACCAATAGCACGCAAGACTCTGCCATTGTCACGATCGCGGCGATTCTAAGTTAATAAAAATTCGATGGAACTGGTCGTGGAAACCACGCGAATTGTGCGATGTAAATACGCGATAACTATCACGACCAGCCTCCCATCGAGTCGAGCGAGGCGCGATCGCGATCGAAGCGACTGTCGGGTAAGGAGTGTATAATAAAGTAAGATAGACGAGAGGCGTTTAGGCGACTTTTGTTTCGTGTTACGCGTAGGGAGCGATTAATGTCGCCTCGGCGGAGATTCGAATTCCATTAGGAGCGTAGAGCACGAATTAAGCTGGCGATCGAATTAAGCGTCGTACCTTTACGCGCGCCGGTGCTACTGTGCACGGAGGAACGCTTCAGCACGATGTTATTGTTTCTGTCTCGCTCGCTCTCCCGTCCGCGGGCGTAAACACACGAAGCACAGCGCGGGGATCCGAGCGAGCGGTAGTTAGAGGGAGATGGCGGCAATTGTTGACGAACATACGTGCCGCGCGGACGTTTGCCTACCGTTCGTCGGAGACTCGCGTTACGACTGTCCTCAGTTAGCCGAAATGCTGCAGGCAAATATGTAGGTTTTTCGTCTCGTTCTATGGCCACTAGTTTTCTCTTTCTAGGCGCGCTTGTCGAGCTATTTAGTCCCGGGTGCTTCGATAACGGAGATCGTCAATTCTTGATTTCATGCCACCTACCGAACGTCTGTCCACGCGAATCACACACGGTACCACCACGCGCGCGCATACAGAGCCGATCGCGAGCGTGCGCACTAGCGGCGCGACGTGCTTACAATTAGCGACGAGGAGAGGTAGATGTAAGAAAACGGAAAAAACCATAAAAAACATGATAAAATCGTAGGTAGGGGATATATATATATATATATATATATATATATGTCCCGCGTAATTTCTTCGAAGGCGGCTAATCATCTTCGTTGGTTTCTTTCTAGAGGACTTGGTAGCGAGTCGCGCGCGGTTACCCCCCGTGCTTTAAATTGCTGGAACGCAAGAGGGTACTGTCTACTTAAACACTTTTTCGACCGCGTAGGCCATCTGAGGGCGGACATGATAATTAATTTAACGGAGATAGACCGAGAACTGTGTCGTAAGCCGAGAGACGATGGATCACTGTGTAATAGTATTATTTTGTAAGCAGTCAATAATATTAATAATAATAATAATTGTCGGGAGTAAGCTGAAATACCGTATCACCCCCAGAGAATGGAAATTTCATTGTATTCGTTTCGTAAGCTCGTCTCGTCTCGAGAGTACCTATACCTCTATTGTTAAATATTATACATAACTGCGATACATGCATAGAAGCTAATTACGAGTATGACTTAAAACATAAGGTGTGTACATTTTAATTTTTATGAATATAATAAAAGTATAATTTAATGTTCTGCCTGCGTCTACTGTTTCATTTCCGTCCTTCTGGGGCTTGAATTCGCGCTGCTCATATTCTTCGCTGCACGAAGCCGTACAAAAACAAAAACTCGCGGAAATAAGTGAAGAAAGAATATTTTTTGATTAAGTAAAACTATTAATTGAAATTAATTAAAATGTAAAATTTATTTCAAAAATGCATATGACGATTTCGATGGACTTGCTCAAATCCTTATCGAAAACGGTAAGGAACGCGTACTTTACAGAAGTGAATAAATTGATAATTCTCATAATTTGCGCTTAGGTAAAGTGTTAATTTTATCATAAAGCTTCTAATTTTACGAAAAACAGCAAAATGAGCATTTTCGAAACGTTTTCGTATTTTTTAAAGTAAAGCCAGTAATAGAGACAGGAATTTAACGCTTTTCCGTATTAAGGTGCCCCTTAGTGCTCCTTCTGTAACTGCTAAACCTAACCTTATTTTCCTTTTCCAGAATGAAATGGAACTCTATGGATTCTACGCTATTAAAAAAAGGCACCGTAATACGGGCAACGCACTTGTCAGAGCACCGTAATTGGGACAAAAACATGTACTTTTATTTCGATTGAAAAAATATGAAAAATTAACATTTTTAACCCGAAAAAAATGCCTCAATAAAGAGAAAAGTTCAAAAAACCAACATAAATTTTCACCGAGCAAAATTAAAGTAAGAGAAGTTCGTAATTAATTAATTCGCGAGCAAGTGGCCGTCGAAGCACCGTAATAGAGGTATATACTCTACTTGGTATTACAATCACCCTTAAACACAGTAGTAATAACTAATATTCAGCGCAGTAAGATTTTACCGCATCAAATAATGATTTTAATAAGACTTTGAAATTTTCAAGACCACATTCACTCAAGGTCGAGTAAAAAGAAAACCATCGCAGCAATTCTGTCAACTTTTACTCGAATACATTTAAACAATTCCCAATAAAAATCAATATTTACTCGGCCATCGAAGTTACCCTTAAAAACACACTGTCAAATCTTAAACTAAGCTCGAAACCTTCGACAGAGAAATATGCACTGCCACCGAGTGAAACTCATTGTCAGGTTGCAACAGAAGAAATATTTCGCGTTATTTATAAAAAAAAAAAAAAAAAAAAAAAAAAAAAAAAAAAAAAACGCACGAACCCTGTGGACACTACTCGCGCCACTGTTTGACATTCGCTTCTTGAATCCGCCACCAAAGGCTGCCCAGCCACCGTCGGCAAATATTTCGTGGCTCGGGATAGGGATCGAACAAGGCGGTCGTTGAGGAGCGAGATTCTGTCACCTAATTATGCGCCGATTAGCATAAACGTTCACGCAGACAGGGTCGCAAATTAACATTCCGCGCTTCCGGCGATCGCGTATCGCCCGGTGACAAACGAAAGTGCATCCTTTGTCGAGGGCCCTCCGCGGGGGCGAAAGAAAGAAAATCGAGATGCGTGCGTGGGCCTCGCGCGCCGCGGCTGAAAAGGGTACGGCGCGCGAGCTTGTGGCCGCGTGCACCGACTCACGTGCCCGCGTATGCACGTGCAGCGGCATTATGGGCGTGAGGCACGCTCGCCCAATTTAAATATAATAGGATGACTCCTGTGGGAATGTCGGTGACACCGGGTGGGCCCCGAGGATTCCAAGGTCCTTTTTGTCCCGGTGGAAGAAGCGCGGACAAGAAGCGGAGACGGGCTCGCCGGCCGATCTCTGACAGAGCAAACAGAATGCACGCGAGTGCACTCGAGGATCTTTTTCATCGGCACGAGATGTCTGCGATTAATATGCCACTTCGGCGACCTACGCTCATCCACAGACAGCGCGCGTCCTCTGAGTTTGTTAAGGGAAAGGGAAGTAGACATCTAACTGAAGGAGGCATCGGAATCGCCACAGTGCAAGAGTCCTTGGTAAATTTGAAGATACACGTGTACACGTGGACGACCATTAGAAGACTTCGAAAGGACCTGGGATTTTTCCTAAGCTTAAAAGTATTGATATACTTTGTCTTAATGGGCTTGTCCCGTAAATAAATATTATTATTATTATTATTATTATAATATTAAATACTGCAATAGCCGTTGGCACTTCAAGCTGTAACTGAGATGTAACAAAGAAGACATCAGCATCACCGAAGTATCTCTCTGACCCTAAAGGCGCACGGTTCTACATTCTATCTAGAGTAATACTTATTAGAACGTATCGAGCCTCTGCTCTCGGAGCTAAGCAACGAGTAGACCGAAGCTCGGCGTGGAAGGTGGAGCGAAAAGGTTAACGCACGCGGGCCAAAGGTTTCGTTACCGTCTCCGATTTTCGCCGGAATTCCAAGAAGCGCCCTAGCCATTGACATTCAGCAGCCGAGAGGGAACCATTGCTCGGATGTAACGCAAGGCTTCTTTTGCTTTCACGTCATGGCCGTGTTCCCGTGGTGTAAGAGCGAGTTCCCTTGTCTCTTTCCGTCCCATCTTCCTCGCCTTCTTTTTGCCCCTCTTGCTCTCTCGACGCGAGTGCGCACGGGGCCCCGGGGAACGTGTATACGCTTATATCCTCAGCGTCTCCGATGCCGCGAGGAGGAGCGTGCGTTTCGAACACGACGGGATCAGTGAACTTGCCCATGGCCAGCACACCAATCGTCTGGTCTTCCCTTCGCGAATGATGCACGGATTATATACACCCGCCATATAAATACATCGGACGGCCATCTCTCTTTGATACCGATCGCGGCGATCGCTCGTGCGTGGCGGATCGTAAAAGAAAAAAGAGCGGCGTTTTGCACCTTGCCACCACCATACCGATGCAACGACGTGTCCCTGGCCACAGGATGCACAAATCACCGTGGATCGCTCCCGTTCACACCGATTCGGTGATTCGGAGTGGCTTGTTAAACCGAGTTCGATCACTGCGCGGGGCGCTTTGAAAGAGGGACGAGGAAGTTCTGGGGTACACGGTGCTTGGGAAGTGAAGAAGTAATTCATTAAGAACGCGTGTCCTTTGTGGTTTGTGGGCAGACTTGAGTGCTTGACGGCATTTTGATTTAAATCTTCGAATTGAGGAGCTTGCAGCAAGAGGGGTGCAGCTCCATCTTTACCGACTTCGAGTAAATTGGAAAAAAACTGTTTATAAAATTCTTGCTTTGATAAATAAGATGATATTGGCGCGTTGATTCGGTCAACGCGCCAATATCATCTTATTTAACAATTTCGGTCGAGAATCTCAATTTGAAATTCTTGCTTTGACTTAACATTAAGAAGAGAACACTAATTGAAAAATATACATTTTCACGTAGTAATTGAGTTGATAAATTTTTATTTCTATTTTTGCGAATAAATATTCTATAATAAAAATATTAATATTAGGAATATTAGAAATGGAAATAGAAATAGAAATAGAAATATTAGAAATATTAGAAATATTGATATTAATGTTAATGTTAATAAAAATATTAATATTAATATCAATATTTCTATTTTTATTTCTTTGCAATAAATCGCTCGTTTGTTATAGGATTTGCATCAAACGTGCACCAAATGATGTAGAATGCTTTTACGTATATTACACGCCATAACACAGAAACTCAAAAGTGGAGCTGCACCCCTCTTGCTGCAAGGTCCTCGATTGTACACTTTAACTAGTGATAGGGATGAAACGAGGTTGGATTCCCTAGTTTGAGTGATGCACCTACATATGTAACTAGTGCATCAAAAGTGACGTGTTCTTATACATCATACATTGTGGGCGTAATAGAAAATCCTCTATATACATTTTTGTTAAAATTCATATTTGACCACCACTAAAAGTAAGTTCACACCAGTTGCCTACTTTAACTAAAAAATTATATTGCTGTGAAGCCCACGCTGTTATTTTGTAAATAATTCATCATCTTTGTCACAGAAAATCAATTTTTAAATAAAGTAGTTGAGCTATCGACCGTATTTTTAGAATAAACAAAAAGTGGTTTCGGCGCACTGGTTCGGTCAGTTAAATAATTTAAAAGCTAATTTGCAATTCCTCCAATAGAGTCTTCACTTCAATTGTGGCCAGTATAATCAGTTCATCTATACATAATAAAATTATATTATGTAATCATTTGGTCATATATCCTAATGCGTTTGGCCTTTACCACATGAACATCAATTAGTGGTATTTTGACAGTTGTTGTGAGGTTGAAAATGTTTGTTCTGTCAATAATTGTTAAATTCGTTCTTAATATTTAATGGTCTTTCTTTTGACTCCGTTTCTAGCCACAGTTTTGTTTCACCTTTAAATAGTCCTCCAAGTTATGTTTACCTCAGTCATGCTACAACCGACTCGTGTGTTACACGTCGTATCAAACGTGTGACTCTAAAGCGAACGCAGTATACTTTATAAATATCTTTCCTTGAAAAAGGTCTAAACCGCAGACCGAAACGTCGGAAATTTATAATTGTTAAAATTGCAAATTAGCTTTTAAATTATTTAACTGACCGAACCAGTGCGCCGAAACCACTTTTTGTTTAAAATCAATTTTTCTTAAAACTTAGTTTTACGAACTCGGAGGATTTACCTTTTCCAGTGATAATTAAGTTTCACAACACGAAGTGGTCACAAGTCCCTGAAAAGAATTCCCCATACCAGCACCGCTATGCCTTCAATTGCATAAGGGCTTTCAGAAGACTAGCGAGTTACACCGAACCCCGTATACAGCAGCGTTTCCCCGAATTTTCGTCGCGATTCCCTGTAAACGCACCGGGCCACATGAAAGAACGCCAGGCGAGCATACCGCATTCCTATATCGCGCGCCGTCCGAGCGCGCTGAATTCAAATGCATTTATGCGAGAGGCACTATCGGGCGCCTCTTGCTCGTCGTTTTTAGTCGCGCGAGCGCGTGTCGAACATGAATCTCTCCCCTTACTTTCCTCGTCAGTCCTCCCCCCGTCGACGCAGCGTTAAATACAAATTTCGCCCTGCCCCCGGGGTCGAAGTCTGTACACGAAAAAACAGCGAACGTGCTCATGAGGCGAGCTGGTTCCTCGTTGTTTTGCAGCAGGCGTGGCGCGTTGACATGACCAGCGCACGTGCATAACGTCGTTGTTCGAGCCGTTGCGCCGCGCGAAAACACCGTGGGGTGCTGGCTTTTGCGCGACACTCGGCGGCCCGCCAACAGGCGCGAGGCGTTAAGCCGCGTTCCCACTTGTCAGACTCGCGAAGCTGGGGAAAAATGTTCTATTCGAATTAGAATTCGAGCGTTCCTTTAAAAGTTTATTCCATACTCTGCCCTCGCGTGGGACAACACAGTGATCTTGCCAAAGAAATTAAGCTATATTTTTCAAATGTATTTCCCAAGTTTGCGGCATTCAATGGGGATGAAAATATGTATGGTGTTGGCAAAGTGTAATTAAGGTTACTGCTCATGAATTCTGTTCAGTTATTATTCCGCGCAGTCTTCAAGAACTTAGAATAGCAATTGCGAAAGTCACGTATGGCCACGTAACTGTGTATACTGTATTCAGAATCGGCCGGAGAAATGAATTCTTCTGAACGATGGCATCAGAGGATGAGTACAAGGGAATGAAGATGAATACAGACTGGCGCAGTTTAGTGAAATTTTCCGTCGGCTTTGCAATGTGACCGTGCAAACGTTTTGATATTTCGATCACGATAGACCCGATGGAATAGGAAACGTCTTCGGGACCATCCGGACTCAAGTTCGGGCACATGTGTTACGGGGACTCTACATACCGTTTGCATATAAAAATTAGATATGCCATAGACGGTTTCTGAATTAAACGTTGAATTATTCAAGCGATTTCCCGGGGCCGCAAGGTCGGGACGCGGTTAGTCGCGTTACTGGAATCCCTTCGGTGCTTTTCGAAATGCCGCCTGCACGCTCGAAAACCTTCGCCTCGAACGGGCAGCCACATTTTTATAGAGCCGTTCGTTTGGAGTTTAGCTTGCTCGAGACTTTCACGCGTTTCTATCGAACACTCGGCTCGAGATCGGCTTCATATTTCTGCGCATAGTAGACGGAGTTTTCTTTGTTTCGAGTACCGAACAATTGAGAGAATGACTCGAGGTTAATGGATTTAAGTCTGCTATTTGATTCTGCGGTGGTGCTTAGAAGTGTCTTTCATATTTCGTCGGTTATTAATTTAGAAGTGACTGTTTTATGAAGCCGTTTGAATTTTTAGGTAAAATTACTGCCCATTTTAATAAACCTTGTATCTTGTTCTAGGCGCGCTGTGCAATTTAATTCTCTAATCGAAGGAAGTATTACTTGATGAAAAGTGACAATTTAGTTGATTGGTGTTACAATCGTCCCTAGGGACAAAAGTAACAAATGACCCATTTTAAAGAAAGGCTTTTTTAAAGAACACTCGTGTAATATATTCCAAGTTGTTCCCAAGCGTGGGAATGTTGCAAAAAATTAACAACGTTTAAAAGTTGCAAATTCAAAAGGGGCAAATTGTTACGTTTGTCCCTGGTCTCCCCTAATCACAGTTGGCGAAAGCATACTCTGCAGAAGAAACTGAAAATAAATAAGCAGATGGAATTTTATAATATTCTGATATTACAATACTCCGGCTGATAACGGTTCCACCGTTCTGCTCGCACTTGTGTATAAAAGTCGTGAAACTATTTCACATATCGATAGTTATTCCTAAGAAACAACAATATCGCCAAGATTGGTCTGCTCGAAGATCACGTTTTAAGTTCGATATCGTCACGCACGTACGCGGAAAATTCGATTCCCGTAAGTGGTTTACGATTCTGTTTATTATTCCGCGATTATTCTAGAGGCATCGTTATCTCTCTGCGAAGTTTCCACTTCAGGACTACAACTCTGCAACAACCCAAGCCAAAAAAGGCAACGCTCACAAAGACTTTATGTAACGCGTTTAATTACCACATATCTGGATAGTATTGTCACACACGTTGCACCAGTGCCAGCGAATCGAGCCGTGAAATTAGAAATTCGGGCCCAGAGAAAGACATCGCGACGGACTTGCGTCAACACAGATCTGAGAAAGCGTGATCTCGGTGCAACTGCTTCACACTTGGTCGACTTTCGTACACACCAGTTCCAAACGAAATGAAACAGAATTTAAAATCCTGTCCCTCAAAAAGTTCACTATACTTTCAAAAAAAAATCCGTCCTCTAACCCTCTCCATTTCTCAACTCATTTTCCATTTCTAAAAAAAGAAAGAAATTGAGTCCTCTTCGTAGTGTGCAGTCGAACACTCCACTATCACGATACAGTGCTGGAAATATTTATTGCATCACTCGAATAAACACGTTATCACTTGAGGTGTGATTTTTCAAAAGGGCATATTTCCATTTTGTGACCTTGAAGCAAATTTTGATGGCATCGCCTTAATAATGTTAAATTACATCTGCAAGTGGCACACTTATTTCTTATAGTTTCCATCAAGAGAGGCCTTATTTCCAAACATTTTCTTAAATAACTATTAAAACAGTGTCCTTAAATTTAAAACATTACCGCTATCAGGTGAAAGAATAAAATGTACATATACGAATAAAAAAAAGATTTTTTAATAATCGTAGGTACCACATTTTTTTGCAGTTATTAAATTTTGTTTCTATGTAGAAATGTGTCCTTTTGAAAAATCTCTCCCCACTTATACCTCTGAAGGAAAATATTATCGCAAAAATGTGTAGCCCACTATCTCTTCCAAAATAACTTGGATACCAGCCATTTTATCACTTTATATTGCTATAAAAATTCTGGTCTCGATCCCCATTTTCAAAATTTCGCATCCAATTATCGATCAGCGAATCAGCCTCAGGGTGACGAGCCATTAATTCGTCCCACTGCCTCCGTCCAGTGAATTCGGAATTGGCTGTTACATTGAGCTCGCGCACATGATCGAGGCGAGTGGAACGACTTCCTACCCAACTGATCCAGCCGCTTCCGTCATTCCGCGGCACGAATCCGCGGGGCACGGGATCCCAGGCACGTGCCTGCGTGATCGCGTATTTATCGATACGATCGCTGAAACGCACAGAAACGTGTTCCCACCTGGCCTTTCGACATCTCCACCCAGCCAGAAAGATATTAATAAATCCAGACGCTCGCGTGTCGCGCACGTGCTGCTAATTGATTTGAAAAACGGGGGTGGTTAGGAGATTTTATTTTTGATTGCTTGCACTTTTGATGGAGCGTGTACTTAGGGGAGTCGAAGGAAATGATTTGAGTCAGGCGAATTTGATGCAGCTTGGAACGGTCTCTGGGTCACTTTTGACCCAACTGAAATTTGTGTAAACATTATTCTTGAGGCAAAGGTGATACGTTAATGGGTGAGCTGAAGACTGTGGGGTTAATGAGTGCTATTTTGAATTTTTGTGGAACACTGGTTGTGGTGATATTTCTTGTGATTTCATGAGGTTTTGATTTTATGGGAATTGGCAAATTCTTGTGAGTACCGGGTGGTCAGTTTGACAGAAGAAGATTGCGTTTAAGAGGACTTGAAGTTAAATCTAGCGCTTTGCCAAGTTATAGGCAATTTTGAATAAATTTTTTTATGGCTGGAGGTTCGCGTTTGAATGAATTGGAAATGGTGCAGGGAGTTTATCAGGTTGAATATCATCGAGGCAGGTTGCATTGAAATATATTGAAGCTATTTACGCCATGCACAGCTGTACCACACCGCGATGCTGTGCAAAAGTTATATCCTGGAAGGATTTCATGAAATTGCTGACAATTTTCTCCTACTTTACGCCCACTTTTCCCATTACGTATCATTCACCCTCGTTCTTCCATTCCCTTTTACCATCCATCCGTTACTCTGCTTATACGCTTATCTATCTCGTTCGTTATTCATCTTCCTCATTTCCTACTCCCTTTTGCAACGAATTAGGAGACGCAGCCAGAAGAAAAACTGGCGATATCATCTCGTTGCAGGTACTTACGCTGTTTATTATCGATAATAGTTTTACGTGATCTTTTCAGATATATATTTGCTTCCCTATCTTTGAGAAGAAGTTCTTCTGTTTTATGACTGCGAAATAAATTTTAAAGTAGAAATTGCAGTCCTAAATACCTGCTAGTATTTTATTTGAAATAATAAAGCATTAATATATAAAACAATATAGCACAAAAATAATTATTAAATCTTCTAAACAGTATTGAATTTAATATTCACGGCCAAAAGTGGCTTCACGATGAAAAAGAAATGATTTAAAATACTTCATTAATTTAGCACGCGTGAATCATCGATGAACCATAGCATTCACCGGAAGTAAATTTGGACTCGACAGTAGAAACGTATCTTCCCAGAAAACTGACATTCAGAAGACGACATTCAATCTGTTCTATAATTTCCACTCAGAAATTTCTATTTCGTAGAACACTGAATATTCTAAAACCTTAATTTCCTCCACTGGAGATTTAAGTTTTTGCAAATCAATAAATAAACAATTGCACTTGGAAACCTGCGAATAGAGGGATTCGACCAAAGCACAAAAAGAATCTTCGCTTTCAGCCTTGAATCTTCGAACAAAGGTCGGAGCAGGATCGCTCAGCTTAGATAAGGATCGCTGCAACGTGATTTCGGAATTCTCGATCGCACTGATTGTGAGTCACTGATCGATTCACCTCCGAGCCTGAATCCCCTGGGCATTTTAGATTCCTCAGCGATCGACGCAAGCCTGATTCGCGAGATAAAATGCCGTAAGCAATAAAGCGTGCATTAAAAACCTCCATCGAACCGGAAGGGAAAGAAACTTATTGCCATTGTGAGTCACTCATTGACCAGCCACGATTCTGTAATACGATGCTACAAAGTGACGCATTTTTGTGGAAACAACAGCCATTGACTGATAAACTCCTGAATGCGTCCGGAACGTGACAGAAAATCCGATCCGGTTCGAAAAGTACGCAAATCTACAAAATCTTAATTGTAAAATGGAGCTTCTACTTTTCCTTCAATGTTCTAAAAAATCTAAACAAATTGGGTGACATCGTGCAAAAAACCTGCGGTGGCCATTTGGCCGATAAAGTATTTCTCATATAATTATAATGTGTTAAAATAAAAACTTTCAAAATTTTCTAAATTTAAGTGTTTTATAAAAAAAAAATTTGGTAAATCTTATTGTAAAACTCTGCGTAACAATTTGAAAAAGTGTAATAGAGCACGTGTGCCAACTTATCGTGCAGTAAATTAGAATGAAAAGATTCGTTGAAAGCCCAGTCCAGGAAGAAACCAAGATTTTCAAGGTTCGACCAAAACTTTTACCACCTCCTAAGAATAAAAATTTGTAGGATATGTACATATGATATTCGATGGGAATTGAGGCAGAACGATGATTAAATTAATTGCGCGATCGGGGAGGCCGAATGTCCATCGACACTTGTCGATGCAGCGGATGCAGAAAAGATGCATTATTCCCGCAGAAATTCACAGGCAGCTAGACGAGCGCATAGATATTCCTCGCGTCCCCGTGTGCTGGCCTTTCCTGATGATCCATCGCGTTGCATTTCAATAGAACGGGAAACGCGGCGCAGATGCATCCCGAAAGCCTTGCGCATAATTACGCGGCCAATTCCTTGCATGGGAATTATTTATTAGCGGATGAGTTCGGTCGGGTTTACTTCTGGGCGAACCGCGTTCTTGCGACGAGTTGGAAGGACAGGTTGGAGGATGACATTGGGGAGACGCTAAGAGGCTGGCAAAGAGGAGGCGTCAATAGGAAGCAATCGCGATGAAATTTTATAGGCATATTGTGCGAATTGAGGAGTTGAAATGGTAAGTGATGCGAGTGCCAGGAGTGAAAATTTTCAGCGTTTTCTTTTCAATCACTTGTGACAGCCCTAGAATCTGGAGATGATTGTAAATATTTGATCATTTAATTACAACAAGTAATTACAGAATAGAAAAATTTTATTTCCATATCCTTGTCAATATTGTATGCAAAAAGGATAAAAATTCCAAATGGAGCAGCTTTACGTAATTCACGTAACACGATATGTAACGAGCGCGTTTTAATCGTGATCAAGTGGGATTACGTACGTGTATTGAGAGGTAAGAATTTTTTACCGTCCTGTGGAAAAAAACGAGACAATCCGCCTCCTTCCAATTGACTAAATAGATTTTTCCTGGTCACAGTGACGTGGAGGAAACATCGACTTCGGGAAATGCATCTCGGTAGAATGCTGTTTAATTGCGCGGAAATTATAGGACGAGCTATACTTGGAAAGTGCAAGTAGCGTTCGAGGTTTGAGTAATTGTAACAATTGAATAAATTTGGGAAAAATTCGGATAAGTGGAATACATAAATTCAAGTGATATTCAAGTAACATGGGAAATTTGAGAAGCTTCAAGGAAATTAATGAAGTTGGATAGGAATTCAATATACCTCGAATAAATTCGATCAGAATCCAATATACCTCAAATTAATTTGATTAAAATCCAATACACCTCAAATAACTTCGACCAGATTTCAAAATATCTCAATTGAATTTCCGTAGAATTCCATATGCTACGAGTAACTTCGATCAGAATTCAATATCCCTCGAATGATTTCGATCAGTATTCAATACACCTCAAGCAAGTTCGATCAGAACTCAATATTCCTCAAAACAACTTCGATATACGTCAATACACCTCAAATAAATTCGATTAGTATCCAATAAACCTCAAATAAAATCAACTTGTAAAACTCAGATTACAAACAACTCAACTCCACTCCCTTAAACAACCTACTTAAATTCCCATCTCCTCTGATTTCAAACTACACTGAAAAAACAAACACCGAAGAGCAAATTTCCGTATGGATGCAACACCTTCCATCTTGCATGACGACCAAACGCGTTCGTGGTTGCTTTCGTTAGCGAGGCTTCAGGAATTTCCATAAATTGAACGAGCTGACGGAGAACGTCTGCCCTGGCTTTCTGCTGCTTGGCCAATTACTTAATTGTAACAGATTTCCTGTCGGTGCTATTGCGACCGCACAGACGGACTAGATTTCTCGCTACGATAACTGTGCGTTCGTGCGTACTGGCAGTTCCCGATGATGCTGATGGGAAACGTCTAAAGCGCAATCTTCTCGAAAAAATTCGCGCTGGGAACTTCCAATAAAAACTATCCACCGCAATCTCAACCACACTACGTAACAAAATGAATAAAAATTAAACATACTAAATCCTTCGTCAAGCACATGAAACACTTGCATGGCCCACGACTGCTATCTCAAACACATTCCATTGCGAACTAATACAATATTACATACTAATTGCAAATTTAAGCAACTTAATAGTACAGGAATGAAATGTAAAAATTAAACAAAAAGAAATTTTCCTGTAATTAGTTACTATTACGTCTCTTTCTTTATTTCTTATTTTTGTCTCTTTGTGCAATAACGACGCTTAATAATAATAATACGCCATTACCAATAACCCTACTACTGAAACCATTACTCTTTGGCACTTCTACTCAGAGATGGATAAAATTTTTATTTAAATAAATTCTGAATAACGAATAAAAGATAAAAAAAATTATTCGTCATGTGTCGAGTAAAAAAATTAACTTCATTTGTCAAATAATCTGAAGTTAAAGTAACTTTTTATTTCCCACTCTACAAATTATCACCCAAGAAAACATCGAGAAACTCGCACCTCGCATCTCCAATCCATTCCCAATCACTGTCCAACATTTCAAGAATAAGATTATGCACTGAAAATTCTGGTTCTCCTCACGCGTCGTCAAGGATCTCCACAGATGTCGCCCAGGTGGTGTCGTTTCGTCGACTAGTCTGAAAGTTATTCTGGACGGATAGAATAAACCGTGGTGTTTATAATTTTCGCCCACTGGTTTCCATAACACGCTGACTGGACAGCGGAGGAAAGTTCTACGCGGGGCAGATTAGGTCACGAGTACGTCGAATCGGCGAATGGATTTCCGACGGCGCTGTTCCCTGCAGGATGACTCCCGATACTTTTTGGAAAACGATCCTCTTTACGGCTAAGTTACGCCGACTGGTCCCTTCATCCGCGCGGAACAGGTTCCCGAATGATTCTCATTAAAGATAACGCGACTCGTTAGTAGCCTCGAGTTTTGCACGCTGCACGGGTGACAGGGCTCGCGGGACTTCATTCATCGCCTGTTCAACGGACTATTTGTTTGCCAAAACGAGGGCACGCGAGATTTGAGATACTTTTGAAGGGTCTGCACTGTGTCGATCATATTGGAGGTTTTTTATCTGGGGCAGAAAGAGTTTAGATGGTTATTATGGGATTGTAGGTACCAAAAATCGAATGGAACTGTTGAAATTTTCAATCAGTAATTTTTTTATTATTATTGCTTCTGTTCGAAGAATAACTCGCTGAAGCTTTTGTTCCGTACAATTTCTGCATAAATAGGGAACTTTTATCTTCTTGCAAGTAGGAATAAGTTCCAGTTAAACAGGCGCGTTTATTCTGCTGTGAAAAAGTTAAAGTTGAGGCAAGCAGATTTGCCGTTATAGGTTTCGTTCAATTTTCCTATTATTTATTATATAAAACTCACAACCTTGCAAGTACTTTAATTCTGTTGTAAAAGTTCAGTTTTAAGAGTTATCTTGTATTCGATTAATATAAGTTCTGAAGGATCATATATTTTAAACTGATATTTTAAGGTAAAATATAAAAGTTAAAATTATTTTTTGGAGGCAGAATAATCGCAAAGTGTTTGAAATTTATCTTCACCAAAACACTCAACGACTTCTGAAGCACCCTCTATTCCCACTTACCAAACATCACCTACCTTTTTAATCTACCAACGAGCATCTCGACAAATAATAATTCCATCCGAATAATTCTAGCTCAAAAGATAGTGGCAATCCTAAAAAAAACTCATTTATTATTCTCTACTGTAAAGTCATTCACCCAAGTGTCCCCGGACCAAGTCACTTCCTCCAACGTTCATAGTACGCGTTTCCACCATTCATTGCCAGCGTTGCGTAGGGAGATTTTCGGTAACAACGAAAGCAACTTCCACGAAGTTTGAGAAGGAAGGAAACGAAGGCGCGAGCTTCCTTTAGTAAACTGCCCGAGGCCGGAAGGAATCGATGCCATAATTCGCTGATTCATCCATTACGAGAGGAGGACCGTTCATTTTTTACCGAGCAACAAGTAACTGGCTTCAATTATGCATCGACGGAGGGTACGGTGCAGCGCGGCTCGCGTAATGGTATTCATAGACGATCCGATCGGAAGAGATTTGCCCGCTGGAATGATGGAAACGATGGATTCCCGAGTCCATGTATCACTGTCAAAGTGCACGAGCCAATTCTCGGAGGAATCGGAGCTATTCCTTCCCGGTATTTCATGGAGCAATCAGATATTTCTGGCGGTAAATTATACCAGTGTTCAATCCAATGTTCGTCAAACAAATAATTATTTATTCAACATTTGATCTTTTAACATATCTATTTTAATACACCCAATGCCAGGGCCGGCCTGCTCTATAAAGGGGCCCAGATGCAAGAAATAAGGGGGCCCCAAATAATTTCTCAACGGTAAAATAGTGTAACATCTTTTCACGGAAAAAGGATAATAATAACAATAACAAAGAAAATAAACTAAAAAAAATAAAGATTAACATATTTAAATACATGACTCTTTTATTACCATGTCAAAATAATATTAGATTATTGTAGTATTATATTATTATATTAGAACTATATTCTGATTTATTTTTTTACAGTCCTCGCATACTACTACGGCATGCTTACCACCACATCACCACAATTGTGATGTGCCCGTAGTATTGCCAGTTCTACATTTAGAGCGTGAAATTCAAGTTGGTTTATAAAATTAAATGAATTTTAATCAAATAAAAATTTTTCCTTCTGATTTCTTTTCCTTTGCTTTCTCATTTTTTCGTTTTTCCTTTTTCTGGAGACCCCCAATTCCCCAACAATAAGAATTAATCAGTGCTTTCAACGGTCTGCTCCACTTAATCCACCGGGAATTCCCTATCAAGTCATCAGATCGTAACACAAACACCACAATGCGTCGCTCAACCACCGTGGTATCTATACTTATACAAACACCGCTGCTTAACAAACCAGGAAAACGAGAGCGTCGCGAGTGATTTGAAAAATTGCGCGCAAGCCCGCGTCGAGAGGGGAAACGGCGGGGCAGAGGTTTAATGCAAAGTTGTCCAAGTTGCTCGATGGAACACCGTGAATCACGAAAGCAACGCCACAAAGGCTCGCTGCTCGATACGTTCGCCCGATTGATACCGCGAACAATTATCCGCGGTGCTTGCCACAAGGAAGGATGTTGACTCATTAACGGAGGCACAGACGAATGGCAGACGCTCTGCGTGGACACAATGAATTGCGGGCGATTCGACTCGAGCAGCAATATCGTGGGGATATTAATGCACAATGGGGCAGTGACATTGAGGAATATTTAAGCGTTAAATACTTTTGTAAGGGTGGAATAAGTGAGTTCTCTTTCAATACAGATGCAATTATGATTCCATTATGGGATTTGAAGATGTTTCGAAGGAAAGGAAGTATCATTGGTCTCTCGATTTTATTCTGGGTAGTTAACGGATAATCTCCGTCTGTATTTGGAAAGAGTGACTCAAAAACAGAGAACTTGCGATTAAAATGTAATTGTGTAATTGATTGCACGCTTTCTGTAATCGTTAATTTAGGTAGTCGACAAAATTGTGGTCAACCACCTAAATTAACGATTGCAGAAGATAATGTGTAGCCAATTACACAATTACATTTTAATCGTAATTTGTAATTAGACTACACGTTGCCCAACTCTGCCCAAAAGTGTTTGGATTTTTCGCCCCTTTATGGGCCCACGATTTCGGAATTGAATTTTTTGTGTCAAATGTATACCTTAATACGAGACATCAATTACAAGGAACTTTCTAGTTGAGTGGACAATTAGTTTCTGAGATATGGGAGGTGAAAGAAGTGAAAGTTTCATGTCAGTCTGATAATTTAAATAATTGTTTCCAGGGGTTTTGCTGACTGCTAACAGTGAATTTGAATTTAGATTTCAAAACTTTGGATCTATTAACTTTTCAGTGATAATTGTACATTCGTAATACTCCAATAGCCCTTTTCCAGAAATGTAAATTTTGATACGTTGAATTTTATATTTGAAAAAAAAAATAGTTTTGAATAAAAGCGACTTTCTTTGTTAAAATTCACCAAATTAGTAAATTTTATTATTAAGGTTTACAAATTTACAGAAATATTGGCAAATACATATCCCGGGGTGCGATACACCCCGCGTGACCACGAACGGTTCAGTCCCTTAATTTTTTAAGTTTCTGCTTTGGGAGTAGAAGTATCACAACTTTAACTGTGAGTAAAATATTATCCTCCATTGCCCCTCTGTCCAAGAAGCACGCAGAAGAATCAAATCAATCCTCGAACTCCGCTGGTAATTATTTTACGAACAGAAATAAAATTCAAAGCCAAGCTGCAACCACCTACAATTACCAACCCACCCCTTTGAACCTCCACTAAAAAAAAAACTCGCAACACGAAAGTTGAACAAGAAATCTAACGACGTAACGCACCACTGTGGCGATTGAAGCCCCCCGTTAGACCAGCTAGGCGCGTGCACTCCCCTGCAATCTGCATCTGGATCGCCTCTAATGGAATCAGTTCCACCATTTTTCATCCTTAAACAGGGATCCGTCGCGTTTCGACGAGCCAGCGTCACGCGATAGCCTTGACCAAGGCGTCGCGAAAACGAGAGGAAAAAGGCGGGGAACGCGAGGAATGATGAGTCGACGGGATCGATAGGCGATTAGAATTAGACAGCGGCAGGGGTCAGGGTGACAACGAGAAAGGGAACGGGGGTCGACCGTCAGATGACTTTCTGGGCGCGGCTCAGACGATCCTCCGGAGCTGATGTCTTTCTTCGCCCCTTCGCTCCTTTTCCTCCTTTTCTTGACGATTCCTGGCACCCACGGAGGGAAGCTCGTGTCGTACCCTCCCCCTATAACGAATGTCCCTTTCAGGGAATGTTATCCCGCCAGGGGCCCCGAGGAATCCACCGATAAATCCTTTCTAAGGCCAGATACGTTCTCGGGACGCTTCTAATGGCGGTGAAACAAAGACACTAACTGCCAAAAGTGCGAGTTCGGAGCTGATTGGGGAAGATATTTACAAGGTTCACAAACGTGTGTTGACTGGGGATATATCACTTTTTTATGTCTACCACAAACGTTAACATATTTTTTCCATATTTGATTAATAAAGTAGCAATAAAGCAATAAATTGTGTTCTGTATTGTTTATATACGTATTGTTGCAGCCTCGGTGCAAGTCAGGGGCAGCTTCGGATTTGAAAAATTCGCCAAAAATAGAAATAAAAACTTATCAACGCAATAACTACTACTTATTCTGTGGAAATATATATTCTTCAATTAGTGTTCTCTCTTTAATGTTAAATCGAAGTACTAATTTTGTAAATAGCTTTTCTAATTTACTCGAAGTCGGTAAAGATGGAGCTGCACCCCTCTTATTACCAGGTCCTCAATTGATGATGGAGTTATTTCGGGCTTCTTTCGAGGAAATATAGTGCGTGTAGGGTGAAGGGATGGTGGAAGGTTTGAAGGGTTGGCAAAGTGTTACTCAACCCTCTATAATTTAAATTTTTAATTTCAATTTCAAATTTATTTTCGCTTCCTATAGATTTTATATTAAAATGATGGCTTGTGATTGCTATGGTGTGATAGTTGGATATGGAATTTTTGTGATTTGCAAGCAGATAATTTTATGGCGTTAAAGTGTGTTTCGCTAATTCTTATGGTGCGATTTGGTCTGCCTGGAATTTAGCAAATAAGGTGCCTGGATTGGTCTGGATGAGGATGATTGTATTGTGGGAAAGCGTGAGTGATTTTTATGGATGGAAGGACAAGAATATATAGTATATAGTAAAAATGCTGAGGTGGGAAGTGAGTTACCATTCTATAACAATGATCAGGTTCGATTGTATATTATCGTCCATAATTTGGAGAAGTATATTCTCAAACTTTTGGTCACTAGTGTACTTGGAACACAGGAAGGTCGATTCTTAAGGATGTTGAAGAAATTGTGGAACCATGGCCGGGCCTAGTTCGTGTTTAAGCTGATCGTGCAGAGCGGTAATTAATTGCACGATAAGACGACATAATTAATGTGTGGGGCGGTCAATTTATGGATGTTTAGATTATAAAATAATCCAAATTTTAAATCATGAAAATTGCGAGGAAAATTACTTGCAAAAAGAATCTTCAACAAAATTCTGAGTGACGTGTTTAAAATCAACTGAGAATTTTGACTTTGAATTGTGCTTCCAAGAAGAGTATGCTCTATCAAAATTGTGTCTTCCTTATCACAATGGTACATGTTGGTACACAGTTCCTAGAACATTTCCGCGAATCTCCATGCTCCAAGTAATCTTTTACAGTAATAAGTTCGCAATTCCTTTATCACGGCATTCGAGCACGACTGAAGCTTGAGGCTCCCCGAGCGGAGGACAGATAAAATGAAAATAAAGCGATTTCCACAGAAACGTGTTCAAGATGCACAAAAAAGTTGGTTCGACGAGATATAAAGAGTCGGGGCGCCGCCGTGGCACGTGCCAGCGCATCCACATGATAAAACCTAACAATAAGTTCTTTTCTGTGCTCTACTATTACCAGAAACAAATGAATTTCTCGCTAAATAGTGAATCACGCCAAATACCTAATAAGCTCAAAGAAAGAAAATATTTGCGGCAAATTTGGGGATGGCAAAATTCAGGGGAAAAGAAAATGGAAATCAATAAAAGTGTTTACGTTGCTTTTTTATTGATTTTTTTTTAAATATTTTATAAGACTTGGGCTTTTTTTTGCCATTTAAAAAAGTAGGTACCTACTTCCTACCTATATAAGTATTTGATTTTATTTTTATACTGTTTTTTTTTTTTATGAATAACCAAAGGCTTTCGTTATTCAACAAACACCTACAAAAATTGGATTCGCTGTCAAAAATTATATTTTCAAATAATTACATATAATTAAACATAAAGGGCGGCAAAAATAATTTTTGCCCATAGCAACGGAAGAGCTAGATTCTTTAAACACAATTTTTAAAAAATACCCCATTTCATATCAAGACCCAAATATGCAGGGGCCCCAACAACCCTAATTTCGGAACAACCTAAGTAACAAACAAATTCGCCTCACGAGACGAATCAACAGGCAACAAAGCAGAATCCATTGGAACTATAATCCAGATAAAAATTCAACTGTCTCGAGAAAGGAGGGCGCAGTTCGTCGGCCATTTTTCCCGAGGGTGTCCATACGAAGAGGCGCGGTTCGCAGAAATTCATTTACCACCCTAATTTCTGTGGCCACCGCCCGCTTTGTGAGGGTCCTCTGGCTGCTGGCAGTTCCAGATACGATTGCGAACTCGGTCCGGCTGCATTTAAATAGGCTTAGGGCCGAATTAATGCAAATGCATTCTGGGCTGCTCCTAACCCTCGGGTCATGTGGGTCAGCAGGAGGATCTCGTCTTTGCCCCTTTACCTCCAAATAAAACAAGCTTAACCAATCCCTGCCCACCTCCGCCCCTCGTCATCCCGCTCCTTTTCTTTTGTGCCTGCTTCCACAACGTGCCTCCTATTTTCATTCAAAATAGGATCGGTCGGTTCTTCTTTACGTTCCCCCGATTCTCATGTGGGTCACGTTCTCCCTCGAAACGCTTTCATTCATGGATCCATGGTGGTTCCTGTAGCTTTCCTCTTCCTCGCAAAATCGAGCGCTTCCAATGGAGACTGGTTCTCGGAAAGCTTCGCGGAATGCTCGGACGATAGAGCATGCAGCGATAATTACAGCTTCCGAAAAGCTCGGTCACGTGCTGCCGCGCGTGTTCCTTTATAGTCGTGTTTCGTGTCACGTGGACGATCTCGCAGTTTCGCGTACGTCCTAATGTCTGCCGCTTCGGGGAAACGGGGCAGCATATTTTTGGCACGCCGCGCGAGATGGGACGAACGGCGGATTGCATTTTAATTTCGCAGGGGATTTAGACGGGATTTCAAATTTTCAACCCTTCGCTCGCGGTGAGTCATGCGTGGCGTGTGCTAGACTTCTTTGAATTCTTTTTCTGGCTTCAGGGTTCGAAGAATATTTATTGCAAACTCAGACGGATTTGTTGTACTATGTACGTACTATATTTATTATAATAACTTGTGAAATATTAGCTTAATAATAATAATAATGTAATAGAAATGAAAAGTCACTTTTGGATGTTTCGAAGACCTCAGTTTTCTTACATCAAATCTAATTAATTGAAAATGAATTTCATTGTATGTGTGCTGGTAATTAGGGGAGTATCTTAAGTAAAGAGAATTGACATTGAGTGGGGACATTCCGTATTTTGTTCCAGTGCAGAGTGGACATTTCCTGCTTTTAACCAGCATAGCAAATCTTCCACGGTATCTTATGGGGGTATTTGAACTTTACACCCCCTTGAAAGTCGACAGTTCTGTAGTCCCAGTTGCCACCGACAAAATGTGCTATAAATCGGGAAATCTCGAAAAATGGACATTCTCGTTTTTCTCCTTACCCTTCGATTGGTGACAATCATTTTCTTTTGAACTTCTCAGTTTTTCTTATTTCTCAGTTTCTTCATAGGGGCGAACGATAGAACGAGCAAAGGGTTCGATGTAACCAAGAGGCGTGCAATTTATATGAATTGGTTTGCCGATTAGTCACTGGTCGGTGGGCTCATTTGCATTCGAAATTCGTGCACCAATCCCGATTCAAGATCAGGCCTGCGGTCGTCGGCTTCGCAAAAAGAATTCTCGGGAATGGAAAGAGGCTTAAGAACCTGGGTGATTCATAAACGCATCATGCGGTTCCACAGGGTGGCCACTTCCTCGATCTTTCGCGGCAACGAAATTCGCGCAGGATTCGTCAACGTCCATTGTTCGGTGCCCGAATAACGAAGTGTGATTGTTCATTCGTAACTGCAGTGAAACTGCCGCCATAGTCAATAACGCATAAGTCCATAATTACGAAAACCTTATAAGTTCAAGCAATAAAAAATTCAAGTTGACCGAAATCAATGAGATTCCACTGAACACGAGATGCCTAATCGAAGAATAATAAAATCGAGTTTGATTGTTGTAATAATAACTGTATGGACATTCAATTTTTATTTCGAAAATATCGTTTCAAATATAGTCGAAGTTGGTAGAAGGTTTACAATTAAAATTAAGAACTGAATCGTCTGTGCCACTTTTTACACTCGACGATTCCAAAATTCTGTCAGAAAGAAAGGATAAGGAATACATTTCTTAATGGAAATAAAAAAGGATGATGTAGATTTGATAATTGTTCCAATTTTAAGAAAACGAATAGGAACAATTCCCAATGTAAACTAAAACTAACATGTTGGTTGAGGCAATGAAAAATTTGATTAGTTTCCAGAGAATATGATAGATTAATCGAGATTGAGCCTGAGCATCTCGATACGAAAATGATCCGAGGACACCGAAATAAAGTAAACGGGGCCACGGGCGCAGCTTTAAAAAACAGGTTCCCGAAACTGTTCTAGGCAGAAAACAGTGTTTTGCTCGCGATATTGCGTGACAAACGTAAACCTGTATCGTTGCGACAGGAAGGATTACGACAATCCTTCCGTTTCATAAGTCTCGATGAAAATTGTATCGCCCGCGTAACATTGGCGAACTATCGATTGTGCGGTCTCGCCTGGGCGCGCGAAAGAATGAAATAGACATAGACTATCATAACAATATGCAGATGTGTAAACTATTTCCATATCTGGGCTACACGAAATCTAAATTTCGTGCAACATGTAACGATTATTCGTAGTTGAGTACTCAATTTTATTTGCAAAAACCTGCCTTCCAAATCCAAATTTCATATAACGATCAGTTGCAGTTGAATTTTATTTGTAAAAAACTGCCTTCCAATTTGTTGTAAAATTCCTTCCTTATCATGGAAATTTTAATATCTTTAATATCTTTGTATTGTAACCGTATTCCACCGTGATTGTCTACTTCATTTTGAGTATTCTTGGAAAAACTAGCTCAGGCTACGACTCCTTTCCTAGGTCTATCTATCTATAACCATATTTCTTGCAAAAAATCTCATATTCTTCTTAGAATGAAGTATGCCTTGTTTCTCACCACCGCGAATTCTGACAAGTGAACAATTTACAAAACAAAAGATGTTTAAAGGATGTATAATACATTTGAAAAGCACAAAATTCAAAATTGAAGGCCCCTGGCCCGACACTACAAAATAAGATAACTAACCAACTTTACATTATGTTACTTTGTTAAATACTTCACAAACTACTCCCCTTGCAACTTATTTATTTATCTATCCCTTCCGCTCGTTTCGATCAAGCAATTTCCTGTAACTTTCCCAAAAACGCACATCCACGCGCGTCATAAACAAATCCGCGACCATTTTGTTTACTTCCCTTTCTCGTTTTGATAATGCGCCATAGAAGAAGCACAATTTTATTTAACCACGTAAATCGTATTGTTTGCGTCGCTGATCCGAACTATTTTCAGAGACATTCGACTATTTCGGCACCGGCCAAATCACTTATTCACGACGTCGTACGCATGAGGTATTCACGGTATGGCTAGATGCACTCCTCGCAAAACAACACGCGGCCGCCGATGTTTTTCGAGAAAAACCGTACGTACCGTGGGACTAGTGCCCCTCGAAACGGAGGTGCCCCGCGGACGTTTCAACAAAGTTCGCGGCTACAAACAACGTGATCTCTGAAAAGAGGATCGCCTGGCCGAGATCTGCACGAGCGTTCGTGGCAATTACCCGCTGCAGTGATGATGGCCGAAATCTGACGACGCGATCGTAAGAGGAACAACGTTTTTCTTCCGCGCCGGAACAAAAAGGGAACAATATGGCGCGCCATGCCATTGTACATGGAACACGGAAACGCGGCGATGGCTGCGATCGATGGGGACGGGGATCGAGATAAGCGGGGAATACACGTGCGGGGCGAACAATGTTTAGAAAATTATGTTACACTCGCAGTAGAATCTCGTGTAATTCTGTATGAAATTACTCGGCGAATTGCTGTTATGCCATCGTGGGCGAAGGAGCCTTCTAGAATTTGAAAATTCGTAAGGGAACGAAACGATTGATTCAGATGATGAGAATCAAAATATTCTTGCTTTCAGCAGAAGTAATATTAAATTATCAGAAGTAAAATTAAATTGGGCTGGAACAAAAGTCCGTAGCATTTTTCGGGGCGTTTAATGAAACAAATGATTCTGAAAGGTGGAAGAAAATCGCACATAGGGTGGATGTCCCAATTACTGCCACCTTAAGATATAACCGAACTTCATTTAATCATTTCGCGTGTTGTGTAACCTAAAAATTGTTTCAGTGTGAAACATAATATTATTTAACATCTCTTTCATTACAAAAAAATTGTTTTATTAATTAAATATGAAGAATTATTAATAATTAATTAAAATTCGCGAGCGATCCTAGTGTACCTATAACTGTCACCTAAAAAATCATCTTGTCCTAGGTACATATGAGTACATATATTGTTTTATTTTAATGTGAATCAGAATCTCCATTTAATAATAATAACTATTTTTTGTACATTTCTTTTTACACGTTACGTTTTTATTACATATAATAAATGAAGTGGCAGTAATTGGGACATCTACCCTATGTGGTTGAATAAATCTATGTACAAATATCTAAAAATTATGTTTGGATTTTATTAAAAAAAAAACTCTACGAACTTTTGTGACAATTAAATACTTCGAAATCCAAATAGGAACTATTTCAAAAAACTTCGACCCTGCCATGAGCGAATATTCTCGAAAAAACGATCAACATTGATAGCCGACGATTCAACGGAAGAACAGTCATCGATCCCCCATTCTAATCGAATCACAGCGTTGCAAGGATATTTCCTAGCCACTCCTATTTCTAGTGTGTCCGCCAAGGCAGAGCACGTGTGCGCAATGTTACGCAGATATCCTGGACACTGGTCGAAACGAATTTCATAACGAGCTACAGGCGTTCCCACCGAGTTCTTCCACTGCTCCTCCGTCTATCATTCCACTTATCCGCGCATCTGTCCCTCGTAGACACGAAACTAAGGTTGGCGGAGGAATTTTGTTGAACTTGTAAAATGAACGAAGGTATTTTTTCTTCGTATATTCTATGACGAAGAAAACATTTGTAATTGTATTCCTCGGGACTCCCTTTTCTGGGCACCTCTGGAGTTACTCAAAGCTACCTATCAGCCTATCACTAATAGACGAAGCTCTAACTTAATATTAGGCTACTGAAAATATATTCGCATAACAGACTTATCGCAGAAGCTTAACGCACTCAGGTTTGTTTATTAATGCTTCTACTCGCAAAGGCTTTCTAAGTAGCACGTCAAACATTCATACACTTATTTGCAAATAAATTAAATATCTATGAAGGCATAGCATTGTTCTAAATTTTCCCTTGAAAATTTCAGCTATCCCTCACCAATCGTGCAACGCATAATTTACACAGTGTGTACCACCAAACTGTGCCGAAAATTTCAGTAGAATAGGTGATCCGTGGCCCGACACAGTCCTCCGAGAAATATTAGGTTGCTGCTTAAGTTCTGTCCGCTAGAGTACGTTTTTCACAAATTTATTGGTGACAAATTAGTTATGTTTGTATACACAGTACTGGAAATATTTATTGCCCCCCTCGAATATTAAACACGTTATCACTTGTAACTCTCTTATTATTAGTACTAGGAAAATGTTATTGCAAAAATGTGTAGCTCGCTGTCTCTTCCAAAATAAGTTGGCTACGAAGCATTTTATTAATTACATTACTATGAAAATTCTGCGTACTACTGCGAATTAAATATTTCAAATAATTTAAGGGTAAATATAAAAGTTAGAGTATTCTTTTAATTAGTATTATTTAAGGAATTGGAAGCAAGATCAATATGTGAAAGAAAGCACGTTGTGATTTTTGTCACTATTTGCCATAACTCTAACTTTTTCAGAGCAGAACAAGTGTTCCTAATTGACGAGAACTTTTCTCCACTTTCAAGAAAATAAAGGTTTCTCATTTACACAGAAATGTAAGGGAGGCCGTGGCAAGTTGATACAGAGAAATTATCCCGTCAAGTTTATCGTGGAGACGCTATAGAACAATGTATTACTTCAAGTAGTTTCGAAGGTAAGGTAATTAGATTTTGTTACTTCGTCCATGTGCCCTACATTTTGTTTTATGAAGCTGTTTTTATATAATGGCTTCCTGTGGGGTAAGTTGATACGTTTTCTCTGGGGCATGTGGATACAGTGTATTCTCGGACCCTTTACTTTAATTTCTAGGAAAATGGTTCGAAATTATAATAAGAAAACTAAACGTCGCGAAATAAATAAAAAATCTGTGTATTTTTAGTAGTTTGTCTTTGTTAATTTGTAGTCTATATCGTTTGAAAGTTATCTAGATTAAAATTTGATATTTCATATTCATTAGTTCCCCATGCCCCAAAGGAGTATCAACTTGCCCCGCAGTGAGGTAAATACACTTACATCCAAATAGCATTTTTTCATTTACATTGTATACACTTTCTCAAGTGTTCATTTACAATATATTAAAGAGTAAGGACCAAAGTATATCCCAGCATATTCGTTATCAAGTAATTAATTCAAACAGAAGTAGAAAAAATTAAAAACTAAAAAACGTATCACCTCGCCCCGGTCTCCCTGTGCGATAAAACATTCAGCTAACGCGCTGCATTTTATAATAACAGTTCCGTCTAGAGAAGAATAATAGTCATAGAATTACACTTATTTCATAATTACCTGAAACCTTTGACAGTTCCATTGGACCCCTGCTTAATCTAAACGAAATCGGCGGACAGAACATGTTCGCCGAGCTAATCACAAATCGTGTGGCGATGCGCGCTCGCTGGCGGGACGCCGCGAGGCACGTTGCGTATCGCGTTATACGCCGTGTGCCCGCGGAGCTGCGAGCGTCGATGGTGGTAGTCGCGGGGCGCCGTGGTGGGAGGCCTCAATAAAAGTCAGTGGCAGACTGATTGTAATTCAGAGTGGCGGTAGACACCGGTACCAGTTCCCCGTGCGGCCGCGTCCTTTCTCCGCGCCTCTTCTTTCGCTCCTCTGTCGCTCCTCCGGTCGCAATATTCCCTTCGCCCCCGCGTTCTCGCGCCCTCGTCTTCGCTTCGGGACACAGGAGCCGCCGGTGTCCCCCAGAGACCGAGGAAGGCAGCAGCGTGGTGCGTGGGCCACCCTTCGCTTCGTGACTGCCCCGGGTAACCCGTGCCAGAGACGTCACAGAGAAGTAACCGGTGGCGAGCCAGCACACGGGGGGAAAACACGAGAGATCGATAGTGTCGTGGCAACGACGTTTTAGACTGACCCTGCCGCCCGCTGCCGCGGGTCTAACACCTGGGGGGACGGCCAGTCCTGGATCGTTTTCCCGTGGGGCGATCGGCTCTCGTTCGCCTCCGGCAGAAGCCTAGGAGCGAGGCAGAGGGAAGGTCCTCGAGGAGGGTGCGCTCCGCTCGTTTCCGAAGGGGGGAAGAGGCAGGATCGAGGAGGAAGGGCAGACACCGCGGGGCTCCGTGCGATCGGGAGGACACGTGGGATCCACCAGGCGCGCGTTATCCTGCGATCCAGAGCCAGCACGGAACACGCGTGTGCGCGGCAGTGTCGCGGGGTGCAGGGACGCTCGAAACTGGCTTTGTGGTCCGCGGGGATAGACTCCCGGTGATCGAGCGCTGTCGTTAGGGACGCCCGGGTGTCGACCGCCTTCAGTTCCGCTTGGAATTATCCGGGGAAGAAGATGGCCAGGTGGAGCAGTCCCTTGGAAAGGTGTACGGGAAGTGTCCTGCTGGCGATACTCTTCGCGGTCTCCTGCGTCAGGACGGAGGACGAGGCTCCTGTCATATCGCAGACCACGGCGATGGTGAGTGAATAACTTACGATTCTAATCGGGGCGATCGCGCGGCTACTGGGATATTCGCCGATTTCACTATTCAGATAAAAACTGGCAGCGTTATAAATAGTAAAAGGGGGACCTAAGAAATGTCCCTTGCCTTTCATTCGTGGCACACTTACGTCTCGCTGTCCCGAATCAGGCTAGCAAGTAGGAAGAATAATTTGAAAGGAGGGTGTAGCTGAGAGATTCGAGAGAAGGATAAATGGGAATGGCACCGATCGGCTCTGAAATGATCTAGCTCGCCGGAGCGATGACAATGGGACGACACTGGGAATCGCGTGGTTGCGCAACGCGAACCGTTCCCCGCGCGACGGCACGCGTTTTCGCGGCTGTTCCCGGAAAATCGGCTGTCCTCCGGACGCAACAAGTCCCCGGCGAGCTGCTCGGCGGCTGCGCAGAGGAAAATACCTGCATAGACCGCCCGGCTGATCGAAAGGAAAATTGATTCCCGTGAAATCTATCGTACCGCGCGGTGTGTCATACGCGAGTGAGTAATGCACGCGCGGCGCGGTATTAATGGTACGTGGCCATTTGACAACGCGAATAACATTCCGGAGGAAGCGTTTATCTCTATGACACTGATATACAGATTACGATGGATACCGAGATATCTCGGGGACCGTTGGCGCGCTCGCGTTACGTCGATTTCGTTCGACGAATCAATTGCACCGCGCAGCCTAGCTTCCCGGTATCTTCGAAAGCGGGGGAGGGCCCTTCAGTCTGCAAGCGATTGGACCTATTCCGCGACTTTCGTGGACAGTGTGGGCTGCACAAGTTCCTCAAGCTTTCAATATTTATTTATATTAACATTTATGTGTCACTATTTTTATTTTATTATTTCTATTTATTTCAAAATCGTGCCTCGGAGATTATCGTTGGCGTGACTGTTGTTTAGAGATTTATTTGTTGCTACGGTGTGCAAGGGGAATTTGCAGGAATAATTAATTAGACGTTTAATTAACTGGGCGTTTGCTACCTTGTCAGTTTTTTCTTAACGAGAACGGTCTGCTGGCTAGGAACGGTGATTGCAGTGGTGACATGTCGTTTAGGACTTCGAAATTGAAAATTTTTTAATGCCAGGAATGTTGCATAAATGATTTTATAGATTCTGTGTGCGGCGTTAGGTATGCGGTGTATAATGCAGAAACACTGGCAGACCGGTTTCCTACGTAATGACATAAGGTTGGACAATGTGACGTCACTTGGCTACCTTCGCTGACAAAGTTCAGCTACGCGACGATGACTCGCTCCTGACCTTCGACTCATTGAAAAGTACCGGTTCGAATGCTCTTGAAAACGTTTCGATGCGAGACTCGAAGCTGTGGCTTCCTAATTTCAACGGAACAATAACAGTTTTTCATTGCGTGCGATGCTTTGAACAGTAATTAAGCTGTTAGCTGAAAACACGTGATAAGTGGACCTGTGTTGGACGTGGCGAGGTAATTTGTGGTAAAAATTTAATAATTACACTCGTGCAGCAGGAGGAAATATAGCATCGCCACGTACCTGGTGTTTAGTGTGGACAGAATGCGTTAATTTGCATTTAATTATATTTGAATACGTAATGAGCGTTGCTGGTCGAATAGGAATCTGGTTGGCAGGTTAAGAAGGGAAAAACACGTAGCTTTTTACGAAATGTAGGTATTTGTGTGGAAGATATGAAATTGGGAAGTTTAGGAGAGTATTTTGTAAGAAAAATGAAAGATTGGGAATGTAGTACGTAGTTTGAAAGATGGTCTGACCATACACTGCCGTTTCTACTTCAGCTTGGAACATGCTTCTATGGGAATTACCTTTTTAACGATAGACCGAATCGCGTTGCTATTAATATTGAGGCGTGAAAAGGTCAATATTGACAGTCGGGTTTTTAAACAATATTTTTCGAGTAGAACTTGAACGCACGGTTCCAAGGCGCGAGATAAGATAATTTAGCTCTATGCGAGACTGATTTCACAAAATGCCAAAGAAAACTAACGGAGATATGTAAGACAGTTTGTGAGTTTCTTGAGCTATGGCGAGACTATCCGCAAAATATGTAAAGGATCTATTAAAAACATCCAAAAACAGCTCCATATTCAAATTGCCAAACTTAATTCTTGATTAAATTCAGATGCTCCCTCTTCAAAGAAGCTTAAAAATTTCTAAGGGCTTAAAATCACGGTGGAAACTCTTCGAGCACAAGAAAAAATAGTAACTAAAGAATAAGCCCACTTTTGAATCACTTATATTCAAATTTCCATCAATCACCGCGTGGAATAGCACACATTTTATTCGCCATCTTTATTACGCTAATTTCGATAAAATACATTCGCGAAGTTTACCTTCGAAATCATCCTAATTAGCAAGGAGCAGCAGTGTGGCCTTTAACCATTTGAAAGTGCAATAGAATAAGCAAATGCCTAAAATTATTTAAAACTGCATTCGCGATAAAAAATATGAGAAAGGCTTAAAGCTAAATCTTAAAATTACAATTGAGGCATTTAGAGCAAAAACAGACTAACCCGCATTGAACAAAAATCAAAATTTCCTATTTTATATGATTAGTACAGCCGATTGGAATACATTGTTGCTGCTAACTGATAAAAGGTCTCAGGTGAAAGCCACTAATCCCATCTTGCCCAAAGCGGAATCGTTGAAAATCGCGCCTCCAAACAGCCTATTTCGTGCTCTCGGCTTAAGCAATCTCAGCGCGCGATAACGACGTAATTATCTGTCCAGGTAAATAGGAACGCAGGTGCTTTTATCTCCAAGGTTCGCGGTGCGTGAAAAGCCCGAGAAAGAGGCCTCTCACACCCTTAATTACGCGACGTAATTTGTTCACGGTTAAAGGGAGCTCGTAATGAATCCCAAGAAAGTTTCAGCCCACCTGTCTGATTTTCAAGGGCAAGGGCAAGGGCAAGGGCAAGGGCAAAAGGTGTCACTCTCAAAAACCAAGCGTACTACCCTTAAATCTAGCCGATCGCACTCTTTACAATGGACTTTAGAATGTCGTTAATTACACGTGGTATCGTTAATTAGTTGATCGTTGACCGTAGACAAAGCTCGCAATTTTTCCCAGCCACGCGATACATGACCGTTTTCGCAACGGATGGAAAGCTACGAATGTTATTTTGTTGCGCGTTTTACGATCTTCTTAAATATTAACGACGCACCGCAAACGTGGTTACGGATCGCTATTCTCTTTGTTCAAGGGGGACATTCTTGCACGCTAAACAGGTGTACGGGATATTCGAGCGGCTCTTTGTGCCGGGAGTAGGAATAACAAGTTTTGGGACCATGTTAACGCTACCGAGACAACAGTTTTTTTTTTTGGGCTGCTTTTTGTAAATGAGAAAAAGAGAGCTTTAATGGTCCTTTGGAAGGAAAATGTAGAAATCGATTTTAACTGCTGTAATCTTGTTTCGATTTGAAGAACCTTATGGATGAGAATGGAAGATCCAAGTTAATTTAATTTAATAATAAAAAAGAAAGTTTTGATACGAGGAATCTCACAAATTTTCTATTCGAATGTAAACGTTGGTTATCAGATTCCACGAAGATTCTGGGAAATTCTGATACGCTGACGATACTCGAATTATCCCGCCGATTGGAAACTAGGCTAAACGCTCGTTGCAAGTAGTAAGAGTCGAGAACGTAGGCAGTAGAATGATACTTCAATCAGACACGTTGCTGCGCGCTCACTCAGAACGATTAATTACTTGTTAAGCACACAAGTTAACTCTTTAACCAATAACAGATTTTCTTTAGATTAATTTTAAACTAAATTAATCTTATCGAACTTGACATTAATTCAAATAACTCTCAATGCTTTCTACATTCAGTTCGAAGTCTGCGTCAACTCTAACATATTTTGCGGAAAATTTATCAGCTTTTATTAGGTTTATGTATATTTTTTGAAACTTTGAATTCATTTGAGGAAGATTGACGACTCTTGCTACGTTTTAGATGTTTTCTTTTCTGACGTCGCTGAATTCATTATCCGATTTAATATAAAAAGTGTTTATAGAAATTTAGAGATTAAAGACACGATTAATAGTTTTCTTGCACCCCGATTCATATTGGATCACGTGAATGGGAAGCGTAATGGATTAAGCAGGAAGAAATATGAACGCGCCGACAGCCAGTAATTTATTCGACAATTATCGCGATCTGGTACCGTGACAATTTGATCACGATACATCGTTCGACACGTAGCGTTACACTTTGTCCAGATCTTGCCCGTAATTGACACGAATTTATGTCCAGGGCAACGTGCCAAGTCAAACAAAGACCAGCACGAGCGCCGTTTCGTCGTCCAAGCGACGTGTTGCGGTAAAATTTTAGAAACGCGACAGGTGCAGCTTGAAACACGTGCCTGGCATTGCAATTACCAATTAATTACCAAAGAAAAATGAGGAACATTGCCACTAATACTTAAGCACCCTTAAACTTCATCTTCGTCGATAAACTGGGTATATCAACGAAGTTGTAAAAGAAAATTGATTACTATTAACGTAGTACTGTGTATGAAAGTGTTTAAATTCGTCGAAATGAAATAAATTTTGCCTAATAAATTTTGTACCATATTCTTTTAGTTACATTATTCTTTCGAAAACTGTGTCTTTGACAGTAAAGACATCTATACTCTGTCATGTGAATACATATTATATGGAATACCAATTACCAACCACCAAAGTGTCTCGCGTGAAATGGGCCTAAGTCTACCGTAGTCAAGAATAAAGAGGAGAAGTGTATCCCTGAGATCAGAGACGCCACTGCTCAGCCATCTGAATATAATTTGGAGTCCAATTACGAACCACCAAAGTATCTCGTGTGAAAGGGGCCTAAGTCAAGAAAAAAGAGGAGAAGTGTATCCCTAAGATCAGAGACACCACTGCTCAGCCATCTGAATATAATTTGGAGTCCAATTACCAACCACCAAAGTGTCTCGTGTGAAAGGGGCCTAAGTCTATCGTAGTAAAAAAAAGAGGAGAAGTGTATCCCTGAGATCAGAGACACCACTGCTCAGCCATCTGAATATAATTTGGAGTCCAATTACCAACCACCAAAGTGTCTCGTGTGAAAGGGGCCTAAGTCTACCGTAGTCAAGCAAAAAGTGGAGAAGTGTATCCCTGAGATCAGAGACTCCACTGCTCAGCCATCTGAATATAATTTGGAGTCCAATTACCAACCACCAAAGTGTCTCGCGTGAAAGGGGCCTAAGTCTACCGTAGTCAAGCAAAAAGAGGAGAAGTGTATCCCTGAGATCAGAGACACCACTGCTCAGCCATGTGAATGTATCTCAAATGAGAATTACCAGTCACCGAAATGTTCCGTGTAAAAAGGCCTTTATCCTCGCGACAAGTGGCGGAGAGGCTTTGTTTCGGCGATTTTGTCGAAAGGAAGATCGCTTAATGGAAAAATTCACGAGGCTCTGTGGCAGGGTGCCAAGTCGTTGATTCTCTCTCGCAGCTCTTTCTCTCAGCGCGGGATCATACTAGGAAATGGTAAATAATGTATGTGCCTCGACACGGAAATACACAGAGCGTAAGATCGCGAATGTTGGCCTTCGCCGTGGCCGATCCACAGTCGGGACACGATCTATCCGTCATCAGAATATTAACGATCGGGGGCAATAGATATTCTCATCGTCGCTCGATCCCGCGATCGTTCGCTCCTTTACGTATCCACTGTCTGCTTAACATTCATCTCCCTCGAGCCATGTGGCTCTCGTGCAGGCAGAAAATATTCTCCTCTCGAACGAGATCTAATTGAGCTTTCAATTAGCGACGTGTCTGAAGATACTCTTTAAACAAGTGTCCGTTGGATTTTGGTCAATTACCTCTTCGTTGAAATCTTTATTCATTATGGAAACTTCTTGATACCCTATGGAGCGATGGTTATAAAATATTGAAAGCACAAGTGAGGTGTGTGTGTGTGTGTGTGATTTAGAAATAGGATGTAAAGGCTTTGAAGTGATTGCATGGAATAATTTGAATATGAATCTATGGTTTCTTTGTTGCAAGGAGCAAATTTGCTGACACATTACTGTCGATCATCCTGTAGACATAAACGGGGCGTACAGTCGGCATACATGTAACCGAGATGTACCTAAAGAGCTTGAACCGGTAGTGTTCGATGATTTGAATCATCAATTCATGTTTCCTTTGTTGCGAAGAGCAAGTGGAAATAGAGAATTTGCTAGAGATTGTATTGTAATTTCTATGTGCTTCGATTACTAATGCAGGTTAATTATTCTTAAAGTAAACTGCGGCTCTGTTGTCTAAAGATGCTTCAACAATATAAACAAAATCAATGCCTTCTGAAACCAACTAATAAAATTCAGCTCACAATTTTTCAGAGCTTTCAAGATCGCCCTAAAATCAATCCAACCACCTTCCCCGCATTACACTAAAAAAGCTGAAGCAGTGTCATTAAATCCCCTTAAAAAATATCCTTTACAAGGATAACAAGAACAAAGTACTCGAACATCACCAACAACCGCGTGCAAAAACGAGATGAGCCAACCTTTTTTAATTAGCTGTCGTTTCGCAATAGCTCGCACGATACGAAGATAGTATTCAACAAATATCTAGATACGGATATTCGCCGGCCATTCGAGCAGCGCTACAAATGCATCACGTGTTTGATCCTTGATATTTCGTGTCGCAGAGCGTCACGACAGACAAAACAAGAGGACAGCCCGTAAATCGCACGGTATGAGAGACATTCTGTGCCACAGATATATCAGGACGATATATCCTTTGTTAACGTTCGTCGCGAGTCTATTTGCACCGGCGAGGTTCGATTCCGATCGGCCGATCAGTTGAGATACTCATGATGGATGCTCCGCCGATAGATCCCGATTAGGTCTGATAAGAGATGTCGAAAAGAGGTTGAATGTGGGTCGAAAGCGATTTGGCCGCCGTCGGAATCCACTTGCTCGAGCGTCGAAGCGTTGGAAAATGTATCAGTTGAGTCACAAAGGCGACCGGTCGCTGGCGAGTGTACCTTCCGCGTCTTATCAAGCTTTACGGAAGGTGCTTGTCGATGCAAAGATAGCAGTGCACTTGGCGACGGCTTATTACAATTACTAATCGCGGTTGATCATTACTTACGTGCCCTGAACGATCAATCGGGCGCAGAAACTGTGACCGTTCCGTTGCGCAAGCGCGACTGGAGAAATGGCGGTGCTTTAGGTGGTTAACTACTTAGGTGGCTCAGGACACCCGAATTTGGGAAGATGCATTTATTCTTTGTCCGACATTCGCCCGTTTCTCGAACCGATTGACGGGCTATTGTTTCTTTTCCGTGTCAAGCTTCAATGGCAAGCAAAAGCGTAGTTATGTATTCGTGTACTGAGTTCTCCTAAAGAAATTTGCGCGTGTGCAATGTGTTAAAATTTGAAAAGCGAGCTTTCAAGAGGTTTTAAGTATCTCTATGCCAGACTTGTGTTTCAAGCTACGAACGTGGGAACGTGAATTGTTGTTAACGACAATAGCAAGGAAACGTTGCCAATCCGAGAAGTCTGGTTTTAATTAAACTACGCGTAAATTTAGAGCACACTGAACTATGCAAGCAGCAATTTTTTTTTCTCTGCGAAAATTTATTCCGACGGGGTGAAATCAGCCCTTAAAGTTATCGCGTTTATTCGTTTCTTTAATAAAACTTTATTTGTTTTCGGCAGTGCGATAGAGCACAGAAAAGTGGAATATTCTCATATTTAAAGTTTTTAAAGGCTGGTTTCACGCCTACCCAATAATTTCCCGCAGAAAGGAAAATTGCTCCTTGCATGATCCAAGCCGAATTTTCAGGTGGTGAACGGTTCTCCTTGTCACACGCCATCTAAAATTGAAGCCCTGACCGATAGTGATCGATATCAATTATTTTCGAGAAAAGAACAAGAAACGTGACTAATTCAGATGCGCTATCTCTTTGTACACTCTCGCCCTGACATTACACGCTGTATCTCTAATGATGTCACCTTTAACATTCTCGATAACCCGCATTTGCATTCGCCGAGACTGATGCATAATCGACACGCAGCGTGCCTTATCGGGCAGGGAGAGCAAGAAAAATCGTGTGATGCGCGTCTGGAATCGCCAGTTCGACCCGATTAGTGCACGCCTTTGTGAAATCGACGCGCACGCAGAGGAATCAACTTCCGGTGCCGTTGAATCAGCGATTCTGCTTTTTGCAAACGCCTCTGACTCACGGCGTTTTATCGACGGGACTCTTTTCTTCTTCTCCACCCGCGAGGTCTCTAACGGATTGTGACACACGTTTGTGTCGTAGGAGGTCGTGGGTCAGCAACCTCCCGTTTTTAAAGCAACATGGCGGTCGATGAAATAGTGGTGACACAGGCACATAGAAGTTGTAGTAGTTGTGGTGGTGGCGGAGGTTATGGTTACTCAAGTTTTTCAGTAATTATCTGATAAACTTTTAGGGCTATGCTGGGCGAGGCAGTGATTAGCGTGTTGCGAAAAAATTTACGTGGGAGTAGCTTTACTTTCTTATCAGTGCGATGCATCAAGTGTTCCTAGCACCCCTTCTGTGCCAAAATCTGCTCGATATTTATTCCGACGTTCGTAAAAATAATTATCGAAAAATCCATACTTTTCATAAAAGACATAAAAAAGATTTTCAACTTCTGTTTAAACTTCTTTTCGATATCTCCTACCGTTCTTGAGTTATTATTTAAACAAGAAAATTGTACCTTTTTTTTTCAAGTTGCATAATTTTCTGACTTTTCGTTGCCTAACTTCCCTTGTTAGTTTCAAGGGGCAAATAAATTAAAAGAAGTCTCTAATTAATTGTTTGGTTATTTTAATGATTTATTTTACTGGCACATCTACCCTACTGACGTTAGATTTCTCCAGAAACACTTGATCTTGAAACTTCCCATTCTCTCAGAGACTAAACGTTCCTAATTGCTCCGTTGCATCCGTCGTGCAAAAATATATCATTGACAAGGATTGGAATGTTTCGAGCCCGCGATGGGAGGAGAAGATACGTTTATAGCGCCTTGAGTATTTTCGGGAAGGGTACGCGACTTTCATTGCAACCTCGGCGCGGAATCCCAATAAAAGTCGACCTCGTGAGAAGTCACGATGGCTGCTCTTGGACTCCTAACGACCACCGCGCGATACATTTTAATTCCCCGCGGAAACGGCCGCCGCGTTGCCTTCGCGGGGTTACTCGGGAATCTGCTACCTCGGAAGCTATTCCGCCAACAGATGCACGCAAGATTCTATATTGGCCCCTTAGGTCAGCTAGGGTCAAACACCTGTGCATGTTCGGTGGTCCTGGACGAGGAAAATTCAGCTGCAAAAATTATATGTTTCAGTTCTTAATTGCGATGAATTGCTGCACTGGCGATAGGATCGTATATAATTAACTGAGTGCTTATATTTTTTGGTGGAAGTGGCGAAGAATGAATTGCCTTGAAGAAAATAGTTAAATATTGAAATTAGGGGTGATTTGTGTATTGATTTGTTTGTATGTGTTGCAGATAGAAATGCTTGAGCTCTTAATTGAGGTGAATAACTTCATTAGAGACAGGATCATATAATTTTATAATTAACTAATTGCAAGTGCTTATATTCGTTTGGTAGAAGCGACGAAGAAGGAACTATGTTGAGGAAAATAGTTAAAAATTGAAATTAGGGGTATTTTATTTTTAATTCCATTGATTAGTAGTCTTGATGAGTATTAGATTATGAGGTTCTTTAGTGTCAGAAGATTCTTAGTAAACTGTTCACTATGTCACCTTCCAACTAGTGGAATAAGATCGTTTTAGTCAGCCAACGTGTGTACAGTACAAAACCTGTGAATTTTATGATGTAGACCAATCAATCGTTATTAAATATACTTTAATAAATTGTATGGACTTCCAAGAGTGTCTGATGTGATTAACTGCTTTGTGTATGGTAAAACAATCGTTAAGTAATTGGTACTAAAAATTTTAACTTGTAACTACAGTAAAAAAGTATAGTTTTTAAGATTGCCTTTTGAGACCACAGAGCTTGGAATATTTAAAAGGGAATGAAGTTCGTTCTGAAACACGTAGATTCGACTTTCCAACAAAAATAATGCATATGCTTCTATAAATGTCAGATTATCGATCTTCTCGATGCATCTTTATTGCTGCACTTACCGCACTGCGCGATGCAATCGGTCAAATAAGCATTTTCCTGTGACGACGCGTGACAATATTTGCAATAACGATTGATACGATCTCCCGATGGCGCGTCACGGTTTGATAAAGGAATTCTTTTAAAATTTCCGACAAGAACGCTCTATAGAATGAACCTAATAAGATTCGTCCAATTCTTCAGAAATTTGCGACATCGCGGCAGCACTTCGATTTAATTATTCAGAAACTTTCATCTCGCATGAAAAATTAACATTCCAGCAGTTTCAACAAAGATACTTCTGCATTCTATAGAACTCCCCAACCAGGGAAGCATATCTTAAAAAATAAAATTGAAAGCAACACCTATCGAGACACTTTTTATTTGTAAAATATTAAGTGGAAAAAATTGTTTCAAAAGCGTGTTCAAAAATGAGTAATTCTACCTAACACAGATATTTATTGAAACAAAATGTTTCAGAGCTCCTAATTTCCCAAAATCCTAATTTCGTTTAAAAATTCTGCTGGTTTCAAGTATTATACCCTGCAAATACACAGTATCCAACTTCAAAGCCACAAGTGCTATATAAAACAATATTCTGAACAATACAAGCCACCAGTTCTCTGTCTTTCATTCCAATCCTACCCTAGTTTAATCAAATGCCTACACACCCCATCAAATCATATTTACAAGACACTTAAGGGTTCCATCGACCCCCTCATTACTTCAACAAAATTTCCATTCTTCCTCAAGACACACGCCGAGCATCGTCTCAAGAATCCCAACGTGTGCCATCAGTGCACCCTCCACATTTAACACGTATACTCTTCATCCAATACATACAGCATGTGCGGAAAACGCCCATAGGCGTTCAGCGACTATGCTTGAGAAACAGGACTGGTAGAGTCCCGCACGCCGTGCGCGTCGAGCGCCCAAAATTGTCAGCGCCAAAAGGGTTAACGGTGCAGGAAGAATGCAAGCAAGTGTCTGTCAGCCGAGACGAGGCAAGGAACGGGCAAGTGTCGAGTAGCGACCCCGGCCTTGAAGAGGTCTTTGTCGACGCGAGCGACATCAGTATTCAACGCCTTAGCATCTTCTTCCAGCCGTTTCTTGAATACAAAAGCTATATCTCCCATCGTCCACCGCAGCTTTGTGCGACCGCGCAATATATTTCCACGTTAATGGCCCCAGGATCGCCTTTGTACTAATGCCTTTCCTCCCCACGCGCCAGCGCCACCCCCTTCGCGCCGAGCAAAATGTAATTCCCTACACGACCTTGCCTGCGTCTCGTCAGGCTGATCAGTCCGTTACTCAGCCTCCACTCGCTGGAAGCACCTCCGCGAGCGAAATGATAAGCCGGACGGGAATTGCGGAGCGTTGGCTGGCCGGCGGAGTTGATCATCGAGCAAATCAGAGTCTGAACGGCGCGCTACTTATAGCCAGCTCGTGATCGATAACGCAGCGACACGGCCCTGCAAACGGGCCGCGCGGCGAGGATAGTTCGATTCTCAGGGTATCGATTGCGGGCTGACTGGAAACTGTGCTCTGGTCTTTGTCGTGCGCGGCCAGCAGGAGTAATGTCGTTGACCTAGTAGTCATTGGGCAGGGAGTCAAGAACCTAATTGGCAGCTGGGTTTCCTCGGGAATGAATATACGTACAGTGGCGTTCAGAAGTAGTGGGGCACCTGCTGTATTTGCTGAAAATGTGGTATTCGGTGCCGATCGAATACTTCTCTGATTTTAATTTAGAATATCGCGTAAAGTAAAATTTGTTAGAGGTTTGCAATGAAATAGTTTTCCACAATTGTTCCATAAAGAGTAGGCGGCCTGATACTTGTGAACGGCAGTGGAGATATTTCGAAGAAGATTCGTGTATTGAATGAGGAAATAGCAAATTCTTCTTCTTATCTATATACTCGAAGGAACGAAGAATAAGTTCGTCACTCAGGAAGCTTTAATCAGAATGTTGCGGTATGTAACGCTACCCTTATTAATTCTATGCTAACAGGGAACTGCAAGGAACCCTTCGCTACTAGTGTCACAGAACGATTCACTTTCACTGAAATTCCGTTAAATTGTACAACCTAGTTCTGAACCTGGGGAGTAGGGATAATGTCGTTGACCTAGTAGTTATTAAGACAAGAACCTAAGTGGCAGCTCAGTAATGAATATAGATATTTCCACGAAGATTCATGTGTGTATTGGGTGCGATTAATACGCAGTGCACATAGTATCCTGCATACATAGTATGAAGTAACAGGAATTTTATACCTTCTCATAATCAAATGAGGAAATACCAATTTCTTCTTCTTATCCATGTACGCAAAGGAAAAATATCGAAAAGTCGAACTATTCGAATAATTTTGAATAATTTCGAATACGGATAATATATTCGAATAAGTTCGAATATTCGAATACCACGGAGTACTCGAATGATCCTAAGTATTCGAATAGCAGTAGAATTCGAATTTGAGTTTCGAATAATTCTAATATCAGTAGAATTCGAATTTGAATTTCGAATAATTCTAATATCAGTAGAATTCGAATTTAAGATTCATATATTTGTAACAGCCCTACACCTCTACCCTTATTAAGGCAGGATACCACCTTGGCACTTAAAAAAAATTGAAAATTTTTTTGTTCTCAAAGGACTCTTTCAAGTGTATAGAATCGAAATTCATTCATTAGAAAGGTGGCCGGAACCTTTTTCTTGTGTAAAAACCGGATTGGAACAGATATATAAATCTATATAAAACTTTAAACGCGTTTTTCTCGAAACGATGTTTTCCAAATCGGTGTGTCAGATTACTCCTATAATTTTCATCCGATTGACTTGAAACTTCGCACAATTCTTCCCCGTGGTGTAATCTAACGATGTACGTAGGACTTTTGCTGTAGCGTTGTTATTTTTCTTTTGGTGCGCAATTTTATAAACTTCTTCAAACTTTTTTACCCTAAAAAATTGACCTTTTTGTTCAAATGGCCGCCATTTTCTTAAAAATCGAAATTTCGTAAAATCCCTACGTACATCATTGAAAAATATTGTTGTTAATAGGAACATTCTTTGGTTTTTTTTCTAAGAGCCACGTACAAAGCGGAATTTGACACGCCGTCTAACGATGTTCCTCCAAAGGAGTGTATTTTGGCGCCACCTACAAGAGATTATTTTTCACTTTTTCAGTTTCAAAAAATGTGTAATTACGGATTAAAGTTACATTAATGAATGACTGAAACCGATTTTGTTTCTGCGCATTCTTTGTATGCAAAAAAAATTCATGAAAAACGCCTCCAAAATCGCAGTCAAAGGTGGTATCCTGCCTTAACCCAATTCCAGAAAGCAGCTTTTAAGCAACCCTTTAAAACAATTCACCTCCACTGAAATTCTAGGGGAACCTAGATCTGAAGCTGACCGACTAAACGTGTCGAGATTTCAGAAAATCGTGCATCATGCCTTATGCATCCGGCTGGCCCTTCAGAGCCGTGAGTCACGCTCTACGCTCGCACGAAACGCGACACACGTAGCCATCTAGGCAGCAATAGCGCCTTCAGAGCTCGCAAGAGTTGCTGCCTCGCTTCCAGTGGCTCTTTTCGCTCTTTTTCACGCTACAGCTCGCTGCGCTGTGTTTCAGTGGAAAGACACGCTTCTTCTCTGCGGGCCTTATCAGTGATAACGCGGCCAGATAAGGCTCCGCGGGTAGACAAACCTCTCTCATTATCAACAGACGTTTCACGCGCGATCCTCGATGTTCTCGACACCACAGAAATGGAACTCTAGCGATCAGCGATGCAACTTGGACGTATCGTGGGTTAGGTAATTAATAATAAAGAGTTGTTTCCTTGCTCGGCGAGGAATCGTGCTGATTTGGGAGCCTCGTAAATTTTATCTGAATGGAGTTAGGTAGATTCGCTACCGCGTTTCGTAGATCACAGTTAAGAAATATGAGGATAACGAATGTGAATTCGCGAAACTTTTTCTTTCCCTGGCACAGCTGCTTTAAGTATCTAATCATTTATTATAGTACGAGTAACTTCGAAGTAGATAAAGCAAATGTGGCGTGTACACCGCAAAAATTGCAAAGATTACATTGCAATACCGTTCGAATTCGATTTTATATCAAGTTGAGCTGCGATAATTTCAAGCGACCGTATCTCAGAAACGAAATGCCTACGATTCTATATGTATTAAGACTTGTTTCGTTATTCTACGATTATTTCCCTACAGCACCTTTGCAAATTTCCACGCGCCACCGTTGTATACAAGAATCTAAAATTTCAGACCATTTTTAACGGCCAAAAATAACCGGGATATTTTTCCTTCGACCCTAAAGGGTTAACAATTTACTTCCTCCACTTTCCACCTGAAGCAATTCTTTCGTAACTACTAAAACCTACTGAAACTATTTCTCAACGTATAAAAACACTACGAACAATGCACTACTGATTGTTGCGAAGCGAAAGTCCACGAAATATCCGCGAACTTCGGGAACATCGCCCAACAAAGGAGCACCAAAGCACGACGTCCCACGACATCCGAAAGCCACGGTTTTTCGCCGAGATTCCTTCAGAAGCGCGAGTTCCCATTAGACGGCGGACGTTTGGCCTTTGAGGCCTCTCGCTATCTCCTAATCTGAAAGGTCACTGGTTGATGCATCGGCTGACCCAGTTACCTGGTTGCTGCACCAGCGAATTCGAGCCTTCCCTACGCAGGGGATTCCCCTAAAAATCGATGGGATGCTCCTCGAGGAATCTTTGCGTCGCCAGTCTCTGGTCGGAAACCAGCAAAATACATGTGCGCGTGCAGCATTCCACGCTCGACGTTGTTCGTCGCTCGTTCTCTATGTCGTTATTAAACGTGGACACGTGCATAACAATGCTTTCAGAGGCAGATAGGCATGGCCGATAAGGGGCCATTACGAAACAGAAAACAGCGTGATTATGACGATGTGTGTATGTGTGTGCGGGCGGAGGAGGCACGAAACCGTGCAGGCTTAAAATCGGGTCATGGAAACGGGCCACACGTCGGTTCCCGATAACTCCTCCAATCGGAATGTCAACTTTTCGACAGGTGGACGTGATACAACGATCCAGCCGAATTTGTGCCGCGAGAATTCTTTGGGAAGTAGATTTGAATATACTGTTTGTTATATTAAAGACAAAATTTAGAAGAGGTGGTGGATTTTTTTGGCGAAGACATGGGGTAGTGAACGAGAAGGTAATAGTGCGTGGGAGATAGCAAATAAGGTGGATGAAAAGTACCTATAGAATAACATGAATAGCATAGCGTTGAAGTAAAAGGGTAGCAATAAGGAATGTATTGTAAATATGGCAGAGAGTTCATAGAAATGTGGACCAGTTTTCAGGATCGGTTCTACTCATCAAAATACAGTCGAACCTCGATAACTCGAAGAATCTCGAGGGAAGGCAAAGGATCTTCGAATTATAGAGGCTTCGACTTATCGAGATTTCGAGTTGTAGAGGTGTTTTACGAAATATAAAAATGCACATAACTGCAAAATTAACCATTATTGGACATACACGTATGCCAACTTTTTTAATTATTTTAGTGAGTTCGATCCTGAAAAATGGCCCACATTTTTATGAACACCCTGTATATAGTTGAGGTAGCAAGTTGAAATAGGGATAGTAAGGTGCTGAGCTTTTCTCTGTGTAAGAAAAATCATCGGATATTAACTGGATTCAGGTGTAGGGAGATAGGGAACATAGGAAGTGTTATAACAAATTCACATCCTGCTTGCTTTTTGATGATATCATGCCGTGCTGTATTATCGCAACAACTTACTCCCCTACGTTTTCCCTTATCTTCGACCGAAGCAGAGCCATTAGTTGTTCAAATCGCATGAATCATCATGTAAATTCAAACAATAGTGCTCGACACTTGCTATCTTTTACTCGAATCCTTTGTACACTCGAAAATCGCATAACAACTACAAAAACGAAAGAAAGAAAAGGAATGTAATTTTGTGGAAATTTTTTCATCTTTATTGCCTGGTTATCTCTTCCAGCTAAACTGTCGAGTAACTATTAGTAGGTTAGTTTAACTAGAATTCATTAATTCCTTCCTGGAACATCATCGATTATTTCTTCTCTATTATTTCTTCGCCGCGGCTGTTCCACGATTGCCCCGTAGAAATTATTAAAATCCTTTCCCACAAGGCTACGATATTCAGCTCAACATCCCGCCCCGCGACTTTAAATCGTATTATCGTGTGCTCCGCACGTTCGGAGGCGGATCTCAAGGTAACACGAGCATAAAACGTATCGTGCCTCGCCTTAACGGCCAGCCACAGTAATTACGTCAATGATTATCAATTTGCAAATTTACAACAGTGCGCGGGTCGAAGAAGGAAGTTTTTCGATCGTGCTGTTTCGTGCCGCGACCCTCGTTCATTTTCCTCGCAAAGTGCTCACTTGTGCGGTTCACTGTCGATATTTTAGACACGTCTTGCAGAAACGAGACTGGTTTAGAAGACACAGAGAAAGATAGACGACACAATTGAACAGGAAAGAGAAAATCACAATAAAAACATGTGAAAAGAGGGAAGATTTTAAGAAAGACAGACATAGTGGTAGATTCGGGGGAGTAAATTAATAGCCACAAAAGTGTCACGTGTGAAAAGGGCTTAATCTGTTGATTTTCACACTTTTCGAGCAGCTATCTGTGGATCAAAAAATGTCTAGATACTTCAGAATCACCGGAGGCAAGTTACCTGATTTTCTACGAGTATGATGATTGAACATTCGTTTTAAGTTCACTGGTCTTATCAAATGCAGACGTAGTTGAATGACGCGTTAACTCGCCTTCCCCAGTTAACAGGTTTCGCATATAGCTGGGTCGAGCACAATGACGACGATTTGCAAAGAAGAGCAAATAATATACTACTTAGCAAAAACGAAGGAGTACCTGGAAGCTATTGCGATACAGGAAAATGACTCCCAGGCGACGTTGAATTTTCCTTCTCTCGTTTTTTCGAACGTGATAGCAATTTCGACCCTGAAAACGTGCATTTTTTTTTCTTTCGTTCCTCTTTGCCTGTCACGTGAGCGCGCTTGCACGTGCTGCGTAATTGCAATGCGCCCATCGTGATCTACGGTTTACGTGGTGACTTCTGCTCTTAATCTTCAATCTTTTTAAAGACTAATCTATGACTCAGTGATTTAAATATCGATCGGTTGGAACTGACTGCTGCGATACGTTAAATAATAATGATAACAATAGTAATTCTTTATTGTATTAGTAGACATTAAGAAGAATAACAAAAAAAAAATAAAGAAAAAATAAATACATGTAAGAAAACAAGAAAGAGAGAATAATAGAGATAGAAATTAGATAACATATGTATGTAAAAGTAGAATGCAAAAGGCAAGGTCCAGCTGTCGGCTGTAATTAACCTAACCAGACAGTGCTGCTGCATTTTCTGTGTAATAAATTTTTTTATATATTCTGTACTTTGTTTCGTTATTCTGTATTGGGTATTTATTTTAAAGTGGTGATTCTGCTTATTCTACTGCTTATGATTCTGAATATTTTTAACTTGTGATAAAGAAGACAGTAACAGAAATACTAGTGTTTTGACAGAACTGTATAGTTTTTTTTTAAAGAGACCTAGAAATCTTAATCACAATTATTTAAATAGTAAGAAATATTGATAAAATGCAAACGATTTGTAATCTCTTGCGAACAGTAAACCCTGCGTTCTTCATATTTTCATAATTACAATAACAGCAATCGTTAGTTATTCTTATACTATCAACCAATTTAATAGGGCATTCCCTTATCCACTTACAGAGGAACCAGATCTCTTGCGTCAGTTTACTAGTTTGCTTACGAATTAAAACATAAATTCATACGTAAGAGATACCACGACATAATTACACAATAGAGTAATTGTATGGACGATGAAACACACCCGCGATACGTCACGTTGGTAAAGAATTCGCGATTCGTCATGAAACGGAGATGAACCGATTCATCGTCCATCTTCCGACACGGCGTTTAAAACGTTGAAGCGCTGTGATAATCGAGCTGCACGGAAAAAGTTGCAAGTTCCATGTCGACATCGTGGGCACTGAATATTCTGGAGTTTAAATCGATAGAAATTCATTGAAAGAATAATATGCAACTAAAATTAATAATAACTGAAGTCGAATTTCCTGAAGATTGAACTGCAAAAGCCATCTTTTGCAGCAATACTAAATCACTAACGACTAATATACTACATAGTTTATAGGCCCGATTCTATTTTTTCATTAAATTTTCATTCATTTGTTTTTTATTTTATTTTTATTACAATCTATTCCAATATTGGAATCGTTCAAACTATTAGGCAGACCAAATTACTGTGAGATCAGGAACCCCCATTAGAGGGAGCTCGGAATAAGAGACCTCGGAGAGTCGGCTTCGGTGGAGTTGGTTAGGTGGCTGGTCAGTGCGCAGAGGATCCAAAGATCGCGGGTTCACCGCCCGAGGTCCTCGTTTCCCATGGCCCCTAACATAAAGGAATTACAAAACCTATTTCTATATTACATCGCTTCAAGCTTTCCCCTAAACCAAGGTCCTCGAAGCACCATTAAAAATTACGCTCGCCTGCACAATCCAATCCAGCACTCCAGTCAGCTCTCCACCATCCACTAACTTAACCACCCCCAAACCCAGAACCACCCACCCTCGATCAACAAGTCTGAAAACAAAAGCAAATAATCCACCCACCACAGAAGACCGTTAAAAATCGTAATCAGTATAAAATTACACGCACTCAAGCCTGAAGATTAAGCGGACTCGTCGCGATCGCGATGCACAGTGTCTCCCCACATCGCTTCATCAGCTCGATCCTCTTACCTCCACCCACGCGACTCCATATCTCTCCACCTAGTCAACGAGACCCTGGGATCCTTGGATCCCGATCTCACGATCGCGACGATTCCGCCGCCAGCCGTCGAGTCACCATCGAAATTCCAAGAGGAGAAAAGGACGTCTCCGGATGATTCAGAATCGTAAGTCGCTTCGCGCGAGCGCACAGTAGCGGCGGCAGTAATGCGCGTTGCTCGAACACAGACGCACACGCGCGGTCCTGTTACGCGAGGGCGTCACAAGGAGCGTCCATTCACGCGTGACACACGTGCACGCGCAGCCACGAGCTACTACTCCACTTACGTTCATTCATAAAAATCACGGAGTTCCTGGAAGCCGCCGCTGCTCGTCGTGCTTACGAGATTCGTCAGAAGCGTTTCGCGGACTGAATCATTGACACTGGAGGGGAACACCAGGGCCACCTAGTCGGCGAGGGTGCGCGGGGACATATGCAACTCCACTGTGACAAAATCACCGAGTACTGCGTGTAATTAACATGGAAACCCTTCCGACACGGAAATTCTGATTTCAATGAAACTTCGCGCGAATGTAGAGGATATTGGAGCATGCAAGGTGCAACTTTCTTCTTCTGCGGAAATTCACTCTGCAGAGGTGAAATTAGTGTAAGGGCTAAAGGTAGGTTTTCCTATACGCGACTCGACGCCAAGAATTTCAATATCGATTTTCTCGAATATGAAGCGCAATATGAAAAATTTTTATTTCTTTTGCTCAACTCATTCACTTGTTATAAGTCGAAAAGAAAGAGTAACTTTTTCTGATATCGCGCTTCATTTTCGAGAAAATGAACTTTGAATGGACTTTCGCATGGAATCTTCAGGCTGATAGCTGCGAGTTACATACGTTAACTGAATATAACAATAAGTGGTTTCGGCGCACTGGTTCGGTCAGTTAAACAATCTAGAAGCTAATTTGCAATTTTAATAATTATAAATTTCCGACGTTTCGGTCTGCGATTTAGACCTTTTTCAAGGAAAGATATTTAAAAATTATACTGCGTTTGCTTTAGAGTCACACGTTTGGTATGCCGTGTAACACACGAGTCGGTTGGAGCATGACTGAGGTAAACATAACTTGGAGGACTATTTAAAGGTGAAACAAAACTGTGGCTAGAAACGGAGTCAAAAGAAAGACCATTAAATATTACGAACGAATTTAACAATTATTGACAGAACGGACATTTTCAACCTCACAACTACTGTCAAAATACCACTAATTGATGTTCATGTGGTAAAGGCCCAACGCATTAGGATATATGACCAATTGATTACATAATATAATTTTATTATGTATAGATGAACTGGTTATACTGGTCACAATTGAAGTGAAGACTATATTGGAGGAATTACATCATAAAGCCTTATTGCTTTAATACGTTAACTGAGTTAATGATTCCCAATGGAATCACACGAGCAGAAAAGGTTAAAGTTATCGCGTTCCTCTGTTTTTTTTTTTAATATAACTTTATTTTTGTTTTGGTAATCCGATATACAGCATAAAAAATGGAATAATTCTTATTTCAAAATGTTGTTCTATTTCGCAACGTTGCAAAGTTTCATATCCAACAGTGAATTTTCTTTGCATAAATACAATACAGCTTAGATCTGAAGTGAGATTTTCAACACATTTTCAAACTCATCGACCATCGAATTGTAACATAAATTTTGCTACACTTATATCCACTATTTGTTTCCCCAAATCCCACGTTTCAATCACTAACTTCTCCACACGAGACGAACATGACCTACACTCTCACTTCTATATTGTGCCTCATGCCCATCACACGAATCACATTCACCTCTGTCTATTCACAGTCCAGCATATACATCCACGCTGAAACTCGTTTCATCCATAAAAGTGGAACGATCAATTTGCATAGCGTTACTTCAAGCTTGTAGCGTATACTTGGAACGCGATTCCGGACCAAAAAGAAGGAATAATCTGTCCTTTACTATCGCGAGCAGCTTCTGAAAACCGACATAAACCTGCTCGTCACGTATCTGTTGAAAATTCAGTACTCGGAGCTAATTACGACCAGGAAATGAAATCTAGCAAGGGGCTTATTTCGTTGGTAGCAAACTGTGAATCATCGTCATTCAAGGCTTTAGTCCCCATGGATTTAAGCGTTAACGCATGCACCTTCGAGTGCAGCAACGATCGCACTGGATTACTCTATGTGTACGTATCGAATATTCGAATGAATGTCCTCATTATTTGCTCTCTTCCACCGTTGGAACGTGACTCACGTGGCATAACTTTGCACTTACGACGCGTGCTTGGACGTTGGGATCAGCCTTTTTTTCCGGAGTACAGTATAACTTTGATCTGTGAATGAATTTACTATTTCCCGAGCGCGTAACAGAGTGTGTTAGTGTTGATTAATGCTTATCTGTTTCACGCAGTTAACGCAGTACTACGTTGTGGTAGTGAAGGTGGAGTGGATACAAGTGTCTTTGGAACAATTTGGGGAAATATTATTATAGGTATAGCATTTTTGTCAAGTTCTGATGATTTATTCGTAGAAGAGTGTTAATTATAATATTTTACAGTACCTTTGGGCAGTTATTGTTAGCGTTACGTAATATAAAAGGAAAGAAAGCTCCACTTGTATTAACTTTGCTATATTTTCCTTTCTATGCAACCTTCTCTCCGTTAAAAATAAATGTAACAAAATCTCATTATGAAGCCAAATTCTAGGTCCTCCGTTGTCCCACTCCATTTGTCTATAAATTTTGTGGGTATTTACCATAAGAAAGAAAATAATAAATTAATATTCACTGCTATGGTTACTTACAGCAACAGATGCTGCATATTTTACACACCACCGCGATGAAAAAACAATTCCCGTAATTCCCCAGCGAACCAGATGACAAGGAAAACGGAAGCACGTGCGCCGCGGCGCGTTTTATTCGACGGAATATTAATTGCCTTTACTCGACGCGGTTAAATAACAGTATCATACCGCGAAGCAGTCATCGTCCAGGTCAATCCCCTCTGTCATCGTCATTTTCCCATTCGCAGCTCACGGACGTGCGGGATCTAGCGGTTTTTGACAGTGAAACGTGCCACCTGGAGCCTCCGCGTCGCTCCCGTCAAATATTAACCCTCAACTGGCGGCATCTGGGTCGTTTTGGACTCAGATGTTACGCCACGGAGCATAATAATAAATACTAATTCGATTATTTTCCGATTTTTTGTTATAACTCGTGAACTGTAAAATAATTTTCTCACCAAATGGTAGATCTAATTAAAAGAAGTAACTTTCACACGTCACAGATCACACTTAATAGAGGTAAATCGTACACTGAAACTAGTAAAGATAGAAAAGTGGGCGCGGTATTTGGAAAGAGATCTCTGGTTAATTAACGAGCGGAGATGTTTGAGTACAAGGGTGAATTAGGGGTGAGATCGATGTCACTTCGACGTGAATCTGTTGTCATCGAAACATCACGATGGTGGAGGGAAGTGTGATGGAGAAAATGGGACGGGTCCAGTCTAATATAAGAGATGAGTCAGTTTTAAAAAGATAATCTGTACATTGGACGTAATGTCCCCTGAATTAAAGGCAATGACGATCCACGTGCTTATTGCACTTGTTCTCTGGAATGAAGATGGGCAAGATGTTTCCTGGATCTCTAGGACAGTGGATTTTAAGAGGGATCTAAGATTCTAAGTAGTACAGGCAAACGATTTCCGTGGCGAGCCCCTTCGGACGAGGAAGGAAACTTTAGTGATCCAAAAATGGAATGTTTCTTGTTACTTGCTGTTATGTTTATACCGTAGTCTTTGGGTTTTTAGCAGATCACAATATTTTCTATCAAAAAGAGTCCACACAGAATTTTTATTATCTCTTGTTTATTTGAATTCTGCTTTGCTCAGCTTGTAGACTCGCAGTGGCAACAAATACTTTTCATAGTAACTTGCTCAGAATGAAGCTTTTAAAATCCATGTTTTTCAATTTTAAATCAAACGTGTCGATAGTTACTATTTTTCAGCGAGGAATAAAATAGTTTCATAGGTCTCATTATACTTCAATGAATAATTCATAATTGTAAATTATTTTCTCGTTGCAGAACTACCTCTCTCAATTCGGCTACTTGCAGCCCATAAATCCAACAAGTGGTGGGATCATATCCCAGGATACACTGTCCAAAGCAGTCGCCGAGTTCCAAGCTTTCGCTGGATTGAACATAACGGGTAAGAATGCAATCTCACTACAAGTTACCAGTCTATAATTGAAAAAAAAAAAAAAAAAATCAAGTGTCCTTTAGATTCCAATAATTTATAATATAAAAGCAAGGGCATCTCTACGCTATCTTATCGAAAGAAGGCAATACAAAGTTCCTCCTCCAAGTAAACTCAACCATAAACCTTGTGAAAAAAGCTCCACGAACGAATTGATCAACTGAAAAACCTAAAAACTTAAAATACTAAAAACTTCAAATATCTCGTATTTAGCAGGCTTCCCTCGATCTTGATGATTAGACCGCTTTTGGAGTAATTATAATTTAAGTCCTTCGCGAGTTAAGCGACGAAAATAAGTGGCGGAAGCGAGGAACACGTATGACTCCGTCTTCGTTATCAATTAAATTTTATTCGCGTCCTTGGGATCGCCGTGAATTATATTTAGCCGTAATTGAGTTTAATAGTTGTCGTGGGTGCGCGTTCGTGAATCATGTCCCCCCGGTGGATGGATTCATTCAGCGTGTCTGTGACTCATCGAAAACCCGTGGAGAACATCGAATTCGCTAGATCGGTGTAATCAGATAGCCGCGCGTTGTATCGGCACGCATCATGCGTGGTATCAGAGTCCGATTCCAAAAGTCCGTTTCCTATACGTCAAAGGACGCGCGCGTCATACCTGCTCGCGTGGACAATTATTATTCCATCGCGAGCTGAATAGCGAAGAAAATCCTGATTACGGGTGTAGTATGTCTGGGAGGAGTGGTAGAAGTCGAGCTCCATTTGTGGTCTTGGAAAGGATGGCTTCGGCGTTAGAATAGATGGCAGGGACCAAAGATTTCTATTTGGTGTGAATTTTTGGCAGGGACTCCTACCGGTACGTAAAATACCGGTATTATACCGGTATTTTTCGGTTGTATCTTCGTCTGAGACTCAATACCGGTATAACGCTCATACCGGTATTTCGCTATACCGAAACCGATATCATACCGAAATAGATAAATACCGAAAACAAAAGGTTACCGGTAACCGAAATAAATACCGGTACTTTTTCGGTATTCTTTTCAGTAACATGGTAGGTTTCGGTGTTCACCGAGAAGAATACCGAAAAAATACCGGTATTTATTTCGGTTACCGGTAATTCCGAAAACCGATTGTTTTCGGTATTTATCTTTTTCGGTATGATATCGGTTTCGGTATAGCTGTATTGGCGAAATACCGGTATGAGCATTATACCGGTATTAAGTCCCTGATTTTTGGTAATTGATAGAAGAGGAGGTTGAAAGTGGTAAGCAAGGTCTACAAGCTAAGTAGTCTGAAATTTGGTAAAGATACGGAGAAATTTAGACAAGGAAGGGTGGAAATTTCAAAACGTGATCTAGACTTCAAAATGGCCAAGAATTGAAAGCAAAATCTAGACTTCAGAATGGTTGGAACTCGAGGGCAATTTTTAAAACTCAAGTAGCGCCCGATCCAAACCACCAAATAATCAAAATGTTCACATATAATACGGCGAACGAAGGCCCAATTGCCAGAGAAGCATCAACACGTTACAGAGGACTTCTGTGCGTCCGCTCGTGTCAGCTGGAACCCGCCTGCTGGTTGCTCCGCTCTCGCAGGACAACATACACTTGCACCTCCCAGAGAGACTTGCCCGACCGGCTCCGAATAAAGAGCGGATTTTTAAACTTCTAGACCTTGAAGAGGCGGACGCCGCCGCGGCCGTGCCCGCTCGGAGACGCCGCGCGATTTCGTGCCTCGGTCAACAGAAATCAGTGGCAGGGAAAAAACAGCGGTCTGGAAAATCGACGGGCGAATGTCAAATAACGTCTGAGAGCCGCGCTGAATGCGCCTGTCCGCCGAGAATTGTTTAGAGACGAGCAGGCTATTAAACAAACGTTCCTGGCCAGCCACTGCCAAGGCTCGAACCTTGGCGCGAACGCGCGTCGTTGACTGCGGCAAATAAAGAGCGGCAGGACCGGACAAAGAAACAAATTATTATTGTTTCCGGCGGGAGTTTATGGCCGACCTGCCCGCGAAACGAGGAAACGATAGCAATGGCGCTGATAAAACGCTATCAGTGGGGACAAACCAGTTATGGTTATTGATGGCCGAGCAAGATATGGTTAATTTTGTAATGGTCGGGTTCGAAGAAGGCGAGTGTTAATTGGGAAATGGACGTGGCGAGCGGAGAGTTGGCTGATTTGATGTTTTGCTCGCTTCTTTCTAGCGATGTAGGTGAATGGCTGTGGGTGGGAATTTAAACGGTTAATAATGTGTGATGTATAAATGACGTTACGGAGGAAATGTACGTAATGGATAAGCGTTTAGTTTGAGTTTGTAAATACAGTTTAGTCAGAGTTGTAAAAGTCGTTAAGTGTGAAGACGCGAAGTAAAGATTCTCCTTCAATAATAAATTTCAGGGTTTGGAGATCAGATCTGTGGTTTTCTAATTTATGAATTTAGGTATGGAATTGTGATCTTTCTGGGCTCCGTGCCACGTTTGTTATTTGAAGTCGAGGTTGTAAAAATTTAAATGACAGGGATTATACAGTAGAGACGTTATTATTCTTCTAACTATTGAAAAGGCGAAGAAATGTTTCATATGAACGTTGCTTGATTTGATGGAGGACACTTAATAGAATATTAGGATTTGCGTTTAAGCTATTATTTACAGAGATTTCAATATTTTAATCTACTTACTGTGTTAAACAAAGTTTGTTAAAAGTGACATTTATTCCTTCAATGGACCGCCATTCTTTCGCTTTGATTTTAAGGAATAATTGAAGTAGGGCGATAGAGGCATATGTACTGATTACAATAAAAGTAGTTTGTTTATTTCTGATGGTTACAACGGGCGCAATCATGTCAACCGTGAAGAAGGAATTTTTGGAGGTTATAGCACACTAACACCCCTATCTCAGTAAATATTTATCATTCCCTAACGTAACAGCGTGAAAATGTTCCTAAAATATTAATAAACAAATGTGCAAAACAAGAAGTCCGTAGCCCTTTTAACTAGAAAGAAAAAGATTCATAAAGACTGCCCATTTTTCAAGCACTGCCGAGCAAACACCCTCGGAGAGTCATTCTAGTTTCTATTACAAAATGGAATGTCGAAGTATTTCACGCAATCTGTGCCAGAAAAACGCAGAATTCGTCGATCACTTGCGAAATCGAGACGTTGCTTGCTTCGCAGAGAAAGGACTGAACTTCCATCACCAATATCGTTGCTTCATCTCTGCTCGATAAACAATATCTTGCCGATGAATTCGAAAAATAGCAACAGAAGAATATTCCCATTTCGAAAGCAGGGAGCCAACATCAAAAATACGACGTCGAACGACTAACTTTTTAAAATTTAAATAAACCCATCTTGCAGAAGCCATTTGAATTTCGAAGAGAATTTTCACAAAACTAACCGTCCCTTCCGCCGTCAAATTGCGAAGCAAGCAAAAACGACGCGCGCATTGCCGCAATGGCCGCGAAACGCTTTCGACTCGCGAGCATCCGCAGAATCGGAAGCGGCGATCCGATGGTCACGAATAAAATTCCGAAGGTGAACGGAAGAATTATCTAACTGGAAAATTGTACACCGCTGGCGGTATTATTCAAGATGAAACGCGTTTATTGACAGCACCTAATCTTCTGCCACGTGCTCTGCGCATCCTGCGCTTCCTGTTTCCTAGAATCCCTGCTTTGTATTGCTTCCAGTGAACCGCCGAGGCTCGGATAAAGAAACGTCCAGCCGCGGGTAATATTTTGTAAGAACGAACGAGGCTATTCCGAGGCTGCGAGAGAACCGAGGGAAATCGACTCGCAACGTTCCCAGCTTTTTGTAAGGGGAAGAAATGCTTCTTCCATTGGTACTGTCGAAGGTGTTCCGCAGGAAAGAGTTTCGTTGCGTTTCACGTAACAAGGACGTGCAATGAAAATTTTACACGAAATCCACTGGTGTCCTATAATTTATCTTGAAGATTCTAATTTTAAAAATTGCTATGTTCGATTATTATTACTATTTATTATTATAGCTGCTAGATCGTTATTATTAGATATATTTTCACACTAGCATTCCAACATCACTACTTTCGTATTATTACTGGAAAATTAATCGACGAATTTGTTTCTGCCAACACAAAGCACGTTGAAAATTATTCGCCGAAAATCAACGAACACTACTTATAAATAAAATTAGAATATTTTTTCTTAGTTCTCAATGATTCAGAATAAAAATTTGATTATTGAAGTTGATTGTAATAAACGCCGTTATACACTTGCAAAGCCCAAAGAAACCAATGCCTGGCGCATCGAGTGCACCAGTTCGGATCGCAGGATTCCCAGATATCGATCCCCCGACCGTTCTGCACGCTCCGGTCTCTATTCGCGATCTTCCGTGCAATGTATACACGTGCATGTTCCGTTGTATCGCGGTGCATATGCATCGATGCAGCGCGTACATGCATAATATGCAGAGCACGCGAAAACGTTAAGCTACTCGCACACTCGCGGGAAATCCAGGACGGGAAGCGGTCCTCCCCAACCGAGACTCAAGCAGATCGAGCGCGGTGGCGTGTGACGAAACTGTGTCGAGTCCCAATTGCACCCTTCGATATGATATACCATTTTGCTTCCACCCCGTTCGAAAGCTTCTTCGCCGATCCGCCGAAGTGTGCGACTAGCTTTAACCGCCGCGGAATCCAGCCCCACGTTTCCCGCTGTCACGCGACTGCAAGTTGTACGTTTATTAATGCTTGTTTGCGTGAAAATCGTGGCATTAACGGGACGGTCGTCGGGACTGATTTGAATACCGTTGAAAACGATGGATGGAGACGTGCCTGACGCGAGTAGGTACCTTCGGGGCGACAGAGAAAGTTCGAGGAAGGCTACTCATTTTGGACTTTGGGTTGGTGGCCTTCTCGATGGTGGATCAGAAATTTGGAGAGGAAATTAATTTTATTGGACACGAAGGGGTTGATAAGTGGAGGAGAATGTTCTGTTTAGTTTGATGTTAGAAAGTGAAATAGAGAGGGTGCAACTGTGGAGAAGATTTTTTAAATTGAACACTGTTATTTACAGTGTTCAAAGTAGCTCACTTATTTAACGCACCCCAGGCAATTTTCTTCCAGAAGTACACGCATGTATTTGCCAATACTTCTGTAAATTTTCAGACCTTAATATTAGAATTTAAAAATTTAGCGAATTTTAGCAAAAAAATTGGCTTTTTTCCCCACAACTATTTCTTTTAGCTACAAATTTCGTCGTATCAAAATTTACGTTTTTGGAAAAAGAGTAGTTGAGGATGATTGTATGAGTATTGCGAATGTACAATTATCACTGAAAAGTTAGAAGAGTCAGAAATACGAAAATGGTAACTAAAAAATGACCCTGGGGTGCAGAGATCGTAAGGTGTGATCGCGAAGGGGTAAATAAGTTTGCCACGGGAAGATCTGTTCTACGACGTTTTAAGACAAAGTTGTTTTATTTTTCAGGTGACTTTGACGAGGAAACGTTCAAGCTGATGGCTTTGCCAAGATGCGGCGTCAAAGATAAAGTTGGTCCTGGATTTGGGAGGTCGAAGCGGTATGCTCTTCAAGGTAAATAGAATCGATACTAAACCTACTTCTAAATGCTTCTCCATTTGAAGTTTTACTACTTTTTGTAACAACAACGATGCAGTGGATTAAATCGGAGATTCTCCAACCTAGTGTTAATAATAATTGCTTAACAAACTAGACAATGACACAGCTCATCAGTTATGCATTAAAATGCTGAATGAAAGACCTGTTGAATATGATACTAAATTCTTTATTGATATAAAAATATTACGAGTTATGTGTTGCAACGATTGCAGATTAGATTTCTTTGTCTCGTTCGACTGAACATCGCTGAAATGAATTCAGAAGAATTTCGCTAGACTGTGGAATAAAATCTAGAGTATGAGATAACGTTGAATCGATTATTCGATTATCTAATCGACTACCGTCGTTGGGAACTCACAAAAGCTGGAATTCGAATGTAAACTCTGTCCGGGAGTATTATTTCGTATCTGATCTCGTCGAAACGATTCTCCACTAATATTCCGTACGATAATAGCGGCTATCAGGATTATATAATAATCAACAATCGTGCGACCGCATTTTGAAACGATCCAACGCGAATTCTTCGAAGCCGTTATCTACTTGATGCAGCCGTGAATAATTAATCAAAAGCGACACTCACTTTCGAGTGTAATAAATTTCCAAAATTCAAAATGCTAATTCAAAGCACTGCATTTTTATAACACCGACGGTTTCATATTAAAATTCTGTTTGAGACAAACTAATAAAAAATATAAAAATATCGCGTTCTACGGCCCGAGTTACAAAGACTCATTATCATTCTTCCTAATCATTAAGAACGCGAACCATTTCCCAAGTAAATCGAAAAGTTGATTTTTCAAGAAGAATCGATCGACGCAACTGGAAGGCAACAGACACGAGTTTTACAATGAAATGTTTTCACGGTGCCAGGAATGTTTAGCAGTCACCGGTGTTACTTTTGACTTCCTGCCTCATTATCGTCAATGTGGAGTCAGTCACCCTAAACAGGTCATGCGCATCTGTATCGCAGCTGTTTTGCCGGACGTTCCGAATGCATTTTTTACCCATCGAAGCTGCTCCAAATGCATTTCCTAGGGACCTAAAAAAATCCCCACTGACCCAGTCATTGGCCATCAAACGTGAAAACTCACCAATGTTCTCGCAATACTTTCCTGAAAATTCATTTCCAATTCCACTCGTTCGATATAATAATAATAATATATGTCTTTATTATACAATTTCAATTATAAATTAAAATGTTGAATGAACTAGGTTCAGCATAACTGCTGCTGTACTGTATAACCCACTGAGACGTTTAAAACAATAAAGAAACTAGAATGGCAGGGAAAAGAAAAATTGGGGAAAAGATTAAAGAAGTCTTAAAAAATCTGTAAGAGAATGAAAGAACGAATGCTATGTTTAGAGGAAGTAAAGTTTGAAAAAATAAATTTTTGTTCATTTTCTGAGAATATTGTACATATATTTTAGAATGTACTGTTAAATTTTGGAAGAAGAATTTCAATTATTCTGGCTTGTACAGCCCTTTATGTACACCCCTAGCCGTGAGTACCTACTCCGAGTCCCTGACATCTTTAAACGCGTTTTTCTCGGAACGTCCTTTTTTTCATCTGGCGTAGATAATTGCTCTGAAATGTTTACAGTACAGTCCACATATACTAGTAGCTCTCCTCGCATGCGAAATCATATTTTTCTGTCGACTGTATCATACTTTTTTTATTGAAAAATGACCGTAAAAGGAATGATGAAATTTCGGACCTTTCGGTTCAAGCATTCGCCATTTTGCCAATTTTCAACGTAAATCATTTCTTTCTCTCCCTCTCTTGTTGATTTAGTCCACCCCGAGAGCTCCAATCATCTACGCCAGCGAGACATGATTCTTAAACATACGTTTATTGCAGGCGAAATAAGCACAGCGAACAATTAATTTGAAACCTACTAAAAAATATTTACCTTCAACGAAAAAGTAACTAAATAAACTACAAAAATAATCACAACGACATACGTGCGTATCGCTTAAAAAAAGTTTGCAGCGTTCACAGAGGAATTGCCCCTTAAGGGGACCTTCCGGTCTAAAAGTCGATTTTTTTTTATTTCATTTTTCGAATGTTCAACCTTTTAGGAATACGTGTTTAAAAGGATTTGTTGAAATTCGTAAAATTCCAGAAGTTATAGGCATTTGAGTAGCGGCAAATGCATGGGCAACAACCGGGCACTCGGCGCTCACGTAAACCTTTAAACGCGTTTTTCTCGAAACAGTGTTCTCAAAACGGTGGGACCTGTATCTCCAAAAGTTATTATCCGATTCGACTGAACCTTTTTTTATTTTGAAGAATATACTTCTGGCTAGGGGGGAACTAGAAAAATTACAAAAAATTGAAAATTTATAATTTTCAAAGGCGTTGAAAGGACGAAAAGTACAGGGAAAAGTGATTTCAAACATCAAGTGTCGTTATTTTCTAAAAAAAAATGTCATTTTTTTAATTTTTTCTAGTTCCCCCCTAGCCAGAAGTATAATCTTCAAAATAAAATAAGTTTCAGTCGAATCGGATAATAACTTTTGGAGATACAGGTCCCACCGATTTGGATCAATTTTTTTACGCCTTGACTTTAACGACTCCCCAGGGCCGTCTGCAATAATTAATTATAAAACAAAAAATATATTTCTATAACTAAAGACATCCTTAATACAATGCAAAAACTCCCATTAAATTATATATACTAGTTTTCCTTTAATTAATTCCTAAAAATCACCTATTTTTTGGGGCTCTAGACCGGAAGGTCCCCTTAAATCGCGCCAAATGCATTCCCAGAATCATTCTCCATCAGACTCTTCTCTCCACGAATCTAATTAAAGCCCACCTGATCCTTCCAATACCATTGCCCAAGCCTCCACTGTCTCCTAAAAGAGCAACATTAATTCCCCCGCTGCCTCTGCATGGTCGTTGGAAATAATTACGTGCAGTGAGAATAGAATCACGTCCCAGCAATCTCGAGCCACGTATCAGCCTCATAATAATTTCCACGCGTTCTACCATCGTTCCAGTAACTCCCCAGCGAAACATGCCCCCTCGGCGTTACCCCGCGCGCGACGTCGTAGCAATTATCCTTGGACCGGGTGTCGCGCCAATTACTAGCGATCTCGGGACTCTAACTAATCACTATCTGACCAATCTAATTAATCACCGCCTACAAGGTGCACCGTTCCCTTGTCATTAACCCGCGTTTCTCGGTAGCCAGGCATCATCGGGGCCCGACGGTTTCGCAGAATCACGCCCGGCTTCGCGTAGCCGCTCGCGACGGATCGAATCATCGAGCCCGATCGATCCTAGCCGTGACTTTGAACCTCCAGCGCGCGCTCCGTGCCTCCGGCGAGCCCGCTGGCCGGCGGGATCACCGATCCGTGGATCCTATGGAATTCTCTCGCGTAACATGGCCGCCTGGCTGTGACCCACTGGACGCTTCGCAGCGGGACGACCCGAAACGCTGGTTTCGAGGGAGTTTCGTAAGTGAGCACGGGCCTCGCGGGCTCCACAGTGTTTCAGTGGCCGAGCAGGCTGAAAAGGGATCTAAGCTTCGACGCCCCCGCGCGGTTTTTTCGATTAAATAACAGCCATTCCGACGACCGCCGACCTTGGTCGCTGGGACCTTGCCGCAGGGCCTGTCGTTTGCGCGAGATAATGGACCCGCGGTCGCCATGACGAGGCAGTCTTCCTCGGATGCATTCCTCGTAACGAGTGGACGACTCTCGTGTTGGGGATAATTGAAACAGACGCGCCCGGCTGGTGGTGTCGCGCGAGATTCGTTCGCTTTGAAGATCCGTTTACTCCGTATAACTCGCGTATGACTTTTACCAGATGATAATCCTAATTAAGAGGAGTAACTTGTGTCTGAAAACTTTTTTTCCATCTCTTAGAGTTCGCGAGTTATACCTAACACAAGATCGGAAAATAGCCGGATTTTCGGGGGTCAGTTTCACCCTCTTAGAGTGGATTTGGGCAGCGAAAAATATATATATCCTCTACGTATCCCCAATTTTCATCATTTTTTTAATTTCCGGATGGGGGACCTTCCCTTATTAGTGATACACTCGGGGTTAGATGCATTAGGAAATGCCTGAGGTTCATTGGGCTGGGAAGTAACTCGATAAGGTTACCTAGGAAACTTGAGAAAGCGACGAGGAAATTGGTGGAACGATTGAGAAAGCTGTGAAAACTAGCATCCTCTCATTTCTGCAATGTTTCAAGAGTGCTGTGCAAGGGACATTTACCATGAATCATCTCGCGTGATTAAGAACAACCGGAACAATAAAAAAATAGGCCCCGAAGTGAGTCAGTTTTATCGTGGTCGCAGGAGATAAGACGCGTCATAAACATTTCGACGCGAAGCTGCAGCCTAAACGTTCCGTCCTTTCGTCTTCCGCGTCCGTTTAAAAATAAATCGTTGCACAATGAACAAATAAGACTGTCTTACGATAATTGCCGCACGCAAAGCGATCGTTACATGAATGGACGCTGCAAAGCATCGACGAGATGGTCTCTATAAAAATTATAAATTACGGAAACGGCGTGCATCATGGCGCGCGAAGGTTGCGCGAAGCGCGCCCAAACATCGCCGGAGGAGCGAAATGGAGGCGGCGTTACATTTCTGCCCCGCACCCGACGGTGTAAATGTTTTCCTCGTGTTTTTAACGAGCCGTCATCGATTCTGCGTAGGCTCGAGGTGGCGGGTGAAGAAGCTGACGTACAGAATCAGCAAGTATCCGCGAAATCTGCCGCAGCACAAAGTCGACACGGAACTAAACAAGGCGTTCAAGGTGTGGTCGGAGTACACCGATCTGGCTTTCGTTCAAAAGAAGTCTGGCCAGGTAAGATGAGTAATATTAACGACCATGACCCTAATTAAAAATTGATGCAGATTGAGCGCGGGATAAAGAATAAAGCAGCCTCTGAGTACATAATTCTCTTTTATGACACGTTGCTAGCAGAGCTACTTTAGCTTTAAAGATGTTCAAATACCTATCTGATATTTCTGCTGAGTAAGTCTCACTCTTTATCAAGAATTGTTGAAGTTCTGAGCTGGAAGTAGCTTAGCTTAATTTATACCCAAGATGTAATTTTTGCAAAATAGTTCAAATTAGAGCTGTAAATATTCGAGTAGTCGAACTATTCGAATATTTCGAATTATTCGAATCTTTCGAATTATTTCAATCTTTCGAATTATTCGAATCTTTCGAATTATTCGAATCTTTCGAATTATTCGAATCTTTCAAATATTTCGAATATTTCGAATATTTCGAATATTTCGAATATTTCGAATATTTCGAATATTTCGAATATTTCGAATTATTCGAATCTTTCGAATTATTCGAATCTTTCAAATATTTCGAATATTTCGAATATTTCGAATATTTCGAATATTTCGAATATGTGAAAAGCTTTGCAGTCAGGTGTAATGCCTCGATAATTGCAGGTGCACATCGAGATTCGATTCGAGAAAGGCGAACACGGCGACGGAGATCCGTTCGATGGACCTGGCGGCACTCTGGCCCACGCTTATTTCCCTGTGTACGGCGGCGACGTTCATTTCGACGACGCTGAACAATGGACCATCGACAGCTTCCGCGGTACTAATCTCTTCCAGGTGGCTGCTCACGAGATTGGGCATTCCCTTGGACTCAGCCACAGCGACGTCAAGACTGCCCTAATGGCGCCATTTTATCGTGGCTATGAGCCCTATTTTCGACTGGACGAGGACGATGTCCAGGGTATTCAGGCGAGTAGTGACCAAATTTTCGAAAAGATATAATTAAACGAGAAATTAACATCCACGCGATCTAGCGTTATTATCTAGCCAACTATTAACTATCCAATTATCTAGCATTATTAAAAAGCGAAGAATTATACTTTCATAACTTTTCTAAAATGGAGTGAAAAAAGAGATTTTGATTTTAGAAGCTGTTTTTGAAGCCATCCACTGCTTAATTAATTAACGTCGAGTTCTATCTCTAATTCACGATGAACGATAAGAGCAGTGGAATATTTTGAAGAGCTGGTGCATAATTTGTAATGGTTCTACTGCAGGCTTTGTACGGGAAGAAGACGGTGAATGCTGGTGGAATTCCAATCGGACCAAAATACGGAACCACCACTGCAGCACCGCCCAGCGAAGAAGACTCGGAACTCTGCACGGACCCGAAGGTCGACACGATGTTCAATTCCGCGGAGGGGCATATGTATGTCTTCAAAGGTACGTGTCTAATTGAACGATGGAAAAACACATGAAAAGAAATGGAACGAACTTATGGCCTTCGAGAAGAATTCATTTGGCACACGTGTTTTTAGGATAAAAAGCTTAAATCTCCCTCTATGCACCATCCAAAAACTTAAGAGGAAGAACACCCTTTTATTGTTCAAGCACCAAATCTAAGTTTGGTGCTCGCGATCCTGTAAATCGGATCGTCGGCGTTGCCAATTCATACTCTGACCGCATCAATTTGTTCGGTGGATCAATGCAAACATTTAAAAGCAATCTGCACAAAATTGTCATCGATTAAGAAAGGGGCAGTACTTAAAGTTACTTAATTTGTCATCTGTTTTTTCTTGTTCCCGTATGTATGTCACTGTTTTATTTATTGTACTAATTGGGCTTGTCCCGTAATAAGTAATTAAATAAATAAATAAATAAATAAATAAATAAATAAATTACTGTGGCAAACATATGTTGGATACTTGGAGAAGTGACCATTGACTCATGTTATGGGCGAACTTAATTATCGAGTAGCATTCGCAAAGACTAAAGCAGAGTATCTCTGCTTTATGCCTCGTTTTTCGTTGCACTTGCAAGTGAAATGAAGAATGAGGAGAAGGTGGTGAGACAAGTGGAAAAATAGATGTAAAATCAAAGTGGAATTGTAAATATTAAACTGAGAATGGGGGAGGACAAAAGAGAAATGAAAGCTTCCAAGGATTCGCTGTCAAAATCTCGAATTTTGATTTCCACTTTCTTTCGCCACATCTCTAACGAGTGATTAACTTGACTTTAGGCGATCGTTACTGGAGACTAACCGCGGATGGAGTGGCAGTTGGCTACCCCAAATACATCTCGCACTCGTGGAAGGGATTGCCAGGGAACATAGACGCCGCGTTCACGTACAAGAATGGCAAAACGTATTTCTTCAAGGTAAGAGTTCTCGACAACCCGATCGACTCAATGACTCTTCCAATACCGGGAGTCTAAGTGAAGCGACCCACTGTATATTCTCGATTTCGCGCGAGAAAGAAAGAATTGAAGGTTCGCTCTGTCGACGAGCGATAGAAATAACCAATCGCGTGGCTACAGGGCTCGAAGTACTGGAGATACGTGGGGAAGAGGATGGACGGGGATTACCCGAAGGACATCAGCGAAGGTTTCACAGGCATACCTGACAATATCGATACCGTGACCGTTTGGACTGGGAACGGTAAGATCTACTTCTACAAGGGCACGAAATTCTGGAGGTTCGACCCTACGCAGAAACCGCCGGTGAAGAACACCTACCCTAAATTGATCTCGAACTGGGAGAGCGTCCCTGACAATCTCGATGCCTCGATCGTGTATCGCGGCTACACGTACTTCTTCAAGGGGGATGCTTACTATCGGTTCAACGACAGGACATTCTCTGTAAGTCTTTTATATCCCATCGCAACTTTATATCGCGTCTTCCCCAATGAAACGGTGGTGAAAATGTGGAAGATCATCCTCAGTATCTTTACAAATAATTTTTGTGCACGTGGTAGGGAGAGTTGGGGCATTTTGGTGCAAGGGGCAGAATAAATTAATATTTTCTTGATATCTAGAAACAGTTAGAAGCTATAAGCAGTAGAAGCTATCATCCTGATAGATGATATAAGATGATACCCTATGTAGATATCAAGATAATATTAACGCTTCATTGTGCCCCTTGTATCAAAGTACCCCAAATCCCCCAACTGGGGATCTAAATTTTTAAGCAAATTTAGCTACCACTTTTGTTGGAATACGTGGTTCAATGGAATCATTACGTGTATTTTCTTTAAGAGCTGGTTACCCTAAGCCAATTAACTACTTAGCCATTATATTACTGAATAGATTTTTAGTTTCCTATACAGGAAGCCTTCATAGATGCATTTCTGTTATGAAAAAAGAAAGTCACAGACGCTTGTAACGTCTTAGATTGCAGTGATGGCAAAGACATATTAATTTGAACAAATAATAAAAGTTACGACACGTAGAAGTCTCTACGCGAGAGAAGCAAATGAAGTAAGATGGAACAAGTGATAGAGGATCGTCTATGGTCAGACGCGCTTTGAAATCAATATTATACATATGGAACTCTATCTCCTCGTAGCTTTTCGCGCGTAGATTATTTTAAACAGCAACTCGATTAAAAGTTACTCAGAATAATAACAATTTCACGAGATCACAATCACGTGCAAATTTAACAAAAATGAACCCTTTGCGCTCCGAAATATACCACCCTGGTCGAAGCAATGCCTGACCTTCTTTAATTATACTTGCCACTCACATCAAAGTTGAAATTAACATTACACACTGACTTTTTACCGCATAATGCAGTTTCTCAGTCTTTTTCACTCACGTTATCACCCCAACCACGTTCTCCCTTCAAAAACCTTTCCAATTTTATAACACACGTATAAATTGGAGTACAAAGGGTTCGAAGTAGGGATAGATTTCTCGAATCATCGAAACCTCGAAACCCCTCGAAACCCAAGAAATTTTCGAGTTTCGAGAACTCGAAACTTTCTCCATGATTCGAAATTCTCGATGCCCGGATAAGAAGAAGTATACAACGATGAATATCTTTCGCAAAGTGCCTCGAGAATTTCTATATTACATTTTTGTTCTTTATTTTCTATAACTATTATATGCAACAATTTTGTTGACTTCAGTTCTGAAAGCAAGATATTCCACTGACAAAACAGAATCAGCTCTTCTAAGTTTCGAGAGTTTCGAGTGTCGAAGGGTCTCGGATTCGAGTTTCAAGAATCTAAAAATTAGCCTCAGACCGACCCCTGGTTAGAAGATAATCGTTCAAGTCACACCTTTAACTGGACCATCCTGATGCTCTAGGTGGACGTTGCCGATCCAGCGTTCCCAAGGTCGACAGCCTACTGGTGGTTCGGGTGCAGGTCCGCTAACAAAGGAACATTAGGTAATGTCCAATGGGTGCGCGAAAATCCCGAGGATACGTTCCCACACGCTGGCATCCTGGAGTCCGTCGACGGTGACTTTGTGGGCGACGACGACGACAGAAACGGTGACGTCGGGGACATCATCCTAGACGCAGGTACTAAAGCTTCATTCGAGCCAGACCAGAGCCTTGCCTCGCCATAGGAAAGATTCAATATCCACTCAATCGTGATCAAAGTACTCGCGAAGGCACTCGAATACGAAAGCTCTCCGAAAGTTCTACCTTGAACGATGCACAGGACGCATCTTTTTTTAAAAAAAAATACACTCGTGTGAAGATCGTGCGACATTAACCGGTTAACTGGCACGGTCCTTTTCACTATTCGGGCCCAAACTGGTACCACCGAATAATTAAGTGAATCACACAAAATTTGGTATACAGGGGTTTTTTGAGTCGCTGAACCGATTCCGGGGGTAATTTTTTTCATCTGACACCCCCAACCCCTAAAAAAATAGAATTTAGGGGTGAGTTTGTCAATTCTTTACTAAACCTTTTTTTATTTGTGAAGTTTTCTTGTCTATAATTCGATTGCAGCAGTTACGTTTTTCAATGCTACCCCCAACCCCTGAAAAATAAGGGTTTAGGGGTTTAATTTTTTAGTTTTTTTATTTTCTACGAAAAAGTTTCGAATAATTTTATACCTGAATTCTTCATCCATAAATTCCACCGCTAGTGCTTTTTTTTGATCCGCGATCCCAAAAACCCCTATATACAATTTTTCTATATCCCGATAGTATTTCAATATTTGGCGGCCATTTTGGTTCGCCATTTTGAGTCTGCCATATTGAATTTTACAATTCCAATGCCAAATTTAGATTCAGCGACCCCAAAAACCCCTATATACAATTTTTCTATATCCCGATAGTATTTTAATATTTGTCAGCCAATTTGGTTCACCATTTTGAGTCTGCTATATTGAAATTTAAAATTCCAATGCTAAATTCAGATTCAGCGACCCCAAAAACCCCTATATACAATTTTTCTATATCCCGATAGTATTTTAATATTTGTCAGCCAATTTGGTTCGGCCATTTTGAGTCTGCCATATTGAATTTTACAATTCCGATGCGAAATTCAGATTCAGCGACCCCAAAAACCATTACATACCAAGTTTCATTCAAATCGATTGAAAAACAAAAAAGTTATTCCATTTGATCATATATGATACATTGCCAGAATTGGCCAGATTTTTGTTTGATCATATATGATACATTGCCAGTTAACCGGTTAACCAATTTCGTCTATCTTCGTGTTCTTAGATAACGAAGTATAGCTCGATACAGTTCCCAGAACTTTCTATTTGAATTTATACAATTGGTTCTTGTTGTTATTATGCTGGGTAGCTGTATTCGATTTGAGACTGAATTTTCTTCCATTAAAGTAGAGTTAAATAATAAGGAAATCACTGCCTGTTGCATTTGGAAGAATTTAATAATTAGTGTATACTGAATTTCGAAGATATTGCTCAGAAATGTATAAGAGGACTGTGATCTGTGGAACAGTGGATAATTGAAGCTTTGAACTTATTCCACCTCTACACCAGGGCCTCGAAGTGGAATTAAGTGAACTATACTTGCGAGGTTACAGTGTTTGGCGTCTCGAACACCTGGCTATTACATACCTAGGGCCGTCGAAGAAATTTGTGCACGCAATGATATGCAGCTTTAAGGTCCAAAGCGGAGCATAGTGCGCAGAGAGCGAGCGGTGTGCAGAAAATTAAAATAACAGACCATAGAAATTCGAGGCATAGATATTTCGTCACAGACTGTGTCAATTGTTATTCAACGGCTCCTCCACATTAAGGACAAGCGACGTTATCACAATAAGCGCACTTGTGTCGTGGCGCAACGCGGCATAAAATACATCATAATTCATTAGTTTTTTACTTTTTTACTTTTCTACTGAACTTTCATTTACGAAGGAATAAATAATTAAATTAAATCTAGATCATAAATTGTTTGCACGAACTTCTTCGGTGAACAGAAAAGTCCACTACGCGGTGATCAATTAATTTAGGTATTACGTGGTGGTGGTGCTAACATTAAGGTCGCATAATCATTGAAATCGATTTGATCAGACATCATCAGATTCCCATCGTTACGACGCACATGTAACATTCAATTAATTCGCTAACAACGTAAGGCCGCTTTAATACGTCGCCATTCCTCTGTTTTTATTCATCCCGCGCCGAATCATAATCTGCACATCGGCAGGAATACTGCATAAAACGAGTGGCACGCGATGCTTCGACTGTTACTAATGAGCGTGAAAAAACACTCGTCGCTTCGTAACGTTTTTAAAAATATCAATTATATTAGTTTGTGACTAAATTCTCAATTATTCAATCTCTAATGTTAACTGAGAATATCAAACGAATTGCATCACAGGTTTATTAACTAATGTCCCGATTTTGTAATGCTAACGAACAAGCAAATTTTGGAAAATCGGTCTTTCAAACAAGAGGCAATACTTATTTTCGCAATAAAAATTAAAGCATTCGAAGAATAATGAAATATTCAAGGTTTTCATAAAACGTTAAGTGTTAATGTTCGTTAAATCTTAACGATTAGTTTGCAGTATCCCTGCCTGTATGCGAAATCATCGTATCACTTGTCCCAATCCTTAGTAATTATCTCTAGGGCGGCTTTCGCTAAATTATACCTCTGCAATTAAATGAGATACAAGAGAACGCTAGTGTTAACTTTATGCAATAGCAATTTGCCCAATAAGTTACCACATAAAATAATCGACTACTCTATTTAACTAATTATCACCACAAAGGAATTCATTAAATATTATCTAACAATCTCTGTATTTGCTATTTCTAAAATTTTTACGAGTTGCAAGTAGCTTATGAAATATTTAATAAGACGCGGGAATATTCGAAACACCGGAAGTCCTCCTAGAGCTAAGCCCACTCGCGAACCTCTTCCCCACGATCCCCAACTTTCAACGAAACTCTTCAAAAAGCAAAGAGTATCATTTCGCGAATTAGATCGGCACACTTTCCGAAGCCCAGAGTATTTACTAGCCAGGCGGCACATGAAGTTTTGCGAGTGCGAAAAGAAAAATGAAATAGTTACTTACGTTTAAAACGCCGGCCATGAGAAGGGAGTAACCGTGAAATATATCGTCAGTCACCGTCGCCGGGTCCAGTTTGCTGAGAACAGTAAATATTACAACGATAAGCTTTCCCTGTATATCATCTTTCTCTTTCTTTTCTGTATTTATGTTGCTTATCTACGAAATCACATTCGACTGCAATCTACCGCTCCTACTTTAGCGTATTCTTTCATTTCCACACTTACGTCGGTTTCTTTCCACTCCTCGCCTTTTCTTCTTCTTCGGGCTATTCCGTCTGTCGTGCATCCCCGCCCCGATTCGAACGAATGATCCGGCTCACCAATCCGAACATCGATCTCTGGGATGGTACCATCGCTATATCTCATGTTGCACGTGTACTCTTTCGACTAACACTTTTCCATCACTGGCCCAAGTGCCACTGAAAATCGCAAAGGGAAGATACTGCTTTGCCCTACGTTTCGCGACAGAGAATTCCCAAATAACTCTGTTATCGTTAATCGTGTCTGCGTAGATTCATGGGCAAAATAGTATCTTCTTACGTAAACATTCCATGAGGCCTGTCCAAGATCAGCTCCGAGAAACGACTCAGTGTCCCCCCATTAGTGCCAATTGTCAGCGTTGCTATGGTGACAAAACGGTTAGATGTGCTTTCCCGCGAAAATCTCGCGATCCCTTGGCAGGGCGGGGGGCAAGACGATGCACTGAGCGCCATCTATGGACAGGCCCATGCTACACGAGGACCACTCTGTCGCGTAATTATACACTCGTGGATAATTTGCACGAATCTTTGCATATACACGCTCGAAGGATGTATCACAGCACGAAAACGCGCAGGAACGTGTGCGTTAACATGCACGCGCGGGCACGCACGTACTTTTACGCAAATGTGGAAGAAACAGGTGCATGATGCAAAATTGTACGGAGGACGTAACGTTGTTTGGAACTTAATCTACCGTAGGACAATGCCTCTCCTCTTTTACCCACCCATCCTACTTCTAACCAACGACAAGAAACGAAAAGAGATTGAAACTTACCACGAATCCCTTCGCCCTGTCTTCTTTTCTCCACTTCTTCTTCCAGTCCTTCGATTCTTCTTTGTTCGATATTTCTTTTCTACCCACACACACTTTCACGTGCACGTACTCTTCGTTTTACTTCTCTTCGACACGTTTGGTTTACATGCACTCTGCCTTCAGTCCCGACGGTTTCGTTACACGAGGAATCATTTTGGGTACAGGGCATGTTTGAATCCTCGGTCTCCCTTTGCACAGACTCTGTTTTATTTTCGGGTGATGCGCCTTTGGTAAGGTCTATGTGGAAGCTGTTGGGATTCAGGAATTCTACTCTCTCAACTCTGCATTCTGATGCGATACCTCGATAACTTTTTACTGCTGTAGTTTGTTTCCTTTAATATTGTTACACACGACGGGCTGTATGAAGTGTCACAAGCTGCTTTTACAAAGGCTGTCGGGAATAGCGATACGATTCCTTTTAGATTTTCAAGCTCACTGCGGCCACTTGTGTGACGCACTTAGTACCATCGCAGGGCCACCATCCGTTGGCGCTGGCATCGCCATCATTTTTCAAATGAAGTGAACACTTTGCATTTCTGAATAGAGAATTTCTTTAAAAAAATAAGCAACGTTTGCTTGAAACATTCTTTCATATTTTATGTAGAACTATTCGGAAATGCAAAGATCTGTGCATCATTTCGTTTGAAAGAATGACGAGGATGGTACGATTTCCATGCGCCACGCAAAGAATCGCAAGCTTCAAAACCTAGGAAAAGGGCTCGATCGATAATTACTCTTCGGAAAAAAAGTGATTTGTAACACTTTATGAAACCCGATCTCTACATTCTTTTTGCTAAAGATTTTTCTGCACCGAAAACATACCACTTTATCTTCCGAACGCTGTGGTAATTTTAGATTCCACGTTTTGTTGCTTTCAGAGAGTTATAAAATAAGATGAATTTACGTTTAACGCGGAGAGGCCACAGCAGTGGAGTCGCCAATATCAGTCAACTTTTTTTTGGAGAATCTCGAACGAAAATAGACAGGTGTCAGAGTGTTCGTGTCGATGCGCAATGCTTACAATAATATTCGACGTAAAGAGAATTAGAAAATTGAAAGTCCCGCCAAGCATTTGGCGGGAAGGGGAGCATAATAGAAGTGGGATAACATAACAGCTTTCCACTCTTGCAGAACCTATTTCCTTGCAATTTTTGTTACAATTAAATACAACTTTTTTAATAAGTTCCCTTTAACGCACATTCTTTGTTTCGAATTCTGCCAAAACTACATTGCCCACCTCTAACGTAGAAGACACCAATTTGTTCGTCGAACGTCAATTCGCGTTCGACGACGTGCAAAAGATTTCTCGCTCCGAGATTTGAAAGTCTTAATAATTGGCAAACGGAGGAAAAGTTCGAAAGCCACAGAAATCTTAACGATCCGATTCCACACTCGCCCGAGCAAGATCGACTGCCGAAAATGATAAAGTGGCGCCACGCGGAGCCACTCGAAACTCAACGAACACGAGAGTCACGTTTCGTGCGCAGTTACCAACAGCCGCGGTTGCATTAACCCGGCAAAAAAAAAAAAAAAAATGGCTTTTTCCAGAGGACAACGATCTGCACCCAGAATCGCGCGGGTTCGGGAAAAAGCGAACGAACGGGAATGAAAAGCTTGTTCGTTCGAGGAGGTCGTTGAGTTCGTAGACTCGGTTTAGCAGGCGGCGAAACGCAGCTGGATTTTCCAGGGGAGAGAAAGTCTCTTAAAAAGAATAAACGTGTAAAAAGTAAAAGCCGTGATTACGAGACAGGTCCACGGAACGGACTTCGTAACAGGGAGAGGCCGAGCGCGGGTCGGGATAAGTTCCAAACAACGAGCAGCCTTCGATTTTGTAATCTGCGTGCTTCTACTTACCTACCTGTTGCTTCGCCCGCGAAAACTGCGCCAGACGCGACAGGTGCAGTGAACCATCCAATCAGCGACGATTCTTTTAAGCTTCCAATGGCCCCCTCCCCTACGACATTTTTTATAAAATTCGACAGGCGAGACGGACGAGCAGCTAGTCACGTCTTCCAATCAGGACGCGGGCTCCGCGGCGGGAAGCGTTTTCGAATCTACGTCGAAATGGTCGTGCCTCTCGCTCAATCTGATGACCATACTCGTCGCTAGAATAATCGCCGCCACGTAAGAGGCGCTTTATCGAGGGAGATCGTTGAACGATGGGGATCATCGGTGAAAGGAGGCCCACTAGGAACTGTACAGTTTGAACTGACCTATTAAAACAGGGGAACCGCGGCTTTAAGTGTGCGTCGAGCGCGGAGAAGACAAACAGTGCCAAAACGGCAGTTGTGCTAATGCCCACGGGCCCCGTGAGCAGCTATTCCTTTTGACGTTCACGAACAAGCTCCAAGCTTGTTCGCCGGCGCGCCCATACTGTCCCGCGAAACAATCATTCCAGCCGAAGCAACGTCGCGTGATTATCATTTTCAATGTTCTGCTTCGTCGTTAGTTGTTAAGCGCCTTGCCGGTGCGCCTTGCCAGATGCGCCGATAGATTCCGAGCGTCTTGCGAGGCGCTCTGCGTACGTGTAAAGTATAAAATGAACCTGTAAGATATGTTTATACATAAACGTCGTAAGTCGCGTGTAATAGCGTGTCACCAAATCTTTCTACACTGCCTATATATTCTTTATTCGTACATCATGGTTTGCGAAGATGGTAATTTCAACGGCACTTACTTTGCGCATTCATGCAGGAGATAGCCTTCTGGGGGCAAGCAGAATCCATTGCGACGCGACGAATAATAAAGAAAATGGTCGATTCGTTTCTTGACTGACAGTACTATGAGTATTATAGAGCTTTCGTTAGCGTTTCTTTACGTTCTAAGAGATGTCTCCGTTAGTTTTGTTATAAATAAACCAGTACTTAAGAACGATCTAGTATTTAAGAATAAACAAAGCACAAAAAGCCTTGTACAGTTTTTTAATCTTTGTTAAATAAATTGTTTCTGCGAAGGACATATCTATAACACTTGCAGAGTTTTCTATTATCAGTATTCGAAATCCGCGGAATATTTAATACACAAATATAGCATATCTTTCGTGCAGCGTACACGTACAAGGCCTTTGTCTGCGTTAGATCTTCCGCCAGGGCAATAAAATGATTCATGTTGAAACTTGCCGCATTGTGCTATGCCCTGGCATTGTACAGTATCAATAAAAAATATATGCTCGTTTTAATCGACGCTTATTTTAAAAATTCAGCCACACTCGTTATTACCAAGTTACTTTTATTGCTGAATACTTTACATCGTGAAATCGGGACTTTAATAGAAAACGTGTAAAATAACATATATTAAGTGCGAATCGCTGGGACTATCGCTAAGATTTCCCTTTCTTCTCGATTTCTATTAAACTCTTGTCTAAAGTAGTTTTATACGTTAAAAGTTTCGAATACCTTTTCAGTAATTTCTCCCAGAATTGCACGACATCGAATATCCTCAAATTATTCCATATAAAATCCCTCCCACGATCCGCAATTTTCTTCGATATATCGTCGTTGGCTTTCGCAAATCGCATCAGTTCCCTGCACGTATGGAAACATTAAAAGTAGCACACTTTATAAGCTACAGTGCAATTAGCAATAGAAGTAATACAAGCTCTTACTGCAATGCTGTTTGATTAGCATGCTTGGGAACAGGTATGTAGTGAACCCAGGCTACCATCGCGTCGTAATAAAATTCGTTCCATTCATGCCCGACGTGAAACACCAAGGATCGACACAGAAACAAGTGTTTGTGTCTGAACGATGCTGCGACCCCTCGGTAATTAAATAAATACTTGTATTTACAATGCGATTCCAAAGGGACCTCCGACGCTGGTGGCGCGTACAATGTGTCCTACGATAAAACCCAAGATTACACTCCGTATACGGCAGGCTTGGGAATTAAGTGATCTTTTCGGCCGAGTTTCAGAAGCAACCTCCCTCTTTTTCCCGCCGCGCGTCTTAGCCCCCACGCCAGCCATAAAGCTCGAGCCACCACAGGCGCGTACCACGTGAATCGCGCGTGGCGCGCTGACACAACAAAAACGCATCGGCAATCGTGCTCTCTGGGACGAGTAGAAACATATTTGTACAATGTCGCCCTAATGCGCCACGCGCGGTTCACGTGGTACGGGCCTGAGGCGCTCCTAGCAGCTTGGTCGCCGCGGGGGCCAAGATGCGCGGCGGGAGAAAGAGGGCGTTGCTTCTGAAACTCGGCCGAAAAGATCACTTAATTCCCAAGCCTGGTATACGGCAACAAAATAAATACCCGCAATAAGAAATTCTTACTTTGTCAGACTTCCAAGCCTGATTCTTTGTGTACTGAGCATCTATTAAATCCGGCTCGCTGCGACTCAATAGTATCAAACTGTCGCGCTCCGAGCTCGTTCTGGAACCTCGGAAGAATCCTTTATCCACTTTACCTTCCCACGGCGCGTTTCTGCTAGCTCTGTCTAAAGACTCGCGATGTTCGTCCCACCTTCCGAGGCCGCGTGGATACAAAGAAATTGCGGGTCCGCCTTCCCAAAACGCCCACGCTGGATATGTAATATCATAATATTGTGGCGTCTATAAATACATTTTGCAACGCTCGAGCTTTTTATCGATACAGAGAATAAATTTACGAACTATAACAGGTTCGAACGAACTTCGAGCGTAAGTTTGATTACGTCGGCATTATTTATCGATTGTTTATTCACCTTGCTAAAGGAGAAAACGGGCAGCGGACCACCGAAATGTTTGCTCGACTGAGGATAATCTCGAGTGTTTATCACTAAATCCATGTCTGGTAAGTGCGGAGCGAGTTTCAAAAGGAAGTGCTCTATTCCAGCGCATCTCGAGGGGAACATGCAATCTTTCTGCCTATGCACCTTTCCTCGTACTATTTGATAAAACGTCCCTCTGTAAAGAGCGTAGGATTCAAGTTGAAGCTACTTATCGCGAGGTCTGCGATTACAGCGTACCTAGTTCTTGCGGTATTTATCAAATCCTTGTCTATACCTTTCTCCCTGAAAGGTTTCAAGTCTCGTTCGATAACATCTTTAAAGCAACCGTTGTTGGTGTTATCGCATGGCTCGTCATATTTTTCTGCTTCTTCGATCGCGTCATGGTATTTGGCATATCGCTCGTTCAAATCTGTTAATGGGCAAAATGTAGGAGAAATATTGCAGCAGGCTATTTAAAAGTTCTGCACCAGTACCTTTCTTGTAGACATTCGTTTCTTTTTCGTCACAATCTTGCGCACTGTCGATGGAACAATATTGCTCCTCACAGTTACCTACCAAGAGAACAGTGGCTAAGAAAGAGAAACTTAATATCGGCATGTTTCTCTTTGAATAATGGCATGACAAATTGGCAGCTGAGTGTAAACAGGATCGCTAACGCTTAGATCGAATTCCACTTACGCCCAAATCGCCCGCGATTTTCATTAAGGTAGGTTTTCCAATACGCGACTGGACGCGACGTCGAGAACTTCAAAGTCGATTTTCTTGAAAAGTAAGCGCGATATGAAAAAAAGTTACTCTTTCTTTTTCACTTATAACAAGTAAACAAGTCGAGCAAAAGGAATAAGATTTTTTGATATTGCGCTTCATTTTCGAGGAAATCGACTTTGAAATTCTTGACGATGCGTCCGGTCGCGTACAGGGAAACCTACCTTAATGAAAATTGCGGGCGATTTGGGCGTAAGTGGAATTCGCCCTTAGAAGCAACTGGTTGCAGCTAGTGATATATACGAGGACCAAATAATACGCACCATGTGTACAGTACGCATATATAACACGAGATTGGAGCAGACTAATTTTTTATTTGCTCCGCTCCGACATCGAAATACTTGCTCCAGCTCCTTTCCAGCTGCTTCTTTTTTTAAATAAAAATTCTTTTAATACTTTCAAACAGTGATCTTTCATTTGCAACGATCCCCATCTTTCTAGCTTTTCATTTTCATATAGAAACAAATTCACAAAGAATGCTTAATTTTCGGGCAAAGGAAGTACTATGCCTATTTAACACCGGGCTGCCCGGCCCTACGATATATTTTTTCAATAATGAAAAATTGCGAATTGGTATTTATTGAAAAAACATATTCATCTGCTCTTATAAAATGAAAGAAAATTCAAATTTTGGAGCAGTACAAATTTTCCGCGATCCGAAACCGCTCCTGCTCCGGGCAAATTCCCATTGCTCCGAGCTCCGTTATGTACAAAATTATTGAACATACTTTTTCCGAAACTTTTAAAAAGGCCTCGGTTCCGTCTTCGTCAACGCAACTTCGTGCGAACAAATTAAATTAAATTAAATTTGAGGATGAGCAGGGACAGTGAGAAAGACAAACACGCAATGTTTTTTAATAAGTTTTTATTAAATAAAAAATATATGCTTATGCTTGTTCGCCAGTAGGCATAGACTTTATAATATCAGAGTTTCCAGGATCCGTGATCGAAAGGGTGCACACGCGGAAGTACTTTCCACACGCGGTACCCAATTCTATATTGTTTCCAACGTAGTGATGCACCCCGGTCTTCGCCAGCATAGCATAGTACTCGATCTCCGATTTCCTGCCGACAGAGACACAACTTTGTACATTCCAGCCCGCTGCGTCGCGCGTGAAATGCCTCTGCACTTACAAGCAGAGGCGTGAGACTACTCCGTAGGACTCCCATTACGACGGCACAAATCGACATTAAGAACATAAAATTCGTTCGATGTAATTCGAACGTGCCGCTCGCGCTAAACGCGCTACTTTATGATTCCCATGTCGGTCTGTAACTTTTACAGGAGTACTACATCTCAGTCTCACCTTAGAGGAGGAGTGTTATTAGCGATGATGACCAGCTTCGCTTTGCCTTGGCGAAGGGACTTCAGTGTCTGCTTGTACCCCAGCATGTACTTTCCGGATTTCATGACCAGAGCTAGTCTGGTGTTGATACCCTCCTGGGACTTTTTCTATTAAAGAAAACGCATAACGTGTAACCACGGCACGAGGCGTATCTAATTTCGGAGGTGTAACCCGATTTTGAGGCCGAAAGGCAAAACCTAACCTAACTACTACTATAACTACATAAAACTGTGATACGATAAAAAAAATAATATTAAGTTTGCCTATTTTCTGAAACTCGGAAAGAAATTATTCTGAATTTTATAATCGGTTTCGACATGTGCTTGGAAAATTTGATGGAGCACGTGCATTAAACGAACATATTTACCTGTTTCTTTTGAGCCACCATTTTGTCTGTTTAAGTAGACTTAATTCTGAAACAATGTTTAAGAAAGTATTTAGTGAGTTCTTCGGTACGTCGTGTTATTAAATAAACTTTATGTATAATCGTAATACCTGGTCCACACACGTAGTGCCGCCGCGCAAGCTAGCCGTGAAAGAGCATGAAACAGGAAGAGATGGAATATCTCGCAACGTGTCGAGTTCGAGATTGCCACGAAATATGAATTACACAGAACGGTATTTCCGGTAGCACGTAACTTTATTGATTTAAAATGTACAATAGAAGATTGTAAATAAACTACTGTCCTGTAAATCTGGATAATTATTAATATTGAGAAACAGAACGATATGTAACGTGGCTGAATACAGTTAGGAATCTTATAAACATACCAATACACGTGTCATGTAATAGTTTATTAGTAATGATCGTATTCGACTAAAGAATTAAAACTTCTTATTTACCTCACTAATTATTGCTTCCACTTATATTTATTATTTTCGTTCTACCGCGCTGATAATAAACGACACGCGAATCTTTATTTAAGTTCTCGCACACAGCCGTTTCGTAAACACCGCCCTTTATGCTTGTAATCGAATTTTCTAACATTACAATACGATGTGTATAATATTATAAAATTACGAACAATCGAGTTTATTTTATAGGCGGCATGAATGGAAGAGCTTTGATGGGAATACGCTCGGGTAGGAAAATATTTAAAAACCTCAATGCGATCGATAAGAAACACGGGAAAAGGTAAAATGAAGCTGCACGATCGGAATGGTATATCGTAAATATGATAACAGACGGGAGGGAAATATTGCCAGGTGTTATCGGAAGAGCTGGTAATAATCTATAAATAATATTTACTTATTTCATTTTTATCGCTCCGCTAGTTTGCACGAAGGTCGGTTAATTGAAAGCTTTCTGACAAACGCCCACGTTTCGTGATCCGTATGTATCGTCATAAATATGTAATTCCGAGCATATGTTATCGTTTGAACGTCATAAAACGTTGAGGACTTTTCCAGGAAACATATGTGTCGGTATCGTTAAATAAATGACAATTAATAAGCAGAGACTTTCGCTATTACATATAACAACTTTTCTTCGCTTACGATAAAAACATATACGTACAAAAGTATTTCGAACGGGAAGATTCCATCTAACATGCCTCTGTTTTGTGTTTCAGAAATATTTGCAAAATGGAGCTTAAATGCGCGATACAGACTTACGATTGGGGGAAGCGCGGCATCGACAGCATCGTCGCGACGTTGATGAAGTCCTCCAATTCTGATTTTACGTTGGACGAAAAGAAACCGTACGCCGAAGTCTGGATGGGCACGCATCCGAACGGGCCTTCGCGCATAAAGGAATCGAACGTGTCTCTAGCGGATTACATAAAGAAGAACAGCGAAACACTGGGCGGCGAAGTTCGGGAAACGTTCGGCCAGCGCTTGCCGTTTCTTTTCAAGGTTTTATCCGTGAGCAAAGCGTTATCGATTCAGGCGCACCCGAACAAGGCGAGTAAGCAAACACGCGCGCTATAATAACGTGTACTTTCGCGCGACACGTCGCTAAATCTTACGTCCCACCGCAGGCGAAGGCGAAAGAGTTGCATCAGCAGTATCCGACTATTTACAAAGACACAAATCACAAGCCCGAGCTCGCAATAGCGTTGACGCCATTCGAGGCTCTCTGCGGCTTCCGTCCGATTAGAGAGATAAAAGAGTTTCTGAAAGCGCTGCCGGAGCTGCGCGCCGTAATAGGAGAAGATAAAGTGGTGAAATTTATGACGACCGACGAAGCGGGCACTTCCAAAGCGTTGAAAGCATGTTTCCACAGTCTGATGACCTGCGATCCTGGCCTGATTTCGCTACACCTTAGAAAACTGCTCGACAGATTATCCAATCTGGGTAAATTTTAATGCCAGTCGCGCGCGCAGGAAAACGGTTCTATCGATAATGATAGATATGATATTTTTATTTTAGACGAATCGTTGAGGCAAACTTTACACGCCGGTGTATTGGAAAGGCTGTATTCGGACTACCCAGGGGACGTGGGATGTTTTGGCATTTATTTCTTTAATTTTGTCACCATGCAGCCTGGCGAGGCTATATATATCGGACCAAACGAACCACACGCATATCTTTCTGGTGGTAAGTGTATTATAATATACGCCGCTGGACAAAATTGAAGGATCGCTATGATTTCCCGAAAATTTTCGTAATTTTCAAATGGCTGTAAGGTAAATGTACCAGTGCCCGGTAGGGCTGTTCGAGTACTCGGAAAAAGCGAGCCGAGCCAGACTCGGCTCGAAAAACCGGGCCGAGCCGAGTACTCGAAAGAACCGAGTTGCTCGAATAGAACCGAGCAACTCGAATTTTTTCGAGCAACTCGATTACAACCGAGAATAGAATAAATAGTATTACTGTCTTTATATTCATATTCTATTAAGGAATTAGCCTGATCTCTAACAAAATGCGAACAGTAATGTATTAAACTACTTAAAGCATTATAAATATTTTATATAAAAAGGGCATTTCAATATTTACGCCCCACGCTTTTATGTTTGGTCATATGAGGGAATTCGTTTATGGCAGTCATTTAGGCCGGTAACAAAATTATTTTTCTTTTTTTACTACATTTTTTCTAAACTACACAGCGTTGAGATGGTATATTTTGCAAACATTCAAATTTCATCTAGACACACATGGAAAAACCCATAATCTCAATTTTGACTCTTTGAATTCTTGATTTATTTATACTTATTCATTTTTCATTAACGGGTAACAGCCTTTGTTAACAGTGGCTCGGCAGAAATATAGCCCACACGGAGAAGGCAAAAAAGAAAGAAAAATAAAGGAAAACGCAAGAAGAAATATTAATAAATCATACATACGCGCAAAATTATTTTCAATAGTTAGAGAATATTTTCATTTACAATTTACATTTTAATTACTCACATTATTACTGCGGCCTCGCCTTTACTCGTATCTTACTTTCTTAATAAAGTCAAAATAATAATAATAATAATTACGAATCATTATCCAGTATATAAACATATTCTAAAATATTCGAAACATTCAAACTTCAAACTACTCGACACACCGGATTGTTCGGTACTTTCGGCCCACTAGGTACTTTCGGCCCGCTCGGTTTACTTCGAGCCGCTCGAAAAAATTCGAGTTCTCGGTTCTATTCGAGTTGCTCGAAAAAATTCGAGTTCTCGGAAAAATTCGAGTTGCTCGACAAAATTCGAGTTGCTCGAAAAAATTGGAGTTGCTCGGAAAAATTCGAGTTGCTCGGTTCTATTCGAGCTACTCGGTTCTATTCGAGTACTCGGCTCGGCTCGGAAACCGAGTCTCGGCTCGGTCCGACTTTCAAGCTACTCGAATATTCGAGTACTCGAACAGCCCTAGTGCCCGGCCATGTCCCAGTACCTGGACAACAATGCGAATTTTATTTATTTTTAAGCTTAATTTTTAATGTAATTAGAAACGAAAAATAGTACCATAATGCATAAGTATTTAGCAATATTAATTAAAATCATTATTATAGAAAATTGAAAATCGTTAGATAGAAATAATTATTTTGTAACGCACTTCGTACGCATAGCAGATTTCGAGAAATTTCTATGGCTTCCGTTAAGAAACGCCACTCATTTACTAAGAAAATATTGACTGCATTTCATATTTATATATTATAATAATACATTATTATAATAGTAGATAGATTTAAATTTAGTTTAAGATGGTTAAACTTGCAAGAAAATTAATATTTTTTTAAACAAGTCTAAATGTTCGACTACTGGGACGATATAATTCAGATATCGGGACATCAGGACATGCATTTTTAGGTTGTCCGCTTACTGGGACGATATAATTCAGGTATTGAGACATGCAGTTTTAGGTTGTCCGCTTACTGGGACATCTGCATGTTTTCGTATTTTCATTAATAAATACGTCTATTATAATACATAAACTTTTTTTTCAGTTTCCAATAGTATAATATTGTGTTATCTTCAACATTTCAACAACATTTTTTTATTTCATGATGGTTTTACAAATTAAATTAGGAGACGAACTTTGCCGCTATTCCTTAAGCCCCTTCAGCGGCCGGGTATTGGTACATTTACCTTACCTCTGCGAAAATTCCTCATTTCACGAACTGAATCTGTGCCTTGGTGTCAAATTGACACAGTGGTAACAGATCGGTGAAATGACTAGGTGAACAGTTATTTTTCGATATTTTTCTATTCAAATTGATGAGTTAACATTTACGTCTTAGATTTTTCACAAATAACTAGAGGTGTGCGAGAACCCGAAAACGTTGGGTCAGGAATTTTTCTCGAGGTCGGGACGGGTTTCCGAGGGTTTCGGGATTCCCGAAAGTGTCGGGATTCGTATTATTAGGACTGACTGATGTTCGTATTTCGGAAAATCAACAATGTCTCTTCACGTTTTCTTACGATGGGTCCTTGGAATTTTCGGGAATTCCGACACATTCCAGAATCCCGAAATTTTCGGAAACCCGACCCGACCTCGGGTTCCCGACATTTTCGGCTTCTCGCACACCTCTTCGAATAACAGAACAGAATAACTTATTACGGGGAAACTGTGTCATATTGACGCGAGGAACGGACGAGGGTTAAAAGAAGCATTTTAACGCTTCAAGTTTCTAGCTTTCGAATCAAGGACTCAAAATTTCGTTTCATCCATTATGACACTGTTTCATCGAGGTGAAGCGCAGACAATGTAGTTTCAGATATCTTTGTCTAATTTGAACGTACGTACATCGTACTGTATTTTAATTACATTATATACAATATATTTTACAAATACATTTCTAGATTGCATGGAATGTATGGCATGTTCTGACAACGTAGTTCGAGCGGGACTCACTCCGAAATTGAAGGATGTGCCAACATTGATCGAAATCTTATCGTACGATTGCGAGCCGGTTTCTGCGAAAAAATTCCAACCTTCCCGCGAGGACGAGTGCACAGAAGTGTTTCGTCCGCCTGTACCAGATTTTGCTGTTGCTAAAATCACAGTGAGTCTTCTCATATCTCTGATCAATTGTTAACAGCACAAGACTCGCGACGACAAATATCTGCGTGTTTTAGATACCTCCCGGCAGATCCTCGTACAATATCATTCCTAGAAGTACAGCTAGCATTTTGATCATCGTAAACGGGAAGGGAGAGATCTCGTCGTCAAAGATCCTTTACCGTGGTTCGGTGATATTTATCCCGGCGAACGAGAAGGTCGGAATCAAAGTTCTATGCGGCTGCCACCCGATGCTGATGTTTCAAGCGTTCGTAAACGTCTAAAGGTAACTCCCGGACACGTGGGCGAAAGTGCGGCGAACTGTAACGGCAAGATTCGCACGAATTAAAGTATTATTGCACTTTCAAATTCTTCTTAGACTAAAGTGAGTACTGTTGCTCTTTGAACTTTACGAATAGCTAGAAGGATTAGCCGCTGAGCCACGCGCAATGATTCCTATAATAGAACGTTTAGAATATTATACCTTTTTTAATAGACTAAAAAACATGATTTCCATAGTAAGGCATTCCATAGTTCATATCGTAAACAGTAGAAAGTAGAGTTGACGTTTGTATACGATGCTTCCGATATTATACAGTGCACGTGTATAAAGCTAGAGACATTCCTAGACTGCGACGGAAGCATTTACCAATTACAATTCCTGCCATGATATATGTATTATATAGATTTCTGATTTCCATTATCATATAGCGTTTTTATATATTAGGAGGGTCGTCAGTTTCTTCCTCTCTGTCTCGATTTCAAAGGAATATGCAAATTTATACAGTACCGCACTTGCATAATTTATTTAATGTATATATACACTGTCGTGATCGTACAATTTACAAAGGTATGAAAACGACGCCATTTTACGGTTCATTAGTATGTAACGAGAGAAGACAAACGTGCAATCAACTCTAGTCGATTTTTGTTAACTATGTACAATGTTTTAAATGAAAGCTCCTTGTTTGGCGGTACACCGCCAAATTATCGAACGGAGCTATGCGACATCACACGTATAAACTTGAGAAGTTTATTAACATAGATTAGCATTAAAAAATAACCATTCCATAATGCCTTATTTATGAAACAAAAGGGGATGAAAAATATGTTAATTTACACTAATTGCGAACGCAACAGTGAGAGAAATATTAACTGTTTTCGGAATATTTTAACGTGTGTACAGAATTGCGTTACTCTTTATTTACAAACTTAAGAAATACGCGAGGATTCTGCAGCAACAATGTACTTGAAATAATATAATGCATTTCTTATGAAGTATAAATATATACTTTATAAATTTACAGTTTTCTCTTGTGTAACAATAAACATCTTAATATGATACAGTAAGTTGATGCAGCTGCTGACTGTATTGTTAAAAATAAATGAATAATTTATTTAATCTTAATCTCTATTCCTTATTAATACGACAGAACAAAATCCATGGAAATATGTATACGATACCTAGAAAGTTTATCAGAGTCATACAAATCCTGCACAGCCTCGAATTCACGATATAAAAATTACAGGTTTCATTTGAAATAGGCGAACGGAATAGATCTAAACGTATATACAAGTGCCATTAATCGTCATCTGATTCGTCGGCTTTCTTCTGAGCGCTTTCCGTAGATTTTTCATCGTCTTTGTAGTGTCGGTACTCCGGCTTCAACTCCCACATATTTCTATGAGGGTTTTTCAAATTGTAGTTACAAACTTCGTTCAATATCTCCTTCAAGTATACCTAGCAAGAGAAAATGGTCAGTGACAAGTGCAATCAGTATTCCAATTACGAGTCGACTAATGATCGATCGGTCGAGCCGAATTGGGCGTTTGAATTTTCCGAGCTGCTTGAAATCGGCAAACTGTTTGGGAAAAATGCGAGCCACTTGAAAACCCCAAACGGTTCGAATATTCGAGCCTCGCGAGACTTCGAATTACTTGAAGATAAATTCTCAGCTCGATAATTCTCGAGGTACTCGGATATTTATGTATTTAATATCAAATATTAGTTGAACTGTATGGAAGGAATAAATAAGACGCTGGTAACTCGGAAGTAATTCGAGTAATTCGAATATTTACGAGTAAGTCGAAAGTTGCGGATCTATTCGAATACGTCGGAGGTGACTCGAAAATTTTCGAGTTGAAAATTTATTTCCAAGTAACTCGAAGTTTTACGAGCAATCAATTTCAAGCAGCTCGGAAAATTCAAACGCTCAATCCGAGCAATCGAACCGGGTTTAGCTCAGCTAAGAAGAAGAGAAATACACACGATAGGTTGCCTCGTAATTTTCACAAGGTCCCTTATGTTATAATACTGATGTTTCTCAAATGCTGCGAACAGCATATCCAATACTGCATCTTTATCGTCGCGCATCTTCTTACCCTCGGCCTTCTTCTTTTCCGCGTATTCGATCTATAAAACGAGTGAACACATTAATGCAACAGCAATGCGATACGGTCCGAAACGCTTCGACGAAGCACGTACATTGTGTTTATGGTCCGAAACGGGCTTGAAATTTTGAACTACCCTGTCCAATTGCTGAACTTGCCTCTGCGGCACGGAAGCCCTCTTAATGCTTTGCAGCTTCAGCTTCATGTAACAGGTGTCGGCTGAAAACATTTGCAACGTGTGAGATACGTTCGACGTAGAAGCTCTCCGACAATTTTACAGCCAAGTCTTTACCGTACGGTCGACACTCTAACTTTTGTACTATTCTGCCTTCCATGTAAAGTTTCTCGGTTTCAGGAACAATGGAATCCGAACTGCTCGACGCTGGGGGAGGAATAAAAAGTTACGAGATTTATCTGCGAACGAAGAGTTTACAGTGTTACGAAGTATCTATCGGCGGCTTACGGGTGACGTGCGAAAATACGCCTAACATTTGCTTTGTTACGGTCGTCACGTCTAATCTGTGTTGCTTCGGAATCTCCTCTTCTCCTGGCTCTTTCAAAGCCAAGACGGCTTCCGAGAGTCTGAGAGATACTTCCGCCTTTTGGCCGGGGTTTCTAACGATTGTACGTAGATCTTAGTTTCCATGAAATTACGGCGTTAAAGGTATATAGGCAGAGCTCGGACCTACTTAGTTATCTTTAACTTGCCGACTTCTATGTTGCCAGGCGCCTTCTCCCATTTATTCGCTATGTATTTAGGTACTTTGACGAGCCACACTCCTCTGCCGGCATTGCTCAGATCTAATTCCTTCTCTGTGTGGATAAGACTCGTAGACATGATTTCTCTGCTAGCGGGATAATTGCCTAAGAAATCGGGTGTACAGTATTGCGAAATAAATAAAACCGTACTGCTTGCTAACGCTCGATATATTTATATTTCGCGAAGCCGTTTATAGTTTCGTAGAAGGTACATACAGGAAGTTTAATGTAAGGTTTGCTTGTTCTAACTGGAAAGCGAACAGGCTAAATAATTATTTGACCTAGGAAAGTATAACTTCTGTCCCTTCTCTGCTCGCGTGCGTACGTGTTACAGCGGGCTTATGTGGACTTGTGCACAACTGCGTCGGGAGAAGTACATTTTCTATACGAAGATAAAGCAATGGTTGAGGATTTTCAAGACTGCGTCGACGCATAGAAGAACGCGTGCAACTTTGCGCTCTGGCTATGTCACCAGAGGGCTATGACTGCAATTCTTAACTGTCGAGAAGAAAGGAGTTAGATATAACGACGTTAGATAACTGTGGGGGAACATGCTCGAACTGGTTATTTCAACTGCAGAATTATGCAGTTCGTGATTAGTTAATAATAGTAAGTAATTTAAGTGTTGAATTTTAACGCGGCACTTAAATAAATACAGATATTACTTTCTGTACTCCCGAATTTATATAGGACATTTATTGTAAATGAGAAACAGAAGAGGAAAGGTTTGAGATATATTTGCATTGAATATATCAATGATATATCTAAATCTAATTATATAAATATATCAAAGAAATACCTGGGAAAGCAGAGTTATCCCCCCCCCTCGTCTTATACAAGGTGGAGGGCGCCATTCGTAACTTGGACGCGGAAGCGATGAGACGTATGGAGAACTTGCATGTGTATTTAAGGTTAGTATATTTCACATTGTTCACTTTTAAATCATCACTTTTACTTGCTATTACTGCTCCTATTTACTATCTACCTATCGTGACTTTTATCTTCTATTAATATATTTTTAACTAGAAATAAACTCGTTCGGTATCGTGAGACAAAGTTGCGTATTTTCTCTGTATTTATACGCGTTCCTGGATTCTTTCGCGACATATTTCGAGTTTGATAGTTAGTTAATTATAATACCCTGGTATTTATTCTTAAACATTTACTTTAGATTTGAATTTGTTTTGTGCTACAGATCTCTGATTTAAATTCAAATGGGAGGGCGACGCCATTGAATTTTCGGAACGGAGATTCGTTGGATATATATTTTTTCATTGTTTTCTCTCTTTTTAATCGAATCGCCATTCATCGTGATATATAGAGCTAGTCTTGAAACAAGTTTATAGACTTTAAATTTAAAAAAAAGCCACTCCTTTCAAATTTACTTTTAATTCCTACCACCGATGACGCTGTAACCCCATTCCATTCTCAGCTGATAATGTTGGATGCGACACGAAAATAATAAGAGTGCTAGAATTCTACGACAAAACTTTACATTGAATGTTCGATCTACTCTACACACATCTTACCTGTGATCTATAATTAGATCTTGGATAAAATGCATCTTTCTTCTCCTTTCCTTATTTCTTACTCCGCGAAACTTAATTTCAATTATTCAATTTATTAATACATCAAACGCAAATCAATTTCAGAACCATACATTAGAAATATATTCAAATTTTTATAAAAAGTACATATGTTACGATTCGTAAGGTTTGGATTGGCTTATTTCTTCCCTTCATTACATATCTCCGCTCGATTCTTATCTTAAACTTCGCAATTTGTGTACTGCATGCATCGAGGTCGATGGCCCGTCGGTTCATGCGATGCAGACTTAATAAAGGTGTAATAAACTAATCGCGAAACATTAATGAAAATATACGACCAGGTAAATTTGGCAGATTATTAACAACACTGTAAGATGTTTATAGCTGTAACAATATTAGAAGCCTACATTATGGTTTGAAGTATAAACTCCGTATCCGTGCAAAGGCTCAACGCACGATACTTTCAACATATATATTTATTAAACAATTGTATGATTGAAAATTATTCGTTACGTGGCTGAAAAATTGTACTCGAAACTCCCGTCGTACCAATTTCCACCTACTGAAAATTATTTCAAAATCATCCAGTGGATAGGTTAAGTTTCGAGGCAAAATCTAACCTAGCAAAGGCTGTTTTCATAACAGAGACGTAATGCATAATTCTTTCAGGATTCTGTGCTTGATTAAAGATCACGTACTTTCGTAAAACTTACGATGGCATCCGCTTGCGCGATCATAAGCCGGCAAATTTCGACTTCATCTGCTTGCCATGGTAAACGAAATTTTCGAAAGTTTCTGGTGTTAAACAAGCGAGGCAGTCGCGCGTTTAAAGAGGAGCGGGCAAAAGATCCGAACAGCGATGTTCCAATCGATCGTAAGCATTTTCTCGTCCCGCCGAATGTTGGACGGCGCGCGTGCGTTGGTACATCGGAAACTAAAGGAACTAATGAATAACTTTTAGGAAGGGGCGTGAAGTATACAGGAAGAATGATAGACGACAAATGGGTAAACATACCGGAAATGGTACCAGAACTTATCGTTCCGTCGCTGAAAGATTTCCCTTTAAAGCCGTACGTCTCTTACCGAGTCAAAGATATCCCGCCGCGCGAATACACGGCGAGAGACTTGTTCAACCTAATGTACGCTGAGAAAGTTAAGGACGATTTCAAGAATGGTAAATTAGAACCAAACGGCGAGCCGTTGAACCCTAGCGAATATGAGAAACTAACGGCCGATGAAGCTAGAAATCGGGCCGAGAAGACTGGCACAGACATTTTTACTATGGAGAAGCCGGAATGAGATTAAAATGACGGAGAACGATTAAGTTTCGTGGTAATTCAATGGACTTAAGATCCCGAGAACCAGATAATCCTCTCGCAGTCTGCATATGGCTTTATTCGGTATACTTGTATGCGCCTGTGTACACAAACGTCTGCAGCTCTGCAGTTTTTAAATAGCAATTGTTTACCATCGTACGCGACAGCAAGGGAATAAAATACTTAACGCGTTACAAAAGCAAAGAGACTTCTCGATCGAAACCGCAGTGTCTCGCTTATTCTTTTTATTAATCTCGTCGCCGCGCGACGGTAAACAATTGCTTCTCAAAGTGCTCGCGCACATTAGTCAGACAGTACATGGTTGGAACAGCGGTTGCGCATCATGGTCAACAATAATTTCTGCACAAATCTGTATCACAAGTAAAGATGGCATCGCAGTACGTGTCCGTGTAACGATGAAGTAAATCTATTCGCTATTAAACGAACGATACATGTTCATAAATGATGTTTATTCCTATGCATGTTTAAAAGTCTATCGTCCGACAAGGGAAAGGAACAGATGTAAATGCGCGATATTGCTGAAACTGATTTTCAATTCCTGAGTTACTCTTTACGCGTTCTCGGAACATCTTTTCAAGAACAATATGCCAGAACAAGATCTCGTATGATTAATGCTAACTTAACGGCTACTGTTTCCTCTCTCTCTCTCTTTTTTTTTTTTTACTTATCAAAAGATTTTTTTGAGCGACGTTTGATTGTTTTCTTTTGTCGGGTAAAAAATGGCGGAAAATTTGAATATTAAAGTCGTTGTCAGTTGTGCACGGCCGGTATTGCTTCCTACTGACTAGACTACCAGAATCTAAATACGTAATTCTTGCCTTCGAAAAGTGCTGTATTCGTATCAAAATGTACAAACATTTCTCGCTCTGTCATCGATCCGTTCTCCCATTCTCTTAATTGTTATTACGCAAGAAGCTCGTAAAGCGGAATTGCCATTTTTTATGCCCACGGTGAAATGATAACTTTGTACTAACATTTGCGCGAGGTAACATTTAATCGGTAGCTATTGACTCGACCCGGGTCCTTCGTAGAAAACGGAAACGTATTCGAGACGTTCAATTTAAAATATAAACAATCATTGTTTTCATTCGAGATCGTGTGTACAACAATTTTATTTAAAACATCTTTACAGAATGCAGCACTTTGTTACTTTTTTTCTCTCTCTCTCTCTCTCTCTCTCTCTCTCTCTTTTAAACAGCAGCTACTATTTATCGCTATTTATTATTGTTTCTGTTATTTCCTAACTTGCTACAACCATCATATTGAAGAGTGGAATAATAAAACACCTAGTTTTGTACAACGTCATTGAAATCGTTCGTCAATAAAAATGTTCAACAAAAAGCTTTAACGCGATTCTGTTCGCTTCTCTTTCGAACTCCACTCTTCAGTTAATTGCGTATAGAAAAGCATAAGTGGCATAGTCCTTGCGTCTAGTTTCAATACACTTTTTATTTCAGTCGTTTCTGCAACGGCGACGATTATTGCGATTCTATCCCTTACATTATATAACGTTATTTATTGTTACCTGTCATTAATTTGAGCACTGATAGTTCTCTCACTCCGCAACGTACCCCCTAAATTTTACGCTACGTTAAAACATTCGGTTAAGATGTATCGCCTGAAGCGGAAGTTACGGAACGAGCAAGTGAACGTAAAAAACTTCTAATTACGTCGGGGCCGAGATGCTTCGAAAAGAATAGAAGTGCCCGGCGGCAGGGGAGAATGTATACACGTAGCCGTTGTCGTATAATTTGCTGAAATGTATTCAGGAAGCACATCAAAAGCACTCTTCAATTAATTACCATTAAAATATGCGCGGCTATACACGTTGCACTCCCAATTAAACGCAGTCATTGAAAAGCAAGACATATGCCACCCGCTCATGAATTATAAACTTGGTTGGTGTTTTTTCTTGTTAATTATCAGTCTATGATATAATTGGATATTCGACCGATTAAATCAGCCAGTCAATACGGCGGGCGCGCGTGCCACTACATGGCGAAGATTTTTAATAACGTCACAGTTTTTACCATGCATACGCGTTATATGTAATTTTGCCCATGAATGAAATACACGTATATAAATATATATATATATATATATATATATATTTATGGTAAAATTTGACGCTTAACAGTAGACGTTTTCCGAGGAGAGAGAAACAATTATTCGAGAGCAGTAAGTCCTCGGCATTTAGTAACGCGCGCGCCTTCCGTCTAATCAAAGATTTTGCGTATGAAAGCTAGAGTATCATCGGGGAAAACGGGTTTATAAAGAAATTTATACAAAGTCGCCCTCGGGTACTTAGAAAATAGATATGATAGGATACACAATTATATAAATAAAGAATACTGATATGGAAAGACTAGGAAGGCAATACTGCTTATTGTATCTCGTGTATTCTAGTCTAGCCTTTCAGACTCAAAATCTCCAATCGAATACTAAACGTATAACAGGGTAGATGCTCATTCCATTGGATCCCCAACGTTTTCGAAGATGGTCGAGTGAGGGTTGCTTCCAGTGGGCCATAAGAAGCCACCCACACTGCCAGGTGGCAAATATGATGCTCCTCCACTGAGGCCCACCTGATATATTTTCTTCTTTAAATTATTTACATCTCGTATATATGGTTTCTGTGCTCGTTATCTTTTATCATATGCTCATATCAAAAAATAAAATCTAGGAAGCCAAATAAGGGGAAAGGTACTACAAACGATATGCATCTTTCAAGCTTCATGTTCAGGTGTTCAACGTTGTCTTGTTTGAGGATTCTTTAATCGTTGTTGTGCTGAAGTATGCCGGAGAATAGTATGTTCTCTGAATTGCGACGGTGTGTCGGTGCGCAAGTCAGTGTTATTGTTTGAGATATGTGTAATCAACAGGCAGATAAATAACTATGTAAAATTGTATTGCACAGTTATCAAAATGGAATTTTATTTCGCTCATTTTTCATTTGTACTTCCCGACACGCGTGTTTGCAGTGCACGTGCGTTGCGGCCGATTTGTTTTTCAAATTACACAACTGCCTTTCGTCTTCATTCTTTTCGTTTTGTTAACTGTACACTGATATTCAGTTGAGGATCGGTACATGCACGAAGTAAGGCAAATTAGAGTGAACAATAAACTGCCAAATTAAAGAAAAATAATTGTTTATTTGCATCTAACACAAATAATTGTGCTATCGTATCACAAGTAACATCTAGTCGCTAATGTCATAAAACAATGCTAAGAATATTTACATAGATCCATCGTTGTGAGCATGATACACGCTCACGACAATGTTAACATTACGAAAGGAACAAGTAACATAATACTCTGTGTTGTTTGAGTCTGAGTATATAGGTTCACGGATTCCGGCGCGACTCAACTTTGCTCCGAAAGAGCAATGACGTCGCGAATCGTTGAACAGATACCAACGAGCTATTTTCCGTTCTTTAACTGCAGCCCGATAATTTCTTTTTTTTTTTTTTCTTTTTCGTACCATTAGGCAGCTCAACCCAAACGATTTTTTGTTCTGTTTTTTTTTTTTTTTAAATTTCTATTTATAGAATTACCTGTTGACTCCACAGCAACGTCCTTTCTGCCAACTGACAGTCTGCCGCTAGTCGGGATGGCAGACTTTTCCATCTCTCTTCGTCTCGCTTTCGCTCTCTGTCGAAGTCTCTGTCAACGTGCCCCTGAGACAGGGGTGGCAAGATTTGCGTTCTCTGAGCTAGTTTATAACTATCCTGTCTTGGTACGTGTTCAGCCCGCCTGCCCGTGGTACTCGCTGACACCGGTATCGGCGTCGGGCTCCCTCCGCCTCTATGTCTATGATACAAGTTTCGCTTTTGCTGCAACATACGTTGCTGCACCAGCAGCTGTAACTGTGTGCTGGAGTCCCCACGGATTTTGAACTGCGGCTGATTCTCAGGCGGCGTAGACGGTGGTCTCAAATGGACGAGGTCTAAGTGACCCCTTGCCTTGCCTGAGTCTGCAACAGAACAATTCAATTTCTACCATCTCGTGGCCGAGAAGCTTCGGGAGCGTCTTGTCGGCACGCTTCTGGAACGTATCCTCCATACCTTGAATACTTCGCTGCTTGGTCGGTCTGTCTCCGCCACCCTGTTGGCAGAACAGTAATCTCGGGCCACCGTCGGAGGCTCTGCGACCTTGCGAGGCTCTGGATATTCTGCCGGTGATCGGCGACGGGCTAAGAGGCGGCGGTGGCGTGCAGGAGGGCAAGCTACTCGTGAACGAATTCGCCCCCGAGTAATCTGGTGGGCAACCGGAGTCAAAGCTAGATTCGAAAAGTTCGGACGACGAGCTACCACTACCACCCGCGATGAATAATGTTGTTCGACTAGGAGGATCAATAGGATCCATAAGTGGGGTATCAAAATGGTGCTGATAATCACTTAATCTTCGATTCACTATCTGACTGTCAATTCGTTGACTGATATCATGATCTAGGCCTAGTCTATGTTCCTCTAGTTTAATCTGAGCTTCCCTTAATTCGTCGCCGCTCGGCCCTTCTTCCAGATCACCTTCCGCGCTGCAGCATCCCTCGTCAGTCGAAGAGCTAGTCGAGCTAAACCTTTTCCCTCCGCGGGTCGTGTCTTCTCTTGTCCTGGAAATCGATACATATGGTACTTCGCAAGGCATGTCTCGTTATCTGGTACAGATGTTTCTGACGACGAGCGCGTAACGTTCGATTAGGCGGTCCCTTCTTTCGCTCCGTTTGCTGTATCAGTAAGTTCAATTCTGTTCTTTGCACGAACGCACGAAATTATGAACGCGACTCGATGAATTATAATATAACAAAAATTCCATAATGCGTTAAATAATTATAAATACAATTTTAAGAAACTCCGACCGAAATGAAACGGAAAGCAATGAAATCAAATAAAGAATTACCAAAACTAAAGTCACAGCAAAGCTCTCCCAATCCAACCTGTCCCGACAAAATCTCCAAATTTCCATCACCGCCATTAAAGATCATCGTCCCACTAAGCTATCGCTGTAAATAAAAAGCGAACGATTAAAATTTAACTCTTCAGAAATCTCTTCTGGCTGGCCGGATTGGAAGTGAGAGTGAAAGATTTGCCACGTTAGGTTGAACTTAATAAAGAAGAGTTAATATCACACGGTAAGATTCAGCGATTGAGGAAGGATAGTAGGCGAATAGGAATTTACCTCGATTTGAATTTGTCCTCTTTCGTTCTGCCAACGCTAGGCCAGCAGGCATTATTCGCTGTGCTGCCCACCCGATGTTGCTTCAGCCTCTCCAACAGTAGGAAATAAATAGCAGCATGATGATCGTAGCTGCTGGCTTTCAATGACTGTCGATGGGCAAAAGTGAAATTACGTAGAACCACGTCGTTCGAATTTTACACATCGATATACGCAGCGCGACATACCTCTCTGGTTCGCGTAATATCTATGCCCAAGCTATGCATAAGTCGCAGTATCTGCTCGTTTGGCTCCTGGATGGATGGCGACGCTCTTGTTATGATCATCGAACAAACAGTGTCCGCGGACCCTGCCATCCAGCGATGCCTCTTTATTTGCGGAATGGTGTATCGCTTCGCAGGCTCCAAGACCAACATCTTGCGTATCAGACTCTCGCAATCTGTAATAAAAGTTTAACGCGCGCCTTCTAAGATTAGACGAAACAGATGGGAGGTTCGAAGGGAAGAAGCGTTGGCTAGGCCAGCTACCTGTACTCATAAAGTATGGAATTCTGAATCTTCCGCTCAGGACACGATCCCTCAAAGACTGAAGGGTAGATCCGTCGAAGGGCAGTGCTCCGCATACTAACACATATAATACGACACCTAAACTCTGCAACGATAAGTGGCATAATATGTTTAACTGTGCGCGCTGAAATCGTTACGCATTAAATGGACACGTGTATAAACTGCTTACCCACACATCAATTTCAGGACCAGCGTAATGTTTCCCTCGAAAGACCTCTGGTGCAGCGTAAGGGGGACTACCGCACCACGTGCTCAACCTTTCCCCGGGCGAGAATCTATTGCTAAATCCGAAGTCGGCGATCTTCACGTTCATCTGAGCGTCCAGGAGTAGATTCTCAGCTTTGAGATCACGATGCGCCACACCGGTCGCATGGCAGTATTCGACCGCGGAGAGTATTTGAGCAAACGTTGCACGAGCCCTGGGCTCGCCCATTCGCCCGTACCGTGCGATGTAGTCGAATATTTCACCCTTGCTCGCGTATTCGCACACCTGAGAAAGGCGCACGCTTATATCCGTTCCTAGCTGGCTTCTAAACATTCGCGCGAAGGCATTCAGCGAGCTTACCATGTATATCATATTCTTCGTCTCCATAACTTGATACAGCTTAACAATGTGCGGGTGTTCCAATTGCTTCATTATTTCTACCTCTCTATAAACCTTCTCAAGGTTGGTTGGGTCCAACTGCGTTTTATCGATTATTTTAATAGCTACCTGAAACGAGAGGCAGCATGGATCGGTTGAGCTTGGGATTTTTAGTCAGCGGACGTGGCACAGAAAGTGTAAATAGTGGCGAGCATACGTCCCACTAAATCATACGTACCTCTGTCTTAGTAATACGATGTCTAGCTAATTTTACCACGGCAAAGTTCCCTTTACCAATGGTGCCTTCAATGTCATAAAATCCTACGCGAATCTGCTTCTTGCTTTGCCCCATTCCGGACTCCATTTTCAAGCAAAGATTCTCTTGTCCTCGAACTTTTAAACGATTGTTCCTCCTTATTGTATTTCAAGACTGTCTGCAATTACCTGGAAAGAAAGAGAAACGTTTCACTTATTCGCAATACGATTGTTGCTTAATGTTTTAAATGGTTTCAGCATTGTTCGAGTAGAAGTGGTTCAGCGGTCATTGAAGGCTACCTAAGTTCATGCAGGTGTTTCACTAATTGAAAATTTTTTGCTGATATTTTTGTAGGCCCAAAAGTGCAGACCTAAGGCAGTCTGAATTTTGCTCCACATTCTTGCAGCTCGGTGTCTTGGAATGCAATAAACTGGGACCCTGACCGAGGCTTTTAATATCTCGATGCAGAATGCGAAACATATCTTTAAATTAATACTGTATAAAATTCAGGGTGTTTCAAACTATAGGTATGTAAAATTTGAATGATTAATAGAATTTTTAAGGAGAAGAGAGAAGTAACTTCGGTGAAGTGAACTTGGGTTTACACGTTAATGATTCTTCAGATATTTCTGCTTTTAGATTGTAAGGCAATGATTGATGTTTTCCAAATTCAGTATTAGTAGCAAGTATTTTCTAACTCGGTTGAAGTGATTGAATTTTTTTCCAAAGAATTATGAACGCATATTTCTCATAGTTTCCTTTAGTTCCAGCAATTTTTCTTGGTCTTTACAACCCATATTCATTCAAAATGGCTTCTTATTCTTATTCAAATGCAGACGGAATGAATATTCATTTTCACATTGTAGAATGCAGAGAGACTTGTGTGATTGACAGTTAAATTACATCGTGAAACCTGGAAAAACGTTTTTATTAAAAGCTCAAAGTTCTTGAGTCCCAGTGATTTGTAGACTGATATTTCTTAAGATAAACTTCTTTTCTTAAATACAGCTGGAGTTCTGAAACTCTCTGTGTTTCTATTTAAAATACTACTGTCTTATTTGGACTATCATCAGATCCACGAAATATTTCAAAATTAAAAACAGTTGGCACTTGGGAAGTTACGAACAAAAATAAAATAATCCCATTTCACTTTGTGACAATTCAAATTAAACCGTGCGTTATTCCCCGAGCATTCATATTGTGTTTAAATTAAAATAGCGCTTCGTTTGGTTTCAGCTTGGGCGTTCGATATTTAAAATCGTATCTCGAGTGCACAATAATACTACAAACAGTGGGCCAGGTCAGGAACCCTTTATTCAAACAGAGCTACAATTCCATTTCCACGATGACGGAGATAAAAATAAAATTTCGTTCCAGGTGCAACGAACCAGGCTTAGAACAACAATTGCCCCTTGATTCTCCGAAAGCTACATTTCCCCAAGCTCCGATCGAAAGGTGCACGCTCGAGGAGAAGCGTTCACGCGCCCGTGCGCGAAGCACGCGAGCCAAACGCGACATCGTTATATCCCAGGGAAAAGAAGATAGAAAGAAGTCGGAGTCGGAAGCCTCGCGGAAGGGGTCTCCTTCGCGAAAGTGCAGAAGCTTTCCCGCAACAAGTACAATAGGTATTCCCGACTGACGTCACGGATCGACAACGACCTCTTGCTCATCGACGGGTCCAGGATCGATACCTGTCGATAGTCCTCGGCTAGGTGACGAAAAGAAGCGCCCGGAGGGAGCGAAAGAAAACAAAAAAAGAAGGAGCACGGCAGGAGAGCGGAGGCTACGACCCCAGCCGAGGACCACCCCCTCCGTCAGACTTAATTGAAACCGTTGACCGCTCGCGAGAGGCAGAAGAGGCAGATACCCTAGCGCAGCGTATAGATGACAAGTTGCACGGGGCTACTCGGTACTCACGATTCGATCCCGACCCGAATTACCGGGCGCAGCGCGTTCCGCACCGGTGGAGCCGTTTCTGAAGCGAGCGAAGCGCGTTGACGGTGCCGACCTCGACGGGTGCGTAAGGTCGGGGAGCCGATGCCATCGGTGAGAAGTCGTCCTTCGCGTTCACGAGATCTCGTATCTCGTCTCGTAGCGGCGGCGTTCCTACGGCGTGCAGAGTCGTAGGAGCTTCGCGTAACGCGACGGTTCGATACCGACTGATCGACGGCCATGTTGCTACCCCCCTGCTACGCCAAACTTGCCGGCGCCCCTCCGCCACCCTTCCTCCCACACCAGCCCCTCACCCACGTCTCGGCCATTCTTAGCGAGCATCGCCGCTACCCCGCCGACCCGCTCCCACCGTCCGCCTCCGTCGTGCCTTCCCCGCCGTCGGCTCTCCTTCGCCACCACCGCGGCCTGCACGCGAGCGCGCGCACGTTATCTTCGACAATTGACGTCAACGTACCACGCTACTATCGTCTCATCGTTAATTGTTTCTGGGTGTAATTGCAAGGCAAATAGCCTGTGCGCCACCACGTGGTCGGCGGACTCCGACTGGCCCGTGCTGCCTTTCCGTCCCGTCGCGCACCAATAGTCCCCGGCGATCCTTGCTTTCGTCTCCTCGTCGATTATGCACACCGGGACCAGGGTTACCGCCGCCGCCGCGTCACCCGGCACAATTCGATCCGTCGCTCCGACGGAGACGCCGCGTAAATCGCCACCGAGAAAATGGGATACGGCTACGCGACGTAGGCGCGGATGTACCGCTGCCTCGGATTATCGCGCGTGGCTCTGGGAAAGGTTCTCCTGTACGCGGCTGGACGCAACGTCAAGAGTTTCAAAGTCGATTCTCTCGAAAACGAAGCGCAATATCAAAAAATTTTATTCTCTTTTATCGACTCATTTAATTGTTGTAAGGCGAAAGGAAAGAGTAACTTTTTTTCATATCGCGCTTCATTTTCGAGAAAATCGACTTTTAAATTCTTCACGTTGCGTCCAGTCGCGTACAGGGAAACCTACTTTAAGATGTCACTTGAAAATGGAATATGGAGATGTACTGTTGATCAATTCCAATCGTTTGACGTAGACAAGACGTTGTGGGTTGTAGGCAGAGTTGGGCAAACTGTAATGTAATTAGATTACATTTTGCCCAACGCTGGTTGTAGGTGTAGGTACTTTCGGTATCTACGGTGTTCTTTTACTTCTCCTGCTACAAAAACTGCTGATGCATTAACAAATTTTGCTGGCCCGGTCGCGTTTGTCTTCCACGGTTCTTCCGTTCTGATGCCTTCCCCTCTAATTTCTCCGTATGATTCGATTTTCTTTAGTCCGCAGAATAGGAAACTTTCGTATCTTGTTACTTCTGTCGTACGTCAAACGTCTTGCGCTAACGTCGTCAGAAGTAGCTTCGTCGATCTCTCGTCTGGAACTTCTTTATCGAGCTTCGACTTATTGCATGTTCTTCGCTGACGAGGAAATGCTCGGCACTGCCAATCAGTGGTCGATTATATAAATTACTCATCATTTTCGCCGCACGTTATCTATGGACATACGTAACTTCTCTTCTAACGTTCGTCAGCAGTTTGGCGACCGTGTGCCGTCACCGGCGGCCACAGATAATTAATTCCGATAAATACTTGTGACTTTTTTTTTCACGAATTGACGTCAACTCGAGTTTCCCATCGTAAGCGCTTTTTAACGGCACGCGAGCTACCGATTTCGTAAATTATGCCGGAATTTCACGCCTCCTCGCGGTTCAAAGAGGCGAGGAATCATTCAGAGGAGAAAGATGATATAGTTACGTACAGGAAACAGTCAAGCAAAAGATAATTGAAGGGCGTCCGGAGACTTTTTTCCAGGAGGGAGGCAAATTTGGGATGATGGTAAAGAAAACAATACCCCCCTTGCTTTTTTAACCCATTTTAAAGTGCCAATTTAATTAAAAATCGAAAATCGAAATTTAAAAATACTCCTTTTTTTAGTATGAACTTAATAAATATCAGTTTTTAAAAATAAGCGATTTTTTCTCAAAAGCCAGAGGGGGGCCAACTGCCCCTTTTGCACCCCACTCCGGACGCCCATGATTGAAGAGCCCTTGTAGAAAACACTATAAGTGCCAAAAATCGAACTCTATATTCCCATTAAAAATAGAAATTTCAGAAAATAGTTCCAATTTAATAATATTAAAAAAGACCCAAAGAACCATGGCGACTCCCCAGAAAACATTTCGCGACCCACAGGTTGGGAATCACTGTTCGATACTATAGCATTACCATTGGCACGTAGAATATTTTCTGATAAAAAATGTCTTTTTTTTTTATATTTTGGCACTTACACTGTTTTTTACAAGGACTCATCAATTTACTTCTATCCTTTGCTCAACGAAAGACAAGTAATCTTATCAATTCTTGTAGATAAAAGCGTTATCTATCCCAGCTCCGTTTGTACGCATACCATTTGTTGTATTAGGTCAAGGGAGGCTTCACCCGGTCATCCTTTCACCGTTCATTATCAGATTGCAAGGCATTCGATAAAATGCCTTGAGAGAACAAAATCTTCGTTATCAGCGTTTTTAATCAGCCGCGTTCGCTCTCGCCGTAGTACGCGCGAGATATCGAGACCCGGAAGCACCACAGAACGCTTTACGAACGTCTGTCGCGTCCCACTGTGCGTAGGCCTCGCACAAAAAAATTGTTTTTTTGCGCGTTCACGAAACGCGCGACGTTTAACATCGCGGTTTAAAAATAAACGGGTGTAATTCGATTTGCGGAGATATTCGCCGGTAACAAGTGAAACGTGCCGGCGGTGTACAAATGATTCAGCTACTATTCACCAAAGATAATTCATTAAATTCGCGCGTATACATTATCCGCTCGGTTACGGTTTAAACGAATGCAGCTGAGATCGACGTGTCAGCCGAATAGAAGCTTAATTTCTGATTGTCAGAAATTCGTTTAAAGCTTAGTTATATCAGCTGAAAGTATGCGCACCGCGTGCGATTAAAAGGAGCACGGCGTTCCTAATAAAAATATACCGAAGAGATATCTCTACTTATACGTTAACGCGAGGACTCTACTCTAATCAACTTAATTGCGGAAATTTCAGGCGATATAGGTTGTAATTATAAAATTGATTACTGAACTCGTGCAGTTTACTGTGAAATTCTAATAACTAATTCACCTCGCTATCTCGTCTCGAGCCTATTAAAAAAACACATTTACGTTGTTACGCGAATGGAATAGAGCGAGCAGACGAACGCGTTGCGCGATTAACTGTACACGATTTGTCCGCGAGTGGCTGGCGGTTCCCTCCAAGCCCGCCGCTTCTTTTTCATCGTTTTACGCGATCGTCCAATATCCACGACTATTCCTCCGCGCGTGTATCCCGAGTAATCATAGTTCCTAGCCGGGGAAATGAAATATTCATGAATGCCGATATAACGTATTTATCGCATGTTAGGTAAAGGTTACACTAGAGGCTTCCCACACAGGGATGTAATGGCGTTATTGCTGTAGAGCTACGTGGGCCGGTAGCTGGTTAGCCCGCGTTGAAGCGCGTCACATTTACCAGAACCTTGTTAAGTTCGCGATAATTTGAGCGCATCGGGTATACGTGGATCGAGGCGATTACGCTTACAATCAGGCGCGAGCGATACCTGCCTCGAATAATGGACCACGCGGTGTAGAAAGGGCGAGAAGTAATTCCATCTCGGGCTAATTACGACTTAACTTATAGAGTAGGTATTCCAAAAAATAGGCGGCTTATGAATTCTCAGCATGGATCACTACGAATTATTTATTCCGCTAGTTGAACGGAAGCTCTGCGAAAAATACAAGAAACGAGCAATGAAGCGCAGATTAGAGAAATAATTGGAAAAGGGAAAAGCACGTAAAGGTACAAAGACAAATGAAAAATAGATTCGAACGTGTGAGATAAGCAGTCGAAGAAACCGAATCGTTTGGACGGAGGTAAAAATTAAAGTGTTATCGGATATGATAAAGGAGGATAATTTATTTGGAATATTAGTTCCGTTCTAACTACGTGACGCTGTACCGCTTCCCGCCACGCGAATTGAATTTACTCCGCCACCTTCTCGCTTTACACTGCACACGAAGCTAATTAAAAACTTGCAGGACACATCCCGGGGCAAAGTTTTTCCAGCACGTACCTCGGCGCAACGCTATGCAACGGCGTATAGAAAAAGGATTTACGAGATTAATTAGTCGATGGCCGCGCCGCGTTGATTTTGCAAAAAGCTAAACCGACGTTCCCGCAAAGTAATTAATCTGACATGCATACATATGTAGCTGCCAATTAGATCGCGTAAAAAAAGGCGGCTCCGCGGATCGCACTTTGGCTCGCGCGTGGCGTAATAAGAAGTCCGCGAGGCATCCGGCGGATTTCAAATAATAATCGCCGGATCGACGATTAAATTAGGGTCCGCCCGGCCCGACAAAGCGTGTCCAATTCATCCAATTTCTTCGGAGCGCAATCCCGATTCCGAGAGCCGCACCGAGCGTCATCGCGTGTCTTTCATCGGCGTATTTTCGGCATCGTGCCACGGACGCCCTGGCGTAATACGCTGCAAGTGCGTCATAATTAAAACAGCCGTGTGATACACTCGTCGAAAGGCTCGTGACGACCGCGGAAGGAAGTCGTAACGTTGCTCTAACGCTCGCCCGAGCCTAACGATAGCAACGATGCTCCATCTCACGCGAATTCCTCCGTCGAATCATCTGCCCTCTCCCTCCCTCTCTTATTCCTCTCTTCCTTTTCCTCTTTTTCTTAAATAAACTCCTCGTGCGTCAGACGCGATCGCGGCGTGATTTAAAATATCGCCGACTCTTTGATCGGCGGCCTGCTCCCGACGAGACGATAATTAATGACTTGTTTCATTAGCCCGGATCATTGAGGCTGCACTGTGCTAACTGGGATTTAAGGCCACTGATAACCGCAACGGGGATGCGACCTTAGAGTGAATTAAAATACCAAAATTCCAGCTTAAGGCCCTCCGCATTTTGGGGCATTTTGGTGCTAAAGTTAGGTTTCGTTTTACACTCGGGGTATTGCGTTCTCTACTCTTTGAAATCCTACGGAGCATAATTTTCAACGTTGAAGATTATTGGAAATAAATTTTTTCGCACACTTTATGGAATCATGTGTAATAAGTATTTTGTTTTATTTTTTTTTTATGAAAACCCTGAAAAACAATCCTAATATCATTCATTTCTCATTCAGTATGTAACCCCGTTAAGGGTTGATGGTGGTAAGAATACTTGTTTCAACTTCTTTTTTATATTTCTCACAGTTCTCGAGAGATTCCACGAAAAAGGAAATTCTGCATTTTTTCATGGTGCGATTTCACCCCCTAAAACCGCACTAACAAAAAATACGTTTGTGTTGCGGATGAGCTACTCTACTTGCACACAAAGTTGCATAATTTTCTGAATTCTCGGGTTGCCTAACTTCCCTTGTGAGACTTCATAAAACCTTGGTCAATTCTATCATCCCTTATCCTACACCCAGAACCCTTGACAACCACTGCATTATCTGAGCCAGACTCAGTTCACTACTAACTGAATTTCAATCCTTACCATTTCCTGCTTTAAGTCAAATCTAATGAAGTGCGATCATTATACTTATATGTAGATCTTATCGATCTTGCATAGGTAGCAGCAAGGCTGTAGTCAGTACTCTTCTAGTTAGTGGCATAAGCCTTTCTTCGGGAAAAGGGGAAAGGAAATATGCATGGAAAGGGGTGCAGGAAAAGAAATATATTAATTTCCAAAAAATAGTCGACTAGGATAAAAGAAATTCTGAATTCAAAGACCAATAAATTATAATAAATGGGTGAGATGTAACAATAGTGTTATAAATTTGAACATTATTCATTCATGCTGTTGGGGTTCTTAATTCTATTCGGACAATAAATCTTAATGATGCCGCAATTATGCCTGCAAATATAGCAAAAATAAAGTATAATATATCCAAAAATTTTCTAGTTGGTTGAGTATAGTCATACTTTATAATGTATTAAAATTTATATTATATTAATATACAATTGATTTTGAATACTAATAGTTTTAACTTGAAACTTTAAGCGTTATGCCTGATAAAAAGGAATGAATTGTAAATTTATTTATGAAAATAATTTTTCTAACTCTAAATTTATATTAAGTTTCTATAAAGGTTATTTGAATTTAAGAATAATAAACACAATGGTATTAGATAAATTAAAATTTATAATTTTGTAATTTTATTAAAAGGTAACATAAACTCCAGATATCAGACCCCTGAACATCAGGAAGTCCCTTTGAAAAGTCCAGTGCCTGCGTCTTAAAATTCCTGTTTAAAACAGCAAAGAGAGCGGGACGCTCGCGAAAGGTGATTGAACCAAGGGAGAAGCATAAGCCAGCACATTAGTTATTAACGATATTACGAATTCAAGTAATAGGATCAGGATAATAGGATTACGAAGATCGGTTTTAAACCGACGAGCACGAAGTCGAGGAGCACCGCGGCGCTCGCAATGGAAGCGTATCGGTCCTAGGCAGGATATTAATTCGCCTGTTGATAATTTTAAACAAGAAGCCCCCGGCGTCGGCCCAGCCTGCGCGCCCCCAAAACTTCGCGCGTTGACGCAGTTTAAAATAGCGTCATGTGCGCGATCCGTTCTCGCGCGCAAATGATTTCTTAAAATAAATAATTGTACAGCTTCGGGTTTCCCTCGTCTGTTTACCTTGCCGTGCACCGCCAATGCAGAGGGCTGGTGAATGAAATCGAGGGATCACGAAGGGGGTTGAACGAGCGATCGTTCGTGGAAGGCGAACGCCTGCTCCGCCTCGAAATCGATCACTCGCACCGCGTTTCGCTTGCAGAAAAGTTCGGAGACGGAAGTTCTTGGAATGAATTTTTATTTAGCCCGTTTTCTGCCGGAAAAGTTTCCTCGTTATTCCTCTCCTCTGTACTGCACGAGCATTTGTTGCTCGCGTTCAGGTGGAGTGGACTGATTAATGTTTAAAGTGGAGGATGAGAAATCAGGAATTAGGAAACGTTTGAATAAGAATGGTTGTTTCAGCAATTCTTTAATCGAATAGGAAAGAATTCTTAGACTAGAATACTTATTAATCTTGTCCAAGTCAGTGGCGGATTTAAGGAAAAAAGGCCCAGGTGGCGAACGTTCCGAGGGGCCCATATTTTTCTGGAAAATGACGAGGCAGTTTACCAAAAACGGGATAAGTGTAGCAATACAGAAGAAAATATACTGTTCGGATAAAATCATAATATCTTTTTTTTTTTGAAGATGGAACCCTGTGGCCCTTCTGGGTTGAAGCCGCCACTGTGTTCGTGTGAATTATTCCAAATTTATTAGAAACCCACGCCTGACAATCTCACTGCAAACGAATCATTTTATTTGACGCACGCTGGAGCACATTTCTGAATTAAATCGCTCCATTCGCTATTTGCGCTCTGACGAGCGACTTTCAGCCAGATTCGAGGTATTCATGGCACGAGCGTTTAGGTAGAGAATTATGTAGGTGGATAGCGGTTCCATTACATAAATTGCCGTGCAAATAAAAATATGTTTCTCCCCGCGTAATCTACTCGCCCCTGTCGGACTTCCCATTGCGCGTAACAATATAGCCCGTAATGAGATCCTTATTTGAATAATTATTTACGTGCGCGGAAGATTATCCAAATAAAAGGATCCTCGCAGCTGAAGGCTCTATTATTCCAGCAGAAGTGCGCTCGTCGATCTTGAAGCAAACTATTCGTCATTCGTCGCTGTTGTTTCGCAATGCAACCCGCTTTCCCCCGGTTTCTTATCCATCCAACTTTCCATCCTTTTTACAAGGCGTATTACGATCGCGCTTCCCGCTCCTCTATAGCCTCGCTTGCTCTTTTTTATATTCATACTCGAAAACAATGGGCAAGCCTCAAGTCCCCTATGCAACTCTATGCAGGGCATCCAGTGAACCATGGCGCGCGCGACCGCGGAGCAGGCGATTCTTCGCGAGAAAAAGAAAGAAAGAAAGAAAAAAAAAAGAGTAATAGGTGTGGAACAAGTGTTCTCAGCTGGTTGCGTAATTTCCAAGAAAAAATGACTGCGAACGAGAAGCCTGGATATCGCGGGCCATAGTAGCGGGCTCTGATACGCGTTCATTCTGTAAGATAACAATTTGCCAAGATAGCAATACGGCGATGCAGTAACGCGCAGTTTGGAGTGGCGTTACTTAAGCTCCAATAATCATTCCTAGCGACAACCACTGTAAACGTCGCCCACGCTGCAGCAAGACAGAACATGCACTCTTCGTATTAAATAACCGCGAGTCACCTCTCGCAATCTTTCAATCCCAAAGTGCCGAAACTTTTCCCTCAACCCTTCCAGACTTTTCTCATCAAACTTACCCACAGCACTTTCAACTTCTACCTCATTCTATATAAAGCAAACTAAGCCAGCGATCAACAATATAGGAGGCATGCATCGAGACCAAAAATGGACTCGTATAAAAAAAAGTTAATCTTTCCCATTTTACATTACTGCTACTGAAAACAATTTCACAAGAAATTCCAGTCAGTCCGATTTTTCTTTCCACTTTTGTAGCCCCATATTTTTACCCACATTTTCTTAATTTATTAGAAATCGCTCATGGCCGTAACTCTCCCCTCCGCCCCGACTCGCATACCGATTTAACTTCCCCAAAATCCCACCACGCGCCTTGCCACCTGGTCCATCTGCCATTCTATTATTTAGTTTGCAGGGCGAATCCCACCAGCAACCGCCCCCATACCTAATTTAACGCACTCCCCTGTTACGTGTCTCGCAACGCCTCGCAAGGCTGGCCAGACAGCCCAATTAACGAGGGGATATTCGCCACTTCGGGCCGGCGGTTTTATTGTTACCTGGGCCAGGTCGGGTAGCCGGACGCGGAAATAGATCCTTCTGCAAGAGCAGTGGCACTGGGTCACGCCGCGAAGGATACTCGGCGTGCGTTGGCCTGGTTGAACGTGGTTCCTGGTCGCTTTCGGCACGGTCCTGCTTTGACGTCATCGAATGACGTCAATCCGGGGGGTTCCCCGCCGGATCGCCCTCCGCCCCCGGGGCGCGCGAGCGCCGCTCGGCGCGCGCTTTATCGCGCCAACGTAAGAAGGCGCAGCCACCGCCGCCGTCACCTCGGCCGTCCGCGACTCCTACGGCACCCAATACGGTGAAACCGGCGAGATTTACGCAAATGCCGGGCGCTATGTTCTCCGGGCGGGCATCTGCAAATAGAACTGGAATCAACCTGAAATAACAGGGGGTTGGGAGGGAGGTTTTCCGCGGGAGCAGGAGGAAAATAATGACCCGGCCCCTCGCCCCGCGTCGCGGCGGCGTCGGGCGTCGCGGGCGATCGGAGGTCGGAGATTGCGACTCGAGAACGACTCATCGGCCAGGGGAGCGGGTTGTGCGAAATAATTACCGGCGTCTGACGCACAGCGAGCTTGCGCTCCGTTTACTTTCGGTCGGCAGGTGGATTATCCGTGGGGATTTCATGGTCGATACGGCGGAGATCGTGGGAGACCGGGGCAGCGGATCGGGCCACCTCCGCGGGAGGGGCAGCCTGGTGGGATGATTTATCAACGGGAGGGCCGGTTTAAGATGATTGTCGTCGCTCGTCTATTTTTCGAACGCTTCGGACTTTTTTTAGATGCTGGATGTTTAGTATACGCCGCCACGGCTGCGTGCTCGGGCGCCTCGCGTCGGGTGACAGAACTGGAAATAGGTATATAGGTATGGTGTTTTAAAGCGTAGCTTAGTCCCCTGGTTTATGGATACTCTTTCTTTTTTGTTTTCAGTTCGGGGGATATTTATTGCGTGCTAATTTACGGGGCTGCCGAGTTGCGGAGAAAATATCGGGGGTTGTTTTTTAAGAAAATGAATCTTGGTTTAAGTAGCAGCTCGAGTCTTGGAATTTGTTTTTTTGTTAAATGTATGAGCGGCTAGGATTATCGAAAACGAGGATGAAACTGATGTGAAATCGGGGAGCCACTGGGGTGAATTTTGCAGACGAACACGGCGTATAGTCGATGGCCTGCCAGCAGGGGTTGGACGTCTTAAGGGGTCTGCACACGCCGAAATATGTTGCGATGCATGCATCGACTATCAGGTTTTATGACACTTGTTACTAGGTGTGCAGATCGGTTCGGCATCGCGTCGCGGACTGCTAGGAATCAGTAATGTGGAGGCGACGTGAACCTCATGCAACAAGCTTCGTGAAAGCTGAGAGTCGATGGCTGGGGAAAGTAGAGTTTTAAAATAGATAAATAGAAATAAATATTTGTATTACTTCGAGTGATACAGGATTTGACAAGTAAGCTTTTCTTTGGAATAGTAGTTACGTAAACGAATAGTATTTCGTAATATATATTTTAATACTAATTTCATATAAGAGAATAGTGTTTCAAATAATAATATTTCAACCAGTTTACCTAAGTAGTGTTTCAGATAATAATATTTCATATAATGACTGACTGACTGACAACACAAAAAATGTACGTAAATATACATGCCTGCGTTCAGAAATACTTGCAAGAAATATTCAGTCGAATATATGTAATCTTAAGAAGGTAACGAGCGACATTTGGGAGAGCTGTCTGGTTTTGGAATTTGTATCTCCTATTTTCGATCGCCTATTTCCTATCTTCTAATCCCAGTGTAAATAGTAAATAGTATTTGCTCATGATTTAAGCATTTAATGAAATAGTATTTTCAAATAGTATTGAACTAAAAAATAGTACTAAACGAAGTAGTATTTTCAAACAGTATTTTGGAGATATTTGAGTTTTTAATATGTTGTCCAAAACTGTTTCAAATTTTCCCCAGCCCAGCATGCATCGCGACATGTTTCAGCGTGTGTAGACCCCTTCACAGACGAACTTGATGCGAAAGCAGGGAGCCGCAAGAGTGTGAAGTGTCGCGGACGAGCCCAATGCGAAATCGGGGAGCCACTGGGTTGGAAACATCTCTTTTGAATAGGTGAGACGTGCGAACGAAGCTGATGCAAAATCACAGAGTCGCAATAAATGTTACTTTGGCCTCGTAACTCTAAAATAAAAGTTTGATAGAACTCGACTCTTACTTCAGCGGTAAAGTTGCATCACTGGGAATGTTCAACTATGGTTGCAAGTATCACCGGATAAAAGAACAATGAATACGATTCGGAATATTCCAATGCAAGTCTACACTGTCGCGATAAATGACCGAATGTTTAATGGGGGATTCTAGTGTAAGTCGCGCTTTTTCTTACACAATCTTTGGTATTTTTTTATGAAGCATCTGTACAACATTTTACGTCACAACTTGGTTCATATATTTATCCATGTTTCAGTAACGCGTACAAATTTAATAAAATCTGACAACAGAGAAATAATTAAAATTTCTGTCAGCCCAAGCTTTTGAACAAACCAAAATGGTTCTACATTAGGACGAGCTTGGCTATTTAATGCAAAAGTGGTGCAAGTGTTTTTTTTGTCCATTTGCTTTAACACCACATCTCGACAGTTTAACCTTCATTCTGTTTTGTTTAGGAGTTTTATCTAGTAATCAACTTTTTTTCAATTCACTAAAATTTCGATATAGGGAGATCTGTAGGCATCGTTATTACAGCGTGCCCCTGGTTTCAGTTGCCATCCAGCCAGCCCTACGCTACTTGAGAGATAACAGCAGGGGTTCTAGGGCGTTTTCCCTTCGCAGATGCGAGCTGGGAAACTATTCAGAGAGTGGCAGAAAAATATTCTCCATACGTAACACTGTAATTATTCAGCGTGTCCGTAGAACTTGCGGAGAAACGTGTCGACAGGACAATAGAACACGAGCTAATCACTGTTACTTTAGCCACCGTTGAATGCCTTGGAACACTGGATACTCAATTTCAAGGAAAACTACTTCTATACTCTACTCCTCTGTTATTAATTCATAAAATTCAAATTTCTCCACCAAGGAATCCTAGGGGAATCCTATTTTTGGGGCTAAAAACATAGCAAAATTTGGGATTTTTTTTTAAGAAACTAGCGTTTCGATTCATCTAAAATTTGAACCCTGTTTTTAAGTGTCTTTGAAAAAAGTTGCAGTTGTTTTTTTATTAATTTTTAATAATAAATGTAGAAGTTATTGAGGAAACTGAACTTTAATTTCTTCTACCCAATTTTGCGCCAATTTTCTTACGTAACAAAACAAGTACATAACTTACCGGTATACTGGTCCAAAGTTCAGACGAATCCTTAAGTTTCCTCAGAAAAATTCCGAAATTTTCCTATGTTTTTAGCTCAAAAGATAGTCTCTTTCTTAGCACAGTTGCTTCGGACTGCCCGAAGAGTCTCGGGGGACGGATATTTTCGAAGTATGCGAGCGCTCGAAACGCGAATGCTCAGGGGAGTTGGGATTGTTGGTGCAGTTTCTTGCGAAATTTCCAGGATGGCGCGAAGTCTTGGGCGTCCTGAATCGAATTCGATATTCCAAATATTCGCACACGCTTGGTTCTCACGCCCACGCTGCTCCGTAACAGTTTCTCTGCTGTCACAGCGCGAGGGAACGTTGCATTCGCTTCGGTCTGAACATTATCCAAACGCGCGTCACGAGCCCGTCTCGGGGGTGGATGAAATCCGCCGGGGGATCAAAAATTCCCAGGCTCGCGTGAAATTAAGGGCACCCCTTCCGTCTGGATCGCGGACTACTATCGAATCTTTGCGATTCCTTCGATGCACGCTGGTAATCCCCGAGCTCCGTGCCATTCCCAATCAGAGATATCGTCAGAGGAAAGACCACTGTGCTCCGGGCCAGAGCCGCCGGCGAGTCGCGCGATCCTCGAAAGTGCAGGCGATCGTTGTGATAACGTTAATTGCGATAACGTAAGCAGATTATTTCCCAATCGATCGACGCTTTGACGCGCGCACACACGGGAATCGGCGCGGGAATCCTTGAATTTTCGAGTCCTTCTTATTGCCGGTGGATCGATTCCAATGCCCAGCTGCCCGGTGGCAGGGACCTGCGTCACGTTGCTTGCGTAATTAGCGAAAATTCTGAATAGCGATCGACATTGACGCACAATGCAAGGAGACGTTAAAGTCGGGCCAGAACGAGCGCAGTGAGAGACAGATCGCGTTGTTTCTATTTTAATAGCGTCGCGATTTCTTGGGGTGGCGCTGATATAAACGACAATTGCAGGTAGGAATGTTCTGTCGCGGCTGTTAACTTTGGCACAGTTTCTTGGACGTGGACACGTATTTTTTTTTTTGTACATTTTTCCTGCCACACGTGTGACCTGGTTCGTCACAAGTGTTTGCTAAATGAAATCGTTAGGGGTTCTTCAGTCTGTCAAATACCGATAGCGGTTGTTAGCGCGTCAAGAGATACCCTGAGTTAGTTTCTGAGATTCGAATTTACGTCGATTCGTCTAGCAGTTTTGTTTCCTTTAGAAAAGATAATACACCGGAGGTTCTTGATGATAATGCTATACTCGGGGCCAGATATAGGGTAAATCCGGGAGACGCGGTCGGGCCGGAGAGTTGGTCGTGTCGCTATATTTCAGAGTCTATACGTAAAAATGCATTAAAGTGCAGACCAATTACTTCTCTAGAAGCCAAATAGTTGAATGAATAGCGTTATTTCGCTTCCTTCTGTGGTTTTCTGGATTTATAGGCTATAAAAGGTAAATTGATGTTACATTTAACCTCTTTTGTTAAACAGCGGTTGTACAGAATCGTATTTAAAATATACTTCTAAGTGTATTTTCCTTTAATGTTTGGAATAATAAGATAGTAGAGACATTGAGGGACAATGCAGCCAAAGTATTTGGCCATATTAACTCTTCCTCTCAAAGCTAACGAGAAGACCATGTCTCGCTGCAGAAAGGTGAGATGGTCGAGTTATGATTTTTTTATTATTTTTTAATTTTTTATTATTATTTTATTATTATTTTTGTTTATTTAGTTTATTTATTCACTTTTGTATTCATTTGCCTTGCTAATCGCCAGTAGGTAATTCACTTTTTCTTTGATGTGTTCTTTACTTGTTTAACGTAAACAAATTAAATATCAATGAATCCGTAGTTGTATTCACTCATAAATAATTTTGCTTTATCCTTTGTTAATTTTCCATGAATAATTATGTGAGTGGTCTCTGCCAACGACGAAAACCATTTCTCCCGGCACCTCGGGAGAGGTGGTCAGATGTCATGACTTCAGTTTTCAACTCGATTTACAGTAAATATTGTCTTAAAGCAAATATCGACTAGTTTTTCTGAATCGGCATAAAATTCTGAACATATTAGGTTTGTTCTGATAAAATAAGTAATATCTATATTAGTTTTAATAGCCATTTTATATTAGGTCGACCGCGTGTCCCGGATTTACCCTATTGGCCGGTGAGTTTCGTGAGGGGTATTCTCCCACCACACCGTTTGCCTGCCTCGGTGCTCCTTTTCTCAACGTTTTCTTACTCGCTCTCGTTCCATCTCGCTCTCGCCTTCGCAGAACAAGAGTGAGCCAGAAGTGGTGGGGATAGTGGCGAGCTTCTGGCGTGTAGGTCAAACCGAGCTGTCAGCGTAGAAATAAACACATCGGAATAGGTGTGCGTCAGCTCCGAAAAAATTCAGGAGCTTTATTGGTCAGAACATTGATTCCTTCTCGATAGCTTCATCTCGTATTGGTCTACGAATAGCTTCGTCGCGCACACAACTATTACGCTAAGAATAAATAACAGCCAAACGGCTAGATTCAGGCGGAGCCGAGCAGCGTTCCCGTTACCCCACCATACCCTGCGACGACCACGCAACTCCAACTGACAAATCCACGATCGTCAGATGGTGGTGGTTGATTTCTCCTCAATCGTTGCTCGCGAAAACGAATTCACCGGCCAATATATCTGGCCCCGAGTATAGTTGAATTTAGGTACAACTGATTTCCACTTCTGCTGCGTTCTTTCTCTTACTGCATTCGGTGTTACGTCGAGTTTAATCTGTCCCTTTGATGATCGCAATTTCCAGGAAATGGCAGGCTTCAGGGAACTTGAATTACAATTGTCGAAGGGCATCAACACTTGAAGTCTCTAGTTTCTTTTAATATGGAGATTTAATTAGTGTTCCTTCTCCAGAATTCTTTCTCGAGGATTTCTCGAGAAATTTTATAATTGCTTATTTCTTATTTCTCGGGAAACTGAAGTCTAGGAAAATTATTATAAATCTCATTTATTTTCGGAATTGAACTTTCAGTTCGTTCAAATTGTATATTACTATATAGTTAATCGCGAACGTATAATCAGATCTACAATTTATAATAAATCTTATTAGTAACATTAGTGATTATTGAAGGTGCTCTTAAATTCTTATTTAACAAATTTAGAAAAACTGTGTACCTACTGAATATTAAGTGATGAGTTTCTTCTGGCTATTAAAGAAGAAATATCGAAAAGGAGAGACAAAACTATATAGAAACAGTAACAATAACAGAAAATAAAATATATAGATAGGGGGTGGTGCCTATGTTTTAAATTTAAGAAAAAACAACTCTTATAAAATAATTTAAAAACACTTTTATTGATTTTAATCGTCTCTTTCCACCAATTTCTTCGCCCCCTTTGCCCGCTTCGGGCATGTACCCTGCTTGCACCCCTAGAATGGGCCCCGGTCGAAGAATCCACCCACAAAATCGGCCTCCGCGGATCGCCGGTGGACGTTTATACGGCGCTCTAAACTCTCTAAAGTCGACAACATTAATTGGATCGATTGCCCCGGGCGCGCGGGCGTGTGCTTGTGCGGTGAATGAATTTGTGTACAGGTTCGGTGGCGTGACAGGTTGGTTCCGAGACTATAATGCCGCGCGATCGTTACGACGTATGACATTATAGTGGTATCACGCGAGGAGCATTCGTGAAAAGATGCGATCTCGAGCACCACGAGCACCTCGAGCATGCACGCCCGGCTCGATACGCTCGCGTTAAGGGGATTGCGCGAGGAGGGGAGCAGGCACCGAGACGAAACCTTTTTGTACGCCGAGTAGTTTGTGCGGGAAGGTTTCTTCGAGCGTGGCGATTTATTCAATTCGGATTCCGGGGGCAACGGTCTCTTAAAGGCTAATCGTCGGATGATTCGAGGCGACGTACTCGTGTCTTTCCTCCTCGCGCCGCGCCAGCCTTCTCGTTGCTCCCCGTGAATACTTTAAACCCGGCAGACGGCACAGAGTGGCACGTGTCATAGGGGAGGCTGGCCAAAAGTAATATTTTTAAGTCTAACACAAATTCTTGGAATTATTTGCAATCATATGACTCTGAAATGAGGATAATGTACTTTTTTAATGTTAAATATCGAGTATGAAAATAAGTTTGATTAAATATAAAAATTATGAGAATTACCTATCGGTATAAAAAATGTAAAATACATGATGAAATCAGAAGAAAAGAATATTATAATCCATTCATTCATCAATAAATTTATTAAATAACTAGCTGATTCGTTGCCCGGTTTCACACGGGAATTATTTATGATATTTGGAAAAATAAAAAAGCATAAACAAAAAAAAATGAATAGCCTATGATCTAATCTAGGACGTATGTAATGTATATTCAAAATTTCATTGAAATCCGTCCAACCGTTTAGGCGTGAAAGAAGGACAAACAAACAGACAACGTTTCACTTTTATATATTAGTAAGGATTATAATCTTCTTCTTCATCTTCGGCTTCTCCAGATTCAGTGATGCCAGGAATATCAAGGAAATAGCAGTAACTCGTAATACCGCAATTTATCGCAGCAAAATCCAACGGGCCTTTCTTCAAGAACCGCTGAACTTTATTTTAGAACAAAAATTGCCGCTTGTTCTCGCTTGATACATAACTATTTCCTTTGGAGAGGAGACAAAATATATAGAAAGTGGGATAAAGCAATAAGACCAGACTCTATATTAACTTAGAGCATGCCAGCTATCAACGCAGAAAGAATAGAATTATACTTCGATACTAAATGAAAAAGTTACAGTGAATTCTGCTCTAAAAGTTCCAGATCATAAGAGTAGCAGCTTTGAGATCGCATATCTCCAAGAATGTACAATGAAAACTGGTATTAGTGAAAAATCATGCTTTGATAATTCATAAATGAAACGAAACACATAGATCTGTAAAATTAAGAGAGAATTTCTTCACTTTTCGCCAGGTTTTCGTACAGGACGTGCCACTGTACGGCACCTTGAAATCTGCATGATCGAAGACCTTACTTTCAAATCGTCTTAAGTCGATATTTAAAGAGAGAAGCGAAGGTCTCTTTGGGCAATGCTTCTCGTGGCACTCTCGAATAAGAGCATTTCTATTTTTAATACTGAAAGCGTATTGATGTAATAAATGTGTGATTATTCGTTATGCGCATCGGAGGCAGTGAATTTGTAATTTTACGGTGCATTTGTTTTGGATCACTGCGAGAATCGGGGCTTGAATGTTTTAGGAGAGTTTGGAATGAAAATTTTTATTTATTTGACACTGTAAGTGTCAAAAATCAAATTCTACAGTATAGCATTACCATTGGCACGTAGAACAATTTCTGATAAAAAGATTTTGTCGGAATTTTGGCACTTATAGTGGCTTTTACAAGGACCCTTTAATCGTGCACAGGTGTTCCGCTTTGATACGTAACTTTTTGCCCGTGTTTTAGGAAACCCGTTCGAAGAACGCGGTTTCACTTTAATGCACGCTGGTCACATGATGTGTTCAACCTCGCGCGTTTTTCCTTTGCTGAGCATGAAGTATTTGCGCAAATAGAGAGCAGATAAGGTAATTATGTAATTTCCGTGAATTTTCGAAAGTTGCATCGGTGCTTCTGGTTTTAAATGGAATCGCCGCGATTTCTAATGCTTTTCGAAAGCAGCAATGAATTTTCACAAAAATCAATTCACTTCGAAATACGATCCACAGTTTCAATCGTAATTCTTACTAAAAAATCACCATTTTTCTATAACGATTTTTTCTCAAAAATAGAATATATCTGAAGTACAATTTTCTGTTACAGATTACTTAAACTTCTACTAAAATAGAGCACACGATCATCAATTTCTTTCCATAAAATGAAGCGAAATTAGATTTTTCTTAAATTGTTATCATCCCCCCAACGACGAAGGAGAGAATTAAAAATTAATTTTTCCAGTAGGGATTAATGTTTTAAAGTAAATCGTTGATTGAACGATGGCCAATATCAGTATTATTAAGAAGAAAGGCTCGCCGCGACAAAGGGGAGTAATGCTCTCAGCAACAACGGGGCTACTATTTTCAATGACTCGAATCTCTGCTAGAGCCTTTCATGCCCTTGCCTGCTTCACCCTATCGCCGTCCGTGTAAAATACGGCGGCTTTTGTAACGCGGATTTTACAAGGGCAAGATATTTCTAAAGACGTCGCGCCTTTGTTCCCCGGTCGAATGCACGCGTGCAATAGTTGCCCGATAAATAGCGAAAACGCCGAGAACTCGTTATATTCGTATCGCGCCTAGCCAGCGGACAGAAGGAAGCGTAGTTGGTACTGCCATCTGCCACTGAATTTTCATTAAAAGCATCTCCCACAAAATAATAATAAACCCACACCTGCTGAGTTCTTCTCTAATTGCACTGCTTCTTACGCAGTTATTTTACTTTTAATTAAAATGGACCCCACGGAATTTTAATTCAGATGATTGATTAACTGAAATCGATTAAGAGGTACGGTGTTATTCAACGAATTGGGAATTAAGATAGATATTATTGTGAAATATCGTTTTCGATTCCGTTTGCGTAATTCCTTTGTGTATTGAAAATGTCAATTGTTTATTGGCTTGAGTTGGGAGAAAATTGCGAATGGTACGACGAGGAGATACTTGCTGTCGGTAATAACAGACGAAGAACGAAGTACAGTTGATACGAGGAGTTTAAGTAATTAAGGAAAGGTTGGGGTTATAGCGGTGCGATAATTGCGAGGCCAATTTTGGGTAAAAATTCTTTGATGTGGAATTTGAATCTGTTTTATGGACTAGAGTCGCGCGAGCTGTTTCCTGAAGTTCCCATTGGCAGCATTTGCGCGGCCACTTTGAAATTCAAGGGCGATGGCGGGAATTAAGGGTGCACATACAAATACAGTTCACTAATAGATTTTCGTAGAAACATGATTATTTTTACACTACATGTGCTTAACTTAAATGAAGGAAAAAGTATAAATTAATCGATAATTCTTGAAAGATAAATTAGAGTTATAAATGTCAAATAGTTATCCAACTGTTTCTTCTTCATTATGGCTAACGTCGCAACGGGTTAACTATGTTTTTTCCATACGAGGAGCCGCGTATGAATTCACCGACGAGTGACGTTACCGATTTTAGTGGTTGGATTGTATGTGATTTCCAAAACCATCACTCATAACGCCGAGGGCGCAATAAAACCTGACGTTTTTCACGAAGTCGGTATTTCAAACTTTTGTGACAGTATAACACGAATTTCCATAAGATGAGAGATCCCATTGTGCCTTCAAGCAAGTGATAATCATTTAAGTAACTTACATAGTCAAATTCTTTTTACCTGCTGTAATTTTTATACGTTTTTTTGTGTAATTTACTGATACGGTCGGAGACTTGTACAGCGTTTAAATGTATTCTACACGAAATAAATGTTAAAGCGGCCAGATAATTTAATTCTTTATACGTTTTACATTAAATTCTGTTATAACATTTGTAGCATTTCGTATAATAGACAAGCCAGGTTACTAAAACTATTTTTCTTCTTGTTACAGGTGAACATGAAACCTGGGAATCTTTCTCCGTGGACAGGAACTTTATGTCAGCCAAATGACGGAAACCTCAACAATGAACACAAGAAAATAGTGATTTTATATAACCAACAAAGTGAAACTATATATTTTATACTTAATTGTAACACTGTAAAGGCCTTTTATTTAAATAAAGTGGAAATAATTGAAAAAAACCGCATTATTATTCAGAAATACCTTTTACATATTCCAATCCAAATTCCAAACCTGTAATTTTAAGTATCTGCGGTATTTCCTTGAGAATTCGTCCTACGAAAGGCGCAGCTCTTGTTCGCTACTTCGAAAGGCGTTTGACGCTGAAATGTAGGATACCTCCTTTCGCTTCATGTTCTCCTGATACATCGATCCAAAATCAGGCCAAAATTTCAGAACGCCCTAAAATGAGCTTCGTAACAGGATAACATGATGTCGAAAGAGGTGGCACTAAGTAACGTCTCCGGAAAGCTAATCGAAGGCGCAGAACTATTTGACGCAGAGGCGCAGCGGTTTCGAAAGGCGTTCAACGCTTAAATTTAGGATACCTCCTTTCGCTTCATGTTATCCTGATACGTCGCTTGAAAATCAAGCCAAAATTTCAGAACGCTCTAAAATGAGCTTCGTAACAGGATAACATGATGTCGAAAGAGGTGGCACTAAGTAACGTCTCCGGAAAGCTAATCGAAGGCGCAGAACTATTTGACGCAGAGGCGCAGCGGTTTCGAAAGGCGTTCAACGCTTAAATTTAGGATACCTCCTTTCGCTTCATGTTATCCTGATACGTCGCTTGAAAATCAGGCCAAAATTTCAGAACGCTCTAAAATGAGCTTCGTATCAGGATAACATGATGTCGAAAGAGGTGGCACTAAGTAACGTCTCCGGAAAGCTAATCGAAGGCGCAGAACAATTTAACGCAGAGGCGCAGAGGTTTCGAATGGCCTTCGACGCTGAAATTTAGGATACCTCCTTTCGCTTCACGTTCTCCTCGTACTTTGCTCCGATACGGTGCGCTCAACGACTTACCATATTTTGCGTGATCATAAGGCGATTGGTTCTTAAGAGTTGAGCAATGTATAAGTAGTGCGATGTGATGTGTGGAAGTTAATAGAGTTGGAGAGTAGGGAATGGCATGTTTATAACGATGCGTTAATGTAAAGATTTTTAAAAGCAGCTCAGTGTGGAAGTATCATTTTAGGTGTTCTTTTTAGCATGTATTTTATATATGATTTGGAAGAGGAAGTAGTTAGAAGTGGGTGGAAGGCTCATTAAATAATAATACTCTTTTATCACTTAGCTGCATTTTATTCAAATAAGTGAAATGCGATACAATGAAATCTTACATGTGTAATTGATCATTCGGGTGAAGCAGTATCTTGAGCAATTTTCATATCGATGAAGTTCAGGGTACAGGGTGTTCAGCATTTCGACACATTTCAGCGTAGTTAGATGCTGTTCAGGAACAGAGGCCGCTGAATTCAGTCCTGAAATTATGGGTCGGTAACACAGTTTTGGTGGTGACACGAAGTCCCATAAGGTGATAGGTCTATCCCATACTTCGTCGATGATCTATCCTATACATGGTCTGTGATTGAAAGTTTCTTGCATTTCCATCTGTAGGCAAAAATCCATTTTCATCATATTTAATTTCAATTCTAACCGTTAGTAGGATTACGATGGAATTCCCCTCAGAATTGACTACGTTGCGTGCGACACGAAAACGGTAAGGGGGCTCCAGCAACCCCGATCTGTCTCAAAAAACTTTTCATTGGAGGTAAAGTCTACTCTACACCTCGTCTATGGCCATGCTCAATCGCCAAAGATACGTGGACGGTCATCGACCGTAGATAACTGAATTGAATGCTCCCTGGGTAGGGGTGATCGCCAAGGGTTGCTGGGAGAGATCGATATTATCCAGGTTTGCCTCGGAGCCCTTGCTCGAACGTTATATTTAGATAGACCCTTGCCTCGTCATCGCATAGCAAGGTACAACGGCGCGGGCCTTGCTCAATTGCTCCTTGGAAACCGATATTAACGTGGTTAGCGAGACCCTCGCGCGCTCGCCGGGATCTTTGGCGGAGGAGCAGCTTCTACACAATGGGAAATTGAATTCCAGGCCAGTTAGATTTCGCGATACCGCCTGTATCGCTGGCCCCCTCGATTCGTTTGATCATCGACCACCACCCTAACGAAGCATTGTGCGTTCCTACCTCTGCTATTTTTTTTCCTCTCACTACTTTGTTACTTTCATCTCGTTTCGTGTACCAGCCTCCCCTTCCCGCCGGGGGAGGTCGGCGCGCCTTTTTCGGCGGTGTCGAGTACGCTTTCGCGGTGAAAAGCTTTTGTTCCTCTTTTGGGAAAGCAGAGTTTCGAGGGAGTAACGAGGGTAGTTTCAGTTTATTTGCTTGAACGAATACAGCGATTCTTCCTTTTTGCACGTCCCGGGTGTAACGCTAGGTAGCTTGCATCGACGGAAGAACTTGGTACTCCATATTTGACGACGTTATATTGAATGTAAAAATAATGAGTATTTGGTGAAGTTCTATAGAAATTCGTGGAATTTTTTCATAAAATCCAGTTGGGTATGAAAACCATGTAGGTAATTTATAGAGATGTACCGACTAGGGTTTTGGCCGACTAGCCGACTAGCTGATTAATCGGCCCCCAAGGAGCCGACTAGTCGCCGATTACAAAAGTGGCCGGATAGTCGGCCACTACTCAGTACATCTCTAATAGCAAAGTTATAAAACTTGTTAGAAAAGGAGAACGAAAAATGGGTAAATATTCACAAAAAGGGGGCCGATCGATCGGCCTTTTTTGCCGACTATTCGCCGACTACAAAGGTGGCCGGATAGTCGGCTTAACCGACTAGTCGGCCACTAGTCGGTACATCTCTAGTAATTTAATACCTTTGCACATTTCATTCGTGCGATTTTAATATGTGTTCTATTTAACCTTTTCTACGACATTATTGTACCGTGCGAGGAAAAATCCGAAAACGAAATTTGATATAATTTATGTAAAATTTAATTGAAAATTAAGTAATTTGATATGTTATATTAAAATTTAATTGGAGGAATTAAAAACTGGATATAATTTATGTAAAATCTAATTGAAGATTGTGTAATCTGATATATTGTATTGAAATTTAATTGGAGGAATCTCTTAAGTCGGGTCTGTTTAAAAGCTCCGAAGCGTTGCTGAAAAATAATCGAATAGGATTCAGTTCAAATGCGATTGAATTTTCGTCTATGCCGGTAAACTGTCAAACTAAAAACCTTTTCGTGAAAAAAGTCCGAGGTATTTACGTTTGCGACGATCTCAAACGTGGCAGCTCCTAAAGTTATTACCGGAATATTTTTCACTTGCAGCTGTACTGGGAAAATGCGCCACGCATTTCGAGTTTATCATTTTTCGCGGCACAATCCGTGACCGATATTAGAATCTCGAAAAGCATAAAAGATCGTATTCGCGCGTTTCCACGCGAGAGCTAAAGCAGATATTGCGGCTTGTTCGATTCTGTGTCCAACCTTCGCCGATATACTTCGCGTATCGTATATCGCGGCGGAGAATATTTGCTTTCATACGGACGAGAAATCACGCCGTGAAAAAGTGCGCCATTTATTTCACCAATATTTCTCTTTCACTTTAATTAAAGCCTGTAACTCCTACATTTCTGCAAAACAGAAGGTACAGTTATTGGAAATAATGCCACGAAAGCAGACTTTTTTGGTCTCCTTTGTCGATGATAAGTTAATTGCAATTTTGTTCCTCGATTTTCGTGTTCCATTTTCCAAAGGGAAATATTAGAAAGCATGCAAATTGCAAGGAAAGTTATAATTTTGTGTTTAACATGCAGCTTTTTAAATCACATCAGGTATATGGAAATTTAAAGTATCTCTCGATTCAAAAGACGTAGATTGTGATAAAAAATTATGATAAAATCGCCATAACGATCGTGGGAGCAGGTGGAAGAAAAATTCGTGTGAATAAATGGGGGATATTTAATAAATTCTCGATGAATGCTAATTCGTGCAAAGAAAATGCAAATGTTTGCATAGAACGAGAAAGTAAACGTGCAAAAAATTGCGGCTTTTCCCATTTCTGCTCTGCGGCAAACTTTACTGTTCCATTTTCATTTATAAACGAATGTAACTTGAAACATATTGTGCAAGGGTTGATGAGGGATGAAGGGTTCGTTAGAATTTAAGGCAGAAAAGATTTGTCGAAAATTTTATAGGTGCAGATAAAATGGTTTCATTATGTCTCTTAAACAACTGTTACAACAATATCTAACGTAGCGTTAACCCTTCGTGGTCACACGGGGGTGTATCGCACCCCAAGAACAATTTTCGAGCTCGAATGTCGCGCCTTTACAAATTCGAAAGGGTACTTATTGCGCAAAAAAAAAACTCTTTTTTCCATAACCGTGGAAAATCGCTTTTTTCAACTACAAATTTCATCATATCAAAATTTACATTTCTAGAAAAACCCAAAGTTAAAAGATTCAAAACTACGAACATAGTAACTCAAAAATGACATATCCATTTTTACAGGCGAAATTGGGACACCCTGTAGGTTGCGTGTTTTAGAGTCACTTTAAAATTTAAACAGGAAATCATCAGAGAATTCGATTTACTTGAAACCCTGTTAGCCGTGCACTTATTCCAACTACTTAAAAGATTAAAAGGCACCCCTTTCGATGTTTCGACAATTTGCATTTGCGAACAGGACTGTTCTTATTAGCACAGTTTCGCGGGACGCGAATGTAGCTTTCGCAATTGCATCGGGAACGTTTCTTCAGTTTTATTCGGCGATATTAACTGCAATGTTTATGTTCTACTTTAATTATGCAGCGCGTATGCGTTTTTATTAATAACACAAAGGGTGCCAAGGAGGGTACATTCTACCTACATACGGGGTGTTCGAGAAGTGAGTTCAGTGCACGCGGAGTATTCACAGATAATTTTCCTACTATACAATAATGTATTGTTATTATTATTAGTTCGTCTTTTATTACTGATAGTAAATAAATAATATAATAATACATATGAGATCAGCGAAGGTGAAAGTGGATAACTAGAGCAAAGGAAATAAATTATTTGTAAAAATAGAAGGGAAACCGTTGGTGAACCTTTCGTCGACATCAAAATCGAAGTATATCATTTGCATTTATCTTACAGCAGGATATAAGCAGTGGCGGACTGGGATAAAAATATTGCTTACCCCTTTGATTTTATTATTTTTTTTTTATTGGAATAGTAATACGGCGTAAATTTTAGTTGCATACAGTAATAATATTGGAACTTCTATTATATTTTCAAGCTACTGAAAGGTCAATAACATTTTTAACGGTGTCTGATGTTTAAAGTAAAACTTGCCATCGGGCAAGCTGGCACCCAGTCCGCTACTGGATGTAAGCTATTTAAAAATACTTATTATTAATTCATTTTATTTTATTTTTTAGGCTTTATTTTTAATTGACTAACAATATCCTGTAAGTATTCCCTACTCAGTTTTGAGAATACTATACGCCCTCTGTGTTCCCTCAGTTTTTAACACCCTGTATATAGGCGCTCGGTAATGAATGGAAAGCCAACGAGAGCTGCCTTTCCCATCACCTTAGTTTCCTCGTTTTCACCTTATGGAAAATTTATTCCGCGACGTACCAGGTCGTCCGAAAGAACGGGCAGCATTTTTTCCATTCTCGTTCCGTGTCGCGAGCACCAAGCAGACGTCAGTCACCCCTAAAGATAGCAACTGCGCATCGAAATTAGGCGGTTTATCGTACTTTTATGTCGCATATGTTTGCATTTCTATTTTCAACGCATCGGTTACGAGCGCAGCGACGCCTCGTGCTACGGATCCACGTATTCGCGACGTTATCGGGTCCCCGTGTCGTTTTTTAAGTTGTCTCTCGTAGCCTACATACGCATCCCATCTAACATCGATTTGCATTGCACCATGCACACCGGATGTCGGAGAAATTATCCCTGAGTAAACTCTGTGACTTCGTAAAGCACTGTGTGTGTCTTTCATATACATAGAATGGTTTAGAAATTCTCTTAAAAGTAATTTGATGACGGTATTATTAATCTCTTGTTTGAGTAAGTAGGAGTATTCAAATACTCGAATCTCAAATTCGATTGTTCTGGTATTAAATGAATACTTGGAATGTTCGAATACTTAGAATATTCGAATACCCAGAATATTGAAATATTTAGAATACTGGAATACTGGAATACTGGAATACTGGAATACTGGAATAATTGAATACATGAATACATGAATACTTGAATACTTGAATACTTGAATACTTGAATACTTGAATACTTGAATACTTGAATACTTGAATACTTGAATACTTGAATACTTGAATACTTGAATACTTGAATACTTGAATACTTGAATACTTGAATACTTGAATACTTGAATACTTGAATACTTGAATACTTAAAATATTCGAATATTCGTAACAGCCCTACAATACACACTTTAGAAAACAAAGTATTCTTTCCCTAGAATCTGTTTATGAAAACTGTCCATCATAAACCACAGATTTATTGAAAATCGATATCCGAACAGAGTAAATTCGCAGCGGTCTACACAGTTGACGTCACGTTTCGCAATCCTCTGTACGTAGCACTGTATTAAGGTTGGAGGATAAGAGGGTGGCTTCAAAAGAGCCCGAGATCTTCAAATGATGCGAACATAACGCTACACGGGCGATTTTTCAGCGTTCCCCAGCCACCGCATAAGATAAATCCGACTCCTTGATCGTTGATTTCATTATTTCGCGATATTCCAATTGTGCGGACGTCTGTTCGCGTGGATGTCGAGTCGTGAGAAGACGAAAGCAGAGGGGGGACAAGGGACAAGCTTAAGGGAGTCGTGAGGAAACGATTTCGCTGCGAATTTTCTCGTCGAACGGCGCCGAGCTATATTACCGGGATCGCTGAATTGACTACCCCTTTACGGGGCGATTTAAGGGTCGTTCCGTTCAGTTTTTTCCACGTAGCGTTTGTCTCATCATGCGTACGAAAAAGATCGCGCGATCTAGCGACTCTTGCACCGGCGAAAGTCGATGCGGGACATTTGAGAAAAATCGAGCAGGGTAATGAGAGATAGTATCAAAGTCAGTAGGCGATGGGGAATTCTTTTAACGATTGGCGTGAAGAATATATTCTCTGTGATGCTTATTAATTCTGCGAATATTTTCATTCATGACATTGCAGTTTAAGATAATGCATTTAAGATAATGATGTTTATTTATGTGACTATAATATATATTGTTAAACACAGTTTTTACTTTCGAGTGTTTTCAATTGTATTGCTGTTTATAGTTAACTTCAATTATTGTATTGAAAATTGGGAAGATTTCACTGACAGTAAATTGAATCTTAAAAGATGGTTTATATCCCTTAATAAGTATTCTAAGTATTCTAAGTATTCTAAGTATTCTAAGTATTCTAAGTATTCTAAGTATTCTAAGTGTTCTAAGTATTCTAAGTATTCTAAGTATTCTAAGTATTCTAAGTATTCTAAGTATTCTAAGTATTCTAAGTATTCTAAGTATTCTAAGTATTCTAAGTATTCTAAGTATTCCAAGTATTCCAAATATTCTAAGTGGTCTAAGTAGGAAACGGTGTTTTAATATTTTACAATGTTATATGTATATTAAATATTCATAGGATATTATATAGCAAATGTCGTTTCTTAAATTATGGAAACACTGTTACCAGCAGCATCGAAAGACTTGAAAGAAACTCTCTGAAGTGAATTGATGATAAATGAGACTCATAAACTTAAGTAACAAACGCGATACATAGTGTATGTTGGAGCTAGAGCCAGAGTCAGGTTCACTGCTATAAAGGAAGAGCAATCCTCTGTAATTTTTCTTTCCCTCGCATTAGTGCAGTACCAATCCTTTTAAGAAACACGTTATCCTGCAAAAACGAGTTCGTATAGCATTAATAGCATTAATTTGATTAATGTTTTCGTTAAAACTTGTACTCTTTAATCAACCAATGTATACCTGAATCTACCACACTTAATTCTGCTTTTACACGATAGCTACGTCCCCGAAAAATCCGCGTAAAAAAGATACCGTGCATATGAAAAAAATGCAGCATTGTATCCAGACCGCAAGCATATAAACAAATCGTCAAACCTCGAAGTCAATTTTTTATGTAACATACCTGTTCCTCAAAGAAGTCGTAAAAAAGCAGACAAGCAATTTACTTGAGAGTGCGTATCAGCGTTAAATGCAAATTCTAGGAATTTATTTTTAATTGAGAGGGATTTCCTAGAAAAACATGTAGGAATATCTTTTCTCAGAATTAAAATTAAGCCAAGTTTTTTTTTTAAAAAGGCAAATTTCTCGGACCGTGTTAGATCAAAAGAAGTAGTGCGAAAAGAGAATTTAATTTTTTTCTAGACCGTGTAAAAACAGAATGAAGTGTATATATATATATATTTATAAATGGAATCAGATATAAATTGATCTAGGTCAACTCGTTAATATCTTCATCACCCAGATTTCTCTCGTAAATGATTATTGTAATCATTAGTTAGTAGCACGAAGCCTCTCTAAATACATGTGCTGGCGTTATAGGATAACAAGCAATGGTTGCACTAAATTATTCCATGCACGATAATTTCTGCGAAATATTATCCTTTCACGCGGCTTATAAAGTGAACCTGGACCTTTACGAAATCGATACTGCCTGTGATTTTTCATTCAGACTTTTTCGTTTACTTTTCAGTTACTTTTCGTGTTTTATTATTACTGAGAGTTTGAAATGCAACAGTCTATTATATTATGCAGTTTTATTTGTCCCCATCCTCCGCCCCAATTTTTTATTCCTCTTAAACAACCTGGTATTCGAAATAAGCTACACTTACATACATGGCAAATCTACTCCAAACTACATTATCCATACCAACCCCTAGAGTTTGTTTCAAAACAGCTTAAGTCCCCTGGCATTCCATCCCAGTTGTACCTATTTCATTCTACCCCAGCCTCCCCATACCTAACCCAGAATTTCCTCCATAAGCCCTCACTAATCAGTCCCACCATCATTCTCCTCTTCTCCACCCAGGGTCAACTCATCAGCATCCAACGATCCAACTCCCCGCTATAATTACCCATCGATCGGTAGACCAGATCAGACAAACCGAACGGTCACCTGAATCTCCAACCATGGCTACTTACTTCCCCTCAACCAGAAGGACAATTATCATTCTCAGATAATCCTCAACCACAGATGCCCAATAATCTACGCCTCCGATTCGAAGCGTCCGCCTGCATCGATTTTCCAGACAGCTGAGGGTGGATCCGACCGGTGCACGGGGGAAAGCGGTACTTATCGGTCGCGGACGAATTCTCGTGACGCGGTGCGTGAAAGCAACCCGGTCGTCGGTGGTCCCGAGGAGGGTGGATCGCGTGGGAGGGTGAAATGGGAACGGAGAAGTGCGATCGGATCAAAAACGGCGGTGCAGCAGCAACAGGCGACTTCTGCCTTTCCAGAGCAGCGTCTGCCCCCTATGTGCACCTACGCGTGTATGTATACACACGTCGCTACCTGGAAAGCTGCACGATATGCCTCTGTGATGTATTGATTGGAAGCTGGGGCTACAGGTGGCTTTCTGGCGCCTGCGCCGCGGGGGGATGTGAATAAGCTCTCGTTTCCTTATTAAAATCCCCCATGAGCTGGCTGGAGTAATCGTTACCTCAGGCCGACTGCATATCTCTCGCTTATCTCCCCTCGCCCACCCCTCCGCGGCACCCTTATTTTCTCCGTCTTGCGCGATTACGGCTGACTCGGACTGTATCTGGATGTCGGAGGAGTTGTTGCTTCGAGCTTGATTGGCGCGATGATTGATGAAGGGAAGGAGTTCAGTATTTGTTACTATTTATGCGCTTTCGACGGGGTAGTTTTATAGCAGATGCACGGTGCTGGAAATATTTATTGCATCAGGCGGAATAAATATGTTACCACTTGCACCGCTTTTGTTAGTTGTTACTAGGAGAATATTGGAACTATGGAAACATGGAGTACATAATTAAAACAATTTGGAACTATGGTGTGAAATTGTTAATATTTAAGTATCTAGAGACGCGGTAGCGTCTCGACGCCAAGTACAAGAAAGACACCCTGTATACAAGAAAGACACCCTGTATACATGACAGACACCCTGTATATGAATGTCGACTGCCCCTGCCATGTATTTCCATATTCCGAAATCCGAAATTCCGAGCCCTGCATATATTCGTATCGACTGTCGCTACCGCTATCCTTTACTCGTCGCCAGGCTATTCTGACACTTATTTCATTAATATCTCATCACCCCTGCAATATTTTTTAAATTTAAAGGCATTTTTCTTATGTAAACCGCATATAAGCTTTCGAATAAGACCAATTCCGAAAAAATCGGTCCACGCATGCTAGAGATATCGTAATATCGTCTCATGAAATTGTCAGAAATGGTAAGAGAAAATTTTTCTTCTTCAGTCGAAATTTTGTCGTCGTCGACATAATACGTATACACACACACACCTATCAGTTTCGCACACAGGTTTCGTTCGTCGACTCTCGGGATCATTCCGCAGAGTATATACCCTTATATACTCCTATTCCCTTATACCCTTATTACCACTATACCCTTATACCCTTATACCCTTATATACCGGCATACCCTTATACCCTTATATACCGGTATAACCTTAAACCCTTATACATCCTTATATACCGTTATACCTTTTACCCTTTACCCTTACACGCTTATATACCCTTATACCCTTATACCCTTATGCACTTATATACCGTTATACCTTTTACCCTTTACCCTTATACCTTTATATACCCTTATATACCGTTACACCTTGCACCCTTTACCCTTGCACCCTTTACCCTTGCACCCTTTACCCTTGCACCCTTTACCCTTGCACCCTTTACCCTTGCACCCTTTACCCTTGCACCCTTTACCCTTGCACCCTTTACCCTTGCACCCTTTACCCTTGCACCCTTTACCCTTGCACCCTTTACCCTTGCACCCTTTACCCTTGCACCCTTTACCCTTGCACCCTTTACCCTTGCACCCTTTACCCTTGCACCCTTTACCCTTGCACCCTTTACCCTTGCACCCTTTACCCTTGCACCCTTTACCCTTGCACCCTTTACCCTTGCACCCTTTACCCTTGCACCCTTTACCCTTGCACCCTTTACCCTTGCACCCTTTACCCTTGCACCCTTTACCCTTGCACCCTTTACCCTTGCACCCTTTACCCTTGCACCCTTTACCCTTGCACCCTTTACCCTTGCACCCTTTACCCTTGCACCCTTTACCCTTGCACCCTTTACCCTTGCACCCTTTACCCTTGCACCCTTTACCCTTGCACCCTTTACCCTTGCACCCTTTACCCTTGCACCCTTTACCCTTGCACCCTTTACCCTTGCACCCTTTACCCTTGCACCCTTTACCCTTGCACCCTTTACCCTTGCACCCTTTACCCTTGCACCCTTTACCCTTGCACCCTTTACCCTTGCACCCTTTACCCTTGCACCCTTTACCCTTGCACCCTTTACCCTTGCACCCTTTACCCTTGCACCCTTTACCCTTGCACCCTTTACCCTTGCACCCTTTACCCTTGCACCCTTTACCCTTGCACCCTTTACCCTTGCACCCTTTACCCTTGCACCCTTTACCCTTGCACCCTTTACCCTTGCACCCTTTACCCTTGCACCCTTTACCCTTGCACCCTTTACCCTTGCACCCTTTACCCTTGCACCCTTTACCCTTGCACCCTTTACCCTTGCACCCTTTACCCTTGCACCCTTTACCCTTGCACCCTTTACCCTTGCACCCTTTACCCTTGCACCCTTTACCCTTGCACCCTTTTTGGTGCAATAAAATTTACCTTAAGAAGTTATACCCTTTTTTGACCAAACATGGCGGAAAAATCGACGAAGAATTTATTAAATGTCCACATGTACAAACTCAATCTAACAATCGGGAGAAAGGACTTTTTCTGAAATTTTCTATTAAAACCTGTAGAGATTAGGTTGATGCATAGTTAAACTGAAGGACTTATTACCAAAGAATGATTCAAACAAAAAAATTGATTAGTTGATTATGAAAACCTGTGTTTTATTCATCATCAAACCTTAACTACCCCATCTTGTCCCACCTTCCCCTACAAGTTCAACCTAACAGTCGGGATTGCGGAGTTGTTGCGAGTGCATTTGCTGTTTCGTTATTATTCATCATCAATTCAATAAATTACCAGACAAAGTAACGTACAATCATGCGTTAATGCGTCAACATTTGATCCAAATGTTTCGATCTAATCGTCTGGAAGATTTTCCATGCATTCAGGATAAATAAACAATTAATACGTGTGTATGAATATGAATTTGCAAATAATAGTACAATTAATCTTTGAAAAAAGAAGTGAGATCCCCTCAAAAACTTCAAAAAAGTACAAAAATTACGCCAAGTACATCAAATCAAGTAAATCACAAAACATAGGAGATAATAATAATTACAAAATTAAAAAAAGATGTGAAATGAAAATGAGCTGCAAGTACATAAAGGTGCTTTCCAACTGCGCTTTAGATGACACAACTACATATGCACAGCTAAAATTCCATTACTCATAATGGCTATTTATACATAGAAAAATTATTAAATAATATTAAGCAGATATATTTTTATACAAATAAATATTTTAATACGAATAAATATTTTATTCAAAATACTTGGCGCTGCGCCCCGAATTGGTTATGCTAAACTGAATACATATGTATAAATTGCATTAATCTTCTTCTTTCTTTCTTGTGCGTGAGTTCGTGAATGTGTGAATGTGTGTATGTGTGCGTTTGCATATGCTACGTATGATATGAGAGTTAAGTATACTCGAGCTCATTTTAGAAGGAACTTGCCGACCGACGAGTTTAAATCGGTTCTGCGCATGTTGGCGCTCATTGGCTATGCCACCACCAATGGTCTTTCGGCTGCGCATGGTAAAGTGGGGGAACAGAGACCTCGCGACAGTTGAATAGCTCATTCAACATGCGCGAAATAAGTTCCTTCTAAAATGAGCTCGAGTATATATGTAGAATAAATCTGACTGCGTTTGTAATATGTATATGTTTATGTATTTTAGATTGTACGGGAGTTATTGTAAATTATTAATTAATACTTAGACAATTAACATTTTTTCGGTTTCGCAGCGCCAAGTATTTTGAATAAAATATTTATTCGTATTAAAATATTTATTTGTATAAAAATATATCTGCTTAATATTATTTAATAATTTTTCTATGTATAAATAGCCATTATGAGTAATGGAATTTTAGCTGTGCATATGTAGTTGTGTCATCTAAAGCGCAGTTGGAAAGCACCTTTATGTACTTGCAGCTCATTTTCATTTCACATCTTTTTTTAATTTTGTAATTATTATTATCTCCTATGTTTTGTGATTTACTTGATTTGATGTACTTGGCGTAATTTTTGTACTTTTTTGAAGTTTTTGAGGGTATTATTTATCAGAACAGTAATTTGATGAAAAAATTTGCAAACTGAAAGGTTCGTTTACTGCAGGCATTCTAAAGGAAAATTATAATTGCATGTGGGTGTTAATGTTTATACAAAAAAAGAAACTACGAGAATCTTCCACTCAACCTTTCTCTCGTCCCAATTAGTAATTAGCAATTTCGAAGTTTCAAATCAATAAATAAACGCAGGGACACGTATCAAGATGCATGCAGAGGACAGCAGAAAAATGAAGTTCCGTTTTGAGTCTACGCACCCCCGACGGACCATCGATCTCTTCATCTTCCTCGCGCCTCGCCGTGGTCGCTCCACGGGGAAGCCAGCCCCGATTTCGCTTTGAAACTTGCGTTCTTTCGCGGCTCTTTGGGAGCAGGTGGAGCGTCTCGCGTCGTAATGGACCGTGCCAAGGAACCCATGAAAGATTCACGAGTGTCGCGAGAAAACGCTGCGCCGTCAGCTTGTGTGCAACTTTTTAATTAGAGGATTGAGTCGATCATTTATCGCGACTAGCCACTTTCAACTTCCACGACAAGACGTGATGAATTTTCAATGCGATTCACGCCTCGGCGACCTCGACACGTCGCGTCGCTGCCATTTTGTAAATGTACAGATAATTGCGAAAATGTAGGAAATTATTTAGACCCGTACTGTACTAGTTGAATTATTTCCTATATTAATTACTACGTGCTAGATTAAATGAATTTGTCGACGTTAACTTCTGAATTCTAAACTACACGCGTTACTTATTATTATATTGCAGCGGCGCGCTCAGGATTTTTAATGCAAATTCAATCAAATTCTTTCGGCAATTATAAAAATTTATTTAAAGAATAATCCGGTTTGCTTTTCTTCTTACAAAGCCTCTGCTTACGGGGTGCCAGAGACCCCCTCTGGCTGCGCCACTGTTATATAGCATTAGTTTGGGTCAAGAATTTTAATTAAGGGCTGTTTTTGTGTTATTAAAAACCTCCATGATTAATTTCCATGTGTTGGCAAGAATAATTAATTCTAATACGATTTCACAGAAATTAGGGGTAGCACAGAGAGTCCTAGTGTCATTTAAGGGTGCGACACTTTCAAAATCGTAGTACGTAAATTTAGTGGAGCATTTGCCACGGATTTAAAAACCTCACCGTTCTTCTAGTGGCACGTCGGCAGCTCTCTTCGAAATATATTTCGTCAAACGTGAAGGCGTTCATGATTTCTCATAATTACTTCGTCGTATTTGGAAAAATAATATTCAACTTCTATTGGAAATATTTCGATTTTATTCAACGCAGACTGCACAGATATATCGAAGGGGTGCAGTTATTTTGGAACATTTGTATGCTTCACTTCGGATATTTCAGAGACGAACAGAATGGCATGTTCTACATGTTGCATCCACTCTAGGAATACCTCGGCTGTAAAAACTTCGACTGGGAAGTACATTCCCAAGGAGGATATTCCGAAGCCACGGTGCTGAACGAAACTTACAGGAGAAGTAGGTACTCTGAACTGTCACATTTCAATTCCTTCCGTATTTCCGGATTGTAGCGCAACTGCTTCAGGTAAGAAGAAGTTGCCAAAAGTGCCTTCTCCGACAGATTGATAAAGAAATAATTAATTTGGCTTCGAAGAAATAAATTAATGTGAAGAATGCATTAAATAATATCCAACAACCTATTCGGTTTCAGTAGCTTTAAAAGAAACTACAATTAAAGACATGAGACTGAATTTTCTGACAAGAGAAACGAGGAACAGTGAAAGCCAAAGGAAGATACAAAACAGATTTAATAAAGTAAAGATTAATAATAACAATCTAATAATTGGTTGTTAAAAATCATTGCAATTTTTGTACTTAGAGAACCTAAGTGAAATTAATGTCAAAAAGAGACTGAAATCGAAATTTCCATGGAAAACGTTTTTACTGTGAGTAGATAAGGTTCCTCCAGTAAAATCAAAATGACAGAGACAGTAGGAAAGCTGCTCGAAATACTTTGCTGTCCTTCGGGTTCTCAAAGCTTCTCGAACGGTTCCTCCGAGCGGAAGCACCCTAAAAACGCTGTCCCGATGGCTCCAAGTAATTCATGCAAAATTTTCCCGTGATTTCCTCGAGTGTTCGCGGGGAAGCAACAAATCCACCGAATTGTTCCCTCCTCCGCGTATTTCTCCACGTCGCCGTGCAAGCTGTGTTACGCGCTACTTTATATGTTACGCTTCGTTGTCTGGGTTATAATCGGATTTATCAAACTGTGGCTACGCCGTTGCTCAGATTTCCTGCGGTGTTGCATCCTGTCAGGCGGGCCGCAATTTTATTATTACTATCACTTGTTCTCGACGCCGTTGAGTGCTTTAGTAATTACCGCGAACCACAGTTTTCACGATGTTACGCCCGGGCCAAGGAAAATTTAAGTATAGTAGATATTTTAGAAGAAATATTCGTTGGCGTATTTAAAATTGCTCGTTTTAATACTCGACTTGATACTAATTGTAACGATTTCTGGGGCGTTAATAGTTTTTACGTAGTAATTTTTTTTTGCGTAGTAATTAGACGAATAGGAAATCAAATTATAGTAAATATAATTTCGTATTGAAAATTCATTATTTCTGAGAAGCATTGGTGATATTTATGGCTGCGTGTTTCCACTGTTTTCTTTACTGTTTATATATTCACGTTTTATATAGTATGTATATAAAATAAAAATTTATTTGTAAATTTTATAAATTTTATATTTTTTTTAATACTTATTAAGTATTTTACACTTCAACCCTATCAAGTAATAAATAATTCTGTAAGAAAGTCTCCTGTAAAGCTTCTTTAAAGCCTGGCACATGGCGACTGACTTTCCATTGACCATTCCACTTAAAAATCGAAGCCAGCTTCTGCATCTTCGTGAACCATCAACCACTCCAATACACCTCCTCAGTACCATTCGGTCTTATTGAAACACCTTCCCAAAAGACCAACAGCGTACTATTTTCCCAACTCTCTGTGAATTTTCCGGAAATTGGTCTGGGTTAGGACTGACCTACAAATTTTTAGGAAATTGGTGCACGTTAAAGATTTCACATAAATTAACAGGCGCATCTTGGTGTCATTTTATAAACATATTATTATCAAATTAAAAGGTTCTGATTCTCATGTTACAAAAGTTGAACATGGAACTTTTGTGAATTACCACCTGCAATATCTGGACGTCACACCTATCTTTTCGAAGATAGTTGTCATACTGAGTCGATTCGACTCAAGTAAATTTTCAATCAGCTGCTTAAAAACTATCTGTTAAATTAAGTCGCAAAATTCTGCGATTAAATTTGAACATTGTAGAAAATAACATGTTCATCCCTTAAAGGTAACATTTAAAGTATCATGTATAAAAAAAATTTCGAAAGAAAAAGAGATCCAGGAAGCTTTTTTTGCTTAAAAAATCACAACGCTTTTCATTTTGAATACTTTTGGCTACAAATTTATGGTTATACTCTAGAGACATGCTACTTTAATAAAAAAAATGTGATAAATAAAATTCCCTTTAAAATTCTCTTTAAAATTCCCACAAATTCCTAAATTTAATAAATAAAATTCTCTTCACATGGGAAGCGTCTCTACCTGTTGAGGATACACGAAATTACTACTACACGACGCACAGTGGAACGAGAATGCCCTATTTATTTGGACATCGGCCAAAATTTGAAGTGTCAAAATTCTGTTGTATAGCTTATCATTAAATCTTTATTAAGTGTTCGTAGCATTAGAAAACACAAATAAATAAACTTTATATTCACATTAGGTTTGATTTAATTGTATATGAATCTGACCTATATGAAAATTTCAGTCTTTTTGTCTTTCAGTTGCACCACTTTAAACCATTATTGCGTAAATCCTAGTACTTCATAAGTTCTCAATAATTTACATATTACTGAGTATCATATTATTAATGATTTTGTATAAAAAACATTCTGAATTAACTTGGATTTCATCAATAATCAACTGTATTAAATAAAAATGTGTTGCACTCAATACTATAATAATTCAACTAGCGATTTAAAGTTTTGCTCAAAGTCGCCCAAGTTCTAAAATACCTTAATTTAATCCTTTAATGATAAGGTTTTGAACTGTACAAAAATTACCTGCTACTAGTTGCGATTAATAAAACAAATCTAATGTAAACATTTCAGTTTATACGTGTTTAACCTCGGCTAGCAGACAGGCCCGATCGTCGCGACACGCGTATATCGACGAACGCATGAATCACGTGTCTATTTTCCTGTTCATATTTTTAATAAAATTGTTATATTTAATAATGAATCGTCACTATAAATTATACCTAATAATTTTGGTACAAGGTAAGAGTCCCGACTCCGAAAATTCCAAAAATTCTGAAACTTTGTAAATATATATGGGATTTCCTCCAGATTACAACGCAATTTTTGTTTGCTGCCCAAATTCATTCCAAGGGGGTGAAATTAACCACCGAAAATTTGGCTATTTTTCGATTTTGTGTTATTCTACTTAACATGAATTTGAAAGTGTGCAAATTTTTACAATGAAAATCCAAACCGTTTGGAAGTAATTGCCATGTCCAGTTATTGCCCTTACGTCGTTCCACTGTGCGACGCCAGCAGTTCAACTTTCAATAATACCTAAAAAATATTTCACCTCGAAGTGAAATTGTGGGTCGTTCCGACCCAGTGTGACAACCGAGGGTTAAAGGCTGGCGAACGTTCCAGCGCCCCTACCCCTTAAAATGAAAAACCCGATTTCCCCTGGAACGCATATTTGCGCATGTTTATTCGCGTTCCCCGTGACACGGTTACAAGCCTGTCCCTTCGCATCCAGGCCCTTCCGGCGCTATCGGCTACGGGGAAACCGCCGAGCGATCTTCCTCTTCCACCCCCGTTTATCGTTCGCCGTGTGTACACGTAAACGTCGGTGGGGTGGTCGGAAGGGCACGTCTGCGCGATACGCGGCCAGAGAGGAGCGAGCCTCTTTCGCGGCCGGTCCGACGCGCTTTTCCACCCTCGACGACAGTCCTGCCGCACCACCGAAACGTGCCACACAATCGTGAGTAAATCTCCACACTGGCTGACACCACACTTTCTCTCTGTCCCCCATCGCCGTGCCCTTGAACCACTTTTAAACCGAACTGCCTGCTGGGCCACCCAGCCATCAAGCTTCCAAACTTGCAGCCGCTTTCTCGCCTCCATCAGTGTATATCGATAAAAATTTCCACGGAGCAACCAGTGTTCTCATCAATAAAATTCCCTTTTCAACATTTTTCTAATTCGCTTCGTTCGATCTCGCGGGGGTGGTTTTTTTTTTATCGAGCCACTTCCGCGGAGGTTTCGAAAGTTTGTATATTTTGCGAGATAACTGTTGGAGTTCGGGCGAGTTTGAGGGTTTGCACAGCTCGGTGCGAGGGTTGATTCAGCGGCGCGGCACTCTGGTCTCGTCGCATATATACGTTGCTGAGTGTTCCGCGGAAGATCTCGTGGAACGACGGGGGAAAAAAAAATCGGGTTCGCTCTGCATGGACGAATGTAGAGTAGGGAGTGAAGATTAATCTTTCTCGATGTCGGCCCTTCCCCTGCCCTTTGTCTTCCCGAGGGCTGCCACGAGTGATGCTCCGAGGATCCTCGATTGGATCGAGTGTGCTGTTTCTCGAACGGCTTTCGAGAAGCTCGCCAGGGCTGCGAAGTGACATAGCGAAGTGTGTGCAGCCGATCCTCAAGATACCCAGTGCTTAAACGTCTCGCCGATGAATGAATTTTCTTTTGACTCTCCGATCGAGCGACCCGCATACCGAGCTGCTCCGCCACGATCGGGAAGAGCCGATTGGTGATTCAGCACCGACCCAGTTTCAGACTCTCCTTTTTAAATGAATTATTCAACGGCCACAGATTATTCACGAGCAGTTAAGACAATTTTAACCCCCAAATGGAGCTACTTTCTCCCCGCTCCACCAGCAATTTACACCGAATGACCGTTCTCTCCCTTGCTTCGTAATATATTCCGCGGCGGAGATTCAGCGTGCTTGGGTCTCTATCGATTTATTTGGCACGCCGATAGTCGCGCTATTATTAAACGATTTCGAGCTGCCGGCCAATCATTCGCAAGCACTTTCGCTTTTCACAAGAATTTTATATCGGCGATTAAATCTGATAGCGTTGTTGTTTAATATTCACGATATTCCTAGCGCCTTTTTCAATCGAACTACTCGATTTCGCGAACCCCGAAAAATCGGTCCTCGATCGGAACTCGAATTTTCAATTCAAGAAAATTGATTTATCGCCGCGTTGATATACGTCGGCGCGTCTTAGAAGTCTATTTAGGATCCCTCTGCTCGTAGAAGGCGACAAGAATCGGGAAACGGGGTTTTACTAACCGTGATGGAGTAGTGCCTCAACGATCCAGCGGAACGTAGTTAGCGGAACGAAATTACGGGCGACGGTGTGACGAGGTTCACTTTGATACAAAGCGAATGCACTCGTTGCTCTTCCCCCCCCGTCGTCTTCCACGAGATTTCCCCTTTATTATGCCCGTGGCTTCGTTCAAGAACCATTTATACCGAATTAACGCGGCAAAAGAGTAATCGCCGCAAATACGTGAACGCGAGCTCCTCCACGTTGGTGAAGATTGTGCAACATTGGTGGTTGGAACACAAAGGAAAAAGTGACTTTACATGCCACACAGTTCGCGTACATTGAATTCCACATTTTTCCGTGCCGATCGCGATTCCGTGGGGCTTTAAATCGCAGGCTGCTTTCGCGGAAGCTTGAAGCTGATTGTAAATGTACGCGGCAAAAGTAAATAACTTTAAGTCAGCATAATGCAGTTTGCGAGAGTTGCAATCGCGTGAACATCTCGCGATGTCGAGTTTCAGACAAGTAGAAATCGCGTGGAAAATTAATCGTTGCCTAGTGGAGGCGAGGACAAATTATAAGGGAAAGCTAGATAAGTTTGTGTCGAGCCAGAGAAATCTCTTAAGGGGACCTTCCGGTCTAGAGCCCCAAAAAATAGGTGATTTTTAGGAATTAATTAAAGGAAAACTACTATATATAATTTAATGGGACTTTTTGCATTGTATTAAGGATGTCTTAAGTTATAGAAATATATTTTTTGTTTTATAATTAATTATTGCAGACGACCCTGGGGAGTCGTTAAAGTCAAGGCGTAAAAAAATTGATCCAAATCGGTGGGACCTGTATCTCCAAAAGTTATTATCCGATTCGACTGAAACTTATTTTATTTTGAAGATTATACTTCTGGCTAGGGGGGGGGGGGGGAACTAGAAAAAATTAAAAAAATGACATTTTTTTTTAGAAAATAACGACACTTGATGTTTGAAATCACTTTTCCCTGTACTTTTCGTCCTTTCAACGCCTTTGAAAATTATAAATTTTCAATTGTTTGTAATTTTTTCTAGTCCCCCCCCCCTAGCCAGAAGTATATTCTTCAAAATAAAAAAAGGTTCAGTCGAATCGGATAATAACTTTTGGAGATACAGGTCCCACCGTTTTGAGAACACTGTTTCGAGAAAAACGCGTTTAAAGGTTTACGTGAGCGCCGAGTGCCCGGTTGTTGCCCATGCATTTGCCGCTACTCAAATGCCTATAACTTCTGGAATTTTACGAATTTCAACAAATCCTTTTAAACACGTATTCCTAAAAGGTTGAACATTCGAAAAATGAAAGAAAAAAAAAATCGACTTTTAGACCGGAAGGTCCCCTTAAGCTCCTGGTCATTCGCATATCCGAGTGACTTTTTTCTATTTTCGACGGACCCGTTTCGCGAGAGGAATCACCTGAAATCCGGAAGTAATAGCTCACATCGCCGCCAATTGTGGCTTCGAGGAAGAAGCGAAAGAGGAGATTCTCCTTTCGATTACTTAATTACTACGCTGACCAACTTTTCGCGTCGCTTTCTTCTGGTAATTAGTGCCGATAGCAAACGTTCTTCGTCGCGTGAAAGTGTCAGCGAGTTTCCGAGGAGCGATAATGAAATTGACGAGCCATTTGCTTTAAGTACGACCTCAATCAAAATGCTCCATCAGGCATTATAGATTGTTCAAAATTTTTCGCTGCCAAATGACGCAGCGAATTTTCTAGCCGCGTTTCCATACCCAAAATTAAGTATCTGAAATTTTGAAAATAATCCACGTTGCCGCCTGTTCTTCCCTAATTACTTGCAACTTCGCAACAAGCACCGATCGTTTATTTAAACACGGTGCCTTCGGCGCGCATCGTTATACGTGGCGTGAATTTTTCTTGAATAGAGCCACGGACGTCTACACACATTGCCATGCACAGAAACGATCCCCTCGCAAGGTGTTGCATACAAAAGAGACGTATTATCCTGACAGCACAAACGCCCCCTCAACACTTATAAATGTGAATCACGACAAACGATTAAGCACAAGTAACCACTCTGTGTCTGTGTGTAACGATCAATGTCACCCCCGTCGAAGCTGTTTGCGAGTGCTTCTATTCGTGATCCGAGCGATCACGAATTATGGAGCCTTTCTTCCTCAACGGAGAGCGGGGACTCGTGTATTATCGAAAAAGCTGACGGGGCTTTCGACGAAAGCTCGCCGATGTCCGAAGAGTTTTATTACTCGCGAGTTTCACTTACAAATGTCACTGTGTTCTGCTACTCTCATTCTTTCTAGAAATTGACAGCTTTAGGGGCTTACTGTTGATGAACGTTGCTTCTTTATAAATGGAGATGTTTTGGATATTTAAAGGATGTGCCTAGATTTTAATATACACTTGACCCGGATTATTCCACGTCATTGCATGGCCGCGTTGTTAATTAATGCAACACTTTTGAACCAGTGCTTATGTCTCCGGACATGCTGTTAAGTGGTGGGAAATAAGACGATCTGTTCCCTCCACTTCTCGCTTACATGCGGAGTGACTTTGTCTGACACAGTCGCAGCGACTGGTACAGTAAGTGGTATATAATTCTATAAAAGAAAGTCTTTTTTCAAATGTTCCAAGTGCCTTCCACTTAGAAATCGAAACTCCTCGAGCTTTATTTCAGACGTTTCTTAACCGTCAACGAAAGTTTCGACGATACTTCCAGCGACAGATCGATTAAAACGATACACCTTTACTGCAGGTTTAATGCTATTTCGAGTTCCTATATCATTTTCCAATATCAAGGGCCCGCATTTTCCTGGAGCAGGTATCCAGGTCCTCGTGCTCAGCTCGAGGCAATGCAATAAAATAAATACGTTTCCTCAGGTGCCTGTATTTTCTCCTACAATAGGTAGAGACTCCTTTAATTTGCTGCAATCCTTTCGGAAATGTTTCTGCGCGCTTCCCATCACATTTTTATCATAAATCGACTCTGGGAATCTCGTTCCCGCACGCGAGGATCTCCGCGCGATCTATAAACGTCTTCGATCTGACGTTATCCTCGCCCTCGGAATACAAATGTGCATCCCACGAACAGGTGAAGGAAAGGATGCATTAGACGAATTTGGGCACCTGGCGGCAACAGCGGTGCAGCTTTATTTTTGTACAGTTTTTGAGTTGAGACGTGTGATATATGTAAAACAAAAATAATTCTGCATCGTTTGGTGCACGTTTGGTGCAAATCTGATGACCAATGAGCGATTTATTGCAAATAAATAAAATTGAAATATTAGTATTAATAAGAAATTTAGAAATTTTTATATTAATATTAATAAGAAGTTTGGAAATTTTAATATTAATATTAAGAAGAAATTTAGAAAATTTCATATTAATATTAACAAGAAATTTAGAAATTTTAATATTAATAAGAAATTTAGAAATTTTGATATTAATATTTTTATTACAGAATATTTTTTCGCCAAAAGTAGAAATAAAAATTTATCCACTCAATAACTACAATTTATTGTGCGAAAAAATATATTTTTCAATTAGTGTTCTCTTTTTAATGTCAAGTCAAAGCAATAATTTTATAAACAGTTTGTTTCTAATTTACTTGAAGTTGGTAAATATGAAGCTGCACCTCAATTCCTCAATTCCTATTTAATCTCTCTTTTTCCTTCTCAAATAAGTGAATCATCGAGACGGTGAAAATGGTCGGCGGTTATAAAGGGGTTGGTGAATACTTGGGAGAGAGTTGCGATCGTTTTGAAAGTCATGGACACGTTAGCAAGAAAGTGAAATGAATATTGCAGAGGGTTTTATCTATTCGCTGCTCTTGAGGGGAAAACGATGTTGCTCGGTTTAACGGCCAGCGTGGACCCTGCAATATCTTGAAATTTTTAGCTGTCATTAAAACTTCCTCTAAGCCTCTAAGTACTGGGACCATTGCAACGAAACCGAGGTTGCAGGGTAATGTTTCGGAAACTTTCAATGTAAACTCGTTACAGGCACTTGTAACTTTAATGCTGCAATAAGTAACCGAGAGAAAAAGTCCGACGCGCGTGACATAATCCGAAGGCATAAGGCTTCGACCTCGAAATCGTTACTTAGAAAGTCCTAAGCGGTTGTAAATCTTATGTTCCAAGGAACGAGCAATTTTGACGTATCCAACTTTTTAATGCGACTACAGTAAACTGTCTAATATATAATGCATTACAGGGGATGCAAAATAAATAATGTTTTAGGCTAGTGTCTCTGAAATTAAGGAAGATATGAAATTCGTTTCTTCAGTTCTTTAAGTTAAGTTGTTTCTAAGTGCAGACGTGTGGGTTATATTAAAGCTCATTTCTTGATGAGCAAAGTGATTATGGGAGAATTTAGATTTATATGTGATGAAGGTTTACACTTAGAAAATCAATAAGTGGAGTAAAATTTTGAAAAATTCCATATTTTACTGAGTTTTAGAGGTCTGGGTCGATAATATTCTTCAGTTTATACTCTGTATGATGAATTAGGAATGAGTAGCTATATTTTGATCCTATTAAAACGTATTCATTTTAATCCTCGACTAATGGGATGGTGAAGTTTGCCTTCTAGTATCAGATTAGCTCCTTCCACTACGATTCATTTGCAAATATGGAACATCAACCGACAGGCATTAAAATTATCAACTTTTGATGTATGTGCAGAGATGTGTATCGAAGTAGCACACCATTCTCTTCACAAACTCTATAATTTTCCTTGCAAATACAGCTCTATGTACATTGTCCACATCGTCGCAAAAAGCTGACAATAAACTAGACCCTTCGTTTCAATGCAAACTAGTTATTATAAAACCAAGTTGCAAAATCAACAGAAAATATTTCCTATATCAGCTCACCGAAAAAAGGAAGTCCTGACAGACTGACTCCTCAACGCCCAGCTTAAATGTTTAACCTAGGAGCGTGAAATTCATACATTGTTTTCATGACGTAGGCATCCGCTAAGGAAGGATTTCTGGAAAATCCGTCCCCAAGGGGGTGGAAAAGGGTAAAATGTAATTACTCGGACTCCTTAATATCTCTTAGACCCGATTAGACATCAACTTGGATTTTACTTACAAAGGTTACCCGCACAAATGCCTAAAAACCAATTTCAGGATTTTGCCCCAATCAACCCCTAGGGGGTGAAAAGGGGTGAAATGTGTTTTAACGAATTCCTCAAAATCTCTCAGGCCCAATTCGATATCGATACTCGGTATAAATGTTCGTTATACAACACCAGAAATTGCATAAAAAATTACTTAAAAGAACAGATATAAAAGTAACTCCTTTTAATTATTCTACCGTAACAAAGCACGGGTATTTTAATACGAGCTTCGAAACTGTAATATCCATTACCTTTGCATCCAACTGTACATTAAAACCCCAATTCGCAGTACAGAATCATCTTGCTCGTGGACATTCAATCACACGATTCACAGGCATGATAGTCCAATCATCTTCTGTCAGGGAGACACTATACACAGCTGCAGCATTCGGAGAAGTCACGTCTGTCCTGTAAATTTCCGCGTGTATACGCTGAGCGTTACAGAATCGACTGTGGTCGACTCGCGAAGGGGGTGGTCTCCCCCGTCGCCAGAGACGCGTCAGTCGCCCCTAAATGTACCATCAGCACTTCCAACCCGGTGAGACGAACTAGATTCACCGAGAGGAAAGTTACGCTGCACGCAGGTATCGTAAACAGCTGAGTGGTCGAGCAGCGACTCAATTGTTCCTGGTGAAAAGCTGGCGCCAACCAGCGCTCCTCGACTCCGAGCAGTTGCCAACTGCTTTGTCGTTAGTTCGTTTCGTAGCCGCGGCTCCTCTTAAACAATACGCGATACCGTGTCGAGAAGCGGGGAACAGGCGAGGGAGGACGACAGCGGGCGGACGGGGTGCCAGCATTTAGGCCCGGTTTTGAACGCATCGCTTGCAGGGCGAAACGCGCAACTGGGTCAAAGTTTTTTCGATCGATCAGGCGGCTGCGTTGGAGTTCGATGCGTGGCTGGAAAGCGGAAAAGAGTGGAGGGAAACCTGTTGGTGGCTGGCTAGATATTGTTGAGTATCGTCCCGCTTGTACGCTTGCAGTCGTCGGGTATTTTTGTAGCAGTTATTGGATTTTAGAATGTATATGTGGGAGGGTTGATATTTTGGGGCGATTTTGGAGGAGGTGTGGTAATTGGAATTTTCTGTGGGTGGAGTGATAGTAGCTGGTGTGTGTGGTACGATATCGGGCAAAGGAAAGTTTAAACTGCGAGCGATAAAAGAAATAAAACAGTTCTGTTAGAAAGTATTGTATATTAAAATTGGTATTCTATAGATTGGGGGTTGTTAAAATAGGCTAGTGATAGCAACATAATACTTGAAGCCTAGTGTTAAGTTAGTTACGCAGATATTAAATAAACTTTTTAAAGAAAAGTGAAAAACCGACTTCAAAGTGTGCTAAAAAGGATAAAATAATTTTTTCTTTAAATAAATCGGCCCGACGCGCGACGTCCAACTGTATTTTTGCCTGCTCTAATTCCCGGGCGTTAGTGTGCTAATGGACTATTATTGATAAAGATTTGGAAGTTGATTTAATTCTGTTTCTATTTTGAAGTCGGTTTTTTACTATTTTTTTAAAAAGTTTATTGTTTTTTAATTTCTACAAAGTTAAGCGCGAACATACATTAAAACTGGAATTCTAGGTAATTCTAGAGTATCTAGATAGTAAAAAAAATATTAATAACATCACCGGCTCTTCATACTCTTTCAAATAAAAAAAGAATCATCACAATCGGTGCAACTATACGGAAGATATGCGCTCCTCCTTTCTGAAGTCGGTTAAAAATAGTAGCTTTAAACTTTCTTTTAAGCACCACTGTACGTGTGGGTGAGCGATGGGTCTGTGGATCAATTTTTGGCGAGGTTTGTACGCTTATATTTTACATCCTATGGCTCCCATGCTATCCCATGTATACATCATGTTTCATATTACTCACGTGTGTTACATGTGACATATGTCTCATATTGTATGTCACACGTCACAGATAGGTGCATCATATTTTTCACATATAGAATACGTACTACATTTCTTAAACACTGCATATTTCTCACATGACACGCATTCTCTACATCTCGCTCACATTTTACAGATTTTTCACATGCTTCAGGCAGGTATTTTATACTATCTACATTGTTCATGTTTCCTAGGATTTCCATGCCTCCCGCGTTATTTACGTACTACAGAATTTCAATATTCCTTACATTTCCCATGCTTCCCACGTTATTATCCTGACTCCTTAGATTTCATACAATTTCCATGTTGTTCATATTTTACATACTATTCCCATGCTACTCCTACACCATTTGCATAACACACCACTCCTACCTACACACTTTCTAAACTGTTCTTACATTATTCCTAGAACATTACCCGTATCATTGCTGCACACATCACAACACACTTCCTAATACTCACTGCTCTAAAGTTAAGAACTAGTCGCCTTCCTATTACGCAAAAATGGTAAGTATTCAGGTAAGTTACTTACCTGCTGCACACAATAATTCGCCCTGGAAACGGTCAACAGTTATAGAAATTTAGAAAGATAGTACTTGGATAATATCCTCCGCAGTTTCAGCTCTTTTTTATTCTATTCTAATTTGGACGCTGAATTAGGAAACACCTTTTCCTCTCAATAAAAGTTTCGCCACCGGCAAATATAGTGGACCACCGGTGGCCCACGTGGCACGAGGCGCGTTGGCCAAGAAAAAGAGCAGCAGAAAGAATTCAAGGCAGCATCCAGTCGAGCATTTCCGCGGAGAACCACCGAAGGAACTCTTTCCATCCGGCGTAATCGTCCCCGTCGTGATTGGGGATCCCGAATGCATATGGTAATTTCCCGGGTCCCCTTTCCGCGGTCGCAGGTCCTTATCGATTTTACTTCGCGCCGGGCGAAATCTGTTTTAAATCCGGTGGAGGCACAGGGAGCATGCATCCTACCTGCCTCGCCGATTCTCTATCGGCGGAGCAATTAGAGAGACTTCGCTTTGGAATGCCGTCGGTGGATGAATGGATTAGGTCTGAATTAGGTGGAGTTCTTTATAGACTCGCGTTGCCAATTACGATCTCGAGGGGATGGTATTTTATTTCATCGATTTGTCCGACTCCATCTTTCCTGTAATTATTCACTAACTTACCAGGATGCCACGTCACATTAAAAATGAGGAACAAGCCAATTGTGGGTAGGTGTTATTCGGGAAGTAGCATGGATAATAATCAATCGGTTGGTGCAGTAAATGTATAGTGGCGGACGAAGGAAAGTTTACAACTTTTAAAATCGCATAACTTTTTTAGATTTCGTCCAAACAACGTGAGTCTGTTTTGAGAAGCTAGAAGGATTATTTTGCTGAGTGACTTGTTACGTCGTTTTGAAAAAAAATTCAAGTGGTCGGAATAGCAAAACATATAGTAAATGTCGATTTTTAACACTTAGAGATCGCAGAATAAGGTCGGAAATTGCTGATTTCGGGAATCTCGCGATTTTAAAAAACAACATTTACTATTTTTTTCCTATTCCGACCACTTGAATTTTTTCCAAAACGACGAAACAGGTCGCTTAGCAAAATAATCCATCTAGCTTCTCAAAAAAAACTCACGTCGTTTGGACCAATTAAAAAAAAGTGATGCGATTTTAAAGGGTGTAAACTTTCTTTCGCCCGCCACTGTAACTTCGAATTCTTTCATTTTCGAACGTCTAACCAATTGACAATGGCGCTTGGATAATGCCACTGGCAAGGGCGCACGATTATACTAATACCCCATGAAAAAACTTCAAAAAAGTAAAAAAATACCCCAAGTACATGAAACAAATAAATCACAAAAAAATAGAAGGAAATATTCAATATAAAAAAATATGTGAAATCAAAATGTGCTGCAAGTACATAAAGGTGCTTTCCAACTGCGCTTAAGATGACACAACTACATATACACAGCTAAAATGCTGTGTTCATACATTCCATTACTCATATCGCGGTCATTTTAATAATTTGTGCAGATAAAATATCTACATCTAGACATTTGCCTAGATGCCCGCGGCCTGGAAGTCAAATACTTGGCGTGGCCAGGCAAGGTCAGTCTGTCGATGAATATGAATTATTTAAAAATGCAAAATAATGAAAGTGTACTCATATTTTTAGAGTTTTAAATTGACAAATTATCTGAAAGCTTGTGAGAGGAAAGGTATCGGTGTCGATGAATGATCGTGGAATTATTTTAAAACGCAATATAATGAAAATGTACTCATATTGTCAGAGTTTTAAATTGACAAATTATCTGAAAGCCTGCGAGAGGGATGGTATGGGTATTGATGATCTGAGAATACCTTGCCTGGCCACGCTTTAGTGATTTATATAAATACTGTCCACGTGAATGCGGTTTGATGGATTTATGAAGTCACACGCGCGATGCATACAGTAGCACGTTTCGTGTAATGGAGTTGTGAAGCAATTCCGCGGAGCGATAAAAATCCATCGCAGCCGTGAAGCCTGCAATAATCGTAAATCTGTAAGAACGTTTCATGAACGGGCGGAAGAAATTGATCGATCGTTCTATCCAGTGGAATTCCCCGAGAAATTATAGCTGGATCCGAGTCGTCAGAGAGAAACGCGATGCCTGTGCCTGCACAGAGATGCCCCGGGAGCAGCTCGCCGACCAGGTGTTCGCGTAATTAATTAAAACGAACGCAACTTTGAGCCTTAAACGACCTCGCCGCCGCGTATCAATCAGCGATACGCCAGTTTCGATCGTTCATTAATCAGATTAATCGCTAACGAGCCACAGTAACGCAGCAACGCCGCCACAAAGGGCTCAAAATTGCCTTGTTTGATGGGGCTATGATTTTCTGTGCTGAAAAGAAAATTGGGAGCACTTAGTATGCTCTCTATCCTCGCACTGTGTATTTTCGAGTTTGTGAAAGGTTCTATGTTAACTAATTCGGGGTCCTCCTTAAATTACGTAAGGGTAATTTCGGCGATTTCTTACCCCCTTCAACCCCCAGTAGGGGAGACCGGGGCAAAGTGAGACGAAAAAAGTTTGAAGTCGAATAAAATTTTTCCCTTACAATAAAAATGTGTGGAAATAGATTTATAATATAATTTGAACATTACTATTGATAAATGACGAATAGCGATACTTAAAATAAACTTAAAGTATATTAAAATTATATATGGGGTAAAGTGAATTACTATCCGGGGTAAAGTGAACTGCAACAAAAGAAGAACTTTAATTAAGTATACAGCTAATTATTAACCCCTTGCGCTGGAATGACGTGTGTAGCACGTTTTTTGCACCGTGGTTGTCAAAAAGTATGGTATGGAAATTTTTTGAGTTTAGTTTCTGTTAGGCTATTGCGCACATCACTTGCGCATCTGTTCTTTGCAGCCATTTGCAGCTCAGTTTACCCCGGTCACTTTACCCCGAATATGTACTCAATGGAAAATTAATTATTTAATAATGTTAGGATTAATGTTTTCTCAAACGCTTGTTATATACACGCAGAAAAAATTTGGAGTTAAAATAACACATTTAAGACTCATTTATCCAAAAAGCTAAATTGAAAAGAAAACCAATCGAAAGTCCCTAAAACTTCATTTTTAATTTTTTAAACGAATTTCCATTTTTCGATATATGAATGTGCATAATTATCATTGTGGTATTACACACATTTATTACGTCACTAAAATTTGTAAATATATTCTATTGTTAAAGAATAAATTAAGAAAGCTCATTTTACCCCGAGGTTCATTTTGCCCCGTCTCCCCTATAAGAATTCGTAAGATTTTATATTACAACCCCCTCCTTCCTTCCGTAATATTTTTTACATTGAATTATTTCAGTTATTAAAATTCTGTTAAAGGTTTATATAATTCAATGAACTCTTTTTATTCTTCCCTCCTTCTCTTCTTTCATCTTTGAGTCATTTAACTTTTTTAGACTATTTATATTGGAAATTAGGTTAGAAAAATATTTTACGTAAGAATCGATTAATGAACGCGTTAACGTATAGTGCTGGAAATATTTATTGCACCGCTCTCAAATTTACTTAGTGCGCAGAATTTTCACAACAATATGCTTGATGGAATATTTCGTATCCAAATTATTTTGCCCGGGATAGCGAGCTATACTGTTTTGCAATAAATAAATGTTCTTCTAGTACTGCTAATAATGCTAATAAAAGAGGAATAAATGACAACGAGTTTAGTATTCGAGCGATGCAATAAACATTACCAGCACTGTATTTGCGCAAAGTGAAACGCGACGGGACAAGCGGAAATCTATTTATCGCGCTAATGGAAACGCGATATCCTTCGGCTGAGATTTTTCCCAACAGTTTCATCGCCGTTACGAATCATTTTCCGTGGCCATCGCCCAATCGTTAATTCCAGACTCGATGCCGTGCTCGATATAAATCGCATTCTCGCGCGTAATTCACTTAACGATCTCCCATGGCGTCGTTAATTAACGACGGTCAAAATGTCGAAAAGAGGAGAAGCCGGGGGTGGAAATCGAATAACCGGCACGCTCCTACACTTTCCTTTTTCCCTCGTTTCGCAACTACGAGACATTAATCCCCCTCTTCCCTTCTTCTCGCCCTTGCCGATACACTTTTTTCCACTTTTTCCTGCCGCCTCGCGGCAGAAAAACGATCATCGGGGGCATGAATGGGCGGGTTTCGTGCTGGAGAACGTTGGTTTTTTCCCCACGAAAATGGAACTTTGTTACGTCGTTAGGATCCCTGTTAGCAATTATTGAGAATTTCGTGGAGAAACTCCTCGTATCCATCGTGTGTTTTTCGCGTGGGGCGGATACGAGTCTCGTTTCTTTCTTGTTTCTTTCTTGTTGCCAAAAATGCCATTTTTCGCCTAAAATAATTTGTGTTCTCTTGGAATTTTTTTTTATTTATTTTTCCTAATTCTCCAGGTGAGTGGTTGGCAACCCTATTTCTTTAAAAAATAAGAGTGTTGTGAAAGTTGGATACAGTATAAGTTTACTGTATGATTATATTTAAGTGATTAAGTTGACCCTGCGTAATGTTTTAAGTTATTTCACTGTATGGTGGTTTCTTCTTGTTTTTGTTAAAGTCTTAAATAAACAGACGTGTACGAACTATGACGAAGCTAACAATGTGGACTTAAGGAAAGAAATACGAAGAAATTACAGGAAATTCTATACAGAAAGTTCTGCAAGAGAGTATTTTCTTAATACATTTACATTTTTATCGTTTGGTAGGAAAGCTCTTCTTCGCAAGAGAAATTACACAGATATTCTTTTAAGTGACTTCAATTATCGCGAAGTTAAATATACCATTTGCAGATGTGGGTAGATGTAGGTTGTTAATAGAACATTTCTACTTGGAAGAATGTTACACTTTTCTAGATAAATGTTACTTGCACTTCGTAAACGATAATGTTTTACCTGAGTCCCTTTTAATTGTCTTTTACGTCTCCATTCAATTTTTCCAAACTCCTTGAGAGAATCACTGTTTCCCCCTTACAGGACACTGGCAAGAAGAATGATATTGTTCTCTGAATTTATTTTAACGAATCTCGCGTCGTTTCCTCCACGAAACTCTTGGAATTCACTTTCAAACTTTTTTTTTACAATTCTCTCACCTTTCTCCTCTAACTGGGATGTTTATTATTCTCGTGCACCCTTGCAAGCAGATATTTCCTGAAGCTTTCCAGCAGATTCATCCAATTTTTCGACTAAAAAAAGCAATTACAATTTATTCCCCGAATATAAGTTAGTAAAAAAATAAACAATTTCGCGAAACGAGGTCCACAACAAAGACAAAAGAGTTCAAGCTTAACCATCGCATTCCTTATATGGACCAGAAAATCCAGACAATAACTTACACATTATTTCAGGAAAATAACAAATACAATAGTAGGTACACTTTTTCTCAACGATAAACAGAAAATAAAATTTACGGTTAGAATTATTAGAATCACGCTTTCCATGACGATAAACTGTCAAATTACCGAAAAAATTCCACATTCCCAAATCTCAAACTCCAAAATTTCAAATTCCAAATATCAAAAATTCAAAAATTTTCAGATTCCAAATTCCAAAAATTCCGTATTCAAAAAATTCAAAATTCAAAAGTCTTCGAAAGTAAAGTATTTCACACATACATATAATACCTTTACTAGTTAAAATTGTCTCCACCACCGTAGCTTCTCCACGAAATCCGGAACTTTCGTCACAGACGCCTCTTCTCGACGCCTTCGCTCATTCGCTCGCCTCATTTGCAGAAAGTTTCCTTCCGCCCTGCTGCCTCTGTCCCGCTGATTGATTCCCTGAATTGGAGGCACAGCCAAAAGGGTCTTTCATTCTACTTTTCCTGATTCCTTACGAAAATAGAAGCGGCAAAAGCGTCGACCTTTCCTTAACAGCAGGACAAAGATTTTCCACGTCGCTGCTCCGCCGGGTGAAAATAAACGGATCTCGCTCGTTTCCGACACGCGATCCCATTTCTGCCCTCAGTGTCGTTACCGCATTAAGTGACGAAAGGAAACGCGAAGCCCCACTTACGGGGACACGTTCGACACGGGTTCATCGAGGAGCCGAGGGCATCCAGAAAGAATTCTAAAAGGGTTCATTTTCTAATCACGCACATGGACGCGTGTTTCGTTCAAAAGTTGATAATTCTGCGTTCCTATTTATGTTATTAAAGCTTTCTTTTATTATTATTAACGGGAATCCCCATAGTATCCAAGTATTCTGTGGACAGGAAAACAGTTTACCATTTAGTGCGCTGATAGAATTTTATTTCCACATCAAACTTAATAGATTCTTTTACCTACGTTTCTGTTTATATCGCAGCAGCTTCGATTTTGGTACTCTAACTCTTCGAAGAAGCTTTCGAAGCAAGGCCCTCGATTCTCCAGTTGAATTTTCTCACGTAACTCATTACGAAATAGTTTCGAAATGAGGTGTTTCCTGTACTATAGAATCGCGAAGTGCTGCAACGTTTCAGAACTTCTGATTAAATGTCTGCTAAATGGGATCCCGGTCTACAGTCTCGTTTCAGCAGATTCTGCGAATAATTTTTTAATTAAAAGAAGGTAGGTACCCGAGAACTAATGGAAACGATGAGAACACTGTAACGCAAGGATTATTTATCTGTCGGTGAAGCATTAATGAATTTCTTTCGCCGAACTCCATCGTGGTAATGGAAACAAATAAAGCCGCGAATTTACACAAAGCCGCGGATTTACATAACCGATGGAAAGCTGTGCCACGCTGCATGCGTTCGACGATTTAATCTGCATCAAGATGAATCGTTTAATTATCGTGGAGTAGAGCGATTCACTTCGGTTACCCCTCTGGATGCAAATCCCCCTTTGGTACCACGGTGGATTCGTGTTCCGCAAACCGGGCAGAGAAAAGGAACTCGAACGTGCGCTTTTGAGTAAAAACTTGCAGTCGGCAGTCACAGGGACGTTAGATTCAACTATGAACGAAGAAAGGAAGCATTATCTGACAGGCTTAATTAATTTCATCTTCTCGTGATTGAAGATTATCCGATACCATACCGCTTTAATGCGATAGAAGCTCTCCTACCCCCTTGGATGCACCCCACAATTGGGCCAAGTTGTGCAGAAAGCTACCAGCCCTCACTGATCTGAAACTGAGTAGGTTAAATTTAGTTTGAAGATTCTAATTGTGAAAGAAAAGTAGCTATGTTTCTACTGGGTATATTGAATTTCTTATTATTGGCTTACAATGTTTTTCAATGGGTTATTTAATCGTATAATTAATATTATTTTACATTTTTGGTAATTTTTGTCACTGTTTAAATTGTCATGAAAGTTTAAAGAATTTGCTGCGACGAGTCGCATCATTTCTCGTAAATTTTTAAGTCTCGCATCCGACGTAGGTTCGCCATTCGGCCATAATATTGGTGGTTTTCTGCAAGATAAGTTTGTACTTATATCGCTACTTATCGGAAGAAAGCCGATTAAGGGGTTACGCCACCCTGAGGCGCTCGAAACAGCACTAAACTAGACGAATTTTTTTTACTGATACTATGAGGTTGAAAATTATTTATTTTCTTCTTATGTGTAGAGCATGTATTAGTGCATATATTGTATAAATACGGTACAAAAATATTAAAAAATGACCGAGTTATTTGTTCTCCCGCGAAGCTCGTCCGCCGTTACACGCGTGACTAACCTAACAAATTATAACGAACATGTTCGTCTGAAATCAAAATCCCGATGATTTTCGTGTTCCTTAATAAAATACCTACGATGTAGCATAGGGATTTGAGAAAAAAAAATTTATTGCACAAATGAGAGCAATGTGAAAAAAAATATACGTTTTTCACGTGAAAAACGAATCTAAACCATTAATTATATACGAATGGGGTATCGGATGGAAAAACTGCTATGCTACATCGTAGATAATACCATTAAGAATATGCGTACCAAGTTTGAAATCAATCGGACAAGTAGTTTTGGAGATATTTGATAGGTCACCTTTGAAAATGTAGTTTCGAGAGAAACGCAAAAGAAGAAAAGTAGAATGGTCGCTACCTGCTGCGGAATATCGACATCCGCGCCTCGTTTAAAGTCTGTAACTCGGCTACTTTGGGGAATTTTTGCGTCTACCATGACTCAAATTATTCTTAAAACTTCACGCAATAAGAAAATGCAAAAAAAAAAAGAAATCGATTTTTCAAAACTTTCAGTGTGGCGTAACCCCTTAAGCGATCCCCAAGCAACGAACTATTCCACCCAATGGCGGCTGAATTAACGGCGTGACACACGTGGCGAGCTGCTTTAGTGGGCCTTAATTATCCAACCACCTTAATCCCACTAATTGGAATGAATTAATAACCAGCTTGTCCCGCCAGCTCGCTGGTTAAAGAATACTCGTTCGACGCGCCAGGTGCGTCGATGCGATCTGCGGAGGAGCTCGCCTGGATAATTCGCGCCTCTGTGCACCTCGGTGTCCTATAACCTTGGCGAGACGATAACGCTGACGTCGGTCGCGGATATGATCCGTGGAAACTGGATCCAAAGTGGTCCCGGTAGCTCGCGCTCCGGCGATCATTGCGACGCCGCGGGTTCGTTCCGCGTTAATAATCACGTGCATGCGCGAAGTACATATTCCACTGTGCTTTAGTGAAAACCCGATGGCGCGGCGTGTGTGCACTGTGCAGCGCTCGTGCGGGTCGGGTGACACTTAGCTGATGAGGGGAGCTGTGGATTGTTTCGCGTGCTCCTTTGCCTCGCTCGGACCGTGCCTAGTTCGAAGTTTAGCGAACCTATTACGGGCAAGATGATCCTGGGCCAACGATCTGAGATTGATCGAGGCGTAACTCGGTGTAATTGAGAGTCAATCTGGATTTGAGAGCAACGAGAGAAGTGCGGCGTATGCCGGCCACTAGTTTGCCTCGGACTTTGCGCACATGCTGCTTATGCATAGAGTAAACACTCTCGCTGTGGCCGCGCTCGGGGCTGGCGACGAACGAAACATGAAGCTAGCTTTAAAGTTTTTTTTCTCAATAAATACAACATGTAATGAAATAAATCTTTTTGGAATTTATTAAGCTACTCTTATATTATACAGAAAAATTTAAAAAGATTTCACTGCTACTGTGATTTAAGGGGTTAGGCTACTTTAGGGATGCGGAAAACTAGGCAATTTGTAAGTGGCAGTAAAAAAAAAAGTAAACAACCGATTAACACGAAACTTTGTAATTTATTTAAGTATAATATGTACTAACAAAAGCCGCTGCAATATTTAAAAAATGTTTAAAACTAAGTCCGTACGACGCCATTTTCCGGAACACCTTTTTTTTTTTAATGTCCAACTGGTGTGCAGTATTCCGACAAAACGGCTATTACTAGCAACAAAAAGAGAAAAGATTTAATTAATTATGATAAATTCCTAAGCATTGACGATCAAACATTTCAATGTTTGTAAAAATTAACAAAATGGCGGGTATTTCAAATTAAGAGTTCGAATTTCGACGAAAAATGAGTCAATTTATTGTTTATGTTTCGCAAAACAATTAGAAAATTTAAAAAAACGGATCGTCAATGCTTAATAAATGTAATAGCAAGTATAACTGTAAATTTTCAAAGGGATTGATCAAATAGAACTCGAGCAATCCTGCACACCGTTTTGAAAAACACGGTTCTGAGAAAAACGTGTTTAAAGTTTGAAAACGTAATTTGCGATTGCGCTTTGGGCTCTGTATCTCCAGAAAAAAAATTTGTGAACACTGGGACCTTCTAAATAATGTTGTAAGACTTTAAACTATTGTTTAAGCCCGAAAAAGAAAAATCGATTTTTTCAGAATTCTAGAGTAACCTAACCCCTTAATTGCTAATTAATTCATTACGTATGGGTGTGTACTGAGACTCTTCAATAGTGTCAACTTTGAATTGGATTTTTTTTTTATACTTTGGGTAGTCATCTTATTATTCAATGCAATAACTATGCGCAGATTATTGCTAGTAACGGATATATGAGTAGACTTGGTCCAGATATAAATTACTTTCCAACCTATTCTGAATTTAATGGCACGACAGTAACGTAAAGCAAAAATCAATGATAATGGGAGTTTTAATAACAATATTCCTACAGATTCCAAAGCATTATCAGCTTCGAACGGCCGGAAATTCCAAATTCTATTGTAATTGGAGAATTTGCAGAGCAGGTACTTCGCCAAAAATCCGCGGACGCGTTTCGCTGACGAAATGTATCCGATTCAATTATAGTCGCAGGGAACGCGAGACGCTTTTACCGAGAAAAACTATCATACGGTGGAAACGCGATACCCCCGCCGTTCGATTAAACTCGAAATTCTAACCATCGCACCCGAAGCGATGCAATTTTCGAACCATCCCGCCAGCGCGAGGCGAGGAATTCTCTTCCCTTCCAACGACTGCCACGTCATATCTCTCATGCCGTCGATATTTTACGCGTGATCAATCCGTCGCTGAATTTTACATCGACTAGCGAAAACTCAAAGCTGCAAAGTGCTTTTATTTATTAATACACATGAGGGAAATATTTCGTCATGAATATTCCAGACAGAGGCTCGATGTAACATCCGAAATTGTCTGGTTACTCATGCTTTTTATACTTCACGTTGAATACACGTTGAATTGCAAATATTTATTGCATCGCTCTCAAATACACAGAGCACGCGGAATTTTCCGGGCAATATGATTGATAAAACGACTCGTTTCCAATTTATTCTGGTTAAGCTGGGGATCTACACATTTTTGCAATAATATTTTTCTAGTGGTAATAATAATAGAGGTAGCAGAGCAATGCAATAAATATTTCCAGCACCGTAGAGGAGGTAAATAAAGAACGATTTTTGTGCATATTTCTGAAAAATATTCAAATTTGCAATTGGAAAAAAATACGAACTCTTTAATTCAATTTCAGAATATTTCTCACATGTTAATCCATCACCACCTGGTCGCGTGTTTGTTGAAAGTCAAACTCCTCGCTCCTTCTGCTAAAAAATTCACCTCGCACTGACTACGCAACAAACTACCCCCGCATTCATTTTCCCAGAAGAAGTTCTTTCATTCTTCGATATTCCATGTACGATCTCGCATACTCGAGGAAGCTAAAGACAAGGTGACGAAAGGAAGGGCGAGTTTTCTGGAGAGGCACGCGAAGAAAGGGACTGTCTAAGATAACCTGTACATTGTTGCGTGACAAAGAGCCCCGCTCAACCCGCTGATGTGTTCTCGTTTAATTAAATTTTTAATGAACCAACGTAACTCGCTGCTAATAGAGGGCGAAGCTGCTTCGCTTCAGCCGCTTTATCTTAACGACTGTTCGCAGGGGTGAGTCTTTAAATCTTCACACGTTGTTCCAAACGCCTCCCCACGAAAATTCCTCCCCCGGAATTTAATTAATCCTCGATCGAAGCCCCGCCTAACGACAATTTAAGTAATCCGCAGATGTTGGAGAAAAATTGTGCGGATAAAGCTGCCCATTAAAGTACAAACTTCTCACTGCTGCAACCGCTGAAAACGCCGCGCAGCTCTGGCCCATAAGATCCAGCAACCTTGTATATAAAAGTTGCAGCAAAGTATGCTTCGGTAAGAAAGCTCTGTTTTATAAGAGTCATATTTATAGAGGCAACCCCATTTTCTTAAATAAGTGTCATTTATAATACTGTTTATATTCTTACACCTTTTCCATCCCTTAGTTAGAGCCCCTCGCACACGATCGAAATTGAGTTACAAGCCCGAGGGGCATAAAATTCGAAAAGTTATCAAACCCACTTCCAGTAAATAACTAAACCCAATTTCTTAGATACCGCGTTTCTCCTCGGCTCTCTAATTCACTCCAAGCTCCAAAATTCAGAACGATAGTTCAAGATACAGTAAAACAGCCTGCCAAACCTGAAATTAATTTATCGAGCCGTTTGTATACAAAAAATTCACAAAGAATTACCTATTTTTCGGCCCAACAAGACGCGATCCACTCTTAATAATTTTATTTATTCTTTGGAAATTGGAGCATAAATTATTCATTAATTCTTTGACTGATTACGGCTCCAGAAGATTTAAACGGACCAGTGTTTAATTCGGTCCAGGCTTATCGCGTCTAACAACGACACTCTTCGTGGGATGAATAATAATAATAATAAACCCGAGGGCCCGTTCCCAGTTCCCAACCGTGGTTTTCTTCGTCGTCGTATTTATTGATTAAGCTTCTCGCGCTTAGCGCTGTTTTCTCGGGGAAATGGTAAGCTAGGATCGCTTCAGCAGGCAGCTACATCCCCCTGCATTAATTTTACATGACCCGGGACCACGTGCCCTTGCGCGAGACCGGGGAAATTGAAATTACATTTCTGACGCGGACAAAGGCACGGAAGCGACGATATAGTGCTGTATCGATTAACTTGAACGGTGATCGATGATTCGAACTGGACAGGAGAGGACGACGAAAGTCTCATTTGAAAGTTTAATTCTGATTCTGTGCAGGCCGTCGGAGGATCGTTTCTGCTTCTAATAGAGAAATTACAATAAGGGGAGATAAATATTTTGATATAAGTGATCCTTTTTACAATAATTATTGTAGGACGCAGGACAGGGGAGGCGAGCCTTTTTATCTGCGCGTGCTAAAAATTCATAAATAATATTTATCGAATTGCTGACGTGCCGGGCAGTGTTTAATAGGGGAGAAATTAGTAGAAAATTAATGATTGCACAGTTTTGTTGAGACAAGTTTAAAAGTTAACACAGCTTTTCATAAGAATTAATCAGAGTTGGGAAGGGCCGGATAAAAGTTACTTCAACTTCAGACTATTTGACGAATACAGTTAATTTCTTTAATCGACGAATAAAGTTTACCCGGGGCAATTTTATTCGACGCATGACGAATCATTTATTGCCCATCTCTGGAATTAACTCGACATACACATTGTCGTACAGTAAAAGCTGGCCAAAATATTTTCGTAGGTGTATCTAACCATATGATAATTATTTTAGATTAATATACAGATATTAATGTTAGCACCATCATTGACGTGCCACCAAAATTTTCCTGCCATAGATTCGCCACCCCCGATGTAGGATATCCTGTCTTTGGGAGTGCTTCACCTTTTATTAATTAAAAAGCTTTCTTCATATCGAGAAATTACCCAGTCTTCGCTTCATATCTTCTGTACCTTCCACCTTGTATTGGTCTTCAGAATTGTCAAGAAGAATATAACTTGTCACTTTATTATTCATTAATTATTATAGCTACTGTTTGAAGCGACAATAGAGGAATCTGGTGCTGGTTTGCTACTTCTTGCTCGACCACCACCTGTTGAAACAGAAAGCTCAGCCACGTTCTTAGACACTCGGTAGTTCAGGCCTCGCCGAGTGAATGTGCTCGTTAAGGGGACTAGGCAGTCAGATCGCTCGAAAATCAAGTATTTTTTGCGAATTAATTACAAGGAGATGAACACAAATTGTGACTAGTACGTTTGGGTAATGTTTATTAATACTATAAACAGTAAAAAAGAAATGATTTGAATATTATATACATATGTATGAAAGCGCTACAGTCGTCTGACATGTAGGCGTTTTTTTTGGAGCCACTGTAATTTTGCAGTGATTCTGACCGTAAAAAATTTAATTGTGAAATATCCTCTGAAATTTATACTTTGCCCTGGCCCCTATTCTGCCCTGAACCTATTGAATAAGAAAAGAAATCAAAATTATAAAAATGGTGGCTGAAAAACGGCAAATTTTAAAGAAACGTCATTTTTCGCCAGGAAAAAAGCCATTCTATTTTTTTTTGACAAACCAGGAGTTTTTACAGACTTATGCGTAGGTCCAGGTCGTAACTAGACATGTTTCATATATGCTGAATTTTTTTCAAATCGACTGATACCTCCGTTTTTTTCCAATCACTGCAAAACGAAGTGGAAATATGATTCCGAGAAAAACGCGCTTACAGTTTCGAAAGAGGAATCTAGTCTACCTGCGTGCGCGCAGAAACGGTTTATGGCGCGCTCGACCTTTTCGGCTGTAAAATCGTCAATTTTGCGAATTTTAACATCAACCAAACGGCATTTTAATCGGGAAGGGTGGTACGTTCGAAAAATGCAACAAAAAAAAAATCGAGTTTCTGACTGCCTAGTCCCCTTAAGTGATCTACCGAATAATTTGTTTCAAGGAGATTGTTACAAGGAGAGGTTTTGAGGTGTCCGCCTTCGATTGCTTTGGTTTTCGGATATGTTTTAGAATTTAGAGGACCGAAAAATACGAAATAGTCACGTGTTTTCTCATTTCGGCCCGTTTGCATATTTAGGGGCTGAAACCACCCCTCGAAATTCATAAGAAAAGGTACAACAGTCCCCATTGTTAGTTTAAAGAATATTACAACACTGTGTTCAATAAAACTTGATATAAATACTCAGAGTTCTGCATTAGCTAAATAAAAAATTATTTAAATAAAGTTAACCCGGGTTAACTTTATTCGACACAAGATGAATAATTTTTCAGCTCTCATTCGTTATTTGAAATTTTTATTTAAATAAAAATGTTGCATATCTCTGATAAATACTGGATATACACAATGTTATATTTATTAAACATAACAATAGGAACATTCATACATTTTCTTATGAACTTCGAGGGCCAATATCACGAACAAACAGGCCAAAATAAGAGCACACATATCTGTTATTTTTCGGTCCCCTGAAACATATCTGAAAACCACAACAACCGGGGGCGGACACCCGAAAACATCCCCTTGTAAGTCTATCGCCAGAAATAAAGATGGCGGCGAGGAATCCCGCAGGCACTGCTCTCCGCCATCGACGGGACGTCCAAGAGGGACGCGTCCCGGCGTCGATTCGATACACCGATTACAGCGCGAATTCACTTCCACGCCGCTCTATCGGAAACCGATATTCCCGTCTCTTCATGCCGGCGATGCGACTTCTTTACCGCTGCAATCGGCCGCGCCGCGGCGTATTCGGTCGCGCGAAATTTATGGACGCTATCTGATTCGGCTGGCAGCGATTCCGGCATGTTTTCTCGTGCCACGTCAAAGGGAAACAGATATTCCACCCCCGCGGGACAAACCGCCGCGGGCATCGAGAATCGCGGGGGTTTAAGTTTCCCAGAGCAAAGGCGATATCGATCAGTAGGAACGATCGCGGAGAATTATTCTGCGGTTAAGTCCCTGGTCGTTTCGAATTCCTCGGCAAGTCCGCGGCAGGGGACCAATGAAGAGTGCCCCGGACGGTTCGCCGGCGGCCCTATCGCTCGCTAATCTCGATTTCCTGGGGGAAGATAGTCGTAAATAGAAGGGAACGCCCTTTTATCGCGTGATAGACCTGGATGCTGATCGCAGGGATCCAATGTCGGCTGATTTGCATGCATTTCATGCGAATGCATGGCTAATCTTGTGTCGTTTGCGGGGATATCCAAGGGGAAACGTTTATTAGCGATGGAAGTTGAAGGGAAGCTGCTTTTTCCTCTTATCTGGGACAGACTGAAATGTCGATCGCTGATTTCGGTGGAACTTTAGTATGATATACTCTTGAATATATTTGAAGTGTTTGTTTTGATAAAAGTTATTCAAAGAAACCAGAGGGGGGCAAAATTTTATATAAACAAATTTCGAATAACGAAGAGAAGTTAAGAAAATTATTCGTCATGTGTCGAGTAAAGTTGACTCTGGATCAACTTTACTCGACGAAGGAAAACATTAACTTTATTCGTCGAATAATCTAAGGTTAAAGTAACTTTTATTCGATCTGTTATTTAAATAAATCTTTATTTAGTTAATGCCCAACTCTGAAGGAAACTAACAAGGAACAGTCCTGAAGTGCAAATCGCTGATTTTTGTGAAACTGTAGTATAATATAGTCCTCGTGTAAATATTGTACGTGTGTTTGTTTGTTATCGGCCGTTGGGCATGTTGAAAGGGCGAAAATAACCCTCAAAGTTGGGGTGGAAAACATGTCTTCATGAATATCTCGAAAACTAATTCGTACAGGCAAACAGTTTGAATTGCAAAATTGTGTATTTATAAACGACGAATTCGGCTATGTAAACAGTTTTCGACCTCCAACTTTGGGGGCTGGTTTCACCCCCTAAACATGGACGATGGTCGATAAAAGAAAATACGTTTCATCAAAATCGGCGATTGCCATTTCGGGAAGCCTGAGTGTCATAATTTATCTGGACACCAATAAATAATATTACTTTTTGCTTCTCAAAATGAGTTATTATTATTATTTATTATTATTATTTATTATACGGGACAAGCCCAATATGGTACACGTAATATAAAGTAAAAAGAACGCAATAATACACTGTTATTTGAGTACAGACAAGAATGCCTAGGCGAGGAAAAGGAGTGCAATGACCGACCGTCTAAAAACTACCAGAGAGGTGCCAAAGAAATCCACTCTATCGGCCAACTCGCACCCGCGTTAAGGATCAATTGAATCAATTATGTCTTCCTCTCGATCTCCTCAGAAAGTCTCAAGGCAAAGTGGAGCGACTAATTCAACGTTCATTCCAAATGTAATCAGAAAATTCCCCTTTCAAACCACTGCACTTACAATGTAAAAAAAAACTTCCCTAAGAACACTTGCATTAATTAATTGAGAAAGAGTATTCCCGAATCCTTCGTATCGACTCTCTCCACGAACTCCAAGTCTACTCTTCAGGACACTTGAATTTCGACCAGAAGAATGCGCCAAAGAGCTCGTACTCAGAGTGCTTTACATAGAACAACTACTTCTACGTCTTCCAGGGAAAGTATTCTTCCGTTTGCCTTCGACGATACGCGTTACACCGAGTCCTCTCCGAATTCCACGCGTTCCCCTGGAGTTCAAGGGTCACTGCAGAGAGTGCAATCGTTGCATAAGAACCGGAGACTCTTTGAGGGCTAGATTATGGGAATACTTTTACAAAGAGACTTTCTCCCACGATCAGATTATTCTGCCAGCCACATGGAAAGCGTGCATGGCTCCAGCCTCTGTCTGAGGGACGTCGTTTGCGTCACACTCCGTGCAAAAGAAGGTTTCGCGTTCGATTCACGTAAATCGAAGGCCAACCTGCCATTGCCATTTCCTCCATCACTTGTTCCACCACCGTTCCTTTGAATCGATAGAAGCCCACGGTCTGTGAATATTTTCGACCCCATTCAGGGGAACGTCATCTGGTTCGAGTTAGATTTGGACCTATTGAATCTTTCAACTGATTTATTCGCAGCGATTTATAGCTCACTTATTTGTTATTGTTTAGGCTGCCTCCCGAGTACTAGCTTAAATCGACTTCGCACTCTTATTTTATTATCATTTTGGACACAAGTGAAGCTAGTTATGTTACTTGTCAACATGAGGATTTTGGACGATGACGAGATTACAATGTAATTATGGAAATCGTGCGAGTGGAATTATGTTATGGGCGAAAATGGACCCAGCGTTCGTCGTCTAAGGGTTAAATTTCACCAGAATAACAATATTTGTAGTTCGCGGTGATGAAATTACTCCGATATATTATTTCCTATTAATAATCGAGTGTTGAGTATTTTTGGTCAATTGAAGGGTTAATTGTGTACACGTGTCTCTTTATTTATAATTTTTATTCTTATACCGCATTCTTATTTACCAACCATGGGGTTCCCTCTGTTCTTCATTATTAATTCAAGTGGCACGAGTACGACGGAATATATTTCTGCATAATCTGGGAAACGTTCCTCTGGATCGTCCAGAATGCTGAATACTGGCCGAAGAATGCTTTTATGTGTACGCATGCACTTCTGTATGCATATCTCTAACATAAAGATTCCCAGCCGGAGCACTGGACATTCTTTCCGCTTTCACAAAATTATTCCAACCCAAGGTGGAATAGTTCCCATTTATCAGAGTATTTCGTTATTGCCGAACCGCAGACCACCACGTGTACCATTGTTTGTACTTTTAAACTTTTAAGCAAACAGAAATTACGTTCATCCTAAAATTAAAATCATGCTCATTCTATCATAGCTTCTGTGCAAAGTAGATTTAGAGTCCAAGTAGTAGAGATCGTTTATAGTCAGCCCTCGGTCTCGAGAAGCCTCTCGCTGTTCCACGTTGAAGTGGTCCGTCAATTTACATCATCACATTCAATTTTACACCCAAGTTAAATGCAATAGAGTGGGTTATTTGCATGTAATCACAGTATTACAAAACTAATTACAACTTCCACCGCGTAAATGGCCCCGAGAAAATGTAGTCTGCAGAACTTTTATGAGATTTAGTACCTCGATTATCCACCTTGTAAATGAATGTTATGGGAATAACGCGGGAAGGAATGACAATGCGAAGTATCCAATTACAACGTGAAAATTCAAAATATTTAAAATTAAGTATCGTGTTTGTTCGAGTTTGCTTGGAGCTCAGACTATTTGACGACGAAGCAAAGACAAATTGTTATACGTGACGAGTAAAGCTGGGTAAAACTATGGTTGCCATCATTCCGTAATTCGATTAAAATGTCGCTAATGAAAATTCTCGATCAATGGTGGGCGAGGGTGACTCATATCAGAAGTAGTTAGCACTAAAATTGCATGGTCCTGAACAATCCAGAAGTTCTGGGGTATTCACTGGGGAGCAATAATGGCCACGAGGTCCCAGTTAATAAATTAAATTTAAACCGAGCCATTTACACTGCGTTACAAGCTGTTCTCCTTAAACGACATTCACTTAGCAGAAATTCAATTAAGCACTTAATTTCAACGCAAAACGTATCTATACTGTCCTTAGAGAGGCAGCTATTTATTTTATAATAACGCGACCAGAAACATTCTCAGATATTATAGGATTATTAGAAGCTGGCATTTCTTCTTCGCATTTAGAATTTTTTTAAACAAATAGCAAAGAATCTTTTGCTTTCGTATTTAAGAACAAATAGACTGACATCGGACACAAAGGTAATTTAGTCCGTGGGGGATGAAGGGTTAAGGAACGCCGCTCGAGGGCTTCGGCAATCTCTGAGAGTCAAAGGAAGAGGAACAGTTCAATTGTTGCCGATCAACTATTAATTGCCGATTGAACTTCTGTGGTCGCTGTTGCCGACTGCTAATGATTGTTTGACCACTGCGCCTGTAATCCCCTTTCATGTTCTATACAAGGGGGTGTTGTCAAAGATGTTGGCAACACTAGCCACAACTACGCGGAATTCTCTGCAAGCACTTGGAATTTCAGTAGCTTCTGTAAGCCTGCAATCACTTCGAAAAGCAGAGCACCATTTAAATCTGAAATCTCCATATCCGAAATACATACTTTGAATTGGTATATCAGTGTTTCCCAACCTTTCCTCAGTCGCGATCCCCTTTCATAAGGTAAATAAAGCACATTAAAAATAGGTATTCCAGAATATAATTCAAACTTAAAAATATTAAAAATAAACCTAAAAACCGTGGCGACCTTCCAGAAAACACTTCGCGACCCGCCGGTTGGAAATCACCGGATATAAATGTGGGATCAGGAACCCCCATACCATAAGAGAGGGCACGGAAGCATCAAGACCGGGAAGTCGGCGGTAGCCGAGGTGGCTAAGGCGGCTGGCCAGCGCGCAAATCTAGAGATCGCGGGTTCGAATCCCGGTGAGGCGGCACTTCCTTTTTTTCCGTGACCCTACATAAATCACTTCTGAATCTTCAAATTTCATTTCACTATCTTAAAACCACGAGCGAAAATTTCGGAATTATCAGTTTCCCTTTCCGTAATCACCAAAATTGAAAAATCATCGTCCATTACACAACAGAAAAAGGAGATACTACCAGGATTCCTAATCACCTAAATTACTATCCAACCCCATCCAGCGCCACTTCACCTATTAAAGCACCCAAACCCCAGCTCGCCAAATACTCCAGCATTTTCCACTTACAAGAGCAGAGCCCACAACCAAACACCTGCGCAAACAATGCACCCTTCCCATCATCCAAAAACCATTTCGTTCGATTACCGAAGAATCCAAGGGCAGAGCCCGCAACGAATAACGCCGCAAAGGATGACTAACGTACGAGCACCCTCCAAGGGGTTACAGGCAAATTTCTATCCACGATTCCGTCACTCATTGTCTCTCTCCAATTTTTCATCCCCTTCGACTCACCGCCCCGCACGCCTGTGCGCAGCCAGGGAGTCGCTAATGGAGTTCCTGGTACAATGGGCGCATTGTACAGGCTCTCTGCCAACTCTCCAACCTGTCGGGCCTGGCTCCTCTCACCTTCCCTCGCCCGAGCTCGCGATATCTCGTTCTTCGACCCTCCCCGCGGGTCTGTTGCTCGTCGAGGAGCGCCTCGAGACAGTAGGACGCGCCCCCTCGTTCCGACGTAAATACAATATCGAGCAGATAGTCCCGCCGGCTCGATCGACAGCCAACGCCACCGTGGCCGCGATGTCGCGAGCTGCTGTGGCTATCGAGAGATAAATCGCGGATCGCGGCGTGTTTTAGTTAGAAGGCGCGCTGGAACGTTGAATGGCGGACGGCGCTCGTGGCCTCGCTTAATTCAATTTAAATGGACGCCCCCTCTGCCTCTGCTTTTTATTATTACGCCCGAGAGTTAGTTTTATTATACGCCCGTCACGCAAATTGGATTCCAAGTGTTTTTAATGAACCACGCAGCGAGCGGGGGTAGGTTGTTTGCAAATGGCCCGTGCGGTGTGTAACGGCGGGTGATGGGGTAGTTAGAAACGAGAAATTGGTGGGTCAAAATTGTCCCCGGGTTTTTGCAAGTCCTTTGTCTTTGTGGGTGTGAAACTGCTGGTGGGATGATCGTAGGTATTTAGAATAATTTTGAGGGCGGTGGAGGTTCGAGAATTGAAGGAAGACGCTTCAAGGGTATAGGAGAAGAATATTGGATGAAATTTAAAGTTTTGACAGGCGCCTTTAAGGACTCCTCAAAGTAATTTTGCAAGTTCTTAATTACAAGATTTAATTCTAGAGATATAACAGTTCTTTTCTGAAGTATTTTAAAATTAGTGGAGATTACAGTTAAACAGTTAAAATTTTAGAACAAAAATTCGTTCAGCGGCTCAGCTTGGCCCTTAATTTTTTAGAACTGTCCCCATTATACAACAAACACTAATTAGCCACTCGTAGGAATTCCGTTAAGTGTTCGTGTATTTCTTTCTATAATTTCCTTAACAAAAAGCCCCATTGCTTCGTGAATATTCGGCCACGTTGAATGACGCACGCCACGAAACTCTCTCGGCCGCTTCGATTTTCGTATCCTCGAGAAGCAGCGTTGGTTGCCGTCCATTTTACTCATGGCTGCTCACTTGACGGCCGGACATTCAGAAAACGCCGGCGATCCATGCACGATCCACAGTTTATTAGGACGACGGAAGGCCGTGACGCGTCCTTCACGCTTATTTTCATCGATGGAGAATCAATCTTGAAATAGACGCGGGGAATGGTGACGATGATCGTCCACTGATTAAGTATGCACGATTACGATATTTTCCAGTCGATAGGGGACGCGAATTTGGAGGGTCGTGCGCGCATCTCATTGGTAGGTCGTCAGACGACGAAAGAGTGTTTATGATTTTATTAAACGTTTCAATAAAATACACGACGGGTGTAACCCTGGGGTTTGATAAATATAATTGGTTTCTGTGTCGTTACAGGTCAAAGGGACTGGATTAATATTTTGTAATTTAATTGCAATTTAGCAGAGTGCAATTGTCGAGGTAGAACGAATCGATGTAAATTCAGCGAATATGATGTACATTTAGAGGACAGTTTTATGATATCGGCTCTTGGGAAATGTAATTTCGTTTGCTATTCGTGGCTGATGTTTTTAATCAATTTTTGAATGAAGGTAGCTGACTGACCTGGGGATAAAAGTGTTATTTTCTAGGCGTTTAGATTATGGAATTTTTACTTTAGAAGTAGGAGAGATTCTTTTAATATTGCATGCACAGAAATTTTATATAAATTCTGCAGAAAACATTGTTTCCAAATTCTTCAAGGAAATAATGGAGGTGTAAAATTGTTACTGTTTTAAGATTGTTTAATCTCTGCTGGAACGTCACGAGATTCATTTCTTCTTTATGAAAGTATGCAGGACATGCCAGAGAAGTTACTTTGAATTTTGTAAATGCCTACATATGTTTTTAAAAATTATGTTCTTAGCCCCATGCGTTCATAAGTAAAGTGACTGTACGCAGTTGGAAAAGTAACAGGTAAACCGCTGTGAAATTCAATTGCATCCAAACCCAGAAGGGCAAGTAGAAAGCCTCAATATATGGTCAGACATACATCAACTATGCACGTGTTTAAACTTTACCTTGAAATTCAATTACAAAGGCGGCACTATCAAGCACAGGATTTTAATACAAAATTACTACAAATGTATAAAAAGTTCATAAACACTAAAGACTAGAAAATAAAAAATATATAAAAAAATTTAAGTTAACGATTTTAAAATGCACTAAAAAATAAAAAATATTTCTTTCCTTGTAATACAATTACGATGGTCATATATCACTTTAAACAAAATCGTGGGACCGGATATTTCATAACAGGATACGATTCAACGTAATACAGCCTCGAAATGAGCGATGAATGAAAACCCATGAAATACCTTCCCCCACAAAAAAGCCACAGAGAAATTCATACCCTCCACCGCCTGTAGTTGCCAACACACTCAGACTTCCCTTGCCCGCCTCCAGCTCGACCCCACCGCTCCCGAGCAGCCCCTAAATTAATTTAAACCCAAATTAACCCCACCAAACATCTCCCCGAATCTAAAAAAAAACCCTAAAAAAATTCAAACCTCCCACAGTGAGACAACACATTCCGACCACCCTCATCTGCCTTGAACTTGATCCCCCCGCTCTTGAGCACCCCTAAATTAATCAAAGCCTGAATTAACCCCACCAAAACATCTCCCTGAATCTCAAACAAACCTAAAAAATCGTAAAAAAATTCCAACCTCCCAGGGTGGTGATGCCAACACATTGAGAACTCCCCTGGCCGCCTTGAACTCTACCCCGTCGCTCCTAAGCACCCCTCTGAAGCCCGATCTCGTCGGCCGCGGGGGATGAGTCCAAGGAGCACAGGGGGTGGCACGCGCAGGTCCCGTGAATTTTCAGCCAGCCAGACACGCCATGAGAACACCTCGTCTGGGGTGAAACACGGCGTGTTATGGGCGATGGTGGTAGCGTCGAGTTGACCCAGTTCCACCGTGCCGCTGGCCCAGTTCCAGCTTTATCCCTCGTCGATCCGCTTTGGCCCGTCTACGTGTGCACGCTACAGGCATCCCCTGTTGCTTGGCGGCGCTGGTCACCCAGCCAGCTCGGCTGTTCGCTGGTGGTGGTGGTGGTGGTGGTGGTGGTTGCCGGTGTTGGTAGGGGGGTGACGCGCGCCCTACTGTACACAACCAGCCAACAGGTAGCTGCGCTGCTTCCCTGGCCCGTATAAATAGACACAGCCGGGATCATCCCTGGACCGACGCGGTTTCCAACCCCCAACCACCCCCTCCCCCTATCCAGCTTCATTGCTTTCTCGTCCATATCTATTTCCCCGCGCTCCTTCTCTCCCTCCTCCCTCCATCGAGCGTTTCTGCACCCTCCCCTGCCCCCTTCCGCCCTCATCTACCCTCGTGGTTCTTCGGTTTCGTGTTCGGTTCTGTCTCTTCGTTTTTTTGGGGACGGCTGGCTGGCCCGCGCGCTATTCCCTTTCTATAATTGCGGCGCCAGGGAAACGTCGACTCGACTGGCAGGCCTGTTCGCTGGATTAGTGGAAATCGGAGGTTCAGAAGGGTGCAGGATGGCTTTATTCTTTTGGATTGTAAATCTAGCATTTGGCTTTCTAATTGCTGGATAAGAGGTCGTTGAACATTGCATTAGGGGTAGTTTGAAAGAGGCTTCGCGAGATTCTTCGGAGTGGGGTATTCGTACAATGGATTTCGAGTTAATCATCAAATCTACAGTCATTTTTGTACGCATCTCTATTTACATTTTACTTTCTTCCTCATTAATTTCTTTACTCGCTACGAGCACACCGGATCAAGGGGCTTCTCTACCCTCCTTTCAGCCTACGAACACGCGAACGTCGACGAAACTATCGTTTTCCGTTTTCACAGCCACGTTTTCTTTCTCTCGATTTCATAGGTTCCTCTATTTTTATCCCGCCGCCCTGTGTTTTCCTTGCGGGGCCCCGGCCCAGTGATGGTTTTAAGTGGCGTTATAATGGGAAATCCGTGGATCGTTACACTTCACGGTCGTCGACGTGACGCTCGACGTCATATTACTGGCCTATCGATGGTTAAATGGCCGCTTCGCCGTGCGTCCACCGATAAACGGACTCCCCGTGAAATTAGTTATCGTAATCTGATTCGAGGCGGTAAATCGTCTCGTCCGTGTCCCTCGTTGGCGCTGATACTTTAATGGCCACCTTCTTGCACCGTCTGCTTCGTTCGCGGGCAATTTTGGTATCCAAATACAAGAATTAAATTTCGTTTCTTTGCAGGTAGAAATTTATTAAAGAAGAAATACTAAAATAACGTTCCTCGTTATATTCCTACACAAGTCTAATGTTAATTAAAGAGTGAACACTTCGTTACTTATGTAATCGGCTGAGTAGAAAGTTATGGAAACATTTAATAAATTTCGACCGGAAGATTTTGAGAAACTTTTGCGAAGCACTTTCTTTTGTTATTATTGCGTTAAAAATTGTCCCATTTGGAGAAACCGAACACTAACGTTCTTCGCTAATTGTAAGTAAGTTTCTATATCAGTAGCTCTCTGGGAAATAGCAATAAGACTGTCGAGAGGCACGCGTACAGCAAGGCAAACGCGCGAAAACGCTGTCTAATGAAACGAGCAACGTCTCGTGGAGATTAAAGGGAAATTCTTTCCAGTGATTAGTGCTCTGTTCAAGGATTAGCTTGATGGTGTTTTCCTACCCTCTTCCCGGGAAGTGTTTGCTGCACGACGTGGCAGAGTGTTTCGCGCGGGGCTTAGAACTTAATTCAGCGTGACAACAGCCGTACGCAAACGGAAAGCTGCGATATTTCACACGCCTTCAACTACAAGAATTCCCGAGGGAGCGTGAAATCTGTACAGTGTCTAATTGACTATCCATAGTCGACGCTTTTTCACGCAGTCAGATTCTTTTGGTTCCAAGCCCACCTTTAATTTCCTCATATTTTAGATATCAAATTCACTGCCTCCACAAATTATCACGTTCCACCAAAATTCAGAAGCATCTACTAACACCGCAATTAAGGGGTAACACTCTAGAGGCAGAAAAAAGACCTAAATTTGACAATTTATTTTGGGAGTATGACAAACGGAATAGAATTTCTTTTCAGAGGGCTTATTTAACACATATTGAAGTACGAAAAACAATTTTTTTATTGTCATTTTCATACAAAATGGCGGCGACAGAGCCCGTCGTCGAAACCACTTCTTTCAAACTGGGAGGACGGATTTCTCGGAGACTATTGCATGGATCGATTTGAAATTTTTACAGTAGCTTAACAACAATATTCTCTTTGGAAGTACGAAGCCGTTTTTTGATTGAATGTAAACTCTTTTTTTTATAAACAATTTAATGCTCATGTTTAGGGCAAAGAATCAATTCATTTCTTAAAAAGTGCACCACTTCCACAAACATTGATTAAACAAAAAACCCCTACGTACTTCCAAAGTCAATTGTATATAGATTATACATTTTTTTTCTTTTTTTTCCCGGACTCATACATGCCGAGAAATCCGTCCTCCCGTGGCGGTGTATTCAAAAAAGCTGTTTCCGACGACGAGCTCTGCCGCCGCCATTTTGTATGAAAATGACAATAAAAAAAATTGTTTTTCGCACTTCAATATGTGTTAAATAAACCCTCTGAAAAGAAATTCAATTCCGTTTGTCATACTCCCAAAATAAATTGTCAAATTTAGGTCTTTTTTTCTGCCTGTAGAGTGGTGTTACCCCTTAAGAAACTTTCAAAGAACCCCCATCATCGTTTCAGTCTCCATGTTACAAATTCCACCACTAATTAGCCGAAAGTGAAGCAAATTATTTATACAAATTCCATTGCCGTCTTTCTTTCCCAAATTTATTTCTCAAGTTCCTGCACATTCACGCTTCACCAACGAATTCATTAGCCCTCCGGCGTTACTCGCAGATAAGCGCGCCGATTCGATACCCGAATCGTTCTGGAAACGCCGCGCGATAACCGTGACTTTCGAAGCTGGCTTATTTGACAGATGAATTGTTCTCCGGCGCCATTGTTCGCCGAAAAATACACCTTTTTTTTTTTTCCCCCTCGCCTTTATCCACTCTCTGGTGACTTTTATTTTGCATCCCGCGCGCCATGATTCGTTATCATAGCCAGGGCTTTTCACGTCCCGGCGCCGGGAACGGGCGTGCCCCGTTCATTTCGCGGCTATTTTTACGCCGAAGTTAGTCCATTTCCCGCGTGCATTGTTTCCGCCCGTAAGCCCGACCGAGGAGCGACCAAGGTCCCAGCCCTTCGCCGTAATGAGATCGGCCGGCCGAGGTGGCTGGAAAAGGGGATCTCTCTTTGTCGTAACGAGTTTTCTTTGCGCTGGGATACGCCCTCGGGGCGATATCGAATTTACTCTTGGCGTTACTCGTTGTTTGCGTTCAACTTCAAAGTGTTGCTTTCAACCTCACTTAACGGGTGTGCAATCCGAGTGGATTTTATTTCCTGGATCGCTGGGGGTTTGGAAGACTGAACAGTGTTTTTAGGTGGACTTTCTTCCGCGATGCTTTGTGCTCTCTGATTCGTTTATTGGGTGGACATTCTAGGTTTTATAGGGTTACGTGCAGGGCGCTCGGCAACAGGTAGGAGAAAGTGAAGTGGGTGGTTCTGCGTAACGAAATAGGACGACAGTCAAGAGTAATGAAGATATTATTACCATCTAGTATTATTGCTAGTTATTATTACGCGTTTATTACACTCGCAGTGTGTACATAATTATGAAGAATACAATTTGGAGGTAAAAATGGAGGAGAAGGTAACAGAAAATTATAAAAAGAAACGGAAACAGGAAATCATAAGAAGAAACGGAAACAGAAAATCATACAAAGACAGAGAAACAGGATTATAATAATGCAAATGTAAGAAGGCGAGGTGTTTTTAAGCCTGTTCTAAAATTGCGGTGGAAGCTTCGTTTTGTAGGTATTAATGTTTAAAAATTGGGGTCAGAAATGGCGCAACGTACCCCGTAGAAGTAATGATACATTTATAAGTAGAAATTTTAAAATTTAGAGGGTTTATACAGGGTGCTCTGCAACAGGTAGTAGAAACTGAAATGGGCGAATTTACGTGACAAAATTTCAATGGGGGCTTCGTTTTTTAGTTAATAATGTTTAAAAATTCGGGACAGAAACGCCCGAAGCGTGGCAATTTGGCGAAGTATTCAATTCAAGAATTTAGGGGTAGTGTTTAAAAATTGTCCATTACCTTAATTTCATTTTCTACTTTTCCCTTTTTCTCTTTAACGTCCACACTATTCAACTCAACAAGCTTGCAGGTGTTTCTAAATAACTTGCACAAATTTGAATACTTTCCCTCCACTCGCAAAACTAAATCTACAAATCAAAAATGTTTATATCTGCAGCTTAAACTTTTCTGCAAAGAGCTCCACCACAAATAAAAGAAACAGCTTTCTGTTTCCCTTTATCATTTTCATTTCAACTTCCCTGGAAGAGAAAAATCTAACGCCACCTCGAAACGCTTGGCGACGGAGGAGATTATAAAACAGCTCGTTCAAGGAGCAGTGACCTCTTTTCCAATCTTGTCAGGAATAGACGTCGAAGCATGCGTCACTCGACCACAGCTTTCTCCCGTCGCACACGTTCCTCCAAAGAGGGAGAAAATAGAATGGAAGCAACGACCGAGCCAGAAACAATCGCAGTAAAAAAAAAAAAGCAGAAAGGACAGCGCTCTCCTTTCTTGTCATAAATTTCTCACGCCAGCCGTGCGCATTCCGTTTACCAAGCTATAGACACGTAGCGAACTCGAATGCCATCGATGCCATTTCCCCGTCGGGTCTGATTCTCCGTCGGACATTCTGAAAATAAATTACGTCGATTTACAAAGAGGCGCTTGTTTCTCCCGCCTGCTCCTCCGTCCGTTTGTATCGCCAAGCAAATAAACGTGTGTCCAATAACTTCGACTTACCAGGATACTGTTTCTTCATTGTAATCTGCAGGAAACAGCCCTTCACGATCCCTCGCTCTCTTTCACTTTTCTCCTCGTTATTGGCTTGTCAGTATCGGTGAAAACGAACGCCAGCGCTTCTCACTTTCCAATACGGACGCTTCTTCTTCCTCTCTGAATTTAATTTAACGCGGTGTCAATTAGTGTGCTTACTGGAGGCAGAGGATTGCTTGAATGGCGTTTGTGCCGATGAAATTGGAGGAGTGTTGAAGGAATAGTTCTTCTACGATTGATGTATAATTTCTGTTGTTATTATAAAAAAATATACAGTAGCGGACAAAAAAGTTACCATCTTAGATCCGCTCTACTTCTATTACCTTTTAACATCAACTTAAAACTGCAGCAAGTGTCCAATATACATATTCTGATAGAGAATTAAGGGCTGTATAAAATCTAATTAAAGTTGAATTGATTTAACTAACAAAGCAAAAACGCGATAACACGACATTAAACAAAACAACACACTTTTAAAGCCGACAAAAAGTTACCACTTTTGGAGAGTAATAAAAAATCTAATATTATGTGGAAGCATCTTTTGCTTTTAGGACGGTCTAAAAAGTTACCAAAAGTGGTAGCTCCTTTGTCGGCCCGAAAAATGTGCTGCCTCGTTCAGTGCCATATTAAACTCTTGTTTGTTAGTCAAATAAATTCAGCGTTAACTGGGTTTTATGCAGCTTTAAATTCTCCATTAGAATATGTATATTAAACACATACTACAGTTCCAAGTTGATGCTAAATTAAAGCATATCGAAAAGTGGGAAACTTTTTTGTCCGCTACTGTATAACTTGAGAATTTTTAATAACATTGCTACCTAATTTCTATATCCTTCTGTAAATTCCTAGTGATCTGAAGAATTCATACACGAAATCATCTTCGAGGTAAGGCATCTATGAGAAGTTACAAAGAGACATAATTCTTTCTTAACCGCGTCTGACCATACACGATCTACTCCCCTTGCCTCCATACACTTTACGTTCCAACAGCATTCAAAATTTTCCCCGAAAGCAAACCGTCGTCCGGAAAACTATACATTATCCTTGAATAAGGAGGCACCTCCCTTTCGATATCCCTACAAATTAAAATTAAACTACACCCTCCACTGATTACCACCCTTTTCAAATTATCATTCTTTTCGCCTCCCGCCAAATAATGTTTCGAGCAACGAAACTTTAGGCCTTACCGGCCCTAAGGAAGAACCTTCATCGCCAAGGGTGTCCATAGATTACCACGCAGTGGGAGAATAAAATTGTAGAAAGTAATTCAAGTCACGTCGGCGAGTAACATTAAGCCGAGCAAGACACGGCGGGATCCTCCAAGAAACCTGGGTACTTTCATACCTCAGACCGTGAAAACCTTCCTCTGGTCCCTCCTAGCGATTAGTCCCAGCGTGCTCCACCGTTTCACCGCGCAATAAACGGAGCACTATGGCGGGAACTGCTTGCAACCTTCTTCCTGAGTAGACGCGAGTCCTTGGCAAAGAGTTTCCCCATTTAATTATTCAATGATACACTTCCAGGGATATTTAACTCTCGCGGGCGCTGGCACGAATTGCTTTTTTCAGCAGAGGGTTTAACAATCACCGCTGAAGGGCCACGCGACACCAAGCTTACGCGGGAAATATGAATTCTTAACGTTTCTTGGCCTTTTCAGCTTTGGACTCAAAGTTCTTGGCTTGGAGAGATCTGTCGAGTGGCTAGCAAAAACGGGAAATATTACGAGCTCTTTTGTTATTGTTAGCGAGCCCTGCTGAGAGCTTATGGGAAGCACAGGAGTAGTCTGGATCATCTTAAATTCTTCTTCTCATAGATTACGTTCTCGAGGATTTCTTGTCCAGATGGAAACGCTAGTTTGCTCGATCAGGGGAAGTCGCCGAGGACGAAGTTTCGTGGCACAGATTCCGGATTCAGAAAGATTCTTCGTTCTTCTCTGTGGTTTTATATCGCGGTGTATAATTTGAAATAACCATCGGCTTAGCAGTTTTAGATTGCGGAATATAAAATGCAAAATGCTCCGCGAATCTCCGTGCAGTACGATAAAGCAGGGATTAAAATTTCCATGAAATCCAGCAGCGCCCATTAGCAAAGCACATTGAAACGTGTCCCAATTATTTTATCCACAGCTTTCACCATCCCTCAACTCGCTTTCCATAATTCCTTCTGAGAAGCATCGTATGTTTCGCACCCCCAGAAATTCAGCCCAGAGGTCAGTGGAATTACGATGCTTTGTTATTACTTTCTGTCCAGCTTTAATCGAAATCTTCATCTCGCTCATCTCGTTCATCGCGTTCGCATAAATTCCTCCGACGTGTCTCCGATACGCCAAGCTATTTCAATTATCCTCCACAATAGCGCCATTCCACTTGGCGATAAACATTTTTCCCTCCCTTTTATCTCCAGACCGCCGAAAGCTCGTCATAAGAGGCTCGTCAGCATTCGAGTGTCGCGCACGAGAGCCAGCCATGATAATCCTCGCGTGCTCTCAAAGCGGCCATTTCCCTGATTGTAGCGCGAAAATGTCACGAACTTCGCCCGGTTTGCAAAACGAATCGTGCGAAGTGACAAGCGCCGCTTCGTGGCGCGGAACGCTCTGCGCGCTCGCCGGAATTTTAACAGTTAATCTGCATGAAAATGGGGCGGGCTGGGGTAACCTCTTTCAAGAGGTGATACCGAGAATCTCGCGCGTGCATCCTTGGAAGGAATTCGATCGGAGCGAAGAAATATATTATAATAACATTAAGTATAGTAGCAGTTACTGGATCACTACAGTAAACAATATTATTTCTGAAACGCTCAGTTTCCAATTTAATGCCACGTGAAGAAGAAAAATATTATAATTTAGTAAGATAACGACCGGTACAATAATTTATTAATTACTATATAATTGGTTTAGTGAAAGAAAAAAACTTTGGTAACATAAGGACCGATACAATAATTTATCCATTTCTATATACGTTACTGGTTAATTATTGCATCGGTCATTATGTTACCGAAGTTTTTCTTCCTCGCGTGAGATTAAATTGGGAGCTAAGTGTTTCAGAAATAATATTGTTTATGTTTCGGAGGATTCAAAGTCGACGCGTGTGATATTGAAGTTTCAGTTCGGTTGCTGGCATGAAATGATTGGGGAATTTCAATTATTGTTTTCAATCATGACGGTGGTGGCGTCGCTCGTGAAATGGTGGGTTTAATTGACCGAGTTCAGTTATTTCAAACTGCCGCATTTAATTCCTCGGCCGGTTTGCAAAACGGGAGGAGTGAAATTAATGGACCTTCATCAAGGAGAACGCGCGGCGCGACGAGATTTTTCCTCGAATTCAAAAGGCAAAGGAGTGATCGCCGAGTGTGCTAGATTAAAGTGGCGAGTTTGAAACGAGATGTTGACACTGTACGTTGCCGAAGGAGTAAAAGCAACCTAGCCTTGAAAAATCCATTCAGCTTCTTTTCAGTTTTGCCTTACAGGTCTCCGGAGGTTCCCTTCCCTTTTGTAGCAAACTTTTCTTCGGGATCGCGAGTTTCCCCGTTCGCTTTGGCACAATCCTATCAAGCATATTCGAAGTTTCCTTTCCATTTTAGATACACCGGGAGTTTGCTTCCTCCATAAAAACAATTGCCTCCACACTATAAGCTTCCACTATCCTTTAAAACAATTTAAATTACGTAGCCGCTACCCGACTTTCTTTATTATCGAAAAAATTGTGTGGATTCCACGAGCTCTCTCTCTCTCAATTTACGAAAATTCCTTCAAGGGTATGCCGAGGTTTTCTGCCCCTTTGAAATGCACATTCTTTCGAGGTATTTTACTTCTCTGCCCGGCAGGGAAGTCTTTTGAATATCGAGAGTGCGCACGGTAACGAATTTCAGGCGAATGCAATTATATTACATTTCACAATCCACAGAGGAAACTCGTTAATTGGCAAGCGTTCAGCGAGCGTTTTCAACTGGCACTGATTCTTCAACTGCAGCTCAACGAAACCTCTGACATATTCATTAAACAGTTAAAACATTTTATCCTCGAGTATTCGTTGCTGCAGCCGTTTCAGTGCTACACGCGCCATTAGTCTGCGCGCACATTGGAAAAACAAAGGCTTCGACAGAGAAGTATATTAGAATTATTATGATATTAAAACATGATTTTAAAACACCAGGAAAGGAAAAGAGAATTAACTGCACATTAATGTATCGTAAATTGGTGGTGTAATAAATACATTTAAAGAACTAAAGTGGATATTCATTTTAGATATCATGGTCGATAGAGTGACGACAGAATCTTGAAAGTTGTGGAAAGAATATTCAAAGAATATTGCTATAAATGTAATTAAGTGAGAGATATAAGGTTTAAATTGAAGATTATAGAAAAACGTAGGGTGATACGAGATCAGTGTGCGATCACAGTGAGAAAGTAGGGGAAGATACGAGATATGTAGAACTCGAGAGCAAGTAGAAATGGTCAGCGAATGGTCAGACGCGTTTTTATAAGTGGAACAAGAGGAGCTATAATATTTCTCCCAACACTTGTCGATGTATGGATTGTTTGTAAGATTTCAGTACTTGCTTTGAGTAGGTATTCTTTTAAATTGTTTATCGCAGCAGAATTTTGAAAAATTTTGTAATCTTTGCTTGGACATAATTAAAGGAAACAGTATAGCATCACAAAGCTGTAAAAATATTTGAAAGTTACCTGAAGTTTTAACCCTTCTTACAGGAAGATTTAGAAAACACTCCAAAGATAAGACTAATGCTTTATAAAAAGAATACTACGATATTAAATGGCTAATCCAATCCCTTTACTTTCGCCTTTAGCCCGTTTACGTTTCTTAATCCACTTCGGTTACCTCCACTTAAGAGGCTTTAAGTAAAGTATAACATTGAAAAATTGAATTGGATCGGCCCCTAGTGAAACATTTACCCGACACTTCGCTTCATGAGCAATTAACCTTACTACGTAACAGTGCTAAAATATCTCCAAACATTTTATATTAAATGCCACTTCGTAATCTCGAAATAAATATAACTTTCAATTAAAAACCTGAACACATTCATTAATTCTACCACGATGATGGTAACAAGTGGACATTTTATTCGCCACTAAGAATACAGCACTTAAGACGCTCTTAAATTCAGAGGACTTTTCAACTAAACACTCGGGCCATTACTAAATCAAATATTGTACGTGGATTACATTCAAGGGATAACTTTCCAACCCGTTGTAACGAGCTTTCCAGGGATCACTTACACCGATCCACTCAAGCGGGAGGAGGTAGAATCGAGCAACAAGTTGGCAGACACGTCGCCTCCTTCTCACTTACGTTCGTTCATTCCGTACGTTTTCGCGCGAGAAGCTGTTACGAGCAAAGTATCATCGGCTGGTCGATATCCTGCTGGTCCTGACGGAAAGTCGATAACGCCGGAAATTGGCCGGGCCTTTGAGGAGAATCTTTGGGAAACGGGAATGATGCAATTTCTTGCAGCAAAATAAAAGTAGGAACAGTTTCTGTTGAGATCGAGGTTGCAAAGAAGGAAACGACGACGTAGCAAGGAATGGAATTGAAAATCATAAGAGACATAAAATAGTTATTGAAGATACAGGGATAAATATTAGAAATAAATTGGACGTTCTTTAATTATGAAGTGTTGAGGAAATTAGCGAATTTTGGAAGCTTTGTAAAGTTAGATACTTTCTTTGCTCAGTGGGTTGAGTGATGCGAGAGTAATCGTTGGGACAAGTTTACAGTCTCCAGAAATATTATCATCGCCTGGACTGTAATTATGTTAACAGCGTAAATATTCCCGGGACATATTTCTTGCGCCGCTGTTCGAAACGAGCACAATGAGCACTTTCAGAGAATTACTTGGTAATTAATAAACGGTGGAAAACCGTGCCAATGTTGGACAATTTCTTGGGGCACTCGGAACACCACCATACAATAGCGTGTTTCTTGTTTATGCTTGTCGATCACCGTTTCTTTGGCGGGCAAATAAGTAATTCCCCGTTGAACACGATATTAAGTGAAGCTTTCCACGCGAAATTCCGTTTCGTGGATATTTATTCACTTGCCTCATTACGATCCCTTCAAACTTGTTTCCACGGTGATAAAAAAATTAAATTAACTGTATTTTCAGTGAAATTTTATATTTGCTAGCAACATTGCAGAAATTATCAATGACAGAACGAAGAGTTTAAAAGTCGACCTCCATTTTCGATTCTCAGTTCGAAATAGAAAGCTATCGGTTTTTAAAACAGACTCAATTGTTTCTAGTACAAATATTTTTATAACACCAGCTCCATTAATGCCCCAATTATTTCTTGAAACCTATCAATTTATGCTTACCAAAAGCTATCAATTTATGGTTCCTAAAATAATTGCTTCTATAACAGTAGCACCACTGATGGCCTCAATTATTCCTTCAAACCAATTTAATAACAAAATTACCTCCACTCGAAGTTACTTAAAATATCTTAATTCGATCTATAAGCATTCAATGAAAATCCTAAAATTAAATTTTGCAAAAATAAACCCACCATCGTGCAGCGTTTGTAAATCAAATTCCGTCCGCGATTCAGTCACGCAGATTCATTACGTACCAGTTAAATGTTCATCGAACAGGGAATCGAATTCAGGAGGCTCGTACACGGTCAACCATATCCGACTCCTCTGCCATAATGAAATGCGTGCTCGTTAATTATCATTCCCGTTTCCACGGAGCTCCTCGCCTGCCGTGGAGAACCTAGCAGCCAGACAGATTTCATTCAAAACTTTCTTATTACCGTGGAGGCGAAAATGCAGTTACTAGAGTCGATGAGGTTCCGCTGCTACATCGATTCAAAAACTCAATTTCGTTTCACCCTGGAGCTTTCGGAACAAGCTGTGGCTTGGACTTCAGGGAACATTGGTCGACGTTGATTGATTTGCATTTTTTAATCTGCTTCATTCGTAAAGTGGGAATTCGTAACTTTAAACACTGCTGTATTTAAAGTGGTTTTTTTAAAAATATTTATAAATTTGTTTCACGGTAAATTGGTGTGGATCGTCACGAAGCTGCTGTGAAAGCAAGAATAATTTTATATTTTGCAATTAAACTCGAATGTAGCTGTACGATTACGAGTTGGAATTTAACTGACGACTGTGAATTCAATTTGGAAATTTCTCGTGAAGGATATTTTCCTCCCACAGCATTCTCGTTGTAAATTTATCTTTGTCACAGCATTATTAACCCGAGGAATATTGGAATTCTGATTAATAACCGAATGTGTCGATAAGCTGTGCTCGTTTTGAGAAATTGGTTGCAACGTTCCTCGGCCAAAATTTCAGCCGGTTCCGTTAGATGTACGAGAGTGGACTGGCAGCGAAGTTGCAGAACTTTGGTATCAATGCGTCCTCGGACCTTTGATGGAGTTACGTGATACCGAGAGCGGAGCTGAGTCAATCTCCAGATGGACGAGTTTCACTCCCAGAAGATTCAATTAGTTGCACGTGTCTAGAGAGACTGCTGTAAACGGTTTAATTATTATTTGGAATTACCGACAACGCCAGTTACAGTATTTAATTCACCAGTGCCCACGAAATATCGATAGTACTTAGATCATCAGCAGAAGTGTGGCGATAAGAATCCACGATAAGAATCCAAAGTGCCAAAATTTCCTTCTTCAAATAAAAAAAAATCCCACTCTCACGATTACATATTTCAGGTTTCCTGTTTTCAACAAAACCCGTGTCTAACATAAAGCAAAAATTAGCACTAAATAAACAGATAAAAGTGCGCACAACACATACATTACGTGCGCATATCAGCCACGCGTAAAAAGGAAGCAGAAGTTGAACGATGGTTGCGCGCGAAATTACAGAATATTCCCTTATGGTCGTTTCTCGCGACGTAACGACGGCGATATATTACTAGGAACTTTTTGCATCCCCCTGCAAATGCCAGCCCTTTGGCGAAAATGCGCCCGCGCGCACGAAGTCGGGCATCATTTATTGCGGGCAAAAGCAGGCGACTGTCAACTGCAACGGGACGAAACGCGGGCAGGTTTTCGCGTTTCCCGAAGTTCGAACGACTTTTGAACGGCGCCGTGACGCACGACGGAAAATTACGGTCGTTGTTGCGGACGATATTTGTCCGCGACAGATATTGCTCGAATTCTCTCGCTGTGGAAATGTATATCATGAATAAAAAAGGGGAAGAAGTGATATATGATGGTTTCAGGGGTTGGTCTTAATTTGCATTGGAAATGGGGATTTGAAATATTATTATAAAGACTTCGTGATTATCTTGTTATCACTATTTTACGATTGGATTATTCTGTGCCCTTGGTACTTTTTACTTTTAGTGTATTACGAATTTATTGAGTCAATAAAACTGACACAAAGGGACGTAGGAATTAATGCATAATCATATTTACATAGTTAAATCTAAGAAATTCAAATGTTTGGAAATTATAGTAAAACAACTAAAAGGGGTGAAACTCGGCAGTCCGAAGAAATGGTACCTAGTATGGAACACCTAGGGAATTTGTAAAAAAAACTTTACCTTTGTTATAAGTAGAAGATACAAATAAGCAAATATAGGTGAAAACATTTTTGGAATTTATTAAAATGAATAAATAAAAATAATAATTAAATAATAAATGCAGTCGTGGCAGTTCGAGAATATCGAATGGTATAGCAATCTGTATGGAGAAAATATGGAGTATCCAAAATCACTCTACTTATTGGTTCATTTTCGACAAAAACGACTGCCTAGTATCCTTAATGATCACTGACTCGATATAAGATAAAGCAGACTGCTCAGATAGGTGATGGAATGCGAAAATGACTAATTTAAGCAAGATTAACGACCCCTTGGCCGTCTTTAATTAATTATCATCCCCTTTCGACGAGCAATCTAGCGAAAGGTAAATTAAATCACCTCAAAGACTCCTCCAAAAGAGACTCCACAGTGTACACACAGAGAGGCATTAAACTAAACTCTCGATACAGTTTCAATTTCTTCAAAGCCGATAGAGTTCCGAAATTCATAAGCCAGTTGACAGTGGCTGTGGTTACCTTCCGCAGCCACGGGCTGGCCTCCTTCCCCACCCGGGGAACTTGAGGTTCAGGAAGTTTCGAGCGAATTTATTCGTCGGATGCTTTGACACACTGTCTGTTCCACGAAATCATTAGCGACGAGGGGGTGGAAAATGCGAAGTTCCAACTTTGCTAATCCTCATTACTAAGAATAAACCGAGTTAAATTAGGCAAGCTTAGGAGAATTTAAACTCACAGAATAACAGAACATTTCTTGATAAATACTTGGTCTTCTAGTGAGTAAACAACACTTGACTCGTTCCTGACAATTCGTTATTCTCGAAAATGGTAGAAGACCTCTTGCAGTCAATAAAAATATTGCTTCACTGACAATGAGGCAATGCTTATAAAAATGTCTGGTGTCCCCAAGGGCGGGAATTCTATTTTTGGGGGTTAAAAGCATAGCAGAAGTTAAAAACTAGCGACTCCAGTCATCTGAAATTTGGTCCATGTTTTTATGCATCTTTGAAGAAGTTGCAGTTTTTTTATTAACTTTTAATAATAAATATAGGAGTTGTGCACGATGGCAAATTTCAGATGAATTGAATTGCGAGTTATGTAAAAAAAAATCCCTAATTGTGCTACGTTTTTACTACAAAAAATTGAATACCTCCCTTAAAAACATTAAACAAGCTTATCAGCATTTAGCAGTATTTTCAAATACCTGGGGACAAGAAAAAGTGGACTTCGGTATATGAGAAGAAGACTGTATGTAAGAGAGAGAGAGAGCGGGAAGCCACAAAGGAAGGAATTTGGAAATCGAAGATGGGCGATCAATTTACAGATCGATTCAGCCACCGCCGATTGGTTTGCAACCCTCCACTTCAGCCACGATACAAACACGGAAATTGTCCTTTTCCCCGAGCACTGTCATCGGTTTTCCAATGAAACGTGTCAGCCCTGGCTTCTCCGTACCCTCCCCCTTGAGCAGACGAACCCGGGAACCTTCTTTTCCAGGCAGTGAAACCGGGACAGCCGGCTGCGAAATTAATAAAACCGAGGTGGCCCGTGTTCAATGAAGTATCAATGTTATCGCTGCGCATTCAGAGAGGGAATTCTTCCGCTTTGAAGGATATACTGTTCCCGGTACTCTGGCAGCAGGAAATAAAACCAATGACATTCGGGCCTCGAGTACCCGTTGACCTTTCCACTGATACGATTGATACCGCTGTCGTGGAGGGTCGACGGTAATGAGCAAAAAGTAAAAGAAATGGGGGATGATTCTGTGATAACGATATGCTTGGCGAGTGCACAGCTTCTGCGGAAGACCCTTGAGTTGCATTCAAGGGTATGTTTGAGGGGGTTGATTGCGAGTGGATAATTAGGTTGGAAAGAACAAGTCTTAAGGGTGATTTGATGTAACTGGGAAAGCTGAAACGTTGCTTTAGTTTTGTAATCAGGTTTCTTATGTACCACACTTCAAGCAACTGAAATGAGGTGCTTGAAATGAGGCTAGATTTTACTATCAGAGATCTATTCTTATTTCTCAGTTTCTTTATAATGGAATTAACCCCCGGCTGTCACCCCTATTTATTCGAACGTAATAATTGTCACGGGGTGTCGATTCGACCCAAGCCAATTTTTAATGAGCTAGTAGAAATTTTAAATCACTAGAATATAATTTCATCGTTGAAAATTGACATTTAAAGTATAAAGTATCATTTTCAGTGATACCTCAAAGTCAAATTGTGGGTCACTTCGAGCCAGTGTGACAACCGAGGGTCAAAAGAACGAAATCTTGCTGCTTTTCCATGTTCCTCATATCCCAAATGCATCTGGCACAACAATTACGGTGTCTTATCGCTGATTGTCCTCGTCTATTCATCTTCCACGTTCTTCCACCCTTATTTCTCTTCCAATCCGTCCACCTCGTTGTCATCAGCTCCATTCAAACTCGCCTCAGTACGAACCCATCGTTCTCACGGTGTCTTCACACTATCTAGCCCAACCCATGACTCTGTACTTTCCTCCAGAAAGACCAGCACCCTCGTTTTCAGAGATTTCCCACGGCTTACGAGGTCACGTGTAGAGAACGAGGAGCTTTTAACTTCTAGGATGTCTCGTCGTTTATTTCTCCTTGCTCGACAAAGGCAGTCATGGGTATAAAATAAATATCATCCTGTTCTATGCGTCTAACAACGTTATACCACCCTCAAAATTCAGCTGCGCACAAAGTGTTGCGAATTACTTTCTCGGGAACTATTAGAGGTAGAGATAAAGTTTCTTCCGACGTTTTAAGAATAAAACGAGAACTTTCCTATGATATCTATCGATATAGATATTTGTTTATTTGCACCTTCTACTTAATAAATCTTCATTTTTAGTAGCACAAGTAAAGTGTTTTCAGTTTTCTTTACAAATTTCCTACGTTGCCCATATTAGATACCACTTTTTCGAACAGGCGAGTCCCACTCTTTTTAGTTTTTTTATTATAATTTCCAAACATTTGAAGTTTTTTACGTTTAATTATATAAATATGATTATGCATTATTCCCTACGCCCTTCATTTTAGTTTTATTTAAAAAAAAAAAAAAATAAATAAATTCCTCTACTTTTGGCGAGCTTTTGAAATCAGATGTTACATATTTCATACGTTTACCCTACTTCGATTGTGAATTTTCACAGCAAAGTATATGCAATTTCTGAGCCGAGCTCTTGACACAAGATGATTCTTCGCTGAAAGACGAGTGTCTCGAAATGAGAACCCCTGGAAGAATGGCAGATGCGATGTCACTCGAGAATTTCGTTACTCGAGTGAATATTGACCGCTTCGAATTCCTGCTCCCGATGGGGGATAATATAATCCCTGTTTTCGCTCGCCACTCTGCAAACAGCGATTGGGGCTTCGTATTGGCACTCGCCTGGGTTTTATTAGAACGCGGTAAACACAAAGGGAGGGACACTCCACCAAACATGCAGGTGAGAAAGTGGGTTGGAAAAATAGAACTATTTTCCCTCGATGAAATACGCTGTGCACGACTCGTTTTTTCATAAATTCGATACGATCCCCAGCTAACGAAATGCTCATAATTCTCGCTTGTAATCGAAAGTCCGGTAAGCGTGGAATTGCTTAGAATAAATAAATTGTTATAAACAATGCCAGTGTACGCTGGGAAATCAACGTTTTGAAAAAAACTGGGGAGCCTCTGCAACAGAAAATTCCACGAATATTATTAAATATTTATATTTAACTAATATTAATGATAATATTATGATAACACTAGTATCTTTTGTAACGAACAAACTATTTGTTGCTTGTGTTATAACATATAGAATACTAAAGAAATACGTCCTGTTTTGAAAGACTTTCAATTTTCAGTCTAACAATTGTTTTATAAAGGGTGTTTTCACCCCGAAGAACCAAAAAGTAGTAGAAACAACAAAATTGTCTGATACTTTTATCGAGGTCCCAAAAAACCTGGAATGTTTAAAAAATCGGAATTCTCGGATCACCAAAAGTTTCCGCGCAAGTGTCTTTGTTTCTTCTCATTCGCCTTCTGATCCACTTTTATCTACGGCTCGAGTATCTAAATCGCTGTTTGCCACAATTTTCCCTTAAAAAATTGAAGTTTGCGCAGCACGTGGAAAAGGCTCCTTCGAGGCCCCCGCTTGTCAGTACGATCACGTTTTCACCCCGCTTCGCAGGCACACCGGCGCGTCGACTAATCGATAGAGCAAACTGTTGATTCTGACCCCAGCGTCGACTACGATTCCGGGTCTTGCCCGCCACCAGCTACCCCGATTTCGTCAATTACTCCTTGGAGAGCTTGAGCGAAATTCTGGCGCCATGGGGGTTGACACGTTCGCATGATTTACAATCAAGAGTATAATGTGATTAAGGGGAGGTTCTGGTTTAGACGGTCGAGAAGTGAGCGTATTTTGCGATATTTTTTTTTAATAAACAAGAAGAGATTGCTCTTTTCGTTTCTAAAAAAAATATTATAAAGCTTCATTGCAGAAAATTCTTGATACACCGTAATATTTTTCATGTATAAAAGTTAGTGTGTGGCATGAGGATTCGTTGTTTGTTATTAGATTTGAAGGGAATTTCGAAATGAAATATATGATAAAAGGGATGGCAACGTTCAGAGAGAGAAACACAGTGGCTGATAATTATCTACCGCATTTTATATCTTTTATGCATTCGATGCATTAACGCTTTCCTCCAATTTCAAAATTCTCACGAAGCAGAGTATTTTAGGAGTGTCTGAAGAATTAAATGAACCATTGCCAACTGGTTCTCCCACATTAATACTGTATTTAAATTCCCCAGAGCAAAGCCATTACCCGACGATTCTTAAAAAGCTGCATATGGCAAAATTAACTCTAAAAGAAAAGAAACAAAATAATACACGAACAAATATAGAAATACTCATAACTTCTGTAACACCTAAAAAAATAATAAGCTACAGATCTGTATACATCAGCATTCAAATTAAAATCCACATTACGAGACAAGAATATCAAAGTCCAATCAAAAATACCATCTCCACCCTTCCAACCCCCGTGATCTGGTAAACCCTCCGTACCCCCATTCGCGCCACACTTTCGTCCTAAAATCCTATCCACCGCTGCGAGTCACGACTCGTAACACTTTCACGTCGCAGAAATCGAATTCCTCCGTCACAAATGGAATTGTTCGTTTCTCCCCAAACGTTCGACCGGCGTTTTATCGCCCCCGCGGCCCGGCGGAGCCCTCCCGCCCCCGTCATCGCGAGTAATGGATCGCGACGAACGAAATTCCGCGAGGGAACGCCGCGCACAGCTGGATTAAACGTTCCGCGACGAAAGGTCGCTGGCAGGGGCCGTTTCCTCGACGCTGCCAAGCCGAGGTCGACGTTCGAAGCAATCCGCAAACCCGTTTGCCACGGACTCGCCACCACCGGCTGGCCGCGGCCACCGGCAGACGCGACACACAGGTTCGGGAAAATCTCGAACGCAATTTCCCAGGCGCGCGTGCCTCGCGAGAAACGCCAACGTTCGAGATGCTTTTCGGGGATCAGCGATCCAACTCGGCGCAGCTTCTGGCTTGGTTACCCCAATTGAATTTCTGGATTGTTGCCTCCCCGCGGTCCCATTGGCCGCGAACTTTTCCACCTCGCGAAATCTCTGGCTCGCGGAAGGGAAAAATGTGGCGAGCGAAGGTTCGAAGTTTTAATGAAACCTTCGCTGGGAATTTCGGAGGATGGTGCGCTTGTATTGGGAGTTTCTTCGAGACATTAAGGGGTTATACCTAGTCAGGAGGCCGAAAAAAAGCGAATGTTTGCGAATTTTTTTTGGAAAAATGGAAGCACATATTTTCACAGAACTTTTTGCACTTTAAAGAGCAACATTTAAAGAAGATTGAACAATTTTTTCGTAAAAAAATATTTATGTTTATAATAAAGTTACAACCGATATCCAAGAAGGCTTTTTTAAAAAGTTGTTTTGCGGTGAGCACTGCCACTCGGAACCAGATTATCTAAAATCAAAAAACAAAAAAGATTTCGTTAGTATATTAATGTATCTATCGACTGACGGAGGGGGAATTTTCGAAATATTAATTTAAAATAAAATGGCGGCTATTTAAAGTTTGAAGTTCTGATTTTCGCGCGAAAAACGGCAATTTTTCGTCAATAAAATCGAAAATATACATTAAAACAAAAAGGCGAACGATAGTCGATTGATTTTTATATAAAAAATAAACACACAAAATTATAGAAAGATTGGTGCAGTGGTTGTTGAGATATCTTACTCACCGTTTTTAACAAGGCTTCTTGGATGTCGTTGTAGTTTTATTATAAACGTAAATATTTTTCTACAAAAAAATTACCAAATGTTCTTTAAATGTTGCTCTTTAAAGTGCAAAAAGTTCTGTGAAAATATGTGCTTCCGTCTTTCCAAAAAAAATTCGCAAACATTCGCTTTTTTCGGCCTCCTGAGTAGGTATAACCCCTTAATGAACTCCATCGGTGGGAGATTCTTAACAAGAGTGGGAGATGAACGGAGATAAATGGAGCCTCTACAGATAATTGAAGGTAGAAAACACTGTGAGTGCCAAAAATAAAAATTTTCAGGAGAGAGAGAAAACTTCCCTGATTTTAAATTATTTCCGAAATTTGATTTGTTTTGATTACTAAATACACTTAAGTATAAAATAACTCGACTACGTCACAAAATTTTCTATTTCTTCCCCACCTCTTAATTGTAGAGAGAACTGAATATGCCATTCATTGAAATTTGCAAGCGTCGATTTTCTTCTGATTTTTCGCGAATTTTTTAAGTCTCCAGTCCATCGCGCCAGCTTGCAAAATTCAACCCCCGGCCGTCGTTGCGGATCCCGTAGCTAAGTTCGCGGATTATAAAGGAGTCCAGAGGAATTAGGCACGTCTCAGCGTGCCACCCTATAATCTGCCCGTTCCTCGTTCAAGCAGCTGGTTCTCCAGCCTCGACCGTTATGCGCTCCCTTGTCCCAGGGTGCCGTGGCTTTCGACATCTTTCCGTCGTGTCTGCTGGCCACGGTCTCTCGTCTCACAGTGCGATGCTGCCACCCCAAAAGCAGGCTATTCGTCTTCCTTTGCCCTCAATCTGCCCGTAACTCGCCTTTCCTCCAACTTCCCCATTCCGGAGGTCTAGTGAAAAAAAAATACCCCTCCTGCATCGCTGCCACGGGGGCTAATATCGCGGGCCGAGCAACCCCCAAGCGAAATCGATGGAGCTTAAGTCCCCTGGACAACGAGGGGACGCGGTGGCCGTTGCTTCGATCGCTGCGTCGCTGGACTGCTTCTTTTCTGTGCTTCCTGTCGCTATTGGTTGGATGTGGGCTCGATGCTGAAGGCTTTTGGGAACGGTCTTTCCAATGTAATGGAGTTGTGCGATAGGGGAGCTCGGCGGACGAGCTTGCTGTCGCGATGAAACTGGTGTTCGAGGCGAGTCTCTTCGCGAGCGAGATGGTTTCTGCTTGGATTTTGTAGAATTTCGAGTGGTCCAGTTGAATTCTCAAGGTTTGGAACACTTTTGGATGAATTTCTTCGATTTGGAACCAATTAAGTGCAATTTTCTTTCATTCGAATTTCTGTGTTTAAAGTGTAAATTCAGTGAAATGAATTGGGAATTTTATAATTCTTAATTTTTTAGTTTAAAGTATTGCAGATAATAATAAGAATAAAGAAGGAAAACTGTTGTGAGGAATATTCTTTCGTTCATATCTATCAATTCCAGTGTAATAAAACAACAAAATTGTTAGTCGTGATATCGATAATTTCCAGTTAAACGGCGCCATTTCAGCAATTCTAGCCACGAAGGGTTCAATTTCGCCATAAATCCTGGATCATGTGGGATTGAAGCCGCGTTGTATTACAATGATGGCGCGGCTGCGTTGTCCCGTCGGTTCTCTCGATAAAGATACGGGAGACGTATCTAATCGTTAGACGGCGCTGCTAATTCGTCCTGCGAATCACGTACACTCCGTTGCAGTTTACCATAATCGACCGCGCAACTATTAATTGCCTGCTACGTACACGGATCTCTGCCTTGAGGCTGCTGATGCGCGAGATAACGCTACGTTTCGGTGGGAATGATCGAGGAACAGAGGGTATTTCCGAGCGTTGAATCCAGCGTCCAGCTGTTTTCATTCTTAATTAGACGCGAATACTACTTGGACAAAAACTATACATTGGATGAAAGTAAATTGACGAATCATTCTCCAAAACTAGAGAAATAGGAGCAGTACCTATTTAAGATACTTTCAAAAGAAAATTATATTTCCCTGAAATTTTATTTTGCGAATTACATTGCTGGGTTAAAATGTTTGAATCACTTGCTGATTTTTATTTCAATCATGTCGACAAATTTTCTCCTACCGTCAAGGACCCAGTTCCTGATCACTTAAGATGCAAAGGGAGCAGTTTCTGATCAACCTAAAACATTTTACTATGAGCTATCAAATGTTTGCGTACAAATTTAAAAATACTTCATATTTATTTAGTCATTTTTTGGAATAAATTTGTATCGTGATAAACTTATTATTTGGTATTTATATACTAAACTGATCAGGAATTGGGTTCTGATCAGGAACTGGGTCCTTGACGGTAGGTACATGGAAGTTAATACATCAGTCTCGAACATTTTTATTATTTTACGTAGCACTTGAATTTCGTTAACAAGAGAATTCCTATTTCCCGTGATTCATATATTGATTCTACACCTTTGCTGGTGGTGTATAATTAAATAACAATTTTGAATAGCAATTCTGAATTTCCAGCGATTTTCCATGACTTGCAATTAATAGGGATTTTAATGTTGATCTAGTGAGTACTCAATCTTCACGTAGATGTAACCATGTGTCTGTGTATGTGTGTGCGCAAGTATAAAGGATAGTGTTCACGCAGTATTATTGACGAAGACGTTTGCGTGTTGTGAGAAAGGCGCGGTAGCTTTTGTTTGCTCGCCTGATTGCTTTCTTCGCCAGTAGTATAAGTCAATCACTGTGCAGCCACAGCCTTATTCGCTCGAAGCTCAAGTCTGATTGGTTATTACCGCGCCGAAGGTAGGTCGAAACGACTTAATTGGCAGGTGAGAAAGTTATTGTCCTTCTCGCTCGACTGTGTACACTGTCGACGGCAATTAACCGCACTTAGCAGTTTATTAATTAATAGGCGCTTAGAAACTCAAATTTTCAAAGTATCTCTGATGCAGTTTTATGCAAACAGCTGCACACTTCGTCGAATCTTTTCGAGAACTTTATTCGAACGACGGTTTCGCTCTTTGTTGCTATTTATAATATCGAAATAATCTTTGAAGTTCCGAAGCAATTATTTGAAAATACAGTTTTGCGATCTGCGTTCGAAATTAAAGTAGTTTCGTTCCTCTCCGTTCGTCTAGAATATTATAACGAAAGACTAATAAATCATGAGACCCACTCTAACACAAAAGTAGTAATTAGAAAGTAGCAATGAAACGGAATCTCGTTAGCTCCATTAAGTAGAAAAATAATGAGGTTCTTAAATCACAGTGCAGACTAATTTGAATGAAGTTAATGAATCTTCACGAAGCATGCGAATTTTCCCACCGCTATTTCGTACCATTAAGCAAAAGAGTGCGCGTAAAGTAACGTTTATAATTTAACAATTACTAAATTCTTTCCTCTTATTCCCATTTGTACAGTAATTAGCGGTCTTTGTTGCCATTGCTTCGCGGAATTTTAGTCCCAGCGAAATTGTGTACTAAATTCTTCCCTCTATCAACGCAGCATAAATGAGAAATAATAATGATGTAGCAAACAAACAAGCTGCCACAACGTTTGCTCGTGAATTAATTGGAATTTCTCTCGATTCCTTTGAAACCAACATTGAAATGGATACTTTTCTGTGATGCAAATTTAACAGCACCGCGGATCCTATCGTCTGCAGCCTGGTTCACGGAGCCCCGCGGTAATGAGAGACGTAATAGCGAATAATATTTATCCAAGATTCAAAAATATCCGGCGCAATATGATGGCCGGCATTTGCACAGCGTATTGCGTTTACACAGAGCAGCCCTCTGTCGTGTTCGAGTGCGATATCTTTGCGAGTATTTGCACACGACGATTTCCTTTTCTCCACTCAGCTTCAAATACCAAGGACCCCTATTTTTATCTACTTCTATCACTTAAAAGCAACGGTGGAGGTTACATTTACTATAATTGCCTTGAATATCTTCATTATTTTTAATGACGCCACCAATATTGTGATTGACACATCATTTTTGTAGATATCACACATTTAGTTATTTAAAGTAAACTGTTTGTCAATGGGAGCTGTAAAGAAGCTTAAATAAAGGAAGAGTTTCAACAGTACGTTGCTTCCAGAGATCTTCACCAGTTTGCTTTCCTTTTAAAAGTTTCTATACAATAAAGTAACAGCATTCAAGCCTGCCAGCTTCAAGTTAAACAACCGTAAGTTTCTCTGACAATGGCGATTCTGAAATCTACGGATTTTCAATCATCGCCTGTGTGTTACTTAGGAGAACACGACGCAATGAGGTCAAAGTAGCTTTAAAGGACTACTCCTTAAATCTCCGCTGTCTTTCGTCTAAAAAAATAACTCCACCCTTACCAACGGTTACTTCCATTTCACATACAAAAAGACAATCCAATGAATTATTCCTTCAAATTCCAAAAGTATCCAATGCAGCTTGCTCCGAATTAATTATTCAAGCTCAAATAACTTCGAGTGATTTAGACTAATTAGGGGAGGGTTGCCTATATCGTACCACTTAAGACATTCTAAGTTATATTTCATATTTGGTAGTAATTTGAACGGAAATGACTATTGGATATTGGAGTTTGGTCTTTTAGGCACCTACTATTATACGCTTAACCTTTTGTTCAGAACAAATTAATTTGTTATTAATCTTTTTGTCACATACTGTAAAAGGTACGATTTAGGCAACCGGTCTCCTAAATCGTACCTGCACTAAAAATAGTGTCAATAACAAATAGAGAAGAAACTATTCAATATGCAGTAATGATTATTATATAGTTACATATACATATGTATATGAATCACACACAGGCCGCAATAAACTATGTATATGATATATGTACATAACCTATATAACACACGAGTTGTCAAATCCTACTGGTACGATTGTAGTGGTACGATTTAGGAAACATGATCAATTTATTTATAAATATAAATTTAAACTTTATAATGAATGTAATATGTACTTAAAATGAATGTAAAATATTCTACGTTAAACCCGCTTTTAGAGAAATACATAAATACAGAAGAAAATTGCATTGTTTGATTATTATCAGCTAAAATAAACTGGTAAAAAGTTACATCAATCATACCTGATTTTTTTTAAATGCTCGTAGTACGCACAAAATAGGGTGTAAGCTCGAAAGGTTTTGTTTCTATTTCTTATTTCGCATTTACTTGATATTTTTATCATCAGACGTCGTTTGTATTCATTAATTTTCGAGAAATTGATGCGGTACGATTTAGGTGACCGGTACGATATTGGCAACTCTCCCCTATATCCATCCATTCGGCGATCGCGCCAGTAAATTCGTATCTCGATAATTGGAATTAGATAAACCTCGCGCAGATTCTCGCGCATTTACTCCACGATAAATTACTATCGCTAATTCTGCTAGATTTACTTGAAAGTGCGGAATATTATCGCTTCAGACTTCGCTTCGAGTGAAAATCAGATTATCACTACTGGAAACCGGTTAATTAATCTCAATTTGTCAAGAAACGTTTCATAACATAAATTCACACGAGCCCATTGCAATGTGTATATTTTCTACCTCGTGCTTATTCGCTGCAAATTCTGAATATCAAGGGAACAACTAACAAGCCCTGGAATTCTATCAAATTTCCAGAAGGAAGTGCCTCACGGTCGCACGTGCCCTGAATAAACGCCGCTGCATGAACGATCACGTTCGACAGGTTATTCAACGCAGCCTTCGTCAATCGATACGCCACAGGCGTCGTCACGCACCTGTATATACATCCTTCATCTTCCGCGTTTTTCTTCGCAAGCATGCCCCGCGTAACGCGACGCCGCTGCTCCTTCTTCCTTCCGTGTCTCTTCGGAGACATTAATCAACAACGCAGCCCCTGTTTCTTCCCGTTACTTCGAGGGCGCTGGGGAGCCGCCCCTCGCTCCACCTTTATTTCAACTTTCTTCCGTTCTAATTTCTTTCAACGCCCGCCCCCCCGCGCAATTCTGGCAACTTTTTCGCCGAGGGTGGCTGAAAGGAGGGGCGCGGCGAAGACGTCGCTTTATAGAAGCTTCCGAGAAATTCGATTCCACTCGCGGATGGGGACAAAGGCTTCCGTGATTGATGCTGAATGAAATTTTTAAGGAAGTCTTGCGAATTCGGAGGGAAGCGGGGTACTATTTCCCGGATGGAATGTAAAAATGGAGCTGCGTTGGAGGATTCTGTGATTCGGTTGAGGATGTTGGCCTGCTGTTGGTTCTCTGGTCGAAGGATTCCAACACCACGTTTGCGTCGCAATTCTTTCTGCTTTGAAACTAGCGAAGCTTTGTGTACTAAAGGGTTTGTTCGCTTCTTCCCACCCTTTGGCTCTCCCCTCGCGACCTGCTATGCGCCATTTTCCCGCCGCTAATAGACTAGCTGAAAATTCACGGCAGAAAAAAATGTTACGGTCTTAAAAGCTCGCAAGCATATCGAATAATAAATGCGCAAAACGAGGCGCGAAACTTTAGCCACAAAGCTCCGGACAAAATTAACTTCAGCAGAAAGTAGGATAGACGTAAAAGAGAGTCAAGAGAAGTAGGGGAATAAAAATTAACAGGCAACGAGAGAAGAAAACACGTCGAAAGCATAACAATGAAACTCAACAAGCACAAAACCCTCGAAAAGGATAAAAGCAAATAAAAAATTCACTACAGAGAGGCCAGATGAAAAGAGAACAGTGTTCAGAATACCCAGCACCCACCCTCGCTTTTCGCGAACTAAAACTCAAGTTTTACGCTTTAAATAACTAAGGTTGTAATTATTAGAATAATGCATAGCGAGAAACAGGCAGTTGGAATTCTTTTTATCGACGGTGGCAGTCGCGAAAGAAGGCCAGTGATTGGGTATCGATTGACACGTGTCATTTCACAACGCGCTCCACAGTTTCCTTGGCCACGATAAGGTGCGCGTCGTAAAAGAGAGCTTCCAATGACGACGTAATTAAACCACGGCCTCTGACCGGGTCGAATTAAATCGCCTGTAAAGGGAGGCCCCACCCGTGGATTCCTTTTTGCCGGGTTAAAATTCCACTATTGAATCGTTCGTCGTTGCTCGACGGTAATTAGCGAGCATCGATTTCGTATTAACTTTCTGGGGCTTCAAGGCTGTCGATTAAGCGAGCCGGGAAGGACTTCGCTGGGAACGCTGATAACAGCGAGCTACCGTGGCGATGCAAATTTCCGCGAGCGAAGGGAGGGTTCGGTAGCGGAGCTCGAGGAACGGAGATTTTAAGATATTTCAGGGGAGCACTGGGGTAGGTACTGTAGTCTGCTCGAGCGGAGTTGAAGTGCCGGATGGTTAGGTTAATTTTTGGGGTAGTTTGGCTGCGCGTGGCTCTTGTGACTTGGCGTGCAGATGGTTGCAGGTGGTGATTTGGAATTAGAAGTCAATGGAGCAGTGTAGGGGATGATAAAATAAATACTTTTTGTCTAATAAATATGTGTCAGGTTCTATCTTGTTTGGTAGTAATGAGGGTTTAAAAATGCAGCTTTAGAGGGCGGGGATTTTATGCTATATTGTGGTTAAAGTTATTCATTATTGTTAACTGGTATTATTTCCCTGGTAGATGATGTGGAATTTATTGGCCAAAGATTTACTAATATCTCAGACAAATGTGAGTACTGTTTGTCCCTCTTTAATTGTTTATAACTAAATAACAAAGCGGAATTCGACATATGTTTATTAGAAAAAGATGTTCCGTATTAACCCCTGCCATGTTGACCTGCAATTTCGAATCGCCCTGTATATGGCGGAGGTTAAAAGTAAATTTAGTACCTGCTTTTACTGGACTATTTTAGGGAAGTTTTATTAGTCTAGTATGGATCGTCGAATGTATTTCCATTTTTAATAGTCTGCGGTATTTTTGTTACTGTTTAATATTTCAAATTTGCTTTCCACCGTCTCTGCACGTCGTAGTAGCAAATGGAGAAGGGTAGAACGTGGATTACATTATCTACCATATTGAGCACGATTCTGTCGTATTCTCCTCCTAAAATAGTACCTACATTTCCCCGTCTGGGGTTTCTGCGATGGCAGGGAGATATTAATAGAAGTACAGAAATATGGGTGTAATAATAGCTCCTTTCTTTAGATTACTCTTATTGCCTGACTTGTTCGGGCTAGTACTACTTTCTGCTTCTCCATTCAGACTTATGCCTTCTCACATCATTAGGATATATTTAATTCAAGACCCCATTGAATTCTACTGCTTGATTTTCCGCTTATATCTCTGTTGCCCTTTCTCGCCCTTTTAACATAATTCTACTGTCTTCTCCATGTTCCATATTCATACCGATAATATTCTCCCAGCTTCTCTCCTCTATCTGCCTCCCACCTAGTCTTAGAATGTATTTAATTCAAGGCCTATCGAAATTTTACAGCTTCTTTTTCGGTTTATATCTCTACTGTCTGACTTATTTAACACGATTCTACTGTTTCTCCCATGTTCCTTATTTATGCCGATAAAAATCTCCCAGCTTCTCTCCTCTATCTGCCTCCCACCTAGTCTTAGAATGTATTTAATTCAAGGCCTATCGAATTTTACTCGTTTTGTTCTGTTTACATCTCTGCTGTTCTGGCTGACCCATTTAACACAATTCTACTGCCTACTCCATGTTCCATATTCATGCCGATAAAATCCACCCAGCTTCTGCTCCCTATCTACTTCCCCCGAATATTTACACTCCCTCTCATTACTATTCCATCGCAACTTTACATTTTCACCATCACCCACTCGGCTGCCATCAACAACCACCCACAACCTCCACTTCCCACCTACCCTCTCTTCAATCATTCTTCCACCCACTCTGCCAACTACGATTCCCCAGTCCACTCGTTTCCCAATCATCGCATTTCCGACCCACGAACAATGCTATCATTTACGCAGTTCAACGCGATCCTACCGCCCATTGTTCCCCCCATCCGAGACGATTCTACGTCTCGTCCTTTTCCGGCGTAACTCTATTATTCCGCCCACTCGCGGCAATCCCGCTTTCCATGCTCCAGCAGCAAAAGATCACATTCCGATTCGACAATCAAGTGAGCCCTATCGTCCCCTGGTATCAGCGGTGCTTAGGGGGCTCTGCTTCGTAAAATGTCGCGCCGCGATCCTCGCTTTATTCCGTGTCATGCACGCCGCTGTAACGCCGGTCAGCGGATTAACGGCGATTCTACGCGCCCGCGAGGAATCTACATGCATGTCACGTTCACCTGCGTAGGCGTCGACTGCTGAGCGAGCGCACAAAGGGCAGGGCGTCGCACGATATCGACGGACCTCTGCATAATCGACAGACTGTTAACACTTTCTTTGTGGAGGGCCAGCTGCCACCCTCTTTGCCGTCCACCCTCGCGACCGTTTCGCCGCCGAAGAACACGTACACAGGGGGTGTTAACGCTCCGAGCCGCGAGATTAGCTCCGACCGTCACAAATGCGCGAACCGTGTTCCTTCGAGTCGGAGAGGAGAATGCCTTAACCTTGGCAACCAGGTGCCTGACGGGTGGACAGACTTGAGGGGGCTCGTGAACTTAGGTGGAGAGGAGAGCTATAGCTTTGCAGTAGGTTGTTCGATAAATTCCTGCGGTTCTTCGTGAATAGGAAACTTCTATTCTCCTGAAAATTATTTAATAACATTTAATCTGTCATGTTGCCGACGCTCTGGCAATTTTTCAAATCCGCATTCGAAGAACTCGACGATTCTCGAGTGGAATTAAATTTTGGAACCGGTTCTCGCGTCATTGTGGAGGGGAATTCCGCTCAAAGCGTTTTGGGAATGGAAAAGCTGGTAATCCGTCGGAGCAAAGTACGGCGAGTACGGCGGATGCTGGAGAACCTCTCGCCCAAGGTGGAATTTAAATTTTAAACCCGTGGAGCAACACGTGTCGGAGATGCTTGTTTTTATTCACTTGAGACTCCGTTGTTTTTCACCCGAAGCTTTATCGCTATACTAACGCGAAACGAAAATGTCCAAACTTCCAGCAGAATTCTGAAACAGGAAAACGGAAGCTGTCGAATGGTATGTAATACATATTGGATACATACACTATTGGACGAAATTTATTATGAATGAAAATCTAATACTTAAATAAATAATACTTGCCAGCTTCTAATCAAAGTCTCATATTTTGTTGTGGTATGAGTCTAGAATGTAGACTTTAGGAAACTTTCATTTAAGGGAAGAATCACGCGTTGCATAGAAGCCGTGTGAAAGCAGCATGTTATTCTACATTTTTTAAGTTAGTTAATTCTTTTCTTTGGATCAGAAATTACGTCCTTTGTAAGGGATCTGTGTGTTGAAAAATATTGGAGGTTCGGAAGAAATGGTTTAGAGGAACCAGCGATATCAAAAACCCTTAGGAACACTAAAGCTCGAATTTTGAAATTTTCAATATTCGCCATGCCTATTTCAATATCTATGCATAAATTTTACGTAAAAAAATTCACAATTTCAATGAAAACTGCAGGCTGTCTAAAGTTAATAAGGGTTGAATACGTTTCGACAAATACGAGAGATTAAGTTGCTTCTATATTGAGTTTGTCTTTATCAGATACCGATATTGCATACGTATCAACGATTAGCAACAAACAATTAATAATTCGGTGCAGCGCTCGTGTTATATTGCATAAATTGGACAATCCATTACCGCCCGAGGGAAGCAACGCGATGCGATGCATCAAGTTAATGAATCCTCGGTACTAATTGTCAATATTGTTACGTTCGGGGGCACCATTAATTTTTGGAACGTTATGTATGTTTAGGTGGGACGGTACTTGCTGATGTATTGGTATTGATTCAACGAAAATATTAATTGGTTACCGTCTAGCAACGAAACGTATTGTGAATTCTGTATATTGATACAGTAGCAGATAACGAAATAAGCGAATAGAATCAACAGAATTACAGTCGAAGCGTAATTAAAAAAATAAATCTCATTGATCATACATTCGTACTTTCCACTAAAAAATAAAATTTGTTTACAAGTCTTCTCCAATTCTAAAGTAGTTTCCAAGACAGCATCACTGATATCAAACTTCAAACTTCCATCCCTTAAACACGAGTTTCCACAACCAGAACACTCTACGCTCTACAAGCCCACAAAAGTCCATCAAAATCTGCATCACACATCTCCCGAAACCTCGACGCAAACAATTCCTCGCTCCTTCCTCACTTAACCAAAATTCCCCTACCCTCGCAATATCAACTACCAAAATTGCATATAGAGCTCGAAAAGCAGGGCAACGCGTAATTGCATCCGGAGTCCACTTACACGAACCAGATACCCAATAGCTTCCGCCATTACGAGACCAAGAAGCTTTTAATAAACGGACCACTTCTAACGAGCCTCTACCTCTCCCTGGCCTCTCGGCTTAACGAGCTACAAGGAGCTTTCGTATCTGCCAGGTATCCTTCCCCAAAGACACAGATATCCCAAGCTCCTTGATACACAGAGGCAAAATGCTTCTATCGAGGACAACAGAGGAATCGACCATCGGCTTGCACCCGAAACCGAACGTCTTCCTCGGCGAATCTTACAAGGGACCACCTCGTAGTGACAGTCGCCGATTTTCATGCGACTTTGGTAGAAAGTATTTCTTACAAAAATATTTGACATGTGTTTTTTCTTATCGGCTGAGATTCGTGATGAAGGGGTGAAAACAGCCCTCAAAGTTGAGGTGTCAGAAACATGTTTGGTCGAATATCAGAATAATCAGAGTTAGGAATATTTTCTAATAAGGAATGGAGCTAGGAGAACGATGTACATGGCAAAATTGTGGATTTTTTAATAAGGCATGCAGGCGTGCAAACAGATTTAGAAAAATTCCGTGTTCTTTTAATGTATTACTTAAACAAACGGAATTTTTTTAAATCTGTTTGCACGTCTGCATTCCTTATTAAAAAATTCACAATTTTGCCATGTACATCGTTCTCCTAGTTCCAGTAGTTTCCAAGATATTCCAGCAAACATGTTTCTCACACCGCAACTTTAAGGGCTGTTTTCACCCTTTCAACCCGAATGTCAGCCGATAAGAAAGAACACGTGTCAAATATTTTTGTAAGGACTACTTTCTACCAAAGTCGCATCGGAATCGTCGATTGTCGTCGCGAGTTTCCTTGAAACTGTCTCCTCCCCAAGAAAAATAAATTCGACGAGCCTCGACTCCGCTTGAGCCCGGAGATGGTGCAGCAACGCGGTGGCGTTCGTTATTCCAGTTTTAATCCAACCCTGCCGTTTAATAGACGCTCCCCGGCTCAAAGTGGCCAGCTCGCCCCCGGGTCAGCGCGCATAAAACGAAACGGGCCGCATTGTTCCGCCGGCGGCTGATTCTCTCGGACAGAGACGGATAAATTCGAAACGGGGAATCCACGGCTTTAACTGGCCGGCGTACGAGCTTTTTTTTTAAGCTTCTCCATTGTTTCCGCGCCTTCTTTCCTTGCTCCCTGTCGGCGGCAGCGACTGGCCTTATGACAAAGACACGCGACAGTTTCGCTAGTTTTTCAGCCGGACAATTAATCCCCGCGTTTTCGCCGGCGGTTTTCGCGTCTCCTCTCGCCGCGGTTACGGGCCAACTGCGGGCTATCGATTCGGATGGATTCGACTTGGAACGCTGCTGAAGTAGGGCTCACCTTCTGGGCTTTCACCGATCACTGTTAAGCTTCCGCGCTGCAAGTGTAGAATGCGATTAGGGTTTGTAGAAGTGGAAGAATTTTATTCGCGACTATTTAGGGTTAAGCAAATTACTGGACTCGCAATCAGTAACAAGCGCAGCGACGAATAAACAGCTTCTATGGTTAGTCAGGAAGAGAAGTTTGGGTGAAATGAGTTAAATTGGATTAGTGGTCTGGATTTTTCGAGCTCTGGGGCTCTTTTCTCTGCTTGCTTTTAGGGGTTTTAATATGTCGAGGCAAGGGGCCGATAAATTTCGCGAGGCACCGCGGAATGGGGTAAATAATAAAGGGGATGCCGGGTGCACGGACTGGCCGCAGAACTTTTAAACTCGGCGGGATGCACGCTCGACGGCTGGTCAAATATTGGCAAATATTTCAATTAGTTACACGAATACCCGATATCCGATATCGGGCTTGCCCACTATTCCCGTCGGTTCTATTATACGTCCATAAATTTCGCAACGAATCGGAGAGCTCGGGCGAAATTTCAGCGTCGACGCTCCGTGATTATTGTGGATTCCTTCAGTCAGAACGCGATGCGTGCGTGATTTGATTAAAATCCGGGGACCTGCCAAATGTATCCTTGAACGCTCGAGTTTCACAGGCGCCGAGCACGGTATTGGGAAATTTTTAAGTGTTTAGAGTTCGTTACCGCTGCATTTGCCTGGATGAAGTTAAGTTGCTTTCCTTTAATTGCTTTTGATTTCGTGACAGGCCGCTTTGTTATTCGCGATAGTCGAGTGGTATTTTCCTTTTGAAACTTTGAGCGCTTTGAATCATATAGAATTTGCACATTTCTACGAAAAGTTTTATTAAACGGAGTAACTTTTAATGGGAAGATGATTTGTAAGTGGAAATAGTGTTAGTGCTAGGTGATATAAGGGAAAGACTAAAGATCCATGCGAGTGGAGCGTGAGAAACAAGGAAATGAAAACGGGCAAGTGAAGAGGGTACGCGTATGGTCAGACGCGTTTGCCGAACCAATATAACTGGAGGTACATATCGTGGGAATACTGGCAAAACACGCTAACAAAAACAATATAAAAGTCACCCCTTTACAGACAGGTAATACACATTAAATCATAACACGAGAAATAAAGGATTTTTGTAGTAAATTAAATCATTAATTCTACTTAGCTCTGCCATTTAAAATATTTCCAATTCAGCTTCTGATAAACAAAAACATATTGATTTACCTACTGCGTTATACCTTATATTATACCTTAAATTTCCCTTTGTACACCACGTCAACTTAACTCGCCTCTATCCCCTTAACAGAAATTTTAAATTTTACGTCTGAATAGTGCATTCACACCAGAACCAAAACATTTTTCGCTTCGCGTCAACAGGAACCCCCGCGTCGAGCTTATATTTTTATAAACACAGGATATTAGTCGGCCGCGTTGTGTTTACGACGAACAATTTATCCCGGGCATCCTATTCGCCAGCGCGCGACCCACGAAAATATTTTTCATCCGCGGGAATTAAACGCGAACAGGAATTTTTATTCGCGGCAAAACATTGCCGCCTTTCTGCAGCAAGAAGTCGAGCTTGCACCTGCCGGCTGACAGTTTTTCTCCTGCATTATCCCGCCTTTCTTTGGAGCACACGTCCCGCGTGCTGTCCCGGCTTTGTTAGCGGGAATCGATGTCAACAAAGCAGGAATTCCTTTTGAGGCCGAACGCGAAGTCAGCCACGCGCAGGTTGCGCGGAGCAATTTATGCATGCACGCACCGAGGCACGTAGGATTTCAGGAATTAGGTCACCGTGCACTTTGTGAACCGTGATCCTGTTGTATTAAACAGTTCGATTCTGCCACGTCCTTTCTGACAACGACGTGCGCCGGTTGAGCAATCGCGATCTCGCCGCCGGGAACAAAGAGCTTCAATTGGGTCCACGAGGAGCAAGGAAAGATGAGAGATTGGGTTGCTTGACAGGATCGCAAGCGCCAGAATTAAAGGACAATGGTAGAAATTGGCCAATTTTGGACCTGACTGGCAACGAAAGTTTTTTACAGGATATGTATCTACAGGTCTGATAGGAATCCGAAATGCATAATTATTTACTCTGGAGGCGATAGGAAAGTTATAAATAATAAGCGGATATTAAAAGCAATTCTTTTATCGAAAATTGTTTTTGGATATTTTTTGTAATTCGCGAGTTACAAGCGCATGGGTTAAAGGGGCGACTCGGATAAAAGGGGTGGTTTCTCCCTTAAGCAGGGATTCTCGTGTAACGGCCTCAGAAATTTAGATTTTTTTTTAAAAAACTGTTGTTAATATTGCATTAAACTCTTTTGGGATATAAGGAAACATCTTTAAACTTGCAGAAAATTTTTTTTATGTCGGTCCTTCTTCGACCACTTCCTCTCCAAATCACGTCTATTAACTCACTGCCAAACCTCAAACGAACAAGTCCCGGAAGTGCCACGCTCCACTACAAGCTGCTTCATCCTCCCACGAAAATCGCTTTCACCAGAAAATCATCTAATTTCCACGAAGCTATCCACCCTCTCCCAGCCACTATTTTTCCACGAACAACCACGTCTATCCACAACTCACTCCCAAACCTCAAACGAACATGTCCCGGAAATCCCACGCTCCACCACAAACACCTTCATCCTCCCACGAGAATCGCTTTCACCCGGCAATCGTGTAATCTCCACGAATGAACATTCAACCCTGCCTAACAGGTCGCTTTGCGAACACCCGCGTCAAAGAATCAGCACAAGGGAGGAGAAGGTCGATTAAAACCACCGTGTTCCTTTTTCACGATTCTTCCTCGAAGCAGTAGAGAAAGAACGACATCTGATTTCGAAGTTAACAATGTTATCACTGGCTTCTTCGACGAGATCTTTAGCGGTGTATAGAAAATCGTTGCACGCACGTAGGTCAGCAATCACTTTACTGATTTAAGGCAGAAGAAACCGTTCATTTTAGCCGCTTAAGGGGTAACACCACTCTAGGGGCAGAAAAAAATACCTAAATTTAACAATTTATTTTGGGAGTATGACAAACGGAATAGAATTTCTTTTCAGAGGGTTTATTTAACACATATTGAAGTACGAAAAACAATTTTTTTATTGTCATTTTCATACAAAATGGCGGCGACAGAGCCCGTCGTCGAAAACAGTTTTTTTTTAAACACCGCCACGGGAGGACGGATTTCTCGGCATGTATGAGTCGTGGAACAAAATACCAAAACAATTTATAATCTATATACAATTGGCTTTGGAAGTACGTAGGAGTTTTTTTTTTTATCAATTTTTGTGGACGTGGTGCACTTTTTAAGGAATGAATCGATTTTTTGCCCTAAAAATGAGCATTAAATTTTTTATAAAAGAAAAAGTTTACATTCGATCAAAAAACGGCTACGTACTTCCAAAGAGAATATTGTTGTGAAGCTACTGTAAAAATTTCAAATCGATCCATGCAATAGTCTCCGAGAAATACGTCCTCCCAGTTTGAAAGAAGTGGTTTCGACGACGGGCTCTGTCGCCGCCATTTTGTATGAAAATGACAATAAAAAAATTGTTTTTCGTACTTCAATATGTGTTAAATAAACCCTCTGAAAATAAATTCTATTCCGTCTGTCATACTCCCAAAATAAATTGTCAAATTTAGGTCTTTTTTTCTGCCTCTAGAGTGGTGTTACCCCTTAATACCCTTCTACCCCTTCAACATTGCCCCTTCGAAGCCGCCGCTGCAGCCTCCGTTCGCGGAAGCGCGGCGCGATTCGCCGCGAATGAATATGCAAAACCGTTAAAGTGCGCGTCGATAATCGGTGGAGACGCGGCGTGACAAGGACCGATTGGGAATTACTCGATAAAGGCGGTGTTCGGCGAGCGCCGACGGGGATTGTTCTCGAGGCAGCAGCCGAGAGGGGTGTGTCATGGGAAACAGGGAAGCCGTCGCGAGCGGCTCAAGAATCTCGTTTATTGCTGCGACTCCTGCTCCTCTGTATTCGATAACTGTCATCTGGTGCTCGAAACAGCGGCGCTTTCGAACTTCCAGCCTGGTAGGGATCGAGAGAGCAGCGCGTCGAATTTCCGGCAATCTTTGCCGACTGTTTCAAATCTGTTGGTTTATTGGATGTGTCTACTGGACTTGACGGGGAACTTTGACGTTTGAGAGCATCTTTTGAGATAGTTTCTTTGACGCGGTGCAAGGCGGTTGGTGCTTTGGGTTAGGATGTCGTGTGACGTGGCGCTGGTAAGGGTAGGTTTTTCGAAAAGCGGAGACAGGGATTGGGAGGCAGGGGTAGGTGTCGGAAAGTGTTTTAATGATTTGATTATTAATATTTATTTAAGGGGTGGAGACCCTTCAGTTTAATAAAGTTAAAAAAAAAGCAGTTTAAAATAAGTGATAGTCCAATACAATGATAGGGGTGATAATAAAAAAATAATAAAGCTGATAAGCTAAAACATTAACAAAATTTATACGAATTACTTAAACAAGTCGGGTAAGAAATAAGAATAATTTGAAACTATGACGCAGGTCTTATTTTTATCACAAATTGTACACGCTCCAAGAAAGCGTGTAAGGATAAAGCAATCAAATTAAATTGTCACTTCAACCCGTCGCTTCAAGATCTATTTATCGCCGCGGGTCACGTTCTACGTTTCCTGAACGCTCGAAACGAATGCAACAGAAGTGGAAACATGGATTGAAAGACAGTTGTCAGAAGGGTCGCCAACCGCCTGTTAAAGTCCTCGCGAACGTCGAAGCGACGAACGCCTGTCGATATAATTGAAAAGATTCAATTCCGAAAATCCACGACCAACTCTGTGCCCCGCTTTTTGATGCTTTATATTCGACATTCGATATTTAATACTTCCGTTGACACCTCCTTTATCAATGCAAATATTCTTTTCAGTGACTGAAGTTGACAAGAATATTGTAATAGAAGCAATTTGATATTCTCCTTCAAAGGGTAATGGTTATAAGCGAATGGAAAAAGAGCATTTTCCAGGTTTCACTGTGTCTTAATTTTTATTTAATTTATAAGGATTAAGTATTGATTAAGGAATGTCTTTCGGTTAAATTCATCCCTTCTGCTTCTTGTTTAAAGTACTTAAAGGTACTAAAAGATGATATTATAGTGTTTTATTCAATTATTTAAATGGTTTATTTAAAACCAGTGCAACAAAAAAATATATCAGAATGTGATCTTCAGAAATTAAATGCAAATTATTCTGTACACTATTGTTCTGTATTCCATACTGCATTGGATTATTATTTTGCTAGCTTTTTTTAACAACACCACTATCGAGGCAGGCTCCTTCCTTCTGCCTTCACGAAAGCTTCTAATCAAAGTCCAAATTTATCTTTGTTTCAAATCCCCTAAAAAATTCTTCTTCCAATATAATTATCGTTAACAAATAATAACTGAACGATTCCCCACGAGTTTCTCATCAAAGTCTTCGTAAATGGGATTTCCCTAAAGTAAATTTCGAAGTACTAGAACTGGATAAGGAAGTGTTTTGGTTCCTCTAGCTTTCGAGAAGATAGCTTGGGGGGGGGGGGAACGAGTGGATCCCGGGTAAAGTGGCTCCCTTCGATCAGTCTGCTCGTCCAATCGAGGAAAATCCACGGTCTTCGATGAAATTTCCAGAAACGATGGGCGAATTAAATTTTTCCTCGCATACCAGAAGCGAAACTTCGCGCTCATACCAGAATCCTCGAGCTCGCCGGTTAATATTCAATCTTTGTAAAAATTTTCACCGCTTCCGTGGCATCATTTATCCGTTACCTCTTAATTGGTACCATCTCTTATTTTATCATCGAAAGAAGTCGACGGGAAAACGGCAAATAACGACTCGTTATTTTATTTTACAGTTTCATTTATCGTAGAATTATTATTCTGTAATGAAATAATTTAGCAGCGAAAGTCGTTTGACTGGAAGCACCACAAAAGTTGCAAATGTCATTCATTCCACGCTACATTTCAGCCTCCAAAGGATTTAACGCTTCGCGAGCTCCGCGTATTTCTAAATTTTAATCAAATTACAGAGATATCGTTATTCTGTAACAGGCGAGAGCAATTTAATTAAAAGTCGCCGATGGAGGCTCACGGGCAACTCGTCGCTTTCATCTGACATAGAAAGAGAAATGTATAATTCCACAGTTGGAAAAAGGGACACTTTCGTCGCCCTTCTGTTCTACATTTTTTAGGAAGCGGGAAAGTTCTGAATTCTCTGCGAGATAGAATGTTTCATATTCTGTCCCTTATAACGAGATAATAAGAATATTCTTTAGTTACATTAATGCTCCGGTGTATTTCTACGGAATAGCAACGACGGTGTTCAGTTTATTGCTGGTTAACGAAAGGTTATACAGTGGTTTTGGTGGTTTTAAGTGCAGCGAAACCGCTAATGGATACGCTGTGGTGAATAATGGTTAATCATCGCTTTCATGATACCCGAATTTGAGAACACAAGGGCCAACAGGGATCCGCTTAAAACACTTACTCTTTTTATGTCCACTCTGTTCAACGTGAAATAATTCTCATTTATCTTCAGACATGGTACCATTGAAAAAATTGTTGGCAAGGAAAATGAGCCAGAACATGCTGAAAATAGTTCCTCGTTATCTTGCCTCCGCCACCAACAATCGCTTCCAGTAAATAGAAAGCCCAAAGACACAACCAACAACTACTCAAGTCCACACATACTCAAATATCCTCGAAACTCACATTCCTAAAAAAAACAAAGACCCCACAAAGACCTATTCTACAGTTTTAACCGATTGTTTCCCAAAGATCAGCTGAGGTACCCCGGGATCGCCAGTTCCCGTCCTGGGGACCTGTTTCTAGGGAACAACCACCCCTGAAACAAGCCCCAAGCCCTGGGGGATTTCGCAAACAAATTCCTACTTTCTCGCATCGTGCATACACTCACCACTAAGGGGTGAATTCCCTCGATTTAACTGTACACAACGAAAATCCCTCAGAAATATCCTTCAGAGGAAGGAAATATCCTTCATAGAAATTTCCCTCATAAACCAGAAAAGAGAACGTTCTGCCACGTGTCTGTGGTCCATCTTGGATATTTGTTAACTCATAGCAATCATTTCATTTCGTTTTCGTCACTTCCGAATTCGAAATCGTCAGTTTCTCATGATTTCTCGGCGAAGTCAGTAACACCTCTGTGACTATATTCTGCTGCTATGACCGCATTAATGAAATCTGATAATGATCGAAGAAGGTCGCGTTTTTCGGTTTTCACGCTCAAATACTTTCCAGCCATATTGTAGCTCGTTAGCTCTGCTTGAAGCGCGAGCAAGGGCTGAAGAACCGTGCTCTAAAGCGGGGGCGGAGGAAACCGGCCTTCGTCGAGGCTCAAACGCGATTTCCACGTGTCGGAAGTCAATTAGGAGCGGCAGGAAGTTAGCTGGCCAAGGGATAGGAGCAAGGGCTGATTTCGCGGTAGTCGGCGTACTTCGAGGCAACTCGGCCGCTAAGTACGCCACTGCTGTGGATTCAAACGCTCCCAAGCCAGCGGAATTGATGGCGTCCGAACCGAATGGATGGCCTTTGTCCTCGCGTGCACATTGTTTCTGAAAACTTTTCGACCTGTTTCGTGGAATTGTGTCGAGGAGGTGGGTGATATCGGCCCCCGTTAGCTGGAGACTCGAGGAGAGATGGGTTTTGAAAAGTGGCACAACGGAGGGTGTTTTATGAGGGCGGGCGTTTCGGGATTCATTGGGGTAGTTAAGGCTTGGACAGTATTTAAATGAAATATTTTAGAAATGATTATTCAAACAGTATATTATCGTACTTGATCGAAAGCTTTTCTTCAAGCACTCGTTGGTTAGTTGATTTAAACAGGAATATGAATTTCATGTAAATTATTTCCTAATTTGATTACTAATCAAACGATCTTTTATTTTATTTTGCATTTGAATAAGCGGCTGCTAAAATATTCCCGCAAAACATTTCTGACGCGGCTGCTTTTCAGGCGAAATCTTTGGGACCAGCACAGTCCTGAGGCAAAAGCTATTGAAATCTGTCTAAAATATAAAATCATGTTAAAATGATCTATTTGGTTTTGGCACAAAATAATGTTACTTTTCTAAAATCATGTCTAAAATAGAAATGATAAGATAATTTAAACAATTCACAACTTCAATTCAAATTATTTTTCATTTTATATTTCAAGTAACTTTTGTCCGTGTCTAATTGGACTGAATGCACGGTTGTGAAATGGAGCTCGTTTATATCTCAACTTTTTAAATTCTGCACATGTCGAAAGTTATAAAGAGATACGGCTGCAAACGATTTGAAAAGAAGAAGAAATCAACAGGAATAACGAGGAAGAAGAATACCGAGCGGCAGTAGTAGTAGTAGCTAGTATATAGTCAGACGTTACTTACCAGAAATTTTATAAATGCTACGATTTTAATAAAATCTGACCAGCATATTCTTCGAGAGGCTAAATGTTGGATTTGGTATGAAATATTCAGGGAGTCCAATTTCTATGGGTTGTAAGATTCTTTTATGGGAGACGAACATTTTAATATCAATGGCAACGTGGGTCAAGTATTCCGTGGAGAAAACAGCGAACAATCGCGTTATGCTGATTTACAGTAAACAGCGACATGATTAATTCCGTTTTAACGAAATGTTCGGGAATAATTTCTTCGTGCAGGTGGGAGAGAAATAGATTAAAATGCAGCGCGCGCGTTACAGAGATGGTAAATGTGCCATCGACGCTGCCTTTATTGCAAACGAATCAAATATTTATCGTAGAGCAGGGTAAACAGCGATGCTGTTAACTCCGCTTTAATAAAATATTATGAGCACGCGAGACAATCGAACTGAAGCGGGAGTCTGGTTTATAAAGAAATTTCAAGTGCAGAATCAATGTTTGCGCGCGCGCGAGTAACGAGGTCATCGACGGGGAATATGTATCGTATGGAAAATAAAACGAAGACTATTAATTTAATTAAATACAATGTAGGTACCGAACCTACATGAAAAAGAAATATTGAAATTCTCGAATGACCCTCTCGACTGTGTGCACAAGGAAATGTAATATTCAATTTCAAACGCCGCTGCTAATTGATAACATGCTGGAACGAAGTGTTCCAAGTATTTGTTCGTGCCATTAGTACATCAACGTTGATGAAACGTTTCGTAATTTATTCCAGCGTCGCACAGACACACTTTTCTGCCAATTCTGCGTAGTGGAAAAGTCCAATAGTGAATCGAGTTTTCGTTTGTTGCTTTCCACCAACTTTTGTTTGCCCCATGCTTCCTCGCAAAATGGAGAAACGGTGATTTAATAAAAGTTCCGACGATACGCCTTTCTGCGACATCAAGTATCGGGAAACGAAACTTTGACGCACGTTCCTGGGTAGATATTCGAATGGTGTTTCTAACTCGAAATTATGCGACGGGCTTATTATTCTGGATACTTTCGAAACATCATTCGGGAAGAGTACATTATTTTATTAAGTAAAAAGCTGAGAATTGTATTTCGTGTAATTACCACTATCTCTTATAAACGTTAATAATTCAAACATTTTACAAACCTCCGTTAGAGGTTGATTACAAATTTTATAACTTTAATATAATTTAAATTAAAATTTGGGTTGATGTTACAAATTTTACTAGTTTAATATAATTTAAAGTATAAATTAGGTTGATGTTTCATATTACAAATTTTATTAATTCGATATAATTTAAATTATAAATTAGGTTGATGTTCTTTACATTACAAATTGTATTAATATAATTTGTAATATGGAACGTGAACCTAATTTATAATTCCATTATAGAATATTCTGAGCAAGTTCAATGACGTTCGAAACAAATTATTTAATAATGCAATGTTTATGTGATTGCAAATGCAGCTAGTGTACCGTATCTTCACAGTTTAACGTTTAATCAGTCGGGGGGCAATAATCAACGACGAAATGACACATGGTGGCGTTATTATTCAGTTATGTTTGATACTCGTTACAATTATCAAGCTAATGCGTCACGCTGCAGATTATTCCAATAATGTTATTAAGCAGCACCGCACTCGAAATGCAAAATTTTCCACGAACGATTAGCAATTTAAAAAGCACTTCAATCCTTAACCCTTCGTTGACACACCTCCTTTTCCGACCAACTTTGACAAACCTGGGTGGCTCACACCCGGAACAATTACGGTATTGTCGCCGCGTTAATTATGGAAAATTCTATATAGATTATATGCAACCGTGTCGGGACAATAAACGGGAGATACGCCTGCATTCGGCGCGTGGTATTGTGCTTGCAGAGCGCGGTAAGAAATTCGAATTCTGCTGCGTGAAATATGAGCGTAAAGAAGAACTCTTAACGGGTAAAGTGTATTTTCGTAATACAGCCACCCTTTGTGCGTATAATAATATAATACAATAACAATAATTTCATTCGAAGTTCACCAAACGAATTAACATCACAAAAATATCTTCAAATATTTAAATAACATTAAAGTGACAATACCAACGTAATAGACTTAAACGAAAAACACACATTTATCAAAAAATAATTAATTTCAGCCCCGTGTTCATCAAATTTCCTTTATTCCATTCCGGGCTTCATCGACCAGCTTTCATACCTGCAGCTCTAAAACATGTCATACATCCTCGGGAACACCGCGAAACACAAGCGCGTCTACAGTGCTGCGTCGAGAGAGCAATTTCGCTTAATAGTCTCTTATTTCGCGGTTTCCTGCTGCACACACCAAGAAGATCCGATTAGATCCCGCCACAAATTGCCACCCACCACCTATTTTTGCGGTATTGGCTAAATGCATCGATACAGGCTGGTTGCAAACAATTAGCCCGCGCTTCGACGCTGGAGCGAAACGTTTACGTCGTCACGAACATCGGCGTTAGCTCGTCCCGCCCGTTGCGCAGGGATATCGAACTTGCAGACGACATTGTTCGTCGGATATAATGGACAAATGTGTTTGCGCCCGGCCTAGACCGTTTACACAACCAGGAAATCTGAATTACACGCGGGCCAGTCCATTTGCACCGCGGGCGTGACTCGAATCGGCTGCGATTACGATGGAATCGATGGAATAAGGTTGTCGCGATTCGTGTTTCGATTTACTACAAATGAATATTAACTAGTGCAGTCAAATATGAAATAAGGACTCTCGGCAGTAATTTGCACCTGTTACGTTCAGTTTACATTATTCCACTCGAATTAAACAAATTAATTGAGTCTTTGATAGATCTGATAATTAACCCTTCGTTGACACTCCGGGTGCGAGCCACCCATAAACTGATTTTGACGCTCCGTACCTTTTATATGCAAAGTAAATACCTTTTTCCAAAGCCGACTTACCAACTATTTTTTTTCCTCAAAATATTACGTCTCAACAACAACCCTGTACATTTTTAGCTTCTAATATTGAAATTTGTAGAAGTTACAATTTTTTAAAGACTTTCTTCCTGTTTTCTCGACATATAGTAATCTAGATTTTTTTGCAAAGACTGTGATAGAATGTCAATCGAAAAACTATTGGAATACATTCTAGAGACCTTGAAAATGACCCATGATTTTTTTCGTAACGATTGGATTTTTCAGATGAAAATGGCAGACGTTCAGCAATTACTTATTAACATAGTCCTGTCGAATCTAAACAAGCGTGGCTATTAATTCGAACACAAAACACACCCAGTGAAACTGCGAAAGTTTTAACATCCCTCAACTCTGTATTAATCAAATGAAGTATAAAATCTCCATAGCAATAACGTACCAAGTGTGCTACCCTAAATTAAATGGAGACCTATTTTGCATGAAACTAAAATACTACTCATTCCGCAGACATTTCCATAATCATCGAAATAGTACTATGTGCCTAATCAAAATCACGAAATCTGTTTCAAATATGAACCAATGGAGCGCTCACTTTAACCGCGAAATGCGACCAGATGAATGGTCCGGTTGTTTAAACAAACTGCTCGGAAGATAGGGGAAGGTGTGCCCTTGAAGATGCACTTTGTTTCAAATCGATATCTTTATTGGTTCCCGAGATACAGGGCCTCAAAGTTCCGAAGACGTAAAGCCAGGAAGCCCAGTGACCCACTTCCGACGCGGAAGTAGTAAACAGCAACAAACAAAAAACGCTGGGTCACCGTCTGTCACTGACCACAGACACGCGTGACCGGCTAGATGTAGGTCAGTGTGTCGCGAGCGAGAAAGACAGAGAGAGGTCCTAGCGTGCGAGTGAGACACAGATAGCAAAGTATTAAACATGGCGCTTCGCTTTTAAACGGCGATAATTCCGGAACGAAAAGTCGTATCGACGTGAAACAAAATTCATTTTAAAGGGGAGTATCGCCCGCTTCTGATCGCATTATCCTCGACGCTCTCGCACTGCGCGCAATCACGTTATAGACCGCTATTCTGAAGCTACTGCTTCTCGTTTTAATTCGTGTCTGGCATCAATGGCAATCGGCGGTGTTGTTTAAAAGTGATTAAAATTTTGGATAACCGTGCTGTTATTAGTAGCCGGTGAAAGGGAAATTTAAGGGGGATGATGGGGAAATTATTGAATTTAGTGTGTTAAAGTGTCCTGGAATGTATTTAAGCGTTGAATTCATGGGAGAAATACAGCGTGTATTTATTTTTAAGCAATGTGAATGTAAAGGGACATTTTGGAATTAAATGTGACAGGAGCGTTGCAAGAATTGCTATCTGTAACTGGATTATTCGGTGCATTCCGATTTAAACGGTTTGCCTCGCTCGCAATCACGCCTGTTAATCGAGATTCAATCGTAGTTACGTCGAATTACATCGATGTTACATCCACGGACCATAATTGACAGGATTGGTGACGTATAAAATCTGTTGGCCTGTCAATTGCCCATCGATCAATAACTGTAACACCCCGGATAGTTTCTCGTTCCTTTGCAAATAGGTGAATTAATTTTCTCTGCGTGCCACTTACACCTATCTGCACGCGTTGGAAAAGTGTTATATTTATTTAGAAACCGTTTGCATCAACCAAATATATAGACACTTCCTACCACATTTACAGATTAACAGCAAAAACTACTATCTACTATACTCTCCAAACTTCAAAACAAATTCCTGCAGCATCTATTGCACAAACGGTATTATTTTCAGACAAACTGCACCTTGAAGTAGGCAATTAAAGCGACCCAAGTCACTTTGTCTGAGAGTACCACCTGTTACACAATAGATGCTAGACTCTGGAGGAATTTGTTTCTTAAATCTAGCTTCCCGGTCGAAGTGACCCCGTTTGACGGCAGCCATTCAGATATTTTAATTAACCAAGGACTACGTTAGCAACTGATTGTTTCAGTCTTCCATGGAATGACGCCACTAAACATATTCAGGCTAAAGAACACAGAGCGAGCGTGCGCGCACTGCGACGCAAAAACTTATTGTGCGCGGAAACAATACCATCGGCTGGAATCCGTTCCATTCACGGGCGCAAATAAAAGCCAAAGAAGCGCCTGGGATCGGAACCCAATAGTTCGCTAACCTCGCGGCGAGCCTCGTTGCGCGATAGAGAAAACTCGGCGACTCGCGAGTATGGCCCCCCAGGAAAGACTCTGTTCCGTTACGTAACATGCATACGCGATAAAGCACCCTTTGTGCACCGTGAATGGGGGCACTCCCGCGAAACAGCGGGCGCCGCGCAGTTCGAAAGGCTGTAAACCGATCGGCGAAATACGACGATTCCAGCGGAAAATGGAAATGGAGCATCGGGATTGAATAGCAGGGACGTTCAACGTTTCATCGGATTAGTCATATGCTGGGACGCCTGTGAACTCGGAATTAATTGCTTAATCGGCGCGAAGTGTGCGACAATTCAATTCAAATCGTTGCACGGGTGTTTCTGTTTCGGTCGACATTGATAAATAAACTTTTCCTCTGCGCGAAGGAACAGCAGCAGTTAAGGCAGGATACCACCTTTGACTGCGATTTTGGAGGCGTTTTTCATGAATTTTTTTTGCATACAAAGAATGCGCAGAAACAAAATCGGTTTCAGTCATTCATTAATGTAACTTTAATCTGTAATTACACATTTTTTGAAACTGAAAAAGTGAAAAATAATCTCTTGTAGGTGGCGCCAAAATACACTCCTTTGGAGGAACATCGTTAGACGGCGTGTCAAATTCCGCTTTGTACGTGGCTCTTAGAAAAAAAACCAAAGAATGTTCCTATTAACAACAATATTTTTCAATGATGTACGTAGGGATTTTACGAAATTTCGATTTTTAAGAAAATGGCGGCCATTTTAACGAAAAGGTCAATTTTTTAGGGTAAAAAAGTTTAAAAAAATTTATAAAATTGAGCACCAAAAGAAAAATAACAACGCTACAGCAAAAGTCCTACGTACATCGTTAGATTACACCAATCGGAAGAATTGTGCAAAGTTTCAAGTCAATCCGATGAAAATTGTAGGAGTAATCTGACACGCTGATTTGGAAAACATCGTTTCGAGAAAAACGCGTTTAAAGTTTTATATAGATTTATATATCTGCTCCAATCCGGTTTTTACACAAGAAAAAGGTTCCGGCCACCTTTCTAATGAATGAATTTCGATTCTATACACTTGAAAGAGTACTTTGAGAACAAAAAAAAAAATTTCAATTTTTTTTAAGTGCAAAGGTGGTATCCTGCCTTAAGCCGGGTTTACATTAGTCCTGTCGCTGGATCAAGCGAGTGGTTTGCCAGGAAATCGGTCGATGTCTACATTATTCCCGTCTTTTTTGCACTTTTGCAAGTGGTGGACTGTCAGTGGCAGACATTAGGGTGGCCCTTATTTATACGTGTCGAATTTTTCTTTTCGTATTTCTTCGCTCTCACCCCCTAGAACGGCTCCGTTTCATAAAAACATAGTCCTTGAAAAAGTTTATTGCAATCGGATAACAGGAAAGGATGCCGGCCAGGCCTTAAAGTTTAGAACTCATCAATGTTTTGTATTTAAGGTATTTCTCAAAAATGGTAAGCCCGATCGAGAGTTTGTTCGAATAATATTAAAAGAGCACTCGAATTTCTACAATTTCTGTATATGTATATCATTTTTTACTCATTTTTTATTAGAATAGAGATTTTCCAGTTCAAAAGGGTTTGATACACGTCGACGCTTCAGATCTATGAGATCAACACAAATACGAGAGCCTTTTCTAAAGAAAAGTGTGGAATATTGAATAAACGAAGAAGCTTCCCTTCAGAAAAGCCCTTCAGAGGAATATACTCGAAAGGGCACTACCCCGTGACGTAAATTCCAGAGTTAACTTAGAATATAGTGAAGAGGGAGAGGACTAAACCCTTTTCGGAAGCAAAGTGTAATCGAGTGTGGAAACACTTCTATTTTAAGTACCCCAAAGAATAATTCACCCTACTACAAGAACACCACGAGACTAAATTGTACGGTGCCCGGAGCGAATGGGCCGCGATTTGCAAAAATGCAGATATATGCCTGCATAAGACACGCTGCTAACACCGCAGGCTGCAGAGGTTTCATTCCCCGCCGAGGATAATCATCGTAGACGAACGCCAGCGAATATTCTCAGGGAAATTATGTGCCTGGGAAAGCACACACGTGACCCAGTTACTTCCAAGAGGAGAAAGGACAATGTCGCGCATCCAGTGTCTGAAGTTGATCACAAAGAAGAACCACGCTCGCCGGGGGCCACATTCTCGCGAAAGATCGCGCGTTTGTTCAACATGACTGATCACTGGGCTCGAGGCACTTGGCAGGGCAGGGATTAAGGGCAATGGAACACTTGCTCCATTAAATAGCCGAAACCTTGATAATCACAAGCTGCTGTGTACCAAAAAAAGTAATGCAAGAACCACCGAGCAATTTCTCGTATCTCAGGAGTAATATTCCATTTCCCTTCTCCGTTACCCAGATGCTTTTCCAAACACCCCCTTTCCTGCTTCGAAGTGGAACGAAAGTGTGTGTGCTTACGTTACTCCGCGAATGTATTTTTCAGAATTCGCGCGAATATTCTGCAGAATCACCTGTCTTTCAGCAGCTGGGGGTGAAGAGATTCCTTGCCATGTGTGCCTTGGCCCCGTTGGAAAAACAGGGAAACAGTAAACGTGGGGTGTCGGAAAATTTGTCGTGTGTCGGGTGGAAGTTCTACCTCGACCACGAGTCTCAAGTCAATCAAAAGGGACGAGGGGTTTACTGGTGAGACCTTTTTTTTATGCTGCCCCTTCGGAGTATTATGGACGTTTCCATTGCTGGCGACAGGTTCCACGGCGGCATTAAATTATTCCAGGTCCTTGTATTGTCAGAGGTAATCAGGGAAAGTGGTCCTCGAAGGTGCACGCAATCGTTTCGAACTCGAAGTCGATATTGGTGGAATATGCTATTCGCTGAGTCTACTTTTGGGAGATATGTATTTTTGAGGTCGTGCTGCTTGATATTCAGAAGCCATATTTTGAATTTGCTGCTTTGTATGATAAATAGCTGCTAGGATATTGAATTTGTTGTATTGCGGTAAGATCAATTGTTTATTCTAGCTTGCAAACGCGTAAATAATTTTTTTGTAATTATATTAGGATTTTGTGTAATAGTGTAATTTATTAATTTATTAGTAATTTTACTCTCCTCTGCTGCACAAAACTCCTGCGTCTAAAGGAGCTTTTCCAAGCGATCGATAAAATTGTAAACTTGTGTCTAGTCGACTATCTCTCTGACAGAGAGATAGATATACGTACCACGTGCCCTCGCAAAAATACATATAAGCATACAGTCATCGTGGCAGGTGGTCGATAAAATGGAAGAGAAACGCGCCTGTGGCTTCGCACTACATAAATTTTATAAAAACATATCTGGACCAAGTGCATGAACTATATATGAAACAGAATCAGAATCCAATCGACTCTTTGCAGCAGCTTTCACGAACACAATTGCACAATGTCACAAAAACAGGCATTCATTACAAAACACATAATTAAGGGGAGGCGCGACTTTTGCACCACTATAACTCTTACAATTTTACGAATTTCGATTCAGTGCTCTGCAGATACAGTTTCGTGATCAAAAACTAAGAAGAAGCAAAAATAAAACCGATTTTTTTGACCCATCAAACGGGAATAGCTTCCTAAATAAATGTTTACTTTACATCTGGGAAGAAATATTTTTGTCCAAATATAAAATGAATATTTCCTGCACATTCGGAAAGAAATATTTGTTTGCTATTAAATAAATATTTATTTTATATTTGGGCAAAAATATTTTCTCCCATCCGCCAAAAATATTTCTCATCAAATGGGAATACCTCCTTGAATATATATTTCCTGTATATTCGGAAAAAACATTTGCTGCTTAATCTAGAATAAACATTGCATGTACATTTAAATATTAAAAAGAGATTGAACCTCTTTTTAAAATTTCATTCATTGCACAATTGTGTATTCAATATTTTGTGCTACTAGGGAAATGCGATGGCACACATCATCTTCTACGCGAAGAGAATAATGCAAAGAAGAAGGGAAAGCAGCATAGAAAATGAATTTGCTAAGAACAGATCTCTGCCATAACAAAAAGAGGATTCGCAGGAATTTTCGTCTCGCACTGTGCCCTCAAAATTACATTCTTCTTTTCACAAAGATTCTGTCCATAAGCTGGTGACCCAAGCCCTCGACCCACGAGCACAAAGCACAAGGTACACGCTACAGCTTGAAAATTTCAACCCAAAAGGCCTACAGGGGGGAAAGAAAAACATAATAACCAGCGCTAGATCCCTGTCTCTCTTCGAGCGAGCTTTTCGGTATACACCAGGGAAACATCCCGAGGGAGGACTCACCCTAAAACCATTAAGGGGATGCTGGGTCAGCCACGTGCATCGCGTTAAGGGTGAGCCTCCGAAAGGCACCAGCAAAATACTCGATTTCGAACGGGACAAGGCTGTAGACTCAAGATAAAAGTTCGTGCCCCGCCTGAATTTCGCTTTTCGAAAATTTCAAAGACACTTGACTCATTCTCAGGTTATTCTCCCCCGGCTCCAAGGGATCCATCGGACAGGCGGTGGGAATGTCCTTGAACTTTTGGCCTTCTGTATTCTGACTGCTCCCCGACTTCCCTCGATATTTCGCGAGGGCATGTTTCATCTTTAAAGCTAGTGGAAGCTGTGCTTGGGAGATTTAACCTCGTAAAAAAAGAAAGGGTGGAATATTGCGACGGGGAATTTGCGTGTTCGCGTTGAAAGAAGTACTTGGTAACTTGAATATTGTGTTTATGAAGAGAAGAGTTTTCTTCTTTGAGAGAAACTTGTTGATTATTGAAAAGCTACTCGCATATTTTATACACATAAATTTGTGCCCTGGATATCTTTAGGGGTTTGACTACTGTGACGGCTCGAAGAAGTTAGGGTTGTTTGGTTGAAAAAAATTCCCCAAAATACCTTTACTTTTCTCCCCTCTTAAGTATAATGTAACGCCTAAGCATTAACGGGGTGTTTTTAAATATTTCGAAAATTTGCTGAATAACAGCGTGATAAAGAAAAGACTGACAATATTCGCGAAGAATTACTCAAAGAATTACCCAGACCTACTGTTCCGGGCCGTCACAGTAGTCTAACCCCTTAAATTCTTCAGTATCTTCATATGGCACACGATTATTAGCATTAATAAACTGACTTCCCTATTTAATACTACTTCAAAATTTCCTACCCTTGGGAATAACTTTATGAACCCTTCGGACAAGTATTCAACTACACTTTAACATTCACTCCACCCAGCCTTCGAACTTTCCACCCACATTTCGGCTAGTCACGAGTTCTACGATTATCGACAACGATACGTTCACGCCAGGATAATTTCGTCAGAAATTCCTGCAACTTCGAAATCGCGTTTCACCCACAGTCTGCGCGGTAGGGTGAAGTGAAAAAAACTTTTTTTTGATGATCAAATTCTAATAGTGCGGAAAAGTTGTCTACTTGGCCCAATAAAACGTGTAAAAAATTTCAGCTCGATCAGATAATTTCTTCGGTGTGCACCAAAGGCCTTAACTTTCAAACTTTTAGTACAAAACTTAAAATTTAAAAAAACCCCCAAAAAAATATAAAATACAAAATACATAAAAAAAAACAATAAAATTATTTAAAAAGATATAAAATACAAAAAACAAGGAGCCCGACGTACAGCTACCTCCGCGTGGTGGGTTCTGGGCCACTTGTTCCGTTAGGAAAGTCAGCGAAGAGCTGCATTTTTGGATAGTTTACAGTGCCGAAACCAGCTACGGGTGTTTCTTTGCTTCATTTACGCAACAAATATAGCCCTGGGCAAAAAAAAAAGGTAGAATCCACCAGCTGAAGAAAGTTGCACTTTCTTAAGTTTTGTACTAAAATTTGGAAAGTTAAGGCCTTTGGTGCACACAGAAGAAATTATCCGATCGAGCTGAAATTTTTTACACGTTTTATTGGGCCAAGTAGAACACTTTTCCGCACTATTAGAATTTGATAATTGAAAAAAAGTTTTTTCACTCCACCCTACTGCGCGGCCCAAGGTCAATGCTACCTAATTACACGCCGCGCTACTTTTCCAGCTCGCGGAGACACCGAGCAGTCTCACGCGACCCAAAGGATCAGGTTCGCGCGTTACGCAAGCGAGGGCTGGCGAAAATCAGAATTCTATTCGCCACTTGATCTCATCCCGCGCGCAATTTCCCCGAGCACCACATTCGTCCTTGGAACTGCAGCCACCAAGTTGCAGAGCTCCCGCCATGTTTTCATATCGCCACGCGAACCGATATGCCTTCCCCACTTGCCGCAGGAAATTGCATTTCCCCGAGAGGCGAGCGGCGACAATGCCGCGGAAATGTAAGCGTGCGTTTCTGTTACATATTGTTCCTCGCGCGGCGTGTTTCGCCAAGGACCAAACGCGAACAGGGATGCGCGCGGCGCACAAAGTGCCGAAGGTCCGGCGGACGGCTTGGAAAACTCGTAGAAAACCAGTGGGGAAACTCGATCTCCCGTGGCGGACGCATTGTGTCGAATCCCACCCTTTGTCCAGGATTACAATCGTTCGAAAGGGCTGCCTTGTTCGGGAACAATGTCCTCATTGTTTCGGTGCACGTGCTTCACCCTCGTTTCGAAGGGCTCTTCGTTAATGAAGTTCGCCATTTTCTTTCGCGACGCGCAGCGCAACGGGGCTCGTTCGCCTAGGAATGCATCTGATTGATCGAGTGGCTGAATGAGAGATGTGCTACGCAGTAACGAGATGGCTTGTGTAACGAATAGATAGGGATCTTTCGCTATCTGCGTGTATAAAGTATGGAGAGTGCAGCTGGAATCGATCAGATTATTTCCGCGTTTCGATAATATGAATTCTTGGCCGGAATGAGGGAAGGAAATGCGAGAATAGCGCGTAGAAATGTGGAGTAAATATTGGTAAATAGAGGGTGGAGATAAAGTAGAATTTGGTTGACAGAAATGGGAAAAAGGAACCATGAAATAAATAATTCTAACGCGTTCCGCGAAACATTCGTCGAGAATCGTTCTCGGTGCACGCGGGCTGAATGGAAAGTTGCAGAGAAATGGCGCGGCGGAGAACGTGTTGAAGCAGGGAAAGTGTTTCGTGAATCCAGTTCCGTGGAATGTCTCGAACAGTTTAGGGACGTGTTCACGAGTCCACCTTCGCGATCCAACGGACGGCGCGTCCGCGGAAGCGTGAGCGGCGCGGCGGCGACCGCACGTATTATCGCCATTATCTCAATTGATGTCCGATCGGCTGATCAACGGTGAAGCTCACATAATAATATAGCCCGCGTTATTGGTACACCGTACACACCACGGGCATGTATACATAACGGCGAGCTGTGCATTAGTAGTACGCGTCGCCGTAAGCCACTGTATTTACCTTCATTGACACTTGCATTAGGTAGACGCGTCTCTCTTTACCAGGCCTCCGGTAACCAACTTCCGAGTAAATTTACTCGTGCTACGGTGATACAGCGCTATCAAACAGCGTAGCTGATACTGGGTTAAGTTTCCCGTTTTATGGAACGAAGGGGCAGGTTTCTTCTTTGTTTTTTTGCGAGTTGGGAAGCTGGGCTGATTTTTCGTTCGACGGGAGTGGAAGGTATTTAGAATGCAATTGGTTCAGGCTTGAGTATTATTCGATTAATAATACTAAGAATAATTCTCTATTGTACCAGTAGACATTTTAAGTGTAATAACAAGAAGATAAAAAATAAGTAAGAGAAAATAAGAAACAGAAAATAGTAGAATTAGAAATTAGATAAAATATGTAAAATTAGAATGCAGAATAGATTTCGATTTTGAATAAACTTTAGAAACGATTATTTAAGTGATGTGTTGTCGTGTTTGATGCAGAGATAATGAACAGGTATAACGAGAAAGGAGAATGCAGAGCGCCAGTAGTAGTAGCTTATACATAGTCAGATGTTACTTAATAAGGAATCTCATAAACTTTAATGTGCTCTTGGTGCAAAAATAATTCCCCTGTTGCAAAGGGGCATAGTCTCAAGGAACAACAATAATAATAAAAATAATTTTCCTTATTAAATTCCTACAATTAATCACTTGTGTTACTTTCAGTAGAGTAGATCTATAATTGAAGCGACAAGTTCTATCAGACGAGAAATTCCTCGTTTACTTCTTCGGGGGAAGAATTTTCCCCTAAAATTTCAAATGAATAATATCTTATACTTATACAGACTATGAAACATTCAAAATTAACTTCACCAATGGAATCATTTCTCTCGAATATACCACAAAGAAGAGATACATCTAAACGTCCCCCAGGTTTCCTTATTGCAAACGATTTAGGATCAGCAAGCCTAGCCCTGGAACTGCCCTTTGATCGTACAAAACGACCGTACGTGTGCTTAGTCGACAGATCGCCACTAAGCCACACGAAATTTATATCAAACAGCAGTGCTAGCATTAATCACAAGGGCAACGGCGACAGAAACCCTGTGATTTAAACGGTCCATCAGCCCAGCGATTCCGCTCCCCCTTTAGAAAGCACCGTGCTCGATTAATTTCTATTTCATTCCACACACACAGCTCACTATCTCAAAATGAACTCCAACTGCCATTTTCTCAGCTTCTGAAATTTTTCCAAATATTTAAAATTACCTTCCTAACTCGTTAAACTAACCATCACAATTTTATATTGAATCTTCTAATCACTATATCCTTCAAAATTATATCCCAAATTCTGTGAGAAATCCACAAGCTCTAATTATTAATTCGAGTAAAATGCATGTCGACTAAATTGCACCTGAACCGTTTCAGAGTATTAGCTACAGTTTTAACAAACTTAAGGAACTGGTATGGACAGACACTAGCAAGCGCAGGCGTATCTTCCGTTAATTATTTTAATTGAATCGGTGCAGTAACACGGCGCAACGCTCGTAATTGAGGCGGGAAGTAAAGCAGCGGAATGCTCGATCTGGCAAGTTGCTTAACGCTACTAACAACTTGCTAACGACTCCCTCGATGCGAGTTTCACTTAATCGCTGGATCCAGCGATCGATGGGAAGTTGCAATTCTCGAGGAGACAGCGTTCGCAGCGAGTGGACCGCTGCCTTGATTAATTGCCTTCGAAATAGAGACGCTATATCTAATTTCTTGCGCTTGGATCGTTACGAAGCAAATATAGACCCACGATATTTAATACATAAAATCAACCAGACTGTGATACACCGAGATACCACAACCCCTGGCACTAAGTTTGCAACCAAACGCGAAGATACGAAACTAATGTTAAATTTGCCTATTTCAAAGTAAAAGCATTAAAAATAATTAAGAGTTTCATTTATTGTGTAATGAAAAATGTATAAGAAACAAAATGTTGCAAACTGCTTGTAATTTAATTCAATAGATCCTAATACTGAATTTCATTCTGACAACACTTGAGTTCAATTTCTGCTTACCATTTTCACATTTTTTACTACAGTAAATTTCGTAGTTCCTTTTTACAAATTGCGCTTCATTCTCACAATCTTCTAGCTAATGATACACAGTTCGCTTCACACTTTTTCTCAGTTTAAAAGAGCCGCGAGTCTCTTTTCGTTGGACCAACTCTTCCTACTGTTACAGAGCTAAATGAATCTACTTTTTTTTTGTAGATTTCCGCGATATGCTCATTTTTCTATTTGCTTTCTGCTGCCTTTGGTGGTACCGGTTCCCCTTTTCAACGCGGTATTACTTCTTCAGCTTTCCGCCGGCTGTATTTAAATTAACCTTAATTACGCCTGAGCTTAAATTTCACGTCACTCTTTGTGTCGCTGTAACTTCACGTGCCATGGCGCACACACGGAATAAAGGAAAATAAGTACGTATCCAATTTTCCGGGGAAAAGGCTGGAAACTGCAACAGCGGATCCGTCAAAGTGCGTTCGGTAACGTTCAACGAGCTGTGAAACTGTATTACGCGAAATTGTGTTGCGGCTGTTCCCAGCCGTTACAGTTTTCGTGGAAATTTTAAGTGGAATATGAAGTTTCTGCGCGTTTTTGTTTCACAACCAATGGAGCTCGTCTAATAACATCTCTATTTTCTTTATTTTCGCAACTAACATCGCACAGACACGAGTCTGCTCGAGGAGGAACTTACAAACCAAAATAGATGATAAACCTGTTTAACTTAACGAATGTAGAAATAAAAATCAAATTAATTTAAGTAAGCAATTTCAATTTAATTACAAAATTAATTTGCTTTCCATTTCATTATCCATCGATTTAAAAAATCTGCTCTTTCCAGTTTTAGAAATTTAGTGTGCAGTTAATTTTACAAAAATTCTTCCAAATTCCTAGAAAATTCCTAAAAACGCCGCGTCCCTCACGCTTCCGAAATTACGAGCTCGGCGACTCGACATACGAACTCGTAATTTACCGCGAAAGTTCCAGCAAGCTCCGTTTCACTGGGAGCAAAGTGAATCGAGTCGAAGTAATTTCCAAAATTACGCGGAAGCGAATCCACAATAACAACGACATTATACGCGACGCGTACGGTATAAAGGCTTTCATTAGAAGTTCCTTAATCGCATTTCGTCTGGAACGTAGCTACTCCTTATTCAATGCATTTGTACGCGCGCACACGTATTCAGAAGTGAATCCGGCGCATTAAAACCGCTTCGACGCCTGGAACGCGCGAGCACGGATAATGGCGGAGTTTCCTGGACTACGGGGCCACGAAATTGAACCGAAACTCGATCAGGCTTGCTGGTCGCGCCGCCGTAGCCAATGCTCGCGAGAAAACGCGACGCTTTGCAGAATACACGATTCTGAGTCTCGAAAAAGCTCCACCGAATCGCGTGTAAAACGCGTTAACCACCGGGCACTCGAAACTCGGGCTTCATCATTAATGGAGATTTCTCGGGTGAACAAAAATTCGCTTCGGAACGTGTCTTCGTGGTAGGGGAAATTTAAATGGAAATTGATTTTAATTGCCACCTGACGCGTATTAGAAAAATTTGAAGTTTCTTATAAGAATATATTATGATGTACGAGGGTGGATTGATAAATAAGGTTTGCAATCCTCTGAAATATGTTTGAGACAAGATGAAATCACGAAACTGGTATCAAAATGAAGTGAATTCATTTCCCTACAAAATTACAAGTTTATCTTTCAACATTTAGTCCTACACATTTTTATAAAAGTTCTATACACTTTTTCATTCCGTCTATGAAGAGAGTTTCTGGTTTGCTTATAAAAAATAAACTTGTGATTTCGAAGAGAAATGAATTTACTTCATTTTGATACCAATTTCATGTTTTATCTTGTCTCGTATTTATTTTAGAGGATTGGAGAGCTTACTTAACAATCAACCCTCCTATAAGAATCTTGGAAATGTTCGTTGATATTAGAATTTTCATTATTTTGAAGTTTTCTTGTTTGTGAAAAGTTATACTACTATGAAACTGTAAGTATCTTTAGTCTGTGATTATAGTAAATTACGTAAGCTACTGTGAGGAATGTAGAAGGTTCAAATCCCAGTTTCAGGCAGAATTTGAAAAGTATATTATGACGCAAGAAATTTTCAGATATTTAAATATTTACGCGTCAGCGACGACGGTAGCACCGTACAGGGGATTTCCATCGCCTGCGTGGAAAGAAGGGAGGGTACACAGTGGGACCTTCGGGTTCGGTAGAAATTTGGTAGTCAGATTCGGTAAATGACGCTGAAAACGGGCGCTAAGTGATAATGTGAGCATGGAGAAAGGGTTCCATTTGCGATGGGAAGCGTTCTCATCGATTCTGTTTCGTGGCGACTTGGTAAAAGCAAGAGTAAACTTTTAGTTTTGTTATAAAATTAATTTGGCTTCTACTGCCACATCGAACGCGTGGAAAAAACCAAAAACTAAAGAAAGCTCGGTTGGTTAAAGGGTAAATTCGGTCGCAACAGGTTCGATCAGAAAATATTAATTCTTAAACCAAAAACTTGACTATCAAATACTTTGAGCATAGAATGCAATCACGAGACTTTCTATATTGCATCAAGAAAATAACGAAACGTAGTCGAAGGTGCCAACAGATGATAAAGCCTCTCGCAAAATCGTGCGGGGGAATATTAGCAAACAAAGGACAACGTAAATACAAGGAACAGGATTCAATTCCGGGAATGATCGATGAGCTAACGAACTTCTACACGTGCCACGTCAACGGTACGTTGAAGAATGTACAGTTTCTGCCGTAGGTGACGATTTATTACACCGATATGCAGAATTTATCGGGTCAGCTTGAAAGCTCGACGGTTAAGTTCGGTAGGTGATATTCTTCTTGTCGTTTTACCGATATGGGCGAGAAGAAAAGATTCGTTTGATTAAGTATCAATTGGAACTTGAATTTGTTAACGAGATGGGGGATGAAAAATTGTTTCCGGCGAAATGGATGACTAAAACATATTGTTCTGATTGCAGACTAAAATTATAACTATTCTTGGAAGTACAGGGAAGGAAAAATTTTGTTGAGATAATGAGAAGATTAATGGATATTAATTTTTTGTTTTTTTGAGGGATCTAATCGAATACAAAAGAAATAATATAAACAGAATTCTTCTATTTTTGTGTTTCAAATGGGCTTTAAAATATTCGAGGTTGTACTTGTTAATTGTGTCCTGAATATTGCAAGTAAAAATTGGAAACAAACTGTAAGATTCAAATTCGAAAACTGGTGACTATATTTATCTATAAAAAAATAGCCATGCACCAAAGAAATTGAATTTCTCCACTGAAATATCAAACTTTAAAGAATAATCGATTTTGCACTGTCAAAATGACGAAACTAGCATTACACGTGTGAAAATCACAATCGAAACTCCTATCCTCGAACTCACAAAAATTTCATTCCAAAGTGCTGAGTTATCCGTAACAGAAATTTTACATCGAGCGCACCACAGTCCACAAATTTTCCAATTCTCAAAGCTGCAGAAAGTCTAGTATTGCTCCGAACTTCCTCCTCGAACTTAGAAAAAAATGTCGCGTATTTGTTTCCTGGGAGCGTGAATACGATCGAAATACGATTTCGACGGCATCCATGGTCGTCAAAAACGGAAATATTTGGGATTCGATTAACAATGGGCTTCGAACGATATTGAAGAAAATTCGATGGAAACGAGAATGAATAAGAGAACGAATAGTGAAACTGGATGTAAATGCAGCTCTTTTCACAATGAAAAGCAGAAAAAAATGAAAAAATTGATGGGGAGAGTTTTTATCAGAAATATCGATTTCCTCGTGGAAGAGTGTAGAATCTATAGATTCACGGAATTAGTGGACGGTTCGACGAAAATAGAATTTGAATAGAAAAGTTTCGACCCTTTTTTTTTAGTCCTCAGTATGTTTCAAAATAATTTCGATATTATTCAGAAATTGAACTCGCAGGTGTAGGTTTTCCAAAGATTTTTACTTTGAATATATTTCACCCGCCTGCTGCTATAACTAAAGTTTGACTAAATTGACCTAAATAGAGTGTACACTTAAAAACTCGGAAGAGGAGTTAATTACAGCACAGGTCACAAGCGCAATTAATTTTATGTTTCGCCATCCACCCCTTGTTATCTCTGGCCCTGATAATTACTTTGTCAGAGGCACCAAAAATTGCAATGAAAGCAGCAACTCCGACTGTAGCAGAGACTGCGTTCGAAAAACTTTGAAAGCTTGTCTTTACATAATAAAATTTCGCCAACGATAACCGAAGGGGTGAAGGAGTTCTGTACCGAGCCTTTCCTTACGCGTGGCCTCTCGAGTTTTAGATTTCAAAGAGGAAAGTTGGCGAAGGGGTGGAAGAAACTGATCGCTCGCGCGAGAAATTCGAGGTGAAAAGGAGACATTTGCCAGTTTCGTCGTGAGGAAAGAATAATCTGGCTCCCTTCAATTTCTAGGTAGGCATTGTTTCTTTCTGCTAACTTGTTTTTTGTTCTCGACTCGTCCCACGGAAGGGGTTTTGTGGGAAATATTTATGAAAGTTGTAGGAAACGCATCGGTTTGCAAGGTGGATGATGAGAGAAAACTGAAGGAAGGATTACGATCTTCTGGGGGATTTGAATACTTTAGACAATTTTGGCGAAGGGTGGTTAAGAAGAACTCGAAATTAATTTAGAGCAGATTGGAGTGGAGTAAAATTTCTGAAGTTTAGGATATTGAAATTCTAAAGATAGTTGCTACACTGAAATTAATGGATGACCCCATGACCAGCTGAAAATTTAGATACTTTGACTTACTTCGGGTTAAACTGAAGTGTAATTTATTTGAAAAGCTTTTAACTGATTTGACAATTAGAAATATTCTTCTACTGAATTTTTTTTGACTTTTAAATAAGTCGTCATTCATTCATTTTCAAACATTGATACATTATTCGGTTTTAATTCATTCAAGTTCAATTTCTTTATAAATTACAGTTCAGTCTAGTCTGCAGCAAGTTCGAGTCACTCAAGTTTCAAATAAGTTGCCCCCCATTAATTGTTATATAATACATTACTGCTTCACTAACCAAATATCGAATTATTCCTAACGCAGTTAATTATCAAAATATTCTTATTCTTCTAAAACTGTTCTAAAATATTAAATATTAAATTATGCTTCTGTTCCTCGTGCACCAAAATCAACAACTTTATATCCATCAATTCTAGCATGAAACAAATCTACAAAAATTACTCACATATTATTTTGAAGTAAATGAGCCTGCGTAAAACTTCACACTTCAAGAGTCCACTTCCCACAGCCTTGGTTGATAATCGAAGTACAAGCGGCTTTAGCTCAAGTCCAAACGTGATCAGTCAATCTGCACTTCGCGCGGACATACGTTCGCTGACAAGTAGGTATCAATCGACGTAGACAACAGAACTCGCTCGGTCAAAGCGCGAAACGCAAATGACCCCGAGACGTTTGGAAATGATCGTGCTACCTGGCAGCTAAGGCCTTCGGCGTGGAGAGGGACACTGTTTATTACAATTGACTGTGGTTGGAATGTTTGGTTTCAGAAGAAGCACATGACCCCGTTCGACGCGGTATTCTCAAGTACGAAACTGAAACATCGAATATCGTGCAAATTAAATTTCTGCTACACCTTACGCAAGATCCTCCAAAGTCATAAATTATTGCTTTGGCAAATATACAGAGTAAACTATAGTAAAGTCTATACAATAATTATAGTATAGTCTTACAAAATAAGGATATTCAATAACAAGATTTCTGCTATTGAAGTTATTAAAATTAAGTGGTTAGTTATTAAAGTAACAGCTAATAGCTGGACCTCGCCTTTTGCACTCTACTTTTACATATGTCTTCTTTCTATCTCTATTATTTTCTCTTTCTAGTTTTCTTATATGTATTTATGTATTTTTATCATTCTTTATTCTTCTTAATATCTACTGGTGCAGTGCAAAATTATTATTATTATTATTATTCCCATATTTCTTTTACTAAATAACTAGATTACTAGATACAAGTCCTTTCTTTTTTATTTAATTATTTACTGTCACGTCCCCCGATACTAGTCCTATGCCCAACCAAAATAATCACAAATTTAATAATAGGTGCCATTAGCAGAATAAGTAATTTCAAACATGAAGCTTGATTACTTAATAATCATATTTCTCTCAATTCTTCTTCGCCCCAACACGTCTGTAATAATTCCTGTAGAAATCTATCTATTTTCCAATGGAAATGTTATGTTTCTCCAAGTGGAAGCGTTCCAAAACCGAGACGCGAGTAACAGCAATGATAAAACGAAAGAAATGATGGGGAACAATTAGAGGGCGATGAGTCCTGGTTTTAGGGGATGTATCTTCGTGGAAGGATGGTCCGGGCAGTCCCTCCAGCGAGCGTGCGAGCTGGCAGAGTGTTTATAAGATCCTTCATAAAGGTCCCATCACTCGTATCTTTTTTTCATGAGGCTTCGACTATCTGGAAGGTACTTTCAGAAAGTGATCGTAAAAGGAGAGCCGTCGGACGAATGCGCCGTGAGAGAGCCCAGCCGTGACTATTAAACTGTATTCCTCGGTTTATCGCGCCATTACGCGAAGAACAATTTGTAGATAGAAAGCTGCTGGGCTTTCGGATCAGCGATAGAACGCAGCCAGATACAAAACGTGCGAGATTGTAGCTGGCTCGCTGGAGGGTCAAGCTCGCCGCCAGACATATAAAATTCCATTAACAGGCTTGTAAATTGCGCCGTTACACGACTGATTAATACTGCAATTATCCATCTGGCGACGCAAAAGGAAAAATAACAGGAGAGCTTGAACATGAAAGAGGCTTAAAGAGAAACGAGTTCATTTAGGAAATTGTGCTTCTTCAAACGCAGTGGTTTTTCGTACACTTCGTCGTTTACCTGATCGTTTTACTTCTGTTTGGTAACTGAAACTGATGGAAGTTAAGGCAGTGCAATACTTTAGGAAACATCGATATTTTAATTTCAATGCAAGATATTATCTATATAATTAAGTGAATGGAATTTTTAATTTTTAGCATTTTTCTCGCCACATTTGCCACATTTTGCTAAATTTTCGTTCAATACTAGCTTTCACTCTTTTCACCCTCGTTCAATAAAAAATCCTCTTCCAAGCACGCATAATTTAAAAAAACATTCAACCTGCGCCTGATAATACCCGAGATGTTTCAGCATGGCCAATTGCCAATAAAAAAGAATATGTGTCGAATATTTTTTGCTACTCTAGAAACCTGCAGAGTTGCATGGAAATCGGTGTGCACGGGTTCGATATATTCCCTTCTAAGAAATGTACACGCGAGATTCTGCACGAGAGGTCTCAAAGGAGGGCGGTGAATACGAAAAAGGACGATTGTGGCCGTGCCCTCGCAGAACACCCCCGACGTATTCGTCCTTAATCAGGTCACGAGATAAGAGTGGTTTCCGCAGCTGGTGTCGGGGAAGAAATGAGCAACGCGCGAGGAAAAGGGAAGAATAAGGAACGACACCTTCGAGGATCACTCTCCTTGTTCCCAACGAGGCGTCACGTTGGAGGCGCCCTCGTTATTAATACGAAGCTATCTTTGGTAGAAACTTGCGGGGCGAACTGCCGTTTTCCCGTGCGTTTCCTTCGAGCTCCTATTAATTTAAGAGATTACCGAGCAAAAACGCGACCCGGCGAGATTCTGCTATTTCTGTTTCGCTAAACTGCTGCGCGCAGAGTCGATTTAATGGGAGGCACGATGGCGAGAAGCATGGCGACGGTGTACTCGTTTTCTAGTACCGTTTACAATTGTTAACCATCGACTGCAGAAAGTGGCCCCTTTTTGGCTGCATTTGTCACCCGAACATTCCGATTTTTTCTGAAACTCTGCAGGTTTGTAAAGAAGAAAGCACCCCTTATTAAAGGTTAATGTGTGATTTCCTACTTCCGTGTATATCTGCAAAACTATACCTAGTAGATTATAAAAAAAAGGTTACAATGAAAACTTAACGGCTTCTTATGCCCTATAAAACTGTGCAATGAAAGTGTTAAAAAATTGTAGTTTAAATAAAAAACCGACCTCCACTACAAAATTTAAACAATTCGTTTACACAGTAGTATAGGGCATAAAAAGCCGTTAACTTTTCATTGTAATAATTTTTTTATATATACTATAGTTTCCAAGGGATACAGGAAACTAGAAAATACACACATTCTTTGAGGGTTGTTTTCACTCCGAAAATCCGAAAAAGGGAAAAATTGCATAATACTTCAATCGAGGTCCTCTACAAACTTACTCAGTTTCAAAAAAATCGGAACGTTTGGGTCACCGAGTTTCCCTTATCAGTGTCAACGTCTCGAGCTCACCACTCACGAGTCGATAATAAAACCCTGTATTCCACATTGTCGCCGTCAGTTTTCTATTTCCATAACACTCGTCGCCCCCATCGTTCCCCCAACAAGATAAATAGGGTGACTGCACCTAATATCGCCAGTGTTCCTAATATCGCCACTCGCTATATCTCGCAAAGTAAGCTCTAAAATTTATCGGTTATGCACTGAATTAGTACCTAAACATATGCAGGCAGACATAATGTAATTGCAGCATCATGTGATCAACAATTACAAAAAGGGAAGGATTTTAGAGAATCTTAATAGTGTAAAAATTTATTGGACTATCACAATTTTACATCGCATTCGGAGAATGTAAGTCTAATAATTCTGTGAATGCAGGAATATCTACTAGAAATACCTAATTACTGATGTACTTAAGAAATGAAATCGAGTCAAATCTTTTTCGTAATGAAAATAGCGTTTTTCTTTTAGCAGTATGCGTGTTCCCAATACCGCCTACCGGAGAACAATGGTTTCGATATACTGCTTGTTACAGGTGAGGTCTCGAAATGTGCGGAGCAACCGAAATAAACTTTACTTGTCCAATATGTGCATCGGAACGTAAAAAATAAAATATGTTAAAAATCTATATTTTTACATTTCTATATTATTCTACTAAAAATAAGATCAAAGATGGATAAAAAAAAAACATTTATACAGCAAGAAATAATAAAAGCACATGTGAAAATGACTTTAAAAACTCATATATACATGAATTAATCAATATTTCTTGAGTAGGCGATATTAGGTACACTTTTTTCAGGACCCAATTTTTGCATGTCTTACGTTTTCTGAGTCCCAATTAAAAATCTGTAGGTTTCAACGATTCTAACTTATGCTACGTGAAAGATGAATAATTTCTCTATACTTTGAAATGAACTGCACGCAAAAATATCAATTATTATTCAATTGACAGCGATTTAACTTTTGCCCGGCGATATTAGGTACAGTCACCCTAGTTCCGGAAGCGTATGCCGCGTTGCACGGATCTTTCATTTAGTCGGCCCGGTTCCCTTTATCCGCGGACATAAATTTTTTCTCAGGAAGCAACGAAGGAAGGCAGGAAGGAAAGCGACGCGCAGCTTCTGCCACCCAGGAGAATTTTGGGGATACCTTTCTCCCCTTTCTTCCCAGCTCCCTCAGTCCCCCGTGACGTTGCGCGAGCAACCTTTTCCCCAGCGACGGTTGCTATGGGGATACCCCCTTGGCTTTTGTTCGCCGCCGAGCAACAGCGCGTGTCATTCTCCTCTTCTCCTCGTGTCACTGTGCACTGAGCCACGCGAGTTCCTCCTCTCCTTTGCTTCGCGCCCAGCCTTTCGAAACTTCCCTCAGCTCGATTGGAAACGCAGCTCGCTCCCCGGCGCGAGCTTCTACGCGGCTTAACCGCGCGGAACACCCTGGCCTCGTGCCTTGTTTGCTCGATCCTTGCACGCTTCCGCTGTGCATCCGCAACGCTTCGTGCTGGGAAGCTTGCGTCTTTCGACTGCGTTAGTTCTCTTCTTCTCTTCTTTTGGAGGGATCATTTTGGGATGGCTGTTGGGATGTTGGTTTGAAAAGGGAGAAGGGTTAGCTAGGAAGAGGAGCTGTTGATATTTTGTGTCTGGCATTTGATTGTGATTTGCAGTTAGAAACGTAATTTTTTTTTTAAATTATAAGCTCTTATAATTGAAGTACTAAGTAGCAACACTAAGGAATCTTGTCTTAGATTTCGTTCCCATTTATTGTCCATATTTTTCTGCAAGCTCCGTGTTTCCCAGACTCGCAGGCTGTGATAAAGCAGAAGCTGTCGTCGAGAGTTACAGGAACCGACAGTATGAAACACGGGACACGTTTTATCGAAACATTTCAATATCGATTTGAATAAACTCGCGGCGCCCGCGATACCCGCGCGTTCCCCGCGATTCAAGCTTCACAAAGCTGGTGTCTCTTGATTAAAAATTTATATTTTTCGCCGCGCCAATGCCCAGCCAGAGATGCGTTAGTAATGCATGGAAATGAAATGCGCCAAGCCTGCTGCAACTATTGATCACTGACTGCATCGCTTCTGGCCCCGTTTTACGCAAGCGAACTTCTTTCGAACAGTTGACGCTGAACAATTGTCCCGCACTCTGTAATTTCGCTCCACCGCAAAGTGTCTCGCGGCAACCGCCTGATCGTTCAGACGCGGGAACCCGTGGCTTCCAAAGAATTCTAATTGTAGTCTACACTAATTTCGGGAATTTTAACCAGCTGCTGGCATTTTAATCCAGCAAGTGCAAAGAAGGGACAGAAGGGGGCATATTATATTATTTCTGCAACTGCTACTAAAGTGAAAGATAAACAGTGAGAAGTAAAAATAGACTGAAGATAGAAAGTCGAAATAAATTATGGTAGCAACATTATGCTGCTGAATAGTGTCCTTGTGCAAAGAAAGTTGGAAGTATACCGCAGGATTTTAAATGTTCGATTAAATTTGAAAATTATAGAGTTTGATGGAATTTCATGTTCAGTTTAGACACTACCGAATTTGAAAATTTTATAGCGCTAAAATATTGAATAACAATATTGTCATTATAAATTCCTAATACATACATCACTTTTAAGTCTCTTTTATTGAAATGTCAAAATATCACTGACACATACTTGGAATTAAAAAAATTAGGAGTTATTAACATCGGATGATGACTTCTGAAATATAATCGCGTTTAGTACTCGATAATACACTGCCAACAATTTCCAAAGAAATTAGCCCGCAGAATGAGTTCTCAGAATAATCTCGCGAATTTGAAAACGTTTCACTAGCCCCGTCCTCCGTGTTTAGAAGCCACCTGTGGATCAATGGCATCGTAAACATCAACAGCCGGTCCAAGATGTTCGAAGTGACATAAAACGATGTCCACCAGAGAAAATTGATATTTACGAAGAGGAAACGATCTTTCCCGGAGGAACCATGTTTTCGAATCACTTGCGCGGAAAAATGGAACGGACCTGCTTTCGAATACGTTCGCAGCTCGGCCGAGTTTGCACCATTTGATGCTGTCGATGCTACTATTTCCACGTGGAAAATGTCGACACGATATCGAAAAATCGACCTAGATCGCCGTCGAATCGCGCTGAAATTCCGCGCGCGGACAATTTCCTGTTTCGTTAGAAACGCGTTCCAGCAGTCCGCACCGCGGGCAATATTGTTTATTGCGACGTGAATATAGATCGCTGAAAATATTTTGCCCTTCGTTTTGTACACCTTCCCCACGGAAACGGAGATTGAGTAGTAACTGCGAACAAATTTCGCGCGCCAAAATTGGAAATGAAAGGCAGAGAAATGATTCATTAAGATTCAATACTGACAGATTCATTTTCAAATACTAAAGAAATATTAAAGAAAGACACTTTATCTGATCGCAGTCATTGTTCCTATTTGTTCTGCTTGGAATGTATAGGCTCCATTTGAAATGAAAAATTTGAAGTGACTTTGAAATTTTGAAAAATCGAATCTGCGTGCCATTCGCTACTTCGAATGTTTCTTTTGTCGGATATTTTGTGCGAGCATTCAAGAGGCTTAGGAAATAGTTTCTGTTTGGGAATGAAGGTGGAAATTCAGAAGTTCGTTTCTTTTAATGTTCATGACCAACTGCTCGCGATGAAGGAAACGCAATTTCATCCGTCTGATCATCCAACAGCTTCAGGGAAACTAGAGTCGTTTCGTATTTTCTGCCCGTCTCCAAGATGAGTTTTTAGAATCATGCCAGATGAGTTTTTCCAGATTACTTTTGAGCCTGGATTTTATTAAGGCGTTCCTAGTCGACGTGCACGCAAACGAGTCTTGCGATTTACTCCAGAGACTATCTCGGGCTGATCGTCAGTCTGATGACTCTTGTGTTTGTGCCAAGACGTCAGTCATTTTTACGATATCGCAGTAGTGACTGAGAGAGGAATATGATCTACACTGTTGGCCAAAGGTTTGCAATCTTTTGGCGAGTTTTATTAAAATCCTGTCGTGTGAGAAACTTTCTTCTGATTCGGAGATCATACTTTCAGTGATGATTGCGATTATTTATGCTGTAATAAAGTATTAATGAGACGTCTACTTCCTTTAACTGGGATGACCATTTTTCTGGATCAAACAGTAAGGAAAATATTATAATTTATTCAGTTCTTTATTGCAATTCATTAATGAAATTATTTATTAATGGAATAGAAGAGAAATTATTATTATGAATATTACAAAATATTCATTTCGCTTGAAGTTGTTCATCGTTGAACTTGATCTGTATAAAACAAGAATTTAGGATTTTTATTTTTTAGAATTTTCCAAATGCATTGACTTCAAATTTTGACAGTACATTCTAGAGTCTACTGCGTATTGTGCCATCGTGGCGTTTTGCAAAATTATAATTTGTGGTAAAACGCCAAGGGAAGTTGAAAGTTACATTTTTACCGGTCCACCTTTTTTAGTCCTCTTTTTTTTTAAATATAAAACGAGGACAGAGTAGAAAAATGAAAAATGCGCACAATCGAACGATGGAGAGTATATCTAGAATCTACAATCCAAATTTGAAGTCAATGTGTTCATTAGACTCCGAGTAGTTGTGACAATTACATTATATTGCACGTTATATTCATATTTCGTAATGACATTTTATGGAATTTCACTCTTCGAAAAGTACCATTTTCGGTAAATTAATAGACTGTAAAAATCCCCCGATAAATCGACCTCCCTGGCACAGTAATTAACCTCTTGACTTCACACAGTAATTTCAGACTTTTACCCAGCAAATTTAGGTCTCACTAAAGTATTTTATATTAATAGGACGACGTCAGTTTTGACTTTTAACAACTCTTAAGTACCCTCTATTATTACGTACCGGTCCACCGTACCAACGATTAGTTCTCAAAGACGTTCGATATAAAAAATTAAGTCCCGTCATGTTATCACTAGGAATTCACCAAGGACACCGAGAATGATTATTTCACGAAAACCGTAGTGGTTTTTTCTCCGTCATTAATCTTCACGGTGAAAGTTCACCTGGCCTCTAGAATTTCCCACGTCATGCTTGAGCGCGGGGGTGGACCGCTCGCGAGGAGCTGTTGCAGCTCGGCGACAAAACAAATTACAGCGATCTGCATCCCGGGGATTCGCGAAAACTGTTTGGCGTTTCGAGTTCTGTCACGTTGGCGTGCTGGTCGCCATGATCGTTTGTCGCGGGTTTACAATTTTCAGTGAATTACGGTGTGCGCGACGGCCGTCCCAGCAGTTTGCATAATTAAAGTCGTTATTCGTAGGCGGCGCGTCAGCGAATCGCGCGTTCGTTTAACGAACCACCGTCGAACCGATTATCCGATACACATCGCGTGCGAAATTAATGTCTCTTTTAGCGTATGATCGTGTAATTTCTGGCAGCTCGGGTGCTTCTGCTAAAACGACTTTTGTGGAGGATGCGCGTGTAAACAATTATTCCCTTTCGTGTCTGCAGATTAATTTATCTCTGCGGGTTTATTTACTGCTGTATAATAAAAGATATTAAGCAACTGTAATATTACACTCTAATTAGGGTAATATCGTGATCTAATCTTTGAATTATTGCGTAGATACGCGGTGGATATATTTAAAAAAAAGGAGAAGTCAAATTTTAATAATGAAGAGTAGCGCACAAACTGGACATTTCATATTTTTCCGTCCCGTTTTCGAAACCCCTCAATTTTCTTAAAAACACATTCCATAGAAAAAGATTTAAAACTCAAATCTTCCGTTCCTATTAATCATTGAGTCAGGATTTTTGTATCTAGATATAAACTCAACGATAATAAACTTCTCGATTAGTAATTTCTAAATTACAAACAATTCGATCCGCAAAATAAATATTTCCACCAAAACTTGTTTAGTAGTATAAAAAACATTCGCAATCAGTTTGTCACTTTCCTTTTCCTTTTCCTAACAAAGCACTAATTATTTTTCCGAAGAATTCGACACAATATCGAGCACTGATTAATAGGAACGGGGTGTACAATATCGGGCGTTAATATTTGTCGCGTACTCGCCAATTATAAGGGATTCACGGTAACCGATTTAAAAAGCTCGGTGGAAGCTGATAGTGATTGCAGGTGATCGGCCGATTCGCGTTGATTTGCGCTCCCCTCGTTATGCGCTTCGAGTAAAGCGTTTGTCCAGTGCGCTGGCCACGGAGCACCGTTACGAAAATTAATGTCGCACGACGAACCGTCGAATATATTCTATGGGCGACAGGTGGACGTTCCAGTGCCCGTTAACTGGGACCACGCTACGTTGTCACGTTGCGTTCCATTATTCCGAAGCCTGGGATTTCGTATTTACAGCCATCGATTTGCAGCCAGAAATTAAAATTACAACGAGCAAAAATTGAGAACTCACCGGGACACCTGTGCAATATTTATTTCCAAGTATTAAATCTGTCGACTACGTTTCAATTGTTTGGTAATATCGTAACGCAAGCGTAGAAGGAAGCCTGTATTCATTTGCTTTATGCATTTTAATCTGTGAAAAAAAAAATTTGTATAAAAATATAAAAATTCAGGCCATTTTTACGGTAAAAAGTAAACAGGATATTTTTCCTCCAACGGGATCTAGGTGCCGGCGCCAAAGGGTTAACTACTTGTACGTTCAGAAAAACTTGAAATTCAGTCCGTGCTTGCGCAAATAACACATCAAAATGAAATTCTCCTTGCGCCCTATTTTATTGTGAGATTAAATTACTGATACCCAATTACTGACACATTAAGGACTGACTCTAATATTATTGCATAGTATCTGTATTTATTGACTAAAAGTATAAGTTTTTTATTTTATTTACTATGGTTTAATAGGGTAGAAGCCCCAATTACTGACACATTAAGGACTGACTCTAATATTATTGCATAGTATCTGTATTTATTGACTAAAAGTATAAGTTTTTTATTTTATTTATTATGGTTTAATATATTTACTTCAAGAAAAACATTTTGTGGGTCTTAGAATTTCTATTTTTATATATAAATCCATTAATCTAAAAAACATATTTCGAGGTTCTATTACTGACACCTCTAAAACGTGTGTGACTGACTTACTGACACCTCAATTACTGCCAGTTAACCAAATACTGACACCCCAATTACTGGCAACTAACCAAATACTGACACCCCTATTACTACCAGTTACCCAAATATTGCCATCACATTTACTATCACTTTCCAAAATTCACTTTTTGGCTTTAATTACATTTCAGAATACATTTGCATTATATATTCTCATAAAGCATTACATATATTTTTGAAAGCATTGTAAATGTATAGGGAATATAAAAAAATACACAAAGTTAGTCGGAATCGGAACACTAGAATACCTAGGTTAGGTTGCACGCAACTGTAGACGGTATGGGTGTCAGTAATGGCGTCATGCTTTATTTGCCCGACTAACTACTGCCATGGAGGTAATTAAAAACTGATTAAAACGCTTGTGCCAATCACTGTCATCCAAATATTAATTAAAAAGGCGTAATTAATCGTTAAATTACGATCGTTGTGACTTTCTATGATACTTCTATTGTACTAAAAAATTAATGTTTATTATGTAAATAATTTAAATATAGTAATTATAGCCCTTTCTTTAGTGCCCTGTTTTCTCTTTCACTAGTATGGAAGTAGCCATTTCCACTGTTGTCATCAAATTAAAATTTTGTATCGTCTTATACAAATTAATGAAAAATAAATATTAAGTGGTGCATTTTCTAGCGTATAGATTATAGGTTGAATTATATAATTCTTTTTGTGTATGACTTTACAACGTTTATTTATTCGTTATTTTCAGTAAAATAGCTTAAGGTATCAGTAATTGGGTAGGTGGCAGTAATTGGGGGTTCTACCCTACACAGTTTTATCTGTAATCCTCGTGTCCATGTACGTAATATCCACATGCTCCGCCGCGAACATGTCGCGTCGAACAACGGAATATCGCCCAGCGCCACGCGGGATGATGTTTATAAGATAACGAAGGGATTTAACATGCGAATAGATGTTCCGAAGTTACTTACAACCGGCACAATGCGATTGGACTGCCGGCGGAAAAATAAATTCGTGCGTCGTTTGAGCTTACAATTTATTCGAAGAATATCGACGCGGGAGTACCATAGATCCAAACTCCGGTGGCAACGAAGATGTGATTTATCCAGTTTTATGGTATCAGACTCGCCCTCAAGGTCGCTCCAACTTCGAGATGAATACGAATTCTACTGGGTCACACTTTCTTCCGCTGCAGGCAGCGCGGAACTTTCTCGACTTTATGAAAATACAGCGGGACGAGATATGAATTTCGTAAATGTTTTCCCCAAGTCGGTTTCCCCGCTGTTTCTTCTGCACGGAGTTTCTTGTCGCCCTTTCTTTTTGCTTCTCATAACTGCCTTCCACTTTCCATATTAAATAATAGATACCTTGCCGGGAGGCAAGTATTGCCCCCGTACATACTTTGCTCGCCATATCGTTGGCTTAACAATTTGGAAAATTTCGTTCGCAGAGAAATTCCCCGGTCTGCCTTGCGTTAAATGTGCCCGAGGTGGACAAGTTCATTGGTGATCGGTTTTTGTAACTTTTATTTTAATTTAAGCAAAGATGAAGATTGTTTACCGCATCACGGTGATTTTATAAATTTAGTGCTGTATTTTTATACGTCAGAAATGGTAATGTCGTTGTGCATTCTGTATAGAAATGGGTAATACATAGGAATGCAGGCAAGTAGTACGAGTCAATAATTCACGACCACTCTGAGAAATCTACACCTTTCGCCTGCATTATGTATATTGTATTTTATTTTATTTTATTTTGTAATTATTAGTATTTATATTCCCCTTCTATTATTACTGGATTCTGTCATTAGTCTCAGGGTTAGACATAAGAGCAGCAAATTCGTGTTTTTTGGGGAATGTAATAAAGACGTATTATTATTATTATTATCACGAAATCAAGATTTAAATTTCTTTTAGCAATTAATTATCCGTTCAAGAAGAACGTGTGTATCATAAGCACTCCGTGACTTTTTAAAAAAATAACATCAAATTAATCTGTTAATCGACTGAGGTCAGCACGTAAATATTCGGAGCTCTCAACTTAACAATTCCCACAGTTGGTCGATATTTAACGTATTTTAGCATCTCCACTGTAGTTTGCAACACCTCTTACTCATCGCCTTCTGTCTTGTATCACGGACTATTTTCAACCGCGACTCGAGAGCCCCTGATTTATGTTCCACGTAGCAGACTGCACCATTCCCGGAAGTTATTTTATTCCCTGAAGCACTCTGTCGATGCATCCCCGCGCGCTCTTCCAGCAACAGAATCTTCACGATCGTGGTTACTTTCCAAGAATTCCATTCGAATTGCAAACTTTACATTTCCGCGAATCATAATCGATTTTCGTTCGCTGCGCTGTACATTAACGAGCGCCGCGTCTCGTTATTTTATTGCCATTATACAAACGGCAGCGCAGATTGCGACGATTATATTAGTGAAATTCGTTTCGTTAAAAGCACGATGCTGAAATTAATGGGGATTAAAAAACGCGGACGGGACGCGCGTATAATTATTCAGCGGAATATTCGAGCGTATCGGAAAGCTCGAAAAATCGTGGGCTTTTATTAATATTGTTGAACATTCATATTTATATTTGACGGTAACAGTGTTTGCATTCGATACCGTCAGCGCTTGTTCAATATTCAACCGTGCTTTCCTGGAAAGCGAAATATTTTACGCACTCTGCCCATTTTATTTCAGAGTTCGACATTAACTAAATAAAAAAGTATTTACTAACGTTAATTTTTTTATTCGTCGAGCCTTTCAACTTCAGCGTTGAATAATTTTTTCAACTTCAACTTCAACTTTAACTGAAGTTAACCCGAGTTAACTTTATTCGACATATGACGAATACTTTTTTCAACTACTTTTCGTCATTCGAAATTTTTATCTAAATAAAATTTTTGCCCATCTCTGTTTTATTTCTCTTTCATTTCATGGCGCTACGGTATCATATTTCATCCCTATATTTTTATTTCGACACAGATATCCCGCAGGAATTCTAAGGAATGACTTATTCAACCAGCATCATCGTTAAAGAACGAAGCACCCCAAGGGTAACAAAGAAAATTCAAAATCTCCCCCAAGAATTTCCATTTCTACAATCGCTCAAAGGTGAAACGTTTGGAACTCAAGAAAATACCTCCAACAAACACCCCGAAACTGAATATTCACTCTCTGAAAAGGATTCGGCAGCTCAAAAGCGAATCCTCCGACGTCATTAAATTTGTAAATATATTCCAGGGGATCCGAAAGTTCCAGCAGCTCCCGAGCCCGGAAGTTTATCTTATTCCTCGAGATCAATTATCGAATTACCTTCATCAAGCTACTTTATCCCCGCCAGGCCCCTGGCAGCGTTTCCCCAACTTAATGACCGGTCGAAATTAGCATACGAATGGATTTAAAATAGTCCGACCGTCGACTTCCTCCCCTTAGAGGGAGTCGCGCGGCGGCTGGCTCCTTTTATGATAATTTCGTGCTCCCCGACACGTCAAGCTCGCCCGAGCGCGGTTAACGTCATAGCGCGATCCGCGCTAAATCGATTTCGCAAAGATTACGCCCGCCTGACATGCACACGGCCCGCCGAAAGTCCGCCCCCGCGGATCTCGCAGAACGCTTACACCCCGTCGAAGTATTAATCACCCGCGGGATGAATATGTACGGTTATTAAAATCAACGTTTCCCCTGACGTACCGACCAACAACGTTTCGCGCAGCGCTCGATGCAAATAATAGCTGGGATATTGTAATCGCGGGGATTATTTGTTTCGAGCTGGAAATTCGATTGTGTAATGTTTGGAAATGTGCGGGGGTTCATTTCGACGCTGCGAACGGAGATGGCGGTCGTCTTTATTACAATTTCATGTTTGAAGTGCCGCGAGGCGAGCGAGACGTAACGTTTAATTAAGCGATATTACGTTTGCCTGGCAAATGCTGTAGCCGTACTTTTAAGCTGCGATTTTATATTCTTGGTGTTTAGGGTTTCTGGGAAAGGGACTTTGTAATACGCTGCGGTGAAAATTGGTCACCTCTCTCGAAGGGCACTTTTGGTCATCGATATAAATGAGCTATCACCGAGAAACTTACATCATTAGCATTGAGCATCGTTATTCCCATCGCCAGTTGCTCGAAAAATCCTCCCAGCTGGGATGGAAAAACGACGACGACGGTGGTTGAACGTTTCAACCATTTAGCCCCTGCAAATATTTACCGAATCAACTTCGCGGCGCAACTCTCTGCCCCTCAGCCGCTGCGCCATAGTCTGCGAAGCTCTCAGATTAATGTATCCCTGCTCGCGGAGCGTTGAGCTTCGTTAAACGGCACGCTCGCGCGACCACGGTCAACTGATTATGTCGTGGACGACGGATTAAGCTGTCGAAAGGCGAAAGGAGTGAAAGCGACACGGTGAAACGGGAGAGTGTCGAAAGGAAGAAGCAAAAAAAAAAACAAGAAGATAGGGGTGGAAATGACTAAAAAGTACCAAAAAATCCGCGATTCTTTTGGTGATCGGTATCGATACAGAGCTCGATGATTCTTTTAGTACCAAAAAATCTCGAGAAGATTTTCAGGGCACAGCGTCACCGAGACAACTCCCACCAACTCACCACTTTTTACTCAGCCTCGAGGCACGAGGGGGAGAAAAAATGTTGTGTGTATCTTTTGCAGGTCGGCCAGGCCCTTGCCATGCGATGTCGTTGCAGAGCCCCAGACTTCGACATTACAGGTCGACCAATCAGAACAGATATTACATACGCCTTCCCCGATGAGGGCTTCTTTAAACGCTGAATTTACGAGGGCGAACACGCGACTCTCACTTCTACCTCCTTTCCTACCTCGTAGAGCTGTGTACGAGGCGTGGTGCGTTGGTGCAGAAAGATTCTGCGCGCAAAAATCAGTCGAAAATATGCAGCAAGTTTTCTCGCGCAAGACTTCGCTTTCTGGGAAATGATGGTTCAACTGTTTATTTCAGAGTTCTCTTTGTGAATCACGAGTGTTCGCTAAGAGCTCACGGCTCGGGGCTGGCGGCGAGCATTTAACGTAGAGGAGGCACGATTCCGAGCGATCGTTTCTCGCTTTCGCAGGACAGGAGTGAGCCAGAAAAGGTGGGAATAGCGCCGAGCTCTTAACGTGTAGGCCGAACCGAGCTCTTAACGTGTAGGCCAAGCCGAGCTCTTAGCGAATAAATATTGTAATTTTATTTAGTATCCGAGTACAGTAGCGTCCAAATAGAAGCTGGTGTCTTTTGGATACTACTTGTCGATGTAGAAACACGTAAACTTTCAAGACATTGGGCATTGTTGTTCCAAGGGGGTGAAGCTTGGCGCAAGGAAACTTCGATTTATTTTTGCCCGGGGAATCACCCTGTCCCAGTTTGACCCACGATCTTCCCACGCCCCGTACACCGTGCAGACACGCCAGAACACGTGTACATATACTCTGCATACGATATCTCGAGTTGTTCACTGCATCCACGCTTTTGGAATGACGCTGATCGCGCGAACACGGTCCAGTAATTTAGTAACCGCACCTGCGTCGCTCTGCCTCCAGCGCATATATCGCTAGATTGCTGCTGCGTTTAGCGATCGCTCGTATCGCCCCGAGCACAGTCGTCGCACCCACGCGACCGAGGCGGGCGCGTAGCGAAGCGTGGTCTCGTCTTCGCGAAAACGGTAGGGGAGGAGCACGCCTATCGATTCACGTTCGACGTGCTCCTCCTCTGGTCTCTGCTTTCTGCTTGCGATTTACGGCGCGAATCGCCGAGCACCGTTTCGCTGATTGCTGCGCGGGGTGTTGATGGGGATGCAGAGCGTTTCCTCAGGATCACCAACTGAAATAAGAGAGACTATGATCGCGAAGTGTACCGCTCGTGCGTTGTAGGTTGGAAAGCTTTTGTTGGAACGTCGATCCAAGCGACACCAAGCTCACCATTCATAATTTCGTTCCGCGAAGACTGATAGTTTTGAAACTTAGTATTTCCAGGAATATTTAACCCTTTCGCGAAGGTAGTGACCACTTTTTCAAATTATTACACAGAACCGCTTCAGTTATTTAAAACATTATCATTATTACTATCTTCTTATTATTTTATTAACTATTTTATTAGCATAGCGACAAGTGGTTATAGTCACGCTTAGCATGCAGCGAGCGGTCAGCGGTGGGTGGCCCTTAGTAGCGAAAGGGTTAAAGTACTTTATTCTATTACCCTCTGTTAGATATCTAACAAGGGAACATCCTCAACCCGGCAATTCGAAAAATTATAAATCTTGGGGATATGTAGACGATATATAGATATGTATTACGCAATTTTATTTGCTGCCCAAATTCACCCTAAGGGGGTGAAATCGACCCCTGAAAATTCAGCTATTTGCCGATTTTGTGTTGTAACTCGCGAACTGTAAGAACTGTGTGTTACCAGATGATAGTTATAATTAAAAGAAGGAATTTATAAAGTGAATTTGGGTAGCGAAGAAAATTGCGTAATACATACCTATATATCCTCTACATATCCCCAAAGTTTCATTATTTTTTTAATTTCCGGTTTGGGGATCTTTCCTTGTAAGTTATTGACACATAAAAATGTCCTGCAAGCACGTCTTATGCATACGATGGACGTTCCCCGCAGACCTCTATCAATCCATTAAACGGTAATAAAGAGCAAATTGAAACGGTAGAATTCTGTAAGTGTCGATATTCCAAAAGCCTATCTATGCATCTGCGCGTCAGATGCCCAAAGAGATCACTCGCGAGCGTGTACACATAACAAAGTTTTCTCATAAACGTCACGCGCGAAGTTGATCCTGAGAACAGTCTCCGGCGAGCATCAACGCCCCGTATTTGCCGCGCAAACGCGTGCAAGCTCGCCAAGTAGAGTCGTGGACGTAGTTTGAGAGTGAATTTGATCTTGCTTCATCCTTCGCCTTTCTTCGCGGTCTGCACCCGAGCATGGTAAGATCCTAGTGAAACGGTAGAGGGTAGCCATGAAACCACGACTTCGACGAAACGTCACCCTTTCTAGTCGCTACTGTTTTGGCATGGCCTGGTATCACGTGTCTCTGCCCGTTGGAACATGCACCCTTTTCTTTTACGTTCAGTTAGACCCTCGTTGAATGACGAAAGATCGGTAATGCCCGATTCTGTTTGCTGGCTCAAGCCGAGACCGAGTGTTCCCGTTTCAGGACCATGACAGCGATCTGCTTCGTGTGCAACCTGCCGATCCTGAGCCATCAGGTCGGGCTGATATGGCAGGGAGGGAATGGATGGGACGACCTGATGCGGCAACAGGTGGAGGAGTCCACGTTGAAGCAACGACTAGGTAAGAATCTGCGGTTTTAGTGAAGTGTTGTCTTCTTTGTGGAGGGTGTGTTGTTCGACGACGAAGAGTTATCGTGAAGATTGCGGGCGCAGCACGATGTGTGATAGTTGGGTTCATTAGTTGATGGGTTCACTAGTTGGGTGATGGGTTCACTAGCTGAATGATGGGCCCACTAATTGGGTAATGGAATCACCAGTTGGTTCATGGGTTCTCCAGTTGGCTGATGGTTTCACTAATTGGATGATGGGTTCACTAATTGGGTACTGGCATCACTAGTCAGCTGACGGGTTCTCTATTTGGATAATGGGTTCATTAGTTGGGTAATGGAACCACAAGTTCATTCATGGGTTCGCGCAACCACCCTTACACAATGAAAAAAGGCGAATCAAAATAGATCAACATCCAAACTCTGAACCACCCTTCCCCCGTTTGCGTTTACCTTCATTTCTCACTTTCAAACCAACTTCACAATGAACCCTCGACTGTAATACGCCCCCGCAAAGTACACAAAAGTCTCTTCACCTGAAACGATCCTCCCCAGGAACTGGAAGGCGCGACTCCGCGACGCAGATCTCGCCGAACGAGACCCAGGAGTCGTCCCCGACGAACACGCGTCGCCGACGGTCCAGCTTGGCCCAACTGACGGACATCCTGAGGGAATGGAGCGGCGGCGCTTCCGCGAAGAGCCCCCGCGCGAACAAGCTCAGTCGTCGGGAGACGCTGGCGGACATCGCGAAATCCTTGCCCTGGTCCAGGCAGACGACGACGGACGCCAGCCACCTGGAAAGACTTCGCAAGCGACGCGAAAGCTCCGTAGACAGCGGGATCAGGAGCCAGGCGTCCACGAAATCGCGAAGGGATTCTGCTATCAGCGACCTGAAGAACGACATCGCCAAATTGTGGAGCAAAAGGGACTCGACACCGCAGTCGCTGCCAGCACCCAAGGTCATTTCACCCACCCCTCGTCCAGGTACGTTGTGAAAACCGTTTTCTCTTTGTGGAGAATAGGGGGGGGGGGGGGCTGTAATTTCGAAGCTACTCGTGGTAGAAATGATCGTTTAATCCTTTAATATGTTTGGAATGGGAGGTAATATAGTAATAATTGTCCGTTGCGGCAACGCGAATGGACGTAGATGTGTGATAGCGGTAGAGAACGTTTGATTATTTGAAACCTGTAATTTTACTTCCTGACCCAGTTCTGCAGGCTGCCTCTATGAATTCAAATCGTACGTAACTATGTACAACTAAATTGGTTACCAGAATGATGTAACAATACTCGATGATACTGCTTGTTACTGGCTATTAGTATTATTTCCCTGTACGTGCATTACGATTCGACACTGACAAACAATGAAATTGCGATTTAGTATCCAGAGAGGTGAAGCAAAGCGTTAAACGCAAATAAAATTTCAGGAGTTCCCTTGAAATATACAAAGCATAGTCATGTCATATCTAACCCCAAAAAATTATATAAAAATGCACCTTTTTTATGAAAAACTGTCTCAGCACATTGTAATCTAATTTCCTAATGTCTTATCAAATCTAATTTCCCAAGCATTTCGTTCGAATTGAATCCTCCATCTAAAAGTAACGCCCTCAATCTCAGTTTTCTATCAATGAACGCACTCGCGATGCAGTTACCTTGAGAAATGGTCGGGACAAGGGTGTTCTATTTCTGGAGGCTCTGTATTCTGACCTCCTGGAACTTCTTGCAGATTCCGGAGATTCGAGGAGCTCGAGGCGCGGCTCTGGCGAGAGTGCGAAGCACAGGAGGGACTCTGTGATCGCTGGACAGACTCCGAGCCCCAGCGAACGGAAGCACAATTGCCGTCATCACAGGCGTAGACAATCACAGCAGTCAATGGACGGGACCGTGGTGACGCCTACAAAATGTTACAGGAGCGATCAAAGACCGAGCGCTTCCAGCACCGATAGCGCGGCCAGCAGTGCCGTCAGGTACATAATGGCGCGCTGACAATTGGACTCGAGCCTGTAATTTCGGCCACGGCATGCATAATGGTGGCCTGTCCTCGACCGAGGACCGCTTCCAAAGGACAGAATTCTGATTTAAGATTGGCCTCCTTCTGCTTTGAAGCTTGCGAACGCGAATGTTGTCATAATTAACGCAATTTTGCATGAGTTGAAAGGAATCGCTGGTTGGTTTGGTGTGTGTCGTTAGAGCTGAGCTTATTGAGTTTCAAATTAAACGACATCGTTTCAAAATATGGGACTACTCATTGCTATCAGAGAAATTTGTAAGTTTCTCGTTTGGGGATGAAGGCGTACTGCAAGATGACTTCTGTTTTCAGTAATTATTACTGTAAAAACTCTGGAGAAAATTAGTTTAAGTCTGGCCTGACGCTTGCGATGTTCTCATCGCGGAGAAATTAATGGGGAAAGGCGAAAGCAGAGAGTCACATGGGATGTTTAGTTACTCGAAAATTTAAAAAATCTTGGAACTTTGCAGAAATATAGTTCAAGTGATGCTATAACTATTTCTTGTTTCGGCCATGAAACGGTCCTAGGGATGAAAACACCCTCTCAAAGAAATTGTGTTTTCATATTATCGCGACAAAAAAGTTTAAATCAGGGTGCTATGGGTTTTGATATCCTACAATATCGAGATAAGGAATTTTCTGAAACAATTAATTTTTTCAAAATTTATCCACATCACCCTTGTGTTCGAAACTTCTTTATCACCATATTGCAGTAAAACATTGAATGAACCCATTTTTTAATATCTTTTAATAATAATATGAAAACTCACCATTTCTTTAAGGGTGTGTTTTCACCCCTAGGGCCGTTTCATTATAAACGTTATAAACGTCACTTGAGCTACATTTCTGCGAAGTTTCAAATTGTTTTGAAGTTTCGAGTTGTCGAACATCCCTTGTAGGTCAGCTTTTGCACATACCTTTGAAATTCTATCCTCTGTTGCCAGAAGCATTGTTCCATTAAAATCGAAACGTAATCACGACTCACATAACATCATCTCAAACTTGATCTCAGTTTCACCCCCTTACCAACCCTTAGAAGCTCCACTCCAATAAACGGAAAACCGTTACGAAGCAAGGTCCACGATTCCACCCCCATTTTAAACAACATATACCCGACAACATTCCATTACAGAGATCACATGGACACGCGGAATTCGATGGACAGAAGCGACAGATCGAGCAGCGTCGAGGCAAAGACTCAGACGAGCTCTACAGCCGACACTAAAGCAGTGACACCCACGACGACAACCAGCACTTCGCCCTTGATCGATGGCAAGTCACCAGTTCCAACGACCGCCGATTCAAAGACATCGACCACGGCGACAATTTCCACGTCGACCACGATGGTGGGAACACCGTACTTCTTGACGGTGGACATGAAGATTGCTACAGACAGCAAGAATCTAACTTTGGACGCATCCATCACACCACCTACTATTATCATGTCATCGGTGACACCGCCGACGGTATCACCGACGGCCGGTAGCAGCCTTCCGCTCCCCGGATCATCCACTTCCGGCAGCTCCAGCCCCGTTGGCTCGCCGAGCGTCAATACAGCCATGCATCCGTTGCTTACCACTAGGAGGGACTCCACTACTCAGGTGGGATATGATCGAAGAGTTTCACGGGCGTTGAACCTTATGGTTTCTAGGCGAGATGGGACGAGAATTAGCTTCGGTTATAGTGATTTTTGCTTTGGAATAACGACTCCCACCCTCAAAGGAGGGTGCGTTTGAAGTGGTTGGTTTGAATTGTGAGTGAAGGGCAGGGGAGTAGATGAAGTAGGGTGAAATAGTTGAGAATTACCACTGGTAATAGTAGTTTTTGCTTTGGAATGGTTGAGGGTACTTTGGAGGTATTGCTATAAGTTGCTGGTGAAAGGGAAGGGAGTGGAGAAAATAGGGTGGGATAGTTGGGAAGTAGCATTGGTGAAGGTAAACTTCGCTTTGGGATGGTCGAGGGAGTTTGGAGTGGTTAGTAGAAGTTATGGGTGAATAGGGGAGGAGTCGAATAGATATACTGTTTTAATGCAAACACCGTTGGAGAACTATTGATTCTAAAAGGGACTCGAGAAATGTAAGAGAAGGAAGTATGTAAATATTTTTGTGATACGCGTGTTGTCAAATGTTTTCTCTCTAGTTTTCTCTCCGGAATAAAATATGTCCACAAGGTTACTAAGTTTTGTAAATGAAGAGGGGCGAAAATGTTAGAGGGAAAGTATAAAAAAATAAAATTAGTAATAGTTCATGTGATCATACACGATCTAGGCATAGTAACTAAACTCACTTGCAGCATACGACTTGAAAACCTGCAGTAGTATCGGTCTAAATGAGGTCAGGCGCGAGGTAGATGTACCAAACGCTTCCGTTTGCAAGTGACAACGTAACAACCATTGGCCAGAAAGTGCAACTGGAAATGAGTATGAATATCTGCAATTACAGAAACTGTCACTACTTGATTGACAAGGGTAAATCAAGTAGTAACAGTCTGTAAGTGGTCAGACCCGAAGTGCTTTCAGCGATCCTGCCATAAACACGTTATAATGTCAACCTAATGCTTCTGTTACAGTGTTACTACAAAGGAAAGGAAACCTCCCCGAATAAATTGTCAAGATTAATACGACAACCAGCAGCGATCGACGAATCCATGCCACCTGCTGGACGTCGCGGAAGTCAGCCGACGTTGTCACCCGATCCTGATGACGGAGGTACAATTGACTACCATGCACCAATTTCAGAACCTCTACCAACTAAATAACAAATGTACCTATACGCTGAAACATACAGCACTAAAGCTTAAGGGGACCTTCCGGTCTAAAAGTTGATTTTTTTTTATTTCATTTTTCGAATGTTCAACCTTTTAGGAATACGTGTTTAAAAGGATTTGTTGAAATTCGTAAAATTCCCGAAGTTATAGGCATTTGAGTAGCGGCAAATGCATGGGCAACAACCGGCCACTCGGCGCTCACGCAAAACTTTAAACGCGTTTTTCTCGAAACAGTGTTCTCAAAACGGTGGGACCTGTATCTTCAAAAGTTATTATCCGATTCGACTGATTTTTTTTTTATTTTGAAGAATATACTTCTGGCTAGGGGGGGGGGGACTAGAAAAAATTACAAAAAATTGAAAATTTATAATTTTCAAAGGCGTTGAAAGGACGAAAAATACAGGGAAAAAGTGATTTCAAACTTCAAGTGTCGTTATTTTCTAAAAAAATGTCATTTTTCTAATTTTTTCTAGCCCCCCCCAGCCAGAAGTATAATCTTCAAAATAAAAAAAGTTTCAGTCGAATCGGATAATAACTTTTGGAGATACAGGTCCCACCGATTTGGATCAATTTTTGACGCCTCGACTTTAACGACTCCGCAGGGCCGTCTGCAATGATTAAGTTTAAATCAAAAAATATATTTCTATAATTTAAGACATCCTTAATACAATGCAAAAAGTCCCATTAAATTATATATAGTAGTTTTCCTTTAATTTATTCCTAAAAATCACCTATTTTTTTTGGGCTCTAGACCGGAAGGTCCCCTTAAGGGTACATTTCCGTGTAATCCCTTAAAAAATTTAGGTTTTTTTAAAAAGAAAACTGTAACAGATATAGCAAAAAGTATTGTAAGATGATAAAATTTTTTTTATTGTTTTTTCCTCCGATAATGGATTTAACTCTGACGGAGATAAAAACACGGTGCACATGATATTACAAGATACACCGTTTTTTATCACCGTCTGAGTTATAGCTATTTACTCAAGATTACCTGGAACAAAAAGAAATAAAAAAAAATATTTTTATCATCTTAAAATATGTATAAATCAATACCAAAAAGATTTTTTACCCCATGTGTTACAGTTCTGTTTAAATAAAAATCCTAAACTTTTCAAGGGATTACACGAGAACGTACCCCTAACTATAAGTTTCCATGAAAAGCCCCTTTCAGTTCCGCCAACTTCCGTTTCCTCCTATCATCTACTTCCACAACCTTTGCTCCCTCTGTAGTCAGATTCCTACTACAAGATCTATATTTTACAAGCATCACACGAAATTCTTGTACTTTCGTTGCTCGAAGGTCGCAGAGCTCGCAGAGATTCGCTGAGTCCTGATTCCGCCTCTTATCCGAGGCGCCGCGACTCGAAGAGCCATCTGAGTCCAGACAGGAACGTCGATAAAAGGGATATGAGTCCTATCAGGCAAGGGAAAGCTCAGCTGAGAAGGCAGTCAACGTCGATGGCTGGTCGGCCACCAAGGTAGCTACCCCTTATTGATTTTTACGCTGCACTGTTCGAGGATAACGTCGTCCCACTCACAGGAAAGTGATACAACTGAGCAATCAATAAATAAAATCTGAGTCGCGCTTCATAAAACTCTATTAAGATATTCGATTACTTTTTACGAAAATCGAAACACCCTGTGTTAAATTAGCTACCCTTTTACGTTTGTCACTAGAGTTCACTGACAGTGACGAGACATTATTACCAAAATCAATTCCTATTAATACTTCACTTGTTTCATTAAGTAGTGGACAATTTTCACTCAGCTGTATCGTTTCCCTGTCACGTTAATTACCAAGCTCTGTATATTTGTTCTAAGTGTTTCTAAGTGGAAATAAATTTCGCGTTCCAGGTCGCCAGACAGCTCCTCCTGCTCGTCGAGAGACCAGAGCCCCTGTGCTTGCACATCATCAGGCTTCCAACCATTGTCAACAATAGGGAATCAACAAGCGTCAGCAACCGGGGAAATTCTGATAGCTCGTGGCTTTCGGCGACAGAGCACCACGGAGGAGACGCTGAGATGTCGAAATTATCGACGGCAGAGCTCGCAGAGCGAGGAGGCGGTTAGTTATTTATACAAGGGGTTATTAGCTTTCTATTAGAAGCTAGCAAGAGTGAGGGCGACATTTGCATAAATATTTGAGCCCGATTAATGTTACGTGTAAGATGTACGATCCTGATGTTTAATAGGTTCAGAGACACCGAGGACGAAGGGACAGTTCTGCTCAAATCACTGACGGCACATTTGCCTCGATGACCATCGAGACATCGAGCACCTTTTTCGACAGCAGCACGCAAACTGGTGAGTCACGAGTTTCACGAACATTCCTCATGCTTAGATAATCTAATCGAAGATAATCGAACGTGAGAAGGAACCATTGGTCAATGAAGTAATGATATTTTTTCTTGCATGCAATTGAATAATCGAAGTATGGGTTTTTAGTAAAGTTTGAATGGAATTTACTTTCCATTCTTCAGTGAGGAGATATAAATGAGATATAAAACATGTGCGATATAAATTCAGGGGAAAGTGGATTAGTGTGAAGTTTTAGTTCATTGTTCTCGTTTCGGTAAGGTTTGAATTTCCCGCTACGGTTTCAGTAGTATAACCTGTATATGATCAGCCACGACAGGAGCGCCCTCGTTCATCGCAACTTGCATTTGACGCTAAACATGCGCGCGTTTTTATCGATGGAGTATGTAGACATCGTCCATGGTACTTAACACCCCCTATCATAATTCTGAATCAAAATAAATCTATCGGGGTGTTTACAATTATTGTCAATTTCATAATCTATGAACAATACTTTTCCAACCTTACTTATTCTACTTGACTTCTGACTTTCTTGACAGTTTCGTCCTCTTACGACCTCGCTTGAAAATGTGCAAGATGAATGGAATTCTATTTACAATAATTATTAAATTAGATCAAAATAGGAATCGTGAAGACTCATTGTTTGCATTGAAAGCAGGCTGCAATGATCCCCTGTATTTCTCACGTCCTCTCTTATTAAACTCTTGGATATAAATACTTTTAATTTAACATGAATTATATTAATTTTTAAGCCTCCAATTAAATTTTATACAATTCGAGTAACATGCCTCATAAAAAGGTGTGCAGTAAAGATTGCAAAAGGGGCTAAAATTTCATAAAATTTCCAAGTGCTTTCAAACAGAACTACATAGCTCGCTCTTTATTTATGCTCGACTCAGTCTTCAACTTACTATTTTTGCTCCACCTCAAACTTCAAACCCTTCCTCGCCAACGCTTTTCATACTCCCCTGGATAATTAGATTTAATTTGCCAGGCACTTCCCAAAGCTTCGAAAGTTCCCTTAACTTCCAACAATCAAATTAAAACACGCGCCCTAAAAACCCATTATTCTCACTGAAATCGTTCAAGCCTTCCACAACTATATTTTCTCAGAAAAGATAGTTCCCACATTCCTCCAAGTAACTTAACTTGAATTCCCAAGCTTCGACAGCTGCCTTAAGTTCCCAGGCTCCCACCAACGTCCACTAGAAATCAAAATCCGCGCCCTGCAAGCCCATTGTCGGCGTTCAAACCGCGTCGCGCGGTAGCCAGAGGCGCGGTGGTCGCGAGCAGCGGGCGTCGCGACGCCGACCGCCGTCTCCGCGGACGCAGGCGTGGTGCCAGTGGCCTTAGTTCCGGCGGAGTGACACTGGGTGCACGGCAGTCGATAGCCTGCCAAACAGAAAGCCAGCCCCGACCAGCTGCTGCTTGTCGAGCGTGTGCGTGTCCTTCTCGTGTCTCGACGCCTCCGCCGTCCGCATCCTGCCCCTGGTGAAGACGGGGGACACCTGCCTCGTGGCAGGGCACAAGAAGCAGGCGCTGTCATCGTCAGCAACTGGGAAACGAGCTCGGCAACCGTAGATCTCCAGTGCTCTCCTGATCGACGATCGAACCAGTGCTTTCTGACAGGATCAACATCTCCCACCTGGCCAAAAGGATCCAAGCCATCTCAATCAGGATCATCAAGATCGTCAGGATCTGCCACTCCTCAACCCGCGAAACTGCCGTGCTGCATTCACAGAAACGGACAGTTGTTGACAGTCCTCCGTCCATCCTCTCAAGAATCACCTGTTCCCGTTCACTCTGTTTACCTCGGCAACGAATCGATCCTCTCGCTCAGGACGAAGCACACCGGTGCGAGCAGCCACGTCTCCTCCGAGGATCCGCTCTGTCCTGAGATGGCAGCTTTCATTCTCCGTTAGAGCGATGGGTGGTGTCCCGCGAAGCGCGATCCAGGGATCCCTCGTCATCGACCGGCTGATCCAAGGCTCTCGGAAGGACGCGCAGCTGGCGGGCTGGTTGTCCTCGCCTCCTGCGTGAACCTAGCCCGACGCACCGCCCTGGGATCAACGCTGACTGAACGCAACCACTTGTGGCGGTCACTGTGTGCGAGACACTCGACATCGGCTCGCGAGGGCACCTGGAAGCCGGCCAACGCGTCGTGTGCCAGGAGCCAGGCGGGTTCCTCGTGGTCGGCGAGGATCCTCGATGACCTCGCGGTCCTCGGGATCGCGGATCGTTGGTGGTGCGCGTGTGACCGTCGAACGTCCCCCAGCCGCGATCGCGTATGCTGTGCTCCGCCGTGACATGTGATAGCAGGTGCACGAGTGACGGGTAAAAAGGACTCGTCCCGCTGATCAAGGATCCCAATTGTCCACGAAGCGAGATGAGGTTGCCGCCTTTCGTCAAGCTAAGGTGCCCGAGGTATGACGGTCCGTCTGGCTAGGTGCCTGCCAGTTTCTTCCTTCGTTTCTCGCCCAGCAGAAATGTAAGTGCCTTGCGAAACGCTTTTCGAGCTTGATTGTTAGCGAGACGCGAACAGGATGTCGACGGGAATACGGTCACATGCTGGGGGAACAGTTCGAGAGTGTTTTCATTGCGCGCTTTACGAGCACCGTGATTAGCAGAGCGGAGAAACGCGACTCGTTCAGAATGCTTTTATTGTCCGCCTAGTTTGATACTGCATCCTCGTCGGTGAACGCGTCGGTGCGCATTACAATCATTGGGGATGCTTCGTCTCGTGATTTTTATGCGCCTACGGGATCGTGTCGTTTATTCGCAGAGGCGGAATTTTCCTTGATTGTTTCCAGTTTGGTAGCCGGGGTCGGGTCCGATCGTGAATCTTGCGTGGCTTTTATTTCGCGAAATGTACTGGATCGAATGATCGGATTGATTGGAGGGAACGAGTTGCAACTGAGGATCTTGACTCTGTTAATCTTCTGCGTTTGATGATTGTAATTTATTTCCTTTCGATTTTAAATAAATGTTGTTTCTTCACGATTTGTATATTTACTATCTCCACGAGCGTCGTTGTAGGTGATAGTTTTTTAATTGTAGCTGAAGGGAGGTAAAAATGTACTGTGAAAAGAAAGCACGGACGGTTTAGTTAAGATTTTTGTCTGTTCTGCTTACGCATGAAGGGAATCGATTATAATAACACTTGTTTACGCAATGGAAGGAACAAGGAAAACCTTTGGCTTTTGTAGCGCAGGTTTACACTTCGTTATTGCTTCATCAATATCCACGTCAAACACGTCGAAGCAGCAACCTCACAATTCATTACGCGGAACGGAGATTTCCTGTCGCTAAAGCACGTTGAAGGAAACAGCTTCGCAGTAATTACACTTTACAGTTTATCCGCCTTTCGTCATTTCATATTTCATTTCAAGCTTCTCCAATCCCCTTTGCAGCCGTCGGCTCAGTAACAGCAATTACCTCCAGTATTAAGCACGTTAAAATATATGTTGCTCAATTCATTCGATCAAAGAAAAATTTCTCATCATACATTGCAACAAGAAAAACGCAACTTAGACGCCAATTAAGCGGACAGAAATAATCGTAAAAATTCACAAAAACGCTTCTGTTGCAATTTTATACTTGACTCACAGGTGTTTCTAGATACTATCACCTGTTCACCTATTTTCACAAAAAGTTGTGAACAAAAATGTGCACAAGTGGCCATCTAGCATCTCGATTGAATTAAATAAAATTAGAATTTTTAACACCGCAAATATTATTTCAATAATTTTTTTCAACCTCCCATTATTTTGTGTCTTTCACATTTTACGAAATACCTTGCACATTTCTGCGTTCATTATTTCGCCACGGTAAGCTCTAAATCGGACACGTTGCAATTATCTTGATACTGTTCGCAAGACTCGCATTAAAAGCGCAATTCTCTTGTTACGCGATCAGGGAGATATTTCTCGCGATAGTTTACGCGACAACGTAAGTTTTACAGAATCCACCACCCTCTGGCGGGTGGCGCTCGTTACGAAAAAGTTCGAATAACACCGCGCCGGAAGTCGTTACAACGTTCCTCCTACCCCAGGCTCCGCCAGTCCCCTGTAACCAACTTTTAATTTCACCCGCGAATATCTGCCGTCCGTGATTATCTCTGGAAATTCTCCCGCCATCGCGCGGTTCGCTTTCCTCCAGTTACAAAAATATCTCACAATTAGTCTCCCTGGTAAAATACTGAGTAGCCCATCAACAAAAAAAATTATTTTTCCATTCGAAGTTCACTGTAAATTCAATCCATCAAGCGAAATTTCTCGTCTGACGACAAACAGAGGTGGTCAATAATTGGTTCAAATGTCTGCTCTTCTTGTTACCTAATAATAGTCACTAGCAGCGCAATTAATATTCTAAATTAATATTCATGTAACACAAGGTGCTCATCCGACAGAAATACACTCAACACTTCCCGCCCCATTCTTCTCACACGATAACATTATCATGCCCTTCAGACACACCGTGAATTACGCCACCCCGTATAATTTCCATTATCACAGCTACTCATCTCTATTCCCCACGGCGCTCCCCCTCCGAAACCGGCGTCGCCCGCCGCCCCATCGACCACTTTTACTTTCCAATTCCATGCACTCCGTGGGAGGAATAAGAAGAAAGCGGAGAGAGGGTGGGAAAAAAGGATGGAATTGCCCTTAATTCCGGAGCCGCGGACTAATGCAATCCAGCGGAGCGGCCTTCCTGCCCGCGACTCCATTTCGAAATTGCGTCAGGGGGCTGGTTTCGCATTTCCGCGTCGGGTAGCGTGGAATAATAAGGTGAAACATACCACCGTACCCCCTGACCTGCTGCTCCATCCCCTCATCCAATCCTTCAATCCCGATCGTCCTTCCTATCTTCACGGTCCTTCCTCCCTCTTTCACTAGGATCCTCTCGAGCCATTTGGACCTAGCTGCGAATCGAGACCGCCGCAGAAAAATAAGGAACGAACCAGGGTGGAAATCGTTGGGCCCCGTGCGATCAATCGCTTCGTTTCCTTCGACCACTTGTGGACCGGTGAACGAAGCCGTGGCGAGAAAGGGCCGCGCTCCGAATGGATATTCAATCCAACGCGCTGATCGCGTTATCCCCTAATCTGACCTCTTCCTCTCGGGCCAGCGCCGCGTGGCGCCGGGCCTAATGGGCTTTTAATCGAAAGAATGCTAATCGATGGGAGGGCTCCGGGAGAGACGGTCGCAGAATCGCGACACAGCGATTGTAGCCGCTCGCGACCAACGCCTTTCGTGGGATTTATTGTTGGCGCGTGGGCGGAGGAGATATTCGAGTGTCTGGGCGGCAGGGTCGGGCTTCGGGAATTTCTCTTGCGGAGGCTGATTTACGCGGCCGAGGGCGGAGGGGCTCGATAACGCGGGCTCGTGGCAGAAGTTTTTTCACGGGGCGAAGGGGCGGAATATTGAGCTGTACTACTGAGGGCGGAATTGTTGCCGATGCTTGTGGGAGGCTCGTGTATTGCTGGTTGTTAGGCGCGCGCGTTATTGGGTTGTACTGCTAGCTGGCGCTGAGCTTCGATCTTGTTTATGGGAATCGTTTCGCGAGAGCGAAGGATACGCGATGGGTGGCCGAAATATTGGAGGAAGGTTTCAGAACGGCGGTCCTCTTCGTGGTGGATCGAGCTGTAGAGGGACACACAGGTTTCTTCATATTAATTATGAAGGATAAGTAAATTGTTAAAGCAACTGGCTTTCTTTGGGTGTTGGATGACGTCATTGGATCTATAATTGTACTGTTGGATGCAAGAAGGGAGTGCCAAAGGTCAGTTTCGGGAAAAGTATCTGTAAACATTACGAAGTTAGAGATTTTTTATACACAGTGAAGTTGTAAAACGGGTGTTAAAATTTTGTAATTTTGTAGTTGGATTATTATAATCGGAATTATGTAATAAATTAAGCAGTGAAATTAATTTTTATTATAACCCTCTCAGACCTTTATGGCAAAAAATCGAGAAATATAGAAATAATGCTGTTTTCTATTATTATTTTTTTTCATTTATTTTATATTTGCATAATATTTTCTCCTAAAAATTGTCATAGATTGTGTCATGTTCAGGTTGATGTACATAAGTACATATGTTTGGCTTAGATACAAGTTAGGGTGAGTTGGTCCACATGGATTCACAAAATTTACCATAGCTCCGTCAATTTTAAAGTTACGGCAATAAAATTTAGAGGGCATATGTAGAAAATAATGAGGAATCTAATTGTGCGTTTAATGCAAAAAGGGCCTGAGTGTCCTGAGTCTGTTCTTGCATCCCACAGTACAAATTTAATACGAAAAAGAAGGCTACAAGGATGTGTTCGAATGAACGCGACAGTCTTTCGTGAACTTCGTGAGTGGCTGTATGATTAATGGATACACTTATCACCCTTATTGTGATTTTTATATGTTATAAATGGAACGAGAATGCGGGGGAGGATAAGGGATAAAAATTCAGCGGCCGTACGAAGTGTTATTCGTGCACTACCATTTAAGGGTAGTTTTTCCATGGAGGCGGGAAAGTGTGATGGAAGCATGCATTATTGAGTCCCACTAGAGCCTATCACGAAGTTTTATTGCTGTTCGGGAGAAGTTCTTTCGACGAGGGCGAAGAAAACGTAATGGCGCGCGAAGCATTGACTTGTATCACTGGGCGCTGTTAGGCCACTGTTTATGGGTAACTTATTTTTACGGAGTGGAGCAGGTTCGACGGGTGTATAAATTATTGGGCCGCAGGACTCCCGGCGTTGGGTTTTTACTGTTGTTTATGCGAAGCTTTTTGATGAGGGAATCGCGATAGACGTGCAAAGCTTTGAGTCGTACTACTGCAGCGTTTGATTTTATTATTCATGGGTTTATTCGGTGGAGTAGAAGAGTGTGATGGATGTGTGAAATATTGATGTATAATGTTTACAGAAAGTTTTGTAACGAGGGCGAAGGGAACTCGATGGACGCGCCAAATATTGAGTTATACTACTGACTTCTACTGTGTTACAGTATTGCTGACGCTTCTGATATTTCTCTGTTAAATAACGTTTGGTGTAGTCGATATTGGGTGTTATTATAAAGCATATGCAATCATGAATTATTTAATCGAGTAGTATTTTCTGAGTTTGTTTTCTTCGTAAATTTAATGAGTCGTATAAACATCGTTTCAATTCCTACATTCCTTCACCTAAAAACACTAAAGCTCCTCAAGCTGAATAATAGATAACACGTTCCACGACACAAAAGAGCAAATCCGTAATCTGTTTTCATATGAAATTATTAATAGCTATTTTCCTCAATATTATCCGAATGAAGTATTAAAGAAGAAGCACCCAAGTTCCAATAAAAATATTTTCACAAATAAGAGAAGCCTACATTACCAGAAAACAATATACCATAATAAACATCGTGAAAATAAAATCTCAGCAGATTTTTCAAAGCAACGACGTCACCTTCGATTCGACGACCACAGAAATCTGTCATAATTAACTTCATCGTTGTGTTTTTCGTACAGGGCGACTCGCCGAGGAATTCCCGTTGCAATAACTGGCCCAAGAATAATTATCATTTTCACGGGACGTGGCCGTAATCGCCATCCCGCAATTCCAGGAATTTCATTAGTTTCGATAAATTCAGCACCCGCCCAACCCTCGACTGTCTTCCGTCATTAATTCCCGACAACGCGGCCGCATTCATTACTAATTCCTACCAAACACGCCAGCTCGATTCGCCCGTTCGATCGATCGACAATCCTGTTACCATTAGAAACGTCCTAATCGCCTGTTTTTTTTTTCACTGCCGTAGCGTTGATTAAAATGTATCTGGTCTCATTTCGTCTTATCACGGTTCAATCGACTACCGTCACGGATCCTCTTTCTACAAAATTACATTCAACGACTGATAAGACTCTCGAGCGTTGTTGATTAACTGTGAACCGGTGACGGGGAAGTCTCTGCATCAGGGAAGTAATTACGTTCGAAACTTTCCACTCTGCTTAGGGCCTCTTCACACGAAAGTGACTCGTGACGGATACTTTGGATATGTCTACTATCTACTTGGTGGAGGCAGCAGTGATTTAGAAAAGGTAGGGAAGGATAGTAACTATGTGTGGAGAGGCCTTAATTATTTATATTAAATACTTCCACTGATATCTCTGTGCTTAAAGGTTTCGGGAATTATTGAGTTTCTCTGGAAATTATTATTATTATTATTATGATAAATATAGCTAAGATACTATTCGCGAGATGGTCCTTTGAACACAATCCACATCTCAAGTTCCCCCGTTTTAATTACAAACAGTGACACTTGAAATTTCTCTTCCCAGTTTTTTGTAAAAGTCACGCGACACAGTTCGTCGACCAAAGAGGATAATAAAAAAAGTACCACGCGTTTCGGAGCTAGAGCAGGGCTTGGAAAGAACCCTTCGGAAAATCGTTGGAGCTCCCACTGCACAGGAGACAGGCGTGAATTCACGTCTAATTGCGTTTCGCACACAGGCCACGGGTTTTAATTGCATCCTACCGCTTCAATTTCGCAGGGACGCGACCGTCCGCGCAAAAATCCAGCGTGTTTCCTTTCCACGCCATGCTGGATCCGCGTTGGCCTTCGCCCGCCCAGGGATGGCAGCGACCCTCCTCTCTTTCACGAGCTCTGTCAGAGATCCCCACTATCTGACGTCGGGAACTCTAAGGCAGATAAGCCAGGTGGCCGCACGTGGAAAGCTGCAAGCACTGATAAACCTGCTATCGCGGCCCGCGTGCTCCTGCCACCCCGCGACTTGGTTTTACTCCCCTCGGCAACGAGTCACGATCGACTCTGCTCACTGCTCTCCCGTTAGAACCCCCAGACTCTAGAAAGATTCAGCAGAAATCGTTGAAGATGCAGTGGAACATCTGAATGCTTTCTATTGTCTGAGCAGAGCCTTGATTATGTGAAATGAACATACGGGGGTTGAAATATGTGTCACAGTCGAGAACTGGGTGAAATTCTGCGTCCCAAGGCACGCGGAAAGGGCAGAAGAATGTTTCAAACGGGAAAAGTGACTGGCGCTTGAAAATATGTACTCAAGGGGACTAGGCAGTCGTTTTCCGTGACAGAAACACTCTTCTTTTTAATGTTTTGACTTTTTAATTTTTCTATGAAAATCTCGAATTTTTGCGGACCATATCAGAGGTTTGGCGGGAAATGGCACATGTTTTACACATCCTGTAATTATTGCAAGTCCGTCTGAACCTCCGTTTATGCGCAACTAAAACAAGATTCGAGAAAAAATGCGTTTAAAGTTTCTGAGCAAAGGCCACGCTGTAAGTCGCCGCTTGACCTTTTTAGCTGCCAAATCAACAATTCTGCGAATTTTAATATGAACCAACCGGCATTTCATTCAGAAAAGATAGCACTTTCGGAAGATCTATTAAAAAAATCGATTTCTTGACTGCCTAGTCCCCTTAAGTGGAATATAAGGTCGTGGTTAACCGATGGAAGAAGACACTGTGACAGTAACATTTTGCGCGACTGAGGAGTGCATTGAAACTGACTAGCCTCTCTTATCATATCCAATGGGAGCCAATTCTTACCCGAATTAAAACATGACTAACTAGGAAGTAACAATAGACAACTAGACCTAAGCAGGAGCCAACACCCAGAAAGCTGGACATCACAGAAAACAAAGCTGCCCATTGAAAAAGAGCGTCTCGCGGAATGCCAGCTCATTGATTTCAATTAATTAGAATCCATTAAACGGGGGCTGGGAATTTTGCTCTTTGGCTGGGAAGCAATTACATACAACCAGGGCGGGACAGGAAGCGTTTCGTTTCACCTGGAAAAAGCTTGCCACGCGGAACAGGAAATTGTTAATGCAAAGCACAGAGGGATGGGAGAGAGAGAGGGAGAGAGAGAGACTCTGGTTCCATCGGTTCGACCATTGGAAGAAAAGGAAGCATTACGCGAGCCTGTCTATCCTCCACACAGACACGCACACAGATGCGGCCAGGCAGGAAGACACTTTGCTTCGAGGGTTAACGGTCTGGCAAAGCAGGAAGTTAACTTCACGTGTCGATTCGCGACCCGATGAACGAGATAAAATTCGAGGCTCGCGGCGAGGCACCAGGGAGAGGTCGATTAATTAAGATCCCAGCGCCAGATAATGAAATGTAATTGGTCGAAACGACGGACGGCCACGAAACACGGGGGAGTTTTTAACACGCGCTCTCATAAATTCTCCACGCGGTTTTTCTACCGCGGTTGGCCGAGCCTGGAGGATCTTAGAAGGCTGCCCATAAATATCCTTGTGAAGTTTGACTAACGCTGCAACGTGTTCCCAGTAGTCCTTCATCGTTTAGATCAAGGGGAAAATGGGGGTGTGTGTGCATGGAGAACGCGCGTTTCAGCGCCAGGCTCGACCTCGACTGGGATTCTCGATACGCGCCCGACAAAGAGGACCGGAAAGTGAACAGTAACTTCCTCCGACGCGGATATTGCATCGAGATCTTTAGGGGCACCAGGGTGGCAGCAAAGGGGGTGCGTGCACTTTGGTCTACTGATAACCTTTCATGTAAATCCCAGAATTTCCATACTCAGATCGTTGAAATTTGGTACATGTACAGTGGAGGACGAAAGCATTCGGACGCACTTTAAAATATAATAACTTTTTTCAAAATTGGTCCATGCGACTTGAGGTTTTTGAGAAGCTAGAGGGATTAGTTTATTAGGTGACGTGTTTCGACGTTTTGAAAAAAATTGCAGGTGGTCGGAATTGCGAAGAAAATCGTAAAAGTCGCTTTTTCAACTTTTTTATCTGATTGTGAGCCTGTAATGGAAAGTTTAAAATCCCATTTGAATTTTAATAACTGAAAAAATTAAGTGTAAAGAATATTACTTAAGGAGGGGGTTGGAATATCAAATCTTACGAATTTTTATACTGGGGGACGGAGGGAGTAAGAATTCGCCAAAATTACCCTTACGTAATTTAAGGACTTACTTAAATCTACAATAGGCATTTTTTAAATTTTCATTACAGATAAACAAGTTGAACAACCGACCGTCACTATTTTCTTCGCTGTTCCGACAAATTGCATTTATTTCCAAAACGACGAAACACGTCACCTAGAAAACTAATCCTTCTAGCATCTAAAAAAACTGAAGTCGTTTGGACCAATATTAAAAAAGTTATTCTATTTTAAAGGGTGTCCGAATACTTTTGTCCCCCACTATAATACGTTTCACAGTTGCATTCTGTACTTTTTGTTCAAGGTGTCGCCAAATTAGTGGCGCCACATGAAAGAGAGTATTTCTGTATGAAGAAATAAACAGGCAATATAAATAATATTCCTTTTTACAAGACTTCGTTTTCGAGAAAACCTTCGTCACAGTAAATATGGTGCAAATGCATGCTTTTTGGAAATAATTCGAAATTGTATAATGACCTTCTTCTCGGCCGAGGTTTTATTTTTAAACAAATCAAGTTTGAATATCCACCGAGAATGCGTGCATTTGACTAAGGAGAAAATTAAAATCGATTCTTTTCAAAAGCAATGCCTACGTTGAAAATAAGTTATTCTACAATTTTGACTCATTTTTCCACGATGATTCATTTCATTCACAGTTGTGTCACACTTGTTGCACTCTTCCAAGCGACTTCTCTCGAAAACGAAGCCCCAAATCAGAAACTGTTTTCCTATATTTCTTATTTATATTTTCATACAGAATCGCACCTTTTGATATCAACATACAAAATCCAATCCAAATTAATGGCTAAAGAGATTCCCCTAAAATTCTACCGTCCATTCTCCTATTTTTCAACCATTCTGCACGAGTATGCTCCAGTATACATATACAAAATTTTGAATGCAGTGTTGCACATGAAAAATGGCTGTCGCAATCCACCACTGAAACATTCCGACAACAAAGAATTCGATTAACAGAGATTCCGCTGTGTCCACTGTAACAAGCCAAATCCCACAGAGAGCCGAATAATGTTCGAGCTGCAATCATCACTCGCAGATCAATCCTCTTATCGCGCGTTTAATCCCCCGAGCGACCACGTGACGCAATAAAGCGTTAAATACCAAGCGGTGCCCGCTTGCCAGGCTCCGTCCGACGACCAGCACAGGCAATAATCTATTCCGCAAGGGCGGCACACGTGGCGAAACGGCTGAATCCAGGGACGTGCGTGCACGCAATTAGGTGTTTCGCCGGTCACGAAAGCCCGACGTCGCCGTCTCCTCGCGATATCAGAATTCCGTGCTCAGCACGCGCTGGAATTCTTTATGGTCCGCGCGATAGCCGCGCCACGGGAAAAGAGAACGCGGGAGGGAGCGAATGAGAGGGGCGACCACACCCCTCGGCGACACGAGCTCGAGGGGTCGTTGAGTATAAAACACGGAAAGGAGAGGAGGAACGAGGTGGAAAGAGGCGATCGAGGGCGCGAAAAAGGGCCGATCGAACGCCTGGGATGCTTCGACACACGGCCCACGGCACGCTACGCCTCGAAAATTGATCGATGGGATAACAGTCGAGAGGAAATGGGACCGCTGGAAAGCCCGTCTCGTGTTCTGCTTCCGAGCTTATCGGATAATTTACTCGCTACTGGAGTACGCGGTCGCCCGACTTTGCTCCAGCGTGCGTTTGATCGCTTAAAATTTCATCGTCTTTAGTGGGGAATTGGACGATCCAACCCCGTCTGCACGGAGGGCGAGGAAATTGTGGGATCAAGTCGGGTCAGACTGTGGGCTGTGCGATGAGATGGTTTCCGAAATGTTTCATTGCAAAGGACGATGTTAAATCTGTAGAGTGGAAATCGCTGTACGTTTTCAGATCAGTAATTCAAGAGTTTTTGTAGAAAACACTAAGTGCCAAAATTAAAAAAAATCTTTTTTACTATGGTATAGAATTTTAATGCAATTTTACTTTGTAAATAAGTTACCAATAGTTTTCTACAAATGCAATTATTTTTTCACGAATACAGACTTGAGTTGTTGTATACTTAAGCACATTTAGCAAACAAAACAAATCAAATTTCGTAAATCATTTAAAGTCATGGGAGTTTTTTCGGTTTCGTGAAAAATTTGATTTTTGGCACTTGCAGTGTTTTCTAGAAGGACTCTCCGATTACTTTGCAGAGTCAACATTGTCTTTTGTGAGGGGAATAGTAAATGCGCGGGAAATGCAAATTTCAGTCAATTTTGTGGCTCGTAATAGTGATTATACTTGTCGATGGAATTCTGATAGGGGTGAAAGATTGAATTTATCGTTCGATGGACTTCGTAACGAGTTTGTTTAAGCGCAGTGAATATAACGATGGCAGTTTGTATCGCGGCTGACTTTCCTTGATAAGAAATTATAATTATTCCATGTCCTATTTTTTCTGTACTATTTCATACTGAATTTTATTGTAATCATCCTATGTTTGTACTGTAATAAACTATGTTATCCCGCATAGATAAAAATTCAGTGGCTGTTGGAAAATTCTGTCGCACCTTCTTAATGAAAATTTTCTTAATTGTGCCAATTTAATTCAACTCTACACCTATTAAGTCCTTATAAATTCTGCAGATTTTTTTGGACCACCAGGACAGTCACAGCCACCAGCAGACAGCAGTATTAAATAAAATATGCGAAAATAATTTCTATTATCCTCAATGATGTACAAATACGGCCTAAAATGTTTTTTAACACCAAAAATTATGTACGCTACTGGAAATATTTAATGCATCACCTCGATTAATATTACTATCGTGAAAACAATATTCCGCGATTCTTTATTAAATACCCATTGCCCAATATCTTACAATTAGCTAAATTAAATTAGAGACCAACCACTCTGTCAATCATGCAACTATGAAAATTACCCACACTACGTGGATTTGTTGGTTGATGAAAACTTCCAGAAAATCCACGAACAAACTGCTCCTCCACTAACAGTAAAAAGAAAACAGATTTCTCTGTCACCGATCGAATAATTTCGAGCGTCAGCGTGCAGCGAATTTGCATAAATCGCAGGGCTAATTAAACTCTAATGAATCCAATAATTCTAATAAGTCGTAATTGAAATTTAATCAGCCTAATCATCCTAATACCTCGGCACACTGAGCTTCAATCAATTCTGGATTAAGGGACGGAAATACACTTCGCAAGAGTTTCAATTAATCCTGCAAATCGGCTCTCCTGTTTCGCCTGACTAATTTCCTCGCCGGTTACGCCATCGGCGTGGCAACATTTATTTCTTGCTCTTTAACGAGAAAGCTCTCTTTCCGTTTGTCGGTTACACCGTTATTTGCGGGGGTACGCTGCGCAGATTAATCGCCGTTTCGTTCAACGAGCTAAAAACCACCATCAGGTCGCTGCATTATTGCATCGAAATGCAGCGTTATCCAAGAAAACCTTTATCCTCCGAAGAGTCGACAGAGGAAGAATTATTCCGCCTCGACTTAAGGGGGGAAGCCACTGTGACGGTCGAAAATAAAGGCTATTTTCAAGACATTCTTTTATAATGGAATGTAACTTTCTACGAAAAATCTTTATTACCAACTGAAAATACATATACCAGTTTTTTGATCGAATAATTCATTCAATAGTAACATTGAAAAAACATGTTGATTTTTTATACTATTTGGTCAAGATTTCTTCTCAAGTCCGCCATTTCTTCAAAAATGAATATTTTTTTAAATCCGTACGTGCAACTGAAGCTATTGTAATATACTTTAAGAAACCGTTCGAATTTTTCAATTTGGATCAAATGTTGGAAAGTTACACGTGCACCCGTTTTGTAATTTTTTTTTGCAGAGCCTAACGTTATCGTATGCTGTGTCCATACAACCGAAAATTTTGTCAATCTGCGAGCATAAAATATTAGTCAAATATATGTATTTTCAGTTGGTAATAAAGATTTTTCGTAGAAAGTTACATTCCATTATAAAAGAATGTCTTGAAAATAGCCTTTATTTTCGACCGTCACAGTGGCTTCCCCCCTTAACCTCCCTGCTCGTTAAATCATCGCTCGTTTCGCGCGAATCCATAGTCTCCTCTAAGTAGAAAATGGTCCCTTTTCACGTCGTAATTCGAGGCGCAGCGAAACCTCGATTACTCGAACACCATTTAACCAAACGCTCGATTATGCGAATAACGCCGTCCACTGAAGGGAAACAAACACTACGTGAACGTAAATCTACATGCTCGCATGACGTTGGCTTAGCACTCTGAATTCCTCGATGCAGGTACATGTAACGCCAACACCCCACGTAGACGTGTATTGTTTTAACAAGTATAACGAGACATGACTTAATTGATCCATGGGCTAGAAATTTCCAGATGGACACTAAAATCGACTTTTTAAGTGCGTTGCCTTCCTACGTTGATAATTTTAACGAGAGTCCCTTCCCTAAATTCAAGATAATAAATACAAATGATGCTAAACGAGATTTCTTGTCGAAACACCAGACTTCTGCTATGTATGAAATTACGTAGGGTGTTAAAAAGAATTTGCTAAATTTTAAGAGCATGCGGTCACTTATCAAAAATGGAAGGAAAAAATGGGAATATTATGCCACTACACAATTAGGTGGAATGATCGAATCGATGGTACATAATTATTTCCAGAGAAAATTAAATCCAACACCTGTGCTTATTGTTTCAAGATCCGTCGCCATTGTACGACAACAATCACTACCACGAGGAATGCCTAAAATGTAACAGCTGCGGCCTGAATCTTACAGGACCCAATCAGAAACGGGCTAGACGGTGAGTAGGAGATTGCAATAATCCAACTTGTATTTCCTTGATTTTTTTATTAGAATTCACCATCATTCCCAACTTTCTAAGCCACCCACTTTAATTTCTGATTTTTTAAGAAAGCATTGGTGTCTCTATCGCAATAACTAACCATTTGAAATTTTTTTTCACGGGCATTGGTCATTTCTTTTAGCAAAAAAAGAAATTGCATTTCTTCTAAAACAAAAGAAGAAGAAATGGCATTTATATTAGAACGCTGTTGCTTCAAAGAAATTAATGCACTTTTGTAATGAGAATATTCGGAATTGAGTTTCGATGGAGAACTTGATCTCTCAAATTCGAAATGCCCCTCGTTTTGTTCAGTTTGATCGGAACGAACGTGCTGCCGTGAATTTTTCATCGGGAAACGTTCCTAGGGAAGAAAAACGACACGAGTCTCCTCGATGCCGATCCAATCAGCTAAAACACCCGCAATTGTAACGCTCGGAACGCGCGGCGAGGCTCGCAGTGATTTCAAACGATACAACGAAAGTAGATTCGCGTTTTTCTTTTGAGTTTCGAGAGAAATGATCGTCGATTCCGGGCGTTACGGTGTCGGAGGTTGGGGAATTTATAGGGGAGTTCGTGGGAAAACTTGTGAAACTCAATTTCTGTTTCATTGCACGTCTGTGGAAGAGTGATGTGGCTTCGTGAAATGTTTAGTACCCGAGTTATAAAAAACTCTATTTATTTTAACGATTCGTATGAGCATTCTATCGATGCCTGTGTATCGGGAGATACCAGCAAAATTATTCTAACCGAAATGTTGCCTGCATATTTTTCATGGCAGAAAATACGATTTATTACGAATGCCGCGGTTGTTCGTGGAATACAGTCTGATAGGAGAATCAACGAATTCCTGCTGTCCAATATATTGTAAGTCCGGGAGAGTTCGACCACTTTTTGGAAAATAAATTGTATCATCGTTGTTTTTCACATTTTTGTCGTTTTATGCACATTAGAGCAAAGCCCAAGCAATTTATCGACCACCTTATTAAAAAAAATTAAAAACGAATACATACGTATTGTTGGTGTTACACTTTAGTTATATGCATATTATATCCCCAATATCGGAAGAGTGTAAATAAACTTACCTGTTTTTCGAATATCGCCACCACGTAAGTTGGTCTAAAAACTTTCAGCCTCGCATGAAGTCTTAACTGTATCTTATAACTAAAATATGGATTTGTGACAATGGTCAATGTGAGATAACCAACAAGCGCCTTCATTTCTTTTGTCAATGACACACAGTGCCCTATCTTACGTCAGTCTTAAAATATCAGCACTGGCCGGACTCTCCCGGTGGTCGAACACTCCCGGACTTACCCTAATTTGCCTACCGCACAAGTGGTAAAATAATTTTTGGTAGCCTGAACTTTGAACTTCTCGAATTGTTGTCCCTGTTCAATATTGATTTCAAATAAGTACGGTCCAGGTGTCTGGATGTGTATAGATTCCTAACAAAACTTCGGAGCTTTCATAATAAATTCTGGAGAGAAATATTCAAGTTTTCTTTCTTCATAATCGAGGTAGGAAGCAAAGCCAATGCAATATCCTTGTAGCTAAAACTCCTTTTTATAAAAGAAAATAAGGGGATAAATTGAATCAGAACTTAATGCACCCCGAGAAACATGAAATTAATTTTAACAAATTTTAGATATATCACTGAACCAAAGCCACCCTTAATCGATGCGCTTAATTTTCCTTAAACTTCAAATGTGAAAAGTGAAGAATCGACCAATGAAGAAACTAAATCTTGCTATTCGATTATTAAATTCTCTTTTCTCAAGCTTATCACTCGAAACAGTCTGCATCGAAGCGAATAGAATGTTTCACGAAATACATTTAGATGGATCAGCAAGTACGTGTCAGCTTAGTGTCTCTAAAGTGCCTACGTCACCGAACGGTTCGATTACTTGGAAAACAATTTCGCGCAGGCAACAGTGATTCGTGGCCTCCGCTGCAGGAGCAGTGATTTTAATTGGGTGCCGCGCGAATCCGCCGTAATAAAAGATGATAAAGGATATAAGAGGGTCGACGTGATCCAATAACGACCGGCGTCGGGACGCTGTCGTGGATTCACTCTTTATCGAACGGCTTCAACTTCCGTGAAAGTTCGCACTTCGACGATTGTTTCCGCCATCGATAACGCCTTCTCGAGACTCGCGAGTATCGTTCTTACCTAGCGAGAAAGATCCTTCGTTTGCACTCGACCGCGATTAAATACGCGATTTATTCCCGCTCTTTCTGAATAATTTCTTCAGCTCTATTTTCGAATTTAAAAGCGTCATTTTATGACTGATCGTGAGTTTTAGAGGGGCGTTTACTTTAATTTTTTTAGCTGAATGTAATAAACCTGATAAAAATTTCGAAAGCAAAAGCTCGAATATTCCTCAGGATTATTCCTCGCAGAACACCGACTTTCCAAATCGGTCTTCAAAGATAGTCATCGGCATTTCCCTGCTCCCTACAGGTTCAAAAACCAAATACTTTGCGATCTCCACTTCGCTGACGTGGCGCTGATGGAGTGCACGGACTTCATGCAGCAGTTGCGCAGCTTCAAGCCACAAAGTTTAGGCTGCGCAGTTGCGAGAAGAAAGTCATCGACCACCCTAATATTCCCGCTGCCGCCGCAAGCGTGCTCAGGTAGGATCATCCACGGGTTTCGTGGATCCCTCTGTGCCTCGAATCGTCGCAAGATCCCTTTCAGGCCCGAAAGACGCGTCGCGTCGAACAATGAAGCACCATGGCCGCGAAACTTTTACCAGACCGTGCATACGTATGAGTATCGGAGCTACAGGTGGGTCCCTCCTCTTGTTCTTGAACCACGTCGCGCCTCTGCATATGCCAACTTCGTTCGCGATCCTCGAGTAAAACCGACGCTTTCGCGCTCAAACGAAAAAGGGAACTTGCGTCATAAGTATTTCTGGCTTTTCGTTTTGGAGAACCTTTCGCTAACGCGTGCAACCAGTTTGTGCTGTACATCGAGATAAGGAACATTGTGTTTGATACTTGAGTGCACTGAGAATGGGCGTGGAGAGTTTTATTTCGACTTCGTTTCACGGAAGAACTTCGGAAGCCATGCTTAAAGATGACGGAAGAAATTCTTCGTGTAATTTTAGCTCGCTTCCGGAAAGTTCGTTTCAGACATCGTTAAGCTAATTTGGTTCAGGAGAGGAAGTCTTAAGTCTTAAGTAAAGCAGCCTAGTTTAAGGAACTGATATTCTTCGAGACTCGGCGACCTTTTAATAGCGATTTTGTTAGGAACGTGGAAGGTAAATCTTTCTGCTGGTGAAAGTTTATAGAAATGGTTCGTGCTCCGGCAATATTCGCAGTAGAAATCTGTGCATATGCATGTCGTATTAATTCTCTGTAACTATAAGAATCACAATCCTTTACTTTACAATAAAATCTTTGTTAAATGAAATTAACATGTGCCTGTTAATTTATATACGATCTATCAATTTCCTACAAATTTCGGTTACAGAGGGTTAAATACCATTCTAGCTTGTATAATTAGTAACGAGAAGAATATTCGGAGAATTTAACATGTAGGCACACAGGCGAATAAGAATCTTAATTTATGACCAATTGGATATACCTGTTAATGAACCTTAAACGCGAGGAGGAATTTTAATGGTCACTTCTTAATTATTTGATAAACTCGTTTATATCGAGGAACGTTCATAAAAACGAATTTTATTGGAACATTACATTACTTACGCGATGATTCTCGCCGCGATGTAGCACCAACCAGTCACTGGGAGTATTCTTCGAGCCAGGTCTTCTCATACTCATTGCTGAAATAAGACTAAGTAGTCTGCTCGAAGGAGTTTTCGACATTGAAGGATATCGGTGTTGACCAGTTGCGATTGATTTTTTTCTCCGTAGATACAACATATAATGCAATAAATCTTTTTGGTATTTATTAAGCTACTATTATATCATAACAAAAAAATTTAAAAGAATTTCTTTAACTTGTTTTAAAACTTTAAATGCGATTATCTCGAGACTTCCATTTTCTTCGTAGACATCGAAGAAAAATATATTTTATACTGTTGAGTGATGGCAATGACTAAATGCGTAAACCTTACAATTATGCTAGGGAGAATTTTGCACATTCATACAATCGATCCTCGAGTTTCTGTACAATTGGAAATGCAATTGTATTCATTTGAAGCCATTCCTTCCGAAAATGGTTAATCAATTTCTAACATTCCAGAATTGGCTTATACATGTCAAGCTCGCTTTCGCCCAGAATAATATTCATCCAAGTGAAGGCCTGTCTCCAAGAATGAAAATAAACAAATAATGTTAGAAACCACTGACAGCACTTCACATAACTCTGCAATAACATCCCTCCCACACCAAGCACACAAGCAAACTTTAAACACACAAATCCAGTACACCAAGTGTCAATAATTCGCACAAGAAAAACAAAATTACTAACAAAATTACTACGTGCTTCTATCGCACGAAAAAAAAAATGACTCCACAAACTGCTCCTCAGAAATCAAATCGAGCCGCTTACAAATCCTGAAAACGCACAGAAAACTTCTGCATCGCGCGTCAGCATTCGATAAATCTAATTAAACCATACCAGATACCCGATTTCCTTCATTAGCTCGTCACTGTCGGAGGAATTTCGCAATCCTCCGCCACGGACCAGGAACAATGGAAGCTGGAGCGCTGTCACGCCCATCCACCACCGAAATTACGAGCCATATTACCATTAATTCCGCCGAAAACGGCAGCGAGACCGGCGCGAAGGGACGGCGACTCGAAATGAAGAAATGCACCGCGGCCGGTTCACTTTAAGTTCGAATACCAAGCCTGTCTATAAACAGTTTGGTGTTCTACCTTACAGTGAATCGACCGCGGTATCGTCGACGTTCTGGCGGCTGAAAAGATCGAAGCTGTCGAAGGGTGGATCGAAGGACGCCGCCACAAAGGATAAGGGAAGAGAAGCATTATCGATAATACGTGCCTAAGTGGGCGCGCAGTCACGTTTCACGGATTCGTACGCGACGAGGCCCTCCTCGGGTCGGATCAGATTCCTCCCTTAATGATTTCAAGCGGAGTGCCCCCAACCTGCACCCCCGCCGGCGATTCCTCCGCGCTTCCACGTGCCGCAAACAAACGCTTCGAGGACACTTCGATGGCCGTTCTGGTCCCAGGAAGAAGAGGAGATCCCCTGCCGGGGGGAACTTCTCATGCCCGCTTCGCCGAGGCACTGTTGTCTCATGGGGAAGCGACTCTTGGACAAAGGCTGCCGGAAATTGATCGAGAATACTGGGAAGCGGAATTGCGAGCGCGACGAAAATAACCTGAGTTTATAGATGTTATTAAAGGGACCACTTCGGCAGTCAAATCGCTCGAGGATCAAGTGTCTTTCTGCGAATTTATTACAAGCAGACGAATGCAAATTGTGCCTGGTACTTTTGGGTAATGTTTATTAATACTATAAACTGTAAAATAATTTTTTTTTATAATATATACGCGATGTATACGATGTTGTATCTTTATTTTTAAGCTAGCTATCAGGGCAAAACCAGAAACACTTTTTTCTAAAACACTGTCTAATCAACCTCGCGTGGCGTCATTTGTAAAATAGATATGTGGACAGAAAAAATATTTTCCTACTCTTCGCGATAGTAATAAACGCTGTATAAAAGGGAAAGTCTTTGCTTGCTTTCGCCTCCTTGCAATTAATTCGCAAAATATGCTTGATTTTCGAGCGACTTGACTGGCTAGTGTCTTAATCGAAACCGGTAGAGGTATTAAGTAGCGATTACGCAATCGTAATCCAAGCTTGGAATCGCAACGATCGGCATCCTATTTCTGCCTCGTAAGTGGGAAACGTGTGGCACCAGCGGGCCTCAACTTACATTCGTTTCTGCACTAACAAGCAGGACTGTTATAGCATAAACTCTTACTGTAATTTTTAGTGCTGCTTCTTCCCTTCGGCTTTCGTTTACAGACGAGATCTGCAAAGAGTTCCCGCACCACCTGGTGCCCACGCCCGGCTACTGGATCGAGTGCTCGAGGCAGCAGATCACGTCGGGCTTGATTTGGGATGAGAACAGGAGCGGAGACTCGGATCCCGAATTAGTCGGGGACGAGCAAGAGACCACGCAGAGGCTGCAGGACAACAATTATTGCTTCTACGAGGAGAATGAGGTGGACACTGACGAGGTGCAGAGGAAGAAGACCACCATCGAGGAGCAATGGGAGAAGAACCAGGGCTTCGAGCTCACCTCCGTCGAGCAGGAGACCTACGAGAAGTACTTCTACGGGACTGAGCACTGGAACTACTTCACCACGGACGAGGACCTCGGTCCTGTGATACTCAGCATCAAACAGGAGACGCTGTACGGCAGGGATCAATTCAGGATCCTCGTCAGGGCAATCAGTTACACCGTTCACGGGCTGATTCCCGCCAGCTGCGTCTTCGCTGACAGGTATTTAAGAGGGTAGCCTCACTCGCAAGCGCGAAAAATACCTAGTGCTTTTTGTAGGATTTTTTTTGTGCAGAAGTATAAGTTCGATCAATGCAGTCTTATGGTAAGTTGTTGTGGGGTGTTCAGTGTATTGTTCAGTATTTTTTTAGATATAAAATAAATGTTCCCTATAAAGATATAACGTATGAACTGTGCGAAGACGTCCTTCGTTGGCGGAACTAATATCAACATAACGAACTGATTATATCTTTATAGGGAACGTTTATTTTACGTCTAAAAAAATATTGAACAATACACTGAACACACCATAACAACGCACCAAAAGACTGTTTCGATTGAACGTATATTTTTCCACCAAAAAATTCCTTAAAAAACACTTTTTTCCGCGCCTGCGAATGAGAATATTGAACTTTTGATACGTTCTTTAATATTCTCGCACAGGTTAATAGCCCATATTATCACGCTTTGGAAACGCGAAGCAAATACTCACGAAGTAATCGTCTCTCATAGGTACAATCGCGAGGAAGTGGTTCGCAGCCTCGGCAAAGAGGTGAACGTGAACCCACCGTTGATACTGGGTCAGCTGCCAGACACCCAGGACGAGCTGCTCAAATTGGATCAGGTGTTCATAAAGTCGGAGCTGAAAGTCGGCGTGATCTACGTCCGAGAGGGCCAGTGCGCCGAGGAGGAGATCCTCGACAACAACGACAACTCGCCGTTGTTCGAGGAATTCCTGCAGATCCTCGGCGAGAAAGTTCGGCTGAAGGGCTTCGACAAATACAAGGGTGGCCTGGACACCATTCATGACTTGACTGGCTTGTATTCGGTCTACACGAATTGGAGAGGCATCGAGATCATGTTCCACGTCTCCACGATGCTGCCTTACGAGAAGCACGACCCCCAAAAGGTAGGATTCGTCATCGTTTTTTCGGCAACTGAGGGAACATCGAGAAATAGTCATTTTCTTAGTATCGTGTTTTTCGTATCGTTTTCTTGTTTCGAATTTTCAACCAATTTTCGAAAGTACAGATTGGAGTCACCTAACATTTAAACCTAAAATATTTCCCTTGTTTTTAACGACTCGAGCAAATGACGAAGAAACAAATGCTTGCTTCAGGAGGGCGATAATTATTGTGATGGAGATTTTTTTCAAGGTCATATTTTCCGAAATTTGTCTTTTTATTGATAAAACATCGATGACCATGAGATTTCGGAAAATATGACCTCGAGGAAAACATCTCCATCAGAATAGCCCCTCTGAAGCAAACATTCTTTTCCTTAGATATTTTCTCGCATCATTAATAACAACTGAGATATTTTAGGTTTAAATGTTACGTGACTCAACCTTTATAATAATATTCTAAGGGTGGCTGAAAGTAGTGAGGTTAATATTCATTGAATGATCGTGCAATATCGAGACAAAGTTTTTATTTAATGTCCCCCTCAATCCTTACTATCGCGAATCCAATTCTTTTTAGTGTCATAACGAAAGCAAAATTTCCCCTTTGCACAGCTCCAAAGGAAGAGGCACATAGGCAACGACATAGTGTGCGTGGTGTTCCTGGAAGCTGATAACACTTCGTTCAGCCCGGCATGCATAAAATCGCATTTCCTGCACACGTTCATTTTGGTACGCGTGAGCCCGCGTATAAAAAGGAAACTCACCAACTACGAAGTGTCTGTCGTTACGAGGGACGAGGTTGGTGCCTACAAGCCCTATCTGTGGGAGCAGAATGTCTTCGAGAAAGGTATTATTTAACGTTAATATAATTCATATTTAATAAACATATTATTAACTGCCACCTCACTATGAACTTCTCTAAGGAATTAGTTTCAATCTACTGCGATTTATCATTACATTTTTGCTAAAAATAATAAAAAAAAAACATTCAAACACTAGTAGACCATTTTGAGCATTGTTCCTTAATATGGGACACTTTATATGCGACAGACACCTGACATATTTGACCCCGTTAATTGGGACAATTCCCGCCTAGAAATACCCGTTGTATCTAAAATTAATTGGAGCCGAATTTATTCGTTTCGCCCACACGAGTTCCAGTCACCCCTTGTCTCTAAGTGTAATTATTTATATTCCACAATAAGCTAGCCCGTTGCGATCGATACGGAGGCACTTCCAAATGATGAATTAATTCATCTTCCCCAGTTAACAGGTTAATGAAGATTGCGAAATAGGTACCCGGAGTCATGAAACACGCGAACTGAAGTATCTATCCCTCTGTGCAACAGGTCCCATGTTCCGCGAATGGATTTTGACGAAAATCGTTAACGGGGAGCGAGCGAGTTACTCGGCGCCGAAGTTCGCCCGGATGCAGGAAAGAACGAGGAGTCAGATGTTGGAAGACATCGTGGCGAACTTAACTAACCACGCCGAGACTGGGCAAATCCCAAAACCGTACAGGTGAAAGAATTATGTGTATGAAAGCGAAAGGAGAGTGAGAGAACGAATCACATCTGAGGCAGTTTTGTGCGGCATACAACGAAGTGTAAAAATATACAGCCTGTCACGAGTTTGATATCATTCCTTAAGGGGCAATCCTATTTTTTAGGGGAGGATAAAAACATAGCAAAATTTAGAATTTTTTCTGAAGACACTAGCGATTCGATTCATCTGAAATTTGGACAATGTTTTTATGCATCTTTGAAGAAGTTGTAGTTTTATTTTTATTCATTTTTAATCATAAATATAGGAGTTATGCATGATGGAAAATTTCAGATGAATCGAATGGCTAGTTTCTTTAAAAAAATATCAAATTTTGCTATGTTTTTAGCCTGAAAAAAATAGGATTCCCTCTTAAATGAACTTATGATAAATTAATTCGTGTGAATTCGATAGATCCACCCAGATCTAAAGATTCTGTTTCTCAAAGCCTTAACATTTTATTGAAGCAGGAAAATATTGCTTTTCTATTTCCACGATTACGGTGTACTGTATTAACAACTTAGCAACAGTTATAAATGAGTGAATGAAGATGGAATTAACATTTATAGACGTGGTTCCTGGAGACCGATCGGCCACATGAGACCTTCGTCGCCGCTTTTGGACTCTGTCAGAGACCAATTCGAGGAATACGATCAGCTTGCCAAGGATTTCCAGAGAGTATTTTTGAACAATCAGGAGAACACGGCGATAAACGCGAATCTGTTCGACGTTTCGTTCTTGGTACCTGGACAACAGAAGCAGAAAGTCAGATTCATAGGCGTCAGAGCGATTTTAGCAGTACGAAGCAGGTAATTATATTAAAGCTTATATTGCATGCTTGATATAATCTCTTATTTTAATTTCTTGACGTTTGATTACTGAAATCCAGGCCTAGAGAAACTACACGACGAAAATAGTTAAAATAATTTCACTAATTCAAAGATTAAGTGTATTATTTTCCATTGTTTTTCACTGATTAATTATACGTAGAATCATTCACACGTAGAGGAATTCTCCATTGCCTTTGTTGGCTTCCGAAAGTTCTGAATTTCTAAAATCATTTATAGATACGATGTTTATTCTTTCCAGAGTTTTTCAAGAAATGCTGTACGGAATTCAAGCTGGCTTCGGGAGTCCCCAAGTATCTGTTGCTGAACTACTCGCCAGACCTGCGCCAACTCTGCTCAGTCCCCAGAAACCACGAAGCTCCAACTTCCTTCAAGTCCCGGACCTGGAGACTCCAAGGTTCGTACCTTGGTGATTCATTTCTACTGGCAATTTCTACTATCGTGTGCAAAATTTAATGTTCTTTAAAGTCTGACGACATATCAACCCATTTTTAGATTCTTTGCCAACACTGAATAATATTTCTTAAGATTTATTTCATTTCGATGTTAACTTCGATGCGATTGAAATTCGATTTTCGACGTGATATTCTACACCTCTCCAAGGTTCCAAATACTTTTCTTTACGATTTAGAAACGCATAAATAAGAATGGATATTCGACAAAAATTCTGAACTAAAGGAAGGTATTTCATATGTACTAAAAATGTTTCATTAAAATTCGCCGAAATTTTCGCCTAATAATACCGGTCGCTCAGTTTAAAAAATTTCAAACAATTAAGCTACAAATGGGTTAAGTGAAAAAATAAATTGGAGGTTGCTCTAACAATGAGACTTAACGTCTGTGGTGTAGTTGTCGAATGTACTTCTAAATATTCTATTTCTAACTGTAATTATGTGTATTTTCTACGGCACTTCCATGTCTCCTATCCTCACAGCACCGCATGATTATTTCACGAACAAATTCAACTTCTCCACGTAACAACAGAGACTCTGAAAATCTACAATTCGACATTCTCTCCGCTCCTCTTTGAATGACATATCGCATGTTGATCTTTACCATTTAAACAGAAACCGACGAAAGCACTGCAAGATCGCTCGAAATCCCGAACGCGTTCCGCATTTCGCCACTTTCATTCTCTGTAATCTCCTTCCACGATTATCTTGGAAGACTTTCGAGCAGAATTTCACTTTTATCGCGACAACCTCAATTTCTGCTACGGGCATGCAACGATCTTCTACGTATACACAAAACGGAGTCTTGGGCCATGGAAACTAAAGAACAACACAGGCTCCTGTTCACTCTTTTATGTACAGCACGCACATTTTCACCGGTTCTGTCAATCGGGGTGGGCGAGCTTTTCGTCGTTGTTCCGTGCATTCGTCTCTCTACTTCCTTCGGACCATCCAAACTGACCCTATCTGCCGATCCCTGGTGTGCTCCCACCGCTCCAAGAACTTGCCCCTCAGAAGAGATAGCTCCTCCTCCGTACCCTCTGGTGCCGCTCTGCGGTTTCTGTGAGATACTGGCTCTGACCTGTTTAGACCCAAAAGCGTGCCCTCGTCGCCGATGGTGAAGCGAGCATTCTCGAGGCTGAGCACGATCACCTCTGGCTGGGGACGGAGCATCAGGAAACACGGAAGTGGGAATAGCCTGCAGAGCGAGGACAGGAAACGCTGGGCCAGCTCGCCGGATTACACCAGTACGTTTAAAGGCCGTCGCTAGTTTTGGCGAAGCGCGGCGATGCGAAGAGAAAAGTTTATAAACAGTTTCATGATTTCCTTTTACGATTTTTTACCTGAAAATTTTCGTGTTCGTTTTCGTAAATTATTCCAAATATCGCAGTTTATAGTGTTACCTAATGTTCGTAGATTTCTATAAAATAAAAAGTCTGCAAGAATATGTATAATTATTTTTTAACAGAAATTATGGATCCTTAAGAAATGGAAATTTATGCACATGTGGCATGTGCCCTTTTTTCACTGAGCCCCCCAATTGATGATCGAAGCGCAGCGTTAATTAGTTATTATTAATTTCTTCTTTTCGCTTCGCCGCGCTTCGGCAAAATGCGCGACGGCCTTTATACCTCATCTCTTCCTTTTCCTTTTCTTGTTATGTACTTTTACCTCTGAGATTCGTTCTAATTAAGTTTACCACTATTTTAATAATTACTCACCTATTGCGCTGTATCTTTTCTCCTAGTGCGATGGTATATTATTATTATTATTGGAATTGTTTATGCGTCATTTGTACAAATTCGTTGGGAAAAGAACAGCTCGTTATTTCCGACATTTCCCGTATCGAGGGTGCGTGAGTTACGAGTTCCATGAATGGGGCACGAAGATAATTTTGGTTAAATGTCATTTTTAGTTGAGTGATCGAAAGAATCTTGTATTGGGTTGTATCGCTTTTTTTAGAGGGATTTGATTATTTATGATGCGCACAAGAGGTGTACCTTCGCACCTGATGCTTGAAATGACGCATAAACTATTCATTTTACGAAGTAATTCGGGTTTAATTTCTTTTACCGATGGACTAAACGCCTGTTTTCTTCTTTTTATTGCAGAAGAAAAAGATGCGAAGGAGAAGGAGAAGGCTGCCCAGCAATTAGCGGTACCGAGGCTCAGCGTCTTCGCGAACGCGCAAAAAATTGATACAACGAAATTAGCACAGACAGAGGTAAACGGGACCATTGGCTTAACTCGTATCGAATGAGAAACGCGAATTTGAAAGTACTCTCAGCAATTACATTCACCTACACAGCAATAGTATGCTTGAGAAAACGTCCGCTCGAAAAGTAGAGAGAAAAATTATTCATTACTACGAATTTATTCTATAGACAGTTCCATTATCATTGAGATATTACTATGTGGCTAATCAAAATGACGAAATCTGTTTGGATATGAATCAATGGAGTGGATGGCACTCACTTTAACCGCGAAATGCGACCAGACGGATGGTCCAATCGTTTAAACAAAATACTCGAGAGATAGGGGAAGGCGTGCTCTTAAAGATGCATTTTCTTTCGATTCGATATCTCTATTGGTTCCCGAGATACGGGGCTTCAAAGTCTAGCGATTAGCGGAAGCCCAGTGACCTACTTTCCACGCGGAAGTAGTAAACAACAAATAAAAAACAGCTGACTCAGCGTCTGTCACTGACCACAGGCACACGAGATGCGCAAGAGGTAGGTCAGTACCGCTAGCGAGAGAGAGAGAGAGAGAGAGAGAGAGAGAAAGAGGCCCAAGTGTGCGAGCGAGACAGAGATAGCAAAGTATTAAAAATTCCGTTTCGCTTTAAACTGCGATATCTCGGGAACGGAAAATCATATCGACGTGAAACAAAGCGCATTTTAAAGGGGAGGATTTCCCGCCTCTGCTGGTACCAGTATCAATGCGCTGCGATGGCTTGCGATCGTGCTATAGAAGGCTATTTTAAAGCGACTTTCTATAGTTCCAATTCGCTACTATATAGCACGAATAGCAATCACTATTACTGTTACTAAGTGCTCAGAAACGTATATAAGTAATTAATATTAGTGGAGGCAGAAAGGGTGTGGCCGCTCTAAAAATGAAAAGTAGAGCTTCGCACGGAATATTCACCGGAATGTAGTTAACCACACCGAGACACGCGAATTGTTCCTTAATTTTGAACTATATAAATAATTCCCACTAATTCGCAGATATTACCTGTACCATCCAAAGTGTCTATTTACACGACTTTTATTCTGTAAAAGCCTCGCGCGTCCGCGACGACCCCTACTTTACCTCTCGCATTCTTTTCCGACCGCAGTTCGACATCATCGAGTTCGATCCCGAGACGTTCAGGATCCTCCTCGACTACCTGCACACCGGCTCCTGCCCCCTGACCTGCAGCAACATACCGGGCCTGATCTGCGCGGCGGAGCACTACGACCTGCCCGAGCTACTTCAGGCGTGCTTCCACCACGCGAAACAGTTCCTGCGCATCGAGATCGTCTGCGTGATGCTGTGCGCCCTGGAGAACTACTGCTGGCGTTACACGTCCGCCTCGGAGCTGGTGAACATGATACTGGCGTTCGTCGAGACCAGGGCGTACCAGCTGTTCCAGAGCCCCGACTTCCTCACCCTCAGCGAGTCGATGGTGCAGATGATCATGTGCCGGGGCCTGGAGGTCGGCGAGATCAAGAAGTTCGAGGCGATGCTCAGCTGGGCGAACAACAGGATAAAGACCAAGTCGGCCAAGGTGGACGCCGAGCTCGAGTTCAAGTGCATCATGGAGAGGCTCAGCAGAGACCTCAAGCTCTACAGGATACCGCCCCACCAACTTGTAAAGGTGAGCTTCGGGGTGGAACTCCGACAGGGTGGACGTCCCACTTTCTGCCAGTGTCCCTATTACTACCACTCTATTTTGCTTAATAAAAACGTCAAGTTTAAAGAATAGTGTACAAAAAAATATTATTAAATTGGGACTGTTCTTATTATTATTATTGTACACTAATCTTTATACGCTACGTTCTTATTAAGTAAAATAAATATAGTGGTGGTAATAAGGACACTGGCAGCAATTGGGACATCTACCCTATATGCTGCTAAACTGTTGCGTTTCACTTCATGAAGTATCCTTTAAGAGGGTATTCACTATTCGCTCGAAAGTGTCCGGCTATAGCCAAACTCTTACTGATTAAGAATCCTTTTGTTTTCGATCAGCAGAACAGCCGGAATCGAACGCAAGTTTTTCTCGCACACGCTTTACGAGACGACCCATATCTCTATTATTATATATGGCTGAAATTTTTTTTACTAATGCTCGTCGGTGAAAATTGTGTAGTTCTTTTGCGCATCGTCCCTAAAGAAAGGCACAAGATTGGCTTTCGAGACGAGAATACCCCCTTAAATGGAATTCCTGGGAAAGGTTTCGCGTAACGGTGTTCCTTATAGGCAAGGAGCAGAGGACTTATATTCTCCAATGGTTTTCAGATCGTTTTACCGTTGAAGGCGATCGAGAACGAGAGGATCCTCGAGACACTGTTGTACCAAGCGAACTCTGGCATCTACAGGAACGTGGACCGTTACCTAGAGGCTTACCAGAAGGTGCAGAACCAGGAGAGCTTCGACTGTGGAATGTAAGAGGTTCCGATGCACGGCAAAGCCTCCTATTGATCACTTCGTCCCAGCTGCGATGGGAGAAACCACGTACCTGAGAAGCGCAGACTCGAGATCCAGAGGCGACCCGAGTTCCAAAGGAAAGGAACGATACCTCGCGAACTCGTCGCCGATCGTCGCGCGCGAGAGCTTTTCGCCCTCGGCCAGGACTCTTCTCCGCGTAATGTATCGAGCGGAAGGGAATTGGACGTGTGTGTTTCGGTAACGATCGAGGGGAGACCCGTCAAGTATCATGACGGATGACCCGAGAGGCTCGGAACTCGTCCATTTCCCAAGGTGAAAACCTATCGCCGCTGTTCCTTCTGCGGAAACTCGAAAGCCCTAAGAGAAAATAAATTGAGTCGAGTCACGTCTCGCGAATGGGTCCCTCCGTGACGAGCCTGATGGCACACTCGCGCGAATCACGCTGACAGAGGCTGGACCCGCGACGAGCACAGTCCGCGAAAGATATTGTGATCAGCTTTTACGTTTATCGCGCAAGCTAGAACCAGTCTAGTTCGTAATAGAAGACTATCCCTGAAGTGGTTCTTGGCTGCTCCAAGAGTACCCTGAGCGTCCTAACGCGGGGCCAGAGGATTAAGACGCCGAGAAGAGAGCGGTCGCGCGATCACCTTCAGGGAAGAAGCACTGCAGGGACGTAGATGACTTCGACGCAAGAGTTTGGGTGCTCGAAGAGAGGTTTAGTCGAGAAGATGTGGGAGGATTTCGGTAGGGGAATGAGCGGACTGCACGTTTAAGAGGAAATACACCACTGGGGCAAGGTGAAGGGAGAAAATGCACAAATTTCATATCGTTCTAAGAATAAGATGGAGAAACAGGCGGCTTCTTCGCCGAAGAGCCGAGAGGCGTTAGAACTGATTAGAGGAAGGAAATAGTTAGGCGACCGTGGCTGGAGCGTTGGATGCTGAAAGTAGCCCAGCCACTGGTACCTGTCGCCGGAAGCGACGCGTGCTCCGCGGACATTTCGTCGCGGCTTCGACAGGGGTAGCTTATAGAATGGCGGGAAGAGCGATGCCGCAGCGTGAGCACCGATCGATTTCGTTGGGAACGGGAGAAAGTAGGTTGTATCCGAGGCTGAAGAGTCTCGACGGCAACTCCAATTGCCGAACATGACAATCTGTATCATAAACAAATATGAAATTTGAAGAAAGAAACACGCTATTAATAATACGGTAAGCGTAAAGATTAACTACTTGGTAAGCTTGAATGAGTTTAAACGGATACATATATACGTATAAGGGCGACGCTAATAATAACAATAAATACTAATAAATGATACCGATAAGGATAATAGTAACGCTAAGATGTTGATGTTGTATGTGGAATTCAAAGAAGATGAAACAAAACTGAAACAAAAGTATTCGAAGTCTGTTCTGTTTTCTATCGTAGTTTTTGTATCTTCAATACTCTAAGGCAGAAATTCTAAAATTCACGAGAACAGGCTGGAAAATAACTATAAACGGAGGAAAAAGAAAACGAAAAAGAGGACGAATTGACCCTCGTTTTTTTAAAACATCGCTCGTCGCCGCAGAAGTGCAGGCGGAGGTGGAGCGAAGACGAGAAGAGAAGCAAAGTTTCGTTCGATTACACGAGCCCAATTCGAAGCGGTTTCCATTCGACGCGCGCGCGAGCATCTTTATGATTTACGAGCCGGCAAACAGAAGGAGCATGCCGAATTAGCTCGCTCGACACCGTGGATCGAGCGGAAGAATTGAGAATCGCCGGATTCAGAGACTGGCCTGTGGCTCCCGAATTTCATCGATCGCAATTTTCACGAGAGAAGTGGCGGGAAACGAAGGAAACCAGCGCGTAACTTCGCCCGCGCACACTGAAGAGGCTGATTTTTCGTCCACCTGACTTTCACCCTCTCCCACTTTCGCTTTCACACACTCCGCCCCTCTATTCTCTCCAGAAGCTACCCTCCAACGTTCCAAGAGAAGAGATATTTTTTACACGATCATTTCTAATCCCCTGCCCTCTATCGTATTGTGTTTGTTACACACACGCGACGGCTACGTCGAGACACGTTTAAGAAACAGAGAAAAACAAGCGCGAAGCGTGAAAATCACAAAAAAAAAAAAAAAAAAAAAAATGAAGAAGAAAGTATGAGAAATGTTAGGGAAGAATAAACACTCACCGATTCCCTGGCGACCAGGGGATCGTCCAACTGTTAAGTGTCTTATTGTTCAGGCAAACGGCTGGACGAAAGTAACTCCGGACTTTCCTCGCCCGCTGTCTTCGCCGGGCGGGGAAGCGAGCACTGAGACTATCGTTCGCGCCCCCCGTTCGCTAGCCGAACTCGATCCGATAGAACGGCGGACCCGGCAGACGAGAGAGAAAGATGAGGGGCTCTTTGTAATATTTTTACAGAATCGTAGAATCGAGAGGGGCACGAATGCCCCACCCGCACGCGCAGAATCGTCAGGCCGAGGCGAACTACTAACTTTACATAAGCAAGTAAATTATGCAGCCGTATGTGTAGCTATATAAAACAACCTAAGCGAGAAAAAAAACCGTGTCGTTGTAAACGTGAACGTTTGTAAAAGAAATCGTGTCGAATTATGTGGACGCTGGTCGGTCGTGACTTCGGTCGAACGATGAGTGCGAATGCAGATCTCTGAACGATGGATCGATCTTAACACTTTGAGGGGCGAGGTTCTGAAAAACGTTGTTTTAGGTTTTCTATTGATTTGTCTCGAAATTAACGTTCTGCGGCTCTCGGGGAATTCTTGCGATGATTTTCAGAAAATATCGATGCGAGAGCACCCTAATACTGTGCACAGGGTGCACACCCCTCGGCGCGGAAACGCGCCGGCGCCAGTCAAAGTGTTGATGCGACTTTTAAATATATCGATATATACTCGAGCTCATTTTAGAAGGAACTTGCCGACCGACGAGTTTAGATCGGTTCTGCGCATGTTGGCGCTCATTGGCTATGCCACCACCAATGGTCTTTCGGCTGCGCATGGTAAAGTGGGGGAACAGAGACCTCGCGACAGTTGAATAGCTCATTCAACATGCGCGAAATAAGTTCCTTCTAAAATGAGCTCGAGTATAGAGACAAGTTTTATTTGGTTGCATCTTCAACCAGATTTTCCTGAATCTCATGACAGTTCTTTGGTTTACCTGAAGGGTAAGGAGAAAATTAAGTTTTAATATTTTAGGACAGCAGTAAAGAAACAAGGTTCAACGAATTTATCTGCATTCTTCGTAGTATGAAGCTTCCTAATTAGGCATCAGAAAAAGAATAAGCAATAGAATAATAATTGCTTTACATTATTTTAATACTTTTTCAAGTTTGAACAAGGCAGCATACTGAAACAAAATAAGAAATTTCCACTTCTATTATTATCAAAACAAGGGCAGCCACTCGTTTTATTAATAATTGTCAGATATTTAATTCCTCAATTATTTGTTACGCGTGAGAAATAGCTGAGCCTTAGGATCGCAAAATGTTTTGAGACAACGAGGGCTTCGTACTTTGCTTTTAAAATAAGCAGCTCCTTTCTTTCTATTACTGTTTCGTCTTTTTTTTTTTTAATGGTAACGAGATTACTCCACCAACAGCTATTATATGTAGATGATTAGATAAAAAATATCACGTAATATTCGCATTTCCTTCACTTGCTAAATAGGGAATGGACATTGCTTTCTTGTTTTATCTTGACGACAGTGCAGAGTGGACATTACCTGTTTTTAACCAGTATACCAAAACTTTAACGTTATCTTGCGCGGGCATTTGAACTTCACAACCCTTTGCGATTCAAAAGTTCTGTAGTCCTAGTTGCCACCAACAAAATATCCTATACATCGCAAAGTCACGAAAAATTGGCATTCCTCGTCTTTCCTCCTTACCCTTCATATATTTCGTAAATAATATACAGTACTGTGGCGAAAACGTAGAACTAGATGATTCACGGTCCATCGCTGGTCGATAGAAACTAAAGTCCCCCGCTACTCGCAGTTCGTCGCTGGTCGATGCAAGCGAAGCTACACGGTCCAGAGTTTAATATTAATTGAAAGAACACTAACACGTTCAATATTCCTAGATTCCTGGCCAGCAGGTGGAACTATTTGATTCACGGGTCGCTGATGATCGATCAGGCGTTCAGCAGATAAAATTATTCAGCAAATAATACCGGGTGTATTGCCATTTCTCGATCATCCGAAGCAGAGGTTCTTAATCTCTTTCGTCCGACGGGCCCCTTCTCGGAATAATATTTCTAAACGCGAGAAGTGAAAGACATAGAATTAGGTGTTTGGAAATTTCAGTCAGGGGTTCGCGGAGACCAAGATGCAATTTTCTTCTCACCCAAGTTCACGCACCCCCTCGAAATTTATTCAGACACCTCGGGGGGTGCGCGGACAGGCAGATTAAGAAGCTCTGTTCTCGAACGACACGATCAACGTCCAAACTTCTCGTCGCTATGCTCTCGCGTTGTCGTTCATCATCGTAAGTGCGAACAGTGGACTTTCCGCGGCACGCGCGGTCCACGGCGAATCGCGGTAGGAAATCGATGACGTTACCTTGGGAATTCGAGTTGGAAATAAATCAACGAGAGTAGTCGTGGATCGCGCGTAGCCTGAAACTCTACTAACTCAGTGTGTAAGCGTAGATGTTTTCGTGTGTGATCGAAGTGTAACCGATTGATCGCTGTATCGATTTATAAGGCGCGCCCCGGGCTTTCGAGAGGCGAGGGCACATTCGTCACTGCGAGCTGCGAGCTTCTGGGGCGTAATTAAACCACGGGATCGCGAGAACGGGGCCTGCAAATGAATTGCCAAACTCGCGAGCGCGCAATCCAAGGAGAACGGGGAAATTATTTGCTCCAGCGGTTTTTGATGCCGATTTCAAAAACTGTTTAATCAGTCAAGCTGTGTTGTTCAAGCAAAACGAGCATCGATAGAAGTGGTATAATTCTAAATTCGATTCTCACTCGTGAAACCTCTTCCAAAAATGAATTACCCACCTTCCGTTACGTAGATATCGAATTTATCCGAAGATCGGCTAATAAAAAATTGAATTCTTCGCGATAACCGAGTACACACTTCCATCAGACATCCAAATTTCGAGCAGAACTGACTTTATTTCGCTAGTGAAATGGCCCCAACGAATCTGTACTTGAATTCACAGCCACCACGAGTACAAACTTGCGCCTCCAGGTTTTGCACCCCCGTGAACACCCCCGTCGCCGTCGAATGCGTGCGCACTAATGCGTGTACAGGCTCTTTTCCCACGACAGTCCAGTTGCGTTGTTCGATATAGAGCAGAGACCGAGGGACGAATGAAAGAACCAGCTCGAGAAACGATGGAAGAGAAGAAGGGAGCGAAAGGTACCTCGACAGGGACGGGGAAAAAATAAGAGGAATCTTCATCGAACACTATTCTGTCCAGCCATTGCCGACTACTGTTCAACTGTAGATGTATTCACATAAAGTTATAAACAAATGAAGAGAGCTACCTTAGACGAAGAAAAAGAGAGAATGAATATATATATATATATACACGTATGTATATGGTGTACACAAATGCGCACACGTAACACACACAAAACTCATACACAGAGATATGCACGACAAATGCAACACAGAAAGACAAGGATTATTATAATGAATACCATGGCGCCACGTGGGCGGACTGCGGCGAGCATTGAATGTATATCGCGGAGCTTCCGTGTCGCGGAATTAAATTTTAAAGGGGCGCGTGAACGCGCGGAGGGTTGTGTTTGTAATAACGTACGGTTTCGTGGATGTCGTAAGGGATGCGTGCCACGGGGCAGAGACCATTTAACCCTTTGCACTTTGGACCTCCTTCGGAAACGAGACAGCGAGCTGCCGCGCGCGGCAACGCGTTTTATTAAATATTCCGCGAGTTTCCGGCTTGTCCCGCGGTGGTATCTTTCTCTTTCGTTCCTGCGACGCAAAGGAAGTTTCGTGGGAGAGACAGGCTCCGAGAAGACGAGAGGTTTTATTATTGGCGAAGCTTTGAAACTCTTCTTGCGTCGAACGTTTTACATTGAAGGCACTCGCGGGAGTTATGAGATTCGGGAAAAATGAAATTCTTCTTTCGGTGCCATTGGCTTCCCAGAGCTGGGCTGGAATTTTAAGCCCGTGCGATGCTGGAACGTTTAACAAACCGAGTCGTGATAATGCTTCGGCTGGTGTCCTCGAGGGTGCAGAAGGGTTAATCACGTCGCGCATCAGTGTCCTCACTATCATCCCCGTACGCTAATCACTGTTAACGCTCGCTCTTCAGTTCGATGATAGCCTTCGTCCACTGAGGACTCTGATTGTCATTGTTGTTGTTGTTATTGTTAATCTATCCGCCGAAATCTGCGCTCGTTCACGATCACCGATCCTGAGCGTGCACGATCGATCGACGAAGATTAATCGAGCGCTCGGGTACGCGGGAAATTATTGCGCGAACGGAACACCTTGGAAATAAGCTGGTGAACCCAGGAAGAAGGTGATTTTTATCGAAAATGTGGAGGACTGCACTTGTTTATAGGATCTTTTCTACAAATCTCTACACATATCAAGTCTGCAGACAAAATTCACAATATTGCAAAGTGGTAATACGAAAATCAAATTGATTTCAGAGATTTCAAAATCTCCCAGTATTCCAAAGAAAACAAGTAACTTGGGAGAATAATTTCTTTCCTTCGCGCATTCTCATTAAAAGAATTTTAGCTCCATTCCATTTACTTTCCCGAAGGAACCACATCTTTTACGACTTACCACCCAAATTGGCAACGTTCTTTAAACAATCATAGTCAAAGCAGCACAGTGATCTGTTCGCTGAAAAGTTTAATTCTTTATTCCAAAATTGCCCCCATAAACCTGTTACAATATCAATGTCCAGCAGCATTGAAAAATTATAAATACTCACGATCTCTAGGTCCTGTTAAAATACCGTTTCCGCCGTATCCGAGTCCTCGCCTAATGTTCATCAAGCGTTTTCTCAAGTACCCGGATACTCTCGCTGTGTCTGCGGAACACGAATACAATCAGCAGCCACCGATAGCGATCGGTGTGCGGTGTATGCATGTGGTTGTGTGTGCACGTATGAGAAAGGAATCGACGAGTCTCGCGGTAATCGGTATTGTACTTAAGCATTGTCTCGTCGATAAGGTGGCACGTGTGAGAGGACCGAGCGATGTTCTAACACTTTAAGCGGCCCCATATTCCAAGAAACACCCGTAAAGCCTTCCCGCCAGAAAGGTACTCGTACAAAGGGAACTCCGAGCTCGATTTATTTTCAAAGCTGAACATTCGAGGCTTCCCAGAAAATGTCCACGTGCGAGCGCGCCGAGAATGCTTCCCGGGGCGCACACCCCTCGGCGCGCCTTCGCGCCGATGCCGCTGGAAGTGTTAGAATCGGTCGGCGAAGGGGTCCCGATTAGAATTTCGTCGTGGTCGTCTTCTACAGTATTCTACACTGTGGGACCGTTTCTGTTTTGCGTACAGATATCGCGAACGAGTCAGCAATATCATTGGGATTTCGCGTACACGCGCGTTTCGCAATCCGTCGCGAGGCCTGTCCCGCTGTGCTCGCGTCAGTTCGCTTCGCAATCCATTCTGTACCGCGTAGGGGACTCTGTCGACGGCGAGTCGAACGTTGCCGCAGAACCGTACGGACACACGAAGGATCCCGACTGATATCCGCGCTCGAGACCCGCGGCTAGACATTTACGGAGGACACGCGGCGGCGTCTGGCGCGACTCCATCCCACCCTTCGCACTACCCTCGACGCGCGGAAGCAAGAGCCCAGCGAATTTTGTAAAAACGATCCGAGACTCGCTGCGTCACGCTTGCGTGGCGACGGACACAAAGGCAAGATGGACTTACGACGAGGAAGAAAAAAAAGTTTATTGTATATGAAGCTACTGTGATGTTACTGTTGAATATAAAAGAAAAATATATATATACATAAAAGATGCTGTATTTAAAAAAAAAAAGGATATGTCTTGGGGAGACTTATTTCATTACCCTCTGCCGGCGCACAGTGGGGTATTTGGCGCCAAATCCGGACATAAATCGATTTCAAAAATTTTGCGTAAACCGTAAAATTTTTGGTGCTCGAGGCAGTTAAATATCTGAGGAACAATGTATGAATATTGTTTTTTTTCATTTGTGCACTCATGAAGCAACAGGCTTCGTCGAAAGTTAAGAGATTTTAGAGCTCGCGATTCATTCTTAACCGTCCTCTGAAACATCGTTGGCTTATTAGAGTTTTCAACATGTTGTAAAGAAATTTGGTGAATTCTTGCATTATGGAAGCTTCTCAGGTAGGTATATACTACACTCTCCAAAAGGTTTTACTTTTTATCATATATATTTGCATAGTTATTAACATTTCAAGATAATCGAGAATTCAGTAAATTTTCTTTACGATTATAAGATTTCATTAACGATTTTGTTATACTGCTAAGCCGTGTTAACTGCTTTTATTGGTGCCATTACATTTGATAAAGGTTTGTGAAGACAGTGGAAAAAAGATTGGTTCCGGTTTCGTCCGGTTTTAAGTTTTATAGCTAATTTAGCTAGAAATGACAATCGAGAGCTGGTGCGTTTTACGTACGCCTGTACGGTCGCGCTCCGCAGGCCTTCGAGAGATGTTTAGGAACTCTTCAATGAAAATGTTTAAATTATGAACACATATGTATTAACTGAGTAAAATGAAAGAAAAACTAAAATATAATATATAAGTACGTAAAAAATACTTTGAACATTTCGCCGTGTAGTCTCTGATGACACTGTCTGAACTGAATACAGACATAAAGTAGAGGACTTACAATTAGTAAAAGATTTATCTATAGCATAACATAAACATTTTATGAAATTCTGTCTGCATTCAGATGAAACAGTGCCATCGACTACACTGCAAAATATTCAAAGCTCTTTTTACGTACTTATATGTTATATTTTAGCTTTTCTTACATTTTATTCGGTTAAAGTTTTGTTTTGTATAGCCTATATTTAGTGTGTGTTATATATATTTATCCAGTGTTTATTAAGTTCATTAGTTGAGTTCATATTTAAGTGCTGTTTTGATTTTACTTTTATATTAAATTTCATTTTACTTGTACTTAGTAAGTACGCTTAAACATTTGTCACATGAACTAGATATTTTCCGCTTTTGTTATTCAGATGTTGCTTATTTCACGAGAATATATGTATATATGTATAGGTATTAAAATGTCAGCAAATTGTTCGGTTCAAGCTGCGGGTCCATCTGGAATTAAACCGATGACGCGAGAAAACATACAATTTATTAAAAAGAAAGCTGTCAAGATGCAATTCCTAAATGAAACAATAGATTTACTTCTTCCCCCTGAGCTCGCGATTTGTGTAAACGAAGAATTTCTGTAAAAACATTAAAAAATGTAGCTTTTTTTTAAATGGCTGTATCTTTGTTAAAAAACATCCTTTTTTATGAGGTTCGACTTATCGTAAAGACAAAGGATCAAACTTTCCGGTAGTATACATAAAAATTACAAAATATATTGTTTGCACTCCGTAGCACTTGACAAACATCAAGAAAATTTTTCAGTCTGGCACATTCCTCTTTAAGGGCGGATTTTTCCCCCTGGATACCGATTCCGATGAAATTGATTTAATGAGTCGAAAAGTAGAAAGTTTAAACTTTAAAATGATTTTTGTTTCATCAACTTTGGATGAATTTTAACAAAGTTATGGGGGTTTGAAGATTTTAAAATAGCCATGTCCGGGTTTTGGGGCCAAATACCCCACTGTGCGGCGACCGAATGGAACCGATAGAGCTGCGGGAAGGAAATGTTTACGAGCGTACCTTGCTCCTTGCCTCGCTCGCTCCCTGAATCGGCGGTCGGAGCTCTGGCGGTGAAGTCCGGCGCTATCAAAAATACACACTTGCGGAGAAAAATATGAATTTTTATTTCGCAGATTCCACAGGTAACTCTTCGTTTTGGTAGAACAATGGTGGATCGTCGGGCGACCCGTGTCGAGCGTTATTGAATTTCGATCGAGCACGATCGCTGATAACGCACACGCCAAACGTGGGCTCGTTATTTGCGCCCCCGATCTGCTGATAAATCCAACTGCTTTAATCGTGCGATCTTTTTGCTTTCCTGCCTCCCGGCGACGGTGGCTCGATTACAATCCGTCATTACGACACGTGTACACGCAAATTCGGACAGCAGGCTAAGGTACAGGTACTGTTGTGCGAATGATTCCCGTGCATCACAACTTTCTACATCGTGCTGACGTTCGCTTCGACGGCGTCCACTTGCCATCGAGCGAACGCGGGGGAGGGAGCGGGGAGGGCACGAAGTATCGCCTGCAAGCTGTCACTCGAAGTCGGGGATACTGTTTTTAAAAGCTAGATCGCGTTCATGGTTGCGGAGCACGATGCGCACATTATAAAATCAGATTTATTTACAATTCTACAAGACCGGTTCGGTGGCTCCTGTACAAATCGGTTGATCGCAAATACGTATGCGTACAATTAAAAAATCCTAGTCACCATATTAAAACATTGCCTCTGACTCTAGACGCAAGCCGGCGTGTAACAGATATAATCTCTCCTAGCGCGAAGCCCGCTAACCACGGTTAGATCCGAGCGACGTTGCGTGTAACCGAGATACGCGCGCTTTCGCGAGCCACTTGCTCCTTTATTTCATTCTCCCTGTTCTCTTTTTGTCCTCCTCTTTAAATCTTTGCTTTAGACAGTTGCAGTCGCGTGCAAAGCCTGGGGCGCAGTCTTATTAAAACGCAGACCCGCGAAGGTCGAAATATTATGTACAGCTTTGTACACACGCTAATCGTACGTAGTCACTTCCAGGGTTCCTGAAAATAATATGTCAAGACAGAATTAGCATCGTCTTATTGTCAACGGTTAACGTCACTTCACCATTTTGCCCTAACACTCCAGTCTTTCGGTGTCCAATGAAGACACTTAGGATCTATTCTGATCTGCCTCTTTTCCATAGCGGCTGCGTGTTGCTCGATAATATCCCTGCGAATAAACATTGTTCGTGAGTGAGATCGTGAAGGGTGCCGGCGGCACGGATAGAAGCTAAAACTTTGCCTGTATATATTCGGCTCGACTCGCTCCCTAACGATGCATTGACTATTTAGCCAATTACCTATTCAATGTCACAATATACTGTCCTTTGTAGTAATTAATGAGATTCAAGTTCTGTAGGGTCGATATCACGTCCTCTTTCTTAATCGAGGTCAGCTCGCATATCTCGCTTATCGTGATCTGCGGCTTCTCGTTCTCGACTAGCGGCTTTATGTTCAGCAGAATGTCCAGTATCGTGTGCGCCCAATAGCTCCGATAAGATAACAATCCCAGATCGGACAGCGGCTTCTCCGGCGAGCCGGTTTTACCCTCGAACTTCGAGAGCTCGTACGAGAATTCTATCAGCAGCTTCCCGTAGCCCCTTCTCTGGTAAGGCGGCAGCGTTAGAATACAAGCCACGTTATGGTCCTCCGTCGACTCCTTCTCCTTGGAGAAGTAACCGACTATGTGGAAGCCCCTGCTATCGAAATCCGTCATCACGTAGAACAAGAACGGGTCGGTATCGTAGTAGAGGGTCTTGTGGTCCAGGAATAATTTGGCAAGCAGGCAGAGATTCTGCGCGTAGTTCTTGTTCTTACGGCCGTCGATCTCAAAGAACGATATCGATCCTTTCCGGTATATCTCGTTGCCCGGCGGATGCCTCAGATTGCACTTCGCCAGATGCCTCTCCAGGCATTTCCGACTCTTCCTGTACTTCAGGCAGAACTCGCAGATGTATATACAAGGTAGGTTCACCATCTCCTGCGGGTACGGGCTGAAGTACCACGGTCTTATTCTGTGACGGCCCAGCTCTATCAGCTCGACATTTTTCATCCGCGTGACAATGTCGTCGTGATGATGGGCGACCAGAGAGCCGGTCGGCCTCGGGCCGGGCGTCTGCGGCGGGGCCTCCTGAGAGTCCTCGTTCTCTATGAACGTGGCCTTTCTCTTTCTGGACATTTTCTTTTGTAGCGCCGCTTGCAGCACGGCCGAACCGTTGACCGGCTCATTGCTAAGGCTACTAGGGCTAGGGGGCCTGCTGACCGGCTGCTTTTTCGGGGTGGCCGCGTCAGTGCCCGGTGTCGTTCCGTCTCGACGAGGGTACTGGACTTTCCTAGTGTCCAGACAATCTTCCATAACCCATTCATCTAACCGTTTATTAACTAAAACGTTGTACATTTAGTTAAATCATTGTTTACGTACATACGCTACTCCCTCCGCCTTAACCGCTTCACTGTTCGGCCGTTCCGAACCTGTGGCGTGAGCACGCTCTGCTCCGAGACTTCAGAATGAATTTTACAACGAGATACTAATACATATATATACGGAGATGCAGGTGGACCGATCACGAAACTCATGAATGAAAATGAATGTACGAGGAAGAGGAGGCACCGAATCCCTTGAAATTTCTCTATAAGGATGGACGACGATGGAACTGCACGGAGGACACAGACGTAGGGAGTTTTAGTTCCAGTAGCGTTCGACTTTGTATACCGTTGCGAGTGGCGCTGCCACATTAGGGAATACACATTTTACTCCGATTCTTTCCCACGAATATCTTCAATTTCCCTCTGAACGAACCAGCGTTCTCTACTCTCGCCGGGCCACGCGTGGCTGCCGGAGCCGGCGACAGGAGTCGAGCGTGGGCCGCATGTGCGGCGCCTACAGTGAAACGGTTAATCGAGCCTCGTTATACTTACAATCTACATAGTGAACATAATAACACTTGACACCGTGTACTTCTTTAACACTGATGATTTCAGCGAGAGCTGTGGACGACAAAAGGAAACCTTTGATAAACCCAGCAACATCACGCCTGAATCTATACGACGAGCAATCGTCGAGAATCGAGGACAGACCGGAAGAAAGTACGTGCGTACACTATCGCTTGCCAAATCGCCTAGACGGAACTTAAAGCTAAGCTGATCAGAGCGTACGGATAATAACGGCTAATAATGCTTCGACGACCGTGTGTCTCATTCCTGCGACTAGATAACGATGACGCTACTCGACCGAAAGCTCCGTAACCCCTGCGGAGCGATGCTACAACGCGATTCAGCGACACGCTTATCGAAAGGTCTTTCTTGCAGAAACTCGTTACGCATTATTTCGAGAAGCAAAATCATAATTCCCGCGGAAGGAATGGTGATTGGGGTCATAAAGTGGTCGCAAAGGCGAACGTTTTACTCACGCCAGTCCTCTGTGCCGTGCATTCTCACCGGCAAACGACAGCCCTCCACCAACGAGTTCTGAAAGTGAGGTTAGAAATTCATAATATTCGCGTATCTGCGGCGGACAGCGTCTCCTTGGGAATATGTTCGCGGCTACGCGGCCAGCGCGTACCACCACTTACCACCGAGTCGCATATTGTCTCGCGTTCGTCGTGTTCCTCGATCATTTCAATCACGAATCAAGAAACTCGCCACCAAACACAATTTTGTTTTGAACCTCTCACGGCACTGACGCGAGCGCCCCTTCGCTCGCGTTGCACGCACGCGGAACTAAAGTTCCACGCTGCTTCCCGCACAATCGAGCGACCGTCGAGAAAGGTCGATCGAGTATCTAAGGGCGCGCGGCACCCGCGAAATTTGCTTTCGAATTAAGGCTGGTTAAGGGGACCTTCCGGTCTAAAAGTCGATTTTTTTTTTATTTCATTTTTCGAATGTTCAACCTTTTAGGAATACGTGTTTAAAAGGATTTGTTAATATTCGTAAAATTCCAGAAGTTATAGGCATTTGAGTAGCGGCAAATGCATGAGCAACGACCGGGCACTCGGCGGTCACGTAAACCTTTAAACGCGTTTTTCTCGAAACAGTGTTCTCAAAACGGTGGGACCTGTATCTCCAAAAATTATTATCCGATTCGACTGAACCTTCTTTTATTTTGAAGAATATACTTCTGGCTAAGGGGGGAACTAGAAAAATTACAAAAAATTGAAAATTTATAATTTTCAAAGGCGTTGAAAGGACAAAAAGTACAGGGAAAAGTGATTTCAAACTTCAAGTGTCGTTATTTTCTAAAAAAAATGTAATTTTTTTAATTTTTTCTAGTTCCCCCCCCTAGCCAGAAGTATAATCTTCAAAATAAAATAAGTTTCAGTCGAATCGGATAATAACTTTTGGAGATACAGGTCCCACCGATTTGGATCAATTTTTTGACGCCTTGACTTTAACGACTGCCCAGGGCCGTCTGCAATAATTAATTATAAAACAAAAAATATATTTCTATAACTTAAGACATGCTTAATACAATGCAAAAAGTCCCATTAAATTATATATAGTAGTTTTCCTTTAATTAATACCTAAATATCACCTATTTTTTTGGGCTCTAGACCGGAAGGTCCCCTTAAGGCACGTCCAGTAATTTAGTCGAGTAGCGAGGAATTTAGTGATTTACCGTGCGTGGACACTAAATGTTTGTCGAGTAGTTTAGTAAAACAATGGTGAATTATTTAATTACTCGCTACTCGACTAAATTACTGGACGTGATGGTTCCAGCATTTAGAAAAGGAATTACTTTGAGCGCGCTTCGCGCTGTTCTTCTTGGGATGTTTTATTGTAATGAAGCAAATTCTGGGTAACTATTTATCGCATTACTTCGGACGCTGCTAGTGCTGGTTTCTGTAAATACTACTGCTCAGTGGCGCACTTGGGATTTAATCTTGGGGGGAGACGAGTTGAACGGATAAAAATATTTTTAATGGAAATTCAATCAAATTCATTTAAATAATAAACTCCAGCTTTCTTTTTGTTTTACTATTCTCTTGTTGGCATAATTGGGACGAATTTCCAGCGTACTATGTTTGCCAGGAGAATTCTTTATTAATAAAATTGAGTTTTGGTGAAAGTAAGAAATTTTGATTTCTAAAGAAACTCGATAAGTTCACGAGATAAATTTTATTAGCATCGAGTGGAAAATTAGGGTTGTTTGCAATCTATTAGGAGCTTCTGGAGGGCGCAGAAGGATAATGAAAGGTGTACTCAAGCTCGTATATGATATTGAATAAAACTCCCCTTTAGTAATACGATGGAACGTCGAGTAGCGTGCCCGCTATAATTAAGTAAGAATAATTCAAAGGAGGATAAAGCCCTCGGAGCCGGGGTTGCGCGATATGTCGCGAAAGGTGCTCGCACGCAATTAATTCTGAAATACATATCATTTGGAAAGAGGAGAATTTAGTGTAACGCCGTCTTCGTGTGTATTTCACGCAGTCCCCAGCTACTGTCTTCGTGCTTTTAAGGCTTGTAACGTGAAGCTATTTTAGTTACCCGGGACGATTTGAGGTGACATCTTATTCTACTCCATCTGGTGTAAAATAGTAATATCTGTACTACTGTGTAGACCGTGTGTTTCCTCCCGCGTTTCTCTCCAAGGCATAAATTCCGTGTAAAATATTTCACGCGTAAAAATATTCTCTTTCTACGAGGCGACACGGTATTCTATTCAATTTTGGGCGGAACAATGTGGCGTGGAGGGATCACGTAAGCTTCCTCCACATGTCTGCGAGTTCTTATATGAACACGTAATTGATACTTCGAGTAACTGGTAGTATTATTTACTTGCTTCAGCGGACACCATTTTCTTGTTATTTATAATTCAATTTCATTCATACGGGAGGTACAGGAAAAAATCAAATTACAAAAATTTTGATCAACCCTTCGTGGTCACACCATATAATCACAAATTGTTCACATGTGGCTCACTGCACCCCAGCGTCATTTTTGAGCTCTCAACTTTTGAGTGATAATTGTACATTCGTAATACTCATACACACGCTCTAACAGTCTTTTCCTGAATGTGTAAATTTTTATACGATGAAATTTATAGTTGAAAAAATAGTTGTGGAAAAAGCGATTTTTTTATTAAAATTCACCAAATTTTTAAATTTTAATATTAAGTTCACAGAAATATTGGCAAAGAAAAAAAGTGCCTGGGGGTGCGATACACCCCGCGTGACCACGAAGTGTTAAATATATATACAATGTAAATGCATTGATCTAAGTTCCTACCCCACATTTTCCACCAAAGATGACAAAACACGCTTTTAAAACTAATCAAGCGATTGCTTCTAAGAACGATTAAAGGCTAGGTTAAATTTAATTCGTTCCAACCGTTCGTTCCATTTTTCCTAGGCCACGTAGAAGTACTTTTCCCATCAATTGTACAGTTTTACCAACGACCAAGAGCAATAATAAAATGGAGAGCGAGTAAAAGCCCCCGTGCAAGCCCCTCATCCCTGATCCGGCGTGAGTTTCGCGAAAAGAATATCGACACCCGAGCCGTTCATTTTTAGATAACAGTTTGATACTAAAATTACGACTGGTTCGATCGACCGTGTCGTATCGAAAAGTTCACCGTTGCCCTCCGCGGTCCTTGCTAGGCAGCCCCACCCGGTATACACACGTTCCCGCGCCTATGTATCGGCCAGGTACATACATGTATACATATACACGCGCGAAATCTGCACCCCTACATATGTACGGGGCATATAAGTGTACTCACATCGGGCATACATAAGGGTTGATAGTGCTCCGGCGAGCAAGCCACCCTTATATGCAGGGCGTGGCCAGAGTCCACCAATCAGAGGGCGGGGGATCCCCGAAAGACCAAATCGAACCAAGTAAAAATTTCAGCGGTCGCGTCAAACGCCAACGCCAAAGGGGATGAGCGCGGTTCATCCGGCCTTACATTTTCGTTACTTATCCCAACTTCGAGACCTTCGACTCCGTGCACCTCTCCTCCCAGCTTCTTCCGCCCGTTCTTTTTTTTTTTTTAAATCGTGGCCCTTTGATTGTGATTAGGAAGGGTGGGTTCTTCGAGCGCGAGTCGAGTGGTGAGTTACGGAAGATTATAAAAGACCCAATATAATAGTACCTGGCACCCGGGGGGTAATCTTTTCTAAATTTACCGACCCTGTGCTATAGCTCCCTTTCCTTGCATTCTTCATTTCGTATACAAAACGGTGAACGATCGAATTAAAAATATCCAACACGCCAGTAAATTCACAATCCCCAAAATATTTTCCAAATCCTGTCGCCTCGAATCGAAACGATCAAATAACTTACTTAAGAAATGCCTGCCCCTATGTTCTCCACTGAAATTCTACTCGCCGACGTTTCCGCGGACTCTCGGAGGTAGCGGGCGGTCATGCGGCGTTGTTTTGATATTGATCTCCGGATACAACACCGTCTAAGCATTCTAATGGCAAGGGGACGGGATTCTGCGCGCTGCAAGGCGCACGTGTATCTAATGATTTTAGTGGTACCGAGGTATACCTCCGCAACGTATAGTTATAGCCAGCTACGAACACGTATTACATCCACTCTACCGGGGCACCGTGTAATATGTCGGAATTGCGGAAAGGGGTGACTCGGGCTACGGGGGAGGAGGCGAAGGGGGCCCGTGAGGACGGTCTTGTGGGATTCTTAATGGCGAAAGGCCTCCGAGGTAACACTACGGCTATTAAACGCAGACCTCGCTAGTCTGTCTCGCGTTCTCGGTCGCTCTTTCCTCCGCTCCGCCGTCTTGCTTCCTCCACCCTCGCGCGCGCGCGCGCGGGGTAGTTTCTTGCAAGAGTTTCCCAAGATTCATCGAAATTTCATAACACGAGGCACTCGAACATATTGATGACGGAGCTGTGTTAATCGACACCGAGGGGCGCTAAACGCCTTTCATTGCCGAGATTATCACCGGGGGTGAGTTCCACAATTTGCTTTTGTGAGGAATACGAAGGTTTCTTTCTTTTCGTGTGTTTTTAATTTTAGAGGGATTTCGATGCTTCCGATAAATAATCCTCCCGCTGGGCGCTCCTCTAATAATAATAATAAACGAATGAAACTTTTGATACCCGAAATCTTTGCATATTCTGATTACTGAAACTTGCTTAAAGAAGACTCTACTTCGCAGCAGTATTCCCCGAGACGGCGGAAGTTCGACGACCTCGTCAAAATCGTATCAAACAGCGCTAAAACGGGACCGCGTTGGCCCGAGGATTTCGAGGCGCTCGTAAATGAAACACGACGCCCTCCATCTTTAGCCTCGCGAACCCCTTCACGTAGGTCCTACTTCTCCATAATGACTGACCCCGCGCATCCTTCGACGCGAACCTACCTTTGCCCTCTCCTCCGTAGCACTCCACCCCCGGAAAGAAGCCCCCGTCTCAAAGGGAAGTGAGTCGCCCTCCAGCCTCGTTAATCCGTACCACTGTTTACGAATCCACCGAGGAGCCGTCAGCTGATCGCCGTCCGTTCCGCTCGAGACCCAGCCGAATGGCCAAAAAAGAAACTGAACGCAATCTCGGGGGTTTCTACTTTTCAAATTGCGTTGCCGTCTCTTCTATGGGATTAGCCTGTGCGTTTCATCAAAGGAGAGGAGACGGGGGATGAAAGGAACCCTGTGGGAAAGAATAAAAGTGAACGTTTGACGACGCAAGGGCTGAACGAAGAAGAAGCAAGAGGGTGAGATAAGAAGAAGAAGAAGTACCGTCGTACTTTCCTCGTCGCGCTGCTTAAAATTCATAAGGCGCTCTGTTTACTTACTAAAGATACACGGCCTGCGACCTCCCACCCACCCCCCGCAACCCCCGCGGCTCCGCGCCGAACGCCCGCCGTGCTTTATCGTGGGAAATAAAATTATTGGTTGCACTTTTCTCACCGCGTGCCAGGCTCTTTTTATCTCGCCGCGGCCGCTTCCAACGAATCGACACACACTCGAAACCCGGCGGCTTTTCCGCGGCGCGGTTTGAAAAGCCGCCCCGCGGCTGTCCCGGGGACACGGGGCTCAAAGAGGGCCGTTTGATATGCTGATATCGCGCCGTTTATTTTCCCCATTTCCATAACGCGCCGTTTCTTAGCCGCGATTAGAAATGTAAATTCGAGAACGACCCTCCACCGTCTAGATATCGGGGCCAGTTTTGTTTTACAAGCGCCAGGCGTTGCCGCCCCCCCGGGGGTGAGAACCTGACGAGGATTAACTGGTCTCGCGGCCGGGGGCGGTTTCCTTCCTGGATGCAAGGTATGGATATCGCCTCGGCGAGGTTTATTTAAACACTTTTGTCTCGTTACCGGGGCTTGTTTCTGCAACGGGATAACAATTTCTAGGGAAGACGCTGGGTGGAGTATCGATATCGATAAATGTCTCGTGTATTCCCATTCTGGGGGACAGATAGGACGCGTTTAAAGAAAGCGGAGTTGACACGGGAAGCGAAGGTATTCAAAGTCATTCAATATGAAGCCCCTCCAACATCCCTTACCATTTTCAGGTTTCAATGATACAACCCCGTGGAGTTCCATGGAACATCCAGGCACAGCCGATTCAAGCCTACCTGTTCTACTAGCTGGCACCTCCACGCGCCAAGGCGGGCCCGTTAAATCATCCCCATTTCCCAATAAAACACGCTCATCGCCGCTGGACGATTCGATAACGGATAATCCCTGGCTACCCGGCCCCCTTGCCTCCATTTTAATACATTCGCCGCGAGCACGGCAGTAAAACGAATTTCCCGATGGCGGAGATAAAATTCAGCAGCGATCGAGGCGATCGGGGATGATCCGCCGTCGAGCGCGACGGTCACCTGCGCCCTCCGCGCGAGCCACCCCCTCGAACGACGAAAACCGCCCCGGACACGTTGGTACCCCGGATCATCCGCGGCGTATTACTTTTCTCGGCGGGCGCGCCGGCACCGTCCTGGCGGCTGTACGTGCACAAAGTCACCCCGTGCTGTACACACCGAGCCACCTGTACATCGCTGACGAGCGGGCGCGCTCGCGTCGCGTTATAATCTCGTTGCTCGGGGCGACGTCGAATAAAGTACCCGCGGTGTGACGGTAACGCGAGGCACCAACTATTAACTCATTAGTCGAAGTTCTTCGTATTATCGCATTCTCTTTGAGGCCGGCTCGGCATTCTCGCATCCGAGGGCGGGCGGCGGGGCGGGGGGGGTGGCGTGGGCCGTGTACCAGCAAGGAGGACGAGGGGGAGGCACGACGATGGAAATAGGACGCGACGGTGACAGGGGTGCAGAGAAAGGGAGGGACAGAGAGGGAAGGAGGACGAAAGGGTACGCCAGGCAGAAACGAAGATGACGATGACGAGGGACAGGAACAGGAGGGGTGGAGAGGGGCGAGGCGGAGGCAGGATGGGCCCCGTGGAACGTTGGCAGAAACGGTGACGATGTCGCGGCGGGGGGTGGTTAGGTGGAACGTAGGTGGTGGTAAGGGTTCAGGCGAGAGAGCACGCAAGGGATGATAGGGCAAGGAGAAGGACAGGTGGCAAGGGGATCGCGGGAAGGCAAGAGGCGGATGGTGTGGTGCTCGCAGAAAGGGTGGCTGGCAGCGACGCGAGGGGGGACGGGCGGGTGCACGGGGGTGGGTGGTTGCACGCCCGGCATTGTTTCGAACAGCCCGTGTACACGTACATACATCTATTTGGCACATAGATAAAGCATCTTAGAGACCGCGTAGAAGGGAACTACGATGGGAGAGAGAGCCCCGAGGACGAGGCTGGAGGTTGAGGTGAACTGGAGAAGAAGCTGGAGTGTACGGGCTCGCGGAGAGGGTCGGAGAGGGCTAGAGGGAGAAAGACAGAGGGAGAGCAGCGGCGGCAGCAGCACCACCAGCAGCCAGCCATCTTGCCACAAACTTGACTCGACCAATCAGCGTCGAGGCTGTGGTCACCGTTGTACCCTCGCCCCCCTTCCTCCCTCGTCACTCTGCTCTATGTTCTCTCTACGACTCCTCTGCCTCGTCCTCCCCCCAACCCCTGCCGCTCGCTGCCCCCCAACCCCGCGACCTTTCTCTCTTATGGTCCGTAGTAACCCGGCAGCAGCACCTGCCAGCCAACCCTTTAATTCTAATCAATTTACTCTTGCGCGAGCCTCAACCCCTCGTGTATCCTCCTGAGCACGACTGAACCTCAACCGCGCTCCCTCCCCAGCCAACCTAACCCCCTCGTCCCGCGACCGGCTTCCATCCTCTCGTAGCATCATCCCGCCACCCCCCTCGGTCTCCTCTCGAACGACCCCTACTACATCTGATAACGGAACTACGCTCGGCCGCACCGAACTCCTGCTAACCGGCTAAATAATTAGCGCGGCGAGATTAATTGCTGCGGGGGGTGAAGTCGCGAGGCTACCGATAACGACCCTATTCTAGCCGCGTCCTGGAGGCAGGCGGTAGCTGGCGGCATTGACCAGAGCGCAGGCTAGATCGAGGTTAAGAATCGTTCGGATGGGAACGGAGGCCTGGATCGGTGGCGGGCTCGCCGCCCGGAGAATGGGATTCCAATGTTAATGCTTTATTTCCTGTGACGATGGCTCCCGATTGTTTGGGATTCGATTTGCTGCAGGCTCCTCTTACGCTGAATCGAGTGGCGCTGGATGCGCCGCCCCCCGCCGCCGAACGGGAAACTTGAAGGCGCGGTAATAAAAGTTGGAAAGGGCGCCGCTGGCTGGCAAGGGCTGTGAAAGAGGTGAAAAACAATTTGATCGGCCCTGATTCAAGAGCGGACGGTTAAAGTTTACGCTTCCTCCGGCCCAGAGGTCTTCGCAGGGGCTTACATAATTTACTTAATGGCTCGTAGACTAACGACGGAGCTGGCGTTTAAGCGCCCGCCAAGAGAACCAACCCCCTCCGACCCCGTTCAACCCACGGCTTCGGGGCTGCCAGGTCTTCCCCGCGGTGCGCCCTTGGACAAAAATTTATGCCCGCTACTTTGGCCTCGCGCCTTGGGATGAATTATCGCCCTCGCCAGACACGGATACTCTCGCTTTCGCTTGCTGAATTCCACGCCCCTCGCCGCCCTTAAAAACAAACAAGGTGTACAGGTTAGAAAATTCGGAACAAAGATGATACCATCTGGGGGGATTTGGATACTTGTATTTCTGCTCAAACTTAGCCTCGTAGTAAATCCAAACTTTCTACCAAGAATCAGTCCTGAGCCTCCATTACTCATCACTCTCTAACCGACTGCTTTTTAATATCATGTTCTATTATCAACACTGTTTCTTTATTATTATCTTTGCCCATAGAACGTGCTTGCGGATGTCTATCGAGTGCCCGGAACCCCTCGGCTTCCCCTCATATTGTTTCCCATTGCTCATTTCAAGATAGAAGAGGTTCGAGGAAGCTACAGAGTGATTTTAGAACGCATAAGAATTTGCCCTTGTCGTCGATCGTTCGGTTCCGCCGGGAGCTTTGTATCGTAAAAATTACACGGCTCAGCTAGCTCCCCGCCGTTAATAATGATCCGCCATATTGTGTAGCGGTGTATCGGCGATGGGATCGCCTCAAATAAATCGCGGACGTCGTTCTGATTACAGATCGTCCGTGGGATTGGCAGAGAGTAAGCGTGGCTTAACGACAGATCCGATCTGCACGAGTGGAACAATCGATGCTTCTCCCTGATCTCTCTCCTCCTCGTTTTTATGCGGACGTATTTCGATGCCTGATCGAATACAGGGATTCCGGGCCGACGGGGAGAAATAGACGGGCCGAGGTCGATTTATTTATGTCGGTGATTGCCAGTCCGGGAGCTAAGGGCTTCTTCTGCATTAATACTCGAACGAGCCGGAGGGGTGGTGGCACTCGTGACTGCCGTGGCGGTCCAAAGCTGCCGCTGATTTCAAAATTCGAACTTCAAACGAACGATTCAGACTTCGCCGGGGTCCACCGGAGGGTAGTTTCTTTGACGTAGAAATAAATTTGAAATACCTTATGGGAATCGCTCAAGAAGTTAATGGGTTCTGGGATTTTCTACCGGCAATTTCTGTTCCATTGGATATTTTCTGTAAAGCTACCTACTCGTAAATCTACCGCGATTAACGTTGCAATTAACACTTCGGGCTCATGGTAAATTTGCCACCGCTCACTTTTCTTGCGAGCAGACACAGGAGCTTGATTTAACGGTCTCAGCTGTTCACAAGCGAATATTTTGTCAAAGAGAGGAATACTACGGCCCCCGGTGCACGCGTTTCCATGATTCATTCTAATGAGCGGCGCGTGCACGTGAAACGAGTTTATTGCCCTTTAAGAGTTTCTAAGCACCCCCGGAACCGGAAAGGGGTTGCTCGAGGCCTTAAGTTCTTAATGCAGTCACCTGTAGGTAAAAGTGTTTCAATTTTACTTTGACTCGACGGAAACTGTCGCGCGTTTTAAAAACTTTCCTCGCGGCAACTGGGTAGAAGCCCCAATTACTGACACATTAAGGACTGACTCTAATATTATTGCATAGTATCTGTATTTATTGACTAAAAGTATAAGTTTTTTATTTTTTTTATTATGGTTTAATATGTTTACTTCATGAAAAACATTTTGTGGGTCTTAGAATTTCTATTTTTATATATAAATTCATTAATCTAAAAAACATATTTCTAGATCTATTACTGACACCTCTAAAACGTGTGTGACTGAATTACTGACACCCCAATTACTGCCAGCTAACCTAATACTGTTTATTACTCATTTTACGGTTATGTCGTCTCATGTACATGAGCAACTACTGCTATGACAGTAATACCAAAATGCTTGAAACGCTTGTACCAATCACTATCACCCATATATTAATTAAAAAGGCTTAATTAATTGTTATATTACGATCGTTGTGACTTTCTATGATACTTATATTGTACTAAAAAATTATTGTTTATTATGTAAATAATTTTAATATAGTAATTATAGCTCTTTCTTTAGTGCCCTGTTTTCTCTTTCACTAGTAAGGAAGTCGCCATTTCCACTGTTGTCATCAAATTAAAATTTTGTATCGTCTTATAGAAATTAATGAAAAATAAATATTAAGTGGTGCATTTTCTAGCGTATACATTATAGGTTGAATTACATAATTCTTTTTGTGTATGACTTTACAACGTTTATTTATTCGTTATTTTCAGTAAAATAGCTTAAGGTGACATTAGGTAGGTGTCAGTAATTGGGGGTTCTACCCTTATGCGGGTCAAGTACGAAAGGAATAACTCTCTGTTGCTATTTCGCGTGTGGACAGAAGTTACTTAAACAGCGATTCCAACATCTGCTTCGCAGATAATACACTTATCTACCGACGAACCACTGAAAAATGTCTCACCCAACGTCCAATGCCGCAATCTTTAAAGAAACGTCACAATCAGCCCCAACCACCCCTCCTCGTCAAAGAGCTCGCGGCTGTAAACGACGAAGCTCGCGAGCAGCCCCCAAAGACACGCGATAACGCCGTGCCCTAGAGAAAGAAGCCGGCCCGTCAGAGGCTCCGGCAAGGTTTCTCAGGCGGTCGGAGGCACTTCTTGCCGGGGCCAAACGGAAATAAGCTCGCGAGAACGGAACAATGACGAGAGCGGGCGTCGACAAAGCGACACGCTCTTAATTCGTACAAAACTACTTAATAAGGCAAATGAACGCGTGGTTCTTTTGACTGTTCGACGGCTGGGAGTGGCGAGGGTGGCTGGCTACGAAGGGCGAAGGGATGACGGCGCGGAGGGAGAGGAGCGCCGTGGACAGAGGGGGATGGACGACCTTTCTTTTCTCTCTCTCTCTCTCTCTCTCTCGTTTTTTTAACCCCTGTAGGAGAGGGCGAGCCTCGCCGACTGCCAGCGACACAACGATGACTACGGCGACGACGATGGCGACGCTGGCGACGTCGACGACGACGACGAGTCGAGTGGTTTTCAAGCTAATAAAAAAATTACCGCCGCCGCATGAAACCCGACGACGTATAAAACGTCGGTGAGCGCGACGATTCAGACCCTGCCGTTGCCCCGGCCACCCCCGCTTCAAAAAGGGGGAAGAAAAGCCAACGGGAGTCGTCACCCTTTTGTTTTCTTCTCCACCTGACAGGCTCCAGAGAGAGAGACGCAATTTACTCGCCCGTTCATACTCGACGCTGTTCGATCCTCTGAGCAACGGTGTCGATTTCGGTTTCTCGATCCTCGTCGCGGTTTCGCGGCAAACACTTTTAGATCGTCGCTGGGCTTTTGAATATATTCAAGTATTTTTTCCTCCTTTTCTTTTATGTTCGCTGAATCGGAGCTGTCAGAAATAGCCCGCTCCACGATTTTATTTAAAGTGAAAAAAAACACCGTCGAAATTGCAGTACAAGAAAATCGTTATTTTGTAGTTTTTAGTCAATTTTTAATAAAATCGTTTAACACAAAAATTATTTGTTATATATTTTTTTTATTTGGAGTTTGTTTCGTACTGAATTTGATAAGCCGCTCGAGGAGGGTAGCCTGTTTTCCTTGGGCGGGGTGTGTTGAATCTCCGGGGGCAGTGACCAAGAAATTTCTAGCGAGGCTCGAAGAATTACGACGTTACAGGGCGGTATTAATTAATGAGGCAAACTCTTTAGGGAAGCGGGAATAGTTGGGGGAGTATGGGCTAACGGAAGTTCAATATTTGATGCTTCTTTTTCTCCCCATTGGTCCCTGCCTAACGTTGGCGAGTGTGCCAAGTTCTAGGTTTCACAGACAAATCGCTTTTTCACGTGTCGCGAGCAACCCTCTGATATTATGTATTAATCAGTCTGAGAGGCGGAGTCTGCTTGAAATTTAACCAGCAAGAAAATTATTGTAATTTGCTTATCCTCGGTGGAACTTGCGCAATGTTGACGCTGAGCGATAGGATCGCCACGTTACTTCTCAATTTTCTATATCCTGCATGTAGTTCATGAAAATTTCCAAGTTCCCGACACTTTGTGCTTCGGAAAGGAGTTCGATGCAAATATTGTACCCCTTCTCGCAGCATTTAAGAACTCGAGTTTCTGCACAAGTACACCGCATAAAGTTGACGAAAAAGCAGAGAGGAAACAGAAATGCAACGTTACCAACCAAAGAGAATCTCTCGCAGTTAAAAAGTAAACAAGAGCCCCAGCAGAATCTGGAAATAGTCAAATTTACCGAATTACCAACACTCCCTCGTCGATTGGACCTAAACGAGATTCCGCATCCCGAAATAGCTTGAAATTCGCCTAACATTTAACAAAACCGCTCGCGCCCCTCTCGAGCCCGGGTGGGTGGGTGAGACGAGAATTTTGCTGTCGGATTAACCCTCTTGACCGAGCGCGAGAACACAGCCGAAGAAAGGCAGCGAGGGGGAGTGATGGCGCCAGCCGACCGCTGGAAAAGGAAGCAAAACGAGCCAGGTGAATTCTAAGCCCGAGATTCTCCATCCGTGGTTGCGTGCTCGCGCGCGCGCACCGGCTCGAAGTGCACCCCCGGTGCTAATTAAAATCAGACCACGTGTCTTTCCGAGCCATGGTCACGAAAAATAAACGGAAAAAGATCTTTTCAACGGTGCCCGTGGCCCACCCCCTCGCGCCTCTTCACTCCCACCCTCCGCCCTCCCCGCGCCGCCACCCTCTGTCCCTCTTCCCCCGATCCAGCCACCATCTTCGACCCTCCCGCGTCCCCCCTCCGCCCTCGTATCCAGTGCACCCCATGCCGGCTTAATTATCGTCCAAGTGTTCTTTAAAGAGCGAATTACACGCTCGATGTTTACCGCAAGCTCGAAGCTTTTCATTCGTCCTGCTCTCTCCTTCTCCCTCTTCCGCGGCCCCTCGCTCCACGCGCTCGCCCTCTTCTTCCACCCTTGTCGATCGCTCGCGCCCTCCTCTTTCGCCGCTCAGAAACACGACGCGGGAATAAACGTGGTCCGCGCTTCTTTTACGCCTCGCAGGCTCCTTCTCGTTCGACGATTTTTAACTGGCCCCCAGGACCCGGGGGTGGGTGCCGCAGACGCGCGGATCGTCAAGCAGCCTGTCCTTGCCGACCACTTTGACTTCTCGCGACGGTTCGCGAGTGGGGTGGTTGTGAGACGGATGAACGTTTTCTTGGGTGGAATTGGAAAAGCGTGGAGGAAGGTGGCTTTTATGTAACTTATGTAATCTGCTCAGACTCATGTGTGCCAATCAGATGTAGCTAATAACAAAAGATTCCTCTTATAAGCATCTCTTCTGCGAGTCCAGATGAAGGAAGAGAAGGTTGACCTGCCATTAAAAATGGAAGCCACTGAACTTCCATCCTGGTGCATCGCCCATCTTGGCAATTCAATATCTGCCTCTGTTTTGTACGAGGGTATTTAATGTTCAGGGGCAAAATTCCAATTATATTAAAAAAAAAATTAATATAGCAGAAGAGTGCGATGGATTTAAAGCCCATGTATGAAATAAATTTTTTTATTAAATATTGCTACGTGCAATGTAATTACGTTTCAACATCCATGGCCAAGAGACACGGACATCCACCGACTTCTGTGCTCTAAGCACAGTTCTCTCGCTGGTCGGGGTTTGCGGCTTCTCCTCTTTGAACGAAAGCTCCAGCGAGTCGGAGAACATCCAACCAGAGGGGAGGGCGCGAATTTCTCGAGGGCCTTATAAGCCACAGGGGCGCGGAACAATCGGCAGGTGAAAAACTCGGCGATTCCGTTCCGCGAGATTTCGCCTGAGCTCGTTTTTCTTCCCCTTTATCGGGAATTTCTTGCGGCGCCCTGTCTCTCGCTCTCTCTCTCTCTCTCTCTCTCTCTCTCTCTCTCTCTCTCTCTCTCTCTCTCGCCACTTTGAGACACGCGATTTCCTCGCCCCGTTTTCCAAGCCGACGTCGATTAACGAGTCAGCCATTGAGACCCGGCCCCGCGTGTTCTTGCCCCCTTTCTTCCCCTTCTTTCTTCTGCCCCCAGTCCTTCTTCGTCCCTTCCTTCCTTCCACTTTCTCCACCCTGTTTCGCGGCGGGCCTGCGACGCTCTCGCCGCGGAAAAACGCAGCGAAACGCGGTTAAAGTACACGCTAAGGGGAACAAATTTGAAGCTCATTACCGCTCCTCTTTTCAGATACGCCGAGGGGAAGCTGGATGCGAGTTTGAAATCTTTATGCGCGTGTTCGCTCGCCTTTTCCCACTCCCGCCTCCGCTTCTCTCGTCTTCCTCGTTCTCCTGGCTCCTCTTTCTTTTTTTCTTCCCTCGCCGCCCGGCCGAGGGAAAGCAGTTTCCGCGATACCGACTGCACGATAAATTCCTCGTGAATTTATTATAATGCCTTTTAACCGGCCAGGATGCTTAGCCTGCTCCCGGTGAGCGCGGATTTACGACGCGTTACGCTCCCGGCACCGGCGGCGCTGAAGTTTCGCGTGACGAATGGGGGTGGAGATGAGATTATCGGAAGTATCGGATCTCCGCGGAGATCCGTGCGGGTTTCCTTCGTTTCAACGTTGAACGGGGCTCTTTATAACGCGAATGCCTAGGTCGAATGCGCTGTCTGTGCCACTAATTTATTCAAAACCGGGGCGGGCGAGGCGGGGGCGGTGAATTATTGTACAGCCTTGTTTCCCGGCTTTCCACCGCGCGATGGCGTTTCTGCGAACAAAACATCGCTAGACTGGATCGTTGATCGTTGCGCCCGTTTCTCTTTAGTCGCGGAAGAGGCTTCTGGCGCGTTTACACGGATCCATCAACAACCATCGGCGGCGGCTACCGGTTTCGACGACTTCCGTTGGCATATTTCCATCGCTTCCACCCCCCCACCCCGCCCCCGCGCTTCCTCCGTTTCCCGCCACCACCGCCTGGGCCCACGATATCAACGCGGCAAAGGTAAAGAGAGAAAAGCCCCGGCAGAACGAAAAGCCTTCAATCCCTGGAAGCAACGAATTGTCGTCCTTCCTCCCGCGCCCCGTCCCATCCACTTTCCACCCTCCGCCATTCGATTTTCCACTATTTTCCGATCGTCCGTTCCATCTACCCCTCGTCTCGTCCATTTCCATCAGTCTCCGCTGACGTTTATACTTTCGTGAACGGACCCGAGGGCTCCGCGGGGACGAGTTAAGGGGGCGGGGGGCGGGAGGGTGCTGAACGGGGGAGGAAGAGGCGACACGCGGACGTACAGCCGGGGAAAAGGGAGAAGGATAAGGGAAGGTGGAAGTACAGAGGCCGGAGGGTAAAGGGATGGCGGAAAGGACGAGAAAGGGGGTGGTAACGGCCACCATCGGGGGCGAAGCAACCCTCCAGAAGGATCCTTCTCTCTCTCTGATATATTGCCTCGCCCGCAACCCTCACGCGCCCTAAACCATCCCTTATAGCCGCCATCTTGAAGGACTCCCAGCCACCTCCCCCTCCCCCGGCTTCCGTCGTGCCCTTACCATCGCTCAACCCCCCCCCCTCCCCCGCCCCGCGCCCACCCCGCGCACAGCCGCCACCGAACCGCGGCCTGCACTCACCCGCCCGCCCACGATCGAAAATCCCGTTAGACTTATACGGGCTTAGCCCGTCCATTTTGACGAGGGGGCTGCGTGCCACCCCAGCGTACCAGCCACCCTCTTCGCCTTTGCCTCTCGCGGAATTCCATGGGGGTTTTTTTTTCCCCCTCGCGACACACCGCTGCCGTTTTCCAAATGCCGTCGGACGTGGCCGGGTCCGTGTCTTTTCGCTAAGGCTTGGGAACTTGGCTCTTCTTTTTTTTTCCATTTTTTTAGCCAAGGAGATTTAGGCTGCGCCGGAAGGGTGGATAAGTACGTTTCGCTCGTTGACGTAATTACCTGTGCGTGGCTGGGAATGTGGAGGAACGTCCTGTCGCTGGAACTGGTCCCTGCGAATTCGAAGGAAGACTTGTTTTTAATTCATTTTGGGGTAGTTGTGAGGAAGGGGGTTGTAGTTTGTTGTAGTAGGGAAAGTGTCGCTGTGTTGGGGATTTTTTGGGTAGGCGATGGGGGTTGAAGGAAGGGGAGCGATTTTGGGAATGGATAGCGATAGGTAAGGTTGTGCTCTGTGGGGGGTCCAGCTTCACTTGATTCCTTTTTAAGTGGTATTTTCAATACTAATCGATCTTAAAGAAATAACAGTATACTTCTTGTATCTTTTTCTGTGGGACGTATATTTCATGAGGGTGTAACCATTCTGTGACATGGGAAGGGAAATGAACTTTGTAGACTGAATACTCTCAAGTGTAACAACCCTTCCAGTATGAAAACTTCATTCTACACATACACTGCCGTACATAAGTATTAGGGCACTTACTCTGTATGGATTAATTGTAGAAAACGTTGCAAATTTATTGAAAAAATTTAAGAAATTCTCATTGTCTGCAAATACAGCAGGTGTCCTAATAATTATTAAAGGTAGCGTATGCATTATAAATACCCAGAGTTGGGCGTGATTAGAATAAATTCTTATTCGAATGAATCTGGCTAGAACAACGCTACAGTTTTAGTCATTATTTACGAATAATTTTTGGTGCAATAAAATTGCTATTCGTTATTCGCGAATAATTTTCCGACCAACAAAATTGTTATTCGTTATTCACGAATAAATATTGGGGATTTATTCGTTAATCGAAATAAAATTTGTCCAACTCTGTAAAGTACATTACTACTTTCCACCCCAAACTGACTTACTTTCATCACATACTCGATCAAAAATCCAAACCCCTATCTAACGGAAACTACACGTCCACCATCAAACCAAAACCATCACCATCCCCCAGCGAAGTCCACCCACAAACCAAACCTCCATTCCAGCGTGCATACACCCCCACGTCGCGACCTCCTCTCACGCGCAGCAAACCCCAAACCACGTGTGCCTACGAGCATCGAAACCGTAGAGTGCCACGCCGCAGCCGTGATCCTCGAAAAATTTCGCGCAGTCAATCCAGAGGCTCCATTTCGATCGCGCGGGGGGATGCACCCCTCTAGAATCAACCCTCCTGAGCCGTGAATTCACAGGCACTCGCACAAAACGAGTAGGTGTTTCCGGTTTATTCCCGGAATTCCGCGAGGGGTGACTGGCAGTCGCGCGGGGAAAGCCCTTATGGCCGGCCCAAAGGCAACAGCAGAAGGGACGAAGTGCATTTTTCGGAGTCTTCGCGTGCCCCCGGGATTCGCCACCAGCCTACACCCCCCCGAAAGCATCGGGGTACTTCGCATTCTGCTACATCGTCGCGGGATTTGATTATGCAAAGCGACGGCCCCCTTAGGCCGTTTGCACTCCTTCTTCCCGTTCCTTCGTGGATTCCGTTCTTTCCATCCTCCCCCGGACACGTAGGCGTCCCATCGAGCTTCCGGTGACTTTCGGCGTGACGTACCGCGCCCCGGGAACCTCTACCGCGGATTTTCAGGGGGACGTTGGCCGTTTATGAGCATTGAAAGCTGAGGAGACCGGGACTCTGTTTGGAAGCTGCGGGGATTTTTGTCTGAACTTCGTTGGATGACAAAGGAGCGAGAGTCTAGAAGCAAGGGTACTGGACGCTGGGCGAGATTGCGAAGCGTTTTTATGCGGGAAGTGAGTGTTAAGGGACCATTCTACTTTGACGGTCGAGAATGACGCCCATTTCTCATGAATTTTTGTTAATAATTAATGCACTTTCACTTTCCCATAACGAGCAAACACCTCATCTAACGAATTACTCTCCTCAGTAGAACTTTGACCACAGCAATAGCCTCGGCACATTAACGCGAATCGAAGCTGAGGGAGCAAAACTGATGGAAGCGAGTCCCAGCGAGCAAGGTTACATTTATGAATACAAACGGTGTCCCTTTCACTTCCCTAACTTTCGCCGCGAAATCCGAAGTAATAAGACGATCACCGTTCGCCACGAGCGCAGCAACACTCTATCGGGGCAAGTTTTCTTCGCTGGCATAAATCTCCTCCTGCTCCACCTGCCCACATCGAGACCCTAAACAATGCGTTGGCACGTCGTAATTGCGATCGACCATAACTTGAAACTTTCCGGGGTAGCCAAACTCAAGTTCAACCTGAAGTGAAAGTACCCTTTCCCTTCGTTACGCACGAATTCGAGTGACAAATCTACTAAGCCAGATCAGCTTCAGACACATCTAGCCACTAGCACACAAGGAAACATTCCCTGTACCATAGATTATTAGCTGTTAATTAACAACACATCGCCAGAAAATAGGATACAATGATTACGTGTTATTAATTATTACTAATGATAATCACAAAAATGTTTTTCTTTGAGGGATGAAAGAATATCAGTATTCCCTTTTTATCAGGGTCGAATTCAGACCTTTAAAGGCCCTAAGCACTGAAAAGATTTTGAGGCTCCCTCATACAGGGTGATCGCTTCAACGCAGTGTACGATTTCTTAGGTATTTCTAACAAAAACTAGATTTTAAAATTCAGAAAATTTCTATGGAGCCCCCCTTTCTCCTGGTGCCACGTATAAATGGAGCGCGCAATCTTTGTACCCCATTTTCTCGCGTTGTATAAGTTGATAGCAGCTGATAATCTATATGTATAATTTTATCAGTATCTAAGGTTTCAAACAATATCAGTATTTACTTGGAATACCGACCCCCCACATTGGGGATGCTTCCTTGTCAGAAGTCCTTAAAATACGCCTGCAAGTTCCGCGGTAAATGAAATCAACCAATTAACACAAAATATCCCAAAGAATTCAGTAATTCATCCCTTTAACGATGCTCCAGAAGCGGAATCTCCAGGCTCAGGCCAGCCCCATCCAGGTGCACGTTATCGAGCCCGGCGATAATCGCGTGCCACGAGGGGTATCGGCTCGGTCCCTCTTCCTCCTCCGTCTTTCAGCAACATAAAATCGATCGGATCCCTGGAAGGCAGCCGGTAAGCCTCTGGGCTTAGGTGGCTAGGTACATCGCCACGGATTTGAATACTGTCGATTCTCAATTGTTGCGGATCACGCGCGCCGCTGCCAAAAACTCCGCTCCGGCCGTGGAAACAGTAGCGGGGTGGGAGACGGAGCCGTCGAAACGAAACGGCGAAAAATAGCGGCCCGGCGAAGTGGGGAGAGGCAAGGGAGGAGGGTGAAAGGAAAAAAAAAAAGATGTATATAATTTGGGTCCCCGGGATGACAGCTGCGTGGGTCCCGATATGCAAAAAAGGGGTTGCCGCACGGAATTAGAATAACCTCGCGGTCTCATTTGAATTTCAATCTCGCTACGCGGACAGTTTTCCTCTCGCTGCTTTTGCCCCCGGGGGCCCTGTAGGTTACGTATCTGCCTACCTACGGATCCTCAGGTAACCATCGGCCGAAGGGGTTGGACGGGGGGGGGGGGAGAGGGAAAGGAGAGCACGCGGTGCCCCCATTAAAAATACGCTGCGACTACCTGGCGAACGGGGGAAAGGAAGGAGAAAAAAGGAGAGAAGGGAAGGCCGGGGAAATCGTGAGCGCGGGCTCGCCTCATTAGAGCCGCGTCGAACGTTAAATCCGACGCGCGCGCCGGGGGTAGTTTTCTCCCTTCGCGCGTCATTGGACGCACAACGGACTACGAAAGGTGTCGCCGCGCCGCGCGCGCGATTCTCTGCTCGGTGAATTAGGGAGAAGTGGCTTATCGCGGGCGTTCCGACGATGGAAGACGATCGAACTACCCTTTAGCGCGAACTGGTGAACGGGCACGGGGTGGGGGTTTGCAGGTGTGATCGAAGGTCGAGGCATCTTGATCGCGAGGGGAATTGGGGGATGTAGATCTTCGTTTTGGGGAGTGGTGTTGTAGCGATACTTCTTTTCGGGACTGGGATGGGGTAGATTTTTCAGAGAAATTTTTGATTGTTAATAGTGTTAGGGGTAGTTGGATGGTGGCCAGAGGTGTTTAGTTTTTAGGTAATTGAGAGATTAGGATCAGCTCGTAGGATTCAGAGTAGAAATTTCTGCTGCCAGTAATTATGTTCTAGCAAATTAGTAATAGGGTAAACTGCTGTAATACCGGCACTGCTCTGATCTTTGGCACTCCCGAGTAAAACGCCAAATATTAAGAAGCCCTGATTAATGTTTCAATTAATGTAGACGTAATCATAGACTCGGCAAAAAATAGTGTCGAGCAGTATATCAGTGTTGACGAGTATCCTGTATTCTTTAGATTCTAACACCTTACGACAATGATAAGGTAAATGTCCCAGTCCTTAAACATGGCCCAATAATTAAAAATTGAGAAGAAATTTTATTAATAATAATAATAGTTTTACTAATTTGCAACGTTTAAACTGTTCGAAATATAATTGCAAAATGTATTAGCTTTATATAGATACAATTATAAGCTTACATAACTGAATAGTTATATCATACAAAAATATTATTGTACAGTAAAGCTTCAACAGTTTCAATCTCGCTTCTTACCTAATGGGCTCAAGCAAGCGAGAGAAAATTTTTGTTAAGGTTGTAATTAATTATTATTTTATAATTTTTGAAATTATACAGTTGTTTTGGATTTATTATACATTGGAGAATTTAAAATTAATTGGATCTTTTAATAATTTTTTGTTTTTAATATTGAAATTGTTGCGTTTATCCACTAGTACACGGTAACATGACACGTACCAATCATTAAACGTGTGTTCAATGGTTGTTTAACCGCGATGTTACAGACGTCAGTGTTCAGTAGTTATAAAATTATAAATATTTATTGTACCAAAGTAAGTATTTTTTGTATCCTATATATTTACGTTAATAATAACTAGACAAAAATATAATACTGTTTAAGAATTATTAGGATAATTAATCTTATACTCGTTATAATATTAACATAACCTAAACTTTTATAATATACTTTTAATCATTTTTTAACTTTTTCAGACATAAACTCACGCCGAAGGTAAAAAAGATAAAGAAAAAGAACTACAGTCAGTTGATTTCTTTTCATTAACTGATAGAAATAGTTCAATTAAATACATATTCAATAATTGGGACACTGTTAATTAATGACTGGGACACGCTATGAATTTTATTTAATTACTGGGCCATATGAACAGTTTCATGTTTTAATTAATTTAAAACTTTTGCTTTAACAAATGTAGATTCTTGTTACGTTATGCGAAAGTAGAAATTTTACGCTTTCGAATAATTATATTTAGTTATAATTTTATACTATTTAAATATAAAAAAAATTGCAATCATCTCAACTGCTTCCTTAACTGTTTTGCCATTGGGACATTTACCTTAACACCAAAGTGACAAGTCGTTTTAACCCCCGACCCATCCTAAGTGTTAAATTACACATGTTACTTTTTATTAGCGTTAGGTACTTTTTGAGGAAGCTAAGGATTTTATCTTAAATCATACCAAGAGCATAGTATAATATAATAGATTATTCTGAGATGTATACTAACAAAATTATATGTCAAACTGGTGTCTATACCTGTCAGACGTGCAGTCAATCTCTCCAACAGTTAATCGTAACCCTGTAAGAGTGATAAAATCCACATTTGCCATTAGTACCTTCAAGAACATCCCTTCACACACAATTAAAGTATACCCCAAATACTGCCACTAATTCTCCACCCCCTCACCCTTAACCCAGACCCTGAAACTCTATTCGCGTCAGTCAGCGAGGAGCACGAAAAGAAAGGTAACGAAGATCCTCCAGCGCCTAACCGAGCAGACAATCGCGCCCTCATTTTCGATACATCGGGCGACGCTGTCAAAAGCCCACCCCCTGTCATTGGGTACACAGGGAGCAAGGTACGCGGCATCATCGTTGCACTCTGTTATCCCGTATCGCGCGGTGTGCACGCGCAAACACGCGGAGATAGACGGTCGAGCATCGTCTAGCGAGGAGCGCCGTAGCAGGGATGGAGAGGGCGATGGCTGAGGGTGGCGGAATGGGAGGGAGCAGCGAAGGATAAGATGGGAAGCCATAGCCGGCGGCCTTTCCTTCTGTATGGAAACCGCCTCTATACGCTTTTCCGTGGGCGTACAGTCCGCGCGAAATCGACGTCCACCCCCTCGGCGGAGTCACCCTCCGCGGCCCCGTGTTTCACGAAACCGATGGCTTCGGGGACGCAGGGGCAGCCCTGTGCCCCCGGATGCCACCCCGTCAGCCCTTATTTTCGCCGATGGAACCCTGCGACTTCGATTGGCCCCGGTGACGGGCGGGGGAGAGGGTTGGCGCTCGGGCGACGGTGTAAATACATGTACACACGCGTGGCTGAGGAGAAATAAGGCCGATGGGGAAGAGGGGCGAGGGCTGGGGGTGGCGAGGGGGAGAGACTTTTATCGTGGCTCTGCACACCTCGGTCTCTCGCGGCGAGAGAAATATAACTGGGCGTTCAAGGATTCTTTACGCTCGTGCGGGAATTCCTGTACGACGCCGGTATCGTGGCTGAGTTTTACTACTTCAGTACGCCGGTGCATGCTCGATAAGTGTTAAACTGCAGGTTTTTCAGTTTCTCTCGAGCAGGCGGATTCTCGGGATGGCTGGCAGTGCTCGCGGGGCGAACGGTTGGAGCTTCTGGACCACGGCAATAACACGTGGAACGGCGATGTTGCTGCCGATATTGATCTGACAATTTCGGGCGGGATGTGCTCGATTCTGCATGATGGCAGGATGCATTGTAACAGCTGGGAAGCTGTGCGATCCTGAGCCGCAGCTCATATTCTCGGTACAGGGAGAACTGTATATTCCCAGTCGATAAAACGAAGGAGATACATTTAAACAAGCGGTTATATATACTAGAATTAATATGCAGAAAAGAATTAATTGTTTAATTAAAAACGTCAGCATTTTTACTTGAAATCGCCTCGGACACAAGCATATTGTAGTAGGTAACAGTTTACTCATTCATGAGTTCAAATTTTCTGAATTCTGGTTTTTGCAAAAGTCGATTTTTGTATGAAACCTACTCAATGCCTCATACATATAATAATAATATCATATAATACTGTATTATATTTGTATTTTATATTACATATAAATTATTTACGTTTTTTCATCGAATTTGAAGGTATGTTTGAAATATTTTTCAACACGATCTAATATATTTCCTTGCACCTAATTAAAACTATGACCCGAATGTGGTGTATCGTCAATCAGCGCCTAAAATTCAGTGACACCTCCCGCAACCACCCACGTCACAGGAAACCCCAAGATTGAATAAACAATATCCAGGCTATCGACAGTCCCATCTTCCCACGCTCAAAACCGAAATCCAATAACCCAAATACCTCGAGACCCGCGATGCCGTCCAAACAGCCTCGACGTTCCGATTGTCGGAAACAAATCTAATTGCACCCCTCCAATCGCGTGCAGCATCCACCCGGCCCTCCAACCCCCTCGAACTCTCCCCGATGAAATCTCCGCGGTCGCCTTTTCGCCCCCCCAAAAATTCCCCGCGAAATTCGCCAAACGGATTCTTGGCGGTAACTGTACGACGTCAGTAACGTCGAGTCCGTCAAGTAACTCGCTCGTGAGCGGCCCCCAACCCGCCCCGGCCACCCTCTACCCCCGGCCGCGGGGCTCGTGTGTGGACTGCGAGTTTACCGTCGACGACGAGGACGAAGACGGCGAAGAACCCGTGGACGGGGAAACTTTAGACCAGACAGCCCCGGATGCGCTGGTTCACGAGCGCGTTCCCTGCCACGTCGTTGCCGCGGCTGCACGCCTGGAAAGTTTTGCACGCCTCCCGCCCCCTCCGTTGCGCCCTCTTAGCCCCGGGGATTTTGGTTAGAATATTGAATCTCGCCGGAGTGGAGGCGCTGTAACGAGCACACCGCCGACCCGGCGTACGTCGACGTTACCCTCGACGATGCCGCTCAAACCCGGGACACGCCGCTTGCGAACCAAATAATCTGCTCGCAGGAAGACACCAGGTGAGGGAGAGGGAAACGCCGGGGCCAGGGCTCCTTCGAGTGCCTCCTGCCATGGGATCGCCTGGACGGAGTTCTCGGAGGATCCGCTGTGAAGAGACACCGGTGTCGGGGCTGTAGGATGAATTTCTAACGCATGGGGGTTGGAGCGCTATTTCTTAGATGGAGGAAGGTTTGATTGAAGATTGTTGGGGAGTGAGGAGTATTGGCGTTGGATGGAGTGCTGCTGGAACGGTGGAAGATTCGGGAGTCTGGTAGGACTGGGTTGTCTCTGGACACTTCCTCCAGTAGCCATTTTGGAGGGTACGGGGGAGTGTTAGCTGCGTTCTGTTGTGGGAGGAGTTGCGTAGGGTGGAATTGGTTTTTATAATTACGATTGTAATTGCTTTGGCTTATATTCTGCTTTTGAAGGGCGCCTATTTTCTCCATGGGGACGCCATTCCGGGGTTGAATTTACTGAAACTTCTTTAGACACCTACAAGGAGAGGTTTTTACGTGTCCGGCTTTGATTGCTTTATTTCTCGGATCTAGAGACGCGGCAGCGTCTCGACGCCAAGTACAGGAAAGACACCCTGTATATGTCGACTGTCGCTACCGCTATCATTTACTCGAGAAACGGCTATTCCAACCTAACCTGAAACTTATTCCATTAATATCTCACGACGCCTGCAATATTTTCTAAATTTAATGGCATTTTTCTTATGTAAACCGCATATAAGCTTTCGAATAAGACCAAATTTCAATAAAATCTGTCCACGCATGACAGAGATATCATAATATCGTCTCATGAATCAGTCGGAAACGGATAATAATATTAAGCAGATATATTTTTATAGAAATAAATATCTCAATACCAATAAATATTTTATTCAAAATACTTGGCGCTGCGAAACCGAAAAAATGTTAATTGTCTTATTAATAGTAAATTAATAATTTACAATAACTCACTTACAATCTAAAATACATAAACATATACATATTAGAAACGCAGTCAGATTTATTCTACATATATTTAATTCTAATATCATACGTAGCATATGCACACGCACACATACACACATTCACGAATGCACGCACAAGAAAGAAAGAAAAAGATTAATGCAGTTTATACATATGTATTCAGTTTAACAACACCAATTCGGTGAGCAGCGCCAAGTATTTTGAATAAAATATTTATTGGTATTGAAATATTTATTTCTATAAAAATATATCTGCTTAATATTATTAAGCGCAGTTGGAAAGCACCGAATCTTACATTGCGTTACACAGTGTCACCTTTGCACGCTGCGGGAAAGCACCTTTATGTACTTGCAGCTCATTTTGATTTCACAACTTTTTTTTTATTTTGTAATTATCTTCTATTTTTTGTGATTTATTTGATTTCGTGTACTTGGCGTAATTTTTTTACTTTTTTAAAGTTTATGTTTTAGAGGATCGAGAAATAAGAAATACGTGTTTTTTTTTTATTTTGGTCCGTTTGCATATTTAGGGGGTGAAATCACCCCTATATTATAACATTGTGACGAATAAAACTTGATATAAATTTCATTTGCCTCATAACTTGCTGCATGGATGATGTTCTTGTCGTCAGTCACTTTTGTGCCCCTTCTTATGAACTTTGAGGGGTGGTGCCACCCCCTAAATATGCAAACGGGCCAAAATAGAAATGCGCGTAGAGGATACACTAAACGGAATCCTTTTCCCGTTCGCAAAATAAATAATAATAAAGGCTTCCTTCTGCACTTTTTATTAGACATGAATCCCAGGGACCATGACTTATGCGGCCTAGCCTGGAATTGCCTTGGATTTCGCTTAAGACAAAGTGGGGTTAGCGCGACGAGTAGCTTGGCCCGAAGTTGGGTCAACCTCGTGCGAGTTGACGAATAAAAATTCCCCGGTTTCAGGGGTGGCATGATGCCGGGGGAAAAAAGGAGCTGAAGTATGTACGCACATATGTACGTCGACGCCATTGTACAAGCATGGTCGGAATATTCTACTGCGGTTTTATGCCTCGTCGACGCAAGTGGATGCGAAACGTACTTTCCACTCGCGGTATAAAATCGATTACTTTATACGATACGCGAAACCGTGAAAATATGTGCAACCGTTTCTGCATAATATTTCTACGATTTCCGCCTTAAAATATGCCTTACGGGCTGAGTGAATGCTAAGCAACTAGCAAGTGTAACGCCAGTTCCATTGACAGTGCGGCGGACATAAAAATTATTCAGATTACGTAGCTATTACGAACACTGAATACAATTTTACTGTGACTTCGCCCACGCGGACAATTTTGTTATTTTATTCACCCTATTCTTTCACGTTTCCCAACATCATCTCACGCAGTTGTCCTTTCGAGGAAAAAGTACTCCCGGTTCAATTCCGCTGCCAAAGAAAATTGTACTCAATAAAGAAAAATAATGCGATATCACCTTCTCAAGAATACCAGCGCCTCGTCGCAGTTATTATACACTTCTTCCACTGAAAACTCCCCTCCGCCCCTAACAACTAAAAAACGAGCTATATTTCATTAATGCTCCCCGAAGCACGCCAGGCACAACCCCAAATCACCCGCAAATCTAAAATCAAATTCCCAGGAAATCCGCCATTTAATTCCGCCGTTCCCTGGGCCCGCATATATCGCGCCGTCTCGCGAGCTCCAATATCGCCGATAATCCCGCGGCGCTCTCGGCGCTCTCCGAAAAATGAATTCCCACGGATTCATCCCCGTATTTGTTTGCCATCTAACTCGCCCGGAATCCCCCAAGAAACGCGATATCGAGTGAACGAGTGCTAGCTCGGTAGCGCGGCTCGTCGCCGCCATAAATAATTCACGCCTTAATCGGGCCCGCGATATATTTCATCCCGGTTCCGCGCCGCGGCACCCCTTCCAATAATTCTCGCCTTTGCCGCGCGTAATTCTTGCCCGGCTATCCGAGGACGAAACGAATTTATTTTTAATTGGCGGACGCGTGACCGTGCCGAGGGAGCGCGGCCTCTGCGGAAGAGGTCGCCGGGCCCAGTGATGTACGAGGGTCAGGCCATGTTTCCGCCTGTTTTGACCACCGAGGGGGGTTGGGGATGGGCAGCACGCCCAGGGTCAGCGGATCAGCGGTCCGGGGCATCCTGGGTCGTGGCCCGAGAGTTTCCAGCGGGGCCCTTCGTAGCACGCGCCTATCCCGTTCGGCTGACCAGAGGGGCCCCCGAGTCGCGCCGCACAACGGCCGGGAAAGTCCAAATTAACGGAGTGTCCACTCCTCGGCCAGGTAGATGGCCAGAGGACATCGTTGACGGGCGGACGCCTGAAATATGGGTCGCGGTCGAAGGTACGTTTCAACGATCCTGTAGGCCCGGCTACATCGGCATTGTCGAGTGGCAGCGCGATGTCCCCGTCACCTGCGCCCTGTCTTCTGCGAAACTGGATCCGGGGATGCGAGCGGCCCACCTCGATCGGGGCCACCGGTTACTGATCGCTGTCTCTTCAATGCTGCCCTCTTTTCGGGGGCTCCTCTGACCTGTTTTTTTTGGGTCATCTTTTATTCGCGGGATGCTCGATGTGGAATTTGGAGATCAGCTCGGTTGATTTCTGGGAGGGTTTTGGGTGATTTTGTAACAGTTACGGTAACGTTGGAAATATTGAGTTGGTGCACGCGAAGCCGCTGTGAGGGTTACTTTCTTTGTGGTTTGGATAAAACGCAAGCTTGATAGCACAAGCCAGAGGAACTTAAGGCAGGATACCACCTATGACTGCGATTTTGGAGGCGTTTTTCATGAATTTTTTTTGCATACAAAGAATGCGCAGAAACAAAATCGGGTTCAGTCATTCATTAATGTAACTTTAATCTGTAATTACACATTTTTTGAAACTGAAAAAGTAAAAAATAATCTCTTGTAGGTGGCGCCAAAATACACTCCTTTGGAGAAACATCGTTAGACGGCGTGTCAAATTCCGCTCTGTACGTGGCTCTTAGAAAAGAAACCAAAGAATGTCCCTATTAACAACAATATTGTTCAATGCTGTACGTAGGGATTTTACGAAATTTCGATTTTTAAGAAAATGGCGGCCATTTTAACGAAACGGTCAATTTTTTAGGGTAAAAAAGTTTAAAAAAATTTATAAAATTGCGCACCAAAAGAAAAATAACAACGCTACAGCAAAAGTCCTACGTACATCGTTAGATTACACCAATCGGAAGAATTATGCAAAGTTTCAAGTCAATCCGATGAAAATTGTAGGAGTAATCTGACACGCTGATTTGGAAAACATCGTTTCGAGAAAAACGCGTTTAAAGTTTTATATAGATTTATATATCTGCTCCAATCCGGTTTTTACACAAGAAAAAGGTTCCGGCCACCTTTCTAATGAATGAATTTCGATTCTATACACTTGAAAGAGTACTTTGAGAACAAAAAAAAATTTCAATTTTTTTTAAGTGCAAAGGTGGTATCCTGCCTTAAGGCAATGAAGTAAATAAAATAGTTGAAGAGCAAAAAATATTTTCATTCAAACTTCATGTGCAGCTACCTAATTGGTTTGATTTCTTCGAAGCTTAGCCACTTTGTCTCGCGTGGACGTATTTTAGCGCCGAGGGTTTTGCAGCTTATGCGAATTGAAAGTATTGTTCAGCTTGGAAAAGTCTGACCCACTTGAAGAGGCATTTTTAAAAAACCTTGAGCCACTTAATGATTTATTTTTTCTTATTCTTCTCTTGGTTGGTGGATTAATGCGGTGCGGAATGCGGATGGCTGAATTTCGGGTGATTCTGTGTAATTAGATAAAGGTCATCGAAGTGTATTCTTTTGCAATTGACACAGCGTAATTTCGTGTTCAATTACCACTTCCTCTGAGATTCACGGATAGCAACGGATGCTTTAACGTTGCCTGTACTCCCGCGAACGCTGCGAATGCGCGGCATGTGCAGAATCGGAGCAGGAAAATCGAATTAAACGGCGGATCCAGTTTAACAAAGGAGGGATGTAATCTGACGGTAAGTACGCACGGTACTTTACAGAATTGTAATGGAACTCCGGGACAAATAAAAGTGGGTGCCCTTATTGAAACGAAGGGCATCGTTCTTCTTTTCCTTGAGCCTCGGTCTCATGATGGCGAATCATCGTGAACAGGCGTTGCCGGAGAAATGCGAGCTTACTTTTTCTCAAATAAGATAGTTTTGTTTATATAGTATTTCGCGTGGGAAATTTTAAATTAATTCAACAATATTCATTATCATAATTCCCAAATTGTAATTCTCTTTCAATTTCAAAGGACTGCTTCGATCATTAAAGTACTTATTCATCTTCTCTCAAAGCACAGGAATTACAAATTAGGTAAATTGAAACGGTATTCGTTTTACCAAATTCTTGATAAAGGTTAGGTATGTAATTTTAGGTGTCCATTTTTACTATCCAGACTATTTCGAATCGACTGCTTGCACACCGCTAGAATCAGTCATATGCCAATTATTGCAGAGAGCTGGAGCCGGGAACGGAAACTTAAATCTTCAAGGATTTTAACTTTGATTCTGGTTAATTTAGAAACTGAATTATGGTGATAATTTGGTGCTTCTAAGAATAAGGGTTATGTTTATCGTAACGTATATTTCCACGTGCACGAATGTCACAATTTTATAACTGTATATTTACTTTTATATAATACTAGGAATAGTAAAAATTTGTTTTACTTCTGTGCTTTTATGAATCGAAGAATGTTTCTCGAGGACAAGGAGAATAGCAAAGACCTAATAGCAGGAGATGAAAGACTTATTCAATATACATATTATTCGATAAGATCCCTTCTGCTTTCACCTTTTTCTCTGACACCACATAAATACTCTCTTCCAGGCACTCTCATGCAATTCTACGCGACAATAAATATTAATCAATGAGCAAATGAGTATTCTGCGTTTCAAAGATATCTGCTCACAGAATAAATAACAAAGACTTCCATCCTAAATATTCTTCAACCCCTCGGCATTCCGAGAGAATCGAAAACCACAGAACAGGGAAAGGCATCCTTTGTCTCTCCCTGCTCCACAATCCCCATTTCAACCATCCTTCCATCGATACTTATCGAACAGACAACCTTCTGCCGTTGTTCTAAGCAATATTAAAAAACTCTTCCAACTCCAGGCACAATACCTATAATCTCAAAAACAATCATAAAAGTGGTTCAATATTTACAAATTCAAATTAAAAAAAAACTGCTTGCAATTTCTAGTTCGCCTTCTTTCGACCAACACGTTCTAGAATTCAAATATATTCTACTAGGTACTCAGCTAAATTTCTAACAGATATTAACCATAACTACTTAAAGGAGGGGGTGCCAAGGGGTCCTGGCACCCCCCGAAGAGAAAGGAAAAATGAGATTAATGCAACCCCGACTGAAGTAATTCAAGAGCTTTGTAAAAAGAAAAACAAAACCTAGATTTTATTCTTTAAATAAATTTCGACAATCAACCAATGAATTTTATTGAATTCGTATGGAAAATATTTTCATCCCTTCAGCTCGGCTCACCCCAAGATTAAATCCTGAGTGCACCACTGTCCCCAGCTACCATTCCACCTCCCTATCTTTATCAACCGCACCTTCGTCCAACCTACGTTAGATTAAGCTCCATCAAATTCAACAACTCCATCACTAGCTACCCAGTAACATCGACTGACGCGACCGCCAACCTCTAACAATTCACAGAACTATCCAAACACCGGGCCAGCACGGAACAAGTGGAAAAGCCAAGCATTCACGCGCCGCGCCACGGTCGGACCTCAAACGAAGCGGCAACGAGGGGGCTGGCCGAGGCGATACGATGGATCCTCCAGTAATTACAAACGCGGGCTATCGATCTTCCCCACGGGCGGAAGAAGTAACGGTCTAACGATAATGCAACAACCTCCGCGGAGTTTGGCGTGCATGTACGAGACGGAGCGCGCTACATACGCTGTATAGAGGATGTAAATATATGCGCGCGTACATCCAGCGCGGGCTATATCGACGGCAAAATAAGGGATCGCCGTGGGAGGGTGGCTACATGAGGGATGCTTCGTGAAGCCATAGACGTTCGACTGCTCTCCATCCATCCTCCGGTATCCCCCCGCCACCCCCTCTCTTCTTCGGCCCGCCGCCCCTCGATATTAAAAATTTCAATATCCTAGCCCCAGGGGTGGAAAACACATAATGTATTCAGGTGACGTCCCGGCCATTCTATCGGCGAGAAAAACGTACAGTTTTTCGAGGAATCGAATCCATCCCCCCGGTTACCACCCCCCCTCCCCATCCCCCCTCCCCCCTCCCCCATCAACGTTCCCAGTTTTCTCTCCCCTCGACGGGCATCGCCACCACCCACGTTTTCGTCCAACCCAGCCACCCCCTTCGCTTTCGCCCCCCCCCCTCTCTCGCTCTATCTCTCTCTCTCTGTCTCTGCCACCACGATCCACCCCCCCCCCTCTTCACCCCCTTGGGTTTACGTGCCACCCTCGAGGACGACGATGACGACGGAAGCTTCTTTGTTTCTTTCTGTCCTGTGGAGCCACGTGGAGCGTTTTTATTCGTTCCTCGATTCGTGGCCTCGCGAGAACGGGAATTGATAAGTTCGAGGAACCTCGGGGTCGTCGTAGTCACGGGCGAATATTAACCCCTTGATGGCACTTGGTGTGCTTGTGTCATTGACGGGGGATATGGATAATCGGACTGTTGTGTGGGAGTATTATTATGCTTTTTACCGTGTAAGTGAGGGGATAATGGAGTGGACGGGTGATTTGGTATGTTGGAGAGTTGGGGTTGTTAGTTCGGAACAGTTTTAATTGTGTTTTAGATGTAGCTGTTGCTGGAGGGCGTTTAGGAGTGATTTGCATGTTTGATAGTAATCTACTAAGAATTTAGTATTTATTAGTTTAGCTATATGTTTATTTTAATAGAGCTATTGATATAACTGTTATATAATATAGCTATGTAATGTAACTAAAATAGCTTAATATAGCTATTTATTTATTTTATATTATGCAACAGAGGTGGGGATATAATCTTTGCTTCACTGTTTAAATTGTGTTTTAACCACCACCGTACGCACGTTTCGTGGACACTATAGATTTCGTTCCTTTAGGTTCACCCTTCCGCATGAAATGTCGGGGATAATGCCACGAGGTGTTTTAGATACGATAAATATCAGGAATAGAGCTTGCTCTCCAAAATCACGATACCCTGAATAAAATGAAGGTGTACACGTCTCAGAAACGTGCCTGATAGAAAAAGCTTGCACTCTTTCAGAGAGTAGCCAAACGAGAATGTACAGCCCCAGTTTCACTCCGCAATTCTTAGCCCGTCCTTTCGGATCCAGTGGTAAAGAGGGTGATAAGCTGATCTTAATGAAATTAGCAGGATCGTCAGACAGGTTCAATAAAATCGCCAATGTGAATTGCTATTACTTCCAGTCGCTGCTCCGTTTATCAAGAGGGAAATTGCTGAGGTCCATTATTGCCAGCTGCTGCTGGGCACGAGGAATAAAATCAGCCCGATTCCCCGCGCCGTTCTAACCTGCATCTCCATTTCACCTCGAACTAACCCACCTCTGATCGCCCAGCAACCACAATCAGTCCCCAGAATCAATCACCGCTGCTCATCCACGCCCGGACCCAAAACCCCAAACTTTAATTTCCACCCTGCCGCCCACCAGTAACCCCTCGAAAAAACACGTGACGTCCAGAACCCCATTGTCCCTCGGCGCGCGCGTGCGGCTTCGCCCCGAAACGCCTGCCCGCCGATCGCAAAAGGAATTCGACGATCGCGAGCTTCGCCGAGGAGCTTCCTGCCGATGGAATGGCGTTCGCTGGGGGTAGATACGATTTCCCTGTCGTTCCAGTTGCGCGCCCCGTATCCGGCGAAGAGGAATGGGACGCCGAGAAATTGGTAGAAAGTGAGTCCTCGGAATCAACCCCCGGCTCGGGGCCGTCGGGGGACGCGCACGACGGCGTAGGGGTGGATAGTCGAATGGTTCACGGACCACGATCCTAAACAACTTAACGATAAAATTTATAGTTCCACAGCACGCCTACCCTTAGCCCTCTCGGGGGCTTTCGTTCCGAGCGGGGGGAGGGCGGGAGGGTGGTGGTCTCAGGAAGGAAACGAGGGAAGGAGAGCGAGCCGAAGGGGGTGGCGAACGCGACGGGGAGAGGGTCGGTTAGGTGGAAGAGACCTCAGCCGTACATAGGAGGTCTCTTGTACAGGACTTTTACCCTGCAGAGTTGCGTCGTAATTTATGGATGCCGTTCCCTTATCCGCAGGATACGAACTCCACTCTCCCCACACGTTTGCTGTCCTTCTATCGATCCTATATACCGCGAGCTGAAACGGGTGTCCGCGAAGTATCGGCGCCGTCCGACGGCGCGGCTACCCCGTGGCACGGGGCGCGCGTAATTCGAGGCTCGTCTACTTTCGACGCGCGGCAGTGTGGGCGGGGATCGAGGCTCGCGGAAAGCGAAAGTTAATTGAGGAGCGGAAGTGAGACGGCGGCATTTGTAATTCAGATTTTTCACCTCGCTTTCTCCTTCGCCCGAGAGCCGCGCGCGGCTCCTTCCGCCCTCCCTGCCGCCCTCTCTCCACCTCCTTTTTCTTTGCTGAATTTATGGGGAGAGTTTCATCGGCGCGGGAACCGCTTATCCAAGAACTTCTCGCGGATTCGGGGCGCGCGGAGGGGGCGCGTCTTTCCGCGGTGAAAGTAGCCCCGGTGTCTTTCGCTCGAAGAATGCAACCGCGCTGTCTCTCGTATTTCCCTGCGCCTCCTCGGGGCCCGATCTCGCCTCGCATTCTCCGCGTCCCCCGCTCGAGCGACCCTCCCGATACGCCGCGAAGTTATCGCGGAATCTCTCCCCTGTTCCGCGGGCCACCCGTTACATGTCGAAACACACCCTGTACAGAAATGCTTGGTTTGCTGCGGCGCGCTGGCGCTCCTCGCTACGTGTTTGCATGTGCGCGCGTGTGTGTTAGTTAGTCCACCCTCGAGGGAACGGTGGTGTGGGGGAGAGGATGAGGGATGGAGAGACCGTCGGCGGGGGAGGGGAGGGGCCGGTGGAGCCCCAGATAGAGAGAGGAGGAGAGGCCGAGGGAGACACAGCTGAGGACCCCCCGCTCGTCGGACGAGGACGGGGCGGGCCGCGGGGGGGTTGGTGCGAGGAGGACGGACGTACACGCAGAGACAAACATAGGGTGGTCGTGGGCGCGAGCGAGAGGGCAGGAATACGTGGAGGCCCGTCTTATATTGATTTCTGTCCACGCCACCCCCGCCGGGTCTCCACAACCCCTGCGAGCCACCCTACGCCCGAGCAGGAGGCAGCGCCAGCATCAGGTGTGGGGGGGTCGAAGGAGGAACGGAGCGCGATAAACAGGGAACGGAAGGGAAGAAACAGAATGGTGCGCGGGATGATAGAGAGAGAGAGAGGAGTGACGGGTTGGGGGCGGCGGGGGTGGTTGGAAGAGCCGCTCGCCGCACTTTCTACGGGAGAGGCCCTCGGGGGTGGCACTCTGTCACATTCAACTCCCCCCGACCACCGTCGCCAGCACGCCACCCGACCCCCTCAACCCCCTGTCACTCCTTCTCGCTCTTTCTCTCTGTTACTCTCGCCCCCCCCCCCTTACCCCGCCAATTCAAATAACAGGCACCGCTGCTTTGGAGCGTAGATGGTGGTGGCGATGGTGGCGGTGGTGCCGATGGTAACGGTGGTACGAGGCTGGTAGATCGGAGGGCGGGCTGACAGAGGGTGAGTTTCGTCCGGCCGAAGCACACCTCGATCGATTGGGCTTGTCCAAGGGTGGAAGAGGTATCCCGTCTCCCCCCCCCTGCTGCCCGCTCGCTCAGCCTCACCTTCGCCACCCACCCCAACCCCCCTGGCCCGGCCTCCGTCATCCTCCCTCCCTCCACCCCCCGCCCCCCTCTGCCTGGCGAACCCCGAGAGTGAGCATCACGCGTACATGTGTACGTGCCTTTACGTGCACGTACGTGTATGGCGAGGGGTTACCATGGCAACCCACCCTCACCACGGGGGTGAAACGCCATTGGCCGGCGCAGGGTCTCGACCGATCGTGGCCCACCCCTGTCTCTGTCTTTGTATCGGCGTCTACGTATGCCGCGAGACCGTTTCTACGCCAGGGTGAACGAGCTCCCTTTCCCTAGCCAGTGTCCATTCACCTCCCCTCTGGCTCTTAGACGGGACACCCCTTCTCGCCAAGGGGTTGTCGACACCCATGAGCGCTTCATAATCGCTGCCGCCAATTCTCGCGCCCCGATCGTATGACCTTCCGTTGGAGCAGCGATCGCGGCCAAGCCCGATAATCCTACCCTGACGATTTACTCTCGGCTGACGCCTTGTTGCACTCTACTTTGCTGCGCCCACTCTGCGTGCAGCGCAGACACGACTTACAGGTGGGTTGTTTATCACGGCCGACGCGTCGCGAAAGAATAATTACTTCTCCGGGGCGAGAGTCTGGGATTTCAGGGTTGCAACCTGCTCCTCGGGGCGGATGTTCTCGCGGAGTCCGCTCGGGGCGGACACTGGCCAGGGGTTGGGCGAGTGGAAAAATCGTCCCGATCGCGTTTAGCGTCTTAATCGGGCGCGGAGTTGTCACGGCGGTGCGGGGAGGAAGTGTTCGATGAGTTTAAGAGAACCGCGGGCACGTAAAATTGTTCGGTAACGAACAACGCGGAGAGTGGAAAGTAAGAGCCGCGGAGTAAAGCAATAATCGCGTCCGTTAACTCCAGAAAGATGCCGAAGGTCGAGGGGGTACTTTTCGAACCATGATTTCGTTTGCTCGCGCCAGTTCCCCCGTTTTTGCCCGGGTAAATGGGGAAACTTTATAAACTTTGCAACATCGGCTAAGTTTCTCCGCGGCGGGAATACCAGAAGCTCTTCACTGATAGTCCCGCGCAAAAAGGAGACACGAAACGTTTACGTTACCATTAAACTTGAAGCAGAAACGGCGATTCGACGCTATCCCTTCAAACGTTACCGTAACTCATTGATAACTAGCCTTACAAATTCTAATCCAATAATTTCAACAATATCAATAAAATCACACTGGATTCCTAGCGTCTACAAGGCAAACCAGTTGCGAACTTAAAACTCTAATTTAATCACTATTTTTTCCCATTACCATAACAAATATCAACCCTTACCGAAACATCCCCTCCAAAAAATCAACAGCAATCTCTGCACACGCCTGATTTTTCGTTTCCCAAATCACACGTTCATCCCCTTGACCAAGTCCACCCGCAGGAAATCCAGCTCGCCGAGGAAATAGGAGCAGGAGCGCGCGCGTGGCGCCAGAGCGGCAATAAAATTCCAGGATGAATGAAATTAACGAGTGGCTGGGCCGATATCGAAAGCGTCTCGTAGAAAATGAAACGATCAGCTGATGAGACGGGGTCGTGAACGGGGGGTGGGCGAAGGAGACGCGAGAAACTTCTCTGTGCAGTCGGCGAAGAGTGGCGCGGGGGCGCGAGAAAAGACGCGGCTGATGCTTCGAGCTGCATAGAGGAGTCTGGAGGGAAAGGGGTGGCGGGCGGGGGCGGTACAGGTGGCAGCGGGATAGTAGAGGACGAGACAAAGAGGGCGCAACCCTTTCAGAGTCGTACGCGCGACGGAGACGCGCGGATTAGACGGGGGATGACTCGCCGCGCCACTCCCCCGCCACCCCTGACACTGGAGAGGGGGTGGGAGCACGGGCGGAAGTCGTAAAATAATTTAACCCACTTTAAGAAGAAAATTAACAGAATGGTGAAAGTCTTTAAGATTCCCCGCAACTCGGTTGCCCCGTTCCACGTTCCGGTTCGCGCGGCTGTTCTCACCCTCTCTTTCAACCCTCCCCTTCTGCCTCCCGCCCTCCCCCGTCGCCCCGCCGTTCCAGCTTTTCTTCCTCTTTCTTCTTCCGTCTGCCAAGCGCCCGCGACGTTTTCTCTCCATTCTTCCTCCCTCACCCTCTTATTCATTGAGCAGCCACCCCCACCAGCGCCGCGGCGACTTTCTTCATTGACTCTTTCTTTCTACTACGCGGCAGCGTACTACGCTGCCTCTCCCTCGTCGCCGTCTTATTTCGTCCCGCGGGCGGAAGGAACGCCGCCTCTGTTTTTTCTCTAATTATGAATGAAAACGGCCGGTGAGGCGAGAGGAGAGAGAGAGAGAGAGAGAGAGACACACCCCTTTCCTCCGGCTGCCGACGAGCGTCCCCCCGCACGACCCCGCGACGCGGCACTTTAAGTTCTCCTCGAGTAACTTTTTCCGCGCGACTTTTTCTTTGGAACACTTTCTCGGGCTCGCGCGCGCCTCGCGAGCAAGGAGCCTTCAGCGGCGCTGGCCTGGTTAGGAGACGGTAAATTGTATTGTTTCCGCCATCACCGCCACCCGTCTTTCTTTCTCAACGACTCAGCCGGATTGACTTGCCGTTGCGCAACCTGGGGGTTTGTTCCTCTCTGTTTGCCGCGCTTCTGGTTATTCGCTTATGCCGCGCGGCTTTTGTGAATCGCGTTCAGTGGCATGCAGGCCTGAGATGTTTGGGGGAATGGCTGGTGGGAAAGTTAGACAGAAAGATGTTAATTTTTGGGGAATGAGTTTAAAATGTTAAAATGCTGCTAGGTCAATGATCCTTAATTTGGCTGTTATAGTACCATATGTAATATTTAATTAGTTACAACCAACTCAATTGCCATACTTCAAATTAGCATTATTTATTAAATAAATAACTGATATGTAACCATGTACAAACTGGTAAAATACACTGCCTTCTTCACTAATTCTTCCTTGCGAACCAATTATTATTTCATAAAAAGAGTAACGCTTCTTAACAACCTACAGTTTTGGGACAGAACGCTAGCAAATTCTACTCAAAACTCTACTCAAAATGAGCGTCAAAATACCACAAAAACGACTCGCTGCAATTAAATTGGATTCCTTTCAATTCCAAAAGAAATCATGATTTGTCCGCCTTCCACCCTCCACGGAACACAAAGCGTACAAAGAGTACCTAATAAACACTTATCAAGAAACAAAGGAGCGATTACATTCGTCGTTAATTGTGCCCGAAACCATCAACCGAATCACGCGTTTCCTCGCTCCCTTATCGCTGCCGCGCGTGACATTTGTCGCCTGCCAGCTGACCTACTCTCATTTTTCTTCGTTTTACTCTAATTATGAATGAAAACTTCGGCAAGTGTCGCGCACCGGGGCAAACTCTTCGCAGCCGCCTCTTCTTTCATCCGAGTCGCGACGACTCGGCTAGTAGTACTTTTAGTTTCCCAGCCTAACCTTCCCAACCCTCCTCCCCAGCCCCCGTTCCTCAGAAAACTCGCTTTCCGCCGGGAAAACCGCATTATCGTAAAGTTTGACGTTCCCTGTCGCGGCGGGAGCGTGCCGTTTTGCCGCTGACAGTTCGTTTTCATTTTATTTCGCAGGATAAATCGGGGGCGAGCTTAAAACAGGGGCACCGCTGTACACCAGCACCGGTTGTGTCGCGTTCATCCATTGTCATCACCGTGGCAGACTTCTGTTATTCTTATCGCATCAAGGATACTTGCTAAGAGTTTCGTCGGATTGTCTGTCACTGGGCTGACACTGAAATATGATTCAGTGGGGCACGCTTGTCTTTTCTTCAAGGTGATAAAACGCTCGGGTGGGCCCCTCGCGTATCTCCGTGGCATTCTAAAACGCGGGGGCTTTTTAATTTTTATTTGTATAGTTTAGCGACACGAAGTCTAAAAAGTATACATATTCAGAGTAACTTTCTCCCCTTTCACCCACTCCTTCTACTCGACCTCCGGTCTCCCTACAATTCGCGACTCCACTGCCCAACAATGCCACCAAAGCCAACCCATGTCCATCAATTAGAATCCCAAAAGTCAACCAATCCTCCCCAAAAGCAGACTTCCACCACACGGCATGTAATCATACAGACCTCTCTTCAATCCCGTGGCGCACAATGCCGGGAACTAATCACGTCGTTCTTCCCGCTGGCGGAGAACACGGGAATCCTGCTCCTTTTCACAGTGCACCATCGGGTCCAAAGAGCATCGGTTACGAGGCGATTCTTCCGCGAAGGCAGGTCGGTGCACGGACGCGAATCAAACGCGAACTCGTAAGCCGCTTATTAAAAGCGAGTGCATCGCTCCGGCTTCCGCGTCGCTCACAGCCATTAATATGCTTTACGAAGGACGCGATGCACGCGCCGCGGAGCCCCGTTTAATTATGGAACGGCCATCATTCTCGCGGGGCCCTCAAGACCGGCCGGGAATCGCCGGGGCGTCGTTCGCCATTAGGTATACGGCTGAAGGTGAAGCGTACCTACGGGGGTTTGTCTCCCTCTGTGCACCCTCTAACGAACGCCCCGGCGACCGGATGTTGACTCGTCCCGGAAGCACGTACGTGTTCGCCAGCCAGACACGCGCAGATTACCTCGCCCGGGCCCGGCAGACGTTTATCTATCCTCCTTGTCGCGATTCGAATCGCTGCATTAATTCGATCTTGTTGCTCGTCGACGGGGAACCTCGCCTCGCGTCTACGAGTGCATCGATGACTGACGTGGAGCCGATTGTACGTCGTCGGATGCACGCTGATCGGGTTAGGTCGGTGGCTGCGCGACATCAAGATGGCTAATTGCAGGGACTCGAGCTGGCAATGACGAGCCGAGTCGAGGGGGTTGTTCCTGGTTGGGGTGGGACGCGAAGACGTGCTGGGAGACTTGGGATTCTTCGGAAGGCCGCAAGGGCTGACGCTGACTGACATGGAGGAAGAAAATATTTCGTCGGTGCAAAAGCTCGTTGGGTTTATTGGACCGAAGGCTTTGCCAGATGTGAAAATATATTGCATCAAACTATCCTCCTTGTGCTAGGTACCTGTCTCTGACCTTTTGTCACCTTTCTGGTAAAAGTACAAGTAGGTGTAGAAAAAAAGGACCATTTTCCGTAACATCATCTAAACAACAGTGAGCGAATGAACCGTAATAAACTGTATATCACTGAATTGTAATAAAGAAATTGTGACGTGGGAAATCTTATCCAACAAGATTGAGTATCTTGTGTCTGGCGAGTTTTAGGAGTACTGTAGCATTCCAAAGTGTTCCGCGTCTCGATAGACCAGCTTGTGTGTATAGAAACGTTAATCAATGAGGTTCCTCGGCCGCGTAACAAGCAACATCGGTAATAAAACCGTGGTTAAAGGCGCGAGAGGAACAATAGGTGTCGGGACGCCGGATGAACGATTTATCCGCGCCGACGTCGCCCGCGACCAGTCATAATTGCTTTCCCGCGTTTAAGTGGCACCTCATCGACTAATTAGCGGAGTTATCGGTGCCGGTGTTACGGAACGGGACCGATGTTCGCGACGAGCGAACCGAGCCTTCGCCTGTTATTACTGGCCGGGAATAGCGGCGCGTCTGGCTAAAATCAACGTACACAAAGCGAGGGGAGGTGGTTGAATATTTTACGAGCGCATCCTGCAGAAGGGGAGAGACTCGGTGTCGAAATCGTGCAAGTTGAAACGGCAACTGGAAGCTCCGTATATATCCCACCTCGGCGTAATCCACCCCTTTGAATGAATCAGACTACTCCTTCATTCGTAATTGCCGAAAAATAGAAATTCAAAATCTTGAGGAGCGATAAGGCTTGCTGAGAGCAGGTATTTTCAGCGCGTCGAGTTTCATGAATTGTTGAATTGTGGCTACTTTCGTGGCACGAGTAGCGAAAGCCAGACGACGATTATTATTTTATAATTCTAAGCACGGTGTAATAGACAGGTGTTCCGACTCTGTACCTTTTACTCCAGCGATTTTGTGTGCCGATTTCTGTTTAATTCCCCTGGCCGTCGCGAGAGGCGTCGTGACTTAGAAGCCATATACATATGTATTAATGAGACTGTAGTAGTAGAGATTTTAGTGGTATTACTGGGCTTGCCAGACACAACAGGCCATATGTAAATGACTTTACGACACCGACGAAATCTGCCGGCCGCCAGAAGAACTAGGACGAAAAAGTCACACATTCTGAACAGGAGTCGGAACACCTGTCTATTACACCGTGATTCTAAGTATAATTTTATTATTTTTCATTCCATGACCCACTGATAATCGCTCGGAAGTTGTTATTGGATTCCAAGTAATCGCCTTTCAATTGTAGAGTCAGCTGGGGTTGAACAAGTTCTCCCTGTAAATTACGCGTAACCTTGTAACATCTTCGCAGGGTGCGCGGCTTCCTGCTTGCTCAGAGGCTACTAGATGGGCTGATAATCGATCGCGATAAATCTGCAGGGCATTCCGTGCCCATCAAACACGCAATTTCCGATTTCTTCTCGAATCCGCGCCAAGTGGCAGACGAGGGAGGGTGGACCGACGAGAATTAAACGGAGGTGATTCTCGTTTATCGACGATCGTCAGAAGGGTCGGATAACGTCGTTAGCCGTTCTCGGCGCCTTGCTTCCGTTTCCAGATCTATACGGCTAATTAAATCCATTGGTGGGCGCTTTGACGAATCTCGATCGGCAACACGCGTCGACGGCCGTCGATCGATGGAATCCTCTCGCGCTGGGCGTCGGTTGCGGTAACTCGCCACCATTCTTCGTTTCCGTAATTCTCACGGCTACATCGGGGCGAGGAGACTCGGCCGCCTCGTGACTGATTACACTTGGCCGTAATTTATCCCCGGGCCGAATGAACTCTTCTTGTTGCCCCGGTCTGGCGAGTTACAGGGAGAAAGTAAGTTCTCAAAGAGGGGTCTTCTGAATAACGAGCTCGAAGCGTGGGGGATGACGGGTGTAAATAAATTTTGGAATATTAAACCACAAAAATGATGCACCATTATTGTCATAAAACTTTCCATCGCCTCCTAATAGACTTTCTACTAGAAAAGCGCTCTAAGAAAATCCCTAACAATATTACTCTGTGACCAGTAATTTGGGTTTCCAATGGGTTTATACGACTGATAATACTAAATAATAATAAATAGTAATTTAGCGAAAAAAATTCAATTTTAACTCTTGCATTCCTATCGCTGTTACACAACCTGCTACCATTGCCACGCACAGAGAGCTTAACCCAAGGTATCCTTCGCTGACCCCACCCAGTGCTCCTCCAAATATCAAAAACCAAAAGTCCACTCTCCGAGCATCCTCACGGTCGATTAATTTCCCTGCAACGCAACCTGTTACCGGCTACTCCGGTCCAGTCAACCCTCGCCGCTGTCTCGGGCAGCGGTGAGCGGCGGGAATGTAAATGAAAGGTGACAGCCAGCGGCACGAGGCCGGGGAACGGGCCCCGCGCCCATCGCGGAACCTGTATTCCACGGGAAACCATCGTGGATTCACCTGCGAGCCCGATGGAAACCTGTTTCTCGCCCCCGAACGACCGTCACTCTTCAACGTCGACGCTGGATGCGTGGTGAGCGCGCGTTTAATCAGATTACACCGCGCGCGGTGGAGGGGGGGGGGTAGTTTTCCAGCGGAAAACTCTCCGCGACACAGCGGAAGGGGGGAGGTGCGAGGGGGGTTGGCAAGGGGAACCGGAGAGCCGGTTTTCAATTTTCGATGATTCCACCGAATTCGGTAACAGTGTTAGGGGAGTAGAGTGCTGGCATCGTGCATCCACCAGCCACCCCCGGCGCCCCCCCCCCCCTGTGCTTGTGGTGGCTCTTCATGGAGCTGTATATAGTGTGGCTGGCTGGTTCGACGGGGGTTTAAGACAGCGTGTGTGGGAGTGGGCGTGGCCATGGGGTGGCCGCTGGCCAATCAGCTGCCTGGGCTCGCTGGCCACCCCCGACCCACGTGGTCCACATCCCCTAACATACATATTGATCTCGTGGTCCTTGCCGACCGCCGCACCGACCCCTCGCTCTCCGCCACCCTTCCTCCGGGCACCATCCTCTCTCCCTCCGTCGTTGCCGGTACTCTCTCTCTCTCTCTCTCTATCACCCGCGCTCGCCTCCTGTCTCTTGTACCCGAGTCTCCCTTGTCCTCGGTCTCCATCTCCCTTTCGGAGCGACGTCCTCACCCCCGCCGCCCTTATAAAGAGATAGGGAAGCTCGGGTCTGACCAGCGTGCAAGGAAATTTCGAAAGTAAACGGCGCCTGGTTTCTACGCTTTTCTCTTCTCGCTAGCTGAGCTTCCCAACGGGGGCGAGAACGGGCGATGGCGCGCGTTGACGGTGGATGGGGGATGTCGCTTTTAGGTTACTGGAAGCTTGCGGTCAAGACGTGGGGAATTCTAAGCATTGTATTAGGTCCCTGCAAAAGTTCGTTCGCTTTATTAACAATGAAAATATATTACCAACAGGTTTTTTTTTAATTAAAGTACTTCCCTTGGCTATCTAGCTCTTGACACTTTCCTGGCGAAAGTACAAGTATGTGTAGCAGATAAGGTAAATTTTGGGAAAGATAATATCGCCTAATACAGAGCGAACGAATTTTTGGACTGACCTAGTAGCTGGATGGAAATGAAATATTCTTTACCTTGGTGCTAACTATTTAGGTTTGATAGGGGATGATAATTGATGAATGATTCGCAGTTACTGAGTTGTGGTAAAATATGGGGTGGAATTGCGGTTTGGTTAGAAGCGGAAGTAGGTTTCACGAATGCTGAAAAATTCGATTATTGCAGTTCAAAGTTAATGGGTTGTATTACGTGTAGGGCTTTAAACAAGTAGTTTCACCATTTTGTACCATGCTTTCGCGTTACAGCGGGGGATTTCATTTAGCACATAGTAATTGAGAACCGTCGGTGGCTTAATAGCGCCATAAAGATTCAATTATTGTCCTATTTAAATCTCCCTCAATTAATTCAACGGTTCTTAAGTCAACTAACCAGCTCGCTGCGCATTCTTCCCTCTAGCCGGCTGTTTCTCCGCCTGTCTTGGTAAATAACGAGCGAGATTTTCGAGTTTGATTATTCCGCGTTTTTATTCAAATTTTTATCAGAAATTCGAGGGCATCGTCGTGAAGTAGACTCTAAATAGAATATTCAATCTCCATCATTTTGATGGCTCTTTTTTGCTTCTTATTGTCAATTCCCTGGATTGATGAAGCACTTAATTATTATATCTAGAAATATATATTCACAATGAATAATATTTCGTAATCTCCAAACTTCCATCAAGCTTCAAACATTTATAATTATTTCTTCGCCAACAAATGGCACAATGTCACTGTAATCAATTGGAATTTCTTACTCACAATTATTAACAAATATGGAATATGCTTTTATAAAAGCTCATACAATGCACTTTTCAAGAAGCCTCGCTTCCTTCAGTGCAAGAAAGACTTCCTACCTCAAGAATCTAAAGTTAAACATACAGGAACTACATTAACACTCAATTCACACCATCTTCGATCGAGTAAATATTCCATCCCTTATCTACGCGAGCTACTCAACTCTCCCCTAATTCCTAATTCAAATCTTTCTTCCCGCGTCAAAGAATGTCCCTAACTCCACGCAAACCAGTGTCCAACTTAGCCCTAACTTCAACCCCTAATAGACACAAATAAAATGCACAAATCTACTCCAACCCTCGCGTCTTCAAGTGACCAATTAAGCATCCACTGTCCTCCTACTACGCAGAATTAATATCCATCGCGTCGGAAGGTCTTCGCCCTCGCGGTGGCCGGAAATGCCGCCCCTGCAGAGGGGGCGGCCAGAAATTTCCGCGCTGTTCCACTCGCCGGAAAACTCGCTCCAAACTATCCGATTTTCGTGAATCTTTGAACGACGTCACGTTCGTTGTCAGTTTACCAGCGAAGTCGCGCGTTTGCACGTTCAACCAGCGAGCCCAGTTTCTGTTCACCACCCCCCGCCTCGTCCCTCGCTCTGCCACCATTCGCCGTTTTATTCGCCGCTGCGTGAAAGATTCATGCACTCGCTGGAGGGTAGAACAGCCTGTCGAGGAATCGAGTCGATTAATCGACTCGAAATAACCGTCCAGCGGGCCATCGTTGCAGGATCGGTCGTTCAGCATCTCCGGAGACTCATGAAACATTCATCAGATTTGATCCGCGCTACATCCTGCGGCGTTTAAGCTGGCCTACTCGCGTTGGTCGAAAAGCCGAGCGAATTTCAAATATCTATCAAGGTAGCTTCCTTTTTATATTCAAATCGGTGGCATATGCGGATGGTGAGGAGTAAGCAAAATAATTCTTCGCATCCTAATCCTACATTCACCCTAAAACCTTTGTTCGACACTGCTACCCAAAATAACGGTAAATAATCATTTCCTCCCCCAGCTCCACCACCTATTTCACCCCCTTAAAACTCGATACTGTCACTTCCAATAACTATCTTCCCAGTGACCGTTCCCCGTCCCCCCAAACCAACTCCATCCCCAAGACCTCTGGTCCACCAGAAACCACCCCCCCCCCCCGATTGGACCAGAGAAAGCGTTCTCCAGGACCTACCTCACAGTCGAGCGCGGTAGTTCGCGAGGAAGGGAAGAAAAGGGTCTCGCTCGACGAGGCGGCTCGGCGGCCCCGTAAAATTCACGTTGCCGAAGAGGGAAGGCGACAGGGGTTGTGCGCGTCGAAAGGAAGGCAACGGCCGAGGAGAGACCGGAGGGGGCCAGGAGGGCACCACGCGGCTCCGTAAAACAAAGGGGAACGCGGGGGCAAATTACGGATTCAAACGGCTGCCTTTTGTCGTTTTCTCTTTTTCCTCTCATGTTTACCCCTTTGTTTTACCGTCGTTCGTATTGTTTCAGCGGAGCGACAGAAAGCGACAGAGGGCGCGTGTGGGGGGCGGCGGGAGGGGGCCGGCGGCGGAAGGTCAGGCCCTGCCTTTGTGGGAACTCTGGCTTCAGCTTTGTTATTCCTCGAGCTGTTCCCTTTCTCTGTCCACGAGCTCTCCGCCTGCGTCGCGCTGACCCGCGCCCGTGCTCCTTTCGCCCCCTTTGTCACCGCGATGCGTGTCATTTTGCGCGGCAACTGACAGCCATGCGTGCCCCCGGAGTCGATCGGTCGGCTCGGTGGACCTCGGGAGGTCGGACGGCTGCGCCTAGCCAGACCGTTCCCTATTATACGCCGGGATCACGATCGCTTCTCGTTAGCGAGGTACGAGATATTATTCCCAGATGCTGGGTAGTTCGGAGAGGTTTTACTTTCGTACGCGGAGAGCAGCGTAATGCCTCTAATTGGACGAATCCTGGGACGCGGAGACGCGACACCCTGCGACTTAATCTTGCGAGACTTGTGCGTCGCGGGGGATGTTTCGCGCGGAGGGAGTTCGCAGAGAGGTGTTGGCTAGGCTGTTGCTATCCGTCTGACTTGTAGGGTTGATGGTGAAATGGGGAGTTTCGAGTTGATCTTGCAAGGGACAGTCACGAAGAGTCAACCGCTGATTTCGATGAAACTTTAGAAGCTTGTGATAATAGTCGTGGAAATATTTGACACGTGTTTGAAAACAGCACTTGGGGGTTGAGAATGTGTTGTTGAATATCTGGAAAACTACTCGGGGCAGGCAAACAGTCTGAATTGCATAATTGTGTAGTTTCAAATAATGAATTCGAGCGTGTAAACTGTTTTTTAAGAAATATGGAAATATGTTTTCGAACCGCAATTTTGGGGGCTGTTTTCACCCCTTCGTGGGAAGACAGTTCTATACGAATGGAAGAAACAAATCCACCAAGAAATCTCATTAAACACTAAGCATAGCTTCTTCAGCGCACGAAGCAGTAGGGGAGACCGGGGCTAGTTGACTAACGAGGTTAGTTGACTAATTCCCTTTAATTCTTGTATTATGGAATAAATTATGCTGCGATTCGCAATATTGGAGCATATGAATGACCAGCTTGCCATTTAATGTGTCGCCGTGACAAAAACTTGCGTGTTCTGTCAGTGGGAATGAAAAATCTAAAAAGGTCGGCTGGGAGTAAATATTTTCGTTTCGACTATTTATGAATTTTTGTCCACTAAGTACTGCTTGATGTTATTTTATGAATATTTTGTGGAAACGTGATACCTTGACTATAATTTACGGTATTTTATTTTATCCGGCGCGTGGAGGTTTTGTACGTACAACCCTTAACATGTTAACAATGTCGGACGGGGTTACTTGACTGAGCATAGGAATACTAATACTAATAATTGCATTTTTTATCCTCAAGATGCAGTCGAGGCAAAGAGTTTAGCTGCTCAAGTCCACTTCCCCCACCACAAATCCTTCCAAACTCACCCCTACCAGTTTTACACCCTATCCTCCCTTCAAACTCTCAGGCCTTCCAAATAGACCATAATAAACCAGTACAAAATAATTACAGTATCTTAGACCATGATAATTAAGAAAAAAAAATAACACTGTGGAGGAATGAAAAAAAAATAAAAAAATTTATTGGTCGTAGTATACATATGTACGCGTTTCGTATACTATATTGATGGAATTGGCAGCGTATATTGTATACGTTTTTCACATTATATTGATGTACTGTGACAGCGTATATATACACCTTTCGCATGCAAAGGGTTAAAACTGAAAAGTAAATGTCAAGTCAACTGACCCCATCATATTTGTCAACTAACCCCGTAGCCGGGGTCTGTTGACTTATTCGTCTCACTACTCTAAATACAATAAAAACTACAACCTAGACTCAATTAAAACGATTTTCAAAATTATGCCTGTATACCTAATGAAATTGGGAAACTTTTGGTATGCAGTAAGTCCACAAAATACTAATGGTCTATTTATAAAAATTAGAAATGTCATAAATTAGTCAACTAGCCCCGGTCTCCCCTACATGTTGCAAAAGTGTCTAAAGAAAGTCAGCATCCCGTCCCACTCTGAGCCAGTGAACCAGTGTTACAAGATCGATTCAGTGGCAGGCAGCGAACGTCTTTAAACCCGGCCCGTCTGGGGTTCAATTAAGCTCGGCTTCCTCCGCCGAGTTTCAAGGGCGAGGCGATCAAAGAAAAGCGGGGCGCATAAAATTCCTCGAGGAGAAGTTTTCAGCGAACTCTTTCCTCATTTCTCGCGCGCAGTTGAATTATTCACAAGCTTCTTCTCGCTTTTGTTTCTGGGCCAGGGTCGTCGCAACGATCCACCGTTGCTCTCAACCCCCCCCCCCCCCCAACCCCCGGTCGACGAACTTTCTCTTAAGTAAGACATTTTCCTAACTACTTTCCGCTATTCACCAGGATTCCGCGCGCCGCGACGTTATTTAAGCGGACTCGTTCGCCGAACGACTCTTAGCACGTGGTAACGTTTACTTCCTCCTTCCACCCCGCCGCCCCAGCCACCCCTTCTCGCGCTCTTTTACTTTTACTCCGGCAACTTTCGCCGTGAATTCATTACACGGGCTGAATCTCGCGTGGAACTCTGTTTTCTTATTAGGATCCTCTCGGTGTAAAAGGCATTTATAATTTTTGGTAATTTGCAAGGTGATACGAAGGAGAATTTAGAAGGGTGGGTACTGGTAATTTGTATTCTACTATTCTGGAATAAAAATTGCCAACGAATCCCCGGTTCTTCTGCAACCTTATTTGCAATAATTGTAATCTTAGATACTGATAATTTAGAAAATTCATATGTATTGGTAACTTTTAGTCCTACTATTCTGGAATCCAAATTGCTAACAAACCCCCCGTTCTTCTGCAATCCCATTTGCAATTGTAAGCTTTACTTTACTATTCTCGGACGTATCCAAGACAAAAGTACCAATCATATTGAAATTTTCAGCGAATCTATGACGGGTCGATTGACTTCATTTGCCATTCAGGAGACGCGGTTAGCCCATGGAAGAGGGAGCTCCAGGTTAACAGTAATAATTAAAATCTCGTTGGGGGAGCGTTGAATCCGCAGCCGCGCCGTCCAATATCATGGGAATATTTCACGAGCCCTTTAAACGGTGATTTAAGGGAGACAGGAGGACGAACGTTGTCCCGAAGAAAACGGGGGCTTTCTGATTTTCAGATGGAGCGTCACGTACCGAGTCTCCGAAACGGGAAAGGGCAAGGCTCGCAGAAGGGGTGTCGCGGGTCGCACGGCTCCGCAGCCTCCGACGGGTGTAGTCGAGGTAAAGGGTTACGTGAAAACTCTTCGTCCCGGCGACAAAGGGGGTCTTATCTCAAATTTCTAAGGTCCCACTCTTCCTGTCTCCCGTTCTGCCCGACGTTCCCTCCCCTGCGGACCTTTCAACCCCGCGCAACCCTTTCTGCCAGGATTCCTCCACCGAGATATCCTTTGCTATTAGCGGTGTTTCACGTGTGCCCCGGTGTCTTTCTCACACGAGCATCCTATCTTTTCAGGGGCGTGTCGCGAACGTTGCTGGGATTGAAAAGAATTATCGAGGGAAGTTCGAAGGTTTGTGTATTCTGTTTCGCGCGTGTTCGTGTGTGCGATTTGCCTGGGTGTATTAAGTTTCGATGGTTCTTGTACCTGCAAGCATCGAGGCTGTTGAATTTTTATAGTTTGAGTGGGAAGAAGGGTAACCTATTTTGCGATTTGATTCAGTTGCAAGGGGGTGAGCTTGAGGGAAGATGTTGTGGGAAGTAATTGGTTTTTATGTGTGAACATTCCGTACTGTGGAATTCCAATTCCATTGCTAATTAGCAATTGAAGTGTCTTCGTAGAAAACACTGTAAGTGCCAAAATGAAAAATAAATATCTGCGCGCCAATGGTAATATTATAGTATAGAATTTGATTTTTGTACAAGGACTCTTTAATCCTTGCTGGAGTTCAGGAGTTCTAAGCTTGTGGATGTATCTCCGAGATCCCAGACTTTACTGAGGCTGTGTACCTGTATTTCGACCAATTTGTAACCTGAAACCTATCCCTCCCTCTGATCATAAATATAATAAAAGAAGCAGGGTAGAATCATCCATCATATTATCAAGCAAGTCTATGCCACAAAGAAGCTTCTGCCACGAGACCACCCTAAATCCTGCACAGAACAGCAATTACGTGTGCTCCTCTTCCAAGAAACAGAGTTCCTTAAATATCAACCTACGCGACAGTAACGAATACCTCGGCGCCATGAAATCCTAAAACTTATAGTGTGAAAAATTGCTATGTCCGGTTGTCTGATTTGATTTGGATTTTAAGAATTTTTAAAAAATGGTAATCCCTGTAAAAATTTTGTTCAAATAATATTGAAAGATGATTGAATTTTCTACAATTACTGCGTTCACACGAAGCTTCATTAGAATCAGGATTTTCGAGTTGGGAATGTTCCCCTCGTTAGTCGGTCCACCCAGTATAGCCGAGCGACGAAGCCAGCCATCGCAAGATCTCCTCCGATCCACGGCGACTATCCCGAAAATTACGTCTCGCCGCAGCAGTGGATGCACAAAGTGCATCCGCTCGACGGAGCCCCGAAACGCGCGGTGCGCGTCTCCACTTAGGGGCGGCTGCTTCCGCTTATGTGTGTCAGGAGGGTGCTTGCAAGGCTCTCAGGCTCCTTAGTTGGAAGACGAATATCAGTTATTGATGGCAAGCTCGCGCGACCCCCGCTCCGTCTCGACGAGGGTGGTATCGAGATGAGGAGACGTAGGACACGCCGGAGGTGAATTACATTCACCCCCCGTTCGCGTCTATAGGGACAAATCAGGGCGAATCAGATCCCCAGACGTCAAGCCGACTCGCGGAATTATGTACGCGGTTAATTTCGAAGCGGAGTTCCCGCGTTTCGTCTACCGATCACGCGGGACCACGTCCCCGCTTCCACGCAACTGTCTTTGCGCGGCTAACCGTGGGCTCATTAGCGATGCAGCTGAGCGAGGACCGATGGCAAAGTTACACCGTTTAAGTCGGTTATTTATAAGCACTGGGAGAGCGACACGAGGGGAAGACTTCTGGGCCATCTGATCGACGGAGTATTAATTAAGAGTCTTGATAGGGTTGTGCTCTGGATGTGCTCAGTGGGAATGATAGAATTTCGTGGTCCGAATTATTTGCGATTTTTAGGAATGAATGAATTAAGTATTTGTGGCTGATACTGGAGGGAACTTAAGTGGTCATTCCGGTTAGACGGATGGAAAAGATCGATTTTTTTTTAAAACTTTTTTCGAAATTACATGTCCTCAAGAATGTATTGTTAAATTTTCATGGAAAAATCCCGATTATTTTAGCTCCTACAGTGGCCATACAGTAGTTCTTAACCTTTTCGAAGTCACGGAATACTTGTGATTATATGCAAAATTTGCGGAACGCCGAACTCACTAAGATCATAGAACTAACAACAAAAATATGCATGAACATACCTTTTCCTAGAAATGACAGATTACAGAATACGTAACAGTAAGGAAAGAGATTTTTTTCTTTATTTCGCGGAACACCGGTTAAGAACCACTGCTATAATCACCACTAAGCGCCTCGCGTCCCCCAAAATTCATTTCCTCCACTGTAAAACGAATCAGGCCAACTTGCAACGAGACCAAGCAGCTCTTCCGCCAATTTGACCCACCTCTAAATCGGCGACTCCCCGATCCACCAGTCAAACGTTCACTTTATTCCCTTTATTCGCTTTATCCATCCGTCAACCGTCGCGCGTGCTTCGCTCGACTCGTTTCGATGTTCGTTGGGCCCGTCGCCATAAGGGACGAAAGTTCGTGAATAGGGAAAACAGGCGCCGAACGGGTGTACGGCCAGGCAGGAGGGGAGGCGAGGAAGACACAGGGATTCCGCGTGGAGGAACGCAAATCGCCCGAAGCGAAACGATCCCGCGTCCACGGGTGGGGACATGAATTTATAATTTCCGTCGCGGTGCACCCCTTGGCCCATCGGTGATTCGCCGGATTCGAGCTGTCGGTCGCGTCATATAAATCAAAATCAGACGCATTGTGCGCGCCGTTCCATCGAAGATCGGCCCGCAGAGGGGGCCGTGAGAGGGAGCAAGAGGGAAACGAGCCCCACCCCCCTCCTCTCCCGGCAGAGGGGGATGAGAAACTCGGTCAAGCTACAACAAAACCCCCCGTCGGGTTATCCAGGTAGAAACTGCGATACGCGTGCGAGGGAATCGGCGCGCGGGGAAAGAGCGAGAAATAGACTGAGACGTACGGTTGCCGCGGGGTGGCGAAGGGGCGGCGGGGCGAAGGGTGTGGGGGGGGGGGGTTGGTTCTAGAAGCCGAAAGTATCGGTCGGATATACATATGTATGTCGGCCGGGGGTACAATGTATTCAAATTGCGAGAAAAAGGGTTGGCCCGTAGCGAGGGGTGTGCGTGTGTGCGTGCATGCTATATAGGTGATGGGTAAAAAATGCGACAGACTGGTTAACGAAGCGAGATGGTCCATTGAATGGGATCTGAATGGGATGCTGGGACCGCTCTCGCATCCGTTTCCACGTGAAGTTTGTATACGAGGCGTTCCACTGCGACCCGGTGCGCTAACTAGGCGGATATACCCCGTTGGCAGCCATATGCCGGGAGAACGGCAACCTGACCTGCCTTTTCTCCTGTCTCCGGCGCTTCCTTCGGCCCTTCCACAACCCGCGCGCCGCCAGCAGCAACAGTTTGCGAATATTCCTGGGAAATTAGTATCAGAATGTATCATCTTCCTCGAAACTCTAATGGAGATGCAGTGGTATTAGGGGTTGGGGCGGGCAGAGCCGCGGAGTCGCAGAGACAGAGTTTCTTGGTATTAACCTACATAGGTATACCAGTAGCAACCAGTCGTGATCCAGAATTTCACATGGGCATAGATAGTCACCCACCTAACCGCCAACTTTGATCCCCCAACGCTCAAAGAACCACCCTTCATCCGGGGGGAGCGATCTTAGGGAGTTCGGAGATTACCGTCCACCCCCGTCGTTGGCAAGCAGTCACCGCGGCTCGGTAGCGCACCGCCGAAGACGAGCGAGACGTATCCCCTGTATCGCGAAGTCGCCCGAACGTAGGAGAAGAGGCAGGCGTCTCTCGCGGGCTCCCCGCGCGTCCGACGACGACGTTCGGCGCGGCTGGCACGGTTTCTCCCCCTTAAAGCGGAACTTCGCCGGTGCATTGCCTTTTTAAAACGAACAAAAGAACGCCGACACGTCTTAAATGAACGCGCTACTTGTTGCACGGAGAAAGGGGGTGGAGAGGTCGCGCGCGGGGGGGGGGGGGGCGGCATGGGGGGTGGTGGAAAAGAGACGGCGGTTGGCGCTGGAAGCGGAAGAGAAAAGGGGGGTGGCAGAAGTTGGCCCCCGTTGATAACGCGCCTCTGGAGGGGGTTAACGGGGCGAAAGGAGCAGGGGGTGGGCCGCTGGCGGCGGCGACGCCGTCGACAGAAAACTGTTTCTCTTTTGTTTTTATCGTCTGGAGGAGCCCGCGGGGCGGGGGGAGCGCGAGGAAGTCGCAATTAAAAATGTAGTTCAAGGCCGACGCCCCGGGGGAGGTTTACCTTGAGCCCTCTTTCTCTCGTTCTCACTTTTCTCTCGCCCCCAACCCCCCCCCCCCCCCCCGCCCCCATTCTTGTCTCTCTCTCCCGCTCCGCACCCGGTACCACTGTCTCGCTCTCGCCTTGCCCCTCTTTTCCTCTCGCTCCCGCTTTTTGCGCGCTCCCTTTCTTCGCGTCGGCGTGGAGAATTTCACGTGGCGCGCTCCTTTTCCCGTCCCTCGCGCTTCCTTCGCGGCCGCCGGCACCCTTCCGCGGAGCGCCGCTTCCACGGAAGTCGCGGGATTATAAGCCCCTCGTCGAGATAGGGATTAAGATTATTTTAGCGTGTCGCTTCTTTCACGCTGGATTTCCTCCGCTCCCTCGAGGGGGCTGATCCCGAACGTCGCACCGCTGCGTCCTCTGACGCGGGGGCCATTACCGAATTTTCTTTCGGCGGAATGTTTGTGACGTGGTTCCTCGGCGACGGGGTTCGTCGCGAGGAGACTCAAAGGGGAGATGAAAGTTTTTATTCGGGAAGCTTGGCTGAGCCGCGTAGCGAAGAATAGTTTGGGGGTGGCGAGATTGAGTTGGCGCGGGGCGGGGGGGGGGGGGGGCAAATTATTCGTTGATAATTCGAGGAGAATATTTCAACTGCACCGCGAACAGCAGAGTTAAGGCAGAATGTGACTTCCCGACTCGTTGCCCGCGCAGCGGAAAAGGCATCCCTTATCTTCCCCAGCGGTGCACCCTCCACTCGAAAAATTGGCTTCCACACTTTCGACCTGCTCCTTTCGCATCCCCCGATTCTCTCCACCGGCGATCATCTATCTGGCGTACACATCGGGCATCGACTCTTTCCCGTGGCTCAGCCCGATGCGGCAGGGGGTTGCTTTTCCTACCTGGCGCGCACTTCCACCCCTCCCCGCTTCCTACCTTACGTTCCGCAGGGAGTCGTCGGATGATTTTTTTTTCCCACTGAAAAGCAGCATCACCTGTGCCGATTTCGGGATTACTTTTGTCGGTTCCAGCGCCAGGGACACCCCTGCCGAGTGAAGAGCGCGCGCCGAGGGTAGAATCGTAAATATCCGCTGGCTGCCAGCAGAGAGGGGAGGGTCGCCGGGTCCGCAGGGTAACGGGGTAAGCTGACACAATGGGGAAAACAGCGTTATTGGCTTTTCAAAATGGTATTTACCGAAAATAACCAATTTGAAGGGATAATGGCGCGACCGTCGACACGCGGGACAAACGTTTGCGTTGGTCGACGCCCCGCCACCCTTTATTACCGTTCCCTCCTCAACCGCGTCGACGTGCATCCACTCCGATCGTCCACGCTCGGTGTTGCTAATTATTTCTCGATTAATTGGAATCAGAAGGGTTCGGCTATGGCCCTCTACCCCGAGACACGAACCTGCAGCTTTCCACCCCTCTACAATCGTGAATCGGACGTGATCGCAGATTCGTCTGTGATTCTTTGTTTCTGCGAGTTCAGAACTCAATCGTACGTATGAAAATTACAATCATAGGTCATCCATATCAAAAACTATCTAATTACATCGCCAAATGGGAGAACTAATTTCATTGGAGGGAGACTTGACTTCACTGCCTCGCGAAGTCGAGAAGCTCGAAGAGAAATATCTGTAAAGCGTGATATCGCAATTATAGAATGTCAATCAACGAAGCTGCTCAAAACTAATTCTTCAGCGTCCCCGGCACCCTCCACGTTCCATTAACCCCCGCTAATTAGATTACTCGATACCTACTCCCGCGACGCAATATCCGCCCCCTTCCCCGCTCCCCCGTACACACAATCTAATAAACCCCCGGCGTTTCGCGACGAAAAAGTCTCTCCACATGTTCCACGACCAAGCCGGGCCCGGCATCGTATTCAATCTTTCCAGCAGCGGTGCCGAAGGATTAGCCCGACTAAGCCCTCAAGATCCGCGCAACTTTCATCCCCTTTACGGTGCACGGGAAAGGGAGCCGATTCCCCGCGGAGAAATCATGCAAACTTAAGATGTGCGTGGGATACCGAAAGGTTTCGCCCGAACAATTTCCCGCGAACGAGCGAGGAATGAAGGGAAATGCCGGGCGAAGACAGTGGATATTTGCTTGGGGGCAGAGGCACGGGAAGAAAAAGGGAGGGCGATCGAGCGGAAGAACCGATGGACGAGTTTAATCAGCGACAACTGCACAGACGAAAATTCCGCTTCCCTTATCCCGACCTCGAATCGCCGAGTTAGGAGGCAGGGAAGGGAACGAGCCGAATCGGGGTGGGCCCACCTAGCAGGCATCCTCGCGGAACGAAATTCGCGGAGGGTGGGCGGAGGGGCGAGATGGAAGGTGGGCAGTTCGACGATCGAACGGTTGGTTGAAAGAAACGAACGGGGGGTGAGAGAGACTCGGATGTGGAACCAGGGAAACCTTTCCACCGCGAGGACTTCCGTGCCCCGCCCGGGGCCTCTCTGATTCGAATTTCGACCACGCGCCCTCTCGTTACGTATTCCCGGCGTAAGGGCGGCGATGGGAGTCCGCCGGAAGGTAGGAAACGCCGGCGGAGTAGAACGGCCGAGAGAGAATAGCGGGGGACCCGTAAAAAGAAGTCGTGAGAACCGAGGCGTGTTGCGAGCACGGAATTGAATCCTTCTTCGGGGCACGGAGAAGATGGTGCACGGGGCAGGGAATCAAAAGGGCGTCTTCCATCAAAGAAACTGGAACATTGTATCCGCTCCCCCGTCCTCCCCGTGCCGTTTCTTTTCACCGGCGAGACGTTCGAGGGAACGACGGCCCTAGTTTTACATAAAGGCACCCCCGCGCGTGTTTCGCGTGCCCTTTGACGCTAGGACGCTCCTCTGGCTTGTCGAACTTTTCAGAATAATGAAAGAGCATCGAGTGCATCCGACTTCGACTCCAGACGGCGTTACGTATTTCCCGGGATCGATCTGTTGATTGGAGCAAGTGAATAGGCTCTCAGGATTCGCCTGGCGGACTTCACTGTTAGTGGGGTAACATTGATCACAAAACTGCATCTTGAAGTAGGTAATTAAATCTACCCAAGGCACCTTGTCCGAGAGTAATACCTGCAGTAGAATAGATGCTAGAGGAGATTCTTCTAAAATCAACCTTTGTGGTCGCAGTTACCCCACTTGGCGGTAACCCTGAACAGTGGCGGACTGGGTCTAAGTATATCGGTTGCCAGGGGACAAAGGGGGCCCACTCGCAACTATAAATTTTAGTGTAAAATTCAGTAACATCGTAAGTTTTAGTTGTATACAGTAATAATATCGGAACTTCTATATTCAAGCTACTAAAAGGTCATTAACATTTTTAACGTATTATCTGATGTTTAAGGGACCCACAGGATCAACTTGTCAGCGGGCAAGCTGACACTCTGGCCAGTCCGCCAATGAGCCTCAGTGATCCCAATAAACCAGGAATTAAATGAAAATTTACAGCCCGGCGAACAGATCACCGCCAAAGCAGCCCCAACTCGCTCGACTGGCCGCGAAACTACCACCCCGTCGGTCTACACGACCTCCATCTTGCTTCGGGGCTGCACGGACCCGGCGTATCCCCGAGAAACAGATCCCGTAAAACAGAAACTTGCCGCGGTACGTACGGGCTGCATATTCCCCGCAACGAGGGCTTCGTACCGAAGTTTCCCGAGGACCCGCGCTAAGGTCCTTGTAATTTTGCCTGCCAGCATCCTCGTCCTTTGCTCCGCGCCAGTCCCGTCCCACGTTCTGGACCACTTGCTCGCGGTGATCCCGCAAGTGGCGGAGGAAGCTGGCGGAGAATCGCAAAGGCAAAGAGCGGGACAAAGAGGTGAGGAGAGGAGGTCCATGTGGGAAGAGGCAAGCCGCGGCTGGTGTGGGTGGAGGGGCGCAGGGTGAGGTGGAGGAGGAAGGGTGGCTGGAGGTGGCGAGCAGGAGGTATACGAAGGAGGACGTGCCTTCATTTGTTTCAGCGGGCACGGCGGTGGGTGGTTACGTCACGTGTTGGTCGTCATGGTAACCTTCTGGGCTTGCCAAGAGGGGATCCAGCGTGTTGCTGGTTAAGGCGACCAGGGATCCTGATCCTACGGGATCTCCCACGCACATAGAATTCCAGCCACGGGAGCCTATGTCGAGGGGTTGCTGCTCGCGCCCTACGCCGCTCCTGCCTCTCGCCATTCGGCTCTTCGATCGCGGAACGCCGGCCAGATTTCTTTTATCGCCTCGTGGCACGGATGTTACGCGCCCTGAGAGTCGATAGTAGCTGCAAACGCCGGCTTCCACCGTGCGCTGCGTTTTTGGGGTGGAAGTAACGGCCGAGGGAATGGGCGAGACTGTGGCGCGGCCGAGGGTGGTTTGTTAGCCACGCGAAGCGAATGGATGTCCTCGGATTGCTGATCCTGGATGGACAATGTCGCTGACGCTGGTGTACGGTAAATAGAGTGCGGATGTTTGTGCAAGTATGATAATTATGACACCGTAATGTGTGCGTAACGAGATATATTCTGTATGCATGTGCAAAATAAGATATATATTTTTAAAACCATCTAATGATGAAACATATTTATATGAAAGCCCCACTTGTTCAGTCCTTCCCTATAAAAATATATATTCGCACGAAGTTCGGATGGTAAATGGCGGGGGATGAAGATTTTGGATGTTACAGTGACTCAGAAATTTGTTCACGAAGTAACTATTACATTCACGCGTCCAGATTATATTAACACATTCCGTGTCACGGTAGAAATTGTAATTTTGGTAGGACTATAAAAAGTGATACGAAAAGTAGATTGTGTTATTCAATTATTTATAGAAGAATAGTAAGTAGTTGTGTTATTCTTCGCAATTTCAACATTTTTTACTTCATTTTCATGTTGACACTTTATTGAAAAATACTTTCTTCCGTTGTTTGAAAGTTTCGCTTTCAATAAATAACGTGAGCCACCGGTGGCGCACTAGACGCGGATTGTGCTTTAATAGTTCTATTTTTCATATCTGTTGATATTGGCATCAATTTTTATAATTAATTATGCGATTGGATAAAATGAATTAAGGGTTAGTTTAAAATGGTTCACATACCCCAGCGTAAATTAGTTTCCTTCAATTTCTTAATACTGGTATCGATATTTCTGTCGCAGTAATCATTTACAGTAATAAGAAACATTAAATAATCGACACGAGGAAAGTATTCTTTAGAAGTTTAAAATCTCGTGGTGTAGTGGAACGCGTGTAGCGAATTCTCACGCTGTAAAGTTTGATTACAATCTGCTCGTCTGTTTTTACTTCATTCGCGCTTTACGACGTTCAAGTATCCATTGTCGTAAAATATTCCAACCCCTCTGTTGCTTTGCATTCCGCTGGAGCACGCTGCGCTTTCCAACCCCCTGTGTCTTGGTCCAAGAATACCGCGACACTTCTCCAGGCAATAGATACTCGTATCACCTACGATTCCTAGCACTTAATTCACGAGTATTCTCACGTCTACTTCACAATTCCAACAACTAGGAAGTCAGCGTATCAAGTAAATATTGGTACTGCTCGCACAAAATTATATATAGATTATTAGTTGCAAAATGGATTACACGACGCGATAAAAAAGGGTACAAAAGTTCTATTAACACGTGGCACGAGGTTATAATAAACAGCGAATACTAATATTCTATTACGCCTAAACAAACAACAATTTTATGATTAAGTATTATTAACAATGACACGTAATCTTTTTATCCTATTTTCTCGCGGTGTATAATCCATTAATAGTTAATAATCTATATATAATTTTGTCATTATCCAAACCCTCGAACAATACCAATATTTACTTCACACACCATCCCTCTACTGGGAATGTTTTCTTGTCAGACCTTGCTCGCACATGCAAAAAAAATCAAACCCAACACCATCGATAGTTCGAAATCCTCCCCTAAATGCGCCATCAAGAAAGCGCAACCCCCTTCATCCTCATAGACAGCGGCGGCTCGAATTTAATCTCAGACACAACTGCAGCCCCGAGTTTCCCGTTGGATCTTCCGTTTTACGAATATATCCCGTATCGTCGAATAAAGCGAGACGATTAAGCGTGCATGTCTCGCGAAATTGTGAGCCACGCCGTGGCCCGCGGGGGGTTGGTGTCCTCGGGGCTGCGAGAGCGCCTGCATCTCTCCGGAACGCGCTCCGCAAAGTAGCAGACTGCAGTGGCAGCATCTTTGAGTCTTCTCCTCGTAATTACACGACCACTCCGCGAGGCGTTTCGCGTTTCTCTGTCTTCCCCTGTCCTGGGAGACGTCTCCGGGCCATCCCCCGTTCCCCGGATCGAATTCCATTAACATCGGCCGTCCCTGCTCCTCTCCTCCCGCGAGCAACGATTCCTTATGACACGTTCCGCCTCGAAACCGATGACAACGTTCTCGCATTTTCGCGGCGGCCGCGTTTCTTTGGAACTCTCGGCGTTCGCTGGTGATTCCAAGGGGGTGCAGCCTGGGCGCTAAGTGGATCTCGCGCGGGACCGCTTTTAATTCCAGCGTCGGGGCGGTGGAAGCTTATTTTTTAGCGAAATGCATTTTCTTTCGGACTGTACATACGTGGATTTATAATTTTTTTCACTTTGTAAAGAGCCTCTTTTTCATTCGAAGAATATATGTTAGTTATTGGCACGCTATCATGGTTTTATAATTGGAATTCTTTATCTGCTTTTCCATTATAAACCTCGCTGCTTCTCAGTGCATGCAATTGATTCAGCGAAGATTCGAAATGCACGCGATACTATTTCGTGGCTTCTTATATAATAGTTGCAGGAGTTTCTGGTGCAGCGGGGGAGCACGTTCAACGACACACGCAATGAAACTTTCAGACTTTCTCCCTCATTATATGTAGCAGACACGCCATTGTGTAATGATCAAAAGTGTTCCATTCATTCCGGAGCCACATCCAACCAGCCTCCACGTCATCTTGACATCTTCAGCAGACGTTCTCGCAAAGTTTCCCCCCCCGGCGACGGGGGGCGGAAGGTCGCGAGCCTGATCCCCACCGACAATTCGAGTTTCCATTGGAAAATAATTATTACGGGATGCTACTTGAGACGTCCTGCCTCCCACGGCCTCGGCATTAAGTATTGTTTCTCCCTATGTTTGAAATTAATTTGAAGTTGCCTGAGCAACCCCATCGAGCTTGCCAAGGTGCCCCGTTCCCTGCCAGTCAATAAGGAGTACCCAGCGAAGCAGTTTCGAACTTGCCTCGCCAGCTTAGCTAGGGAAGGAATCGACCTGCGTCCAATCGATTCTCGCTGACTCTACTATAACACCCCCGCGTTCCATGATCCATCAGAGTAATTCACCCTACACTCTCCACTAATTTCAGCAATTTATCCTCCACCCTACCCTGGCAAACTGATATAACAATTTCCCTTCCTGCACTTTAATGTTCCCTAAAACCACAATCATCCCCTAAAATTTTCTTACGAGGCAATTACAAATAATACACAGAAAAGGCGAAGTTGCAACGAAGGAGGTCCCTTCACTATTTTCACCCACGACAAGAACCACCCGCGCGCAATTAAAAATTCCATTCTGACCCAAAGAAAACGTCCCCCAAGCAGAAGCAACGCCATTTCCACGGCCACGAGCCATCTTGCACGAGTGTGGCGTTGGTTCGTCGCCCTCGCTATTCAAGGGGGGAAGAGGGGGTGGTTTTCGAAAGACGGGTCGTGGGATGGGCTTGCCAAAACCACCCCACCGTACGTCCTCGCGCGTACGTATACCGAAGGAACAGAAGGGGCACGGTGTACGTGGAGCGGTACACGATAGAGTCTACCGGCTGTTCCATCGTCCTGGCAGGATGCAAGACGTAACATGCCTAACGATCTTCCCTCTCCTCCTCTATCCCACACCTCCTTCCTACTCCAGCTCTATTCCCTTTTGTCGAATCCTGCCTCTCTCGCCTCCATTCCACCGTTCCTCCGGCGCTCTCTGTCTCACGGCTCTCCTCTTTTCTCACCGCGAGATACGCTTTCACCCTGCCGCCCCCTCCTGCTCCTCCTTTGGCAGATCCTGGCTGACTCCGTCGCAGCGAGGTCTTCGCAATTGCTTGCCAGTGGCTTAGCGTCTTGTGCAGCTTTGCGTCCTGCGCGCAGGCACCGCCGCCAATTTGCGCCAATTTGCGTTCAGCGTCGCTCCTTAGAAATCTCTGCCACCGGCAACGGCGCGCACGCTGTTTTCTGCTGTCTCCTCCGGGCATTACTTCGGTCGCGGCCGGGGGCCGCTGCCTCGAAACACTGCGGACTCAGCTGCGAACCGCGGTAGTAGGTACGCCGGAACCGCGACGCTGGGGCGCTCGGATGACGAGATGGGGTGGTTTCGCCAAGCTGGGGGTTAATTTTTAATCGAAACGCCGGGGATTATTCGCTGCACACTTGCGTTTCACCCCAATTTCAGGGGTAACTGTATTAACACGCTCCCTGCCGTGTAAACGTGTAAAAGCTTAAAAACGATCCCGCAGGGGGCGTCAAGACTTTCCGAAAAATCCACCAATCCTATTGTCAAGAGATGAAGAATTCAGAATGCTGGGGGCAAAAGTGTCGACTAAACATTCTCAGCTTCTAAAAACTTCTATTTAACTATCCACCACGATTTATTTAACTAAGTCACCACACCGAATTTCCACCGCCACTTGACTCCCCACTTGAACCCTCGGATGCACCACCGTTTCCGATACAACTCGCCTGCGTTCCCGCGGAAGAAGAAGCAACTTCCGTCGAAGTCGATGGGCCTGAGCCTCGATTAGTCTCTGTCGCGAGCGTGGATCGACCACGGTCACTTTTCGACCGCGAGGCCGGCCGAACTCGTCGGCGCACGTACCGTGCGTGGAAGCAGGCCATAAATCAGCGGCGTAAACTCGGTGGGCTGACCCCGGGGAAAGATTGTTTGGGCTGACCCTCGACCTGGGTCAGGGGCCCCGCTGACCTCTGCTGGATTGGCCACGAGACGCAGAACCGGAAATTCAGGCTTCCCCCTCCTCTTGCCGCCGCAGCGAATTGACCTGGACGATAATGTCCGGTCACTCCTTTCTGCGGCACGCGCCCTCGAGAGCATTAGCTGGTGATTTATCGACGGGCCACGGACACCGCACTGTCGATTTTTCCCATTTTATTTCCACTTTCCTGCCCCCTCGGCGCCGCAGGTATTAGTAAATATTGTATTCACGGACCGCCCTTCTTTTAGGCTGGTGAACAGTGGTCGAGCTTTATGAGAAGTGTGTTTAAACTTCCGCGTTCATGAGGAGTTAATGGGACATGCACTCTGATATGGTTCTTTTTGAAAATGTATTAAAGGTATTTAGAGGGTATTTAGAAATATGTGTTCTGGGGTTTCCTTGGGAAACAGGAATCCGCCCCAGAGGCAGAGATGGGCAAAATTGTTATTTAAATAAAATTTCGAATCTTAATATATGTATAAAGCAGAGAGCTTCTATATTTTTCTGCTTGTCTGTCGCCTAAAAACTTTCGAACGATGAACTCTGGGAGGATCACGAAATGTGCCTCAGATCATTATGCCTGACTAATCCAGAGGAATGTGACGATTTCCACAAAATTTTTTTTTATAAATTCAGAATCTAAATTTTGGGCGAAGCCGGGTAGTAAAGCTAGTAACGAATAAAAGTTAAAAGAATTATTCGTCATTCGTTCGTTAACCCGAGTTAACTTTATTCGACACACGACGAATAATTATTTTAACTTTTATTCGTTATTTGAAATTTTATTTAAATAAAGATTTTGCCCATCTCTGCCCAGAGGTTCTACGTAATAAGCGAGGAATAATTAGCCAAGATTTCTTGAATTTTTCTGCGGTTAATGGTTGTTTAGTTTCTAGAAGTACCTATATTTATTTAAATCTTGCTTCTATACCTTCACTAGGCAAATAATTATTTGCAACGGCTTAGGCCAAAGTTTTAATCCCAGTTTTAGTTTGTGTGGAGTAAGGTGAAGCTGCTTTCAGAAAACGTTGGAAAATAATGGCAGGTGAATGGGGCTGCAAGGAAGCGCGTGTTTAACGTCAAATCTAATTTCGCGCTCGCTCGACTCCTCTTCAATGGCCTCCACCTCGCGCGAGGAATCAAATTATTCACGGTCAAGCAGCGAGTGACCAGTGGTCAACTGTTTCGCAGCGGGGCGTCGTCGGAGAACTCGGCGAACCACGCCATTTCTGGGTAATTGAACCGATTCGAGTTAGGGGTCGGTGGCCACGGTACTGCAGGGGTGGCGTCGAAGGGTGACCTTTACAAAATGGCTGCGAGCCATTTTAGTGTCGTCGAATCGACGAACCTCGTGTATACGCTGCAGAATGTCGAAGGATGTTCCCCTTCAGAAGGAAAAGAATTTAAGAATTTGATCAATAAATTCCTTGGACTTTGAGGTCACAAGTTGCTAATCTTCCTTTCCTTTTTACGAATATTATCATATTATCAAGCTCGTTTGCTGTAACACCCTTAATATAAACTACCATTTTAAATGGGGAAGATTCGCTTTACCGATTGTTTATTTATTTTTGTAATCAATTGATCGAAACAACTAGTGCGAAGTGTCTAATATTATAATTCTAAGGCTATTAAACAGTTAAATATTAAACGAATCATCCAATAGTACTATATAATTCAAGTTTAACTGCATCATAATGTAACTTAAAATGCTTTTCAACAAAAGTTTTTATTCGTTTTAAATTTGGTAACAAATTTACCATTTTCATATATGAAAAAGGTGTATTTCTAAGTAGTATTAATATGTGTAATATTATGTATATATTTCTTGACAATATAAAAGTTATAAAAAAAATGAATAAAGCTTTATTTTCCTTACATAACGGATTTGATAAATAACCAGTCATTGTTGACGGGTCAGGTAGAATTAGGTATACATTAATTGTCGGTAGTTCTAGTGTTAAGATTGCCTGACCCCAAGTAAATCTCCATTTAAAGCAGTCATGCCTTAACACCATGTTCCCAAAAAGTCAAAGGAAACATTTTCCTAACCAGTTTCAATATTGATCAACCTTTACAACCCTTTATTACTGAGCTATGCAACAAATCTTAACCGAAATTGCCCTAACGTACCACTCAAGCTATATTCCTACCGAGTGCCGAACAACGGAATATATTTTCACCCGCAAGAATGAGTGGCGAAACGCGGGAATCGACGTCGGCTGCGCGATAAACCTCGTTCTCCTCGCGGATCCCGCGTTCCACGCCGCCCGACAAATAGTTTTATTCCCGCCGCCTGCATGACGGAATAAAACGCGCGAAACGGGCGTATTCGAACATCCCCTAACGACGGACGACTCAATGAGAAGTTTATCGCTCCATTTTCCCGTCGATCATATTTTAAGGCCGCTATTACACGATGCTCCGAGCCCGATATTACTTTTGCATTATTCCGAGTCTACGGCGCGTATAACGCGATCGAAATGTCCCCCGACGGGGAATAACTCGCCGTTAAAATGAGAAAATGAAGGCGAAGAAAAAATGAAATTCCTTTGTCGAGATGCGGGCGGGGAGGAAGTTTGATTTGCGTGCGACGATTCGGTTCCTGATCGCGAGGAGAATTCGCGGGGACCGTTTTTTATATTTTCAGACGAAATACAGGTCACTGAAATATTATTGCATAAGCGCAAAAAGACATTCGAGCACTTCCGAGATTAATCATTTCCACTGAACGATATTACAAGCTTTAGAGGGAAAGGGTGGAAACAGTCACGACTAGAATATGCGATACATACAAAAGTAAAAATATATAACTTCCTAACAACATAAGATACAAATACTTCATAGAGGAAGTATTTAGATATGCACCGTCTGCTTCCAAAATGTCTCAAGTATCCACGAAATCAATTTAATAAGAAACTAACCCCCAAAGAGAGCAGCCGAAGTATATCTCCCCATAAATCCCCTAATTACACCACTACCACGGCAAAGAGGAAACGAAACGGTTACCAACCTCGAGTGTCCAAGCATCGAGGAAGCTTCAGGACCATCCGCCCCCACGGTTCCCATCGCCGAGTCCACGGATCTGCAGTGGAATCACACGAAACTCGGTCGCAGAGCGTGGCAAACGAAGTGAGCGTGTCAGAGGTGTTGCCTCCGTGGTGCCAATCGAAAGACTAAGCGAAAGGGTTAACATATTCCTGAATACAAAACACATGCATATTCTATGGGGTCCCATGTGCGTCTCCTACCCTGATACGAGCGTGCACGCACACGAGGCGAACGCACACGCACGGGGGCCCAGGTGGGGCCCCCCATACGCGTATGGAAAACGACCGTGGACCATAGCCGGCGACGTTGGCTACCTGAGTCGTGGTGCCGCGGCAGCGGGGAGGGTCGAAACGGCTCGGGGCCAGTGGCCGTGACAACTATTGCTTATCGTAATGTGATTTTCATACGGAGATCCACGGCTATGCGTCGACGATTATTAATGATCGACCAGCCAGGCGATCTCGACCACCGAGAGTCTCGTTATCCGCCGTAAAAAATCCGATTCGATGCTCCGCTTTTCTACGCCGCCGACTTCCGGGCCCGGGCCGATGGAGTTCTCGGCGAGACTGACAGGTCGATCGATGGGCAATCATCGAGGATTAACGAGACAACTGGGCAGAAAAGGGACACGGTTTGCGGCGGCGGATAGAATTGGAAGCGAACGTTTCGGGGGTTGATGGCCATCGCTGGAAGCTACGACAGTGTATTCTAATTTTACTCTACTTCTGTAACTGTTTCTTAAATTGGGATGTTCAAAAGGGATGTAGAATCTGTCTCGGGCCGGTGTGAAATATATTCGATCATTGTGAATGTAAATCCGATTTTCATATGAGGTGTTACAATTAGAATTAACTCGTTAGGGTACGTTTATACTGGAGCTGCGATAATAGTACAGCAGGGTGGAGCTTAACTTTCAACTATGAAGATGATATGATCTTCTTAGCATCTCAATTTGTTCCTTTTTGTAAGAAGTAAAATCAAGCAGAATATGAGAACAATTGATCTATATTTAGGGATAGCTGAATGATGGCGAAATTTCCAATGTACATGATAATTATATGGAAGGGCATGGGACACTATAAATTTTTTCAAATGCATTCATGTGTTCATTAAGAAAAATGGAAACTGAGAAAAGGTATCATTGTGCCGCGTCTGACGTATAATTAAGTAAAACAATTAGTAGATTGTACCCTGACAGTAGAAACCAGACACTGTCTGATGTCTGAGCTTCTGCGAGCAATAAATTTAACAAATTATCAAATATGTAAACGTAAATGTAAACATATAAATTAAAATAGTAATTTCTGTAATCTTTGACTCACTCGAGCTACCCCTAAACATAAGAATGGATTGTTCAAAGTTTTTACATAGTGTTTGCATATCTAAAGGAACAAATCATGGTGATAAGACTTATAAAAAATATTTAATGTTTTTTTTAAATGAACCATTTCATGAGTGATCCTGACGAATAAATATTATTATCTTGAAGTTCTATAAAATGGTACCTACATCGGAAGAATTCTACACCGTAAACATTGTGTTTTATTTAATTTAACAACTTATCTAAAACAAATCTGCCACTACTATGGTATTCTGACTTCTCTTCTTCGACCATCATCGCACGTTAAACCCGATCCCACCCCATGGCTCTGAAAAAAAAGCGCAACCATCGAAATCGTTCGTTCACCGACTCCTCGAGCCTCGGTCTCCACTCGAGTCTCCAAAAACTCCGACCATTCACTCCGCCAACAATATCGTGTCTGCGCCACTCGTGGCCGTTGCCCGCACGAATCGAGTCGCTCATCAGCGTTCACGGACCGCGCAAATGAAATGCCACTTCGGGCCTTATCGCGGATCAGATCGGGGCCCCTCCATCGAGAGGCCTCGACGGGTTACGGTCGTCCAGGGGCACCGTGGCAATCGTATTAACTCGTTTCACCGCGAGGGACACCTCTTTTCATCGGGCGTCCATCCACGCGACAGATGCGGAAAATCGCGATCTCCCTGACCGGTGGCGGGGCAGAGGAGCTTCTAAACTGGGCCAGGCCCCGGTTTTTTCATTCCGTTCCTCCGCCTAGGACTTAGTTAAGACGTCAGAGGGCGAACAATACGGTCAGCCATGCGTGCGCGGGGCTTCGCACCTTTGCCTCCGCGCATAGAATTTTGATTTTTATCTTCGAGGGCACTCGATGGGTGCCGCGATTTGGAGATAGCCTGCATCGCGTCGAGAGCACTTCAGCCAGCACGGCCCTCGAATCGTTCTTTTTAACCCGGGCCCGTCAGCCGCGTCCTCGAATGCGCAGTTCGCTGGAACTTTTAATAAATGCCCTGCCCGGGCTACTTTCACGGGCTCAGGTAGCTGGGCCTAGTGGGAAACGATTCTGTTCCAAATTCGAAAGATTCGCGACAATGGCCCGGGGGGGATTTACATCGGGGTTTAATGAAGACTTGTGACTGTTAGTTGGAGACGTTTCAGAGCTTTTAGAGTATATGCACTTGATTTAGTGTTCAGTTGACACGCGTTGTCGTAGCACTTGCTTTCTCGGACTTAAGAAAGAATATATAAAATTGATATAGACACATGTACTGAGATTATGTGCACTTGTGCCTCATTTTAGAAGAAAACTTTACTGTTGGTAGAGTATTATTTTAGATTAAAATTTAATTGATAGATGTTGTTACACAGACATATTTGTATTAGGTTATTTCAGTACTTTTTGCATATTTTGCAATTTAATCATTAATGTGATTTCCCTCTTTTTTAATGACTTGTTGCCATTGTTTTACCCATAATTACTATCATGTTAATTAACACAATAAAATCCGATGTGCTGCTTCGAATGAAAAATATAAGGCCTTACGACACTAGTATATGAAAATAATACATAATAATGTTTAACAGCATTGTTTCAAATTGATCTGAGTCACTATGACTAAAACTCTTCAAGCATTCCTCACAAAACTAGGGTTTCTTCTTTGACCGCCCAATTAAATTGCGACACTTGCCTTGCCGCCACTCCAAACAAGTAATCTCATCAAGGTCCTGGAAATGGCAACTTTATAACCTGCTGCCATTTGTCATGAAAAATAAGAACAAATGGGTTCCCCCAAACAGACAGGTTAGCACCAAATAAATCTGCAAAAACTTGACATCCTGGAAGCTCCTATTCCCCCTCGTTCGACTAACCCCCGAAATTGGCACAAATCTACGATTCCCCAGCCCCTCGAGCTCAATTGACTTTACCAAAAGCGCGGAGCTTCCAGCAGAGAATCTCGACAGCCCGGCAGCAGCGAAAACAGAAGCAGGCTCCCAGCTTCTACCAAAACCGCTTCGGCGGTGCTCGAAAAAATTCCCTGCCAGGCAGAGAAACGGGGTCAGGTAGATGGTAGGTTGTCCCAGTGAACGTGGAACGGTTTCGATCTTCGATATCCAAGGCGAAACGGTTACCTGCCGATCGTGCCCGCCCCTCCCGTAATGTATTAGTCAAAACCGAACACCCGTCACAATGACGCTGATTACTTTAATAATGGAACAGAATGGCCCCGGGGCTGGTGGCTGGGTGTTGGGTTTTCCTCGCGGGCACAATGCGACTCGCGAAGTATACAAATAGGAGAAAAAAGCAAAGGGGCGAAGGAAGGGGAGGGAGAACCCCCTGTCTCCCCTACCAAGGATCTGCCATCTAGTTACCCCGACGAGAATATTCAAATCGCAACCCTTTCGCCCGTGAAAGGAGACTTCTGCCGAACCCTTCGATCGGATTCAATGGGCATCGATATTCAAATTTATTTGACGGAGGCTCCTCTCGCTCCTCTTCCCACCCCTTTCGCCCCCTCCCCTCTCTCTCTCCCTCTCTCTCTCTCTCTCTCTCTCTCTGTCTCTCTCTGTCACTCCCAGCGACGAATAACCGTCGCGAGCAAGTTATTGGGGTCGCCGACTGAAGGAGAGGAGGAACAAAAACGGAGGAAAGAAGGGAAAGAATTTGCATTCTCTTTTTTTCCGTTGGCCAGGTCGCGATACACCGTCGATACTCGCTGTTTCGATGCGAAACTGGAGCGGAAGCGACGGCGGCAGATGCACGGAAGCTTCGATCCGTATTTCTCGCCCCCCTGAGAGTTTCAGCTCACCGTTACCGTTCTTCTTGCCGCCACCCCTCCGGCGCTTAAGGAGCGCTGCTCGCACGGGGGTGGGGCCCGTTTCGAGGGAGACTCGAATTTTGGGAGCGATCCCGTCGCGTTCACATTACCCCGCGGGTTGTATTTGGGTTAATTGTGTCGAAGGCTTTTCTATTTAGTTTCTTGAAGGCGGTGGAATGGATAGTTCTTGTGATTGAAGGGAAGGGAATTGACAAGATTTCCTTGAACATCAATTAAAGTACTGTGTAGACATTAAGAAGAATTCAGTATAAAGTAAGAATATTAACAAGCTGGGTTACCATGTACTATTCTGGATGGGGACATTTTATTTAAAATATTAATAAGCGGGTAGCGACTTCCAAAACATTATGAAATGTAATCAAACTTTAACCAGCCCCGGTTCTCAGTATATGTAGAGAATAAAATGTGACGGTGCCCCAGCAATATTTTAAAAGTTGGATTTTAAGCACCACCCTATCCTCCAATGTTTACTCTGAAAACAAACCAAGCTTAGAATTCGCTTTGCACAGAACTGTCCCTGGAGAAGGATCACTGGCACATGTAGGCCTGGCCCACTTGAGTGGGCCAATATTTCCAATATTACTTTACGTACAAATTCGTGGAAACTACAAAAAATAACATAAAACATCTAATTTGAGGCTTAAGCAACACTCCCCTATCCACTAAAAAAAGCACAGTAAACGTTCGCAACGAGCATACCACGGAAGAATCTCAGCAATTTCAACATCCCCCTATCGCGAACGACCCTTAGTCGACTACCCCGTCGGCTGGATGCAAAGGCCTCCTTCACTCGACGCTCTTTAAATCGACAGCGTTCAGCAACAACCGAGAAGTGTGACCTGCTAAATATTCTATGAAGCGTTTGTAGTACCTGCGGGGGTAACAGCTAGGCGACGCTGCAACGAAAGAACGAGAAGAAGAACGAGACTCGTCCGGGGGTGGCGGGTGGGGTTGGGGGGTGAACCGCGAAGGAGCCGGAGCTACCAAGAAGGAAGAGCGCGGCGCGAACAGGAAGGAGAATAAGAAGAAAATAATGACTCTTACAAGTCTGGAGCGGCGTGGGAGTCTGCAGCGTCTGAGGGGGCGTCGCGGAAGAGGAACAGAGGCGGGGGCGTAAGAGGGGGGGGGGGGAGGGCCGTCGTCGTCGTCGTCGGCGTGTCTACGGCCGTGACCCGGTTTTTTCCGAAGCAACAGGTCCCTTCTAATTAAGAACACTTAAGAAAACTTCCCTCTTAAAGCTGACGCCTCTCCCTTCGTTCTCTCGCCACTCCTGATAACGCCATTATATTTTAATAAACCCACTAGCCTCCGTCTCGCTCCCACCCGCCTCGATCTCATCTCTTTGTCCTCTTGCTTCCTCCTCGTCGCCCTCAAGAATCGCGTGCGCGCGAGGATCAGAGGAGACCGAGGAATACTTTTCGCGCTGGCAACCGTCCCGCGAGCAGACTCCATCTTCCTTCTCCCGCATCAACCCCATCCGCCTCGATACAGAAACAATCAGCCCGATTAGCCCAGGCTCGTATCCGTAGCAGCCGCTTAGGTTGTAGCTCCCGATGCTATTTTTCTTGTAAATATCGAACGGCGCTGAAGGGTGGCGATCGTGCCGAATTCAACCCCCATTTTCCTTCAGCTACCTGGCGCCGGTACGCTCGGAGGATCTCGGCGACCCCGTGCGTTTTGGTATTCCGCGGGCGTTTCGGTGATCTATGAGCGCCAGTAATCCCTCGATCTCCCTGTGCCCGCGTCGCGAGCCCTTTGCCCCCGATTCCCGGTGAACCTTCACGCGCGGGATCGCGCGTCGCGCTCGCAGACGCGGCAGCCCTTCCCTGCCCTGCGTCGACGAGCCCACTCGACGGGACGAAAAGAAAATTATCACTCGCGCGTGTTTACCCTTGGCATCGCGCCGCTGGTGGAGCCCTCGCGCGATGCACGCGCACTTCACGTGTCCCAATACATCCCGCGGTTCTCGGTGCGTTATATTTTCAAGGGACGTCGTCCCTTCGAAAAATAAAAAGAGGACCGGGAAGGGGTGTGTGCGCGCGTACGCGAGGATCGGGAGGGACGAAGCGGGGGTGGAGGACCCGGGCGGAAGGGTGGAAAGACAAAGAGGGTGAGCAAGAGTAGTATTGCCTGGTTGGCAGTCAGTGGCTGGGTCCTGAAGTTAAAGAGCTTCGGGGGCATACGTGAGAGGGATGTAGAGAGACCGTGAGGGTGTGGGGTGGGGTGAGGATGGTGGTTACGTGGGGTGGGATGTAGAGGGATATAGTAGGGTGGGTGGCGTTTCTGGCGGCCATTTTGAACGCATATATCGATTGTTTGGCGGCCGGGCTTCGCTCGGCCATTCGCAGGGGTGGCTCGTGTGTCACACGACCACCCTCCACCCTGCCCTGCTCCACGGCTGGGAAAATCGTCGTCGTTTTTTCTCCCCGATGCGTTAGCCGTCATCTGGTTTCACTCGCGAGGCACGAAACAATTCCTGCCTCCTTTCACGTCGATATCTTCGTTCGGTGCCCATTGTTGGCTGGGGCTGAAGATAGCGAGGCAGAGTGAACGAGGGGGCAAAAAATGTGGGTGTTTAAACGGACACGGGGGTAGGGAAGATATCATCTCAAGGAAGAATGCGTTCTAAATAGGTGTGGGTGGAGAATGGTCTGGGGCTTATGAGGCTTATTTCACTTACTTTGGGGTGGAGATTTAAACTTCTGCTTTTGAAACACATGGGTCTTAAATACATCCCCGGGGATCCAGATATGTTGGAATATATGTTTTACAATGATTTCAAAGACAGCTGGAGGTTCGCTCCAAAGACTATGAAAATGAAAAGAATATTCGCAAAGAGAAGCGGTGAAAAGTAGCTCTGTACATTACTATAGTCAAAGAACAAACTATCGGAACAAAATCCTGAAGATTAATTCTGCAACGTGTCCTCTGAATCACTCCACTAATTAATGAAGCCTAGCATTCAATAAATTTCTGAGTATTAGTTCAAACCCAAAGTGGGCTCCTGAGAAACTTCTCGGACTCCAATCCCTCGGGATTGATTGCCGAAGCCTCAACGATTTACCAAACGAAGAAAGCTGACAAGTTAGTCATGGTTTTCGTCAATGAATTATCCGCGATCACCTGACTGGACAGGAGCGCCACGCGCCAAAAGGCGTCACGACGAGAATCGCGTCACAGAAGACACCTGACCCTGGGTCAAGCCTTGCTCGCCCTCTATGGTCAGACCCGGAGGGTGGTCCCGCGCGTAAACTGCCCCTAAACCGGCTTAGAACCCGCCCAGACGAAACTGGCTGCTCCAATCGGCTTCCAGTCCCTGCCATATGATCGCAGTACGAGCTGAACGCGCAGGTCCACCACTCGACGAACTGGACATCAAGCTGACCTACCCCCTTTCACCCTGCTCGCACGTGCCCTCAACCAGTCCTTTGTCCAGGTAGCCTGTGCCATTTTTTTTTCGTACCCTGCTCTCAGATTGAGACCACTGATCGTCTGAGCTTTGACGAAGCTACTCGAACAATATTTCAGGGAAATTCCGGTGTGTGCGTTAAGTTTAATGAAGTCTGAAGGGAGGAGAAGAGGGAGACTATCGAATAACAAATTACAAGCTTTGAATTATGCAAGAATCGAGAATTGGGAAATATAGGGTGTAATATCGATAAAGAAGGGAAGGCTCGATAATATCCCAAAGTTTATAAACAATTCCATGTTCCCACTACTCCAGCAACGCACAAAGATCACACCACTCCTAACCGCGCTATCGTCAGTCCAACCCCTCCGATCCTCTTCTGATACCCGGCCAAACTTAACAATCACACAAACCCGCAATCCCTCGGAGCGCCACGGTGTAGCCGTTCCCCACCTCGCGCGCATCGCAAGCAGCGTTTATTTATCGCGCTCGGGACTAATTCGCCGCCCCCGTTCCGTCCGCGGAAGAAAGGAAATCGGAAATAATTGGAGGGTAGGTCTCGGGGCGCGACGACAATCGGCGCGCCAGCGGCGTGCGGCGTCTTAAAGGGGAAGTTTCGCGGCACAGCGGAGCAAAGTTCCTCGGCCAGCTCCTTCCCGGCTCGTCCTCCTCTTTTTTAACCCGCCTCTCGCTCCTTTCCCAGCGCGCTGGCGTCCCGCCAACTGGGTGAAAAGCGTGGAAAGTGAACTCGCGATTTACGACGGCACGCGGAGAGAGACAAGGGGCGCGATAAAGGGGTGCAGCGAACGGAAGGGGGGGGGGGAGGGGGGGTACGCCGCGGAAGTAGAACGAAACGGGAGGCGGAGGGGAACCCGAGGGGGGGGGAGGGCACTTCGCTTAGAAATTTATTCAAATTAAGCGGCGGTCGGAGTTTACGAACCGACGGAAAAATCGAAAGTGGCCGGGATAATTGGCGACGGTGAAAGTCGACGACTTTGAAAACCAACCCCCCGACCCCTATTTCCACGCGGAGGAGTTTCGTTCGACGAGCGAACTTTCGCGGGGCCAACTTCCCCGGCGAAGTTTTCCCCGCGGTGGCCGCGCAGTTTCTCATTTAAAGAAAACCAGCCGCTCGCCGGGACAATAAATTCCCGCCCGTCGCTCGTGTCCGCCCTCCCCGAGGCGGCGGATTTCGGCCACCACCCCCGTCGGCCTCCTCGATAATCGCGAAAGGAGTGCCCTTCTTCGCGGCCCTTTCAGCCTCGTCGAGAAGCCGGCCTTTGAGCGACTGTGCGCATTCAGCCGGAAGACGCCCTTGAGACGTGGAAGACACCCCCCGTCGAAGGCGCGTGGTGTATTTGTTAAGTCCCAGGGCGGAATTATTGGGGAAAATAACGAGCGGGGTTGGGAAAGAGGTTGGTCGTACAAGATTCCGGGGCAGGGTGTCGCGAGCCGTGGATTGGAGAATTTGGGGAGACCTGTACTCGCGAAAGTAGATGTACTAGTTGGTAGTTAGCCTCTCTTAGTGGTGGTTCCTCCGGGAGGAGTACTTATTCTATGCCTTCTTCTGTTTGTTTCTATTAGCCAAGGATGCCAATTGGAATACATCAGTGGGGTACACCTGAAGAAGCTTGAATCTCAGCAGCCGCATTGACTATATTTATGCATACGTGGAACCACGTGCCGCGCCACAGATCTCCGCTTTGTGTTCCCAGAAGAAAGGAAAAAAACGTATCTTTCGCCGCGCCAGCCGCCCCCCTGCAGCGCTCTGAATCCACGCCGCCGATCTGTCCCCTCTTCCCAACCCCTCGATCGTGTCTTGGAGGATACGTTCGCGGAGCGAGGCAAGACTTCCTGCACCGCTTACGCGGATGTACCTCCACACTCGCGGCTATGTGCCCGCGGGTTCGCATATGTACGGGGCCACGATACCCGGTCGCGTACATATGCGTGCACCGGGGATCGCGCACGTGTGGGTGGCATCGAGCTGAGGCGACATGTGTGTGTGTGTGCGAGCGCACATATCCGGGAATACGAGGAGCTCTAATCCCCTTTTAGAGACTCTGGCTCATACCACGCATCGCGATATGCCTTTGACGGCCGCTCCTGCGACGCTATTGGCTCCGCGTAATCTCGTGTAAGTTGGGTTGCCTAGCCGCAGGAGCCCGGAGCCCAAGGGCCCGTTCACACGCGTGCACGCCGCGCGAGCCCTAGACACGCACGCCCTTGCGTCCGTCCTTCGCCCTTCGGCTCGATCGATGCGGCAGATGCCTGACATACGGGTCGGCGCATGCCCCGCTCGACGGCGCGATGAAACTTCCGGTTTCCAGCGCCAGAGCGCGCCTGCCGGCGTTTCTAGGACGGCGAGTGCCAGGCTCCGGCCGCGGCGAGCGTAATAAGGGTGGCCGGTGCAAGGGGCTGCGCGGGGGTAATTCGTTTTGTTTCGTTAGAGGGGAATGGTTGGGGCCGCGCGAGACTCCGTGAGGCTTGATTTTGTTGATTCCTTGAGTGGGCTTCTTTGGATGTCAGCTGGGTAGGGGGCAGGTGGTGGATTTTGGAGAGCTAGGGGGTCGTCTGGATCGGAGTTATCAATTCTGTATTCATTATTTTGGGTTCAAGTGTTTCAGATTGGAAATGCTTGAGGGTTATTGAACCTTCGAACGTTTTATAGAAGTCAACTTTGATGAATTCGGGATGGGCTAAGGCAATCGATGTTAAGTAACATTCTGTCGTAATACAAAGTTCTCAGTTGAGGACCTCGCAGCAAAGGGGTGCAGCTCCATTTTTTGGACAGTTTTTGAGTTACGACGTGTAATATACGTAGGAAAAATTGTACATCGGTTGGCGTACATTTCATGCACATCCTCAACACCTGACTGAGAAACCTAATAAACTAGCAACTATCTTCTTATCATCACTCAACTCTTTCGCTCCTCCAGTCCAGCAGACATTGCACAAAGTGATGACACAAAACTGCGTGGTAACCGAGCAATGCCACAGATACCATCACCCAGTCTCCTCAAGCTACCAAAACCATTTACCCAACCTACAATCTCTCCTCGAAAACTGCGAGTAACCCCCTCGTTTCTCAGCTTTCCCTCCCGCAGTGGCGCTCAGCGATCTCCCTGCCCGACATTCCCTCGCCGCGAGCTGCCCGTGGCTCCAGGGGCAGGGTGCTGATCGGTTGCCAGGCGAAAGTCTCGAGTCATCCAAAAAGCGATGACCCAAAAGACACGTGCGTTTCGAACGGTGCCGTCGCCACGCCTGGTCTCCCCGTCCCTCGGTCCCCCCCCCCTACGTGTGCACACGAAAAGTGCGCTCGTGTTTTCTCTCGCCCGTCCAGTTTTATCGTAATTGCCAGCTTTACGTAAGGCTGTTTGTACATGTGTTATCATGAAATACGGCGGTATTTGTACAATTGTTTGCTCCATCTCGCCGCGGCGACGCCACCTTCTGCGTGACCACGGTCGAGCAAGATTTCCAACGAACGTTCCTCGGCCTGGAATTAATTCCCTCCGCCCCCGCCCGCCGCCACCCCGACCAGCCCCCCGTTCCTAGATGCTGCTCCGTTCGACCGACGATCGCGCGTGATTCACGTGTTTGAACGGCGTGTTTGCGAAGTGGCAGCCGCGGGTTCGGCCATGATGTCGCAGCGAGGTCCAATTCGCCGCGACAGCCTCGAGACGGGGCGAGATAACAGCGAGATTTCAGCCTCTAGGACGGCTGATTAGAGCCGTCGCCGTAATCGTAACTGCGGTGTATAATTGGCACCTCCGTTTCACCTCCAGCGCCTCATAAAAAGCCACTTCGTACAGGCAGCCTTACAGCTCTGTCTCAAACCATCCACCAGTCCGGCGTACAACATCAGAACGATTTAACTGTATTCCCTGACTCTTCAGTTTCCAATGTTCGGTGATTAGGGAGGACGCCGAATCGGCTTGTTGCACCGTGAAATCAGCGAGCTTTTAAGGCCCCGGGGTCGCAGAAAGGAGGCGAGGATCAATGTCCTTTCGCGCCATGTAATCCCATCGGACGTCTCACGGCCGGCGCGCCTTCGGACGGAAGATCGGTCCCCCATAGAAAATTGTCCGAGCAATTTCCTATCTTTCACGATCCTCGTCGAACCACGAAAACGAATCCCCGTTCGAGGAGGCCCGGCGTGCTAGACCATGTGACATAATCCCGTCGGCCGCTTTCTCCACCCCCGTGCACTTTGTACAGGGGCCGATGATCGCGCGCTGGGCCCTCCCCGGCGGGGTTGGACGTCTCGTGAATGCGGGAAACAAGCCGGCGCACAAAAGGAATGACCTAGAAAATCGCTCGCGAAGGTGGATACGACCGGGGAGATCCGAATCTCCTCCTCGCCTCGTCCTGGAGGAGTATCCACGGTGCACCTTTTATCCGCGTTTGATTAAAGATTCTTTGTCAGCCGGTCGATGGGCCCGCTGAAAAGGACGCGAGCTTATGATTTTCCCCGGTTACCGGATCGATCCGGTTCGAGAGGCTCGACGGCCACGCCACCGAAAAGATAAGACGGTTAAATATTCGTCGCTCAAGTGGGCAAAGACAGCGGGGCTATAGGAAATGTAAAATGGCTCGTCGAGAGATGGACAAGTGGTGGTAATTGACGTGCACATCGCTGGGTACTTTCAGGGTAATGGGAATAGGGCTGGGCATGGACTGCTTTCGGTTTGAAACGAGGCACTGCGGAGGGGGATATATCGAGATGCTTCATGACCGAGTTGCAATTACGTTGCTGCGGTGGAAAAGATTCTTTGGAGAATTGTGTGAAGATGGGTAAATGCTTCACGTGGCTCTTCGTTGGTCTGTGTGGAAATATCATTACATATTTTGTATTCGAGACACATCGGATTCAACCCTACAAGTTACTCTCAAGGCGACGGTGGCCATTTCGAACATTGCTTATAAAGGTACCGGTTAATAAAAAATGGTTCTAACTCGGGAACAAGGTTACAAATAGGGCATATGTTTATATCAACTTTTTTCATCTTTTTTTGGTTGTAAAATCAGTTTTACATTATTTTAATATTTTCTCCGGTTCGAACAGGAGAGCACACTAAAACGAAATAAGAAATGTCCACTTCTATTATTATGAAAACAAGAAAAGCCACTCATTTTATTAACTGTGATTCGACATTTCTGTAGTCCGAGTTGCCATCAACAAGATATGCTATAAATCGCAAAATCACGAGAAATGGATATTCCGTGCTTTTTCCCTTACCCTTCAAAGAAACTTCAAAGCTCATTACCAATATGAAATAGCAGTGTTCCCTTCAAGACAGCGTCTGCCCTAAGACATCTCAGCAGCGTTGTACATCTCCCATCGCACAACCAGAAGTAAGAACAAAAAATAGAAAATTGCCGCCCGAGCCCGTCCATACATCAATCCTCTAACTATCGCCAACAAGCCAGCTAGAAAAAAAGAAGACACCCATGAAACGCGCACTGGATGCAGCACACGGGGGGGAAAAAATCACACGACACAAAGGGATGGATGTCCAGAGTCGGCTGGAAGGGCAGAGAATTCGGTGCCCGGAGGAAGCGATAAGTGGAGGCCCCGAACCCCTGCGCGTGAATCGGGGGCAAGAGTAGGAAGGAGCAGGTCAGATGCATCGCGCATGGACGCAGGTCCTTTGGAGCTTATTCGTCCAGGGTACAAGAATGGACCCCCGAATCCTTTTCGTCTGTAATTCGGGATGGGGCCAGCTGCAAAAACCAGCGTCCCCCCGTCGTGATCGTCGTGCGTTCTTACCCTCAGGAAAGGATACCGTGAGGACCCCGCTCCGAGAGGGGGACAAATCTTTTTTTTATATCTAAGATCCTGGCCGATCAGCTTTTTTACCAACCCTTTTTCCAGCGCTCGCATCCGTGAAGGAGCGTTGGGCCCTTTTTCGCGCAACTGTCGCTTTCCTCTCTCCTTCGCCCCTCTCTTCGCCCGCCGACCCCTCCGCGCCCCTCCGCGGGCCCCGTCGCACGTGAAAGGATCACCGCCGGGCCCACCGAGCTGCGCCGCGAGCACGAGGACCCGCGTGCACACGCGTCGATCGCGCTTCCTCTTTCAAGAGAGACGAATCTTCCTCCGGAGATCTGGACCATCCAGGCGTCCTGCCCTGTCCTCGATGCTGCTCCTCTCCTTTTTACGCTCTCGCGAGGACAAAAGGACTCTCTCCTCTTTCGGGGGTGGTCGTTAGAGGGCCAAGTAGTCGCGGCAGACAGAAAGCCCGAGTATCCTTTTCAGAACACTCGGGGAAACTGATTGAAGCTCCTGCGGACCTTTGAGTCGCGGATCTTTGGTTGGCGAAGCGACTGTCGCCTTGTGTAACGTGGAAATTAAAAGGGACAAAGGGCGGTTGTAATGAAGACTGCGCGGGCGTAACGTGCTTCCTGATGATTTTCCACGGCTCCCGGATAAATCCTGCAGCCCAAGTGTGCGAATTGTTTAGCACACTTTCCGACGAGTAATCGAATAATCGGAGTAGTCAAACTTTGATATTTACTGGCCTTGAAAATCGTGTCAAAATACTACGCTGCACTACTGGTAAATAAAATTCATCGACGAGATTCTCCCATTCGAGCTACCCCGGTTAAAGAGTGCTCGGCATGCAGATCAATATGGCGAAGAAAGTTGCGCTAAAAGTTGCCCCAATTGGTACTTTATACGCTCAGAGCAACTTGCAGGTCCTAAGAAAATTAATTGAAACTGAAATATCGAAGATCGGCAAACCAGGGAGGTTAAAATGATAAGGATGATGTTTCATCGCTTTTCATTTTCGACTTTCAGTTTAGAAACTTAGAAATCCCACGTCCAGAGGTATAATGTGACGTAGAACGTCCAGTGGCTATTTAAAAGCTCCACTACCACCATTGACGACTCGAGGTGTGTGGGAAACAGGTGTAGTACCTCTACAAAAGGGTAACTTTGGTCGGGATATCGTGACTACTGGTCAGTTTGTTCAATAGTTGGTGCCAGCCAGCACGGATAGCCATATACCCGCTACGCCTTACAGGGGGCCTTGGTACCGAGCTGTACCAAGAGGGCCACCGGTCAATACCTTCAGACCTTCGAAGCACCGCGAAAAACGTAAGCAGAGCGCCAGCCAGCCTGGACGAATTCACGTCGTGCATGGCACCGATAGTGGACTGGAAAACACCCTGTCACGGATGACACTAACTAGCTTCCCTATGGAAGGGATCAAGGTTAGATCGCAGATACTCAACTGGATATCTTTCAGTCGAAACGAAAATTAAACATATATTCCGTTCTAACGTGACTTTAGTCCATTTTTCATGGACTCTGAACTACTACGATAAAGTACTAAATGGTTACACATTTGGTGGGATAAAGACAGTTCAGTGGGCTTCGTTATAAAGCTACGTATTGCAAAATTCAGATATGAAGGGTAATGGGAAAAACTGGGAATGTCCATTTTTTCGTGATTTTGCGATTTGTAGCATACTTTGTTGGTGGCAACTGGGACTAAATAGCGGTGAAAAAATATCTGAGACGTATCAAAGATGGGTTAAGAAATTTCGAATTAGGGACTAGTCTCGAAGTTGAACCTCTTGCTGAGAGCTGAAGGGTTCGACGAGGAACAAAATCCAACAGTAACTATTTAACAATTGTCTATCCTAGAAGTTGAATTCGATTCATTTTAAAAAGCTTCGCAAATATAAAAATTAAAAAAACCGTAATACTCATGTCCGCCCTAATACTTTAAAGAAGAAAGTAGAAAATACTTGCACAGTAGTTACAGCTTCCTTGAAACTTCCAAGATCTGCAGGCTACAGAGCAGGCCCATGCATAAGCGAAAACTGTGCAGCTGGAAGTGCACTACCCCAACCCGTGCAGAGGACAAAGAGCAAACAGCAATCTGTCCCGAACCTACTAATCGCAAAATGGCTAACGAAACTAAAAAGAGAACCTCCGGAGAGTCTCCTCCGCGTTTCCACGGTATTGTTACTCGAGCAACGTTCCAGCGCGGAACTCTTTCGCCGTCGCTGGCCTCTCGATAAGTAACTAGGTATCCTAATTACTTCCGGCCAGAATCATTGCAGTCAGCCACGAGACGTCAATTAACCGTCTATCATCTAGTCGCGGCTGGCGATACCATAAATCACTGTTTCCTCGATCCGTGCCACGTAGCTTCGACCCCGACGCCCGTGCAGGACGACGAGTTTCCGCTCCGCCTCCCCCTCTCGAAACTACCCCCCGAGAGGCGGCCGAAAACGTGGGCAGACGCGACGTGACTTTCCTCCCTCCTTTCGATTGCACTAATTACCCCCCCGGCCAGGGGAATAATGAATTGTTCGCAGGCCCCGCGGGCAATAAATATCGCTCTACGCGCGATATTAGACGAGCGCGTATTTGCAGGCATGCACACGTAACGATGCAGCTTTCTAGCGTTCGCAAACGGCTCGCTTATTATCGAAGATCGGATTCGCGTGCGATACACCGGAGCACGTGTGCTCACGTAAGGATGATAACGGGTGTCCCGAAGCAACTATGCTTTTCCTCTGCTTTAGTGTGCACAACAGTGGTTGCGCAGTGGCTTGAAGGATAATACAACCCCTGGCAATAAGTTTCGTACCAAACGCAAAGATAGGTACGAAACTAACGTGAAATGCCAATATTTTTTTATACATAAAATGCAACGTTAGGTACACATATGAAACGCATGGTAAGTTAAGTTGGTCTATTTTAAAGTAAAAACGCCAAATTAAGAATTTCGTTTATTATGTAATAAAAAATGTAGAAGAAATAAAATGTTGCTTGGAAATAAGTATGGGACATTATGAATTTGACAAGAAATTAACAATGATTTATTTATTATTTATATTACTTAGTATTTTCTGACGTTCCCACGTGCACGTATCATAACTTGTATAGGTTTTGGCATCGAAGTAATCAAGTTTTCATACTGTGATGGCAAAATTTGTTTCTATGGCAACTTAATGATTCGGATTTCAGGAAGAGAGTATTGGAAAGAGAATAATGGGAAGCAAACCATGAAGTAACTAACTAATATGCATATAAATATTGAATAAATTATTGTTAATTACTTTGCAAATTCATAATGTTCCATAATTATTTCCAAGCAACATTTTGTTTCTTCTATATTTTTTTATTACACAGTAAACGAAATTCTAAATTATTTTTGGTGTTTTTACTTTAAAATAGACCAATTTAACATTACCACGCGTTTTAATATGTGTACCGTTGCAATTTATATATAAAAAATATTGGTACATACTTCTCGTTAGTTTCATATGCTTGCGGTTGGTTCCAAACTTATTGCCAGGGGTTGTACATTTGCTTGGGCGAATTATACGTGTGTTTTACTTGGGTATTGTTCACGTCGGATGCAGCCGCGGCGGTTTGCTTGAAATTAGTGGAAATTGCAATTCAACGAACACCTCGATTGGATTTGCAAAGTATGTGTCACTCCAAGGCATTGGATTTTCTGATTTCGAAGACTTGTCGGCTATTTGAAATTTAGGACAGCGTTTAGTTGCATATTTTAGTGGATGGCAGTTTTGAATCAATGCTTGGAATAGTATTCTGGGTTGTTATATTTGATCACGCGTATGGATTTTTGAAAGGGCTTGGTGAATGAAGTGACTTTTGTGGTTTCCGATTGACAATGCATTACTAATTTTCTGATTCTATTCTTCCCTCTTTCCCTCCAATCAGTGGCTTTTCAATATTTCCACATTCCTTTTTCCTGCAATGCGAAGTTAATTATTTTATCTTTATCTCCTCCCGCGACTAATACAATTATTTGTCTCTTTTCCTCGTCTTTCCACAATCGACGCTTTCTTTCATTCCGCCTTTCTCTACATAGCGCGAAATTAATTAGTTCCTCCACTTTTTTCCTGTAATTATCGCATTTGTTTCTGTTTTTTAATTAATTACCTCTTCCTCTCCATCCTCCCCTTTCTCCTTTCCTCCAGAAACCTTTTTTCCTCATAATTCTTCCTTTGATGTGATATGAATTTAATTGAATTTTCTTCTCCCCTTCGCATCGCCATCCCTTTTCACAATTAAATATTTTTCCCTCACTCCTGCCACCTTACACCCCGTTCCCGATTACTCGAAACTACTCGTACCTCCTTTCGCATCACTTCCAAATCCCAAACACCATCTTCCCTTCCAAAAATCAACCCCGAAATTTTTTTTCTCGCCACCCAGCAAACACTGATAGCAAACATCCTAACCCAAAATCTCGTCTTCGATCGAGACCACATTTAGACATCCAGCAGCCGATCCAAGCGTACGTCGAACAATAGAAACCTGAATAAAAGGTTCCAGAGGATCTTCAACAGCCCCCGCCTCACCCCGTTCGACCAGTCATCGAACGAAACAGAAGGAAGCGTGGGCGCAACAATTTCACCGAGAACTAGCGGTTCGACGTAACATCTCCTTCGTCGCTGCTAGGATTTAGCACCTTGAACGTTTCTGTCTCTTTCACGCCTACGGGCTAGCCAGCAGATGAGTCAGAACGAATGGGCGGATTGCAACGCGACGTCGGGGGGTAAGCACTCGATAACGAAACCAACAGGAAAGAGGGAGTCTTGGGGGATGTTAGGATTTTCCAGTGCTAGACGCACGAGGCCCTCTCCCTCCACCTGGAACAGAAATAGTAACCTAACCGGCAGTTTTGGGCACGAGCCATTCCAGGCTGCGTCTCTGGTTGAAGGATAGGCCACCTTTCTGTCTCGCGCGGATTTTGGGTATTTATGTGTGGTACACATCGAGTGAATTCTTCGATTTTGACCTTGCAAATCGTTGACTTCGGAGGTGCAGCTCCAATTGTTACGATTCTACGGAGTAATTGAGCACCTTGCTGCAAGAGGGGTTTAGCAACTTCAAGTAGATTAGAAAAAAACTGTTTATAAAATTATTGCTTTGACTTAACATTAAAAAGGGAACACTAATTGAAGAATATATATTTTTGTACAGTAAGCAGTAGTTATTGAGTTGATAAGTTTTTCTTTCCATTTTGAGAGAAAAAATATTCTGTAATAAAAACATTAATATTTCTATTTTTATTTATTTGAAATAAATCGCTGATTTGTTGTCGGATTTGCATCAAACGTGCACCAAACGATATATTGCACGTCGTAACTCGAAAACTGTCAGAAATGGAGTTGCACCCCTCTTAATTGCTGCAAGGTCCTCAGTTCGGGATTGTGGAGATGAACTTGGAGAGTTACTAGAAACTATGAAGAGGAATAGAAGGTTTGGCAACCAGACCGTTGCGCGAATAGTGAAAAGAGAGAAGATTTGGAGACTCATCGATGCACGGTGTAGCATGCATCCCCCAAAATAAGTAGGCCTCGTTTGCACGTCCTCGTTTCCCGAAGTACGTCGAAAACAGCGATGCCGAACCCCACTTACGGACAATTATTCTACGTGCATACGTGTGTAACGCTCACACTTCGTGCATGATATTTCAAGGGGAAATTACAGGTCTTTGGGAATGGCAAGTGGCGATCGTGCAACCTTTTCCATGTAGCCAAGGATCACGATGCCAGGACAGCTCGTGCCATGCACTTTTATTCTGTATGTGGCACAATACTTGGCTATGTTAATTAACCCTCGGCCACTTAACTGAGATCAATGTAACGGTTCCTCTGAACCATCGTATCTGATTGTTTATAGTAATCCTCTTCTTCAAACTAGCCGGCCCTCAATATCGAATAGCTATCTACCTTTTTAATTACCCCGAAACGCACCTTCGATCACAGCCAACCTAACGCCACCCCGCTCGTTACGCGACCAGCGTTCCGCCCCTCGAGTTAAGGGTGAAGCAGCTTAAATAGCCCAAGAAACATCAGGAATTAAATAGCCCCGCGAACTGTCCCAAGTTCGTCTACGTCTTCTTCAAATAAACCGATTACAGCGACGCCGATGAGAGCCTCGAATAAGGCGTCGATCGGCTGAAGTATCGACGCCATCCGTCAACGTTACGAGCACCTCGTCGTCGCCGGCGTCACGGAATTTCGCGCGTAAAAAACACCCTTCGACTGCCGGCAGACTCGTGGGAAATCGTGATCGCGGGAGACCAGCGTCGTCTCTTTTTTTCTTTCTTTCTTTTTTTCACTCGGGTCGTGAAAAATTCCCCGAGAATTTTCAGCTTTCGCCGGTAGTATTTTTTACGCGGACCAGCTGAGGTAAACTCGTGAGAAATCTCCGCCGTTCCTGGAGGCCGGCTTTTTGCCACCCTTGGCGGGAGGAAAGTCGACGGCGGCGCGGTGATAAAAAAAATTAAGCCACTCGAGGAGGGAAAACACCATAAGTGACCCGAAATCGCGCTCGTTCGGTATTCATGGCCGATCGAAGGCGAACTGGTATCGATCGATTTCGCCGCGACCATTGTCCGACTACCCCCCTGGCCGTTTTTGGGAACGGCGAATCTTCCTCGTACGGCGACCCCCACGTGCATGCGTCATTTGAATACGCGCATATCCCTGCGCCAGCCACGCTCTCCCCTATTATGTGTAAATTGTATTATTTTTACCCCAAATACATTTCGCCCCTCGCTCCGTGCCACGGCCTTCGGGGTCAACAGGTCAAATTGCACATGTCCACCGAAAGTCACCCCCGACACGCTCGCGCGCGACACCCCTCTGGCCCCCCCTGGGCATCCCTGTTTGCCGAAAGTCACGTATATTCGCGATTCGCCAGCCAAGATCCTGCAGAGAGGAGAAACGGTGAGTTGACCGAGGTGCTGGGTGCTGGAAATTCTGCTGCGTCACGGCTGTTTTTTTCGTGGGAAATCGGAGGTGAGGTTGGAGAGCGGCATCGTCTGCTGGGTAATGCGGAAAAGGGTGCGGGAATGTTGTGACGTTCGTTTGCAATTAGATAATCGGGGAGTTGAAATGGTAAATGATGGAAGTGTCAGAAGAGAAAATTTTCTTTTGTGACACAGCGATGTTGGTACTTACGCTCTCTATTTTCCAACAGCCTTAGAAACTAATATAGATTATTCTAGCACTTTGAGCGTTTGTTACCGAATTGAGCAGGGAGTTCACATATTTTTCTGCTGAAAAATTAATTTCAGATTTCTTTGGCACTTACATCGTTTACCATTTCAACTCCCCCAATTGGGGTAGAAAAGTATACGTGGCTTTGGCGGGGGTAGGTCTCAAAGATTGCAAAGGGCAATTTATAATGATAATAGATTTCAGTGTTTGATAGCGTCGTTCTACTGAAGCGTTCACTTCTCCCTATTTTCGTCAAATAAGTTTCTAATGATTAATATCGAAGCAGACAAATCAGTATAAAAAAATAGTCACCGTCTTGTGCCCATATTTTTGAACGCTACATGTTCTCAGCTTCTTCAACCCCCTTTCAGATTACCCAGCAAGTTCGACGCTCACAACGAACTCTATCTACCGTTAACAGAAACGTCCGAAGCTTAAAAGAACATAACGATTTCCAGACAGAATCAAGGGAACCCGAAAAAACCGCGCGTCCGATAAACGATAAGGGCGCAGCGGTAAAAAGTTAACGAATCCTGCGTGAAAAGGGGTGGCCTCGCCCCTGGACCCATCCGAGCATAATAATTTCTCGCGTGATTTTAAAACCGTAAATTTTTTACCCTTTAACCACCACTAGGCGGTTGTCCCCTGCAAGCGCCTGCGCGTCCCGCGGCTGAGACTTTGTTTTTGCGACAACAAAAACAACGAGGACACCGTGCTGTATCTCGATCGGTTATCATTTCACACCGATTACAATAAAGCACCGGTTGAGGGGCGGGAGAAAAAATGCCGGAAAAAGAAAACGTACCGAGCATGGAGGGGCACGACGAACCAAGGGCCAGTGGGGACGGCAGAGAGACGGGCGAAAAAAATAATGCAGGCCATCGGGGGAAAAAAACATCCCGTTCGGGGACCCTCGAGGTCGCCGGGTCTTAAATAAGTATATAATAATGCTGGCCTCTGTCGGGGCGTTTTTAACCCCTTCGCGAGCTTCCTCCGCCGTATTACATTTCCTCCCCATGCTTTCAGAGGCATCCCACGATTTTTTTCCTCCCGGCTAACGGATAAAATCTAAATTAACTAAATTAAGGGCCCGGGCCTCTTTCGCCTCGTTTTTGCATACGATTTATACACACGATTTTTTGCCCCACTTTCCCGTGGCGAAAAAAACGAGGAAGGAAAAGAGGAAGGAAGAATGGATTGGACCGAGGAGAAAGAGAAAGCAAACGAGCGTTTCTACACCCTTCCCTCTTTCTAGTTTTCTTTCAGACGAACCTTTCCTTCGTTTTTCTGCGCTCGCGGCTCTCATGCTTTTCGCCTCGTTGTCTTACCTCTCGCGGAAGATCGTTGAAAGGTCGATTTACGGTTATAAAATTACTCACGTGAAATTCCGGCCCGTGGTGCATTTACGACGAAGATTTATACGAGCCGTTCGCGGAGGGGGTTGCGAAGACGCTGAGCGAAAGAGGGTGAACGGGACCGCGAAGATTGAAGGAGAGGCTTCTGCGGAAAGTCCACTGCGGCTGACTTATGTACCTGCGAAACAAAGAAACCGCTTGAAATATTGAAATGGCTGTGATCTTGAATAATATTTTTTCGCTCAAGAAATATGTTTGCATACTGTGTCCTACAAGCTTCAAATATGTTTTACTCTACCTAAATTCAGTGTTCTCACCTTCACAAATAATCTGTCCTTTATCAGCCTTTACTTATTATAAAACAGAATTATTTTTTTCTTTCGTTTGAGTTCTAATGCTTCGCTCGCTTTTCGGTACAAACTTCTTTATATGTAAATGAACTGACTTCTGTGGATTATTTGTTGTCGTCGAAATATGACCTTTTAACGTACTTGGAGTAAAAGTTAATGAAGGCTACGGTTAAGCAGCAACCATCAATTTCATCTATTTTAATGGCAAAAAATTCGGACGAAGGTTGGATCATTAAGCTCTGAATGCTCCTGTATTATTACTTCAGAGGTGCATTCTTTGCTTTTTTATTGAATGGAAGGATATAGGGTTTCGCAGAAAAAAAATCATGGATTTTGGCAACAGCGACACGCGAGGGTGCAAATATCCCATTGAGCGCGATGACTTTTTCACGCAGCACGGTCACGTCTGTTTGGTCATTTTTCCCGTGCCACCCTCTTTTTTGACCGTTTGACCATATGTGACGGTCACGCCGATTGCGACCGCCCCGGCGATCGATTGATTCTGCGCAAATAAAAGACAGGGAAACCCCCGTGAAAACGTGAGCGGCTATGAATGGCTGGCTCGTTTAGCCTAGTCAAATTACGGCGCGGTGGTGATGTTGACCTTCGCTGTAATGATACGTTAAGTTCGCCATGCGGGGTGAATGCCCCGAAAGAACGGGAAATCTGTCGATCGATGGATATTTTTGGGTGCGGAGAGGCTTGGGCGTTACTTGGCCCCGTTTGCAAAAATGCAACGTTCTCCGTGGAATACTATATCTCCCCAGGAGAATAAATCGTTCTACGATCAGTCAATTGTGGAAACATAATTAAGAAATAAATAAGTCAGTTCTTAAAATATTAATAAAAATTGCAAGTTGATGAAATCAAATCACCAAGCATTTACGAATCCTCCAGCATCCATCATCCCCCAAATCGCTTTTCCACATACCACCTTAAATTTCCACAACTATTGCCACTAATACAATAATCCTTCACACCATTCACCACAGACTAACCAATTTAAGAATGAACCTCGCAGACGAAGAGCAAACGACGCAGCACCCAGGACCATCTTCGGGAAGAGAGAAATCAACGGCCGATCAATGAACGTATTAGCGGGGGTTTCCTGCGATTCAGCGGAAAAAATACATTTGTCAGTGGGGCCGGGATTCCAGCCGGAGGATCTGTATCGCCGCGGAGATTAATTACGCCGAACGGTCGCGGCCGAATAATTAATTAACGTCGGGAATAATGGAACGCCTCGCCTTTGCTTTTTCGCTGACCCCACGTCGGCCGAGTAATCAGAGGATCGGCTTTCAGTGACCCGCGACGCTGACCGAAGGGAAGGATTACGGGAAACCAACCTCCCAGGATCCACCTGTCGCCACGATCCTCCGGGGCCTCGCCGTTCTTTTTTTATCATACGAATTTTTTCCACGCGAACGATATCACACGGCGTATTGGCACCATTGTCGCGTTGCTTTTGGAATCTCAAAAAAAGACTGCGCCGTGAGACACGGTTTTTCATAGTCGCAAGGGGCAGGCTGCGCCGTCGGTTACCTTGCTCGGCCGTTTTTTTTTCTCATGCTGTTTGCAAAGGGTTGCGTTACACGCGGGGCTGGGACAGAGCCTCGCGGAGTCCTCGGTGGGACCTATGCTAAATAGGGGTGCCATTGGGAAAAAAAATATATTAATAGCCATCCAGCCTCCCAGGATTTTTTCCGAGCTTCCCCTGTCTCTTTTTCACGGCGTGCTACCCCTCCAACCGGCCCTCGTGCGGTAAGATATATCCGTGATAGCGGGCTGTTGGTTTCGACGCCGGGGCCAACGACTTTTTCCTGCCAGTGCGCGATCACCGTGCAAATGAACATCCGTTTGAAGCGCGAGGCTTGGATGGGGGATGGTTAGTTATGAAATCATGAAATTTCAGGGGAATAGTTGATATTGATAGTGACATTAGCTTTCAGTGGCGAGCAAAGGATTTTAGAATTTTAGGGGTGAGTTTTTGGTAAAATAATGGGGAGGTTATAGGAATTGCCTATACCTACAGCTTATTGTTTAAGGGTATTCTAACAACGAACTTCTCTGAATTAGCAAAGTATAATGCAGGCCTACACTCGACTGAACCCAGGAAATGCCACACTTCGTGCTCCACCCCTCTATACCCTCAAAGAGACTCTCATCTTACTAAAACGTCTTACAAAAACAACGCTCACTTTCGCCAAATTCAATCGCAGACCAGAAACATCGCCCGAAAAAATGTCCCACAACGTCCTTCGCGAGGATCAGAACAGTGCAGTCATTGCCGTCCATCCCTCGCATCTAATCTACCCCCGAAGTGCGCAGAAGGAGGCGATTCTCGTTGCAGACGCTAATGGACTTCGGGCGCGTGAACGCGTGCAGAACACGAGGCCAGTAGAAAGCGGGACGGAGAAAGAGGGATGATCCTTCCGATCATTGCGCAAGCTGCAAGATGACGCGCCCCCATGTAGCTCGACGGGCCATATGTATTCGAGGGGGTGGACGAAGGTGATAGGTGATATAATGGGAGTGCAGGACGGACGGCTTTCAGTTCCACATGCGTGAACGCCGAGCATAACAGGAACCCTTTCAGGCTTAGAGGAGACGGACAGACGGACCTACGGACGACGCGGCAGCCCGACACCCCCATGGAAAATCCCCTGCAGGCGGCTTTGCCCGGTTGCTTGCGCAACAAAACAACAGCTGCGCTGGCCAGCGACACCGAGATCGTCAAAACAGCCGAATTCGTGGCGACGCAACCCTTCCGTGCGACCAGCGCGGCAATTCGGACCTGGGGACACCTTGGGGCTGCGGGTGAACTTCGGATCGGGGGACGTGGACGCTGAGGGTGGTGCTTGGAGCGTGGAGATTCTGGTCTAACCCGTGAAATTTGGATTTCTTTTTTGGGGGATGATGGAGGAATTGCATTCGGATTTGGTTTTTTTTTGGAGGGTTTCTTGGGGGATGTTTGGGGGTTAATCACGTGGAAATTGAGATTTTGTGCATCACAGTTGCAAGAGGTATTAATGCCACTGTTTCTAACACTGATGACTACTTACATGCATACTTTACAAATTCAGATGTCGAGAGGTACGATTAAAGGATTCCAATTAGGAATGTATAATCAACTGTACTTAGCGATCACTCGAATCGTCGAGGTGCTAAATCTCGCAAGCAGGTGTGATTAATTAGTTAACTAAGCGCGGGGCAACGGGCTCCTAATAAACGGGAGAAAGGCAGAGGTGAAGCTTGGCAGCCGACCCCGTTGCGACTTCAATTTATACCCATACTTAATAAAGTATGCATTCCTACCATCTTCAACGAAACCATCACCTCCATTCCAGTATCCCTCCAAACACCATCAAAACTCCTATCCCACGTTAAAAAAAATCCACGAAAACCCACGACTAAAGTACAATAAATAGAACGTTTATCCAAACATGTCGGGGGACATGGCGGTTCGGATAACAGGATGCTCGAATACGCCATCTCTTGTTTTACTGATTAGACACAAGGGAACACCCGAGCCAAAGACCCTTACCAAATCCCAAAAAGAGTAATATAGTCCCAGTGAGAAATCCTGCAATCGAACACGTTCGAATACCGAATTGCCATCCGCGCCAGTTCCCGCAGCGCCTACAATATCGCCGGGATAATTAAACGCTGCAGCAGTAAACAAATACAGCCGTCCCCTGGCATCCAGGGCGAGTCTATTACGAGCGTAAATTTCGGAACGGACTATTCTCCCAAGCACGCGGCCCCGCTACCCGGAAATCAAGCCCGCGATACACCGAAGATACGGTGCCGAAGCCACAATTAAACGGCCTTGTTGTTCGGCTACACGGCGGGCCGGTTATTGAGCATTCATTAAGAGCGGCGTTAACGGGCTGGCTGGGACGAAGGGGGCAGGTCCACGTGCGAATATCTTCTTCCTCGCGCTTCCTTTACCTCCCTCCGCCGCCCGCCGCCCGCCGCCCGCGCCGTAACCGTCTTTCTAGCTCTTTCTCTATTTCCTCCGACCTCCTCCGCGTCCTGTGGACTGCAACACCGCCGTGGACTTGCACGCCAAGGCATCGCGGTTACCTCTTTCGTCTGGTTCGCGGCGCGTTAATTATGAGGGGCTTCCGGCGATCTAGATTTCATTCTTTCCTCCGCTTAGGCACCGGGAAATGATAATAGGTACGTGACCCATGTGGTCAGTTCACACGAGAAACGAGACTACTTCGGGGTTACATCCCGGTGCGCGGGCACACACGCGCGCGCGCCCGCGCGCGCACCGGCGTATAGGCTGTAGACGCGGGGCCTCAGGCGGCGGTGGGCCCGAAGGGGGGAGCGGCAGAGTAATGAAGAGGGGGGCGCAGGGGGCCCGCGTTACTCGCGCCCGACTCGCGCGTTATACGGCAGCGACGTTCGGTGTCGGCGTACCGACTTCCACAATGCGCCTTGTACTCTCCCACACTCAAGGAGTCTCACGCCCTCACATCCTCCCGCTGCTCGCCGAGGAAGCCGAGGAGGACCCCGGCGAGAGAGGAGATCGTCCGCGGGCATTTCACGAGGCGACCTCTGCGAGAGCGCCGCTGCCTGGCGACCGATTCCAGGCGAACGGGCAGAGACCACCGTGAAACCTTTCGCGATTATACCAACTAGGCGGCGAGTTTCGCGAGAAGGCGCTTCCTCCGCGCCGGGCCCCGCCGCCAGGCCGCTCGCTTGCGAAAGGAAACTTCTCTAACCCCGTTCCGAGCGCTCCTCGACCATTACGAACGCGTCTTTTCAGCTCGCGCGAGCGCTCGCTGGGTTGACAATGTTCACGTGCGAGAATTTTGGAGGCGAGTATCGGGATATTGGAGGAAGGTTGGGTGGCAGATAGAGAGGCGGACAATTTTGAATTCCAATCTTCTGAACTGAAAGGGATATGTTTCAGTCTGCTCTTTTGCAATGCAAAATTCTTAACTGGAGAAAGGTTTAGGGATGGAGATGCTTAGGTAGGAAGATTGCCAAGTGTGATTTCTCTGCTGGCAAAGTACCGAATAGAAAATTGTAATGTCTGATTGAAAGTAACACAGAAAATAATGTACAATGCTGTAAAAGATAGTACCCCTTGGAGAAATCGATCCTTGGTCCTCAGAGATCCAGAGGCTGGCATAAGCCTCGCATGCTATTTGCATGAGGGCTGAGAATCATAATGGTGTAAGTCCAAAATTTGATAATTTGAGTTCATAACGATTTTTTAGTCTTAAAGGCTCGATCTATTTCCTTTCATTGTGAATCAAGTTACAACTGGAAATATTATTTAAATTTTTAAGTATATACATATTTATTACGGTAGTATTTTGATCCTTCAGATGTGTTCCCACAACTGAAATATATATATGTAGAGTTTTTATAACAGTAAAAGCAAAGCAGTATTTTACGAGAAACACCATGCGAGTGAGTTACACCAGTATGTATCTCGGCCCTCCAATTATGGAAAGCAGGCTGACGATGGTAAAAATCCAACCGTTCACTGTGTTGCAGGAAAATAAATTCTAGTAACTTGACACGATTTCCTCTTTTCCGTTGCTGCTGCATTTTAATGCAACTTTTCAGCAGACAATTCTCGATTGCCAGTTGATAAGAGCGTCTTTCCTTGAATTGATTCAATGAGCATGTTCTTTTATACACCTTATTAAACCTCAGACGCTCCGTGTAATTATATTTCTCACGCTTATATTATATTCCCTCGCGCGCATGAATCTGTGCAAAGTATAATAGCCTGAAAACGCACATATGTCCTCTTAAAGACCAACTTACCAATACATCACTCTAACGATACTTTTTAACAAGAAAAAGGATCGGTACTTAAAAGTTTGAGTGTCGCAAGCTTTAAAAAAATATTCTACTAATTTTATATATTATGTAAAGCGAACTCTGAGCTCGCTTTGGTTTCAAAGTACGATTCGGGAACTCTCACTCCAATACTTTGAATGCTTCCAACAAAAAAAAAATAAAGAAGGAAACACGCCAAAGTTTTGCTCGGGATGCAAACTCCTCGGGTGAAAGCACATGGACGTCACTCCAAGTTAATCTCTGAATTCAGAATATTTTCCTGCAAGTCCTGGATACCAGAAATGGGCAAAAATGTTATTCAAATAAAAATTTTGCATAACGAATAAAAATTAAAAAATGATTCGTCGAATAAAAAAATTCACTTTATTCGTCAAATAATCTAACGTTACCTTTTATTTGATCCGTTATTTGAATAATTTTCCATTTAGTTTACGCTCAACTCTGCTCGATACCAATCCCCTCCAAGCACCAGCGTTTTTTTTTTTTCGTCAACCGGAAGAATTCGCACCGTAATTACTCGCTTGTAAGCATCATAATTAGCCTCGGTACAAGACGACAAGTACACGAGGAACCCCGGCCTCTGTGTGCGGGAACATTGACATTTTCTGGCGGTCGGGAGAAAAATCGCCAGTGCCCGTGGCGCGTGAGTTATCCAATCACCGAGTACATTACAGGCGAGAAAGCACCTGGGAAACCTAGCAGTTTCGAAAAGGCCGTGAGTGACCGGAACACGGCTCTCCTTACCGTACAGGTAGCAACAACGTGTGCTGCTTTAGCGCGCCGCTTATCTCCGATCTCTCGCTCGTCCCGAGCCACCAGCCAGCTACACTCCGTTTTCATTAAATGTTAACAGTCGCCCCTGCGACTGCGCGCCCCTCCGGGGCCCCATCCTCGTGCCCGTTAGGCATTTCTTCGTCTCCCTAATAAAGGGACCCGCAACACCTCGACAGACCTGTAGCCTCTCCTTTAACTCCGCGCACAATCTCTATTAACGCGCGGCGGTACACGCAACGCTCGGTGAAACCCCGCACACGCAATACATCTATTAGATGAGCCCGCCTTTTTCCATGCTTTTTTGCACAAAATGTGGCCGACTCGAGCGGCCCGTCAGCTTGTGCAACTAGGCACGAGAGAAAAGGAAATTAAAATGTAGGTGGCTGCCAGTGTGCGCGGCTGGATCTGATGCTGCGGCATCGGCGAGTTAGGCAGTGTGCTGGGGGGATTTCGAAATCGTTTGGCAGAGGGACATGATTCACACGGGGCAGCTTGTTACTAGTAAGGAGCTTATGTGCATTCTGCTAGTAAATGACTAGTGACCACAACAGATCATACGGGAGGATCACTGGAGATCTGTACCAACACGTATTTTTAAGGGGTTATACCTACTAAGGAGGCCGAAAAGAGGCGAATGTTTGTGAATTTTTTTTTGAAAAAGTGGAAGCAAATATTTTTACAGAACTTTTTGCACTTGAAAGAGCAACGTTTGAAGAACATTTGGTAATTTTCTTGTAGAAAAATACTTACGTTTATAATAAAAATACAACGACATCCAAGAAGCCTTTTTAAAAACGGTGAGCAAGATATCTCAAAAACTACTGTACCAATCTTTCTGAAATTTTGTGGGCTTATTTTATATGTAAAAATTCTACTGAATGACTAAAGGATTTTTTTCATTATATAGTTTCAATCACAAGAATCCACTGCGCAATGCGTCGAACACCCTGTACCCTCCGGCTGCCTAGAAGAATCGCAGTTCACGGACCCCGTCAAGGCGTCCCAGCTTATCGAAGTGTGTCAGCCGCGAAATTCCGCGGGAATCTTTAATCACCATGTCGCGTAAGAACACTGGCAACACCAGCGCGAGTTCCGAGGCGAACCGCGTAAAGGATAATGCCATTCGTCGATTCCGCGTGGCAGATTGACGGCGAGCTATTCCGTCCTGCGTGTACGCGGTGTCCCGAGATTGCCAAACGATGCTGAGGCATTATCCTCCGCGGGGAAGGTGGGCGAATTAAAAACAAGGGGGAACGCGCATAAATTAAAAGACCGTGGAGCGCGGGTCCAGCTTGTCGCGGCGCGGGGAAGCGGCGTTATTGCGCGTAACGAGCGCCTCTCGCGGGTATCTTACAGTGTGATTACTTTATTAAGGGCATTCCTGACCCCGCGCCGCGACCTATGCGAATACGCGCTGAAAAAATCCGCACCGCGCAGAGAAAGTTCCCGATGGCTCTGTGAGAAACTGGCCCTGCCTGCGCGCGCCTGACGCCGCCTCGTTACCGTTGCGCGCCAAAACGCCTGTCGGCCAGCTTACACCGCGACTTTTCGCTGATTTACACCGGCGACGGTATTGTTTGGCCGTGATTCGCGATTAACGCTCGTCGAGCGTGTTTGTTCGAAAGCCTTCCGCGAACGCGCGACGACCGTGATACGGGCAGATTCACGAAACTGCGTTGCAAGCGGGTGGCGGCTGTTGGGGAAAAAAGGTGGGAGCGTAACGAGTGACCAAACAAATGGGACACCCCGCTTTCGACCTCTCTCGCGTGGCATTGTGAGCGGAAGGATAAAATGGGCTGAGTTATGCAGAAAGGTACCAACCCTCAATGGTCAGAAATTGAAGATTCTAATTGTTAAAGAAAGGTAGCTTTACTTCTGAGGGGTATATTTTATTCTTTGTTATTGTTTTAGAATATTTTTTAATGGGTTATTTAATAACGAGTAGTGTCATTAATATTATTTTAAATTTTCTGTGATTTTTGTTTTTAAGCCTAAAATGAAGTATGGCTTGGCAGATTTTTTTTTAAATTTCTACGGGGAAGCAGCTTTAATTTTCGGCGTCGAAAAATCCGTGCACGTTGACCCGGCGCGAGGCACGTCGCCGCGTGATAAGATAAGGGGTGACCTGGCTGCAGCCCGCCACCGAAAGGAGAGCGGCAAAGGGACTGGAAAAGAATTAAACTAGCCGAACGGGGGATGGAAAAACGAAGAGAGGAACGTTCGTTTTCGAACCGGCCGGACGACGCGCGCGCTCTCGTTTGAAGTTAATCACGACGTGGCATCAGTCTGCACTGGACAGCCCTCATGCGTCTCTCTCGCTCTCCTCCTATTGAAAAACCGTTTATCTGATAGGACGCTTTGTTTTAAAGTGGACCCGTTCATTGTCGAAGGCACGGACCTGGCTCCATATCGACGAACGTAGACACAACGAGGACACGTCTCCCTGCACAGCTTCCCTCGCTTGCCAGTCGATGGTCTGCTCCTTCTAACAACGCATTCTGCGTTCAACGCACTAGCTAACATAGGGTGCATAAAATGGCCCCAAAATGTCAGTTATTAGCGGGGAGCGAGAGCTATAAAATTAGGACCGTGCAAAGTCACTCTAAGGTAAATGTACCAGTGCCCGGCCATGTCCCAGTACCTGAACAACAATGCGAATTTTATTTATTTTTAAGCTTAATTTTTAATGTAATTAGAAACAAAAAATAGTACCATAATGCAAAAGTATTTAGCAATATTAATTGAAATCATTATTATAGAAAATTGAAAATCGTTAGATAGAAATAATTATTTTGTAACACACTTCGTACGCATAGCAGATTTCGAGAAATTTCTATGGCTTCCGTTAAGAAACGCCACTCATTTACTAAGAAAATATTGACTGCATTTCTTATTTATATATTATAATAATACATTATTACAATAGTAAATAGATTTTTTAGTTTAAGATGGTTAAACTTGCAAGAAAATTAATATTTTTTTAAACAAGTCTAAATGTTCGACTACTGGGACGATATAATTCAGATATCGGGACATCAGGACATGCATTTTTAGGTTGTCCGCTTACTGGGACGATATAATTCAGGTATTGGGACATGCAGTTTTAGGTTGTCCGCTTACTGGGACATCTGCATGTTTTCGTATTTTCATTAATAAATACGTCTATTATAATACATAAACTTTTTTTTTCAGTTTCCAATAGTATAATATTGTGTTATCTTCAACATTTCAACAACATTTTTTTATTTCATGATGGTTTTACAAATTAAATTAGGAGACAAACTTTGCCGCTATTCCTTAAGCCCCTTCAGCGGCCGGGTATTGGTACATTTACCTTACATGTTTTAAATGTTGTGTAGTACGAAGCGATTTACTGGAGATCGAAGGCGTGCAAAGAGGAGCTCGATGCATGGGCAGAAATTGATTAATGTGTCAGGAGATTGCAGGCGTAATATATTTTCAGTGATCTTCGAGTAAACGGTCTTGGAACAGATACTTTAGAAAAACCGATTTTCGAATTCCCCTAATCTTCTTTTGTTTTGAAAAAAAAAATATTATTAAAACAGTAAAGAACTATTTATACTTATTTTGAAAAATTTCAATTTCATAGAATTACAAAAATATATCAAAATAAAATATACTCCATACAAAACCAATTAAAAAGAAATTAAAATAACTAAAATCCGTACAAAATATACATTATATATCTTTGTTTCATTTACTATTTTTGTGCCTGAGGCGATTTCAAGTCAAAATGTTGACGTTTTTAATTAAATAATAAATTAATGTGTAAACATTAATTCTGGTATCTAACACTGGTTTCTTAAATCTAAAAACCGGCTTTCGATTTTTACAGATCTATCAAAGAAAAATGGTTTTTTAAACCCGGTTCTGAAAAATCAACAACCCCTAGTGGATTTGATTCGAACGCGTGTTGAATGACGCGACAAGTAGAGTATAAGACTATCCACATCTGAATTGGTAATCTCTACTGAAATGCTCGGTAGAGCTCTGTCTAGACTCGCACGAGGGTGTCTAAAAGTTCCTCGAACTACTATGGTTGAAACTTTCAGAAATCTGCTAAAGACTCTCTCCACCCGTTTCATCTGAAAACTCTGCACATATCCCTTCCAAAATCTGCCAAAAATCAGGCGTACGCAGCATGCTCCTCGGGTGCTAAGTCCTAAGCAAACCTAAGAAACAAATACAATTCGCTCTTTCCACCCCCGCGCCGCACGCGAAAGAAGAATGAAAGGAAATTAAAGTGTAACTCGACCAGCCCCGAAGTTGCTCGCGGTAACTCGGACGCGTCCTCGAGCCAGCATCCCCGGCGTAGATTATCCTCCGCGGGGCCCCCTTCCTTATTATTCCGCGGCGGATTCGCCGTCAGACTTTTTCCTACGGCTCCGCGGGCCGGGCTTCCGTTTTATGTACAACCGGCTATATACCACGGGGCGGCGATATATTTCACGATCAACCACCTGTGGATGACTATGCTAATTACCAGCGTAACGCCGTAATAGGAAGGAGCCGCGGCGAGGGGAGCCGGCGACGACTATTATTTTTCAGCGCGGCGCCCTGTGCCCGCGCCACCGTGGGGAGCCGAAGAAGAACGAGAAGAAAACGAGGAAATTGTTCCTCGTCGATGGCGGGATCGCGGTAGGAGAAGCTCCCGTCCCTGGTGGCCGAACTAATTCCTCCGGAGCAGATAAAAAGGGGGCGACCCCCGCACCCCCGCGTTCCCCTCTCCCGGACAAACGAAAACGTGGCTCGCGAACAAGTCCTCGGCCGTGTTGTGCGCCGCGAGAGATAATGCGCGCAAATATCGTAAAGATAAAGGCCCGGGCCGAGAGTGAAACGGGTGGGCAGAGGACAGAGATCGAGGAGGAAGAAGAAGATTATTAGCGGCTAGGAAGGTACACCGAGGCAAAGGGAAACGGAACAGTGCGCTTTTTTACCCGTGTCCGTTCCGTGCCTCGTTTCGATCGGCTCTTTTACCTTCGACCCTCCACCCCTGGCCCGTCTTTCACCCCGGAATCCGTTAGGGTAGACGATTTTTTTGCTCCTTCCTTTTTTTTCCTCTGTCTCCTCCCGTCCTCGTCGCTCTCGCCCGGGACGCTGGATGCTGGCCAGAGTTCTACTTGCCCCGTCTCTCTCCGCTGTTGATTTTCAATTGAAACCGGAGATTCGATCAAATATTAGGGCCGTGGAACAGTTAGGTTCATGGGAACTCGAGGATTCGTCCGGTTTCGGACGGTCTGCTTTTTTTTCCTGGCCATTGGAACAGTGCCCTTTTTATGGGGATCGATTAACGGGTCGCGGGACGAGGTGGGCGAGCGGAAGTTCGTATTCTGGAAGCGTGACGGGGTGGATAGGAGTTCTGGGTAAGCGGAGTACAGGATAGTTTGCTAGGATTGTGATCGCAGCTTATTTGATCGCGTTAATTTATCGAATACGTAAAACATGGGCTTGCTTGGTATGGTTATAATCTATAGTGTTTCTGGGGGCATTAAGCGTTAAAGGGGTGGCAAACGGGGCGGTTATGATTTTAATAACACGAGGCTGCGCTTGATAATCCAACAAAGTTCATATTGAGTAACTAAATATTGATAAACTAGAATTAAGACAGGTTGTCATGATTTGCTATAATTTCAAAGGGTTGTTGAAACCTAAAATACAGTTATGTTTTTCTTTGCGTAGTAGTGGCACAACCTTTTGCAACTAACTTCAGCCGCTATGATGCGGCATTCTATTGCATGTGGTGTGCAATAAAAGCATTTTGTTAATATATCTTGTAATTCTGTAATAAATGTATAAAACTGTGAGCGCATATACAGATTTTCGTATATCAAATAGATAAACGCGTGGAGTAGATTAAAAAGGGGCACTCTGTACGTGGGGCGGTTGGAATAATTTGATAGAACTAAGGGGTGACCAAAAGATAGAATAACACTGGTGTAGCAAATTAAAATAATGAAAGAAAAAGCGTACGAAGAAATCAGAGAAGCTGATCCGCCTCCAGGAAATAAATAAAGTTCAAATTCTAAAATCGCAACAAGCGAACCCCGAATAATTGACAAATCACTCCATAAATTGCTGCTTCTAAAGCCTCACTCAACGTTCGAAATAGTTAATCCGCATCCCCTCTCCCCCAATCTCTCCGACTCATACGAACATAGTTTCACCCCCCGAGGGTGCGTTTCCTCCTCAGCGTCAGCCGAAGGTTGCACAAAAATAATCAGGAAGTCAAAGGCGGGGGGAGCTCGAAAGGAATCCAAGATCTCACGTTCCCGGAGCGCTTTTCCAGCGTTCTTTGCCAACTGCCTGGCACGATGTATCTCTGCGCACATCGAGCTCCACAGAATCGTTCACACTATCGTCCCGAGGAAATAATCCGCGCGATTGCACGCGCGATTTCCCTTCTCCTTTTTCCCTCTTCTTTATTTCTTTTTTTTTTTTTTTTTTGGGTGGTCCGAACTTTTACGATCCTAATCCCGAAAGGCATTATTCGTGCCACGACTGTCCCCGGGACTTAAGGCCCTCAGCTTTGTCGTGGGCCCGGTAAAAATCCACCCCCGGACGCCTCTTCTCACTGTGTTGCCCCTGGACCCAGCGCGGCGAGTTGCTCGGCGCGTGAGGAGGCACGGCTACAGGCGTGAAACGATCCGTAATTTGTCATGGACAGGCGAAACGAGAGCCTGCCCCGTGACGTCTCCTCGGAATAAGGTCACGACACGACCTAGCACCGATGGCAGGATGTTGTGCCAGCGTGAATGGACCGTTTTGTCCACCAGAAACCGCACCACCATCTTTTTGTCACATCCCGACACTCATCCGGAAATCCTTTCACGCTTTTAACAGATCTGCCTGGACACGTTTAGCGGGGCTCTGGAAAGCTACACTCGCTCGCTTGGACTTGGAGATTCCATCGCTAACGATCTTTTCTTACTCGAAGTTTGGTGGAGTGCTGCATGGGGGTGGTTTCTTCTATCCTCTGATGGATTGTTTTTTTTTAAGTCTGTTGTAATTGTTGATTAATGTGTTGACCTGTTTGAAAATCTTTGGGGACCTGCTGTTTTGGGTAAAATTGTAGTATTTGGTTTGGATAATGCAGTTTGAAATACGTTTACTATTAATGTAAGTATGTTTGAAGTAATAATGCAATGACAATCACGGGGTGGCCATGCAATTAAAAATTGTGGGACGAAATTGACTGACGGATTCAAAAAAGAGTATTCTGGAATACGAATGGAGAAATATAATAACAGGAAGCGTAATAGAATGTTAAAGGAACGCGGAGTATACCTACATCGCTGTAAAATAAATATAAATATTTATATAACTATTTTATGACTTTCAAACGGGAGTGCACTTCCTGTATCAGATTTCGTGGTGTGATAAAGAAACTGTACTGTCTGCTCTAAGTACTAATTTACAGCATTTCTGATTCTTTCGAACGATTTAAAAACCATTCTTTTTAGGTCCCCTGACTGAGCATGACCCCTATTCGGCACTCTGCACGAATGAAAGTTGACTTCAAAAGCTTTCGCTCATTTATGGGCAGAATCCTTTGACCTTCCACTCATCTCGCTGTTGTCCGCAGCTGAGTAGCCCAAATCTGCATCGAAATAAAGAACAGACTCCAAATAAATATCGATTTCACGGTGACAAACGATATTAATCGCCTTCATTTTCGAAAACCGGGCCGCCAATCTCGGAAAACGATCGCGAACGAACGCAGGGCGTTGCCCCGGCGCAGAATCTGCGTTTCGCAAATTTCGTTGCGCGAGAGGTTTCGCAGCGACACGGCTTTCAGCGGATCAACGAGGCAAATGGAGGGTCGAAGAGCACCGTGGTCAGGGATTTTACCTGACTTTCACTTAACACTCTCCTCGCGGGCCCTTGTAACTCCTAGACGCGATGCATTGTGAGTCCGTCATTCTATTATGCGGCACTGCTTGCTCCTACACGTACCGCGCGCATCGAAAGTGCATCCGCAGAAACCGATTTCTAATCGTTCGATCCTCACGTGCAGTCTTCCGCGAAACTTTGGCACGAAGCAAGAAACCGCCACTTCCCTTTCCTCAATTTACTCGTCAGATTTAAATATCCCCTTCGTGATTCCCCGAGTATCAAAAACCAATTACTTTTCTACGCGCCGGTTCGCGCCTCTTCCTCTTCGTTCCCCGCTTCTATTTGTCGCAGGCGTCGCACGAGTCAAGGTAATCTAAATATCGTGGCGAAAGGATCGAGTATTTTTTTTTCCATATCTGTTTGATTTCTGACCCACTCGTGTCCCTCCGTGCACGCCGGCCGCGCCAGGAACCGGAAAGAAAAAGGAGGGAAACACTCGGGGCCCCGGGAGTGACCCGTGTCTCTTTGTAACCGACGGGATACAAGCTGTTTGTACAGATAAGGGCACAGGTGGGGCACAGTGGACAGTGCCAGCATTTCATCTCCACAACGTCCGTTCATCCGTCCGTTTTTTAGCCTCGGTTTATTCAACGATAAGACGCCCGTCATCGGGAAGGAAACGCGGCTTCTCTTGTGCGATACCATCGGGCACCTCTGCGACCGCGCCACGAAAGCATTGTACCGAAATTCGTGCTTTAATTCATCCTTGTTCGCTCCAGCGTAATATTCACGTAGCTGGGGCGCGTGGGTCGGAACCAGTCGAAGGAACTTTACTTTTACCAACAATACCTTGGTCTATCACTTCCATTCAGTTATGAGACAATTCCGAAAAAGAGTCAAATTTTGTCGAACTGTGTTATCCTATGCGCGTCTGGCCGCAGCGTCAAGAACTTCAAAGTCGATTTTCTCGAAAACGAAGCGTGGTATCAAAAATACTTACTGTTTCCTTTCGACTCATAACTAGCAAATAAGCCGAGAAAAAGGAACAAAATTTTTTGATATTGCGCTTCATTTTCGAGAGAATCGACTTTGAAATTCTTCGCGTTGCATGCAAGTCGCGTACAGGAAAGCCTACCTTTAGGAGTCCCAACTCTCCCACACCCCAACAGAACGATACTTTCTAATTTCCGTGGTAAAGCACAGACGTTCCCGGCAGACAGTCCTCGCGGCCGATTCCGATGACCGTTCAGCACGCATCATTCCGCTGCTTCGTCGCAGACGAGGTACACGTACGGGCGTTTACTCTACCGGCATCGCACGGTTGACAGAAGGCAGCGTGTATCGGGAAGATCGGCTTATGGCTATCGATCTCCATTACGCCAACTGATTGGCTTCGAGCCGAGCTACTTATTCGCCGATGCACGCGTACGCGCTGCCTTTCGGCCGGGTATGTACGCGAGGGGATCCGACGACTGCCGCCTCCAAAGTCCTCTTGTTCTATGATAACGTATTACCGGGGCCCCTCTCGATACCGGGGAATCGGCAGAAGTACTTTATTATTCGGCGAAACCGTTCGATGAACGAGTGGAACGACGGGGGTTGGGGGGTAGGGGGGGGGCGGGGGCGCGGGAGGGCACGTATAAAAATTTAATGGCCTCGCGATAACGAGCAACGGGGAGTATCGAGCAGGATAATAAGGTAAATGTCGAGAGAACGCGATGGGAACGGTAACGGCGCTGCAGCGACGCCGAACAATGATTTTTTGTCGGGCACAGTAGACTCGGAGCTAGGAGTGCTAGGACACATGAAAGGAAATCTTTAAGGAGGAGCGCATCGTTGCGAGCGGCACGACTCGTTGAAGGGGATATTGACTGATGAAATTGAATTTGTTACCCTGCAATTGGATGGTTTCGTTTCCTCCGAGCACCGAGCCGAGGGATTAAACGTGAAATCCACTTCCGTCTGTCACGCGTACCCTGTTCATAACGCGTGCCGCTGGCGCTATAAAAGACGATAGGGGATAACGATATTATCCGCTGATTAGTAGCGACGATAAGGCACCAAGTTGTAACGCGGGCTACGGCGGCGGGGAGGTGGGACGGGTACGCTTCGAACATGGCGCGGAGCAAAGTATAAAAATGGGCAAGTATTGTTCGCCCGTGGATAGTGCGAAAATGGCAATTTTCACGGAGAAAGCTGACCGTGACGTTGCCACAGTGTTCATCCTCCCTCAGATAAGGAGGCGATCATTTGTTACGTTCTAGCCGGGGCCATTGTTTCGTGCCGCCCGATCGATACCATCCTCACACCCCCTCCGCATTATTGTTTTCGTCAACCCCTGCCGCGTGAAAGAAGACCGCGACACATCTCGATTGCCGCGCGGATATAACCTCTTTTCACGTTGTCGCGTCCCTAAACTGCTTATCTGTCGCGGCACTTGCTGCAATCTCGAGGTGAACGGCGGTGATCAAAGACGAAGGATATTTGTAAAAAAGTGGTTCAATCGGGGGGATACGAAACTGAGGGACTCGGAGTGGTACGATTTTGAAAACGGGGACTTAAACGGGGAATCCTATTTTTTGGCTAAAAGCATAGGAAAATTGGGGATTTTTTTTTTAAGAAACCAGCGATTCGATTCGTCTCAAATTTGAACGATGTTTTTATGCATCTTTGAAGAAGTTGCAGTCTTTTTTTTATTCATTTTTAACCATAAATATAGGAGTTAGGTTTCCAATTACCTGGAAGCGTAACGACGAACGACGAATTCTCCGCGGCGTGATGGTCGACCATGCGTAACAGCTACATTTACTATTAAAAATTAATAAAAAAAACCGTAACTTCTTCAAAGATGCATAAAAACATGGTCCAAATTTTAGCCCCAAACATAGGATTCCCCCCTTAGGTTACAAGTTCTTCAAGTGTCTTTTCTTCTTAGATGTTTATTATCCTCAATAGTTTTGCGAGGAACAGAATTTTGTGGAGATAATCGAAGCAGGTTACCGGCACTATTTACGAGTGGACGTAGAAAATTTCGATCCACGCGATCTGGATCCCACGATGCCTGTCGATTTCGTTTCGCGTTAATCGATGCCACAGCCGCGCTGCTGCAGCCTTTAAGTGCAAGGAACTGATAACTAAGAGTTCGAAACAGAGTATCGGATACGGCGATCGCGTAATTTGCTCCCCTGCGCCGCGATCGTGATTGCCAGCGCTGGATTTATGGGTCGAGCTTCTTGGACTTTTAAAGAAATCAGTCACACGGGGCGAAATAGTTTCGCCGTTTTCATTGCTATGGGAGCGATGACGAATTCTAATCTAATTCCATAAACCTTCAAGCTTGGATATTCATAGCTCCCCTTTCCTAGCAGCAATGTTAATGTCGTACCGTTTTTCGCCAAGTATGTAATGGCAATAGCGCAACGTAAAAAAACGCCTTAATAGGCAAGACATAATCAACCTTTCTACTATTACAAATCATAGAAAGTTAGATGTCTTTTAAGCGCCGTTACATAAGTGACATCGCGCTATAAAAAAGGGACAATCGAGATGGAGCGATGATAGTATTAGGAGACTGTAATCGCAGAAGAAACACATGGGAACTGTACGCGAACCATAGAGAAACAGCCGAAAAAACGCGCAAGATATACTGGGCATAGAGGAGAAGAGAAAAGACGGATTGCCTACATCGATTAGAAAGGTCGTGCATTCTTCTGACCAAGATTCGCGTATATCCATTCCTAGACGCTGCGATCTGGAGCAAGAAATTTCGGTCCTAAAGATTTCCAGCGCGCGATCTCGATCGCACGGTCGATAACGAGCCACGATTCCGCGTCACCTAGAATCGCGAGGCGGACGGTCGAAGATATTTCATGGACACCAACTACCATAATTTCGCAACGAGACTTGTTACCAGGCAAGCTGACCACGCAAACCGTGCCCTCAACGTGGTTCTCAAAATTATCGAGGCTGTTTGAGGGATTGCATTTATTATGTGACGTTTCTACGCTGACTTTACATTTTATTCATTAAATTCCCCGCGCATTGGAATATTTCAAGCAGTTTCTACGTTATCACGATGATGTCATAGCTCATCAGAGCGCGAGGTATCAAACGTTTCGAGTCTGATGAACATGTGATATTCTGAAGTTTGTACTTTGAAGTATTACGTATTCCGAATTTTGAAATATTCAGAGGTCGTAGGCGCGCAGGGCTTCGAATTTCCAAGCGAATACTGAGGATCTTCAGTTGTGAGTATTAAGGGGACTAGGCAGTCAGATCGCTCGAAAATTAAGTATTTTTTGCGAATTAATTACAAGGAGATGAACACAAATTGTGACTAGTACGTTTGGCTAATGTTTATTAATACTATAACCAGTAAAAAAGAAATGATTTCAATATTATATACATATGTATGACAGCGCTACAGTCGTCTGATATGTAGGCGTTTTTTTTGGAGCCGCTGTAATTTTGCAGTGATTCTGGTCGTAAGAAATTTAATTGTGAAATATCCTCTGAAATTTATACTTTGCCCTGGCCCCTATTCTGCCCTGAATCTATTGAAAAATAAAAAAAATCAAAATTATAAAAATGGTGGGTGCAAAACGGAAAATTTAAAAGAAACGTCACTTTTCGCCAGGGAAAAGAGCCATTCTATTTTTTTGTTGACAAACCAGGAGTTTTTACAGACTTATGCGTAGGTCCAGGTCGTAACTAGACATGTTTCATATATGCTGAATTTTTTTCAAATCGACTGATACCTCCGTTTTTTCCCAATCACTGCAAAACGAAGAGGAAATATGATTCCGAGAAAAACGCGCTTAAAGTTTCGAAAGAGGAATCTAGTCTACCTGCGTGCGCGCAGAAACAGTTTATGGCGCGCTCGACCGTTTCGGCTGTAAAATCCTCAATTTTGCGAATTTTAACATAAAGCAAACGGCATTTTAATCGGGAAGGGTGGTACTTTCGAAAAATGCAACAAAAAAAACCGAGTTTCTGACTGCCTAGTCCCCTTAACCCTTCGTGATCACACTTCTGTAAAGTTACGCGGTGGTCCACTGGACCCGGCCGATTTAAATACACCCCAATCATTCTACCTGCGACAATACTAATTATAAATTCCACAGATATGTGGAATATACTCAGTACTCCAATTGCCCAAGTGTCAAAGTGCTGAGCATCTCAAAACCCAACCCATCTACATCAAATTCCCTCGTACCTCCACTATCAAAACACTCTTCATCTCAAAATCCACCACATCCTCAACCACCCATATGAAATTCCTATTCCCAACTTGGTCCCCCATAGTTACAAGCCCACAGTTCACCAAGCCTCTCAGCACCCAGCGCCCCAATCACCAAAACACCCAGCACCACAAGTACCCAACTACCCAACACCCAGGCGTTCAAGTGCTCCCGTCTCCGCGACCCGCTATCGATCCAAAAATAAAATTCCTTCGTCACAGGGCGAGGTAGGGGCACGGGGACATCGGTGAGCTAAAAGGTTACCCGTTCTCCGGATGATCTCGCATCCAGGAGATCCGCGGCGCTGGGATCCCGATCCCACGAGAGGCTGGTAGCGTCTCGTCGATTCCGCGTCATCCGGAATCGATTCTGCCGGGCTAGGGACACGTCGTAGGTGCACAGAGCCGATAAGTCACGGCTAGAGCCAGGCCACGGGTGTACGAGCTGTACAAGTTGCTCTTCTACGTCGCCGTAGGAATGGAAGCCTCCAGGAGGAACGAGGAGAGCGAGACCAACTGGAGACGTAGGGAGTTATACGTGCACGTACAGTGCCGATCGAACACCTGGAACAGGGACACGAAGAGGGAACGAAAGAAGGAGAAAGAGAGAGAGAGAGAGAGAGAGAGAGAGAGAGAGAGAGAGAGAGAGAGAGAGAGAGGGAGAGAGAGATAGTGGCCAGGGTTGGCTGTCTCTCTGTGGAGTACTTCGGTGTGTGCCACGCTGGAAAACGTGTGCATGTGCGCGAGAAGATATCGCGCCGGCCATATAGGCTAGGTCGGTATACATGGGAACTGATGCCGCGACGCTGGGGAAAAAAGTCGACGGTGAGGCCGAAAAAATGAATTCGTGCGCATCCCGTGCCCACACATCTAACTTTCACTTCGCTTAGGGATCGGGCAGCAGCCAGTCCGCGGCGCGCTCCGCCGTCGCAATTCCGCGAGATATGTCCGACGTTGCTGAACAAACTGCGCCTCCTCGAGGCGGGCACCGTGCCACCTGAGTACCATTATGTTTGACCAGTTTTCCATCAGCTGCAATTACTTGCCACGGTTTCGCTACCATCTTTTCCGAAGACGCTGCGATTTTTACGTTGATTTGGTCGGTTTTTGGTTGGGCGGGGTTGCACGCGGAGATTAAGGGATAACGCCACTGTAATGGCACAAAAACGTAGTGTACCTTTGACAATTGTTTGTGGGTAAACAAAGAAATAAGTCGAAAATCTGACTAACGCCTTTATTATACACATGTTAAGTAGTTTCGAGTTATTTTTGTTCTTTCCTTATTTGCAAAATGGCACTTTAAACGCGCTTTTCGCGGAACCACGTTCTTCACATTGGCTGGCAGCATAACTTTATGTTCAAATGCTTAGCATTTCTAAGCAAAACAATATTTTACAATATCGGTACGCATTTCTGTGGAGAATGTAGCGAAGAAGCTACTGTAAAAATTTCAAGTGAATCGAGTAAAATTTGTTTAAAAACGTGGTTCCGAGAAAAGGTGCCATTTAAAGTGCCATTTTGGAAAAAAGAAAAGAAAAAAAATAGCTTCAACCTACCTAAGAGGTCTATAATAAAGGCGTTTAAACAGATTTTCGACTTATTTCTTTGTTCACTCACAAACAATTGTCAAAAACTACACTACGTTTTTACCCCTTAAGACGAGCGATGTTAATGAAATTGCTTTTGCCCGTAGCGCATGCGGGCATGATGCCATTTATTAGTCTGTAAGTTTCATCTGATTTCGTATCTATCATTAGTAGAACTGTATCTCTTCTGTTTCGAAGATCCAGTTGCAAAGGATTCCTGAGAAAGATCATCCGCCAGGGTCGGTTTTGCTCCAAAGCGTGTTAATTCTATAATAATGACACACATTGTACTGTTCGTTAGGAAGTGCCCGTTCCTTCTACCGAGCCACTGTTTTCACTTTCGAAAAAAAGTCGCCTCGGAGGAATGCCTCCGATCCCGAGACCCCCGTGTCGCCGCGCTGCAGACGATCTCGCGTCGCGACGGGTGCAACCTAATCGTGCCGCGATAAAGCCGGCGAAAAACTCGCCGATATCAGCGGCGATAAGGCCTAGCGGGCCGTACATTCGGCGCAGAATTTGCCGCGAGTCGCATCCTTGAACGTGGCGCAGAAATCACCGTCGCCGCTGATGTATCGCGCATCCGTATCGCGATAACGATCTCGTTTCGGTAACGATCGAAACGTACGGCCTGCACCGTTCGGCGAGGGGGCGAGGAGAGGGCACCGTGGTGTTCTCGATAGGCATCGGTCTCTCATATGTGAGAGCTACGGCGTACGGAGGAATCCTTCGGAGCCAAGTAGAACAGAACCCGCGCAAAACGGTTCTTCCGCGGAGCAGATGTTCCCCCAGCTATGTGTATTACCGTCCCCGCAGATATCCCTGGCCATTATTGTGCTCCTCGATGACAGACCGTGGATATTGGCACCGTCCTCGAGCAGCAGCCCGCAAATGACCGATATTATGCAAATCGCCCAGTGCTGAATGCCTCTATTAGACGCGGGCTTTTAGAATCAACGTGCAGCAGACGAAACACCCGAGACGGCAGTTCTGGAGACAATCGGTAAGTATCTTCGGCGACGGACACGTGAGTCAATAATACACTGGTGGCGGTATGTACTCGCCATGGTGATGGATCATTGGATTCGTGATTGGCAGAGTTGGTTCGGGTGGTAGAAGCTTGTGTACCGATAGAGGGATGTGGATATTTAAGCTCCCGACTGCAAGATGAACAAATGCTTTTCTAGCTTCTGCGCACGGAGCGCGGGCATTTTTTCCGCCCACGCGGAAGAAACAGCACCGCGAGCGAGGCGAGGAGCCGCTGCAGAGACAATCGCACGCGTTTTTTCCATCATCCACCAGCGGGCGTCTCAGAAGCGCTCAGCTTCTGACCAGTGGTTACAGAAATCCCCCTTTTGTCGCGGCGAAAAAAATCGACGAAACCGCTAAGAGCGCAATCTGAATACCGCTTTGCCGCGTCACGATTCGGTCGGAGGCAAAGCTACACGAGGCGACGAGGCTCGTCTCCGTTGGCCCTCGGACGATGGCCGAGCATCGGCCGGGCGAGCCGCCTCCTGTGACGCGACCGGCGCAATTTTCATTAAACATTGTGATTTCGTGTAATGTGCTTTGGCGATTTTTTCAGGCCGCGTCGCCGTTTCGCTTCCTGCTTCTATTATTCCACCGGTTAAGACTTCTACGCCGCCGCGGGGACCGTCCTCCGGCTCGCCGAGGCGACGAATTCTGGCTTTGCGGCTCTCTCTTTCAGGGGGCAACGACGATTGCGGAGACCAACGGAGCAGCAGCAACTCGGAGGAACACGCGTTTGTACTTCTTGCGCGTTTCCAAGTGCGAAATGCCATTTTTTCTTTTGAAAGAGAAAGTCGAGTGCCGCTTGGGGGTGGTTTTAGAAGGTTTGGGGTTAGTTTAAGTATTCTGCAAAAGCTTTTGGGGGTAAAGGCATTGCCGTGTGTTGTTCAATTGCTGATGCTGTGGAAAGTTTTTGAGTTGGGGATTTTCAGTGGGTGGAGGGGTCTGGAGATGTGTTCAAAGTTAGGTTTCTAAGATCTACTAGGTAATCTTTCTTTAGATTCTACAACGATAGAACGGCCGCTACATAGAAGCAAAGCATTAAACGCGTTTATTTCGAAATGTGATGTTTCCTGACAGTAGCCAGCATAACAAAAGAAATTATGAATCGATTCGAAAAATCTTGGTGGCATTTTCGTTGTAAGTTGTAATTGAATTCACTTTAATATCAGCCCTCGATCGTAAATTTTAGAGGTCATAGTTTTTCGTTATCAACCCTTCGTGGTCACACGGGGTGTATCGCACCCCAAGAGCAATTTTCGATTTGAAATGTCGCACCTTCATGTCATCCAAAGGGGATTTATCGCAAAAGAAAAAATAAAAAAAAATTTTTAAATATCGGTTTTTCCCCACAACCGTGGAAAATCGCTCATTTTCAACTACAAGTTTTATCGTATCAAAATTTACATTTCTAGAAAAAGATTCAAAAATACGAAAATGGTAACTGAAAAAATGACGCTGGGGTACAGTGAACCCCGTGTGACCAATTTGTGATTATAAGGTGTGACCACGAAGGGTTAAACTCGAATAACGAATAAATAAAGGCCGTAAAGTTTTTATACTCCAAGTTGTAGGTATACTATTTCTAAAAAAAATTCTGAAGATCACCCATTTTTTTAGCGTTTTGATGAAAATGTGCCCTTAATTATCTGCGAGATGAATTCCTCGAGAAATCTACCTTTTCCCTTAATGCTAATAGATATTTAAGACACGAGGTAACTACTATTCCCATTTACCAGTACAGACTCCACGGTAATGTCGCACTCCCTATCAACCTTTCACAAAATTCTACCAATACACACATAAAAATTCCATTATTAAATTATATATAGCCCCCAATAAATTCAAGCTAAGTAGTGATCTCATAAAAATAAAATTCCCGGAGTACAAATGAAGATTGCGTTCCTGAAAACATTTAATCAACTAAATACCCAATTCCTTTACTGCATCCAGCTGCACAGCAAACGTGGCCTCAAAGACCAACCACCCTCGCAAATATCCCCCGCCAACCACCAACGAGCCAGCCAAACGTCAGCAAACACATCGACAGTACCTCTGTTCCCTGCTCTCCGTCATTTTTCAACGGCGAGGCACCCCGAGGCCGCGGGTCCCGCAGCCATCGAGCTCGGTCGAAAAAGCAATCGACGAGACGGCGCCTCGTCCCGCGAACAATTAATCCGATAAATTTCGCGGCGAGATATAGGGCTGGCTGGGCGATAGCATAGGAAGCAGAGCGAAGGAGGAAGAAAAAGCCAGGCGAAGAGGGGAGGCGCAGGCGGCGGAGGGTATGCAGATGAATAGCTCGCAGAAACCGTGAGACTCTACGGTTGCCCTATATATCGGGGAACGGAGAGCCATGGAGAACTCGAGGCTGCTGCCGAGCGTTCTGCCTCGCTCACGACTCTCGTGTGTTGTGTCGCCCGTCTTTTAAAACTCCAACTCGGTCGGCCTCGACGACGACGACGACGACGAAGACGACGTCGCTGAGAGGCAGAGAGCCACCGGCTGACGCGAGGCCCGGGGACTTCAGCCTCTGGTCGCGTAGACGGAACAAGGACTGCAATGAGAGGGGCGAGAGGGGGCGCTAGAAGAGGACGTGCAACGCGACTCGTGCCCCCGAGATTCGCCTGGTTAACCGTGCCGACGCTACGTGAACTTTTGGCTCCCCGCGTCAGAACCGGGGACCAGTAATGACCCTCGTCTATTCCCGAGACGCGGTTCCCTCGCGATCGGTTCGTCGACAAATTTAATTGACTAATGCCCCGCGCAAACCGCGCGCTTATTAAATGTTGCCGTTCGAAGGGACGCGTCGCGGAAATTTGCTTGCCCTCCTGGTCACATGTCGTTAATTGACGCGAGCGCCGAAGCAACGAGGCGCGCTTAATTGACCCAGTTCGATGGAGGACCGAGCCCGAGCGCGGGGTAGTTTTGTCATTTACGCCGGCTTTCGATCGGCTCCTTTCTTTCTGTCGCGGGGGCCGAAAGTTTCGAGTGGACGGCCTGGGCAATCATAGCTCCTCCCGGCGTGCTACATCGCGGTCTGGGGTTTGTTGTATTCGAGGGAGGCTCTGAAGTGGGTCACTCGGCTTCGATCATTCCGCGAAGTTATTATTATTATTATTATTATTATTATTATTTACGGGAAACCCTTTTAAATTACAAGAAATACTATGAATTAAAATAAATTAAAGTATAATGAACAGGTCGCAACTTAAACTAAACGCACTTAATCTAGTATTGGATGGAGGAAGATCGACTATTCAGAGATCGTCGGTTACCTACTATCCGTTGGTACCTAATGCGAGAAGAGAGAATTCATATCGGTGAACTGGAAATCTGTGCGCGAATAGCGAATCAGACGCGGAAGCGTGCAACCCACGTGCACCTAGCGCGGTATTTATCTCGTACCTTCCCTTTCCCATTAATCCCCAGCCAGGCGACGATCCCACAGGATCAAACCGAATTCAAGCGTCACCCACGGCTCACCAGCTAGCATATCTCACTTCTACCCAGATCCTGCTATCAGCCGGCGTAGAAGCGACCGTTAAACCGGAGGAGGCGCGCGAGGAGTTGAAAGGTACCTCGGTACCGGCCGCGGGAGCGTGTCTTCGGCCGCAGATATTCTCGTGCCACTTGAGCGCAGGGCTTCGGATAAGTATACGTGCATGTCCTTTAAAACTGGAACTCGGCCGACCTATACAGTTGGCCGCGCGGAGTCAAAGAGTCACAGCCGTCGGCTCCCCTTGTGAAGGAGGATCAGAGGAGCGCGCGAGCGTACGCGATACGGGAGGATAGGCGGGAGAGGGACAAGGACGACGGCGGCGAGGACGAAGAGGAGGAAGCATGGAAGCCGTGCCTAGCAGTGCCGTGCCGTGCCGGTTAACCGTACCGATGAACTTTCGGCTCCTAGCCGCAACGGCGATGAGTAGTGACCGTCGTCCAGCCATCGCCGTGGCATATGCGCGCACGTGTGCGCCTCGGCCGCGTACACAGCCGCGATCCGGCCGGGCACCATCGTGCCGACCACCTACGACACAGGCTAAACCTTCACCGTAGGTGCACCGAGAGAGGTCGTGCCGAAGGTGGCCCAGCATCGAGGATCGTGCGAATGCGGCCTAAGAGGCCCGCGGAACGGTGAGCAGAGTGGGACCAGAGGGGAGAGGGCCGTGACGGATGGAAACGGGGGGACCTTTTACAGACGTCGTTTGTAGGACTCGATATATGTATCGGACGCGACTGACGATCTGGCGTCGGTTCCGAGGGAGTGGCAGAGACTCAGGCGATTTGGGGGAAAATTGACGAGGCGGGAGTCTTTCGTAGGCTGAAGTTTTGACGGTGAATGGGATAGGGTTCTAGTAAAATTTGGAGTTGCTCGATTACTGGTCGGGGCGTTGGAATTTCCGGGTGTTTAAGGAGGAAGCGGAAGAGGAAAGGGAAGCTTGCGGTAGACAGGAGCGTGTTTACCCTGGACAGCGGTGCCCCGGCCGATCCGTGGCGAAAAAGGTGGCAACTAGGGACCGGAGCGTCGAGAACGTGCTGGAAAAAGAGGGACCGCGCCGGGGGTTGGTTAGCGTGGCCAATCGATCAGCATTGGCGGTTTTTGCGCTACCCATATGTCATAGTCGGCCTGGCCAGGAACATGCCGCAGCATAGAGAGGCCAGCTTGGGCCGTGTCCATTCATGATATGTGGGTAGAAATTTCCCTGGGTGGGCGACGATCGTCTCCATCTCGGCTTCGCATCTTCCACCCCTCGCTCACGGATTCAAATCAGGCGAAGGCTCTCTCGTTCCCTCCCAACTATCGGAGCACTGACCGTAATTGAATCGAACGGAAACGACGTAATTACTCGGTCTCCTCTCCGCTGCAAGTATTTAAGCACCGCGGACGGTGTGGTGTTTCAATTGGGATTGACAAGAAATGCTCCGCGTCGATGCGGAGGAAGTCTGAGCGGTCCTGCCTCCACTAGTTGACTCCCGGGATTCACTTCCCTGCACTTGGCCCGCGGAAACGTTAATCTACCTTGCAACAAGTTCGAATAGAAGAAAATCTCTCGAGAAAGATATCGAGCGTCTGCAGCGATGGCGAAGAGAAAGCTCCGTTGGTAGACGTGTTATTATATATTGTCCCGCAAAGTCCCTTAAAGCGCTAATGTATTGGACAATGGAATCGAGCACGTAGGTTTCGATACGCCGTAGACCTCTTCAGGGCGAGTATTTCGCACGTTACAGCCGAACAATCGATCGAAATAAAAGAAGCCGCAGACACCCAGAAGTGGGTCGAGTTCAACCCCATAATTCCCGGGATTAAGAAGAGTCACTCCCTTCCCTACGCACTCCTAGCCTGACGCAACAGCAAATGGGACCGCGGGCAGGCTGAATCGTCGTTTCGGGACGCGGATCGCGAACACATGAGATCATCGGCCGCGAAATCGAAGAGCGTTCGCAATCTCGAATTCGACACCACGTGACGGGACAATGGCTAGAGAGAATGACGCGGAGACAACGGAGAGGCGCAAGTGGGAAGACGAAGGGAGCATCGACGGGGGATAGGCAGAGAAAGAGAGAGAGAGAGAGAGAGAGAGAGAGAGTGGTACGCGGAGGGGAAGGTGGAGCGGTGAGGTCGGAATACGTGGGTGCAGCGGGCACACCGCTCTGCTAGAAAGTGTCCCAGACCGAAAGGAAAAAAAAAGAGTCCGGGTCAGTTTGAATAATTTTGACCACACCTCTCGTCAAAGCAATACACGAGCGTATGAATACATACATTTAAATGTACCCCGGCGGCCGGGCAAGTATTGTCCGAATTTTTAAGCAGTCCACGGCAGAGCGACGACAGCGCCGCCGCCGCGCTCCGTGGCCGGCGACCCCGCGGTGACCGATATCTCTCGCTCTTCGCGCAACCACCTGACTGTTTTTTTTTCCAACCCTCGAGCAACCGCGCCGGGTTTTACCTGTTTCCGTGAAAGATGCAAATTTATGCGCGCCGGGGAGAGGCAGGGAGGCACGAGGCGCCTCTTCGGCGTCCCAGAACCCGTCGACCCGCGGGGACAGAGCACGGGGGTGCCCTAGGAGTTTTCATTAAGGCGAACACTCCGCGGAAGAGCCGCCCGCCAGGTGGGAATCTGAATTCGACACCTGTTTCGCGCGTATACGCTCTTGCTGCTGGGGAATTCCGTTGATTAGCCGGGTAATAACGACCCCGATGAACGCGGGCAGGGATGATAGAGCGGTGGGTAAGCTGTTTTAATATAAACGGTTTCGACGGAATTCTTGGGAATTTGATTAGCAATCAATTTCAATCGCCCATTGGGGAGAACGGCGAGCCGCCCCCGCGCGGCAATTTAAACGGCCGAATTGCACATGGAGAGAGAGAGGATTCCTCGGCAAACATCCTGAATCGACGTTTCCGGAGTGGCAGCCGACGAATGGTGGCTCGAAGACAAATTTTTATCTCCCGATATGATTTTGGCGGAGCGACGGATCTGGGACCGTTAAGAGCAGGCTTAGCGTTCTGCCGCGATTTGAATATCAGAGCGCGCTCGGAGCGGCAGGGAGGGGCGGGGCGCGGAGGGGGGCACGGTGTCGAGGGGGCACACGGTGCCCCGGTGCACGTATGGATGTGTACGTGAAGATCGATCGTGAAAGATCAGCTCGTATGTTACCTGGAACGTGGGCTCTTCTTGCCGATTCGATCGTGCCACGAAGCCGAGTCCGGAGCCCAATAATAATACTCGGCCGCCGTTAGTAGAGGGTGACCGCGAATCCGCGGGGCACTTTTCTGCCCCGGGCCGCGTCCGAGGCGACGCTCGGGGAATTCGACTAATCTCGGGGCGATCGTAAAATCGATGCTTAACGCGCGGGGGGATTACGTGCTCGCGAATAGGCGGACTCGGTGGCACGATTTCCCATCCGCGATAAACTTGAGCTACGAGGCAGCGCGAGCGCGCGGTTTCTGGCGCCTTTTGCCCGGCCGTGCATTCCGATTGGTGGGTGTGAATCTGCGGCACGTTGCTCCGGCCAAGATACCGGCCGGAATAGCAGTTTGTAGCTACAATGCGCGATGATTAGACGGAGGTGAGGAACGGACGAGCAAACAGAGGATTTTATCGTTTCACGGAGGACGATGCTCGCGACGCGGCTGTTATTATGCTTGGCGTATCGATAATCAGCGACTTGTTTGACGGCAGGCTTGTGGGAGATGGTGTTTCCACGGGGAACTGAACTGAATTTTAATGGGCGAACTTTGGGGACGTGTCCTTTGAGCCTCGAGTTTGAACAGGTGGTTAATGGTTTTTTGTCAGAACGGCGGAGCGCGGAGATGCACGGCAGGGGAAATTAATGTTGAATTCGAAGGCTTTGGTATCTGAAGAGCAGTTCTGTAAATGACCTAACGTAATAATCGTACGAATTATATGGAGAAAATACTAAGTAGTTCAGTGATTGAATCGGCGACGCCAAGGAGGGCAACCCTGACCAGAGAACTAGATTTTGAAATAAATTCCTCCAGCATCTATTGTGCCACAGGTATTATTCTCAGACAAACTGAATCTTTAAGTAGGCAATTAAAGCTGCCCAAGGCACTTTGTCTGAGAATAATACCTCCTATAGAATAGATGCTAGGAAAATTTATTTTAAAATCTAGCTTTGTAGCCAAAGTTACATTTCACAGATATTACCCCACATCATTTTAACCTTTAGAGGACTGGCTTTTTTTTTTAAACAAAAGGAGTGGTTTTCAGTTTCCAAAAAATTATATGTATAACGTATATTTTGCGCAGAATTAGAGGACTTGCACAGAGCCCCAAAAGAGGCTTTGCCGGTCCCCTAAAGGTTAAAAACTAGCGAGAATACCTCTTTTGTACTTTGAAATTAAATGCATCTACATTCCGTTAAAACTGCCCACTAAACTCCCCAGAGATTGCCAATTTTCTTCTTTCCTTTCCAAGCAGATTTGCTTAGAGTCGCCTAAAAAACGAACATCCGCCGCTCATCAACCAATACACAATTCGGTTCTCTCGTAATTACGCCACTTAATGTGCTCTCTAATCGGACGAAGAAGGAGACCAGCCCAGTACACGTTTTCCCCACGCGAGATGCGCCGGAAGCGCGTCTGGGGGATCGTGTCCCGGACAATATTTTTCGTCGCAACAGTTATTTGGACTTTTACGAGGCCGTAGTCCCCGAAAGACATTATCGGTGACATTTGTCCGCGCCGGACAAAACATGTTCCGGTCCGGTAGGATGACCCTAACGCCGCGCCTTTTGTCGAGCGAAAGGTACCCAGCCGACCCGGCGTGTCTTTGTCATTATATAACGCCATTGTGGCCACACTTGCCCGTCGTGGAAGTCGACTATACCTTTGCATATTATTAAAATGACGATGATTGTCATTTTTCTCCCCTTCGCCCCCTCAGCCCCTCCCTGCGCGCCGCCACCTCCGTCCACCTTCTCCACGTCGTCTTCAGGCCTCGTACCCGGTGTGCCTCCCCCCCCCACGGGCTGTCTGCACGGCAACGCGGGGTACGGTGCTCGTTGCTCGACCACCAACACTTACGTGAGACGCCCGTTGCCTTCGTTTCAAGTCGAAACAGAGAGACACCGCGGAACAGACGCGCGGAGACAGAGAGAAGACACGGCTCGTGGAATTCCTTCTTGTCTCGTTTACCCTCTTCTTTCTCTCCGCCTGCCTCTTATTTTCACTCGTCCACCTCCGAGTGCCCTCCCCCCCCCCCCGCCCCCCGTTCTCCTCCCTGCCCCCTCTGTTTTCACCCGTCGCGGTTACACCTACGTCCCCCCCGTTCGCCATCGCGGCCAACACTTTCCCGCTTTTCGCGTGGATGCGACCCGATGCCTACCGATCCGTGCCTCTGCCGCCGACTCGCGTGCCCCCCGTCTGCCTCGTGCCCCCTTTCGACGGGGCACCGTCGCCGCTCGACGCCTTCCTACGTGTACGCGCACCAAAAACGATAATCGTAACTTACGGCGGCGATGATGGTCGAAACGACCGGAGCAATGGACCCGGGGCGCGCTACCAGGGGCCCCGAGACACGCGGATCACGAGCCGTTCAGCCTCCGTCGCGGGCGAAGCGATTATTCGCGTTGGCGAACGGGGGACGCGTACCGGTTCGGCTCGCGGCAGTGTCCCTCCTTTCTGTTGAAACGATCCGCCGATCGTCTCTGATTGGCTTAAGCAAATTAAATTGACACTGAGTGGCGCTAGGCTCGGAAAAATGCCACTAATTAATATATGTATTATGGTAATTAAATATTATTATTTAAGTTAGAAGTAGATTCTGAAATACCAATTGTGAATGTGCTTTCTTTACCTTGCATTATGTGGGGAGGGTGGAGGGGTCACAGGTTATATGAATATTATAAAAAACGTTGGGAGACGCTGTACTAAAATATTTTTGACCAGCTGTTACTATACCTACGACAACGTGGATGTCAAGTTGTGAGATCATTCTTATGGAATTCTATTTTACTTTTTAAACTTGTTTTAATAAAATTCTGCAATGATTGGTTTTCTATCGATTTTCTCCGCTATTAAAAATTGTCCGGTACGTCAGCAATTTGATAAATATTATTTATAAATTTTTGACACGCGCTGAACCTTTTTAGGTTCGCCACCACTGCCCTAGAGCACTAACATGGGGAATACGGTGCCCCACCAAATGAGCTGTAAGTTACTTTCATACATACTTTCCTTTTTATATTCTCACGTCAAAAATAAATTATATTCCATAAATGTGTACTTATTAATTCGTTTTGGACTTAAAATACACCATTTTTACAAGTTCCATTTGAATAAAATTAGTAAAAAAGATACAAATATTACTATTCCATAGTTAAATAAGTCAGCCCTTTCCAAACAAAAAGTTTCACGAAAATCGTAGAAAATATACTCTGAGCGTCTTTTGCTTCCAAATAAATACTTTCGACGCCTTCCAGAAAACGGCACCCTGAAAACGCCAGAACTGTGCGTAGAATGTAGGTCCCCGGCGTGGAAACGCGTCTGCGCCAGTCGATGTGTTTAAGTCCCTCCCAACGAACCCTTTGAAAATGTCACCCCTCTATGGTCTAAAGCTTCCCAAAGTCCAAGAGAATTCACCACCATGAGACACTTAGCATTCTATTCATGGCGGCATTGAGTTTCACCCGCGAAACCGCTTGCTGTCACGTGAATCGCTTCGTTTCATCGGCGCTCGTCGCCGGAGACGTCATCGAGGAGGCGTCTCGCTGCAAGAAAAGGACCCGGTGACGCAACGGCGCGGTTCTTTCGGCGTAGCTGCGTTGTCTCTCCGTTAAATTCGATACACCTGTGTGCCAATTGTTTTGACATGTGTCCCCATTGTGGCCTCTCCGTCGAAGGGAGGAGAGGAGGCGAGCAGACACGCGCGTCCCGGGGGCCATTCGGCCTCTGGTCTCGTAACGACATGCGGGTCGGTACAGTCCAACGCCGAAGAAAAAAAAAATAGAACGGAAGATAGACAGAGAGGATCGACCGGCGCGAGGGGGAGAGCGGGAGCAGGGGAGGGCAGAGATGAGGCGAGGACGATTCAATTTTCTGATTAGGGCAGAGGTAACGGTGCGACCCGCGCCTACCGAATTTAATTCCCCACCTTCTAAAACGGAGCCGCGGCACCCCCTTCATTCCTCCGCGTGGAACGGTGAACGCGCGGAGGTGCACGCGATTTTTTGGCCACGTCTCGCTCCGGCACAGGATGTAGCTACGACCGTACGGAGAAAGTTATGGCTTTTCTATTGTTTCGCGCGGCTGCTACGACCTGCGGGATCGTCGTTCTTGAATGGGGCATCACGCCAAGCCTGCGTCTCCGTTCCTCGAGTTGTAACGCCAGGCCGGAGAGACCAGCGAGACGCAGAAGAACGTTACGACCTCGACGTCTCTCTGGATCGCCCCTTTGTCTAACTATCGGACGATCCACTTGGGATATATTGTTCAACCGTTTGCTCGATACACGGGACAGGCATTACGCGGCGTTCATAGTTGGAGGATCGAGGATCCGGAGTTTCAGTTTCGGCTTGCGATGGAGATTTGTCGAACTGAAGATTAATCGATCCACTTCGATCGACAATTTTGTAAAGAGATATGGAAGAGGAAGATTGGTTGGTGGTTGTTGCGAGAGAATAGGGGAAGATTTTGGAAATTCCAGGTTCACCTGATACGGTAAAAGATGGATCAATTTATGGTTGGACAGATTGACTTAATTCGATACCGATCTGAGGTTCTGCTTTCGTTGGAGGGGCTGCTAGATTGACCATGCCTGCTCGGGGGCCATTAAAGTGCTCGAGGTAGCTTGTATCGCGTCGTGGCTCTTCAGGTCCTTCGCTTTTTTGCTGCCACGACTGTACAGGTGGTCAGTTGTCCCGACGTGGCCCGCATCGTGTAGGACAGGTGAGGGCCAATGAGATAAATTCGATCTGACCCTCATGACCGGAGGGTACATGGAAACGCGTAATTATGTAAATTTCAGTGCGAGCTCTGACAAGAAGAAGGTCGAGCATCATTGGGACGCGTGGCTCGAGTGAATTTATGCACTCATTCCTGGAAATGGTTTCGATCATAAAAGCACAATGTCTTCTTTCTCATATATCGGGTCGACGCATATGAATTCGCCGATCGCGGGCAGGGAAAAAGCTCCTTTGTACGTGCTAGAGATGCGGTGATAATTGCTAGCGCTGGCTTGCTACTCGAGAAACATCACAGCACCCAAAAAATAAAGTAAACAACATTGTGTTCCGTTTATTAATATTCTAAATCTGACAAATATTCATCGCGAATGAAGCGAAGAACGCATGGTTACGCAGGAAATCAGTGCCGAGACAACTCTCGGCTACGAATTCACAGAATTAGATGCAATTACAGTGGTAGTGGGAAGAAAGTGTGAAACTTTCACTACTCTATTCTGGGCAACCCTCCAATCCGCGGGATGTAAATTTTACATCCTACTGGAGCCACATCGCTCCCGTTACCGTTCACACGTTCGACTTCCTTTGGACCACTGAAGCTACAAAACGCCTGAAAATCGAAACTGATATTCAAACTCCCCGAGGACTTCGTACCACCACCCTCCGACATCCCTTTATCCACCACAATTAAAAGACCATCGTTCCATCAAGCCTGTCCTCCACTGGTATCCACGAACTCTCGCGCGGAACTCGCATCAAGAAGTGAGCAAAACTCCAACGGAAGGGAACGCGCAAACGAGCAGAACCCCATCAGACCAGAAGAAAGTCCACGGCTCGCAGACGGGGGATGAAAATCGGGGAGGGGGGGAGGGGGGGTGCAGCTAGAATAATACTTCGCCCAAAGACGTACACCAGCGAGATAAAGATGTACAAGAGGACCGGGGCCGCTGGCATTGCGTGGCCACGAAGAGGGGAACGCAGAGGGGGCAGGATCTGGAGAGAGACAGACGGCGATCCTAATCTGGCGGGCCAAGGCCTCGGTCGAAAATTCAATTAAACTTTTGATATACGGGCGGAGTTGATCGCGCGGCTGTGTAAACGAAAATTTCGCAAGGTTCACGTACTTTCCTTGGCCGTGCCGGCTTCCCCAGACCTCGCGCAACAAAGATACACGCGAGCGTTGCCGATCATGCCCCGGCCTCGTAAAACGATTAAGCCACCGCGACCGTGGCTTCCCGTGCGCACCCGACCGGGCCCTCGCCTTTTCATCGCCGCAACGAAAGAAGGGAAGAAGGAAACGGGACGCCTGACCGGGCGTGGATTGATGCTGGGAGACGGCCATCGCCTGGAAATCTCGGAATTTATCTCGACCGATTTGTCGGATTCGCCGGGACGCCCGAAGCGGGGGAGGATATCGACGGGGGCGCGGAACGCGCTTCCTCTTGCACTTTTCTATCTCCTCGTTTTTTTTTTTTTTTTTTTTTTTTTTTTTGGTCGCGCTGCTCTTAACGCGCGGACAAAGCGAGGGGTGATTTACGCGGGGGTGGCTGATTTCTTCTGGGTTTTCAGAGATTTTAGCGCTGCGTTCGGGGGATTTGGGGGATTCAGGTGGGTGGTGGAAAATGGGGGTTGATAACGAGATATCGTTTTGGTACGTGTTCGTTGGCGGGGGTTGGGCAAAATGGTGTTTAAATTGTTTGTGGGTGACTTTGACCAGAAAATTAGATTTTAAAATACATTGTTCTTGCATCTATTGTATAATAGGTATTATTATTACCTACATCAAGATGTAGTTTGTTTAAGAGTAATATCTGTTATACAATATGTAAGTTGATGCTAGAGGAATTTGTTTTAAAATGTAGTAATTGTGGTCAAAGTTACCCCATTTCATGGTTGGTAATTGATTTCTCAGCTGCTTTGGGGAATTTATTTATTTTTTGTAAAGTATACGTGTCATCTTTGTAAGCTGCAATGTTTTTGGTACTGTTCGGATTAGATGGTATAGTACGTGTAGTAAAAAGACCAGCGAGATAAAGTGTACACATATATTACATAAATCCGTACCTCAATTCGTGTATCTAAATACACCTGTATTAACGTATCCGTGTATTTTGATCAGAATTGGGCATTAACTAAATAAAAAATGACTTAAATAACGGGTCGAATAAAAGTTATTTAACTTTAGATTATTTGACGAATAAAGTGAATTTTTTTATTCGCCGAGCGTTTCAACTTCAGCGTCGAATAAAGTTTTCAACTTTAACTTTAATTTTATTCCAGGTGGAATAATTTTCTGGCCCGCGTTCGAGCTTATAACTATTGTTAGTAAATTTCAACACAATTATAAAATTAACCAAATTTATTCAATCAATTGCCTATTTTGATATAAAAAAAAACTTTTACATTTGCTGGCAATAAACGGGTTATTTTCGGCGTAACAATATTCCCAGCAGTTGAAAATGTTCGCTCGGAAATAACTGATGTTGCTGGTATCAGTAAATATTTCAGCGCGAGATTCGCAATTCTTGGATACTTAAGTAGTTGTCCGCATCTTCCACCATCCAGAAGCATCAAAATCAAATCCTGATACTTATACATATATCTCTTATTCAGTGAAGATTTGATTTAAATGCTTTTGAGTGATAGAAGATAAGGACGAGCATTTAACAAACTACTCAAGAATTGCGGAGCTCGCAGTGAAATATCTAATGATATCAATTTTAAGGATTATCGTTGCGTCTAAAAAGAAACTCGCTTATTACCAGTAATGCCTTAATTATTTGTATCAAAATAGGTAATCGATTAAATAAATCTTGTTAATTATATAACTGTGTTATTAGTTACAATCTGAAAATTTGTAAAACCATATTTTCCGCATAATATTCTAATAGTAAATATATTCAAATACATTAATTCTTTTATTAATTTCGCAATCCCCCAGAGTTCTGGGATATCCATAGATATTAAAAATCAGACGAATCAAAATACGGACATGTGTCATTTAAATACACGTGAAATACATGTACGAGTACCCGTATACTAAAAGATACACGGATTGAGGTACGGATACGTTTAGTACACGTGTACACGTGTATTTAAATACACGTGAAATAGAGATCTCTAAAGAAGGATAGCATATTAATTTAATATTCAATAATAACGATAGCATATTAATTTAATGCGCTCCTGGCAGCACAGAAGACCCTCATGTTTAATAATAGTATGTACTTCTTACCCTTACAGTCCTCGATGTCCAGATGGAAAACGGAACGACGGTCAGCCATGGCGTTGCGATGAAAGAATCAATTTGCAGCGTACTGCACACACTAATTTATCACTCACTTGCAACGCTACAGTCTCATTAAAGAGTTTTTTCGACACGAGACTAAGTATTTAACCCTTAAAGGACGACTTGCGTTTTCTTGTGCTCATCAAATCAAATGAATACTACCCTTGTGAGAACTATTAGGCGATGACGTTTACAATATTTGTATTGCTGAAGGATATCACGTTCAATAAAATAATTAAACAATCTATTCCTTATGAGAATTAACCGAGTCTCTTTACTTGAGTTTAAAAGTTTCACGTCTTGGAAGGAAGTTGTGAGAAATTATTTAAGTAGGCATAGTCTTTTAAGTGTGAACGGTAGCTCGCATAGCAGGTATAGACACTTCCTCGAAGGTGACTCGCGTGATACTGGTGAATTCTTGCGGTTATCATTGCCTAAATTCCAGCTCGCTTCTGCAAGAAACATAAACAGGCAGGTCAGCGTAAGGATATTGCCCTAGGCGTCGATCGTTTCTACATAAACAAATGGGGAGGACGCGTATTGTGTCTAAGTATTAATTCTTAGTCGAGAAGTATAATAGATATAGCACAAGAGAAATTGAATACCTTTGAACCGATAATTGTTAATATCTTTGATAACATTTAGCTGTAGAGTTAATAAAATAAAAAGTTATTAACCTTCAATTCAGAGGATGAAGCAATTACTCCATAAATGGCTCTAAATAACTTGTTATGAAATTTTAAACTAGAAAATCAATGTACGAAATTCCTACTTTTTGCTACGTTTTCGCAAATCAACTCTCGTGCATTTTACTTAAATTTGAATGCCAGATGAAAGGCAAAACGTACGAAGTTTCAAGTGGATTACCATTTACTATTATGACGATCAATTTTTATTTAAATGTCCAGCTTACCCGTCGAGGATTATAAACGAAATGATATTTACACGAAACATTCAATTTTCAAGGGACATTGGGGTTTGAAAGAGTTTAAGCATGTGATGCATCGGTTGCATGCACTAGTGGCTTACTCTGTGCGGTGCATTATTTATGAGGATTTGAAAATCTAAAATTCTGTGGGAGTTTATGCAAACGACACGGCACCATTTACATTTTACTTACGTTATATCATCGCCATCTTTTACTTAGAAATTATTATAACTACCCTTAAAATACACTCCTGCAAAAATGTACCCCCAAAACGACCCATTAATCTACAAAAAGGAACCCCAGAGGAACTTTAATCAACCCTTACTAATTAATCCTAAATCGACCCCTTAACCCTCCTAAAATTCTCGTTTCACCGCAACCACCAACCACGTTCCTTCACATATTTCCTTAAACTCCGATCCAGTCCATTTACCCACGTGACGAAATCGATCACCATCGAGTCCCAAATTCACACACGAAATTGTCCAGATGCGGGACCATCGTTCGCTGCTCGATCGTCCGGGAAATGGCTCGAACGATCGACGCGATTCCTTTTTTCAACGAGACCGGCCACGGAGGGGCGGATGGGCCGTTCGCTCCTACGCAAGATGCAGACCAGGCGAGAAGGGAAAAAAATAGCGAGCTGGGTCCAGGGCCCGTGCAAGATTGGACTCGCCGATCCGACGACCAATAATAATCAGGATCGGGTGTGGAATTGCCGAAATGTGGTGCGACCGTCCGTGCTCCGTCTCTGAATGAGAAAACCCGCTCGTCATCCCGGGGAGCTGTTTGTCGTGCCGTGGAGTCCTTTCTCCGATGAATCGTCCATCATAGGCAAATATGACAACCGGGCAGCGCCCCCTACAAAGGGGATCGGCACCGTGAAAAATCTCGCTGAACTGACTCTGCAGATTCGGACCTCGCAATCGGGGGGCCCCGTTTAGGTAACGCGCGCGGCAGAAAGAGAGACATTGTTCGATGGACAAGGCCGGCGCAGAATGGCGGAAACGGGAGATCCTTGGAGAAAAAGTTGGGAATCGTGATCGGCTGTCTTGTAACTGAACTCGTTTTTAGGGCGATTCTCCTTTCGGGGAAAGCTATTCGATTTGGGTCGTTGATCGTAGGTATGGCTATTTGGGGATTATATTTCTGGCTCGAAACGAAAGTAATAACACAGTAGTTTGTTAATTGCTGCAGTAGGTATTAACGGTCCTTGTATCTAGGAGACTTTTGTGGTATTTTATCATCTTATGGTGGTGGAGGAAGTTTTACTCTTATTGTTAAATAGCTACGAATACGAATAACTTGAGGGACAATTGGTGGTCTTAAAACTCTTGACAGCAAGGAAGATTAATTAAGTTTCTGTAAAGAATAGATAAAGAAAGTTAATTATTTATTTCACTAACTCTGTCCCTTAATAGAACTGACGATTCTAATCTCCCTAATTTGAATACGCAGGGACCTCCAATTCCAAATTAAGAAATAAAAATTCCCCTCGATTCCACTGCACAGCTCACCGGCGAGGAATCGCGAAGCTCGAAGGTGGCGATACAGAACGTCTGCGGGGAAGAAAATCGGCGAGACGGAGCGAACGACGAGGTCCACTTGCAGCCGCGGGTTCGCATATCTGAGATTTCTCCTGTATTCGCCAAGGAGGAAATTATTTTTTCCGTTTTGCCGGCTATTTTTGCGCGGTCTTGCGCCCAAGGAGTTACTGACCTCTGGCCAGTTCGCGGTACGGCGATCGCCTATTTTTAAACGCTCGAAAAATGCATAGTCTCCCTTTCGAAAGAACTCGACGAAACGGCGTGGACGAAAGACAGCGGAGGGTGCGCGCGGGGGAACGGCGGAGGGATGAAGAGAGACGAGAGACAGGAGCGGGAACAGGAGAGAGAGAGAGAGAGAGTCGGTCTGTCGTCGATGCTCGGGGAAAAATTTATTTCGAAGCGGCCGCGTGTCACGGTCAAGAAAAGTGTCTCCTTTTCCCGAATTCCTTCGGTGTACCCGTGTACCCGGAGATCGTTTATTTATCCTCCGTCTAAAATATGCCCGCGCTGGAGGATCCCGAAACAACAGCGGCGAGACCGGCCGCCCAGAGAGAGAGAGAGAGAGGGGCAGATTTTATTACGCGAAAGCCGAGTAGACGGAGAACAAATTGGCGCTACTTCGTGAAAGATGCTCCCTTGCTAACAAACGGTGGCGTCTGATTATCCCCGTAAAGTGGCATCAATCTATTTTCAGCCGCGTTTTTCGCCGCTAAACAACCGTCTGAAAGGCGCAGCCCTCGATGAACAGAGAGAGGAAAAGGCGACTTGGAGAGAGCAGAGAGAGAGAGAGAGAGAGAGAGAGAGAGAGGCGGACGAATTGGCGAAATCTCGCGGTTTTCGCCAGGATTCTTCCAAGCGTGTTGGCCATCTTGTGAGATGATGGGACCCAGGGAAGCTCGGCCAGGATGATCGCGACCGGTTTCATTAGGCGATTTCCGGGTAGGATGCCGAAACTGACCAGTCTACCTGTTCCGATGCATCTAGGCAGGTCGGTGGCTCGCCAATTTAAAAGTAATTTTCTCGACTCCCTCGAAAAAGGGCAGCAGGATCCACTTCCCACGGTTGGTCAGCTGGCCTGCGTCGAAACGCGACGAGCCTATGCCTTCCTCTTCCTTTATCATTCCTCCAACCCCTGTGCTGTCTGTTTTCCGCTTTTTTTTACGAATTTCGATTTTTCTACCTGAGATCTGTGCCCCGGGTCATCCGAGCGCCGGGCCAGGCCGGCACTTATGGTCCTTTACAGTTACGCAAAGAGATTCGTCGGACGAGATAAAGGGAAAAGGTTTATTATTCCTTTCACGGTGGACGTAAATATTAACCCCGATGGTCGCTCGTGGACGTTACAATTTCTGGGGAATGCACAGAAATCGGGGATGAATTACATGTCTGTTTTAACAATCGTTTAAACGCTGGGCGAGCTTCGTTGGTCGGAAGAAGTCTGAAGGATTGATACGAAGGGGTCATATTTTTCATCGCTTCCCACCTTTCCTTCTGGTCATCACTGTTTCGCTGTGACTTTTCCATTACAGTGGGCTCACAGTTTAGCGATACCTTGCTCTGGCAGCTTTTGTAAAACTTCTTTAAAGAGGACACTTCGCCAGCGATGGAAATTCTTAGTCGAACGCTGCCGCGCGACGAACAGAAATGTTTTCAACCACTCGAACTTCGGGAAGACCTGAAATAATCAGGGACGAGGAACGGCGGATGAAAGGAGAGATCGGTCGCAGCTGAAGGGAGTCAATTTATCGAAGATCGAGTAGAGCGTCTCTCATGACGCTAGATCCCGATCGGGGCGCAGGCGATATCGAGTCGCCGAGGGGCAAGGGAGGGCAACAGAAGAAGGCCGATTGTAGAATCGATCGGCTGAATGGCCGAAATTCGATCAAAGGGCGAGTCTGGTCCGCGTTGACGAGCTCTCACGAGAAATTTTCAAGAACACACGTGGTCCATCGCCCCCGGGCGCCCCCCTGCGTTTTTTTTTTCTCTTCCAGATCGCTTTTTATAAACCTCCTCCCTTCTTTTTTCCTTCCCCGGGCCCCAGGATTTTTTTCTTACCCCTTAGCTGGCCATCTGCTGTGCACGGAAGGGGCGGCCAAGATGCAGGATCCGCAAGAGGGGTTAACACCGGGCGAAAGGAAGAGGCACGGAGGGCAGACGCAGACAGGAGACACGACAGAATGGAGGAGATGAGTCCGACAGCAGCTCCAACACCCTGGGGTAACGGCTTAAGTCCCAGTTTCGGGTCGCTGCCAACAACCTCGCGGCGTTGCGCAGCATCCACTAGCCACGACCAAAAACGCATCTCTTGTGTGGCGATAAAAAATCGAGGGGAACAGGAAATCGCTGGAGTCACGATTTCTTAATTCATTAAACTACCCGAATCTGGTACCCGTTGCAATAATTGAGCACGACACTCGGGATAGGTAATATACTTCCTACTACCCCTCCGTATTGTAAATTCAGTAACATCGTTTCGTACATCACTCGAAGTGCATCGATCACGCCGCTACGTTTCCAGGGGTGTGTTTTTTAAAGCAACGGTGCCCCCGTGTCCGTTCTCACGGAGACTGGAGCAAGTATTTCCCAAAAACCTGCGGGAAATTCTTCACCCAGCTTCCTCGCCGAGGGCAGCAGTATTTTAATTTTTTTCTTCCCCTCCCTTCTCCCGATGCGTTTTTTTTTCACCCCGCGTGTTCCGTTGCCGGAGAATCTGTGCCACTCGGGGTACCGTAAGACCCCTCCCCGCTTTCTCCCCCGAAACCTGCCCCCCTTCGCCGCTCGTTTTTTTTCTTTACACCGCACAAGGTGTTTCCGTCCTTGCGCTGCGGAGTTCCGGTGCTCCCTCCGCCGCGTCGTCTTCCTGGATCCCCCCGGAGGGGTGGGCAAAAAAAAAAAAACAGACACACGGTGGGGCCCCCCATCTCGGAAGTCGCACGTTCTCGCGCACTTTCGATCGCGATCGAAGGAATCCACCTTCTGCCGCCGCGCTACCCCCCGGGAGCCGCAGGACGCGCAGTTTTTTTCTCACCCTCCCCGGTCGCCGGCGCTGCGAACCCCAGGGTGAGAATTTTTTTATGCAAAACTGGACATGGGAAAAAAGGCGTCTGCGGCTGGCCGAGCGTAGGTACTCGAGCGGAGATCGAGACAGATGAATGGTTAAGGAGCGCGAGCGGCCGCGGACCTGTGGCTCCCGTTGCTTCCCGCGGCCGTGATTTAGGGGGCCGATGGATCATCGATAGAGCGTGGCTGCCAGTAATTCGCGAAACGGAAGCCGGAGAAGCTCCCGACGTTAATCATCGGGGCGAACGGAGGATTTATATGGGCTTCGAGGCGATCTGAAAATCGTTCCCGGCTGCCGATCGTGCCAAGGAAAACACGGGAACTGGCCCTCTTTTCTTGCGGGCGAGTAGAGGGAATAAGAGCTTCCTCGCGGTTCAACGACCCCCGACGGAGGCAGGACCGTCGCCCACCGATCGAGCAGCTGCAGCCTTCCCGCTGTAAATTAGTGATCGGCCCCGCTGCAAATTTTAAGGAACTGGCGTCTTTAAATAGCCTTGTTACAAAATCGGGACGAAAATATCTGGGCGAGGGGGAGCGATCGGGCCCAGGGTGGACGATTTCCCGAGCGTACGTGTCGAAACGCCTCTCGGGAGGAACGCTTCCCCAGCCGCAGGAGCAGGGCTAACCCTTGCGAGGAGGATGGTCCAAACACCCTTGGCAAGGGGCCTGTCTCTGGTTATATTTGGTAGCTGACTCCTCATGGGCACACATGCCGCAGTGGCGTAGTCATGGAACGACGGACGAGCCGGTCAATGTGTCTTGCTTCTTTTATCCTCGCAGGGAAAATTCTGATTTCGTTCCCTGTTTCGTGGGTATCGTGCATGAAGGTTCAGAGGAGAGTTCGATGTTCAAAGGTGATTGAATACTTCATTCGCCGAGAGGATTAAGGACTGACCCTTTAAGGGGTAACACCACTCTAGAGGCAGAAAAAAATACCTAAATTTGACAATTTATTTTGGGAGTATGACCAACGGAATAGAATTTCTTTTCAGAGGGTTTATTTAACATATATTGAAGTACGAAAAACAATTTTTTTATTGTCATTTTCATACACAATGGCGGCGACAGAGCCCGTCGTCGAAACCACTTCTTTCAAACTGGGAGGACGGATTTCTCGGAGACTATTGCATGGATCGATTTGAAATTTTTACAGTAGCTTCACAACAATATTCTCTTTGGAAGTACGTAGCCGTTTTTTGATTGAATGTAAACTCTTTTTTTTATAAACAATTTAATGCTCATGTTTACGGCAAAAAATCAATTCATTTCTTAAAAAGTGCACCACTTCCACAAATATTGATTAAAAAAAAAAAACCCCCCTACGTACTTCCAAAGCCAATTGTATATTGATTATAAATTTTTGTTATTTTTTGTTCCCGGACTCATACATGCCGAGAAATCCGTCCTCCCGTGGCGGTGTTTTCAAAAAAGCTGTTTTCGACGACAGGCTCTGTCGCCGCCATTTTGTATGAAAATGACAATAAAAAAAATTGTTTTTCGTACTTCAATATGTGTTAAATAAACCCTCTGAAAAGAAATTCTATTCCGTTTGTCATACTTCCAAAATAAATTGTCAAATTTAGGTATTTTTTTCTGCCTCTAGAGTGGTGTTACCCCTTAAGGGGTCTTTCTAGTGTGACTGAAGAAAACTTAATTTTTTGGGAAGTAAAAAAAGATGGAATTATGGCGCGTATCATTTTGCACGTTTGTAGCTTTATTCAATCACTTTTTAAGACTATAGAAAAAAATTGTAAATAAAAATATCCATTTATAGCAGAACAGGAGCATCGCGAAGAGAACAATATCCCAAGTTAATCCCACACTTGAATCCGTCCCGGGCATCGCCTGTGACTCGCAAACCTTTCAATACTTTTTACCACAAGAACTACTGGAATATCCGTAAGATGTACTCTTTCCAATAGACTAATGTTTAATAATAAAAGTTTGTCGGTTTCTCTATAAAAAAATTCCCAAAGAAGCATTCTGACCGTTCTAGGTAGTTCACCCCTTAAAGGAACTGTGCTAGAGATCGTACCAAGACCTTTATCAGCCAAAACACCGCAGAGACCTCCCCCAGAAGGTGAAACGCGTAACCTCCAGCGTAACCCCTTCGCACCTGCAACAGATTACCCAGTGGATCCAGCACGTTCCGCAGGCGGATCTCCTCCGATGTCCGCGTGTCTGTCGTGCGCGAGCCATAGAGAGCAGACAGGAAGCCTGCAGTGCGGTTTTAGGCGATCTCTTGACCATCTCTGGTCACCGAGATACCAACGCGACGCGCAGCCGCTTTGGGGACGCGTTTGCTTTTATCTTCGTACCTCTTCGTCCCTCTTTTCCCTCCGGTTTACGAGCCGCCGGGGGAGGAGGGGGGCGGGCGCACCGGCGGGGTGGGAACTGCGAGGAGGGGCGCGAGGCCGGGGCGAAGAGAGAAAGAGCGATAAACTCCCACGAAGAGCTGGACGCGGGCAACGAAAAGCGCACCGAAACCATTCGTCCTCCTCGTCGTCGTCTTGGTTCGTTGTCGGTGCGAGGCACATGTGCACGTCGCCGAGTCGCCAGACAGATCTTTTTTGTCCCGAAGTAAAAATAATCTTTAAAACCCCGAACAGGATGCGTTGTTAGGGCAGGGGACTGTGGAGAGGCAGAGAGAGAGAGAGAGAGAGAGAGAGAGAGAGATGAGTCCATGCCGGGCATCGTCACCAAGATGGTCCACGCGGCGTTTTTTCACCCTTTGGACGTTCGCCACTCTGTAACGGGTGTCCGAAATTAACGTCCCCCACGACACGTAGGGCCCCCTCTCTCTCTCTCTCTCGGGCTTCCTCAGAGTTGGAGTGCATCTGTCGGAAGTAGAGATTCGTCGGCGATCGTGCTGTCCTACGAGGTTTTCGGCTTTAGGCCGTCTCCACGTGCGACCCCGGGGGCCGAGGAACGAAGAATGTGGATGGAAAACGGCTCGATAGGTGGAAGCTCGGTGCGCGGCTTTCTAGTAGCCGGTGCTGGCGGAGCCGAATGGAAATTAGGATACGTTGTCACCGTATTACTGCCCGCTGTAAATTACGTAGCGATCATGAGCCGCGTTCTTAGCACCGCGTTATCGCGGTCTGCTGTTTGACTTAACTAGGCAGCCGTGCTACTAAATGGCACACGTGTCCACACATGGCGCAAGCAGTGGGGGCCCGAGATTCTAACGTACGAAATGAAGAAGACGGGCTACGGTATTGCGTGACTGTTGCCAGCTTTATTACAGCGATTCAGAGATGCAGAACACTCTGGACGGTACTATCCAGCTGTGATCGGGAACCTCCTACATAATTCTCATACTTAAGAATTTTCTGGAAAATATAGAAAACAGGTGCTATCGCCCGTAAACTTCCCAACCGATGAGGAGTAGCCGCTTGGCCCCCCCCCAGGTCCAATTTTCAAAAGAAAAATATGATTTTATCGAAACACTATTTTATTTCCTGCACTACTTAGCCCGTATTTACTACACCACCTCTTCATTGCCCCAAAGAAATGGCCCCTCGGAACGTTCGCCACCTGGACCATTTCCCTTAAATCTGCCTCAGCCAACGCCCAAGACACCAGAGTTCTCTGGCTCCTCAGCAGAAGTGTTTGGATTTCAGTGAACGAGTGAAACGACTCGATTAATGAAGTCGCTACGCAGACGTCCGAGCGTACGTATGCGCACTTGAAACTATCGCGGCATGGAAACAAACGGTCGTGGAAGCAGCGCCGAGTCGCACCGGAGGAGTGACCGTATAAGACCTCTTCCTGTGCGGGGAATCGTAGAAACCCACGGGTTAAGACGCGAGGAAAAATTGTATGAACTTGCGGACGTTTGAAACACAGTGCCCCGCGGTAATGAATGTGGGAGTTTCACACGGGTCAACGGATCGCTGCGTTTTCTAGGGATACACAGCCGAGATGCACTTGGAATTTCTCCTGGCGCAGGACGGGGCCCGCACTATATAGCGTGCACGTCCGTAATAAACAGGCTTGATAACTTATGCATTCCAAATGGACGATACGATCTATCTAGCACTGCAATAAATACGACGCGCGCTGGATACGCGCTCGGTTATAAATCCCCCCAACATTTTAAAAGAGCCGCCGATAATGTTGCCCAATAAAGTCGTCGCCGCGTCTAAACGCTCGATTCCCCCGTGATTCCGCGACGGATATCGAAATTCGATCGATGCTTTTTGCAAACGCTTTTTCAACCATCCATTAAGCGGAACCACGGTTCTTCTCGATAGCTTCGAAGGCTACTTTCCTGCATAAGGCGCAGGAAGCAGCGCGATGCCAGCGGGAACAAGGCGATTCTTAGCGGGAGAAGGTGTTTCAGTCCCAAACGCTTTCATCTCGCGAGATTTGCAGTCGTACGGTGTCTATGAAAGGAAGAACATTTTCGAACATCTGTAAAACCGGGGATTCAGCTGAAAGCTAAGTAAAGGGGTTTCCCAAAAGTGATGCGAACTTGGGAAATTTTTTAAAACAAAACCATTAAATATATTTACTTCCAGCTTGGTGGCATTGTTTGCCAATCTTTAGAGAATGCGAAGAAAAAAGTTGCATGCAAAAATAGTGGTTGTATCCGATGTTATAATGCTTCAAATACAGCGCCTTACAAAAAGTTTTGTATAATGTAATATAATATAAGAGTAGCTTCATAAATACCAAAAAGGTTTATTGCATTATATGTATGTTGTATCTACGGAGAAAATATCTTTAAAAATAGCTAAACTTTTCAAACCGTCACAGTGGACTGACCCCTTAAGAAGAAACTATTTTCTAATCCGAGTGAAAATGGAGGCTAAGGATCGAGAAATATTCATAGAAGTGTCCATAAGCTTCCAGAGGGAGTGGAAACGGAAACGGTGTTCGCAGTCCGTGCACGGCGCAGCGCGCCCAAACACCGTCGTCCCACAGATTGCCGGCGATACGTCGGACAGGTCCAGAGAACACTGTCCAGGGCCCACGGATCTGTTGCAGGAGCCGCAGCAGATAATTCCTCGGGGTTAGTTAAAAGTCACTTCAGATCCTTCCCCCAAGTAGGTGCGTCCCCGGAGCCTGGGAAACATTTTCGGCACCCGTTGCCCTGCCTGCTGCTCGCTTCTGGACCGAAGGCAGAGCCGAGCAGGACGGGGGCGAGATTAAAGGGCGCTGTCGCGGCTCCATCGTCGTGGAAACGATACACGCGCGTCTTCCCGGGAATTAGGTGTCCTTCCGCGACCGGGTCCCTGCATCCAGCCTGTTCGTGGACGGGCGAGCGTTAAAACCGAGGATAACGCGAGCCTCCGTCCGCTTTCCATTCGTTACGCCTGTTTCTCGCTCGTCGACGCCCGTCCACGTCACGGCTGCCTGTCCGCCTCGAGGATCTCGATCCTCGGACGAATAATCCCGTGGAAAGATCCGCGTCGCGGGTATCGATCCCACCGCGGATGAAGGGTTCAGTCACGGAATAATTAATGTGAGAGAGCAGGTACCTCCTTGCGTACACTCGTCTACTCCACTTTCTCTGCGATTCGACGGTGTACGTGTTTACGGGAAGTTCGAAGGGGACCGAGCGTGCATCGGTAATCACGCCGTGGATCCATGGAGTCGCTCCTAGAGTGAGTGACGGACACGCTGAGATCATTGTTCGTACCGACGTGTAGGTATATACCTTTCGGATGGCGTCGCGATGTGTGCGACGCGTTCTACGAGACGAACGGACGCTCCGCGGGATCGTGGATCGGTTCGTGGCGCGATCAATGGGCTGTTTTCAATGATTTGGTTATCCTCGGGGATATTGTGGGATGAATTTCGGGTAGTGGTGTGGAGGTTGGTCGCGCGGTAAGGGAGTTCTAACATACGTGTAAGTAATTTGTGATTTATTGAATAATCAAAATGACGCTGGACCTAACCAAGGTTGTAATTAAGGTCCTAAGTGCTTGATGTTATGTGCTTAATTACAATCCCATTTCACGGTAGAATTTTAGCACAGATTAAAACAATGGCGACCTCGATGCAAACTTTCTTCAAATTCCGTACTCCCATTCACGTTGGCTACAGCGTTGCGAGTGAAGCGCTCGCGCTCCCACTGCCAATAATTCTCCCTCGGGATCAGTAAAAATCAAAACACCATCGAGCCGAGCCTCTGTCCAGTAAATATCGATAGAAGCCTATCCAGCAGCGATGACCGTCCACTCGAAAGGAATATCCCGAGACGCGCCGAGTTCGGAACGAACCGCGATAACGCGAGTGCAACTAATGTGACACCGATCGTCAACAAAAAGCCTGGCTCCGCTCCAAGCTGCATTAACACGCACAGAAATTATCCGGGCAATTTGAAGGCCTGACCCCATCCTTAACGACGAGGCGACCCCGGAACCATCCGCCGAACCCGGGGTATTCCCGAAAACTTCTCTCGCATCCGGCTCCCCGCGTGCAGCGGCGGGAACCTGGGAACCGTTAAGCAGCAAACCGAGTGATCAGCGACGAGCGATCATCGTGCCCGTCGGGGCGCGAGAGGGAGAGAAACCAGCGAGGGGTGGCTTTCGGAAAAAGAAGAGAGGAAAAAAAAAATGAAAGAAAACCGCGGCTACCCTCTGACAGATACCCACGAGAGGATCTCGCGCGCTGTGTCTCCGGCGAAACTCTTCTCCTGCCACACGAAACTCGCAGCACACAGGCGCGGGCCACATGCACGCGCGCACACAGCCTGGACAGAGAAGAACGAGCGAGGTGGTGGGCAGAGAAGCAGCCGCGGGGAAGAAGAGAGAAAGAGAGCGTAGGAGGGGCGCGGAAGGGACGGAAGGCGACGTACGCTGGCGCGCACACCGGTGCGAGCGCGGCTATACGTGCACGCCGGGGGAAGGGAGAGAGACCGAGAGAGGCGAGCGGATGGCCCGTGTGCGGACAGAGAGAGTCGGCTCGCGATCGTGAGAGAGTCGGCCACGCCGCGGCGGGAGGGAGCGAGAGAGGGAGAGCGAGAGAGGGGAAGCGCCGTTACCCCCACCACGGGGGTGAAAACTACCCCGAGAGCGCGTGGGGTGTCCGGCCTCGGCGCCGAGGCGAACCGAGCGCGTCCGAAGCGAGCGCAGTGCCCGACACACCAGGTCCCGCACGGCACGACTAGGCGCACCGTCCGGCACAGTCCACTCAGAGATACGACCCATGCTGGACCATCGTCGCTCTGGTCCACGCCGGCATCAGGCATCCAGCATCCGCGCGTCAGGCCACACGTCAGACCACCAGGCCGTCGAGGGCGGCCAGGGCACGCGTCGTCCTCCCAACGACACGTCGTACGCGGCGTACACTACTGGAAGGACGTGGGACCAGCATCCTTGTCGCCGTCGTCGTCGTCGTCGGCTCCACGGAGACGGCCGGCCGTGCGGTGATGCCCAACGGACGGCGATAGTTTCGAAAACCGGTAGCGCGCGGTGATTTCCGTGAGTTTCGCCGGGCCCAACGGGACAGGACGCGCACGGCGCGCGTGTGTTGCCTCGGTCACGGGGCGGACAGTTGCCGCGCGGCACGGGCACTTGTTTGTTTTCCTTTTTTTTTTTTTCGCCACTCTTCGACCTCCCCCCTCCACATCCACCCACCCCCTTCCGCCTCCTGTGAAATCTTTCCTCGTTCGCGTTGCCGCACGACGGGAAGGTGAGCAGTGAAGAGGGAAAAAAAAAAAAGGTGATCGACGGAACGGATCCGGTGCGGATGATCGCGAGTTAACCGTGACGCGGCGCGGACTGTCGGACACGCGACGGCCGGGGGAACGGCAAAGCAGTGATATCGGTTTCTGGCGGCGACGTGCGAGGTGATACCGGAGGAGGCCAGGCTCGGGGATCCTGTGCTGTGCGAGCCGATTGTTGACGGAGCTTGGACCCGTTGAGCCCGAGGAACGCACGGCGATCCTGTACCCAGTGGCAACGTCACCGCCGGCCGGCGAAGACGACACCCAGCACCTGTGCACGCAACCAGCGCTCTTCCACCAGTCCTCGTGCCGATCGCGTCGATCTCGGTTACGGTGCCCTGCCGATACCTCGTATGTGCGCCGCGACGTGTGCCGCCGACTGTCGCGAACGCGCCGTGCAGACCGCCGGTCGGCGCCGAACATGAGGACCAACGTCAGTTGACGAACAAGTGCGTCCCGGGCCGATCCGCCAGCACCCGTGATCGTCGCGGCCAAGGCGCCTCGAGACGAACGCTACGCGGCCGAAGGCAGGCCAGGAGAGATCGGCAGGAAGTTGAAGTGCGACCGAAATAAAAGGGGGGCTCGTTGGACAAGTAGCAGGGACCCCGCGAGCCAGTGAAGTTGTTCCAACGTGGAAACAGGTGAAACGTCGGATGGACTTGCTTAATAGAGGCAACACCGTGGGGCGGTGGTGAGGGGGAGGAGGGCTGAAGCGTGACGATCGTCGACATTTCTTCCCCGGGCCGAGGGGACTGTTATTCCTTTCAGCGTGGTCGTCGGCCTCTCCCCCTGTCTCTTCACGCCACCCGCGGAACAGATATCGCAAACACGGAGGGAAACCGCGGCCGATCGCCACGACCTTCCTCCGGCAACCGACACCCTTCCGTCCTGGACGCGCGAAGGAAACGCATCCCGAGACAGCTCGTGCAACGCGCCACGAACATCGAGAACGCCACCATGAGGATCAAAATGCCCGCGGTCAGGATCGCGCAAGGTGAGTGGCGGCCGGAGAAAGAACGTTGCTTTTTTTTTCTTTTTGCCTGCTCGCGTCGGACGGATGCCGCGTCGCTTGACCGGAACAGGCCTCAGTATTTTGGGATCGCGCGATCGGCGTCGCGGCGCGTCTTCCGCGAAACGCGTACGCTGAACTTGAAAAGTAGAGCGGAGCTCCACGCACGGGCTTCCTCGTAGTGTTTCTCGGTGTCTGACGGGACGTTTGCTCGGGCGATTCGAAGTTCTCTGTTGATTGGAAACGCGAAGTTCTGGGAAGGTTCGGCGACGCGACGATGAGCTAAATTTCCAGACGAATCGTTCAAATTTTCTCTGCTCGATACCGGGTTCTTTCTCTCTCTCTGTTGTTTTGGGAAGATTGTAATTTCAGAGTCAATTCGTGGCTCGCTTGCGCTAGAACTGTGTCCGCGATATTCAATTCGTCATGAAACGCGTGCAAAAGAAGTGGACTTGATGTCCGCAGCATGTTTCCTGCGAGAAGTAGAGAATGCCACCACACAAGGCTTTAATTCTATGCAAATTCCGTAGTGATTACTCTCGCGCTATTTGTAAACCTTCAGACGCGAAGGAAGTATAGTATCCGAGTTTCCCTCCAACCAATTCCACCCGTGGCTTCGGCCGCAAAGTAACCCGCAGAGGTGACAAGAAACTGGAAATTAGTCGCGTTAGGATTATTTCGACGATAGCGAGGCAAGCATTCGAGCGCAGAGATCCAGCGACAGAATCGATCGACGGATCTCTTCCTCCTCGATCGATCACGTCGCGAGTCGCGCAGCCCGCTCGCGGAAGCGAATTAAAAGCCGGCGGTGTCGCTCGTGTAAACGATCATCGACAAATCCACTCGATTTGTAGCTCACGATCCTCCTTCCCGATCGAATCGCCATAAATCGGTAGCAGCGGAGTCACGCGAGTCCAGCACGCTCCGGTTCGATGCTGATCACTTCACCATCTCGCCCCGATTCCTCCGCGAACGCTCGGCGCCGTCTCTGCCCTTAACCCAGTCGCGAAGGTGTTCATCCCCTAACGAGAGCTCGCATCGATCGGAAGAACGGGTCGTTCCAATCGAACAGAAGTAACATTCGGCTTGTCGCATCCTTCCACCGTGTCCTTATTCACTCCCGCGTCTCTCGCGACCTGCCGCGAGGATCTCGCTCCGTAGCGGCAAGAAACGGGGGTGAAGAATCGGGCGGCGGTCGCGTGGCCGCGACGGAGGAAAATAAAAGACGCGTGCACGTCTCGAAGGCGACGCGGAAAGACGCCGAGGAGCGACGAAGGAGGCGGTCGGGGGAAGGTGGAGGGCGGTAGGGTACAGGAAGAAAGAGAAAGGGAAAGAAGGAATGAATGAAAGCGCAGGGAGGACGGGGGTGGGTGGCGGGAAAAGCGGGATAGCAGGCCAACGTCTTCGGAGGACTCCGTCGCGGGCTGAATTTTTAATTAGTCCCCGACACCCCCACCCGTCGGCCCGTCGGGGGTAGAAAAAGAAGAGGAAGGAGGCGGCCAAGGTGGAGGTGGAGAAAGAAGAGCTCGAGGGGGTGGGGTGGGGCGAGTAAGGAGGGGCGGCATTGTCATGCGCGCGTTTTTCACAGACTTTTCCACCCCCGTCTGCCTGCACCCCCGACGCCGCACACCCTCCCCCGAGCCGCCCTCCCCCCCTGACACCCCCCTCGCCGCCGACGGAGAGCAGCGGTGGCGGCGACGGCGGCGGCTCCGTTTTCTTAATTACAACTGCGATATTCTTTAGTTCGCGCGATGACGCCGTCGCGAAAAGATACCGGAATATTCCTCCGACGATTAACCCCGTCGCTCCGTCTCGCGGCCGACGTCTCCTCCTGTCCACGGTGGATCGATCGATCGGCGATCTCGATCGGCCAGTGGCGATCGTCGCGGCGGACGCACGCCCGGACAGGTGTCGCAGTGGAGTTCCTCAACGAGCCGGACACGTCGCGGTCTCGAGCCCACGGATCGTCCGCCATGATTGGTCCAGCTCCCGCGAGTGACCATTGGGCCTCGTCAGTGTCGAAGAGGACCAAGTTCCGCGGGGATCTCGATGCACGCGTGCCTGGTGCGGAATCCAGATCGCGAAATCGTACAGCCGACGTGTGGGGCGCAATGAGTATTCGGTGCTGATAGACTAATTGCTTCGAGAGGATGATCGCAATGGAGGGTGACGATACGCGTGGCCAATGGGAATGTCCCGTGATCCATCACGCGTCCGGTGATACGGAGAAAACTCGCGGACGAGCGAGCGTGCCGTCGAGCATCGCGTGAGGTCCTAGAGGTGAGTCTCGCAACGGTTGGAGAGTCCAACTTCAAAGTTCCTTCGGAGAGTCGAAAATTGACGCACGCTTATGGCGATAATGGCAGTCCCGCGTCCCCTTTAACCGATCGTCGTTTTCAATCGCATCTTGGCACGGCAATTTTCTCTCCTTTCTTCTAATGTCGTTCAGGGTATCCATTTTCTACTTTGGAAGTGGCTCGAGGAGGATGAGAGAAATTGCTGTTCTGTGCTGGCTTTGTAACGGAGAAGCAGGGAGAGGGGGCCCGATTTTAGCGCCCGCGAGGCTTTAAATTTCTGTTTGCGAATGCGGCTTATCCTCTTCCTAACGGCTGACGTACGTCTCCTGTTTACATCGCGATCATCTACATTCCCGCTGCTTCCGCGTATGTACGTAATGAAGTAAATAGATCGCGCGTCTGCCGGCCCGTCGAACGGCGAGTGCGAGGCACAATTGCCTCGCGATTTACGGTTACGCTTTGGATAAAAACTGTGTGTTTCGCCGGGCCTCGCCGCGAAATGCAGACGCGGCCCGGTAACTCTCCATCGACAGTGACAGATGAGGCTTGCATGTGTTGCGGATTTTCGGTGTGATTTTAGAAAACTATTTGTCGCGTGGCAATGCGACGGGAAACAATTATGTGGGAGGAAAGTCTTTGCTACTTATTACGATACGAAAAGGTTTGTAGATGAATTTGTTTGTCTCGAGGGAACACGAAGTAGGTAAATGAATTCGAAATTCGTGATAACGATGAACTTATTGCGGATGAAGCCAGTTTAAACAGAAATCGATTTGCACACGATTAAGTGAAGGAATTTTCAATTTGGATCTCAAATTTCTCTTCCACCTATTAATTTTATAATTTTTTATAGAGTTACTATTTATGTACTTTCTTTCTAAATTTGTTCCCTTTTTCCAGCACATTTGTTGCTTTCAATTCATCGTCGTGTCTGTTCCCTCGATTACATTCATCGCGCGTCGATGATGAACAATCAAGCCTCATATTAAATACAATACAATTCCCAATTATGATACGAATCCTGCTTCGAGCGTACGCGTTAACGTGCGGAGATGACGCTATCCAAGGAATGTCGAAGCAGCTGCTGTTTGAATACAAAACAGCATTGAATCGAAGGAAATATTAACTACAGAGCCAGAGAATAAAGTGCCGAACAGGTCGTTTCTATCACGCTCGAATTATTGTTCCTCTGCACCGACACGTGTCCGTGTAGACAGAGAAAATGTCAGAAAAATATTCAAAACGTTCGCGATGTTATTCATTTACTTCCTTCAACAATGTAGGCGGAAACTGTGAAGTTTAATATGCTCCAATAAACACGAATGGACTGCACGTGAAACGAAAAAGGGAAGATGAAAGTTTCAGACCTTTTCGCGATAACGCTGTCATTTTCTATACATAGAAAGAATTTTTAAAATTCAGTTAACAGACTCGATAAATAAGTCTGCAACAGCTTTCATATCCAACGCGACAAGATACCTTCCGTTTTTATCCACCATTTAACGAACTAAAGGTATGCTCTCACTACGCCTCGCCTCGCCGCGGCTCATTTTATTCTTCCTACAGGGTAGATGTCCCAATTACTGCCACCTTAAGATTATAACCGAACTCCATTTAATCATTTCGCGTGCTGCGTAACCTAAAAATTGTTTCAGTTTGAAACATAATATTATTTAACGTCTCTTTCATTAAAAAAAAAATAGTTTTATGAATTAAATATGAAGAACTTATTAATAATTAATTAAAATTCGCGAGCGATCCTAGTGTACCTATAACTGTCACCTCAAAAATCATCTTGTCCTAGGTACATATGAGTACATATATCTTTTTATTTTAATGTAAATCAGAATCTCCATTTGATAATAACTATTTTTAGTACATTTCTTTTTATACGTTACGTATTTATTACATATAATAAATCAAGTGGCAGTAATTGGGACACTGGCAGCAATTGGGACATCTACCCTACTTTTCTTACGTATTTTGACTAGCAACTGACCAAATACATAAGCCGAGGCAAGCTCAGATAACTTCGGGTACAGATGTGAGTGCGAAAAGAAGTTGCGCCGAGGCGATGCGTAATGAGAGCCTACCTTTAAATAATTAATCACTAATTTACCTGTTCCAAACTCTCCAAAGATTACTAATTATTTACTCCCTAACCTAATCATAACTGGAATTCGAACAAAGCCACAGTCTTACTCAATTCATCCACCAAATATCTGCCAACTCGGTAATCGCATAAAGCAAATCCAAAACGAAATAGTACAGCAGAGTAATCCACATAACGCGAAACCACCGCCGAAAAAGCTGGAAGCGTTTCCCATTTCTGGAAAGGGGCCGCGTCGCCAGCGAGTGGAGGCAAGTTTGTCGCTGCACGCGCCGGCAAAACAGCGTTTTGCCTCGGGAAAGCAATTTTATCAGCGGCTCGAAAGCGTGACTCGTTAATTGACGCAATTACGCCCGCATAGCAGGACACCTCGCGCCGCGGCGTCCTGCAAAGCGTCCCCGGGAGCCGCGGTATCGGGCCGAGGCACTTTCGAGGATGTTATTTAGCAAACAAAGTGAGTTTTACGCGCCCTTGTCGGCACGTGCACGGCATATGCGCGTTTTCTATGCCGCGCGCGTTAAATATTGTCTTTGATGCGGCCCGTCGGAAGCCCTTCTCCTTTCAGCCATCTTCCTCTCCAGCATCCCCGTGCTCTCTCTCTCTCTCTCTCTCTCTCTCTCTCTCTCTCTCTCTCCACCATCCTATCCCTCGAGCACCTCGTTCTACCCGTTCTCCTATCATCGCGTGCGCCCGTGGCACTCAGCAAAAAACTACTTCGATTTGATTCCTTAGATTAACCTTTGGGGCGTCGGGCGCGTGGCCTAACCCTCTCCCCCGACCTCCTCGTCCTCCCTTCGTCCACCGCGGCGCTCGGTATCTCCTCGGAGGGCCGAGCACGTGGCCAGGTAAGAAGTCTCGCGACCGCGCGCGCCGAGGGGCGCCGACTTCTCGTCCCAGAAGCACGCGAAGCCGCGCAAAAAAGTCCGCCGTGACACGAGTCACGTTAATGGCGATGTCTTTCACGGGCCTTCACCCGCAGCCGTCCCACCGGCGCGAGTTTTGAAAGCCAGGGGTAGGCGGCCGCCGCGGGAATGCGTCGCGAGAGGCGGTGGTATTTTAAGTGGAGCGCTCGCGGTCCGTTTCTTCAACGCCGGGGGAGGATCGGCTTGGAAATATCGGAATGTTCACTAGGAAGTCGTCGGTGCGCCGAGTACGCGCGAGGTAGATGGCGCCACCTGTCGCTACTGGGTAGCCGGGTGAAAAATGCCCCCGCCCCGTTTCCACCGGCTTTAAACGCCGGCTTTCCGCGCTTGAGCAGAGCACCGCCGTCCGATTTCGTTTGGAAATAGTCGGCTGATAAGATAAGAAGGTAGGCGCTCGCGCTGCCGCGGCGCGGCCCGTTATTTCTGGACCTGAGTTAACAACGCCGGCGATCGCGTAATTCCTCTTTGCCCGAGGTACACACGGCCGGGGCCTCTCGCGAGATGCCACCGGTGGGGGGGGGGGGGGGGGTCGAAGGCAGGAGTGATTAAACCCATTACGAGGAAGAAACGGCGACTACTACGGAGTAGAAATTAATTAGCCATCCACCGTCGGGGGGGCTTTCCTTAAATCCTTGGCCGCCGGGGCAGAGGCGATGTCGATACAGCCTCGCTATCTTTCCCGAACTCGACGACGGGGGCTGTATATCGTCCGTCCAATCTGCCGTTGGGCAATTTCGGCTGAAATACGATGTCGTCGGGTTCGTTCGCGAAGCCCGACGACCCGGCTTATTGGCCGCCGTGGGAGATCCCTTAAAACGGGGTTAAGACCGCGAAACCGTGTATAGATAAGTCGCGCTCTTTATCGGATCGAGGGACCTGCATCAAGGACGCCGCGCGGCAGATTGACGTCAATTCGCGTTGCTTTTGACAATGTATGTGCAGCGGTGAGGCATCGGGAACGTACGCGGGTTTAAGTGGGATCGTTAATCAGCACGAGATAGCTCCTCAGAGGCTGTCTTCCATGGAAGTAACATGGGAGCAGTATAAACGGCATTTTATAATCATCCAATTACGGCTGCAGTGTTGCACATGGATGGGCAACAGAATCGAGGGCCTAATGAAATCATTCGATGCTAATTCGCAGCAAAAATGCCGGCTGGAATGAGAGCGACGCCGTTGAAATCGCAACACCGGGAACAGGAGGCTGCGGAAGAAAGGGTGGAGGCACTTCGACTTTCGGTTGGTAATGGATTTACAAGCACCGTGGAATAGGCTTGTCCGGGACCTGGCGTTGGTACGGCGTTATTTGTCCCCGGGTACTCGAGGGTGGAGAAAAAGGATGGAAGAATGAAAGTGTCTAGCCGGACACAGAGTCCAAGCATAATGCTAGCCGGCGCGTAGGAAAATTTATGTTGTTTGCAGTCTCGGTTTCCTGGTCCATTGTCCACTATTGTCCGAGTCCCTCCTTCCAAGGTGCGAACACCCTTCGGGGCGATAATCTGCTCGCATTATTATACGCTTTGTCGGCCGTTTCACTTGTCGGAGAGGGGATCCGGCGACTCTAGGCTCGGCTACCTGACCAAGGGTCACTCTGCGCCACCTTCTTCCACTTGCCAAGGTGCGATCTACCCCCCCCCCCCCCGCTACCCCCTTTCGTGGACCATCCACGGCGTCTCCCTGTCCGGGAGGGTGCATCGCCGACGAGGGGTCAACCTGACCGCGTCTCCTTGCGATCTGACAGTCCCTTTTTGCGGTTGACGTTTCGCTAATCGCGAGGAGCAAGGGTCAACTTGTCGGGCTCTCTTTCTTCCTCATGGGGGATGCTGCTAGGGTTTGGAACACTCGCTTGTCTTCATGGCCAAGTAGGTACTGTGAGAATTATTTGGGTATCAACTGAGGATCAACTTTGAGAACTCTCTTCCAGGAATTGTTGTATATACTTTCTTGAACGATTGGCTGTTGACGATTACCCGTCCAGCATCGGGTCCGTTTTTAAAATTGAGGGGGTCAGTGGAAAGCAGACGCATTTTCGTAAATTTTCGTTTCTTTGCTTATTAATTCGTTCCTTTTTAAAGAATATTGATGCGAAAGCATGTCAAAACCGCAGGCAGGGTGGAAATCCCTCGACGTGGAAGCACGCCGACGCCAGAGAAGAGGTGTTAAGATACAGATCTCCTGCGATGGGGTGGTACGGAGTGAATTATATTTGGCCGCGTGTATTTCCCTCGATTTCCTTGGCCACGGTCACCCGTTATAATCTAATATTCGAGGGCTGTGCGTGTGTGAACCACGTGGCGCGTACACGCCGGCTTGGACCTTCTATAAATACGATTTACTGGAGACCAAGTTCAGGGGAACAGGGAGGATACGCGTCGTTTTTAGATTTTCCCTCGGTTCTGAGTCAAGTCTGAGGTTAGAACGCCGCGAGCCAGTTATACGCGCTCGTTTGGCAACGGCGTAACTTCGGGAACTTGAACGCTACTTTGGTGCCACTTTACGGGAAGCTTGGTCGTGCTCCCAGCGTGTAATTAAATGGGAAAGAGGAGGCCAACACTAATGGCGCGGTATTGAGGATTTTCGCGCTGCTCGACGGGCTTGAACTCGCTACTCGCTGCCTTCTGCCTGAGAACACGAGCAAATTCTACCTGTTACTTAACGCGCGAATCAATGCCGCCGATAGACCGCTCAAATCTTCAGCAAGTGCACCATGGAATGCGTTCATGGTTGCTCCTTTCGAGAAGGTTATTGGTACTTGGACTCTGTCAAATTTCGGGAATATTAGTTTCGACGGTTGAGACAAGGTACTCATGATTAAAGGTTTGCTTCTTTGAACAGTGGATTTGTGATTGGTAATTAAGGAACAGGGGACATCTTTGCTGCGGCTGATAAAGAACACAAACTCTTCCATTCCCTCGATCCACTATGGATAAAAATATTCCGCAATAGGTAATCAAGCATGCACAGATCCCATTGCAAGCATTTGAAGTGTTCAGAAAACTACTCGCTCCAAGAATCTGTAATTCCCACTGTACTAGCCAAAGAGTTCATCAAATCCTTGCCCAATAAAGCCCCCTAAACCACGAACAAAAATATTCTACTTATCCGAGTCGAAGTAAACGAAACACCGAGACCATCGAAGAAGAACGATTCCTGACCAAGCTTCGAATCAATTGTCCGTTCGCTTAGGCAAACCCCGTGGTCCTTCGACTTGTTAGCACCGGAAGGGGAAGTGACGATTCGAAGCGGCGATTTTCGCAGGATATTTGCTTTAACGAGGCGACCATCGTGAGAGGACGCGAAAAGTAACGGGCGAGGGAACTCGTACAATGAGCTAAGGTGACAAAACGAGAGGCCGCTCGGAGTCATGTCCGGCCATTGCTGGCGCGTCTGATCCGGAAGCGGAATAAGAAGAAGAGAAACCAGTTCGAAGGTCTGCCAGCATTCGACCAGTGGCGTGGCCGTTTTCGCGGGCTGCTCCCCAATTGGTCGTCGCCGACAAAATTGCGCAGCGGGACGGTGCCTTTTTTTTTTGCGAAAAAATCGACGCGGGGTTCGGGCCAGGGGAGGTGGGATCGTCCAGATAATTCATTGTACGAGGCCGGACCAATTGCGTGGCCGACCTGCAGGGTGCTGCGCCGCGGGATCCGAGAATAGTGGCGTAAAAAAAGAAATTTGGGGTCAGGTTTTTTTCTGCCACGGCTATGGGAGTCACGGCCGAGCTGTTAAGTAAAGTACGCGTCGCCGCGATTAACAGATCCGTTTGGTGAAATTCGGGGGCACGATTGTGGCTCCCGAAGGAGGATTATGAATACAGCGAATTTCAAGTTCGGAAGGATTCGAGGGAAAGTTTAATAACGTGTTTTCGTTGTAATAGGTGTATTGTGGGTAACTGCACCCTTCGATAGGGTGAGAATGGGCTATGGGAGGGATCGGATCTGTCACAGATCAATTTATCGCTCGCGTGATCTTCGATCGGTCGGTTTATCGAGCGGAATGAATTTCGTATAATCGCGGTGGAGACGCCGGGCGAGGTTCCCAGTGAACAGATGAAAAAATAGTTGCAGCAGCTTATCGAATTGGTGGGCGACCGTAGGTGTCTCCTTTACTAGCCCACCGCTGGGCTGGCTTGGGAAACTGTGATGGAACTAAATACAATTATGCGCATCGTAGAAAAGTAGATGGATATGATTACCATTTGTCCCTTGCAGAGGCTGCGTTTACTCAAGCAAAGGGTACAAAGTTCCACAGATCCCTTATAACTATTATGCAAGAACCCATTGTTCATATCGAATTCCCTGGTATAACACCGCGATTCCAAATAATAAAAAAGATATGATACAATCAAACAACTAAAAATTTAATACTAATTAAATAGAAAGTCATCAATATTAATGGAATTAAAAATCTCGCGTGTTCCTAAATACGTATTCTATGTATATGTGGTTTGTAATTTCTTAACCAATGCAAATATTCACACACACTATCTGAAAAGTATTTGATCACTCGATATAGGGGGATATACCAGTAAATGAACACGTACCAGTGAATGAACATTTTCTGTTAAAACGAGTAAAATAAGTAACGAGTAAAAAGCAACAATAAGTCTTATCTCTAGATTTCAGTGGCAAACTTACACATATACTAGGGGAAAAAAGTAGGTACCAATTTGATAAGAACCAGGGACTTAATACCGGTATAATGCTCATACCGGTATTTCGCCAATACAGCTATACCGAAACCGATATCATACCGAAAAAGATAAATACCGAAAACAATCGGTTTTCGGAATTACCCGTAACCGAAATAAATACCGGTATTTTTTCGGTATTCTTCTCGGTGAACACCGAAACCTACCATGTTACTGAAAAGAATACCGAAAAAATACCGGTATTTATTTCGGTTACCGGTAACCTTTTGTTTTCGGTATTTATCTATTTCGGTATGATTTCGGTATTGAGTCTCAGACGAAGATACAACCGAAAAATACCGGTATAATACCGGTATTTTACGTACCGGTAGGAGTCCCTGATAAGAACAAGCAGTAATCAACTATTTTACATTTCGTTCAATTTTCCCCTTTATCAAACGCACCTGTAGCAGCTGATCAAATACTTTCCAGCGTTTTTCCTTTATCAGGGTGCAATTAATCCCACTCTGCCTCACGCTAACAATCGCCTTATTGCTCGAGGGGGTAGCAACGATCCCAACACTTCATATCAGTCCCTCCCCTAATTACACCTAACAATCCAGCGCAACAACACCTAGCACCCCCTCCCCAGTACAGGATCATGAAAAATTCAGCCAGTAGCGTGGAGTTTACTCGTCAACCGTCGTCCAGGTTAACAGAAACAGCCGCCATCGTGGCGGTGGGCCACCCCCGACCACCCCCCGGTTCCCCGTAAACATTTTCGGAAGCTCGAGTTCGCCGACTCGAAATTTGGTAACAACAGGATCAGCGCGGGCCCGTCCGCGTTAATTCTCGCTTGAGAAAATTCGCAGCGATCGTTAATTATTTCGCGTGACATGCTTCGGCACTTGGCGCGCTCGCGCGTTGTCAAAAGTTTGCATTCGGATGTTTTGCGGCGAGCTAGCAGCGAGTTTCGCGCGAAGGAAGAAGGGTGGCGGGGGAGGCGCGGGTCGTTTTGAATAATGTAACAACGAAGCAGCCCCCTCTCCTCTTTCCTCTCTTTACCACGGAACTTTCTAATTAACCGACGCTAGCCAGAGCGAAAGAGCGGGCGGCCAGAGGAGCTCGCGTGGCGGCGAGAAGGACGCATACAGAGGAAGAAAGGACAGCAGCGCCGCGCTGGACAATAAAACCTCGCCATGGCGTTTCGTCGCCCGTTCCCCATTGGCGATCCTCGCCCGTTGTTATCGCGCTCTCCTCGCCGTTTGTTCCCCGGCTGATTGCCCGGCAAGAGCGGCAACTGACGCGTGCCGTTTCGCGGTTCGCAGGAAAAATCCTGCCCTCGTTACGCGGCCGGGAAGCCACCGGCAAACGAAACGAGCTGACACGCGGCTTCCCTTTGGCTACCCTTTCGAGCGAGCGCGGCGGAACCACGCGAAAAGCCGAACTCGTTTCGGGAATCGCTGGCGCAGAGGTGGGCAGAACGGCGCTGCTAGTTGGATTCTTATAAAACTGCCGCCGAACCGTCGCGATACCATCGTTTGCGAATTGCACAAACGTTGCAAGAAAGCACGCGACATTCCCGCGGCGAGGAGCGGGCCGTGGAAGTGCCCGCTTGGCGGGAGACCCCGCGACGTTCCCAGGAATGCGACGGGGGCATCGATTTCGACTCCCACGAAAGGTGAAAACGCCGGCGGAGGCCACGCACGGTCGATCCATCGTTGATCCATGGCCGTTGGGGGACGTGACAGGATGTCAGGATGGATTTGGAATCGGCGATCGATTCTGGTCCAACTGGCCCGGCAGTGTGCGAGCCAGCTGGACCGCGCCTAACCGTGCCCACATGATTTATTTTGATGAAGAAATAAGGAAAGGGGTTTTTCCTCGAAAGACGCGGCCCGATTGAAAAGGGGACGGGACAGGTCAACTCTCTAGGACCTGTTTGGCCGTTTCTCAATGGACAATGTCCTGCTGCCCGCTCACAAAGGACCCCCGGGACTAGAGATCCTCCCACGATACGCATGTGGAGCGACGATAGAGGCGAGTGGGAAAGCAGCGAGAAAGAGAAAGACGCCGAGCGGCGTACCCCATTCACGGCCCGTGAGAACCAGATTTCATATTTCTCATAACCGTCTGGTCGACCGCGGAACGGATAGAAGCGCCGAGTTTTCTAGCCGAGCCGGCGTGCACCGCTCGAGGACGAGGCCGGCACAATGCGCCTCGCATAGTGGTCAACCGATTTCACCCGTTCCCTATTCGCGAGCCAGCAGCCCACCGGCTGATCCGTCGATCCGTTCACGGCCAGTCCACCTTGCGAGTTACGCCTTGATCGTCGCGATTCAATCTCGCCCGGGACCCCTGCTTCCCGCGCAAATATCTCACGGCTGTATGGAGGAAAGCAGGAAAGCAGACGTGAGAAACGAGTCGGCTACGCAGCGTTCCGGCTTTTCGGCTGGCGACTCGAGGTTGAAGGAGAATAGGGGTCGGTGGAGGTGTTAAGGGACGGAAAGGGTTGGTAACGCGAGAGTGATGGACTGTCTGCGAAGAAATAACGAACGAAGCTGTTGAAATAATCATATTTCAACAATAAAGAAGATTTCTATTAAATTTCATTTCTGCGGTCGAATAACTTGGATTCTAATATTCTTATTCTACTATGAAATGAATTGAGGACCTTGCAAGGAGAGGGGTGCAGCTCCATGTTTTAGTTTTTGAGTTATGACGCGTGATATACGTAACAAATATTCTACATCATTTGGTGCACGTTTGATGCAACTCCGATTTATTGCAAATAAATAAAAATATATATATTTTTTTCACCCGAAATAGTAATAAAAATTTAACAACTCAAAAACAACTACTTACTGTTACTTACAATTAGTGATATCTTTTTAACGTTAAGTCAAAGCAGTAACTTGATAAACACTTTTCCCTAATTTACTCGAAGTTGGTGAAGATGGAGCTGCAGCTCTCTTGCTACAAGGCCCTCGACTGAAGTCCCCACTGGAAACCCGGATGCCAAATAAATTTCCAACCACCCAGAAATCGTTCCAAATTCGAGCACCGACATACGAGTACCCCCGTCCCGATTCCCATCTCCCTGGTACTTAACGCGAAACGGATGGACGGCGATACTACACCCATGACCCCGATTCCATTGGAAAACAAGTACCCGTTAGGTCCCGTCTCGCTTTCTGCCGGCAGGCACCTCAAAGACGCGTCCTTAAAAGGGAAAACGATCAAAGATATGGAAGAAAAGCTTCCGTAAAAGTGGCGGGGGTACAAGGGCTACGCCGAGCGGGGCCCAAAAGCGACCTACCCCCGGGCCCCATTTTTTCCTCGATCGCATAGACGGGGTCAGAGTTTTTTTTTCTCCCGCGTGCATCGGGGCATGCGTGTCCACACACATGGCGAGGGGTGGTCGAGGGAAAAAACGGCAGGCACGGCGCGCCATTTTGGATCCTTTGTGGGGTAGTCTCGCAGCGTCGCGATGAACTCGTTCGAAGGGGGTTAAAAAACTCCTCGCCCCTGGAGGAAAGTCGAAGGGGCGAGCGGGGTTTCCGGGCCGCGCGGAGAAAGGCGACGGGTAACGGAGGAAAACGGGGAGAGAAAGACGGGGAAAAAAGTGGGGGTTTCGTATAAAAATTTCCCCCCACCATGGAGGGACGTGCCCCGGCAGGCCCTTTCTTCTTTTGATATCCTGCCGGGGGCCCCTTGGTCCACGGCCCTGCGCGTGCCCCCGATGCTCCAGTCAGCGTCCGAGCATGGAAGAAAGCAGATCTCCGCCCTTGTCGATGGAAACGCACGCCGCGTATTTAGGCAATTAACGATAATCGAGCAGGGCGATGCTGTCGATCGCCGGTCGCGGTCGTGTGTTCGCGTGTGCCCGTGTCTGAGTCGGTGGCTGGTCGCGAGCAACTGTGCCTCGATGGAAACTGTCGGCCTGCAGGGACGCGTAATGGCGTGCACAGGTATAAACAACGCGAGGGAACGGGGATAAGATGTCTCCGTTTCGGGGGTGTGTACGCCGAATCGCTGACGAACACTGGGTTTCGATATAGTGCGCTGATTTTTCTTTAACTTTACGGGCTTCGGCTTGGGCTGCACCCTTATTGAATCACATTTTGGGGTAGCAAACCTACTATTCTGCAGTGTTTCCAGTGGCGCTCTGATGTTTTACTGATCGATAATTATCTGAGAAAGTGATGCGGTGCAAGTTCAGTTTTGGAAGGGCTACAAAATGTGGGGAGGAAAGTAGATCGCGATATATTCAATTGCAGAAGAGTAGTAGTTGTGTCATATTCTTCGCGATTTCAGCTTTCGTTTCTTCTATTTTCAGTTTCAAATTGAATTGAAGAGTCCTTGCAGAAAACACTGTAAGTGCCAAAATTAAAAAAACGAGAAATCATTATCGAAATATGTTCTACGTGCTAATGGGAATACTATACTACAGAATTTAATTTTCGGCACTTACAGTGCTTTCTACAAGGACTCATTTCGCTCCCGAGAAATATCCTAGGTGTTAACGTAACGAGCTAACATTAGTCCTTTACATGAAAAACACTCTATTAGATAAAATCCCTTAGTTACCCAACTAACGCGGTCCACTCAACCTTTCCTACTTTAAAAGTCCCCGCGCATCATGCTTCATCCCACCGACGCGTGACTATAGTCGCTAATACGCTGCACAGTGTTTCAAATACCGCTGTAACCAATCAAATACGACAGCTGGAAAGTGAAAGAAGCGCGACGCGCGGAAATTGTTCGGATTCCCATGATCGTGCGCGAGCACTTGAGAAGTTTCCCGATGGAAACGGGACGCCGGTTCGTCGTTGCAAACGGCGAAACGACGTTGATTTCGTCGACGGGTCTCCATTATCGGCGGTATCGCGGATCCGTACATCGTGCGGTTCGATAGTCCCGCGACGTGTGCCAGGAATCTATCCGTTTCTTGATCCGTCTCTGTGTTTCGCGTGGCTCGGCTGCCACGTACGCGGACGCGTACGATTCCTCGGTCGGCGGAGGAAATTGGCGCGACCCAATACTAATGGATAATGGAATTATTGGTTACGGTCGGAGCTCGCCCTGGGGATGATCGTAATTCAATTGCTCCGATGTGTCCTCTGGACGTTTTGACAGGACGGATGTCCTAACAAGGAAACCGCCTCGGGATATCTTCGGCGGGGGGAATTGTCTGTGCTGGCCGCGTTTGTATCGTCGCGCAGTGCGGGACACGTCTGTGCAGGGAAGAATTCGTGGCGGATGTTCCGATCTCTTCGCGAGATGTTTAAACGGCTTGAAGTTTATCGAAATTGGGCCCGCGGCTGGATCGTGCGAGGATCAGTTTGATGTTTCGAATTCGTTCGAATTACGAGGGGAGATGGGATCGAATGGAGAGTAAAGGTGGGATTTGGAGTGGAGCCTGCTTGGGATTGAAATGATAAGAGGAGAGGAAACGGAGAGTCGTCCGCGGAGATGAGAAATATTAGGAAGAGGCAATTAAGGATTTAATATCAGGACTTATCGTGAGTAATACGCGTCTGCCGTTTATTCTCTGGCCAGGACGTTTCATTTCGCTTGGATGGTGGAGGAAAGAAAATTAATGTGGACGACTAATAAGCTCGGGACATTTCCTACAGTGATTCCCATACGTATCTGCCCCACTCGTAGATGGAAATTACGAAGTCTCGCGCAGTAAGGGAGCCACGAGGTACAGCGATCGAGGCATTACAGATGTATGGGCCAATTTGTAAGCAATCCAACTTACATTCGCGGGGCAATATTGTATTTTTATGTTATCGTCTCTCGGCTATTCGCGGCCTCCTCTCTCCCGCACATACCGCCGCTCCTCGCCGGGTCCTCCTTGCAGCTCCTCCGTGTTTATCCCAGATAGGTAATCAGAATAAATCGAGTCAAAAGCAAGGGAAATTAACAAGCGACAGCACAATAACATTCCCTGAACTGTTCTATTTTCACCGAAGGAAAACATTTCGAAGGTATCACGAAAGCCTCCAACAAAACTGGCAAGTGGCTGACTAAAGGTGACCAAATCTATATTAAATGTCCCCCATCAAAAATTCAAAACCACCCCAAAAACTTAGTCTCCTTTACCAAAAAACTGATACCTCCGAAATAACCTCACAGCGATACCGCCAAACAATTACAACCCCGCTACTAACAGCTCAACACAACCACCCTCGGAATACCTATTATTAAAAACCCTTAAACAGACATACCTACGCGTCTCTTTCCTACACTTATACTTTGCGCAAGAAACAGAAGCGGAGCGTGCCAAGCAGGAAGCAGGGAAATGAATAAACGCTTGACGACACTCGATTGGGTGGCGTATCTGCTTCGAACCGGTTCCGTGGGCAGGTTACAGGGCAGAGATACGGTTGCATCGGGGCGCGTGTTCGCCCCGCACGAGGGAGATTCGCCAAGTGACGAAGAGACACGCGTCGGTCGGTCCTCCTTCGCTCACCTTCGGCACTGGGCCTGCATAGGACGCCAGGGGTAGTAGAGCTACCCGTACCCGTCGCCGCAGCTCCCGAGCCTCGGTCCAACATCTGCCCCCGAAAAAACAAAAGCCCATTGTCGTTAACGACCGGTCGCGCGTCTCTTGTTTCTAACCGAGCGCTTTTGAATCGTAGGCGAATAACGGACCCCGAGGTCCATTCAGGACCGGGTCTCTGTCTCGTTCGCTTTCCGTCCGAGCCTCGATCGCCGTTTTTTCCTCGCCTTCCACGTCCGCGCGAGCTCCTCCAGGGCTACACGCGTCTCGGGTCGTTGTTGGCTCACGAGGCCTCGCTCGGATCCCTTTTTCCTCGCGTCTTTTTCCACCGATGATCGCAATCTAACCCCCTGTCGAAGGATCGACGATCTCTGGGATTTCGGCCGATTGTCTCGCTCGCGGCGGACTTATCTCGCTTCCTGTTGGGCGCAGGTATGTGTCCTTCCGGGGATGCAGCAATGGGAGATGCTCGCGAGAGGCGAAGTGTCGGAGGGTGGCTTATCTTCGCTCCGATGTGGAGGATTCTCGTGCGAAAAAGGATTTCTCAAGTGATTGCTGGGGTCTCCGGATTGGATAATGAGTAAAACAGATGAAGTTCCTTAATAGAAAGCTTCCAGCGAAATTAACAAGTGGCTCATTAAAGGTGACCAAATCTATATTAAATCTCCATCACCACAAATTCAGAATCACCAAAAGATTAGTCTCCTTCAAAGAGAACTCACAACTCCGAAATAATTGGTTCCCCAATTTATGCGACATACATTTCAAGATGTCATCTCATTTCTGTTATTTTCCACCACCATATTTAACAATGTAAAATATCCGCGTCCATGCAAAGGAGGGTTCCGCCAGTTTGGTCAAGGGAAACCGAGTTTGCGCGCTGGCCAGTGGTCAAGTGAAAGCTCCGCCCCGAAAGAATCGAACGGTGTGCGCGCACCCGCGAGAGCGCGGAAAAGGGTAGCAGGGGATTGGGAACGAGTAGAAATGTATGCGCACGGGGTAAACAGAGGAACGCGGTAGAATAGTGGAGTGAAAAAAGGAAAGTCGACCAGACGGATGATGGAGGACGTCGGATAAAATAAAAGAGCGAGCTCGCGTACGCTAGAGACGTGCACGAAGAGACCAGCTGGGGGGGGAAAGGGGGATGTGAAAGTGGAGGAAGCAGGGAAGACAATAGGTGGAACGATGGGCAGACGGTTTTCTTGTTTTTACGCGGGGGCTGGCAGTTCTATTCGAATGGATATGGGATACTTGACTCGCCGAGGGAAAGATCGATGTATGAAACTCCTGCCAATCTCTATGTTAATGGGCCGAAATATAAGGAGAAGGGCACGGCGGAGACGCAACAATCTCTGCCAGGAGGTCTGCTCGAGGACACTTAAAAGTGAATTGTTACGTCTGCGGCTGACCCCGGGACCTTAGCCCCCTCGAACGACGGTGAATTATAAGACCTGCGTAGAAGGAAATTAGATCTCTATATCAGCCGTACGCTTTCCTCGGCCCAACCGAATTTCCCTTTCTGTTCTTCGTACGCGCGCGAATCGGCTCCGGAATTGGTTACGGTGCACGTGGAACGCGAGTTAATTGAGGAGCAGGAATACTATCGCTGGGGAAATATTTACGGTGCTCGGTGAACCGTTGACTCGTACATTTTCCGTGTACAATTAATCTTGCTTCAAAATTCGACTCGATAAATGCCACGATTGGAATTCTAATATTTGGAGACGATACACTGAGAGTGTATCTGTGGTTCTTGCGAGGGGAATTGAAGAGGTTGGGCGACAGAAGAGTAGGGAACAAGATGTCTACGAAATTTTAGTTCTGGTGTCTTGCCTAATGTAAACGAGCAGAGTGGACACGCTATACACGTGCGCCGCACATGGGCCAAGGGTCACTCGCGCTGAGTTAGTGGGCAATTTAGGGTGTCTGGCAAAGACCATTGGGTGACTGGTGTAGAAAGGCAGAAAGGAGATTTCTATCCTTCGTCAATTTTGCTCGTAAGGAATAAAAGCCAAACGGACACGCGATGTTATGGAACGTCACAGTGTGGCGGTATTTGCTGGGTGGTCCGAGACATAGGTTCGAGAAAAGGGACAAGTGTCCGGTCCTTTAGCCTCAAGTACCCCTGGCCTGAGTTTTCACAGAGATCTGTTTAGTTTCATTGCGCCACGTGTTTTGGCCCTTCTTGTAAAACGAGTAAAAGTGACTGAGCATACTTGTGGAAAACCAAACGCAGTGGCCTGGGTAGTACAGGAGAAAGTAGTTAAGAAAATCGGTCTGCTTTAACGGAAAATTGTCACAGTTGAAGTGTCCTTGTATCGAAGGTTGGTCGATTTTGAGTGTACGTACAGGAGTTACGATGAATAAATCGTACATTTGTACTTCGTAAGTACGTACGTGTATTTTAGTATACGCTTACTCAGAAAGATATAACATATTTTGCTTATTTAAGTAATGTTAAATTCAGAATTACTCATTATAATTTACATTGGTAGGTATAAACATTGATTAATATATTGAATTTGGGGGAATATTTTTTGCACGAACTTTGCTGCTTCCGCGAATAATAAAACCTTTTTAAATTCACAATCTTTCATTTGAATGCACCCAAAATAAAAGTGTGCAAAATATAGTAAATAATATATTACCTAATGTGAATTAGAATTGCGAATTCTTACTTTGAATACGATTTATGTAATATGTAAAGCAGTTACATATAGGGTGGACGGATACTTTTGCGAGTAACTGACTGTATCAGCCGTCGGACGGCGGACGGTTCGACTGATCACACGGAAGTCGTCTCCTGGGTCATTTTCAACCTTTATAAATATCTTACCATACGCATTTCAAACGATATTCTTTTTCTTAGAGCAGTAGCCAAGTAATTTTCTCAATTTCCGAAATTTCCCCTATTATTATTACACTCGTTAACATTACGCTTGGGTCCAAAAGGAACCAAACCATCAGCCAGGAGTTCAAACAAAAATGTGAGAAACTTCATTCTCCGACGTCTAAATAAATAATTTTTACTGAGTCAGAAGTGACCCGGTTCCGTCTCTCGTCTCACCATCGACGGTTCAACATCCCCCACTATTTTACCATCCATCTGCATCCCCTACATCTCCCACCATACAAAATATGCTTAAGAGGAAGAAGAATTGGGCCAGCCTGCTTAAAAGCGAAATGTCTTTTGCTTGCAGCGGAAACCTCGCAAGGTACCACATCCCCAGACACCGTCCAATGCGGGGGTTGCAGGGCGTCCTACCCCCTTGGCGAGATCGTACGGTTCATCGAGCACAAGGTCAACCACTGTCGCACCACTCCTCAGGGCTGCCACAGCCCGCCAGCGACGGCAGCGCCGGAGGACTCCGATCCCGAGGACGCCCTCGCCCTGAAGGCTGTCGATCAGGACTCGAAGCTGAATTCGGTGCCCAGCATCTCTGCCCCCATCAACAAGAGGGGCGGGGGGAGGCTGGATAGCCCCCCGACGCCGCAGGGATCGGGGCCGGATGCTGGGAGCCCGATCGAGCTGAAGGCTAGCGCCAGCTCGACGCCCAAAAGACGGACCGAGGCTTCCGACGAGGATAAAGAGGATCTTCCGAAGAAGCAGAAGACGGAGTCTGTGGACGCGGACACCAACACTGTCAATTCCGGTGAGTCTTCCTCTGGAACTCTTTCCTTCTAACTTGAGGAGCAGCCACCTCGATGGCATCGATTTAGGGAAGAAGTTAACACGTTGACTGGCATCGGGGTCATCAGTGACCCACCGGACCTGTAATCTTTCTTTAGAGCGATTATAAATAAACCCAATAAATTAACAAAATTCTGGAGCGTATCACAGTCGTTGGAAGTGGTGTAGAGTGACAAGTGCATCATCGAGCGTGGGACAATTGCGTGACAGTCAACGTGTTAACGCGTTTGTCATCAGGCGTTGCATATTTCTCACATTATCAATGATAAGTTCGTATTTCTCGCTTAATAAGACAAATTAGCATCACTTTTTTTAGTACAGTGAAATCAGTCTATGGGACGTTTATATGGTGATCGGGGTAATTTGTATAGCCTATACTCGGGGCCAGATATATTGGCCGGTGAATTCGTTTTCGCGAGCAACGATTGAGGAGACATCAACCACCACCATCTGACGATCGTGGATTTGTCAGTTGGAGTTGCGTGGTCGTCGCAGGGTATGATGGGGTAACGGGAACGCTGCTCGGCTCCGCCTGAATCTAGCCGTTTGGCTGTTATTTATTCTTAGCGTAATAGTTGTGTGCGCGACGAAGCTATTCGTAGACCAATACGAGATGAAGCTATCGAGAAGGAATCAATGTTCTGACCAATAAAGCTCCTGAATTTTTTCGGAGCTGACGCACACCTATTCCGATGTGTGTATTTCTACGCTGACAGCTCGGTTTGACCTACACGCCAGAAGCTCGCCACTATCCCCACCACTTCTGGCTCACTCTTGTTCTGCGAAGGCGAGAGCGAGATGGAACGAGAGTGAGTCAGAAAACGTTGAGAAAAGGAGCACCGAGGCAGGCAAACGGTGTGGTGGGAGAATACCCCCCACGAAACTCACCGGCCAATATATCTGGCCCCGAGTATAGTTATTTTCAAATAGAGGATTTCTAGATCTATCAGGGGTTGAAGGAATCGATGTAGGGGGTGTAATGGCATTGCGAGTAGATTTTCTGGCTCCTTTTGTCGTTAGGATATACGAATAGATCTTGGAAAGGTATCTGAGCAAAAGAATCACCGTGAACTCTTAATACAGAGAAAGTCACGAACCAAATGTGGAGGCACGTGCTATTAAAGAGTCGTCGCGATGTTTTGACATATTCCGCTTTGAGTTCTGCGCTGGGTCTCTCGAGTCAAGGTAAACTCTATAAATAAAGCACGTGTGTTCCGGCAACAAATATTCATCGCGGGTTTCATATTCCGCGAGGCTTTCGAACCGGCGCTTCAACAGACACCAACGAATTCTGTTTCAATAAATTTAGTAAACGATTTATTCCAAGTTTCTCCCAAATACGAATAACACGAACCTCCTCCATACTTTTCGACGGGACAAGCAAAAATCAAGTGTGAATCTCCTCTCGGACACGCACCAGGGAATCTGTCATCTGCGCTGAAAATTCTGGTTTCGGATTCGCTGGTCGAGGGGGCGAAGAAGAAAGACGGAAAAGGGAGTTTTAAAGTACAGTTACGGTCCGCCATCTGATGTCGATCGTGGTCCAACGGGCACGAACAATGCCGTGGTAGATTCGATTTTTGAATTTAAAGAACCCGCTCGGGGATTGGGGTGAACCTGCCCTTACAACCTCCTCCTCCCCCCCACCCGGTGACCCCTTTTTATCGGAGGCCGCATTGTCGGCTATCGAAGGGTTTAACATGCGAAGGCTTGCTGGTTTGACGATGTCCACAATAAAAGGGCACTTGAAATTAATTTTAACATCGGGCCTATTTATTAATTTAGCTACTTTCCATTTTCAGTTTTTCGATCCTCACGTAGGAGCACCGATCTTTTTTCTAAAAGGACACGTAAACCTTCAATTGCTATTTTATCCCCCGTCGATGCCACGCGTCTACTGACAAACTTCCTGATCGCAGTCTAATTTCCTGTCGAATCCTGGAGCTTCCGCGCGCAACGGCCAATCCCTCCCCGGCTTCGCAATACCCGTCCTGGAAGTCTGCTCGCACAATTGCGGCGGACTGTATAAAAGGGATAGCTTTAATTTCGCACCCACTCGTCGACGAATCGACACCACGATCGCGGCGGTTTACTCCGATTAACTTCAAAGAAGCGGCGCCCGCCTCAAACGAAATTCATGCAGCCCGACGCCCTTGATGAATTGAAAGCACAGCCTTTGAGATTCTTAACTCAGTGCTTACCTGTGCAAATTGACGTGGCGGCCTGTTTTGCATCGCAGAGAGAGAGAGAGAGAGGAGGAGAGAGGATGGCGCGGATCATGGCTACGATTCAATGAGAGTCGCTGGACGCCCTTCCGTCTTCCTTCTTACAATTAGCGTCTTCTCACCTTTGTAAATATTATTACGTTCGGTGGAATGACCCACCCCCGCTTTCTAAGACTCGTTGAGCCTTAATTGTGCGCCGTTCCGAGCCAACGATTATGGGAGGAAGCTGAAACGCTCGGATAATACTTTCATTGGATATTGGTTTTCCAACACTCTTCGTCCACGTCTTCCCGCGATACTTGTGGATTCGAATATTAGGATCGTAAAGTTGATTGCCTTTCAGGCATTCTCAGCTTTCATCCGCCACTTATGACCTCAATAATAATTCCCCTAATAATTCATCCCCCACAATCTAACATTCATCTTCTTAATGTGATTGCATTTAAGTCCATCACTTTCCTCCCAAAGCGCGGCTACCGCCACTCAAAGAGCAGCGCTACTTAATTTCCAGTAATTATTCTTAACCACCGCGTGCAATCCGAAACGCAGCATTCTGCTGAATGATTTGCCGGCAATCGAGTGCCCCTCCCCACGCAGCTAAGCCAACGAGTGTTTCGGCGAGAGAGCAAGAGGAAAGCCACTAAAAAGCCGGATAAAGGGCAGATCGTACGAGGGGAGGTGGTCCTGCGGACCGTCCCTGATCCGCGTTACCTTTACCTGGACACACGCGACGGAACCAGACTAGATACGTGGCTGCACGCCGGCACAGGGACGCACACGCGCGTGCACGCTCGTGCGGACCACGTGGCCAGACAATGGGACGATTCTAATTGGGCTTTTGGACGTGGCCGGGCCGATAACAAAAAAACATGACAAAAAAGGCGACGAAAGGGGCTTATCCAGAGAACAAGCCTGGCGCGGACGAGTCGGGGGATGAGCACGAGCGGGCCTTTCTCTCCGGCAGCGCTGGCCCCGGATGGGGTTAACTCTCGATGTAACACGGCTACCAGAAGGGGGCTGAAAAACCGGCTCCACGGACCGTGATGAAACTTTAAAGAGACACCGAGCTGGATCAACAAGCTGTTACGCAATTACGATCGTTTGCATTAATCACTCGTTTCTGTAAAACCGGAGGTTGCGGTTCCGTTAAGTCGAATGGGGGTGGCATTGTTCCGGAGAAAGTGAACGAAGGGGGCATTTATCTATACTCCACCTGAGCATGCACTTTGGCAAATACTATCTTCGAACACCGAACGCTAGCAGGGAGAAATGGTAGACAGGTTGGGTGGTTGGGTAGAACCGGAGGACTCCAAGAAGCTGAAGCGAAATTGCGACAGTAACGCGGAGGCGCGTTGACGAAGGGCTAGCAAAGTTAACTTTCGAGAATCGCGAAAATTCCTCGCGTAGGAAAGTCAGCAAGGGTGGCTCTCGCGCGCGCAAAGACAGAAGGTTGTCTAGGCAAAAAGAAAACAGTGACGCTTCCCCTGAACGGGCTAGACTGCTTCAGGAGCAACTGGGGTACAAGGGACCGATGGGAAGTGACGTTTCGGGGAGGATCGTGCGTGTCAGAGAAAAAGGAACGGCGGGCGGGCAGAAGGGGGTTGAAGGAAGCGATAATCCGTCGAAATTGACACCGGCGCTGCCGGTGAGATGCAGATTTGATCTATCTGTCACGTTTGTCTGGAATATTAATTCTCGTTCGCTGGCGAGCCTTTTTTACGACCCCTCCGTAAGCTCCTCTCCTTCTCGCCCCCGTTCCTTTCTTCTTTCTCTCGCCCCCGCCCGGCCGCGTCTTCGTGGACCGCCCGAGGCGCATCGAGAATTGCTTGCGAATTGGTTGTATCTCAGGGTTTCGAGGTCCTGCAGCCCTTCCGCTCCCTTCTTCCCCTCGCCGCCCTTCCCTGCTCCTTCCTCCGCGGAAGGAAGTCAACGAGGACGACATAAAAGTGATACACGGACCGACCTGCGGAGCCAGTACGCGCGGCGGTGCACGCGCTTCTTGCCTCTCGCTGTTTTTCTCTCGGATTTCGCGGGGATCGCGTTTTTTCCTTCCGTTCCTCTTGGTGGCTCTCCTCTGTGTGCAGTATAAAGTACATTGGTGCCATTCTTTCGAGGCTGCCGCGCTTCGTGTCCACTTTTTGCCCGGGAGTTTTATTGCGCGTTGGAATAAGAATGTAGATCGAGGGATTTTGGCTCGAGGTATTGAAAACTGAGAGAACTGGAGTATCTCTGATATCTATTGCTGGATGATTTTTGAAAACGCCCACGGGACAATGTTCATCCCCATTTCTCACAGCTTGCTCGGGGCTTTATTGCCCGCGTCTTCCTGCCGTCCTCGCTAACGCGCAGGCATTTTTGAATGGTTGTTTGCCACTTCATTTGTCTTCCTTCGCGTGAAAGAAATTCGAGGAAGTGTCGCTGGCGATGGGAAGAAAGAAGCGAAGTTTTAATATAAGCGGGTCTGCGGCGTCTCGACGCGTGCTTTCCCTTTGTTTCTTCGTTGCAGCGGCAACGGAACTGGTTCCCGAACAAGCGACTTGTCAGGCGAAGTCGAAGAACGCGGCCGGCTGGAATAATGGGCGAGCAATTCGAAAAAGACCGCCGGAGGAATCGATATTTTCGTCACGCTGGACGCTTTGGAAAGTTTTCGCGTTCCTAAACGAAACCGTTCTCGCCTCCTGCCTTCCCTTTCCGCGCGTATTTACGAGGCGAGAGAGTTAATAGGCGTCTTGGCTCGGTCTTGACGCTTGCGGTTGAACGGAGCAAGGGACACGAAGGGTCTTCAAGGATAGTCTGACCAATCGCGTTGTAACTTCGCAGTGACCACAAGGAACGCGAGAACGCTCGAATGTGCGTTCGTTTGTTTAAAAGAAACGGAGACTTCATGCATGGAAGTCGGCGAGCGGTGGTTGTATAACGTACAGGCTTGTTCAAAGTGTGTGCTATCAAAGCGAATTTTGCATTCGACGGAAAATAATGGCAAGCAGAACTCAGGAGGATAGCAAACGTTTTTGTGTGCTAATTGGGCCTAGTTATGCAGAAAGCTACTCTCAATGATCTGAAATTGAATTTTAGTTTGAAGATTTTAATTGTTAAAGAAAAGTAGCTTTATTTCTGTTGGGGATACTTTATTTCTTGTTATTTTTTTAGAATGTTTTTTAATGGGCGCGTTTAATAGTGAGGAGTATGATTAATGTTATTTTAAATTTTCTGCAGTTTGTCTGGAAGTGTTCACTGAAAGTTGTCTTCATGACGCGACATATTGTAAAACAAGATCGAATGAAAAGCGGGAAAATATAGGAACAATAATTCTGTAGGAGTCTCCGCGTCACCGGATAAGGGTTAAGCCCAAAATGGAACTATGGTACTTTTAATACATTGTATAATTGGTAATTGTTCACACAAAGTATGGGATCCGTACTGTATTAAACAAATTTTTTTAATTTTGAGGGCTGGCATGTTTCTGCATAATGTGGCTCAATTAATGGTCCACGATTGAAAAATGAAAGAGAGGTAGTGTTGAAGAAACGCGAGATTGTTAGGTGAATTTTTGGGTAGGCTTCTGTTTCGTATTGAGCTTGAATCAGTCACTCTTCCGAATCTGCATAATCTGGATGTCTCCCCTGATTAAAATCGCCCACAATCTAGCTACCTGGGTACGGTGCCGCGCACGCTGTCCCTTTTAAGTGCAACCCTTGTACGTAGGACAAAGTGCATACGCCGCATACGTTGGCTAATCGATATTTTAATATTGTCACACGCCATTCTGGATTAAAGGCCTTTGTGTGTGTCGTGACGTCATAGACGGCAGATGTGCCCGAGCGAAAAGCGAAAAGATTTCGTCGGCGACCGTGCAACTATATTTCAAGCAATTTTTTAATCACAATTGCCAGTAAACAATCACTAAATCATCTAAGTCTAGTATAAATCATTGCTTCGGAACCACTACACTTTGGATAGAATTATCTCTTAATTATCATAAGTCCATTAACGATCGTTACTACTGCAAATAGTGCCTTAAATACGTGGTAAAATCGGTTAAGCTTTCATGGCTATTAAAATAAAATAAATTGGGAGCTTTACAGCCCGCCGACAGATTTTGAAGCACCAAGTATGAAATAGAAAAGCAGTTTTAGTGTTCACTTATTTTTAAGCCACAGAAGGATACTTTTATCGCGTCTTATTTTCGATACTTGGAACGCTGTCCGGCTGAATTTAGTTTCCTGCTGTTGGATGTATTGTACGAAGTCTGTGTAATGAGGTACAATGAACATGTCCGCGGAATATCCATCCATCTAGAAGTCTGCACACGGAAAATTATTTTGCGAAAAGTGTCCCCCCCCCCCCCCCCCCCGACGAGGGTAGCTGGGTCTCGAGTGAAGTCTTCCGTGAAAGGGTTGACAGGAAGTATTCGTAGGATGACCATGGCTCGGGCTCGTCGTTAAACAATGGCATTCCGAACGATTTGCCCGTAAACGTTGCGTGGGCCAATTTGTCGGGCAATTTCTGGGGAAAATCGTTCGGTCACTATCGCGACCGCCGTAGGACCAGGATTCGTGTGCAGCCATATTGTTCATTTGATCCCACGATACCCTCGAAGAATTCAACTTCGAACGAGACAGAAAACGTACAATATTAAGTCTGTACAAAGTGATACGTTTTTTAAAAAAAAAAACTTTAATTCGTGGTAGAATGGGTATTTTTAATTAGTACTGGGAAGCTTCACTCGTCTTCTTTAAGAGAATTTTAAGATTCATCGCTGAAGTGTATGATTTTTAATGCGCTTTTGTGGCAACCCGATATATTTCTTAATAGTATGAAGCTTCCTGCACTCAGGGGATCCACGTCAGTCTCATTGTCAGTTACTTTCTTAATTCTATCTTCATACCTGTGCTTCGACAATTACACTACTGCTCAAAAGTATTTGGTCGCTTGTTATAGGTACAATTGATAAAAGAGAAAGTAGAACGTTTTTCCATATAAGTGCCCCATTTGGATTTCTTGGCAACAGAATACGTGCCAATAATATGGCCATATTAAAATGTAACATTACCAATGTTCAAATATATTTAAACAATTTGGAAGTAACAAATTGAATATATTATATAAGTTACTAGGATCTGAACAGTTGAATCACTTAAAAAGCAATAAGGTGAATGTCCCAATTTCTGCTCATTTAAGAGATTACTCGTCATAAAGAAGGTGTACAAAATTTGTTTGTGATCAATAGTTTTAGAGTAATTGATTAATTCTTTAATGATAAATCAACCAATTCGAAAACTATTTAAGAAAGATATTTCAAGATGTTTAATTATTAGTAATTTGTAATTAAATACAATGCAATAAATGTCCGTATTTCTGCTCACGAAAAATAGCGATGTACGTATTTCTACTCACCATTTGTACCAATTTCTGCTCACATAATATGTTGCCTTTTCAGGTTAAAGTAAGTTACATCTTCTATGGAGAGGTTTTATAACACAACAGTAAAGCATAAAATAATGATAGACAAAAAGTAAAATGCCTTCGAATAGAAATAGAGGTTACAGCATACATTGAATTGTGAGGTTATGTTACTAAAATTTTGGTGAGTAGAAATGCGGACATGACGGTGATTCACTTGACCCTAAACCTACTCACCTGTTTTCTACTTAAAAAAATTAAAAATAGTAAAAACTCTAAATCCAGAGCACAATACGGTATTTGGTTTTTGTTATTAAATAAGAACTTTTACTGCAAAAACTATTTTCTGCCCAATTATCGAATACCAATAGTGACCCTGTTCCTTAGCACAACCAACTAGAACACGATCGAAAAATCATGAGTCTCTCGTTTTAAAAGTTTTTCGTTGCTTATGCTGCACTTTGATTAGCCCCAACCTCGTGCAACACTCGTGTAAATGTTCAAATAATTTGGAATTATTTTGTTGCAACTATAGTACAAGCGTAACGCTTATAATAATAAGAAAAATACGAAATGAGCAGAAATGGGGACATGAGCAGAAATAGGGACATTTACCTTAATAATAGTTGGCAAAATTACAGATACCTACTAAAACCGAAGGAACAATTTGATAAGGATAAGAAATAATCAACTCCTTGTAGAAAATACTGTAAGTGCCAAAAATCAAATTCCATACTAGGTAGTATTACCATTGGCAAGTACAACATTTTCCAATAAATTTTTTTTTAATTTTGGCACTCAGTGTTTTCTACAAGGACTCGTCAACTATGTTACGCTTTTTTCCTATTTTCCCATTCATCAGACGTACCCGTAGCAAGTGATCAAATATTTTTCAACGGTAGTGTACATTCTTTTCCTCCATTTTCATTAAAGCCTGCAATCCGTTGCACCAACTTTCAATTCACACTTATCGACGCCCCCGGCGTTCATTCTTCATGTCTTACTTTTTACTCAAAGAATTTAATTCCGCAGAATCATGATCGATGCATCCCTCTATCGCGCGGCTCCCGCAGGGAGACACCATTTCCCATAGAAGATGGCGAAAATCTAAAGAAATAATCCTAACGGATGGCCACCCGCGACGTTTGCATATGAAAAGCGTTCAGCTGTGAATCGATACACCTTTATTATGCCGGAGCACTTGCTTATCTCCAGCGCTCCCGGTCCCCTCTTCACGACTCGGGGGAAACTGGGCAATATTTTCGACTTCCGGGCAAGAAAGGAAGCTGGGCGAGCTGGGGCGCCAGAGGGCTGGCCGAGGCGTGAAACAATATGCCAAATTTTCACGGCCTCCCACACGATGGACCCTAATTTGCGGCATGAGTCGCTCCTTTCTTCGCTTTCTAATTTTCTCCTCGAGTCAGTGTTAAAAGACCGACTCCTGCTTCGCACTCGAAAGGGATCGAATCGATGACTGCGTGGAAATTGCATAGCTTCTGCCCCTAACAGCTTCCTGGTCCTCCAACACACGTTGGTCCTTTGTTTCGCCGCTCTTTTTGGACTCTATTAACCTTTGAAAAGTTTGATGAATCGGAGACTCTTGGCTGGTTTCTCAAGCGCTTCGGAATACTAATTCCTTATAGAAACTTGTGCGGTGCCTTGATTACACTCTTGAGATATTTATTCAAACTTAATTAGTAATCTTTAGTCATCTAAGCTCTGCCAGATCTAGAGTATCACGAATTTTAAAGATAACAGATTTGGAAACTATGAAAACCACAATTTCTAAGTCTAGGATAATAAATCCTACGCGTTGCTCTTTAAAAATCACTAAATCGTGCATTCGTAAGGAAAAACATTAGTGTATTCAGCTACGATTATTTAGGGCTGCCATTCATTATTAAAATTGTAAGGTTATGTAGGTTAAAAGCCTAAGATCAAGTTGTTTGCAAATAACTACCACCCCTCCGTGACCGTGCTGGTCATCATTCTGCGCGGCCACTTTTTACACCGACCTGTCGGTTCTTTAACGCAACGAGGTTATCCAGCGAGGACCGTGGCACCTCCCTCTTTCATTCCGCGAGCGTTTCTTACCGCAACGCGTAAACGCCAAGCGTAATCGTGGTGAAAGGTCAGCGAGGCGGGGTAGAAAAATCGTTCGCCCACCGTCAGCCTCGTTATTCTACTTAGCACCTTGTTACAACCGGCGATATGTGTTCCATTGTGTATTGTCGAGCACTGTCCTATCACTTCTGAGGCTGACGTCTCCGAGTTGTTTCTAATTTAATTTAGGATTCATTGTTTACGGGTCCCATTGTCGCTGACGCCCGAGGGAAGGTGATTCATTTATTGGACATCGGTTGCATTCGCTTCTGCACGCGCTCACCGTCTCCCCGCCCGTTGTCCCCGCGAATTTTCAGCAGATTCCTCCGCCCATTGCGAAGTGCCCGATGACGCTCCGAGCACGGAGGGAATTCAAGGGACGGGAGAACGATCGACGGAAACATTCCGTTAAGTACAACAAACGACTTCATCTCGATGCTGAGGCGAAGCGTTGAAGGAACTCGGGTAAAATGTAAACCCCGATTTAGCAGAGGTTCAGCTTTAAGACGCTCCTCGAGACTTTCTTCACGACAAAGATCCCTCCCCCTTATCTCGAACAGCCATTTAATTAGGGCCGCTTTATTTTTCCGAGGGCCTTTGTCTTCGGTCAACTTCCCTCCCCGTTGCTAAATACATTGCGAAAAGGGCACAATATGGGAAACGATCTCTAACTTTTTAATCTCTTACCAACTCTAACGTCGCCTTATATTTCATTCGACTAAGAGACTCTTTAAACAAGGTCGATTGAATTCCTGCATTATATCCGGGCACAAAGATTAGTCTACTCGTAATTACGACGATTTCGAAGTCGTTAATCCTTGATAAAAGAAAAACTTTAGAAACCAGACTCTCGGCGTGTCTTATCCTGCGTAATTACAAGAAATCACCGTCTGCCACGAATTACCGAACACTTAACCGACCGCTGAAATACTAGATCCAAACGATCGGGGATCAAAATATCCACCAAAGAAATCGCGCCGCCACGTGACACAGCTATAAATCATACATTCCGTCACTTCCCCCTGCGCCGCAAATGGTTATACCCCCGTGACCGCGAACGATGCGACATGTGAAAAGGGAGGATCGCCCTGGACGAAGTGTAGATCGACTCGGCTAGCGTCTTCCAGGGGCGTAAATTTTTGTCACGATCCACCGCCCGGAATTACGGGCTCCGCGAATATGTTCTCGGAGGTTACGTCCGACGGTGTTTCCAAGCCGCGACATAAGGGTGGTTGTTGCGGAGGCAGATGCCCAACGGCTGTCCCGTCCTTTTCTCCATGCTTTTGCTCTCCGCTCGCCTCGGAGGGTGGCCCTCGAATTAATAAAATCCCACGATCACCCCCCGACCGCGCGGTGGAGTGGCGTCTCTGGTACGCGGGGCGTGAAAAATGGCCGAAAATCTGATATTCCGGATTAAAAACATTGAAATTCAAAACCCGTCCCTCCCGCGCGTCACCCAACCCCCGGATTCCCTATCGCGGCGTCGTAAAGAGTGAGGGTCGAGAAGTCGTTAAGGGTCAGTTTCCAGCCGCGCTGCGGCAACCGATCTCCCCCATCGTCTCGCCCCCTCGGCGCGCATCAGCCATCGACCATCCTTCTCGGGGATATTATTTTTAAGCCCCTCGCGACTCCGCCGTGCAGGCTGAGGCCGCAATTTGACACAGCCGCGCCGTTTGAATTCGGAATTCAATCGGCGGACCCGATTTCTATCCCGATTCCGCGAAATTAAGGGTGTCTCGGAAAATTGATAGTGGGGCGCCGCTGGCTACGTGTGCCCGACCCCATCCCCGCCCGGGCGCGTGCTCTCTGTATCCTTCCAGACGATTTTCGATCGCGTTACCGTATACGTATCTGTGATCGAGGGTCGCGGCAGTGCGACAGACTGCTCGACACTGCCGTGAGTTATGGCGCGGAGAAACGGACATCCCTCTGACCACGACACCGTCGGTTCCTCTGTTTCAGAACCCAGATGGCTGCAGTGCTCGCAGTGCTCCAGAAGACTGTCCTCCGCGTGGGAGCTGCTGCAGCACATCCAGAGCGTCCACGGCGCCAGGCTGTACACCTCCCCGTCGTCGTCGACCAACTCCTCGTCGAACACGCCTGCACCAAGCCCGCCGACGCCCACCCCGACTCACGCCCACCACCTGAGCCCGCCGAATCACCTGAACCTCAGCGGCAAGTCCACTGGGAGCTCCTCGGCGGCGAACTCCTCTGGCGGCACGAACTCGAGCGGCAGCAGCGGCGGCCGACAGCAGCTGCAATCGTCAGCCTCCCTCGTCGGCGACCCGCTCCACAGTTTCCTCAGGCTACCGCAGCACCTGGAACGAAGTTTCCCGCCGATGTTCAGGCCCGACTTCCTGGCTCTGAATCCGCTGGCCGGGTACAGAGGGCTGCAGGAGCTGCAGACCGCTACCAGGAACCTGCAGAACCTGGGGGACCCTTTGCGGGGTATGGACGGCTTGAACCTCGGTGATCCGCTGGTTCGCAGTTCGTTGGACTCCCTGAATAACGCCCGCAACCTAGCGAATCTGGCCGAGTTGTCGCATGGCCGTGGCCTCGCGGGTCAGCCGCATCCACCACCACTAGAGGCCAACCTGGATTTTTACTCGGCGCGCCTAAGGAGCCTCGCTAATCCGTCCTTAGGCGCGGCTCCACCCAGTAACGGTAACACTACAACGAGCTCCAACCCCCCTGCCCCGGTACCGCCTGTACCAGTGCCAAGCACCGTCCAGCAGCAGCAGCAGCAGCAACAACAGCAACAACAGCAACAGCAACAGCAGCAGCCCGTGCAGAACCACAGCCAACCCGTAGAGCCTCCCAGCCCGGCGCCCAACAACGCCACCATCCTGACGCACGGGAACCATCAGAAAGAGAACTCGCCGCCGTGCTACAATCAGAGTCCAGTTGGGCACAACAACAACAACTCGACCGACAGCGAGAAGGCCAGCCCGCCAGTCGCCTCCACGCCGATCATCGCTGATTCTGCGTCGGAGACCATCTACACGTGCGAAGTGTGCGACAAGAAGTTTCGGTTCCAGTCGAACCTCATCGTGCACCGACGGAGCCATCGAGACAAGGAGAGGCAGTACCAGCAAGATGGCCCGCAGGACCACCCCACGACGCCCACCAGGTGCGAGGTCTGCGAGGTGGAGGTGGCCAGTTTCACGGAGCTGAGGAAGCACATGAGGAAGGAGCACCAGGAGAACCTCAGCGCCGCTAGCCCGCAGGGTAGCGTGGAGACCGTTCCCGATGACGGTTCCAGCTGCGACGAGAATATGGATCTGGACGAGGCGGACGAGAACGAGCAGAAAACGGAGCGAGAGGACACCGAGGAGAACACGCCCGAGGATCTGAGCACCACCCAGGGTCAGAGCGGTGAGGAGAGCGGCGGCAGAGTGGATCAGAAGCCGGCCAGCCTGGTCGGCGATCTGATGGAGAAGTTCGGATTGAGCAACATAGCGCAGTACTCGGAGGCGTACAGGCAGGCACTGCAGGAGAACCATCGCGGCGGATTCATCAAGACGGAATCCCCGTCGAACCTAACCAACTCTCTGAATAACAACAAGGAGAAAGACAGCGCTCTGTCGCCCACGAACTTCAATTCCTCGACCACACCCAACATATTCTCCGGTCAGGGTTTTCCCAGGTCCTCGGGGCCGGACTTCGGCGGCCTGTGGCTGCCCAGCCCCCATTACCTGGAGAACAACGAATTCCGGAAGGCTACCAAGGCCACCACGTCGAGCCTAGCCCTCCAGGGCCTGCCCAGCCCGATGCTGAAGAAGGAGCGGAGCGGTAGGAACGACACGTGCGAGTACTGCGGCAAAGTGTTCAAGAACTGCTCGAACCTGACGGTGCACAGGCGGTCCCACACCGGCGAGAAGCCGTACAAGTGCGAGCTGTGCTCGTACGCGTGCGCCCAGAGCTCAAAGCTCACCAGGCACATGAAGACCCACGGCAGACACGGCAAGGACACGTACAAGTGCCGTTTCTGCGAGATGCCGTTCTCGGTGCCCAGCACCCTCGAGAAGCACATGAGGAAGTGCGTGGTGGTGGTGCAGCAGGGCCCCAAGCTGGGCATGCCGTACCCGGGCAGTCAGGACGAGGACTCGTCGTTGAGTACCAAGGACACTTGATCTTGGAACGGAAGCCTACCGCCGATCCCGCCACTGTGGCCGCACAGGCCACCCTACCCGGTGTACTGAAGAGGGGATCCCCTTCCTCGGGAGAGACGCTGAAACGGTGTAGAAGACAGGCGCGTCCTGAGCGAGTAGGTGTCCAGAAACGGTGTAGACCTTTGAGCATGCACGGCCGTCGGCGCATGTACGGCCATGATCGTGACGGCGGCGCGTGCACGGAAGGATCACCTTGGCAACGTCCAAGGTCGCCCCTCGGGATTAGGAGGGGTAGGTGCAGCCGATCGGAGGACCTGGAAACGGTCCCAACGAGAAGTGCATTGAATACGGGGGAGGCGAGAGCGGGGCCCTTGACGGTGGGGCCGAACGGAAGCCCGCGTGGGGCTCCTCTCGACGACGAAGACTGGACCGAAAGAGCCGTGGTTCGGAGAATACGGAGATGGGAGTCTACGGATGAAAGAGGAACGGCAGGTACCCGATAAGGTGTACACTGCGTTTCAATTCGACTAGAAGACGAGAACGAATGGTTACCACTTTGCGAGTCTCAGCACAGCTATTTAAAATATATCCCTTATAAATAGTTATAAATAAAGACACTATAAATATAAATATACATATATATATACATATAAAGAATATAAATATATATATATATAAATATAGATATGAAATCTAAATGCAAATTATACAGAATATAAATATTATACATAAGATAATGAAGATAGTGACTTTATTATCGCATTTGAAGATTATTTATTTAACGATGGATATATATTACACATACTGTATAACGTAATATATATGTATACATGTATGTGAAGCGTGTTTGTGTATATATGTGTACATTACGTTATATACTATGGAGACCTGCAAACCACTCTGTATGTATTAGGGACTAAATGAGAACGGGAGACGGAGAAACGACGTGGAAATGGGGGGAAAAATCTTTTTGTACATTACACCAACGTCGATCGATGTCGGCGTGCTCTTCTCCTTTCTTCCTTCTATTATTCTTTTCTCTCTCTTTTCCCCTTCTTTTTTTTCTCTTCTTTAAACAAGCCTTCTTTCCACGCGGAAAGGAACAACAGCGACTTGGGCGATCCTCTGTGTACATAATTGCGAAGAACCATCGGTATTCGGGAGCTCTGTTTTACGTATCGCGACGCTTAGGATACCGTGTGTACTTGATGTACGTTAAAAACGTGTAAAATGAAACTCGAAACACGCGCCTGCGTTCTAGACTTTAAGCACTAGCTCGATCCTATGTAAAATGTATCATAGTACTTTTATTGTCTTTATTATCCGCCTATTATTATTATTATCATCTCTATTATTGCTTATTGATATTATTATTATTGTCATTGTCCCTATTACTATTACTATTGACTTTATCATTATTATTATTATTACTATTATTATTCATTGGCACAATTATTAACGCTGTTGCAGCGACTGTAAGCGCCGTCTTCATTATTTTATTCCGATATTAAATTATTGTCTAAAGATGTTTTAAATGGTTAAGAAAATGCCAAAGTTGTTTAGGTTTATCGGCGCTAAAGATCGTCGTCGCGAGGTGTCCGTCGATTTTTCGCCACGACTCTTCCTCTGTTTTTATGCCGGAAGAGGACCCGTTCCGCGTAACGTTAAACGCGATACCAGTGGCAGGCAATGCGAGACGAGATAGGATTTTGTTCGATCAACGAGTCGCTGGAGAATCATCGATGGCCACGTCGCAGTCACGCCGACGTTATTATTATAGCGCGTTTGTTCGTTGGTTATATTTATTGTCGCGGCGGGATCGCGAGCGGCTTTCGCAGGATCGAGAGGAATCGTTGATCCGGCGAAAATCGTCGCGCCCGGGCACGAGGCGCGTCCGCCGACGGTTGGTTAATGATATATATTTTTTTTTTCCTGTTCTTTCGTTCTAGCCCAAGACTGAGGTGTACTCGCGGGGGGCGACGCGGCCACCGTCGTCGAATCGACGTTTCATTACTTCCCCTTTCATTCGCGTTCCATTTAACGTAGTTTCCGTTTTCTTTTCCCTTCCTATCGTTTTTTTTTTGTTTCCTAAACGCCTCGTTGTAAACGTTTTCGAAGGGGACTGTTCCTAAATAAAAAAAAATGATCTAGGCAATAAGGTAATTACTTGGGAGTACCGAGCGGATAGATGGATGAGTGTGTTCCTCGATTTTCGCGTACGTGAGTATCGTCGAAACTGCGGTGTGTGTGGGGGTATGCGTGAGCGAGAGGATTTTACCATTTTTCGATTTATGTTCCACCCTTTGAGAGAGAGAGAGAGAGAGAGAGACCAGGAGCGTGCGTACCCCGGTGCGAGTGAGGTAATTAATAAAGAAACGAAAAAAAGGAAACTCATATCAACATAGTTGTCTCGGTGTTAGACGTGTACGGCCCTAGATAAAAATCTCGTTATCTAGTTAATGAAAGGAAAAGTTTGTTAGATTTGATTCTGAAATACGTACATGCCAGGCTCCGTTTATACGATATATTGTAAATATATGGCACTGCCCGTAGCGAAAAAAAAAAAGAAGATGAGAAGCAAAGAGACGACAAACAGGGAGGTGGAGAACCGGGGCGGAGAATAAGGCAGACGAATGTCGTCACTATTCGAACGAGAAATAAATAAATCATCATACTATTAATTGCATCCGTTTCTTTTTCATTCGCCAATAAACGCGGCGTAACGGCGCCCATGGAAAATGGGAAACGAGCGCGTGATTATCGGGCAGAGGCCCGCTTTGCTCCACGCAGGCGAACGAACGGCAATCGTGGAGGTTTCATCAATTTCGAAAGCATTCGTGAAAGCAAAGCGAGCCTCCCTCGGCAGTGGAGCCACCGCGTAACGCGCGCATCGGTTCCAATAGTTTCCCTCGTCTTTCTTATTCGAATTCATCCTACATAGGACCAAGTTCCCTGCCTCGCGAAGCGAAGAGAGAGAAAAAAAGAATCTCAATCACACACGCAAATCTCGCGGCTGGCGATCGGGCTGACGGGACACGGCGGGGGCGACGAGTGGGGGCGAAAAGAGGGATGAACGAGATCCCCCCGCGGATTTCAACGACCGGCGACAAAAAAAAAAGAAGTGAACGGGAGCAGCTCGATCGTTCTCGCAAAGTTCGTCGCGACGTGTCCTTCCAGTCGATTTCTAACGTTTCTACACAGGGTAAATCACGTAAAATGGTAACAGAAGATAATCCCAGACACGAAAAAAAAAAAAGAGAGAGAATGTCGGAAGTATAGCGAATTGAAGTATCTAGACAGTTAAATAAATAAAGCTAAAAAAGAGAAGAGTATTTCCTATAATATAGTAAGCGACGGGGATGGAGCCACGATTGATGAGCGAGAGGGGCGCAAGGAGGGTGGTGCGAGAAGGGGCGAGGCGAGAGGTATCGGTAGCAGGGAAATTGGATTTTTAGCGAAAAATCTTCTGATCCAGGGTAAATGATCCGAGGCTCGGTTTCTAGGGACAAGTATGTCTGGGTTTTTCACCTGGCGTTTGGATGCACTTTTAAACCGAGGATCGACATTAAGGCAATACGAAAAAAAAAAAAATGACGGCGTCTTCGGGTAAAGTCTGGCCAAAGATCGCGCGACAGCCTTTGACCAACTTTCCCACGGGGAAGTCCCTAATTATAAACATAGCGGATACGGTGTATGTCTTGTGCGATTCAAATAAACCACATTGTTTTTAAATAACTCGTTGGTGTGCTTCTGTCACGGTCCTCTGAAATCGTTGTCCCTCCTCATTTCCCTACGATTGTTCCTGTAATTTAATTGATCGATATTCTTCCACGGGTAGTGGAACTAATATACCTTCGAGCATAACGGATTATCCACGCTAATTGATTGATTAGTCGAAGAACTACGGAGAGGACTCATTTTACGCCGCCTTTCAATACACCTTCGCTGACTATAGAAAGCTCGTTGCGTAATTTGTTTAACTCGTTCCGCGGCATTACTATTGGACGCTTATTACGGTTATTGCATAATGCGTTTCGCAACGCAGCTCGCGTGCACGAAGCTCGCGAGGCGCGCTCTCTGATAATGAAACCCTGCTGCATTGACTATCGTTCGTGTAAGTCAATCATTAATCGGGCTTCTTTAAATTGAGTCTTAAGTTGTTACTGTTAAAGCTGCTTCGCATTTCGTAGTAATTTGTGGCACCACTGTATGAGCTGTATAGTCGTTTGAAATGCATCACGCCATCTTGCGATGAAAGGTCGCATTACCAGGGGGAACGCAGGTAAGACTCGTCAGCGTCGAGGTGCTCCAATGCACGTCCAGTTGCAGTTGCAAGGGGGCCCTCGTCGGTTTTCGTGACGCGCTGGGCTTGCTACGTTTTAGGAAGCATAGTTTATAGCGTTGTACTATTTGATTTTTACGAAACAATTTTGCCTTCTGGACTTGTAATGCTCGAAATTAAATATCTCAAAAGTGGCCACGAACACAATTTCATGCAGTAATTTAGCATATGCTTTATAAAATGAAGACTGATAATTCTACTTGTTGCAATCTCAGCTAGCAGCTAGGTATTCTGCTACTCTGTCTCCTGCTTCGTCACTTGGCTCTGCCTCATCCTGTACTTTGAGGACAGAGAGTGCGGGTAGCGAAAGAGAAACAGAGACATCAAAGTAATGAGGAGAATATTTACGAAAGAAGACTCGGAATGTGAATGAATAAGAAGAACGCAGATAAGTTCGATTGGCGGTACGAATATTCTGTTTTCCCATCTTTCCTAAATCATCTGAAATCACAAAAATGTCTCATAGCAAGAAGATTCTTGAAAGTTAAAAAACCTTCACCTATTAATCCAAAAACATCTCAAACACGTAGGTACACAAGTTAACCACCAGTCAGGTCCAGCTTCAGCATTTTTTCGCTATGCAAACTTGCCAAATTGCGCCCTTTATTTATGATACATTTGTTTGGGCTTTTTGACGACGTAACTCTGTATTTTTATTAGTAGCTTAAAACATTTATACTACAACTTGTAATATTCATTTAAATCTTTATTTTATAAAATGCCAACAATGAAAAGACAATTTAGCGCGCCTTGTCAACTTTACGCCCTTGGCAGATGCCTAATTTTGCCACCAGTGCACTAACCAGTGCACTTTGTGGCAGAAAGAAGTGAAAAAGACGTAGAGTAGAGACACAAGCGTCACCACTAGAATAAAAACAGAAAGTAACCTAAAGTAGGGTAGACCGGGGGCGGTAGTAACACGCTAAATATCTCAAAACATATAATAGATATTAACGCCAATTTTGGATATATGATGGAGAATGACATTTGGAATATACACATCCATGCCCTAAGAGTACAGATACGCAATAGACATGGATAGTGAAGAAAATAACTTTTCGATACCCTAAAGTAACTTTTCCTTACAGACATAAAATTATAATATAAACACTCCCTTCGCAAGTATGCTTGTTCGATTTTTTAATCTGTAATTCGACCTTTTTTAAACTAATATTGATCGTTACTTGGCACTTTTAAGCGTCTCGTTAGTCAAAATTTATAATTTAAGTTCAAAAGCATGGTCGGGGACGATTGTAACATCCGCAGTCGGGGTCGGTTTTACCGCAACAGAACCGAATAGGGACAAAGAAGGCGAATATTGTCTTATTTGCATGAAATCATATAGCATAGCACAAGCAAACCAAATGAAAAATGGGTGCAATATACTGAATGTAAGGATTGATCTGATGAAGAATGCACCAGCCAAAATGTCTTTTATTTATGCCACAATTGCGACACCACGTAATTTGTTATAGATTTTACTTTTTTCATTTATTATTATAATTTAAATCAATAAATATTTTAATTTTGTAAAGTTATATTTGTGCTACTATCGACTCCATGCACTGTTACAACCGACCCGGGGTCAGGGACGGTTGTAACACTTTCTCCGCTTCTCATTTTTTATTAATAACCGGAATATTACTTGACATACAGCGAAACTGTTGTGGCTCAAATAATGTCAGATAAATAAGTAACACTTTCGTAAAAAAACTTTTGTTGTAACTGTAATAGTTTTTGCGTAATCGTATTCCAAAGTCAAAGTGTTACTACCGCCCCCGGTCTACCCTACTGGAAATATTTATTACATCACTCGAACATTTAGCGTGCATTCACTTGCACCTCATTTAATATCAATATCCGACACGTATTGTAAACTGAGGGAACATTAGCATGTTTTTGGAACATTTTGCTATCCCTACTAATATACATATAAAAGTGAAATGGTGTCTGTTTCTTTGTCCTTCTTTCACGCCCAAACGGCTGAACGGATTTCAATGAAATTTGGAATATACATTACATACATCCTAGATTAGATTATAGGCTATTTATTTTCTTTTAGGCTTTTTTATTTTGGACACATCATAAATAATTCCCGAGTGAAACAAGGTAACGGGTAATCCTATCATAACATAGCATCTGCTGTAAATGTACTACAAGTGTCAAAATGCAAAAAATTTTTATCCATCGTGTAACTTTTTACGCGATCGCTGACTAACTGTAAGACACGCAGTGCCCGATATCTTGGTTAAAATAAGTAGTACACCAACTACTTTATCAATCACGTATTTATGAAGATTGTTCTCAGGACGTGGAATATATATTTTCCCAATAACTATTTCCAGTACCGTACTGTATCCAAGATACTAGTCCAGACTCAGAGAGCTACCAGTCCATCATCTCCTCCACCATACCCGTGCACCGATCCCAATGAAACGCATACAGAGTCTGATCAAACACACCGCGCTGATTTACTCCGCAGCCCTCCCCCGTACTTTTATCCCCGGCGAACGACGAGAGGCCCGTAAACACGGCTCTGGCTCGTACATCTCCCGAACGTGTCAAAGCCAAAATTACACGTCATAAAGTTCGAAATCCGGCAGTAACGCCGCTGCAGAGAATCCGCGGCCGGGTGGCGCGTAATCGAAAGCCCCCGCGAAGCCTTGCCTTGCCCCCCGTTCTGTACACGCCCGGCGCGTCTGCCTGTTTCGCGGCAATCGACTCGGGCGCCGGCAAACATGCCGCCGCGCCGCGGCGGATCCGAAGTTAAGACAATGCCGTTAATTTTTGGTCGGCCCCCATTGTTCCCGCGGGGCACATTCATCTGTCAAGCGACTTCTGCCACGGTTCCCTCGCCGGCGAGCGACGAGTCCCGATCCGCCCGCGACGATAGATCATCCGCCTTCGTTCCCGGCTGCCCACGAGCGCCGCTTTTTACCGCCCCCGCCGCGTGTCGCTGGGCGCGAACGGCGGCTGGAAAAGCGAAAGAAAACCGCGGCACGGCCACGGGGACGCGCGGCTGCCGCTGCCTCCTCGCTGGTCAATAGTTTCGCCATCCCCCCGGCTCCTCGCTGCTTTGAATGCGTGTTAACTACGGTGACGTCACCACAATGGCGGACACTAATCTCCACGTCAGAAGCAGAGGTGCCCCTGTGCCGGCTCACCCTACCCGCCCCCAACCCTTTCTCGCATGCCGCTTTCGTCCCTGATCTGTCGGTTTTCCGGACAAAATATGTCAAACGCCCCCAACTCCGCGCCTCCGCCGCCGTTCCGCTCCCGTATCCGTCGCCGCGGCCGCGGAAAACAGCGCGCGACTACCAGCGGTCCGCGCGATGGAAAAGGGGACAGAGGCGAGGGATGAGGCCGCATGCCAGTCTACAGCTCCCCTCTTCTTTTTTTTATTGTGACGTTTCGCCGACTATTCCGCCGCATTCCTGGATTTCCTGGCCCCGGCGTTCTCCGCGAATTTTCGGGATTTCGCGTGTGCATGTATTTTATGGAGTGCTTCGGGCTCTTTGTCCCGCTCTTTTGACCCCTCGACGGGAAAAACACGGGCCGCTTTTCTTCGTCCGTGAATGCACGGTTTTTTGGCCAACCAGCCGCGCTCCTTGTCCTCGCGTGACACATTTTCGTGAGCGTATAACGGTGTACTCTTGTTAAATCGAGTATACGGTTTTACTGTGCCCCGTGGTCCTTCGGTGTTCGATGTTTTTGGGGATTATTGATTTTCATGCGAGATGGAATCGACGCGGCTTGTCACGTTTTAATGTAGGTGTAACTGTGCACGGAGATCTACTTTGAAGAAAATTGTGAAGATTTGTTGCATGAAAGGATTGTGAATACAGAATGATGCTGGTCGCAAGTCGATATGTTCAAGTTGTAGAGTTAAAAAATTGTAGAAATTTGAAGTTTTATAAAGACGGGATTTCAAAATGGGATATCCAAGTTACTGCGGAGTACTTTGATTATTAGAAATGACTTCGAAACGATATAATTTGTTTTTCAACCTTCTTTAAAAACTTAAAAACCTTCTATAAACCTTTTTCACCAACTTAATATACAGTGCTGGAAATATTTATTGCATCACTCGAATAAACACATTACGTATCACTTACACCTCTTTTATTATTAGTATTAGAAAAATATTATTGCAAAACCGTGCAGCTCACTTCTTGGTAAAAATAATTTGGACACGAATCACTTTATCAATAATATTGCTATGATACCGTTGCGCACTACGTAAATTTGAGAGTGATGTAATAAATGTTTTCAGTACCTAATGAATTCAACATAATGATTCTGCTGGTAAAAGTAGCTTCAGAGTTCATGGATATGAGCTTTGCATCTCCGTGCCTCGCACCTGAGTTACCTGAGCCCCACGAGCGCCGATGTAGCACACGGTTGCCTACTAATAGGCGGTACACAACCGTTCAAAAATATCTCCCTTAGAATCCGGTTTAGGGGTGGCCTATAGCCCCTGCAGCGAAAGGGACCCCCATTATAAGAATGCGAGCGTGAAAACGATCGCATTGTTTCCTAACTACAGAAAGTGTAACACTACACTTACAACCCTGAGTTTCAACATCGAGGAAACATCAATAATTAATTAATTAGTAAATACGTCTGACAATTTCCTATCTCCAGTATCAAAAAAAGCATTAAATATAAGGATTAAGGAAATTAAATACTATTATCGACCCATCGCACGACGCATGACATAATTGCATTAACCGCATAATCATGAAAGTGAATGAATTTTGTAATTTGCTGAACTTCATTAATTCCTCAGCCTCTTTTAGGCATATATTACACATAGGGTTGCCACCTTTTTTACAGGAATATCGAGAAAACTAAAAGTATATTTTAATCTTATTATTTTTTGTCTTCCAAACCGTATTTTTATTGCTTTCAGCATTAGAGAGCAACATTTAATCATTTTTAAATAACTCAATGGCATTACTGCACACAATATCCATATTAAAATATATATAAATTATTCGCTCTTTATTAACACTCGGACTACGGACGCTCGCAGTGACGCGGTGAACGGTTTACCGGGTAATTTGGACCCGTAACGTACTCTGTCCCCGCTACAACTGAGACACTGAGTCGATACGTTATTGTTTACTATCGGCGACCGTAGCAACAATCGGGTCACCATGACCCGGTAATCGTTGAGCGAGGGTTAAATTAGGAGAGGTGTGGCGTCGTTTGGAATCGGAGATGATCATGGTTTGTGTAAGTTTCAGAACTGCGTATAATAATATTGCGCTATGTTCCACGTAATATCATTAATCGTGAAATAAAGTATTTTCGCATGCTTTATTGTTATTCAAAAGTGTAGAGTAAATTTACGTACAATAGTGTAAGATACTTAATTTAAAATACGATTAGCCACCCTAGTTACACAACACATTGTTGCCTACCCTTGACAGATTTTAACCAAACTGTATGCTAAAGGGTTTGCCCGTAAATAAAAAAATATATAAATAAATTATAACAGAAAACAAAAGCACAACGTTAATGCCGAGTTCTGAGTCGCCTGCGTAATATGAACCAACCTAATTTAAGGGTCTCACCGTCTTCTCCAACCCCTAACTCCTACAACGCTAATCAACATTCCCCAATTCTGATAACATCCAGCAGCTTCATTAATTTCCAAACAGCGTTAATAACATTGAAGCGTCGTTCCCTTGTTTCGCAATTGCTCGCCAGAGCAGCCATTTCGCTATCTCTCGGAGACACGTATGATCTCGCAGGCGTTAAGCGATTACGTTGTTCCCTGTATCTTAATGTCCGGCGTTCATATCCCGGGGCCCTTCGCGACGCGATGAAAAACTGTGCAACGGCGGGGGGGTTTAACTGGCAGCGGCGGCGGCAGGCAGGAAACTGGAAGTTTGTTAGATCGCGGAATTAGTCGGCTGTTAAGCCAGATAAGCAGTCAACATGGACGAAAACAATTGCGCCGGATTAGTTTCGGCTGCATTCGCGGCGCTGCCTCGTCCCCTGTTAAAAGATTAAGCAATGTTCATTTGTCTCTGACGGCCGCGGCCCGGCGTTTAGGCGCTCGTATTGCACCGAGCATTGTCTCGCCCCCGCGGTGTTAAAGATCACGAGGAAGCAGGGGCGGAGAGCGGGGAGAGGAGAGAGAAAAAAGAGAGTAACGAGACAAGAGGGTAATACAGACGCGGCCGCGGGAGGAGAATCCGAAGGCTTAGTTGGGCAAATTTGTTGAATTATCTTATCGTCGAATATCTCCGTCGCGGCACGACGTCGAATTAATTTCAATCTCATTATTGCCGATACTCCTCCGCCCGCTGCCGCGACCATCCCTCTCGGTTTCCCGATAAAGAACTGGGGAAGTATTGTCCGACGGGCCTCTCGATCTCTCGGCTCGCGCGACGTCCGCCCTAATTAAATGGATATCCCTAAATCAATTACTCGAACGTCTCTTTTTACGCGCCGCCGCGACGCTTCGCCCTTCGATCCTCCAATCTGCGGCGGGAGCGCGCCTCGTCCCTCTTTCGTCGCGGCGCACTTTCGCACGGCGTGTCGCTAAATAAACCATCGAGGCTGGAAGGCTGGCGCGGGGTGGATCGAGCGAAACACGCGACGCGAGACGAATCAGTTTGGGTCGGTGAAATGTCCGCATACGTTTCAACGGCATCCCCGCGCCGTTTACTTTCCGCTCGTTTAGCGAGGGGGCGACGCGAGAGATTGCCGATATTTTTCAACGCAGAGAAATCCACCCCCGAAGGGTCAGTATTCGCCTACTAGAAGGGTGGCTTTGACCAATCGCACGCGTGGGCTTGCCACCCCTTTCCACTGACCAATCGAGGACCGCTTCGACGTGCCTAGCCGACTGGTCTCTTTAGGGATATGTCGATGCCTAACGAGTTCGCTGCCGTGCCAGACCATTCGTTAAAATTTTACGCCGGCAACTTTCTGTAATTTGCGGGAAAATGATTGGAGAGTCCCATCGCCGCGGGAAATTTTTACGAAGTTCGTGTAGCAGAATTTTACAGCTTTGAGGTAACGGCGGGATACGGTTCTTTATTATTGTTTGGAATATCGTGCTGTTGAAACTTTTAGTGTAATATTTTTGCAAACCTGCGTGTGTAGAAAATAGAATATTCAGAGGAAAACTTACTGAGAACATCTTAACTAAATAGATAGGTACATATTTGCCTGCGAGAAAATACCCTTTACTTCTCCAACTTTTATATTGTTTCGGGTCATTTTTTTTGTATTTTGTTTAATTAATTTTTTATGCATATTTGTAGAGCGAAATTCTGCATGAAAAAATTCATTTAACTTTAAAGTGTCATACATTGTTTATTTTTTATGAAATTAAAAAAATTGGCAAGTCAGCCCATAATGGCAACATTATGTTGCGGGAATACCATTTTTTCTGCAATGGTCTAAAGAACCTCAAGAATCATAAATAAATTGATACAAACATTATGGTAAATAAATTTTTTCTTGCATTTTATGGACTAATAAATCACGTGTAATAAGTATTTTATTTTACTTTTTTTAATAAAAAATTCCTAAAATCATTCATTTTCGCCGCGCCTAAACGTATGTAACCCTTTAATTAACCCACTAAATTCTCCGCGATGCCTCAACGCCACTTTTTATCTCAACATTCCAAAGCAGATCACCTGCTATCCCTCTTCTGGCACCTCAGAAAATTTCACTCACGGCTTCAGAATATTTCCAACATCCCCATTAATCTCTATCAGTAAATAAAAATACCAGCTCAACGCTACATTCCAAGATGAAAGTAAAAAGGCAGGGTTCCTTTGATGCCCCGACAGGATCTCGATCACGCCGAGTAGATAATCGCCCGTCGGACGATCTGCCCCTTAATTTTCCATCGAGCATCGCGCGTCTCGTATCGACGGTGGCTGCAGGTACCGCGGCCTTTGCAAAATTCACGCACCTCGGGAAGGTGGATACCAGGGCAGCGAGATAATAATGATGAAGTTCGGTGTCCGTGTAGCCGAGTGGATGGCGAGACCGGGAGGGTTGAAGCTGGGCGGAAGGAGAAAGGCAACTCCGTCCGGAGGGGGTGGGTTATACATTTGAGTACATAAATGTATGTAACTTTGAGTTTGTGTTGGAGTGGGCGTCGGCCATCTTGTCCGGTGGGTATTGACCGAGGCGACCGCCAGGCGAGAGACATGCCATGGCGGGCAAACCACCTCTAGTTACTACCCCCGGCGCTAATTGCTCTTATTAGTTAAATCCGTGCGGTATCGTCGCTGCGCCGCAGCCGTCGGGGTCGCGGAAAAAACCATCGACTTCCGCCTGGGATCTGATCCCGTGCCCGGGGTCGCCTGTGGCCAGATCACGGGGTGATCGTGTCCGAATACGTACTTCAGAAATGTCTGGCGACGAGGCAGCGTGAAGTTTTGATTAGAACCGATTGATTGAAATACTCGCGTGGCTTCGGAGAGCCACATTTTTATTTTTAGGGTGGTTTTCTTTGATTGGATGTTGAATTATTCGCTGACATATTATTGAACATATGCTGAAAATTTGATTGGAGGTAGGGGATGGAGAATTGAAAAATGGGGGAGTATCCTAGTAAAATATTTCGCTAATGCCGGTTTGAAATCTACCTTGTCGCGAAAGTATGCGATTTTCTCTGATTCGTGTTGTAACTAATTAGCGCTGCAGTCACATTGATGGCCCTTATTTATGTATGCAGAATATTTCAAGAAGAATTGTACCTGCAAGAATATTTCCTGTACAGCAAGCATAGAACGCCGTGAATTTTAAACCGCGAATATTGTAATCCTTACGGTGGTTCACTAAAGCTATCGCGATGTTATTTTATTTACAATTCCACAGTTCAGCAATCTTGATACCAAGTAAACTCCGACGAAAGTGGCGAGCGAAATAAACCGTGGGTTTGATCGATACCCCCGGCAAGGTAATTACAAGAAACTTTTTCTTCCAGTTTGGCCTGTTCAGGGGACGCATTTGCATTTGTCTCGGAAGTTCCTTTACTTTCCACTTTCCAACAATTACACAGCGCCCGCTTATTCCCGGACGTTGCAGCCGTGGTTAATAACGGCGCAACCTTGAAGAGTTTCATAATCACAACGAGGTTGGCGAAGAAAACTTTGGACCCTCTCTGGGATCCCCGTCCCGCCGAAAATCTCGATACCGCCATCGATCCTGCTCCACCAAACGCGTTAACATTCAAAGTACGCCCTTGATTCCGGACGTAACCTATTTGTCTCCGTGACCTGCACGTTTCTTTACCCGGTTGAGGGACAGGCTTTTGACAAGGGAAGCTTTTAACTCGCTGCGGAACGAAAGAATGTCCATTCCTGTATAAGCTCGCAAAAACTTCGTAACGTATCCTCGCAATCTTCGCCAGTAACATCTTGTCGAATATTCTTCGATTTGCATAAGGGTTACTTTCCAAAATTCCTTCTTCACTTACGACTTCCATTTATTTATATTTTATAGGGTAAACCAACCAGTGAACGACCGCATTGTTGAATGAGAAGCCCAGTAAATGACCGCATACTTTTAATAAGAATTGTACTTATTAATGTTTGCTTAATACGCGTAACTAAAAATATGGGATATTAAAAGTGCAACTACACTCCATGTATAAAAATATAATAATTTTTAAATTTATAATTGACATTTCTTTGCCTAATGGTCATTCACTGGTATGCGGTCAATTACTGGTTGGTTTACCCCGACCTAATCACCCTCTTTTTTTTATTAGATTTATCACCCTCGAGCAACGTTGCACAGTTTCGGTCTTAATGTTTCTAAACAAAATGGCAACTAAACAGTATAGTCGTTTATTCAAATATCCACGAGCTACTCAAACATAACTTATTCACCGCATACGGTAATGCATTTAGTAACTTGATTGCCTTTTTCGAACAATTTATTCTGTGATCTGCTCTAATAATCTTGTAGCGAAATAATATATGCCCGCCTACATTTGCTTTCCCTCATATTGCACACCAAAGTTTCCAGATCCCGTAAATAAAGTCTTATTATTATTTCGTTGACCATTTCTCACCGCGAATCAGACATTTCCCCTCTCGCCCCGCCGCCCTTCCTCGCCCCTCTACCGCCCCGTGAAGCTTTCGCCGAGCAGCAAGAATCACCTCCGAAGATCAGCTTTCACGCCGAGATCGGTGCGGCCAATTCAGCTCGCAGGAGCACAGCTCTAATAATCGTTGGGCGGCAATGAATTGCGGAATGTTTCACAATCAACGGTGCCGTGTCGTTGCCGGTGGAATTCAGCGCGTCGCGCGATACAAGGTCCGTCTCGCAGGACGAGACTCTGCGAATTCGGGGCGAGAAACAACGCTCGAGCTCGGTTTGCGGCTAGCGAAAATTCCGAAGGTTCGTCCGTTCGTTCGTCGGTGGCCGCAGGAGCGTGTATACGCGCGGACTCTAATTCACGCCCGGTATTTCGCGCGGCGTGTATTTTAAGGCTGGCCCCGGCTCTAAAATTCCACCCTTGCCCGTGTGCGGCCACCCCCTTCTTCTCTGTCCTTTCCCTCCTCGCCGGTTGTCTGTCCTGCTTCGTGTTTCTCTCCCATGTACTCCCTCCCCCATTCAGGCCAACCCCCTGTCTCTCTTCCTCCGCAGGTATTCGGCTCTGCTCTTTCTCGTTCTAGCAACCACCACGTTCGTTGCTCTCGCTCCGACTCGATACCACCCTCTTGCTCCAGCCTCTCGCTCTCTCTCTCTCTCTCTCTCTCTCTCTCTCTCTATTACACACACACACACAGCGTACCTCCCCCTTGGACACACGAGTAACCGAGGTAGGTAGTATGTACTCGTGGTGGTGGCGGGTATAGTGGCTGTGGATATAAAGGTTGTTCAGCAGGGTGGGTGGGTGCGCGGTAGATGGGACGGTGAAAGAGAACGAGACGTACCGAGGGTTGAAGGGGTCGGAGGGACGGAGAGAAAGGCGTCGCGGACCGATGGTGGACGGAGAGAGAGGAGTACACAGATGTGGAGGCTGGAGCAAGTGGGACGGAGGAGCGGTGGGAAGGGGCCAGAGGGATGGAGAGAGACGGCGAGTGTTCTTGGACTACGTGTGGTAGTGCAAGGGTTCGTTCGACCCTTAAGGGGTTGTGGCTAGCATCAGCCCCCCTTTGCCCCAGTCCTCAGCCACCGCTATCCCCTTTACCGACCTCCAGCTTCTCTTCCTACTCCTCGCAGTGCTCGTCGACCACCCAGTTAGCCACCCTCGTAGCCACCCCACGACCGGCAAAACTACCCACCGCCGGCGGCCATTTTACTCTCCCTTCGACCTGGACTCGCCAAATTGTAATCCGAGGCCCTGGAATTCCGGGTAGAGCAACCGTGGTCCGGCCTCAAAGGAGGCTTCCTTCGCCTCTCGACTTACCCCCTTGGATAATGATTAACGGAGTGCTCCTCTTTCTCGCCCTCGCGGCTCGCCCCCCGCGCTGCCCCAGCGCAAACAAAGACGCGTACACACCGCCGCGTTTCAGATCACGCCGGCCGCTTGTACCCGCGCGCGGCCCCCCGTAATAACGTCGAAGAGCTCGCGGAAATTTTATTCTGCTCGCGAGCAGAGCCGCCGGGGGCCGTTTCATGTCCTCCAGACACGTGTTCCGGGGGATTGAAACCCCGCCGCCTTTCACATTTTCGGAGAATCAAACGCCTCGCCCGTCGACGCTCTCCGTGAACCAGACGCCAACCCCCTGGCCAGACGGCTTTTTTTCGGCAACGGGAGGGCATCCTCCTGGCGCGATTAATTGAAAGCGAATTTCTCGGGTAACCGCGACCGAAAGTATCGCGGGGGGAACTCGAACTGTTCATCTGCAATGCTTACCGATCTAAATACTACCTGTTAGACACCTTTTTATAATCACAAATTGGTCACTGGGGGTTGTACCTCAGCGTCATTTTGCAGTTACCATGTTCGTGTTTTTAAATCTTTTAACTTTTGGGATTCGTAATACTCTAATAGTCTTTTTCTAGAAATGTAAATTTTGTAGTTCAAGAAGAGCGATTTTCCACGGTTGTGGAAAGAAACAATTTTTTTTTCGCGACAAATCTCCTTTGGAAGTCATAAAGCCGCGACATTTGAACTCGAAAATTGCTGTTGGGGTGTGATACACCCCGCGTGACCACGAAGGGTCCCCACCTAATATTGAACACGCACATAGGAGTACAAATTTTATGTTACTACCTCGCAGAATCAAGTCAATATTGAAGGCAGACACTTTTCGACTCTTTCTTCATTTCAATTCAATGACCGCAGACAGAGAGAGAGAGAACGAAACCCATTGCCAGTTTGCAGTTACGTTCCCGCGCGAACGAGCTCGGGAACGCGTAGACAATAATTCCATATCTCGGCGTTCGGGTTTATCTGATTGGGCGAGCGGTATCGCGGGGAAATTCGCGATTATCTGTTTATGGCGCGGTTAATGGAGGTCGTGCCTAGTCGGGGCTGCTCGAGCCTCATGTCTGCCCGATATTGGCCAATAACGTAGCACGTACTTACCGTTCTGTGTATGGGATGCGCTCGCTGGATAAAATTAATGATCAGGTGGACGGGGATGGAGGGCCAACAACGGGAATGCAGGACGGGAGTGATGAACCGCGGGTCAAGACTTCTCCCTGTTCCGTTTATTTCGTCGATTAGATTTCTCTTCGAGCACTCTTGCATACCGCGCGATTCTCATACAGGTAACAGTAACACGTTGGCTGCCATGGAGTTTGTCGACGTTAATACAGGGCGCAGTCGAAAGCTGCTATTTAGCACCGAATCGAAGAATGTACTTCAGCGCTTTCAGTAAATTAAATAGAGCGATGGACAAATTTTCACGTTACATGAAATTAATGTGAACTAATAAATGAGCTTCGTTTAATATTAAATTCTTTTACGAAAGTGTATTTGACAAGATGGAAAAAGAATCGTATTTCATTTACCACACGATCTTAGAATTCTAATTCTATCTAATTAACCCACTCACACATTGTCACCATCGATTATCCCGATAGAATAATCACCATCCATCGCCAATCAACGTGTTAAAAATCATTCAATCACCCATTCAAATCTCTACGAAACACTGCACTGCCCGAGACGCGGCACTCCGAGCAGCATCCATTGAATATCCACCCCTCGCGAGGCGCCTGCAACAGAAAACGAAAGAGGGCATGTAAATTAATTTGGTAAAACAATCTAACCGCCGGATTATCATTTAAATCTGAATTTTCGAGCAGTTCTCGCCGCGACGATCCAAGTTGGAAACAAGGGGCGAACAGGGATGAAAGTTCGATTAAAGAGGGATTCCCCGGATCCGTGTACCACGTGTCGCCTGCGAGCTCTATTTATCTAACTTACGAACAGATTTTATCACCTTGGATATAATTTGTTGTGCAGAAACATTAGCGGTGGCCGCCACATTTGTCATTCTACGCGCGCGCCTCTGTGTTGACAGGGCTGGCCCCGTTTCGGGGTTGAAGTTCAACGTGGAAACCGGGCCGGGAACTGGATCGACGAGTAGCGGGGCCTTGTTCCTGCGTCGACTGACCACAATCGCCCGTGTAGACAAATTCGTGTCAGTGGTGATCAACGTGCTCCACCACGGTTACATCGCAATTCGATGGAGCCGGTGAAATATTCAGCAGTCGAGCTCTGCTGCCAGCGGGGACACGGGCGCGGTGCCGAAAACGGTTGAATTCATTTCGAAACGGGGGTGGTAATTCAAATTAAGGTGAATGTCCCAATTTCTGCTCATTTAAGAGGCTACTCGTCATAAAGAAGGTGTAAAAAATTTGTTTGTGATCAATAGTTGCAGTGTAATTGATTAATTCTTTAATCATAAATCAACCAATTCGAAAACTATTTAAGAAAGATATTTCAAGATGTTTAACTATTAGTAATTTGTAATTAAATACAATGCAATAAATGTCCGTATTTCTGCTCACGAAAAATAGCGATGTACGTATTTCTACTCACCATTTGTACCAATTTCTGCTCACATAATATGTTGCCTTTACAGGTTAAAGTAAGTTACATCTTCTATGGAGCGGTTTTATAACACAACAGTAAAGCATAAAATAATGATAGACAAAAAGAAAAATACCTTCGAATAGAAATAGAGGTTACAGCATACATTGAATTGTGAGGTTATGTTACTAAAATTTTGGTGAGTAGAAATGCGGACATGACGGTGATTCACTTGACCCTAAACCTACTCACCTGTTTTCTACTTAAAAAAATTAAAAATAGTAAAAAAATCTAAATCCAGAGCACAATACGGTATTTGTTTTTGTTATTAAATAAGAACTTTTACTGCAAAACTATTTTCTGCCCAATTATCGAATACCAATAGTGACCCTGTTCCTTAGCACAACCAACTAGAACACGATGGAAAAATCATGAGTCTCTCGTTTTAAATTTTTTTCGTTGCTTATGCTGCACTTCGATTAGCCCCAACCTCGTGCAACACTCGTGTAAATGTTCAAATAATTTGGAATTATTTTGTTGCAACTATAGTACAAGCGTAACGCTTATAATAATAAGAAAAATACGAAATGAACAGAAATGGGGACATGAGCAGAAATAGGGACATTTACCTTATATATCTTCCGTACAGTTGAAAGTGCGATTTGTGTTAAGTGGTTGGGCCACCTTGGAGGCTCGAAACTCATATGTAAGTTTCAGATTTTTTTCGCACGAAATTAGAAAATAAATGAAGAAACTTTTTAGGGGTGGCGTAAAACACTGTGTTTACCTTGTGGAGAAGAAAGAGAATTTACTACGTCGAATGTATAGTATCCTTTCCATCCACAGGCAGGAAATTATTCAATATTAATTCACTTCGACCCACCAAGGAAGACACAAACGAAACTGAAAACCATTCCAGAGACTGGCGCACCAGCTACGATGCCCAAGCCTGACGGAGAGAAAACAATCGTGCCATCGCCAACGTAGCTAAAATTGCATACCTTTCCATTTACCTCTCAGAAACCAATGAGCAGGCGTTCTCGAACAGTGGCTTCTCGGAAAGATCGGTACGCCACGAGCCAAGACAATTTCGAAAAGGTCTCGTCGCGTGGCCATTCTGCCGGAAAGGGTTAATCGAAGAGGAATATAAACGGCACAGTCGTACTGCAGTTGCGCCTCAATCGCGTCTTGACAGCTGCATCTCCGAACTTTTCAACCACTCGTCTCGCAAAAATATACGGGATTAAGCAGCCGTCGAATTAAGATGGGAATCGCTCTATCAACGGGAACGAACGGCCCCGACATCCGGTCGGATTTTAGAATTTCGATATCGTTCGACCCATGGATCTCGCCGAGAAAAATGGCTTATGGGATTCCGGCTGATCGTTCATTTGAAGAACGTTCGCCGGGATAGTCGGAGCGATCGCTCTGTCCAATTTTCTGGATTTCTCGTGCACGAACTTTTCTACAGATCTGAAAACGAATGCGAGACGAGCGCTGGGTGGGTTGGGGGCGGCAGAAAGGACTTTCCCCGACGATGGTTCGCTGTCGAGCGTGTACGTTGCCCGTGTACGCATATCGACATCGGTCATGCATGAGGGGACGCCTGACTGGCCACGCCAGTAAAAACGAGGAGAACGAGGAGAATACAAACTCACCTCGTTCCTTTCGCGCCATTTCAAGACCCTCCTCGCCACTGGCTTCCTCCCCCCCCCCCTTTCTTTTCCCCAAACTACGTGCAACCCAGGACATTCCACTTCGGAGATCGTCTGACGGAATGGGCGGGATGTTGGACGAGGGGGATGTTCCGGGGGAGTGAAGCTTCGAAACTCAAAGTTGCCGGGAAAGGGTGTTATCAATTAATAGTACATCAGATTCCTATCGTAGATATCGCGACGAAAGGTGAAAGGCTACATCGCGACAAGTCGCGACCCTTGTCCCAATTCTGTTGCTTGCCACCCCCTCCGAGGAAGCGAGCGTAGCGCGCGTAGAACGCCGGTAAGAAGGAAAAACGAGCCATCTCCCGTATACTGCTGCTCGTAAAGGAGAGGGTAGTAATCGAAGCGCAGATGGATGCAAACCCGTGACTGCCGCGCATTATGCGAGGGCTGGCAATCTCGTGCAGTTTTTCAAGGAGCGAGCCGAAGGACCGTGTGCCCGCGAGAGATAAGGGTGCCTTTATCAAAAATCCCGCTCCTGCCACCCCGGACGCTGTCTTTTCGGCGCCGACCCGCGGCGGCCGCAGCGGGGTGGGTAGAATTTTCGGCGAGCATCCGCCCCCGCCCCCCCCCCCGCCCCTCTGTGCCGTGATTCTCGAATTTATAGCTGGGCTGGCGGGTAGCGGTTATTACGAAAATTCCAGCGGCGTGGCGAGGCAGCGGCGCCGGCTCCCCGGCAGCGCCGCGGGGCAGGGTTCTCGGGGCGCTCGAAATTCGAAAACGAGCGCGAAAATCCGGCGAATTTCCAGAACAGTGCGTCGTATCGATTCGAGTTTCCGTGGGCGTTGCTATGAGATGGACCCTTGTACAGCTCCGCGAGAGCGAGAGCGTGCAAGGTAAACGGAGAATGAGCGAGCGAGAGAGGGAGACAGAGGTCTTGAGTGTCGCCAAGCTACCCTTCCACCTCCTTTGCCCCCTCGCGACGAACCCACCTCCGCGCCCTCGGCCTCTTCGTCCTCCGGGCCGCTCTGTTCCCTGCGCCCCCGTTATTACTTCTGCAAATATACAAGCTATCGCGCGCCCCGCGATCCAGCCCCGAGTCGCGCAAATTCGATGGAATCGGCCGACTAATGCCGCCTCAAAAGAAACGCGCCGGGGACGCTCGCCTTTCAGAGCCGCGATCTCGCGCCGATCTATGGCCACCCCCCCCCCCCCCCCCCGTTTTCAGCGACTACCCTCGTCCTGGTGCCACGTACTTCGTTCGACCTACGTCGCTCGAGTAGGAAATAATGTGGGCGATCGCGGAGGAACGAGCCGGAGGACGATTCGGCGACGTCTTCTTATTGTCCGTCTGTGGAGATCCTCTGAACTTGACGCGAGCGTCGGAAGGGTTGACGGGGGATGCTGAGACGCGTGGGCGCACTTTAGACGACGCACAGGATGGGGGGCTTGATGATGATTATTCTTGATGATCGTCTTGCGATAAGGATTCTTCGCGCGAGCTCTCTGAGATTTGTTCGGCGTATGCAGAAGAGCGCGGGAAGCGAGGTGCAGGGTTTAGAGAAGTGGATGGTGATGAGGAAGAACGTTTAGAGTTTAGATGACACAGGTTCGGCACTTGTCTAGAGGAACAGGTCGAGGGAAGGTCCAGCATCTGGTCAGGCCGGATCAGAGATCACGGGTTAATCTTCGCGCAGCTTGTCCATCCAGTTCTGGACCATGAGAACCCTGTTTAGAGGGATGCTCCCTCTGTATATTCCCGACGACATCCTCTAAACGAGATTGCAATTCAAGCTATAATTCATTCCTGGCTTCAACCCTGCGGGACACTGCGTAGCACGCTTACGGGCATCTTCATCGTTCAGCAAAGTGGCCTAGGCATGGTCAACCATTCCTGTACTATCGATGCTAAAAAATTTCCTTGCAAAATTGGGGAGACGTTCTCGTGACCTGAGAACTCTTGCAAGCAACATTCATCTTGTACTCTTATGATTAAGTTTCTAGATCAACATTATGATTGCGCTATGGTGCAAGGATCACGTATAGTGCATCGCCGAGATATAGCGACTAAACTGAGACCCACTTACGTGGTGTGCAATGGATACCATTCAGGGTACAAGCCGTCAAATGTCTCCTTCGCTACTTATTACAGGGCTGCACTTATGTGTTTAGTCACATCTAATTTCTTTTACTATAACGAATAAAAGTTACAAAAAAAATCCTCGTTCGTTCGTTAACCCGGGTTAACTTTATGCGACACATGACGAAATTTTATTTAAATGAAAATTTTACTCATCACACTCCTCATATTTGAAATTCTCTTTTGATATAACGTAAGGCTATTTAAGAAAATAAGAAATGCATTCGTCTGCTTTGATATCTGTAGGACCTGAAACAACTAATATCCAAAAAGTGATACATTTAAAAGGCCCCCGGGGATTTGACTTGCCCCTCAAACACTCAGCGCTAAGGGAGAGTGGGGTAATTGCGAACACCTAAGCCAAAAAGCAAACAAAACGAAAAACTGTGTGAGAAATGAATTTGTTTATTATTTACAAAGATACTTAAACTATTCATCTATAAAGTACTGTGACGAATTTTTGAAAAATTATAATCAAAATCAACTTTATAGTGAAAAAGGAAAACCCTTGGTGTTCGTGATTACCCGACTGCCGTGGGGTAATCACGAACGGAGTGCTAAATATCACAGAAGTCGCACAGAAAGCGCGATTTCAATGGTCAACCTATAAAATATGTTTCTACAACCTATACCTAATGTATTTTTCAAATCCCTCTTCTTGTGCGTTAGAAAAAATTGCAATTGGTCGGAATATCGAAAAAAAATAGTAAAAAGGTTGTTTTTTAAACTTTTTTTCTGAGCCTGTAATGAAAATTCAAAAATCCCTTTTATAGATTTAAGTACGTTTTATACATGCTGAAAATTTCATCAAAATCGGTTAACATTGCTAATCTCGAAGGTTCGAGATTACCCCATCCGAGTTGTTCGTCATTACCCCACGACATCAAAAAATAAAAAGGGATTTATTTCAGGGGTTAGAAACACGATTCAAGCCACTCCTTGGTCACAAAATGTTGGTAAAAAAGTGCTTTATTTTAACTTAAACAAATCCCAATTGTATCATTAATTGAACAGTAATTACATGCAATTGAAAATGGACAAAATATTACTTGAAATATGATGAAAATAATAAAAAAGGTGTTTATCTTGAATAGCATGAGCGTTCTGTATTTATTACTTTCTGCCCGGCGTTGGATACGACCTAAACTATTAGCTAGTGGAGAGGGAACATCAGTTTTTATTTATTAAAAAGCCGTAAACATCGCGTTCGCGATTACCCCACGTTCGTGATTACCCCACTCTCCCCTATATCTCGACGTGGCACCAACACTGTCGCAAGCATAAAGAACTCATCGTCTCCTGAATCAGAGCAGACCGCCCATCGGCGCCGATAAAAGGCACAGCGGAATCCTTCTTTCGCGAAAGCAAGTAACTAGCGACTCGAGGGGGCAAGAATTACGTTACTGCCGTTTTCTTTTCGCATCGTTCTTGCAGGAGGATGAAAAAGGTCAACAAGACGTAAATCCGAGGGTCCGTATCCACAGAGCAGGGTCCTCGAGAGCGGCTCGCACGCGTCCTTTCCGGAGGACTCTCTCAGGCCCTCCTTCTTTCCACCCCCGCCCCCGCCGACGGTCTCCATGACGCGTACATACGCCGCGAAATAACGGGCAGCCTAGTGCTCGGTTAATTGGGTCCGCCATTTTCGGTGGCGCGACCCCTCGAAAATCCTCATCGTTTCCTACACCCCGCCGCCCCGCGCGAAAGGACTTCAGAAGGGTTGCCCGCCGACACAACCCGCCCCCGACCCTCCAGGCCTTCCTGCTCGACCCGAGTGGCTTTTGTTTTCGCCCCCAAAGGGTCCGCCATTTTGAATTTATGATACCCAGAGACGCGGGGGCTCGGACACCGAAAAACTTCGGTCGTTAGTGAAAGTTAAGAGCGGCCCCTCTATCGCGTCCGCGTCAGACCGTGCGGAGTCATTTTCTGTAATAGGAGATGGTGGTGGCCCCATGATGGACGTACGTTAATGACACACGCTGCGCTGGTGAACCCCCGATCTTTTGAAAAATCTTACGATACCACTCGGGCGGTCGCTATGAAGCGTTTGATTTTTACATGAGGACGATCGTGAAATCTGTGTGGAATCCAGGGGGAAGATGACCCTGGAGATGGGCCATCAGGTTGAACTGAACTTCCTGCGACCTCCACGCGACTCTATAAATTTACCTAATTTTCTTTGAGTTTTTATTCTTTAAAATTCAAAGTTGACGTGTCGATGGCTTAGTGCACAAATATTGTATGACCACTTTTTGTGAAATTTGAGTTTTTCAATGCAATAAATAGTCTCTTTATGCTGCATAAAAATCACATTTATATGAATTTGTGCAAAATAATATTTTTGTTCCCCCGAATCTTATGCACTAAACTATCGATGTAAAAACGCTCATTTAAGTGTTCGCATAATAGATCTCCAGGAGCCCTGCAGGGGTCCCAGATAATCAAGATGGAACACATGAGTGGGATACCCGATCCCCTTCCATCTTAATCCCGCTCCGACAACCGGAGCCAGATAACATCCAAGTAGCTGAAAAAAAATGCGCAATAAAGGACATAAAGTTCACCGAAAGAACATACCAACTTCGTAGCAAAGAGGAGCTCAACTATTGCACGCAGTCCCAGCAGCCTGGGCTGATGCGATTTATACGAACTCGGGAGGATTCACCTGAACCCCTGGAAACGCTTTTCGTTTAATAAAACGACCGAGTAACGAGGAGTCAGCGGCGACGTTTATCAGAGTGGTACGTAACACGTGCGGCTCCGTGGATATTCGTTTACGACAAATCCGATTTCCGGGGTGGATCGGGAGGGGGTGGAGCAGGAACACGTTCGACTGGTGGAGCTTTTTCCAGGAGGCCACGATAATCCTATATTCCGGCCGGCAGATAGTTTAGTTCAAATTCGATGTCCGGAGACACCGGCGAGGATGCAGCTAGGCGGAGATGTCAACTTAAAACAATTGCTTGGGGGGAGGAACGTGGGGGAGGGGGGGGGGGAGGCGTAGCAACACGCAATATCCTGACTCCTCCTAATTCGATTAGAGAAACTAGCTACGCAGACCAGGATCCTGGAATTCCCGTCAACCAAGCCTGGAGGAGGCTGCCAGGTATGTACACGAGGGCCTGGTCCCTGGATGAACGAGGACGATACAGCCCCACGGACTAGTCGAGCTGGAGATAGTCACCGAATTATCGGACTCGATGGAAGAACCGGTTCAATTTGCCAAATTAATCTGGCCCTCCTACCGCCAACCAGCGTGGGGAATCGCGGCGACGGAGTTTTCGATGCAAAACGTCTATGGCCCCGCGAGTTTCGTGAACCCCTCGGGGCAACGTCGGGATCTTATTATTGGTCTGGGAGCTTGTTAATGGTAGACGCTTGTAGGGCTTGGTATTTTAAAATCGAAAGGTATGTGGACTGTTTCCTATGTATTATATAGTAGATGTACCTACCGCGGAGTTTCATTTTGGTATGGTCTTCATTTTAGCTACTTTCCTCGGGTCATCAAAGAAATGAAGAGGTGAGTGGGGTCAGGGAAGACTGGGGGACGTAGTAGCGGTAAGTATTATTTGTCGTTATACATTAGGTCGGTGCAAGGGTTCGTTCGTTTTATTAAACCAAAGTGTTTATTGAAAGTAAAGATACATATATATTACTACATGTTTTTTTAATCATAGTACTTTTCTTGGCTATCTATGAATTTTTGCCACTTTTCTGGTAAAAGGACAAGTACACTAGCAGGCAAAAAAGTTACCACTTTCTCGATTTGTTCTATTTTTGTTATTTTTTAAAATAAATTTGGGACTGTGGCATGTTTAATGTATTCTGAGGGAGAACTTAAAGCTGTATAAAACCCAGGTAAAGTGGAATTTATTTAACTGACAAACAAAAGTGGTATAGGTATGGTGTTATAAGTGTTAAAAGGTGCTCCCACAAAATATTAGATTCTTGTATTAATGTTCAAAAGTGGTAACTTTTTGTTGGCTTTAAAAGTTTGTTGTCTGAATTGAACTGTAAGTTTTATACAGCTTTTAAATCTCTATCGGGATATGTATATTAAGCACATACTGCAGTTTTGAGTTGATGCTGAAAAGTAGTAGAAGTAGAGGGGTTCGAAAAAGTGGCAACTTTTTGTCCGCTACTGTATGTGTGGTTAAAAAAGGATATTTCTTAATATTATGTGTACTGCGAAGGAGTATAGTGTAATTATGAATTTCTAACGATTACTTTAATCTGTTCTTCTGTAGGGATTGTGTGTAAAGTGGGAACGTAGTAGAACGTAGTAGAATAACGAAAGATTAGAATCCCGTTGATGCTACGTAAGAGTACACGCAACCTATTAATCTCAGACCTGCGATTGATCTTAGCTATCGAGTAACGTCTCGTCCACGGAGTAATTCGCGCTTTCACCCCCAATTCGATCAAACTCATTTAAAACTTCTACTCCACATCTACATCCCGTCAATGGTTCTGGTGCCATTGCTGCCCTCCCCCAGACTAGCCAGTCCCACGGTGCCCCTTTCGCACCCCCCGAAACGAACAGCCATTTCCACGGGGAAGGGGGTCGTGCGTTGGACAACCCTAACAGGCGGTGGGGACCCTTCCAGCTAGAAGCTAGACCTAGGAACTAGACACGTCTGCCTTACCGACTACCTAGCGAGTCGTCCACATTGACAATTTGGGCTACTACCCCTCCACAGATGTCGGCACTACCGTTTTACCAGCCCCTGTAACACCGCGTCCCGCCTAACAAGCCCATTTTACACCCGACAACTCGATGATCCTGGCAAGGGAACCGTTCCTCGAAACTCCACTGACGGAACGAATGCAACTCGTCGACCAAACGTGCAACTCCTCCAACGACTCAAGCCAGCCTGGGAGTATAATTAGTGATCCGTGCGAGGTAATTCAGAAACACTCCCTATTGACCCAATTACGATTCCAACCGAAAACCCGCAAACACTATCGCGTAAATATGTGTGCGAGAGATTTTGCCGTTGCTTCAGAAAGGGATTCATCCAGCGGTCTCGTTCGAAGCGGGTTGGGGAGTGGATATCGAGGAAACGGTGCACGGCGGAACGCAAACTTTTTTTAGAACACATGAATAGACGTGGTTCGGTCGAGCTGCTCGGTTTAAAAATCAACGGAAGCTCGGTAGAGTCCGCGGAGCCGAAGAAAGTTGCTCGACGTGGCATATGTGGCGTGGATTGTTCTCTGCCCCTCTCAGACGAATGTTACTCGGGGCGCGTATTTCCCAAACCCTTTCTCTTTCCCTCCTCCGCCGGGTTCTGGGTCGAAGGAGAAACGGCTGAGCTGTGAATGGTCTGACGTATCGCCGGCGTGTCTGTGCCTGACACCTCGGATTTTTCCATTAAATTTTCTCGACGCGAAAATCTATCACCGGTTACAGTTCCGGAAAAACCTGCTTCGACTCTGTAAAGCGATTCCCATTACGATTGCTCCGCGGGATCCCGTGAAACGTATCGAGCCCCATTGAGGGTCCTCCCTCACCTCCCGCCCGCAACGTAAAAAAGGGCTTCCTTTGCGCGTCTCGCTGCGTTGGATTAATAAAATTTGATGAACGATGATCTGGGGGGTGTGAAATCAACGGGCGGAGGAGCGACGGGTGGAAGGAAACGATTCTTCCACAGGAAACCGTGGAGGTTTCCTTTTTTGAGTATTTGAAATAGAATTTTTTTTTCGAAAAAAAATCATTGAGATAAAGTTAATTTTTATTTAAATAGAAGTCAGTCTTCATCAAATACTGCATAAATTTTCCGAAAAATCAAGTGATTAAAAAATATTAAGATTTATCTCTTTTGGTTACTGATAACCATTATTGTTGACCGAATTATTTTTTGGTCACTAATAATCATTATTGACGACGGAAATATTTTTTGGTCACTAATAATCATTATTGACGACGGAAATTCTTTTCGGTTACGAATAACCATTACCGATGACCAGAATTTTTTTTTGGTTACGAATAACCGTTATCGTTGACGAGAAGTTTTTTTGGTTACGGTATAACCAATATCTGTTGTAGGATTTTTTTTTGGTTACGGTATAACCAATATATTTTGCGGGAATTTTATTTTGGTTACGGTATAACCAATATCTATTGCGGGAATTTTTTTGGTTAAGGCATAACCAATATCTATTGCGGGAATTTTTTTTTGGTTACGGCATAACCAATATATGTTTCGGGAATTTTTTTTTGGTTACGGTATAACCAATATATATTGCGGGAATTTTTTTCGGTTACGGTATAACTATTGAACTATAGAATATCTGGAGGCAGGTATAGGCGTGTGTGTAAGAGTGAAACAGCATCCCACGCTGTGCAACTATCTTTTTTCAACAGCGCGCCGCGGCTCCTAATACCCACAGTTCGCATTCCAGATATTCTATAGTTCAATAGTTATACCGTAACCGAAAAAAATTCCCGCAATATATATTGGTTATACCGTAACCAAAAAAAATTCCCGAAAGATATATTGGTTATGCCGTAACCAAAAAAAATTCCCGCAATAGATATTGGTTATACCGTAACCAAAATAAAATTCCTGCAAAATATATTGGTTATACCGTAACCAAAAAAAATTCCTACAATAGATATTGGTTATACCGTAACCAAAAAAACTTCTCGTCAACGATAACGGTTATTCGTAACCAAAAAAAAAATTCTGGTCATCGGTAATGGTTATTAGTGACCAAAAAATAATTCGGTCGACAATAATGGTTATTAGTGACCAAATTCGATATCCGTCATCGATAATTGTTATTCATAACCAAAATCATTTAAACAAAAATATTAATTCTTATGCCATAACTTTTAAAATTTAGGTTATAACAGTTACGGTCCCTGGAAGAATGTTGTTCAAGGGGAATCGAGGAGCTGGAATTGTATATTTAATAAATAATTTTATTTAAATAAAAATTTTGAGTAACGAATTTTAACAAGTTAAAAAGATTATTCGTCATGTGTCCAATAAAGATAAAGTTAAAATTACAGTTAAAATTAAAGAAGTTAAAGTTAAAGCTAACGTTAAAGTTAAAGTTAGAGTTGAAAAAATTATTCGGCGCTGAAGTTGTAACGCTCAACGAATAAAAAAATTAACATCATTCGTCAAATAATCTAAGGTTAAAGTAACTTTTATTTGATCCGTTATTTAAATAATTTTTTATTTACTTAATGCCCAAGTCTGTCTGTAAACAGTACATAACAGTAACGAAATAGATCGACTTTGTACATGCCCGTGTATCTAAGTTCTTAGTCCTTTGTAGCACACCTCGTACATAAGTCCCAGACCAATAGGGTGGCGTCGACTTTGCGTAAATACGGATTTCGCGCGGCTCGTTCAAACAAGGGTCGCTCAAATACAGATGGAGTCCCCGGTCTAGTGTTTACTCGGATAATAAGATCGACTAATTTATCAATAAGAACCTCGAGACTCCTCCGCCCCCGTGGAACACCACCAGCGGCTAGTTAAAGAAACAAAATCCGCCCCAATTTCGCATGGATCCTCTCCGCTGCTCGCGAAAGCACGCGCGACGGTTGTCAATGCTGACTCGCTATCATGCGTTCTCCTACCGTCCATCTGACCGATGTCTCAAGCGTGCCGTCCCATCGGTAACGGCATAACTCAATATTGATCAAGAAATTGAGATACACGACGCAAGGGCGGAGGGGGCAGGAGGGAGGGTGCCTAAAAAGGAGGAAAGCAATGCTGACACGGGTGCAGAACAAAGGGTGGGATGTAAGGAGAGAGAGAGAGAGAGAGGGAGAGGAGAAGGTTTAGGAGCTTGTCCTAATACCACGGGGCAGAGGGGCGCGGAGGACGCCTGCCACGGGAGGGCAGCTTCATTTTTCAAGGAATCTGCGGGAAAATGCAAATGCGCGGGGCATCTGGCAACAATGGCCGTGGTCTGTGGCCCCTATTTTAAGGGTTGGTTTTTTGGTCGACGCTGGATCCAGGCTGGGAAGGGGGTGGGTGGGGAGGGGGCGACAGAGGGAAAAAGGGAAAGAGCGAGGGAGAGGGGCACAGAGAGCGAGACGCAGAAACACCGGCGAGGGGTGGTGCGAGGGGTGGCAGGGGTGGGTCGACCGGGGAGCTTTGCCGGCCATGCAAAGCAGAAGCACAGAGCGGCAGCAGCAGCAACCCCCGACGACCGACCTCGGCTATATACTGGCTCTCCCAACCCCCTGATAAGGGTGGACAGCCACGATCGATTAGAGGGCTACCCACCCACCTACCCATCCGTCCCCTGCCTCCCTCCCCCTCCCCATTTCCAAACCCACCCACCACTCACTCTCTCCCTCGCGGCATCCTCCACGGAGCTTCTGCCCATATTCTGATTCGCAACACGGCTGGCTAACGATCCCCGGTTTAAAAATACCCGCTCACCTCTGCCGCGCTGCCCCTTAATCCCACCAACTTTCGTGCTTATTCTACTCTTACTTTTCCCGCGACGCGTGTGCACGCTTTCACTTTCCCTGCGCCTCCTTCGCCGGCACCCACCACCACCCCTCGCGATCTCATGAAAATTTATGAGCGGAATTTACCGGCCTGGAAATTTGTTTACTCTCCGTTTCGAGAAGAGTCGGGCTGAAGGGGGCGCGTCGCGGTCAAGCCGCGAGGCAGTTCGGCGGAAAGTTCTTGCGCGAAACATTGCCCGATGGCGTTGAGATGGTGATCTTTACTGTGTCCGGGGATTCCGAGCTGTCGGGTGAATGTAGCACGCGTGCGATCGACGGTAGTATCGTTGATTCTGGGACGGTTATGTTCGCGGAATGGAGTAAGAATGGAGATCGCTGCTGGTACACGAAATATCCCCCGGGTTAACGCGCTCACTGTCGCAGTTGTCGCTGTCCAACGAAAGGCTAGCAATAAGGAACGATCTACCAACTACTTAGGTTAAGTTCCAGCGCCCTTGCTCGCCGAAACTTCGCCGGATCGTCGTTGTACTTCCGCGGGCAAGTCACACTCGCGCGTATCGCGCCCCGGCGAGTTCTAAAGTGTCGTAACTGCTAACACCCTGTTTTCCGGCGAACAACACGCGGCACCCCGTTTTTCATTCAACTTTCCCGGTCGAAACTTGCCGACAGATTTTTAATCATACGGAGCACAAGCGTCCCCAAGCAAAACACCGTACTCATTTCATACAGTCCGCGCGACATTTGTACAAATGGAGGCTGGGTCTCTGCCATTATTTCACTGTGATACTTTCCGCTCACCCCCGACACTTGCAACGGAAAGATCACCTCGACCCCTCCAGCCGAAATCGAACTAAGATTGTACTCGTTGGATATTGTCATGTAGGAGGAATCGTTTGTACTATTGGAGATAGATTTTCTGTCATTATCTCTGGAGGACTATCTTCTCCCTTAACCCTCGCCAAGTAGATACGGGCTCCACTTGGACCTACCCTAAGCATCAAACTGCATGTGTTACTTGTTATTAGTGTAGCTTCTCGAGAGATGAGAATTTTTAATAACAAGATGGGAATCTAATTTAAAAGCTTCTCCCGAGGCAGTGACGCACCCAGAGGGGCGTCAATGGGCCCTGGCAAAGAAAACGAAATAAGGAGATCAATGTAACCATGACTGAAGTAGTTCAAGAGGTTTGAAAAAGAAAAGAAAACTCGAATTTATTCTTTAAATAAATTGTTATAATCGCCTCATGAATTTTATTTTTATCCGTTCAACTCGGCACCCTCCCAGGATTAAATCCTCAGCGCGCTACTGTCCTGAGGTGTATATAAATGTATTGACATAATACTTTTGTATGATTATTTTTCTAAACTGCAAAATTATACTTCGATCGAAGTACACGAAGCTTGAAATACCTTTAGGAGTGAGCAAGTTTTCCCAGTGGAGAATTAATTGCAGCCAGCGGAAAACAAATTTGCCAGCTGCAAGCGAGCACTAGCTTTCCCTGAATAATTGAAAACCAAACGATACTTTAAGCACGCCTCTTTAGCGGCGCGTGAAAATTGGCGCCGATTGATTTTCGATTACGACGCGTTGTAAAATGAGTGCCCGAAGGTCAACGGCGCTGGAGCCCGTCTTCCTCGTCGGCGACTCAAACTACTGCGGCGAAACTCTCTGAAAAGCTCGCCCGGCGCTTTCCCATTCAATTATCCGCGCCGCGAGATGTTTACTGCCTGGCACGCGTGCACACGCGTACACGTAGGCGAGCAAAATAAAATTCACTCCCTTCGAGGATCGATGCCCGCTCAGCCGAGCTGGAAATAAATCTACGGGCTTTTTAAAAAAATTGCCAATAAATCCACGCGTTAGCTCGGTCCAGTGGGCGCTTCTCCCCCCGGACTTTAAAATTCCCTAATTCGCTGGAAAAAAAAAGGGTGACGGTCGCCCTTTCGCGCTACAGAAGCACGCTCGCCGGGCTCTCGCCACGAAATCGATATCAGCCGCAATGATATCGTCCCTCGGACGCGCTCCGCTCGCCCAACGAATTCATCGCGCGACGACCATCAAAAACGAACGGTCGCGTGTTATCGAGTTACGTGTTCAAATTCAGTTTCCCTTAGGTTGCAGCCGAGTAATGGCTTCCATCGATTAGCGTGTAGAGCGTGGCCCAGCATACTTCGAAATTAAACGCGCGCCCCCGTCGCCCTTCCTCGAAAACGCGCTCTCTCACGAAGTTTCCTTTTGGCGGCGAAAGCTCGCTTAAACAATCGAGACACCCGATAGAACGGGCGTCTGCGGGAGCGCGGTAAGAAGATACATGGAACGGCGGGGTTGGGAAACGGGCGATATAAGATGCCAACGAGTGGGGCGATGGGGGTTGAAGGAAACAGACGTTGGAAAAAAGCTGATATCCGTGGAATTTTCATATCGACACAGAATGACAGTTTTTTAATATTAAATTCTTTCCGACCTTTTGACTTCTTTTTTTCCCCGACGTCGCCCTCGACGAAGTTCCTCGGCGGGAACACGCGGCTCGGCGGTGGCGCGGGCGGAGGGGCGAAGGGACACAGAGAGGACCCCGTCGAATGGATGCTAATTTTCATCTCGCATTCATGCGTCCATCGCGATCTCGGTGCGTCGTTAAAAATGCTGCACGCCTATTCGACGGATTAATTGGGATAAATGAGGGAAACATTTTCGAGCGCCCGGGGGACGCGATGAGTATCTCGTTATAGTTTGCTAATTAACCATTTCGAAGAGGGGATGTAGGAATATCGCTCGCAAATATGCTCACGAATATATGATGGTCTAAATGGGACCTGAATAAAAGCAAGGGCGTTCGTAGACTTTTTTCCAGGAGTGGAGGACGGGGGCAACTTTGGGGTGACGGTAATGAAAAATACAGTAATGAAAGAACAACCCTGGCGATGACATCGACGAATTGGATCATGAAACACGCGGTGCGAGTGGAGTAGCCCCTTTGCTTTTTTGAACCCATTTTGCAGTGCCAATTCAATTAGGAATTTGAAAAATATTCACTTTTTTAGTAGAACCTTAATAAAGATCAGTTTTTAAAAATAAGCGATTTTTCTCAGAAGTCAGGGGGGAGCAACTGCCATTTTGCCGCCCCGCGAGTTTCATGTTTTTGTTTTTCTAAGAGGTAAGAGTAGGATGAAGGTAACATCAGGGGTGGTTTCGTGTAAAAACTGAAAGGTCTGTTTCACGCAGGGCGAGATCGAAGTTTACATTTCGACTTAGCCACCCCTGTCGTGAAAATACTTCATCGCGTATCTTCTATCGCTATGTTCCACCTGGCGCGACGTCCTCGACCACGATTAGACCGATTAGTCAATCTGATCAAAACTATAAACCACCTTAATTAAACCTTCCGAAGCGACGATGCAACAGTGCTGCAAGAAATCATCCCCTTGGAGAATTGGACGCAGAACAAAGCCAATCGACGCCATCATTGCGAGCTCTGCGACGCCGTGATCTTTCTATCGCGGTACAAAACCGAGGCGCAATAAATATCTAATAAATTTCTAGCCGGGTGGTCGCGCGGGGGTCACGTTTTTGCCCAGGGAGCGGAAGGACGAGGAGCAACGACAATAGGAGCGGGGGGAAGAAAGGATGCCCGGGTGGCTGCATAAAAGCACGGTCGCGCTACAAAACCCAAAACAGTTTCCAGAACGACTGTCATTTATTTCGTTATTTATTTTCGTTGCTCTCGCGACAACGGCGAGAGAGGGAGCGAGAGAAAGGGAGCAGTGGCAGCGAGACGGGACGATCCGGGAATCGTGACGTTTCTGGGGATCGACGTTACCCTAGCAGCTCTCTTTCTCATCATCCTCTCCCTCCCCACTATTTTTTCTTCTCCCCCTCCCCCCCCCCCCCCCCCTGTGACGCATTGTCGAGTGGAGTGCAAGTTTTTAACCCTTAAAATTTCGGGCGGAAGGGTACGCGGAGCTTTCGGAGGCCAGACGGGGCACAGAAGTCGATGCACGGAGGGGTTCGATGATGCGAAGAATGAGAGAGCCACAGGGTGATGCAAAGTGCGGGCCGCGGGAACGGGAGGGAGAAAAAAATCGCAGGCTGAAAGGAAGGATTACATCGGGGATTTTGGTTTTCGCGTTTCATCTGGACCAAAGCCGATTTCCCGATTTTCCGTCTTTCCGCCGGCGAGGGCCGCCACTCGAATTAGATGTCCATTGTACGGGGACAGATAGACGAGACTCGCTCTCTCCCTGTCACCATGGCCCCACGACTTCGTGACGTCGCATATTAAGTCGCGTCCGACCCTTTAATGGAGTCCCTTTCGAGACCCCAGCTACGAAAGACTCTGCGTCTAATACGCCCGATAATATCCGAGTCCCTGACATTTTGGAATTCAATAAAATGGCAGATTCGCGGCGGCGTGAATTTACGGAATCGACGTGGGAGGATGCATCGTGCGTGAAGTGCTTAACGATGAAACCTTGTTACCCCCGTTCCGGTGTAGAGTGCTCGGAATAGAGGTTGCAGAAACGTGAAGAAGAATATGAGATGTTCACAGCTGCCAGGTGGTATGAAAACTTAACACGATGTAATTTCACTGATGTGATTATTTCAGAAGAATATCTATATTTGAAGCTCGGGAATAATGATTACTTCAGAAGAAGTTTAAGGTTAAGGTTTCGTTTAAATAAACGAGGATCTGCTGTGTCACTTACTACCTACCCCTATTATGCTTCTATATTTATCGGTGTTAGATAGACACCCCTGTCGTCGCGTCAGTAATCAGTAATCAGCAGCTTCATCGTTTCCAGCGAAGGCTAGCCCATTCCCACCGTGATCGCGCGAAATTCGACTGCGATCCGTAAGTCACCAGCATCCCGGGGTGTGTTTGTTTGGACAACGACACTTTTTCTCCCGTTTCACCGTGCGCTCTCCGCCTCGTGGGAAACGGGGCCCCGTGACTCCCGTACCGATCAAAAATATATTAGTCCCCGATATGACAGTGCGGAGTGTTTTCCTTTTCGGGTGTCGCGGCCGGGAGGGGTTCGAGATGGGCCATCACCCAGGGCGAAAAAGAGCGGCCCGGGGCGGCAGTTTTTCCTCGTAACTCACGGAAGGGGGGGCACAAAAGGGGTGCACGGCATACCTGCCCGACCGAAAGGGGTTTCGACTCTACCTGTAGAGAAAAAAAAATACCCCGTCCGGCCAAATTAATGATTTAGTGTCAGTTGCGATATTTGGGGTGACGGTTCCTCTTCGCCGTTCCTTTTTTTACAGCCCCTTTCCACCCCTATCGGTTCTGATCGACCTCTTCTATCGCGAAACCGGTGATCACATGACTGGCGTTACATTTTTTTTTCTTCTATCCGTGGAGGGAACGCTTCCTGTTGGGAGACAGGCCTTCTTGGGAAACCCCTTCGCTGATCCCCTTGGAATTGCCACGAGGAGAGAAAAAAGGACGCTGGTATCGCGCGGAAGAGTTGGAAGGCAGTCATCGAGATTTACGGGGTATCCACTCGGAGCGCGGAGGAAATGAAGAGACCCGATCCACTTCGGTTTTAGAGGGGCGGCCCAACGTAGCCGAGGATTTGTTAAATGAGAGGAAAAACGATACGATCGCGGCGGCCCCTTTGGACGAACCGTGAGAATCTTATCTTGTCCGTTCGTGCCTCTGGGACGCGACAGATGAATGTCGTCGGGGATGTTATGCAATCGATCAGACGAATGTTGCGATTAAACGAGAGGTTTCTGAGACAGTGGGCTGAGTGAACGATAGCTGCAAGCAGCTGGGACCATATTTATAATTCCTTCTTGCTGGTGGTCCTTGAATTTCTCGAAATTCCTAATAATACCTACCGCGAAATTCGACTTTCCTTAGAGGTTTCGAGAACGATTTACCGCCTAAGTATTTTCAATTGTACGGAGAGTGAAATTTGATAAATTACTCAAACGTTCCATCACGCGAGACATCCTGGCAACCAGTCACAGATCAAGGAAACGTCCGACGAAGAAGGGCCGAGGGGTTTCGACGCGGCCTAATTCGAGGACCATTTCACAGTTTACGTAATACTTTCACGGTTATTTCACGTGAATCGTCGTCGATACCGAGGGACACACGGCTCCCTCGTAAATAACTCGAAAATGGCGACCGTGCGATGTATCTTTACGGGGTTATTTGGAATTTACAGCGAGGGTGGAGCCACCGTTTCCCGGATATACACACACGCCGGAGAAAGGTCTTCCCGTCGCTGCCCCATGGGACACCTTCGGCCGATCCTGCTCAAAAATTGAAGGACGTCGAGACCGAAAACTGCATCCGATGGCTGACCAGGGGACTCCGATGGCAACGTCCCGCGGGACCATATGCCAGCTCGGAATTCGAAATTTAAATTCAGAATACACCGAACCCTCGCCTGTTTTTTCCTCCTCTCCCGTTCCTTTCATTCTTCTCCTTCTTCTTCTTCTTTCTTTTTTTGATCTCGGCGTAACCGTACCCCGCGAAATTGGTACATCGTTTTGATCTACGACGAGGTCGGCGCGTGGGACAGACGATCACACAGGGCCAGGGGCACGCAGACACGGCCGTACGTACATATATGAGGGCGTGTACATATGTACGGAATACTCGTGTCGAGGGACGAGTTATGTATCCTTCTCAGGTCCTCTCGTGGAACGACACGAGACCCCCGCAGCCTCTCTGCACCGTCTTCTGCGCCCACCCCCGCACACGCGACGGAACACCTCGCGCTCTGTCCAACCCTTTCTTCCCTCGCTCCCCCTTCTCGCAACACCGATATTTCCACCACGCTTTTTTCCACATCCTTCCCCGTGGCGCGCTTTGATATCACGGAACTTGGAGTTTCTGGGTACCAAAGGGTAGTTCGCCCCCACTTTCCTCGGCATCCAATGATTCCCGACGTCCCTCGCCATCGCCGACTATTTTTAGGTGTCCCTCTCGAGTTCCCCCGCCGCGGACGGAATTTCGAGGTGGAAAATGAATTCGGATTCGACACCTGATTATCCAACGCCCGGCTCGCGAATATTGAAAGGTAGGTGCTCGTTCCGAGCAACGGAAACTGCTTCATCACTGACACAATTGATTCTCAACAGGAATCTTGTCAGAATATTCGCGAGCCCCGATATTTCCCAGCGAGCTTCAAGGTACTTCGCGGGTGGATATTATTCTTCCCCGCGAAGTGTCCCCGACAGGGGCGGATACCGTCAAAACATCGCGGGTCGCGTGTGTATTTTCAAAAAACGCTTTTCGCGCGGTTACCACCGAGGAGGAATGGCGTATCGTATCGATGCTCCCGCGACTAGGTGCGAAAAGAGGCTCGTCTATATGTACGTGGCGCGATGGCGGGGGCTCCATTAGCGTGTTTGCGCTGCGAGGGCCTCTAAGTGATGTTTTGTGCCGCGCTATTCGAATCGTCCTTTATGCCAGGGACCTCCGTGCCCCGCCTCCGCAGGCAGACGGAAGAAAATTTCGAAGGAAAGCTCGCGGGGGCCGCGCCCGACCACTTGTCTGTTTCCTTCGGCTGACAATGAGAACGGTTACGCGCTCGTTATTCTTTCGAAGCGCAACTTGTTATTCCCGCGCAAAGGCACGCGTTACCTTGCAGCCAGCGACAAGGGTAATGAGAGCGAACGTTTGTTACACGAGCGAGGGAAAATAACGCAACGGTTTCCCTTTGACGTAGCCAGCGCGAGTTTCGTACAAAGGGGCCCGTGTCTGAATTCGCTCCTCGTCCGGAGGTGAGAGGGGGCGTTTTCCAACGTCAATGTTCACGGCCCGGGAGTCCCGGGGCCATCGTTCGAACGCGTTTCACTTAGGACACGGGGTATAACCCGGATGCACTCAGCGGCCGGGATAAGACGGCGCGAAGGAGGTGTTGGCACGTGGTCAAGAGATGTCAAAACTCGTTCCTCCCCGCTCGCGAGGCACGTCTAAGGGCTTCCTGGGGGATGCGGAGGTCAGAGCAGTGCGCGTGGGTCAAAAACCGGCCGCTGCGCGACCACCCCTTCGGGGAAGTAGCCGTAACTAAATACAGGGTTGTTACAACGAGTTTCGAAGAGAAGATTAACGACACACCTTCCGGCCCGCAGCGAATGAAAGGAAATTCTACTTTCTTGCAGGAGTGACTTCTTCTGGGGCAAAAATATTTGCCGTACCCTTTGGTCTGTGGGAAATTCTATTTCTTGGAATAATAATCTCGAAGATATAAAAGTCCACGAATTCTTTCTGGGAAGTGACTCTCGTTTCACAGCGGTATCAGGTTAAGGAAACAGCTTTTTCTCCGTTAATGGTGACTACTTAGGTTATTTCATGAACAGCGCGTGGAAGCTACGCGTGATTTTTTTCCTCGTCGAAGCTGAAGGATTGAAATATTCCTCCGACCCACCGGCGACGAATAAATGTCACCGGCTTGGTCTTAATATTACACGGAGGGCAAAATTCGATTGGAGCGCGAGCCCGAGGAAACCGATAATCCGCGTTCAACGCCGCGGCTCTCGGGGGTTACTTTTGTTATTGGACTCTCATCTCGCGCGAGGGGTGGGCGTGAATCGAACACCTCGGCCGGAAATAACGATGGCAGATAATGTGGAGCGCCTCGCTATCTGCGGAATCAAATCACCTTAAGGTTACTCCGACACCGGAACCTCTTAGCCCTAACAATTTCTATCCTTTTCCAACCAGGTCCGCCGCGAAGGGGTCAATCGACCTATCCTGCTGTCTCATCGCGAAAAACCACTCTCTTTCCACCATCCGATCGTCTATCATTACCAAGCAAACTTTCCATCCCAGTTTTCGACGAACGAGGAGCTTGGCCGAGCGCGATCTCGACTCGTTGCGTGCACGGCCCCCCTATGTCGCACGGGGGGCCTGCTGCCCGCCATTTTATTCCATCCCCCGTGGTCCGACCTCCCCCGAGTACGTGGTATTGATAAAAAAAATCCGCTCGTCCCATTGGCCGGCTGGACCATAGGGTGACCTCACCCCTTGAGTGCTGACCAAGCACGAGCACCCACTAGAATCCTCGTTCACCCTCGCACACATAGACCGAAGAACGAACACACGCGCGTTTATACGTGTTTGTGTGTGTGCACGATCGCGCTTGCACGTCGAACTGTCGCACCACGGAACCGGAGTGCACCCTCGACATTTTTTCCTCATCTCTTTTTCTCCCAGCTCTGTCCCTCAGCGCGTATCGCTGCCCCCGTCTCTCTCCCGTCCATTTCTTCCTGCCCTCGCCCGCCGAGTCTCCTACACGCCACTCGGTGAATATTGATTAGTAAGGACGCCGCGCTGCAGCGGAGACGAACGGTCAATTAGTCGGGGCAGGCCCGATCCCGAGAACGCGGCCGTTAATTAGACACTCGTCATTGATCCGTCACTTCAATCCCTCCGACCGCCCGTTCCACGGATTATAGCCACCGAATGATGCTGACGAACTCGTTGGCTCGAGAATGTGCTCTGACGATGTCCGCGGGGGACACGGGGCCAAGAAGTAGTACCTATGCAGTTCATTTGATCATGTAAATCGTGTTTAGCTACTATCTCCTTAGCTACTATCATCGTCGGACTTTGATCTTCAGCGTTAGTATGACTGGTGTCTTTTATGATAAGTGATACCTACATACGCTCTTTGGGAGATTATTCTATTTATCTTGGGGGTGAAAAAAGATTAGAAGAACATTTGCTTAGGAATGCTTTGTTTCTGAGTTATCAACCATTTTGGCCTGCTTCAGAGTTTCGCGAGAAGAACTTTCCTTAAAGTGTTCCTGCAGACCTCTATCGTGGAGACTTTATCAATCGAAAAGGAAATGATTCCAGATATCTAGTCGTTGGATCTTTCGCCATCCTCAAGATAAGTAGAATAAGCTCCGAAAGAGTACTATTTAAACACAGATCTACTTAAGGTGTACGTTCTCCGTCGCGTTATTTGGTGGAAACGGCGGCTTCTCTCGTAATGCAAAGAGCAATTAGCGTTAATTATTCGACAGGGGGTTGTAGAATCCGCGCGATCGCACTTACCCCTGGTGTACTGAAACTGGTTCGCACGAATTTTTACGACGCCCCGGGTCTTCTTCCTCGAAGGTACTTTCGCGCCGGTCTATGGAGAAAGTTCCGCAAAGTATTCAGAAACTTTGCCTCTCTGATGAAAAGCTGACCTTGCGTCCTCGAAATAGAAATTATTTCCTCGAGGAACTCTCGCCTTCGACGGAGGGCTTTCACCCTCTGACTGATCGCTCCACAAGGTTACGCTTCCCTTACTTCGAGAGTCATTTCTTACATCGATTATCGCGCAACGAGTATCCTCACGATGGAAGCTTAATTCTTCGGTACAAACATGTGACTTAAAACGTTGAAAACAGAGGATAACACAGGACACAACATAAGTAAGATAATTCCTTGCAAAGTGACGCTGAATAATACTATTGTCAAAAAATTATACACAAATATTAACAGGTCAAGCTCAATTTCCTCTCGAGCAAATTTTCCTACGCTTAAACTATCGATACACAAGCAATAATCGTCCCCTCGTCCGAGCTACAAACCACGTCCCACCCCCAACACTTCAAAGTATCGAATCACAGCGTAACGAGAACATCCTCGAGCGACCAGTCAAGGGTTAAAGATTCAGAGAAAAATGAAGCTTGTACTAATCACACGCGATCGTTCCCTGCGTGAGCTTGAAACGTGACTGGCCCTCCGCCAGAAGATCTCTCTCCTCGTAAGAGGTGTGATAGGGCCCCGAAAATCTTACCTGAGGCGACCTTTGCGACAGAGGGAGGGGGATCAGGTAGAAAAAGGGTTTCGCGGCAGGACCCCCTATTATGCAATACGATTTTTTTTAGCCCCCTTTCTCTGTTTCCTTGCGCGTGATTCATTGACGAGGATCCGGCGCGCGTCTGCGTGCCCAGCTACCTGGGATGCAAATGCCAGTTCGGGGGGTACGATGGTTAGGGGTTACTTAGCGTGTGCGTGTAACTACCTGAGATGCAAATACACGTGGAGCTCCATACATTCCTGGCCCCATACTCTTAATCACGCGAGCGTGTGTGAGCTTGAGAAAGAGGTAGGGCGAGAGGGAAATGCACATTTCGCCGGGGTGCAACTGTCTCCACACGTGTGGTACTGAGCCTATGGGAAATACACTACAGCTGGAAAGTATTTATTCGTTACTTATGTTACATGAATGTACGTTTGATAAAAGAGAAAATAGAATTTTTTGTTTTTATGTGTACTGTGGAGAACCTAATAATTTATTTTCGATTTTTCGCTTTAAAATTGTTTAATGACAGCTCAAAGAGAAAGAGACTGCAGGTGTTAATAATAATCGAATTGCAGCTCCAGAAAGACTTGCAAGATAACAAAATAGAATGAAACAGGAATATTTAAGTTGGACTATAGATAGGTGGAAGATTATTCTATTTTCTCTTTTAATGTGATCGAATAGTTGAGCTGTATTGCGTGCCTCTGAAATCTCTGAAAAAATGCAGTGCAGTGTTTCGGAATATCCGAAGTGCAGAAATGATTGATACAGTAGCGGAATGATTTATCAATTTCTAAAACTGTATTTCTTGCATCAGTGTTTTATGATAATATTTTGTAAATACTTACAGCAGCCAGAGCGATCGCTACCGGAATTTGCTGCGCGAAGAAAATTAATTTCATTTATTTCTACCCCGCTGCGAGGGTTTACAGCGACGATGGGCGAACGGGGTAAAGGGTTGCAGGCCATCCCCGCAGGCACCAGATGACGTTTTCCAATTTCCTGAATGAAAAGCGAAACCGATTCACGTTTTCGTCACCTGGCGCGTTTTTTCCACGGGACCCGTAGCCTCCGTCGCAGATAAGCCGTCGAAAAAACGCAACGGTTCGCGTCCAACCCTTTCACCGGGGTAATTCGTTTTTTAATTGCCTCTTCGTGGTTTAATTTACGAAAGGAGCGGTCGGATGAAGGGTGGATCGAGTGTAACAGTTGGAAAAGAAGTAATCTTGAAAGATTTTGCGGGGGATTCCTGGTGAAATAACATTTCAATACTTATGCTTATTATGCGTGTAGGTTCGGATGAATTTCTTTTGGAAATCGAATTAAATTTGGCTCGGAGCCGCACTAAATCAGCCCTGCTGTTGACGTGTGTGTGTATGTACCTGCAGTAACCAACCTGCTTCGCAACGACGATAAAGCAGAAGTGCTTGAATTCACCCCTCGTGCCGGATTACGCGCTTTCGAAAAAAGAGTGTCGAGCGCACAATGGGGCCAGGGGTGGTTTTGGGTGAAAAAACGTGAAAACCGACACCCAAAACAGGGCGGGGAGCGAGAAATTGACGACAAAGAAGGCAAATAATACCGCTAAAGCAGCGATATCCGTTTCGCCACCGACCCCCAAACGAGCTACATATTTTTTCCACCCAGCTGACGTCAGGTTAAATCCGATTTTAATCGAACGATCGCCCGATTCGTACACTCGCAGGTTCTTTTCACGGCGGGAATGTGATTTCGAAAGGTAAACGTCCTTCGAATGCAGCACATCGAAATTTCTAATTCCGTAATGCGTCAGCTTTATACAAGAATATTAACGTGATTTACTAAGTAATACTTTTATCCGCACCACTCTTGCTGAAGCGATAAAGATTAAAACTGGAAACTAATTTTGCAATATAAAATCACTTGTTCGCATTTCCAGTGGTTACATTTTATTATTGCAACCCAGCTATTTTATATTCATACCCAAGAAGAGGGACATTCCAAGGATTCCTTCCAACAGATACGGAATTTAGGAATTGAAATTTATTTTTAGGAATTCAAGAAATTCCTCGGTCAAGAAATTATGTAAATGATACATTGCTACGTAACTCCGTTAGCGATCTCAGAAATGGCCGACACGGTGTCCCCCCGCAACGAAGCGCGCCATACTTCGCACTCACTCCATCCAGCAATCGTACAGGGCAGGAATATTTGCGTACAGACGGGGGTAGAATAACACACGGACGCACCCCTTAAATACTCGAAACGCTTTGAATGCCTTATCTCGGGCATCTCTAGAACCCTCGAGTTCGCTTGGACGCTTCTCAGAATTATCCGAAATCTCTGACGAGGCGTAGGTTCTCGCGACTTCCAACGGTGAAATCCTTGTAACCGATCGAGATCTTCATTGTGAGGTGGAGAAGCAGCGGGCTCTTTTATTTTTTTCTTTTCTTTTTGTTGGGGGGTTGACGCGCCCGTCGAGAGGGATTCGGGTTGATTCCGAATCGCTTCGAGTGGATTCGCTTTGCCCCGGCTAATCTATATCAGGGACACTTATACCGCACTCGAGAGAGAGAGAGAGAGGGACACTTAACTTTTACTGTCTGATTGCATCGAAAGGACCGATCGAAACCTGCACCTGTTACTCCCGTCTAATTAATTATTTCCTGCCTTTGAAGCGTCCGTTTGAGGTACCTCCGTCGGCGCGTCCCGTCGCGAGGATATTTCGAGGCAACCAACGGGGCGAGGAATAATTTTCTGCCCATAACGAAATCAGAGGGGTCACTGACTCGCTGAATTCGGAATTTACACAGGTGGCCTGGAAATATGTCCTGCGTGGGAAATGGTGGACCTCCAAGCTCGAACTACGAGTGGGTAAATTATAAAATAGTTGCTATTGGTCTTATTTATCGCACAGCATCTAAACCCAAATTTCTAGAACACCTGCAGAATGTTGTTACCACAGAATCGTAGCCCAACCCAGACCGTCCTTTGCAATACAAAATATCTGAAATCGATTCTCCATTAAAGGAAATAGTGCGGCCCCACCGCAAGAAGTCCTCCACTCCGCGGTTACCTAGCCGAGAGACCAGAGGGACTAACGGGGCGCAGCGTAGGCCAGAAAAAAAGAAAGGGTCCTCGGGATTAACCGAAATGAAAATGCAGAGCCTAACGGCGGCGGGCCGCGCGTATTCGGGGCGAAATCGATAATGCAAGTTCGGCGCATCCCTAATCCTCTTCACCGATTTTTTAACCCCATCTGTCGCTCGACGGGCGCGCATCCCATGGGCGCGTTCCGCGCGTACAACACGCGGCGGAACCACCTATGCGCTTCGACCTACTTCCGCGAGCAGGAGGATTGAAAGGAGGGGCGGCGAGGAAAAAAGAAGCGAAAGAGAGAGAGAGAGAGAGAGAGAGTAGGAGAGAGAAGACGGAAGCGTTCAGCCGTTGACGTCCCTGTTCTTCCTTCAGACTACCTGGAAACATCGCGCCAACCACCCCTAGGATAATCCATTAACATAATTTTACATGGGCAGAAAGAGAGAGGCCAGGAGAGCCGCTCCGCCGGGGGGGAGAAACATTATATCGACGGATACGACAGATGCAAAAGAGGAGGAGAGAGTAAGATAATAGGAGAGCCAGGTATACGGGCCCACGACACCGCCAGAAGGGGTTAATTCAAATATTTAAAATTTCTCCAGCGCTGATTTCTCGCGTAACGGCGGGGGCCCCACCCCTCGCCCCTTTTCCCTCCTTCCCGCCGTACTTTCTTTCCCGTCTCTCGGTATACCTGGGACTAGTAACTCTAGCCTTCCGGATAAAATAGTCGTGCGTATAACCCCGCCGACCCTGTCTGCACACCGTGTCGGCGTGTCCGCGCGCGCTGCACTCGACGATCCTCAAAGGGTTCCATTATCGTTACGGAACGAGCTCGAACCAACCACTCGTTGGCCTCGCAGCCTTGGCTAACGAGGGTGCTGACAGCGAGTTCCGCGCTCTCGCCCTGTGATTCCGCCCAGTGTACATACCAGTTCCCAGCGAGGCCCATCGCCGAGCATGGAAACGCGAAAGTCCTCGCGCGAAAGCGGGGAACTCTCGCTTTGAAGCACAACGAGCGTTGGGAAACGCGTTGTTCGTCGGAGCCTGCGATTCGATTCGAGTCGATCTGAAGGAGGACCCGTCTCGCGTGTCACGGGTACGCACTCGGCCCTCAGACGGCATTAAGGCACAGGCTTGTTTCTTTGACGATTTCTAGGAAATTTTCAGATTCACACGTTTCCAATGTTTCCGTGTACTGGGCAAGCAGTCAGACGAGTAAGGGACTGTCAACTGTTAACGCCCGGATAATTAACGGAATGTATATCGACGGGCAGTAGACGCGTTAATTTTACAGGGAGACTTTCCCCGCGCTACGTGCGTCCGCTAAGCGGATTATCCGTTCGGCGGAGTGACAGCGAGAGAGGCCAACGAAACAAGGACTTAGAATCCTCCTACGAGGACCCTGGTCTCTCGTCCTGAGCCTTGATTTACGAGAATCGTGACGGGCCATTTGTCGAGGGAGCCCCTCGGACAGCGCGAGGAGCGCACCCCTTATCAGTCCGCGGCAGCGGCCATTTTCAAAACCGCGCCGTCCTTTTCCCAGCGTCCCCATCATCCTTCGCAACGGAACGAGCAACAGCTCGTCCTGATACGGAGCGGTAGGATCCGCCGCGTGGTGGGCGGGGAGGCGGAGAAGGAGGGAAATAAAAAAAGGAGGAGAGAAAAAAAAAAGGGAAAAACCGGCTCGTTTGCTCGGCAGCTTAATTCCCGGCTCTCCAGCCGCCGGTTCCCTCCACTTATTCCCTGTGTTCATTCAATTTCTGAATTGCCGTCATCGTGGCGGTCGCATCGAGCGTCCGCGAGATTACCCAAATCCTCCGTGTCGCTCTAACATCCGAGAGCGCGCGCGCGCGCAATAAAAAATTCCTGCCCCCGCGAAGAGGCCCCGGCGGCGGGCTCAATTACGCGGCGGCCCCCGCGTAATTACCGCCCGACTTTTTTCGCCGCCACTCGACGGTGTTTTCAGGCGGACAAAAGTGACGTGCGCGCACACAGCCTGTCGGCAGGAAATAAAAAATATCCCGAAAAACCGCTTTGACGTGTGGGGAGAGGGGTGGCCACTCGAGGATCTCTCGCCGAGCGGATATCGGGCGGGGCGAGGCGGCCAACGGAAGGGGCCGGCAGTCAAAGATCGTCGGGTACGTCGTTGCTCCTCGAGCCGGAGACGGATGAATTCGACTGTGCATCGAAATTAAGCCAGTGTCTGCCGGTTTTTTCGCGTTCCGCGCGACGAGAGGAAAACCGGCGGGGGGGGGGGAGGGAGGAGAGAGACAAGGGGACGAAAAAAAAAGAGAGATAAGAGGAAGAGAGGCAGAGGACGCCGACGGGGGTGTAGTTTGAGGATCGATATCAGCGCGGCGAGGCTACATTTTTCAGAACATTGGGTACCTCCGCGGTAAGCCGGTCGTATGTATTCTTATGGACCACCCTGTTTATGGCGCGCAATTTATTTCGAAATCGAAGGTAATGGCTGCCGGTTTACGCCCGGCATCCCGCCCGAACCCTTCGCCCTGCCGCCCACCCTCGCCAACCCGCCCTCGGCCACGCTCGACCGTCCCGACTGCGGGCACATTAAAATTTCAAACAAATACAAAAATGGCTGGAATCAAGCGGAATATGTATTGCCCCATTTCCAGCGGTCCCGGCCAACAAAGGGGACAGGCTGTGCGGGCCGCGAACCACCGAGCCCATACGAACGCGACCGGGAATCGTGATCCACGGTTCCCAGGTCCGTGGACATCTGGTTCAGCCGCGGCGTGCGTACAAAATTATTCATTGTTTCCGGGGATTTTTTTCCACTGGCGTAAATCTCTCCTCCTTTTTATTCTCTCTTCCCTGCTTTTTTTTTCAGTCGCCGGGTATGATGTTTCGCCGCGGCTCTTACGACCCAGTAACGAACGCGGAAAGGTCGATAAACGCGGCGACGCCGATCGAAGTCGGCGGCGATCCGCGCTGAAATACTCCGCGCCATTGTTCCCCGATGGCTCCGCTCGACGGTGAAGAAGATCGGCAAAACTTTCGCCGGGGGGGGGGGGCGATATCAGGCGCGGGGGGGCGCGGATTTCGCGCGGCTTTGCGGTACTCGGGGAAATGTTTCGCGTACGGTTTCGTGCGGAGGAAAATTTCGTGGCGGGGCCGAGCTTCCTTTTGTCGGTGGCGAGAGGATGGAAATGATGCCTCGATCTTTTGATAGGCTCGCGCGGACTGCGACCACTGCTCTGCCCCTCGAAGGGGGGTGAAACACGAGATGAATCATAATGTCTGGATAGTATTCGAAATGGATTTCGTCGGTGTTAAATCGTCGATGGAAATTGTATTTTTGAGCGGATGTTTGAACGGTTTTTATTCGGGAAAGTCGACGAAGAACTTGGATAAGTGTAGGATGAATGGAAGAATCAGATATGTTCAAGTAAAAATGTACAATTGTCTGTTTCTATATCGAGAGTTGATTATAATTACCAAATAAATGTTATCGGCGCGTAGGTTCGGTCAATAATAAAAACACTTTTCTATTACTTATCTTAACCATGTTTAAGCTGTTGTTTGAAAAGTCCTTGAGATTCTTAACGGTTTCTTGTCCAAATTGTCTTAATATATATGTGTAAAAACTTTCCTTGGTTGAAGAAGTAGGTGTGCTCATTACGCCTTCCATTTTAAATAAAATGATTCCGAATTTCGACCGAAGTAATGTTTAATTTACTAAATAAATGTTATCGGCGCGTAGGTTCGGTCAACATTACTTCGGTCGAAATTGGGAATCATTTTATAATTACCAAAGATACAAATTCCTCAGTAGCCGAGAGTTACAACGAATTTCGAACCTAAGATCGCATCTCCAAGTTCAGAATAAATAATAGAAAAGAGAACCAAAAAGCAATCTGTCCACAACTAAAAGAACGACCGGATAATTTCCTTTTCGATTAGAAAACATTAATTCGCAACGCGATATGGAGCAGAAGGAAGGCACAGAAGGTTCCCATATACATATAGTCCCTGGCGCTTTCTCTCGTGGCTAGGAGCAACCCCTCCCGGTTAGCTCAGATGGATCATTTTTTGATCGTGCACCGATGACTTGGCAGTCCCTTTTCTCTCTCCATCCTTGGAGAAGACGCCTCACGCAGCGTTATCGTCGGGGACGGCGAAGGGAATGGACGAGGGGCTTCCTCGAGCCGGCGTTATCCAAGGGATTTTAAGGGACGGACGGAATTTTCGGCCTCTTTCACCGTGCGATTCCTCCGCGCGTACCCGGGGACGCCTCCAGTCAATTTTTATCATATATCTGAGAGTTTCGTCGGATTGGCTTCTGCCTGACCTATGCCCAATGGGCCGCGCGAATTCTCGCGCTATCGCGCATGGCTATCGTCTCCGTCTACCGAATATTCGCCGAATCCCGGATTTTCCCTTCGGAAACTCCCTTCTCGCCTGCGCCACGTCCCTTTCGAGTTTCCAGCGGCAGCAAAAAATTCGCGGCCACCTCTGCCCGTGGAATATTCGATCAAACGGTGTCGCTTCGAAGGCAGCGGGAGGACACCGACTCCTCATGGGCAAGTTGTGCATCGACGATGAGGAAGATTGGACCGATAATAGGAGGAGTAGCGTTGGGCTTCTTCGAATGTAGATATAAAGAATAGAACCGGAATTCTCATTGTAGTCGCCTCATAGTCTTTTATCTAATACCTAGATCGTGATTCCATTACAAATAAGTGTTACCTCCCAGCGTTCTACTTCAATTCGCTAGAAACCTTCTCGCGGAGAAGAAGCTTGTTCTACATTCCTAAGCCAAGTCTGAAACGTCTACAATCTACAACTTCCTCATAACGATCTCTTAAGTATTCTACTAGATCCGAAATATGTACCTACCTACTTCGCTATGGCCACCCAATTTAATTTCTGCTACCACCCTGCGCAGTGATGAAACATGCAAATAGAGGCGATGGAGGGCCATGAACGTCAGTTATTTCTGAATTTTTAACCGAAAGCGTCGAGCAGAGTGTCCGTATGCCCGACGGGCGAATAGGAAAACGCGGCTGGCATGGATCTCTAGCCGAGCAACAGCATAGGCATATCGCCGGGAAGGGTAGAAGGAAGGGGGATGATCCGGTTCGCGTGTGTATACCTGGCGGTAGCTTCCTGTGCACGCACACGAGCACCGACGTGCGACCGCGGAAAACTATTACCCCTTTTCCAGGCCGAAAGGGGTGGCAGTTTTGGGCCAGGCCTCGCACGCAGCGCATCAGGTAAGAGGCCCTTTGTGTAATCTGATTTCGTTGCCCTCCCGCCACTTCACGGGGATCGATACAGATTCGGGAGCACTTTCGATCGTTAACCTATTTTCCACACTTACAACACCGTAATTCGTCTCCTTTCACCGACGAGGTGTAACGATGCTCCTTGGTTCGCGAGCGAGCGAACCACCTTGTATTTGGGGCAACCCTGTGCTCGCTTCTGACAGCCTTTTTTTTAATACCCTCGCCACCTAATCCGCTGTTGCGAACTTATTCCCTATAGTCGTTATTATTTCGGATTGGACTGGATGAAGATCTGACGCTATTATTTAATTCAACAAGATGTCTAATCTTTTCGCTAAAAAAATTTATTTTATATAACAGTGCTACCGTGTGAAGTGAAAATATATATTCAAAAGTACAGGACAGTGTCTCCGGTGAAGGTGTTAATGTGCGGTTATTATGAAACGAGCTGTAGGAATCGCAACGAAAATATTCGTGACAGTGAAAACGGTTTGATGGCTTCAGGATTTGTGCGATATTTCTGCCAATTTTTAGAGCACGGTCGATGGTCTCGGAAGGCATAGGGAACCGTTAAAAAACGAAGAAGGGCCTCGCCGGGAATATAACAAACGGGAAGAGGCGAGGGAAGAATAATAAGGTAAAAGTCGCATCGGGAGAGACTCCTCGAATTTTCCACGTTATATCTACGTGTGGCTTATCCTCGTCTTCCCGATGCTCCAACTTCGAGATATTTGAGAGAGTGGTCGTCGTAGAGAACAGGAGGAAGGAGGTGGAAGGGCGCTCCGGATGGTTTCCGAACAACCGAAGTCTGCGGAATAGTATCGATCTGGCTTGATATATTAGAACCAAGGTCCACCCTGCCGCAGCCCTGGCAGGACCTCGAAATATGTTTTTTATGTGCGCCCTCCTGCGGTGGTTGTAACCACCTCCCAAACAGGAACACCACCCCCGCCTCGTTGTCGCATTTTTTCTAACCCGAGATGGCTACAGAAAACCCTGCTTGAACATTCATCGTGCGGATACCATTTCGCATTTTTCCACCCCAAAGACTATTTTCCCGGATTTTCGTTGTGACATAGAAACTCAGTTATTATAATATAGTGATCGGTGTGCACGTTGCTCTTTTGTGAACGAGATCTAGTTATCTATTAACCCTTCGTGGTCACACCTTCTTATAATCAACTCATTTCTGAGTTACCATTTTCGTATTTTTGAATCATTTAACTTTTCAGTGAGAATTGTACATTCGCAATATACGTACAATCGTGCTCTAATAGTCTTTTTCTAGAACTGTAAATTTCATTTTGATGTTATAATTTGCGATACACCCCGTGTGACCACGAAAAGTTAAGTGAGTTTGGTTTTGGAGAACATTACTGGTCGAAGCAGTGATTACAAATGGAGTGAATATTGAACACGTTTTAAATCGCCTTAATATTATCAAGGTCCAATCCCAGTCTACTTATCCGTCCCTTATTGAAGGTGCAAGATACTTTCGAAACCACCGAAGTGGACGAATTTCGCAAATCTAACTGTGGACGCGATTGGAGCCCCAAGCATCGCGTTGCAAGTTAGGCCGCCCTTTCTGACAAAAGTGAGAGCCACACGAAAAATGTGTACCAATAAACGATAGGGAGGGTTTCGACGGCAGCGCGTCTCGCTTCACAAAGGCGGCTCCCTCCGTCTGAGGAGGCTCGCGAGTCCGATTGGTGTATAACGTCCTAATTTTCCGAGCGGATGAAAACATATGAAAATCTGCGAGGCAAACGAGTAGACGACGTTAGGGAGGGGGCGCCAAGTCAGAGCCAATAAAAGTCTCCACCCTCCTCTCGGCCCCGTCGCTTCTCCCTTCGTCTTCCCTTTTGCTTTCTCGTCGCTGCTTCTTTGTCCCGCGGCTTCGGTGCAGACTCGACGGATACGTGGTAGTCCGTTTGTATCCGTATCTTCCGTCGGGCGGCGAGGGAAGAAGGGAGAAGGCAGGGGAGGAAAAAGGGCGAGGAGGAAAAAGTTGGCACGGGTGTACAGCCGGGCAACCAGCAGGAAATTCTCGATCCTCGAACGATCTTCGAGACGAAGTCAAATTGGCCGACCGAAAAGAAACGGGATAACGCCGGCGATCGTTTGCATTTCAATTGGCGGACAGTTGCCCGGAAGAGACGTTAATCGGTTACAAGAAGCCGCCCCCCCCCCTTACCCGCCCTCCCCCCTGCCCCTCGGGGAAATAATGAAATTATCGTAAATCAATATGCACCACCAAGATCCACTTTGCTGAGGTTCCAGGCACGAGTTATAAGCGCGAGGTACAGTTGCCCGCAAGACTTCCCGCCTCGATAAATCCCCCGGTGAAAATTGTTCTCCTCCGCAGTCGCGAGGGTTGAGGGACGTAATCGTTACGGTGAATGTGCCCCCTGTTTATGGAGAATCTCAAATATCGCGCCGGCGACGGCTCGATCGTCCGTGGCGAGGCAAGGGTTTGACAACGAGAAAAAATTCACGGGTTTTGGAGAACAGCTGGGGGAGCGATTTAATCAACTGGAAAGGTATGGAGTCGCTCGGAATACCTTCGATTGTTACTCGAAGAACCTTCTGAATTACTCGAGGCAGCAAGGTATCAATAAAATTCTTCTGTATTGAATTCTTCCGCGGAAACATGGCGCAACATAATAGGTGTCCACTTTCAAACGCGCGAAATAGAGGCTCTCCCTTTCACCAACTGATATAAAGGGAGATTGAGCACAAATGATGACATCTTTACCAACTTTCAGTAAATTAGAAAAAACTGTTAATAAATTTATTGCTTTGGCTTAACATTAAAAAGAGCACACTAATTGAAAAGTATATATATATCTTCACACTATAAGTGGTAGTTATTGAGTTGACAAGTTTTTGCTCTATTTTTGGCGAATTTTTCAAATCTGGAGCTGCCCCAAAAAAATATCGCACACAACAGTAATGAGTTGTAGGTTGAAAATTTGCAGGAAATCGCTCATTTGTCCTCGGTTTTCCATAAAACGTACACCAAACGATGTAGATATATCACACGTCATAACTCAAAAGCTGTCAAAAACGGAGTTGAACCCCTCTTGCTGCAAGTTCCTCAATTGAAACGAACCTTTCTATCCTTGCAACACCGCTATCTACCAAAAGTTAGCTATAGCAAAAGAGTCACAAAAATAAGCCAAATTTCAAAAATCTTCAGTACCGATTTCCCCGAATTTTCGTGAACGTACGGCGTCCCACCCCTATGCCGCAGAAATATCGATATCGTAGCTAGAGGAGGGCCAGCAACCTGCGCCCATGTAAGAAAACACGTAAAATGACCCCATATTGCGCGGAGGCTGTTGCCTGGCCCCTTGGACAAACAGAAATATATGTCGGGGAAAGATGTCTTTCCACCCCGAGGACTCGAGGCGTTCCTTTTTTAAACGGCGAAACAGTTGCGGCCACGAATCGATGGTAACTACGCCGGCCGGACCCCAGTACAGTCCGACGAAAATTGTAGCGCCGACCTCGACCTTCGCCACCCTACTGGAAACCACCCCTATCCGCGGCAAGACGGAGCGTTTCCCGAGCGTCGAGATGTTCGCGCGTTTCACTCGCTCGTTACGGCGCGCCCAGCGCGGCCAGAGGAACGGCAACGGAACAGAAAGTATCGCGCTGGCTGCTCGCCGAGGGTGAAAACGATTTTCTCGGGGGTGTGTACCGTGTTAGGATGCGCGGGGTGCTCCAGTCTTTTGCATACATTTTGAAACGTAGAACCGCCACCGCCGCGCCGAATATGCTGGCCGAGCGTGGAGAGAAAAAACGGAGCGGGGAAAACAAAAATCCTCTCCCCCCTCTCGCCCCCCGCCATTGTGCGGGGGAGGAACGAGGAAGGTGATGGTGATGCGGCTCGAAGAGAAAAGGGAAGGATAGAAATGGTCGGGCGAACGAGAAACGCGAGAAATCAGGGACCACGTCGGTGCTTTCAAACCTGCAGATACGGTCCATTGGAATTCCTTCTCTTTTTGTGTTACTGCTATTGATCGTGGCTTGGTACTGTTTAGTTTGTACTGCCGCTGTTTAAAACTGTACTGTATTGTTTCAAGTTTAGGTGACTCACTGATAACCTGATTCTTTATTCTTCTGTACAGGGATACTGGGAATGTCTATTTACTTCAATAAGGGTAAACTGAAGCAATCAATTTTATTCTAAACAAAATGGAATCCTATCGGCGAGGTTAGTTTTTTCCACGCGCTATCGAGTAATGTACGAGGCATTCTAACTGCAGGAGGACAACGATAAATCGAGACGGCTGACAGATATTGTTCGTCTATCGGTCGGTGTGTTAAGAACACCGTCTCCTCGATTTCCCTGCGATCAACGGGCACGAAACAAGCGACAAAAGATCGTCCGAGGGGTGGGTCTGCAGCGAGCTGGAGGGTTATTCCGTCGCTATCGGAAAAATGTTATTTACGCAGGGCAGGAGCGAGCTACAGAAGCTCTGTCCTTATTTACATGTGGTAAGTCTCCTACGGGACCAAATCCCGGACCGCGCTCGGAACCCTGATAATTCTTCCTTTGATCCCAGTCCCGTGGGCTCGAGCCCAGCCAGTCCTGTCTGCGCCGTACGAACGAGTAAAGACCCACGGAAGGAGGGAAAAAATAACCGTAGAAATACCTGTCGCATGGGGAAGATTGCGGCGAGGATCACGGCGGCGGTGAATTTTGGACGATACGCGAGCGTGGGCGGACAGTTCGCGGAGATATCCCGGCGACAACGACGGGAAAGGCGCGGTGGAAGCGGGCAGCACCATATTTGCTGTACTAGTGACACTTTGCGAATTTCTTAAGGTCGTCGTGTAGAAATCATTGGAACTAGCGAATGAAGGGTTTTGAAGGAATAGGGGTTGAAATCTGAGTTCATCTAGCAGAATTCCATATTAACCCTTGGATCGCGGATAGTTTGATCACACTGCGGGTGCAGGGTCCATTTTGACCCATAATTCCATTCAAAAATAACCTCAGTAAGCTTTTACATTAGATGTTAATATTTTGTGATCTTAGTTTTTTATCTTTTGTGATATTAAATTTTAATGTTTTGCGATCTTAGATTTTAATCTTTTGTGATCTAAATTACTTGTGGTTTTCAAAATGTTTCAATTTTTCAAGAGTTTTGAATTACAAGAAGTAATTTGATATTTATTTTGATATTCCACGATTTTCGACGCCTATAATTTCCCTCCAGTTTTCAACTCAAAGATGCGGTCACTGGAATTATATATTTTTCAAGATTACTTTGCGCGCGCGCGCGTAGTTTCCGTCACATGGAGACAAGTGAAAGGGACAGAGGCGCAGGAAAAAGCTGCTCGCTCCCCTATGACGACACGAATTACAGAAATCTTTCCGCGTGTTTGGAAGATGACGGGCACAGAAAGCGTCCAGTTGGCGTGTCTCTTCCAGGACACCTTCGACGTGCTATCTGCGCGCGCGAAATTTCCAATACGCCGATAAACAGCCGTTCGACCGGAAGTTTAAAGAGGAAGACGCGGCCCGCCGGTGGTAACCGCTCGGCGGTCGGAAATCGATCCAAATTAACTCGCGACGTCATTTCCACCGTGAACGACGGCTCGAAATTTCCGCGCGGCCCTCTTCCCGCGCCCCCTCGAGCGTCAACCCCTTCCTCGCCGGGCTCGGGGCTCCGTCCCTGGGCTCGGTTGCTTTAAGGTGTCTTTAAGTCGGCGGCTTGATCTGAATTTTGGCAGGGTTTCAAGACCCATTTGCTTTAGTAACGGCGGAACCTAACGAAAAGGAGGGACGCCGATATCATCTTGGGCAAACTGCACAGAGACCAACGCTGCCACTGGACGGATACAGGGTGTCCCACTGTTATAGCTGATAACATTCGTAAACAGTCGAACGTACGGCTGCATCGACGCCACCTTGCAACACCGTTCCCATCTCTGGATGTCTAGCGGGTGACACGGCAGGAAATGCTGAACTTTTCCGGCATGGGATATCGCGTTCCCGCGACGTCGGTCGTTTTGGGAGAAGCCTTGCTTCGTAAAGGAATCTAAAAATGGTATGTAGAGGATGTTCAGAAACTACATTGGTATTTAATAATTTTATTTCTCCCACGTGTATTCTTGTCAAAGTAAATATTACTTCTATAAAAATATCTTCCACCATTATTTCCTTCCCTACTAAACAAATTACTGTTTCACACACCCCCAGTTCCCGCACGACTTTTAAAATTGAAACCAACACCAGTCCCGGTATCCAAGCATCGACGCAATTAAACAGCCCGCCGGGAATCAGCCAGACCTGACCCCAAGCAACGGACAGTGATAAAATTCCACGAGGCCAGGGACAAACTGCTTGCACCCCTCGCGATGGAACGTAAAGCGGGTGGCAGCCGCGGGACGGTTTCCCTAAAATCAATTACAACGCGTGCACCGGCGTCCCGTTTCGCTCGTTCGTCGTATACCTGGAATAATTCCGTGGCGCGAGGTCGGCGGAATAATCAGGACAGAATTCGACGGGTGCATAAATTCGTTGTAATCCCCCTCTCCATGCCGAGCGTCGGAAATTCCTTTGCCGGATGAGACGCGCCGTTAGAATTCCGTGGCCAGAGGAGAGTGCACCTCGGCGAAGTGGCCGATATCGAACGTACACACCCGGTACGTAATCTCTCTCCTCTCTCCGGGTTAGTTAGCGGGTCTGGAGGATTCGGGCTGTGAGTATCCTTGCCGGATAGAGTATCCCTCGGGAGGTTTTCGTCCAATCGGCTGGCTGGTCAGCCAGTTGGCCTGGTGGGGGCCGGAGTACGACCATTGGTCAGTCGAGGGGCGGCTTGGTATTGAGCGACTCGCTCCGGGGGTTGAAAAAACCGCCCCGAACTGACCTCAAACGTCCTACCCTCGTCTCGTCTGGAAACCCTGCCTAATGTTACCCCCTCCCCGCCCCACCCTCCCCCAAGCCGCTAACCCCGACTTCTCTACCCCCCCGGTTTTACAGCCGCCCCGGTTCTCCCCTTTCGCACCCCTTTTCGCTTCATCGGTTACGTTCGCCTCTTGCGCGGCGTACCATCTCCCTCTGTCTCTCTCGTCATGGTGGACGTTGCTGCGTTATTTTCCGTACACTAGGCGGAAAAGATGTGCCTGCTTGGCGCGTTGGTCAGGCTTGCCGGAGCAGAGACGCGAAATGAAAAGGTAGTCTTTGCAAGGGTGGCCTAATAATGGCAGTAGATATTGCAAATAATTTTCTACACCTAGGAATGCAGTAGGAAGCTTCCAGCAGTGAGAAAATAGCACTGGCAATGAAAGAGAATTGTTCTAAACTCCCCTAAACAACAGCGTGCCTACTTCGTTTCCTTCGATTGGTTCGCTCGAGAGAGCGACGGCCCTGAAGTGGTACCTCTTCCAAGGAACTATCCCCAGATGCAGCAAGCATTAGCCTGTGCAAAGATCCCATGCTCCAACAGCGGGCGCAAAGAAAGGGGCGGGAAAAAGGACGAGGTAGCCCGTTCGCACGTAACTCGGTGAAACTTCCGCTTAAACACCGCCGCGAGGGTCCGTCCGCGGGGTGACCGTGTCGAACAACAGCGTAACGAGGCGCGCTCCGCTGATGGAATTTTTTAAGAGCGTCTGCACACGGAAACCCACCCGCACCCCGTTGGAATATACGACACGGTCTAACTGGAGCTGCGAGCCCTAAAGTATATTCAGCCGGTCTAAGTCCAAAGGCTATTTGCATAGGCGATATTATATCTTCGCCTGAAACTCTCCCGTCCACCCGCTTCCCAACCTCCTCTCCCTCGGTCTCGCTCGCTCGTTCTCTTTCACCTTCTGTCTGCGCGTCGCCTCTCCGCCGCTCTTTCTCTTTCGTCCTCGCCGCCCCACCCACCGGGGACGTCTTGGGATCTCTGGAATTGGATTAGTAGTGGTTCACCGGAGTAAGACTTGGACTATACTCAATTTGAACTAAGATCGCGCCGCTCCGGAATGGGCAAATTGCTAAATCAGTTTTACGTGATCACCTATTCAGAAAGTTATTCGCGATCGAACGCGGATATTCCACCTGGAGGAGATGGACTGGCCGCCGACGGGCGGCGGAGGGATTTAACGAGAAAGGATACGCGGCGAGGAACCGGGGATGATTTCCGCCGATTGATAGGGATTTTCGGGCACCTGGGATTACGGGGCTCCCTGGCCCTCGAGGTGAATCGCCGCGCGCGGAACGTTTCAACCGATTTCATCGGTTCTTAGGGAATGGAGCTGCGACACCCTTCCACTCGTGAATTCACTTGCACGGCCTGGGGACGACGAGCTTCCCATTCGGATAAACATACCGACGTTGATTCTGGGCACTGTCCACAGACTTGTGCGAGCGTTCAGTTCAACGTTGCAGCGAAGGCATCTTTAAGGTGGATGTAATATAGTAAAATTTGTGTAAATGTATGTTCTGTTCGGTTTTTAATTACGAACGTTAGGTCGCATCTACTGCTAGGTTATTGGCGACGAATTTGATTTGTGTTTTTTTCTGTATTGAGATAGTTGGATTTTGTGGTAGGGGTTAGTGGCTTTTAGGAAAATTAGGGTGTTTTTTATGTGGCCCTGTGATGTCAGGACCGTGTCTGGATTCAGTTTCTACTTTTGCCTCTACACTCGTATATAGATATGGTTGTCCGTTATTTCGTTATTACAGAGATTGCATTGCGATGGTTTTGTTTTCTTTATTAGGTGTTCAGGGGTTATTTTGGAGCGGCCAATTCTAAGTCGGGTCACAGTCGCCGTTTCTTTTCTGCTTTTCTGGGTTCCCTCCTATGAAGGCATACCTGGTAACGAGATAGTCGATTTTTCCGCAAAAGAAGCAATATTCCTCCTACCAAATGAAATTAAAAAACAAATCCCGTAGCAAGACCTCGCAAATACAAAACAGGCCAACTTAAGAGAAGAATGGAATTGATTATGCACCACGACCAAAAGAAGAAAAACCCACGATATAGTGCAAGACTTCAATCAACCAACATCTGACTACAATATGAACAGGAAAGAAAAACATATATTCTTCTTGGGCTAGTTTCTAAGATCTAGAAGTTTTAATATGTTACAATGGGCGAAAAGATTTTATATGTTTCTTTAAAACTTGAACAAACACAGAGAATATTCCATCGACCTCTACATCAAAAAGTGGACCAACTTAGGGAGACTATTCCAACTACGAACTCTCATTTTTATCATTGAAGAAATTGATAACAGTTTATGAAATGAGGAAAGCAAAAACGGTAGGTGTGTTATGCAAGTGGGGAACGTCCTGACCCATATGCAACTGTCAGGGTGTCGTGCTCGTGTTAGCAGCGTCACGTAATTGATCGTGTGACCAGGTAGAAGAAATTACGATTTTTCTAGGGCAAGGAGCTCTCCCTTTTGATCGCGCCCCGCTCGACGACCTCCTTTTTGATGCAAGGATGAAACGAGTTACGGCGAACGTTGAAGGGGGTAAGTTTCTGTCCCCGTCGCTCTGAATTCAGTTATCTGAAAATCCGCAATACAAAGAGGGGCGGGCTCTTTTTCTCGCATGGACGGTGTCTCTTTGCTTTGGATTAAAGGATCCTTGTCTCTCACGCTCAGCTGAGCGCCGATTCGCCTCCATCTCTTTAAGACGTCTCGAACAAAGATTTTGCAAACATTAGCGATTCGATTAAGCCGCCGTCGTCTCGGCCGCTCGCCTTTAAAGTCTCGTCGCGCGGAAGTTTCCTAGTGAAATCGTTACTTAAGTTCCTCGCATTATGCACTTTCACCGCTTTCGGAAAGAAAGCTGAGGACAAAGTCGCGCGACTTTGACGACCTGGATCTGGGGCATCGTGTAAACGAAATTATTGAAACAATCGAATAAACTGAAAACAGTAGACCAAATAATATTTGTCATTTACCATATAATTCAAATACCGTTGAAAATAATCTTCCTATGAAAAGAATTTTTCCTTCAACATGCATTCCTCTGACATTATAAAATGGTGGCATGTGCTTGTTTGCCACTGGGCCCCGCAATTATCAATTCAATACACACAGGCGAGGCAGCAGATAATAAAGAGAAGTAGACTAAAATCTGACGACACAGGTAAGTAACCATCGACTCCACCGCCTCGCCAAAAATTTTGCAATACCCTTCGTTGCCGTATTCTTAACAAACCCCGTCGTGCCACATACGGGGACACACGCGCGTCGGCGAAGCGCAATGTATCCGAAATTAAATTCAGCCGGGGGTAATCAAGCGCGGAAAATAAAAGGAGAAGCACGACCGTGGGGGTAGGAAATAGGGGGGTCGAAGGGCGAGCGTTTTCGTCGAAAAATCCAGCGTAAAATGGCCGGTCGTAGGTCGAGGAAAGCGTAAAGAATTCCAGGGTCCCGGTCTAACGCAGTTAATTTGGCGAATGGGGCTGTCCCTCCACCCCGAACATGGCCACGGCCGTGGCATATACGGGACTCCTCGCTTACGCGCAACGCGCGCGTGTGTGCATGCACACAGAGGGCCGCGACACACGCTCACGATCGCGCCGGTATACCGGGTGATCCTGGCGGAGTCTAATAAAAAGCATCCCCCGTGAGCCGTGGGATGGTTGGGTCAGAAGTCCATTCGGAAAATGGAGGGACTTGGTCGTCCAACTAAATCTACCCGATAGCGTGCACGTATTGTCCAAGCTGGGCCACCTTTGAAAATAGACTGCGCCTTTCCCGAGGCGAATTAAGAAACGAAACCTACGCCGGCGCATCAACTGAAGCGGGCCGCGTCTCAACGCGGGGCGAGCGGAGACGCAGATCGCTCGGGCGATTTTAAAGAATTTTTTCTTCTGCCCGTGGACACGACCAAACCTATCCAGTCTGTTAGCAAGACGTATGGGATACGGCTAGTCCTGGCCAGGGTTCGACTCGACTTCCGACTTTCCCTGCAGAAAACATTGAGTCTGAGGGGTGGCGGCCTCATCCCTGCCCGCCGGGATCGCAAAAGACGCTATAAATTCTGGCCATCCTATCCCTTCCCTCCCCTACCAGCAAACCCCCTTGTCGACTTCCGCGGATAGTAGCCAAAAGTAAGAGTAGCTATATCGATACTCTCCCTTGGATGCCGGTGTCCCTGGGTGTACAAAGTGGCGGCGACGACGCTTTCATTTCTGCCTTCGAGGACGGTTTAAGGGTGAACTAGCGTGATTCATGGGGGTGGAAAGTCGCGGGTTGCTTGAGTAATTTCATGGAATGATGCTCGATGCAAGGTGGGACCGACTTTGAGGATTAGGTAGATCGTTGGTTAGTCTGGTTCCGATGGTGATGGTCGTGAGAACTAGGTTACTGGTAATTAACATTCCTAATCAGATTATCAGCTTGGTCAAGGGTTTACGTGGGAGGATTCTACTGCATTATTACCCTCAAACGAATTCTACGGTTGGAATGTTCGTTTCAAAGGACTTCGATTTGGTAGACGTAAATCTTGTAGGAAGGTTTAAGTTTTTGGAATGGGGTGTGGAAAATATTATTCTGATGGATTTGCTTGTTTGAAGTAAAAGAATATGGGGTGGGCGGATACTTTAGTGAGTAACTGTATATTAGAGGAATCCTTGCCACAAAATTTACCCAAATTGACCTTTGCTTCGATAATTGGATGGAACTTGCATCAGTTTTTGGGAAACGAAGATAAGGGATGAGGGAAGGTGCCGGTGCGACGAAAAACCATGAACAAGCCCATCTTGCCTCTGCTTCCGGACGGGAAATCTGTGCCCGCCACGGACCGTCGACCAATCGAATCTCACAGGGAATTTAACACCCCTCCCTCGGACGGAAAAAAGCCGAAATTTCCAATTTTATCGAATCTCCGGTCGTCTGTCCCTTAAACAAATATTATCGCGGCCGTCGACTGATCGATGGGGAATTGAAATGAAATTTATTACCACGTCGATTCTATAATGTTTAAGCCAGATTTGCCGCGGGTTTCTTCCAGTGGAGCAATCGATTTCATCTACGCTCCAGCCTGGTGTTCGTCATTATGTAATCTACCCCGTTACGGTTTATTTTGACATAATAACATTTACACAACCCTTCCGGTTTCAAAGAGATTGTGCAACGCCCGTCTACAGAACCTCGTGGAACTTACCGGGAACTAACCTTTTGAAGACGAACGGACACTTGACGTTTTTGAATTAACGTAAGAGGCACACGAAAGAAAATATGTACACGATGGAAGATGGAATCTGGTAGAGCTCAGGATGTACCAGTTAATTAAACTACAGCAAGATTATAAATACACACTCCGTTACGAATTGCAAAGGAATTATGTCTCTCAGACCCCTTTCCAACACACATCATCCGCACAAAAATTACCACGATCGTATCTTCCCCAGAAAACTTGCCACAAAGATACGAAGACCGGTTGATTTTATCCCCGGCTATAATCTCGAGGGCAGGAAGGAGCAGAGAGAGTAGGAATGCCCTTTGATGAGGCAACTGCGAGGAATGGCACAGTGTTCGTCCAGGAGGACTCTGCTGGGGGCTCTGCTTTTACGAATAAAAATTTTCAGCAGAGCCTTTAACGATGAGAAATACCAATCTCGGGGCAACATTTCGTCGCAGCCTATCATCAGGCCAAAGCCGACACCTGCAGGGAAAGCCGTGGAAAAGGGTGGGAAGAAGAATGAGGAGGAAGATCCATCGGTGCAGGCGCAGCATCTGCGTGAACGACCTTATCGGAAAGGCATAAACGCCTGGAATCCTGGCCGTAAATTAGGATCGACAGAGTGCTGGACTCTTCCGTCCTGTCCTTCTTTCCCGCGCCACTCCGGCCGCCGCTCACCTTCCCCTATCGCGCTCTGATACTCCTGCCTGTTTCCGCGACGGCGAAAGACGCGGTCCACCGTGTGACGGCTCACTACCCTTGCTCCCCTACGCGGAACCGGAAATCAGATACAGCGTATTGTTTCGAGAGGGGACGCGCCAGGACTCGCCGAGGGAGATAAGGATTTTACGATTGCCATTGGGAGAGAAAAATGAGAACGCTTCGGCGATTAACCTGCCAGATTTATTTGCATTTCTTTAAGAGGTGTGGCACGGAGGACGAGCTTCGCGATCGCGGTCGCCGTTTGGGGCGTCGAGAAGTGGATGCCAAGTGTGGCGGAGATCGTATCTGTGGCTGAAGGATTCTTGTGCTGCCATGATTGGTGGATTGTTATGGTGACCTTTGTACGGGTAATTGTGGAGTAGAAGTGGGATTGATTTTTGGGTGCAACGGTGGCGGATACTCGGCTAAGTGTTTGGGAACACAATCAGAAGTCAAGCAGAATTGAACAGCGGGATCTAGAGACGCCAAGTACAGGAAAGACACCCTGTATATGTCGACTGTCGCTACCGCTATCATTTACTCGAGAAACGGCTATTCCAACCTAACCTGAAACTTATTTCATTAATATCTCATGACGCCTGCAATATTTTCTAAATTTAATGGCATTTTTCTTATGTAAACCGCATATAAGCTTTCGAATAAGACCAAATATGAATAAAATCTGTCCACGCATGACAGAGATATCATAATATCGTCTCATGAATCAGTCGGAAACGGTAAGATTTTCTTCGTCTTCTGATTCTCCTTCAGCCAAATTTTCGTCAACATAATACGTATACGCGTTACACGCACAGCTTCAGCCAAAAGAAACTAACACATGTTTCGTTCGTCATACGCGTTGCACGCACACCTTCAGCCAACAGAAACTAACACATGTTTCGTTCGTCATACGCGTTACACGCACACCTTCAGCCAACAGAAACTAACTCGTGTTTCGTTCGTCAAATGCTATTACGTTACCTTCACTATGCAATCTACTCCAAATTTTGACAGCTTACAGTCAGGTTATAAACCTGGCGAGTGTCAAATAAGGAAAGTTGTCAAAATTTTCTGAAATGTCACGTGTTTTTACACCACAATCCACATAAGACACTGAATTATTGTCTCAATTAACAAGGTAAGTCGCCAAAATTTTTTAATAGAATTTTTATGGGGATTTGTTTTTATACCAGCAAATTATTTTTAATTTAGGGTTTTTATGTAAACCTTATCCCCATAAAAACTTCAAAAAAGTAAAAAAATTACGCCAAGTACATGAAATCAAATATATCACAAAAAATAGAATATAATATAATATATATTAAAAATTATCTGAAGTCATTCCCTATGCAAATTATCTTTGTAAAAAGAAGTGATATCCCCATAAAAAACTTTAAAAAGGTAAAAAAATTACGCCAAGTACACGAAATCAAATAAATCACAAAAAAATAGAAGATAATTACAAAATAAAAAAAAGTTGTGAAATCAAAATGAGCTGCAAGTACATAAAGGTGCTTTCCCGCAGCGTGCAAAGGTGACACTGTGTAACGCAATGTAAGATTCGGTGCTTTCCAACTGCGCTTAATAATATTAAGCAGATATATTTTTATAGAAATAAATATTTCAATACCAATAAATATTTTATTCAAAATACTTGGCGCTGCGAAACCGAAAAAATGTTAATTGTCTTATTAATAGTAAATTAATAATTTACAATAACTCACGATTTATTCTACATATATTTAATTCTAATATCATACGTAGCATATGCGCACGCACACATACACACATTCACGAATGCACGCACAAGAAAGAAAGAAAAAGATTAATGCAGTTTATACATATGTATTCAGTTTAACAACACCAATTCGGTGAGCAGCGCCAAGTATTTTGAATAAAATATTTATTGGTATTGAAATATTTATTTCTATAAAAATATATCTGCTTAATATTATTAAGCGCAGTTGGAAAGCACCGAATCTTACATTGCGTTACACAGTGTCACCTTTGCACGCTGCGGGAAAGCACCTTTATGTACTTGCAGCTCATTTTGATTTCACAACTTTTTTTTATTTCGTAATTATCTTCTATTTTTTGTGATTTATTTGATTTCGTGTACTTGGCGTAATTTTTTTACTTTTTTAAAGTTTTTTTTGGGTATTTATACACAGCAATCATTTGTAGCCAAGAGCAACAGACACTGAAGCCACATGGAACACAACCTAAACTCAGAACATATCCTTGAAAGCCAACGACGATTTGAAATTGCTGTCCACTATCGCCACCCTTCCAAGCTGTCATTCCCAAAGCAAACCCCCTTAATTCAGAAATATGGCGAACGTGCGCCAGTGTTCCTCCCCCGCGTACGTCGCGTGACCATTACAGGAATCAAGAATTTTTATAGCCCTGGAAGTCGAGGGGGGCAGAAAGGACGAAGATCCTCCCGTCGATTCTGGTAGATGCTAGGCATCGTCGAAGAGGAGAGCCAGGTTGATGGCTGGGGCGGTGGAAGCGGGGTGGCAGTGGAGAGTCTATGCCGTAACAAGGGTGGCACGATTTCAAGAATGCGGAGCACGTTCTCAACCAATGCCAGCAGCCAGGCAGTAAAACAAATACGCCCTCCTTGTATACGGGGTGTCCTGGCAATACCGCGCGTCTACGCGCGTATGCCTCGCGCTATGCACGAAATCCTGTGGAGGAATAGGGGAGGAGGTGTGGGAGTCGGCCTCGTTACCGATACGAATGGAGGTAATGCAGCGTGCACGCAGTGAAACCTTTTCATGGCCTCCTCCGGGGGAACACGTCTTTGCAGACGAAACTGAAATTAGCCCGACAGAGGGTGAAAGAGGGTGGCTGCGGACAGGACAGAGGCAGAAAGACTGTTCCACCACGGACGTGTTTGCTTTCCTCCCGCGAGACCCGCGAAAGTGATCTCTCAATCGCGCTGGTTTGATTTCGTTCGGACGAGGTCACGCTGTTCCCCCCCGATCGCTCGACGAGTCTGCTAACGACGGCGTTCAGGCAACTCGATCCTTCAGCCACAGGTAAAACGGAGGTGAAGAGAGAATCCACGAGACGCGTGATGCTTGATCGGTGAAGGATCAACCGTTTCGGTTTGTAACACCGAAGTTGCCGTTTTCGATGGTCGCGTTAACACCCCCAAATCGTGGTATACCTTTTTCGCCCCACCTCGGTGCTCGTTTATTCGCTATAACTCGTACGATCACGTATCGATGTTAGCCAGGCGATTATGTATCGGCGCGTGGAGCAGCGTTGAATTCGGAATAAAGCAGTCAATTATAGTGGCTCCCTTTTCAAGTATTCTCCACGACGAGCACGAAATCCCCTGTAGAACTGAACGCGAAACGGCCGATAAAAGCGTACAATGACTGGTACGAGCACGGAAACGCAAATGTCCTCTTTCAGCGAGACGTCTTCGTCGACGGGGGTTGGTGTGGTGGGGCGCGGGGAGCGGCGAATGATGGACAGGTGAAAGAAGTGGCCAATGTGGGCTGGTTTCGGCGTCTCGTGTGACACACACGTCACCGGCCTTTATTTTCTCCATTCTCTCGTCTTTTTTTCACTTTTGATCGAGTGCTCGGGCTCTCCTTTGTCCTTTGCCTCGAACCCCTTTTTGTCGTCGAGACAGAGTTCGTTTAGGACCGACGAGAATTTTCTCTGGGACAAGTCCGCGGAAATTGAAGCAGACAGGCCGAGACGGGCCCGAGAGGACGAGTTCTATGGCGATAATACGAAATACAAACGAAAGGGTAGCCCATTCGAAGCTCTTATTACGACTTCCTCTGGATATTTACCAGATCGATTAATTCCCCTTTTTTCGCGTCAATTGGCGCAAGTCTGTATACACTGAACTCGTTAATTTTAGATCAAAGTAACGTAACACCTCTAAAATAAAACACGAAGCGGTGGACCAGTCACACGAGGGACTTGGTCATCTTTGATCCCCAGTTGTAGAAATATGTATTACCTAGACTTTCAGTAGAAATGATCAACATCCAACGTCCAGTGCAACCTGCTATTCGCGACTGGTGAACCTGCTGGCCACTTCTCCTGTCCCTGATCTTTGCTCCGTCAAACAACGCGTGGACGACTCGCTCCCGTTTTCGAGAGGGTCTGCGTACGATGGACCAGTTTTCCACCTGATCTGGATCACGATCTATTTTCGTTCGTCGACACAGAGCATCATCCCTTCGAAAAACCTGTTCGCTCGCGTGGCGAGGTCCTGCCCCTGAGCATCCCGGCCGGGGCACTTTTCGCGGATCCTGTGCCATTGGGAAACTGGTCCATCCAGAAAGGGGATGCTGCCGCCTCTTCGCGGACAATGGCCACTGTCCACTCCATTGTGCACGGAGGCAAACCGCAAAATGCATCCAGTTAGCCTTTGACTCTCGTTTTCAAAACTTCTCGGTCAATTTCCGCTGACAGAGAACTGGTCCACCGGAAGGGGGATGCTGACGCATCCCTTTGTGCAGGATGGTCAGTATCTACTTAAGAGCAATAAACTCGAGCCACAAAACGTGGAGCCGGTTAGCCTTTGACTCTGGTCAGGACGGGATGGAATGCACCCCTTCTTTGGATCGTGTTTAGCGTCCCGTTCGCGGTATGGGTAAATATTGAACGATAGAACGCGAATGTTATTGCTGTGACGAATAGTACGAGAATATTGTCTGGAAATGTTGAGAGGGTGCCATGATCGGTATAGTTTAGATATAAGGTATTTGGGGAAATTTTTGGCGCAGCTGGAGGGGGATAGTTTAGGTAATTTGTAATATTGATTAGCGGAAGACACAAGTCGGGAATCTTTGGTTCTTATTTTGCAGGGTTTCCCGCCATGAAATTCTAAATTGCAACGGTTTTGGAACGTGTCCTCTGTTGAGTACTACCAGAAGGTAGAATGGAGGTTGAAAAATCGTATATCGACCTAAGATGCGTGGTTTGGACGTCATCCAAAGTAAAACCAGAGACGAGGTATAGGATACAACTATCACCACAGACCAGATATAGGATAGACCTATCTCCCAACGCATTTTTCTGTCACGGGTTTGTGGGGTCCCGGGACCCCATTACCACTGTACTGTCACGGGCAACGTTACCGGTGAAGCCTCGCAACAGATTGTAACGCTACGCGTGGTAGGAATTAGAATTCAGCACGGGTAAAACCACAGACGAGGTATAGGATAGACCTATCACCTTACGGATGTTCGTGTCGCCACCAAAACTGTGTTACCGACCCATAATTTGAGGTCTGAATGTAGTGGCATCTGCTCATGAACAGCGTCCAACTCAGCAACTACTCTGAAATGTGTTGAAATGCTGAAAGGTGGGTGCGTGCTTGTATAAGTGTTATTTGTTTAGAGTGTGAGTTTGACATAGGGGGCGGACTTTGTAAAGTCCATTTCAAAGGACTCACAAGGAGTCACAAAATCCATTTCGGGGATCGAGCCACTATGGCGCTCAAAAATGGTATTTCAAAAATGGCTTTTAACAGGATTCCACTGAGATATGCCCGTTAGTTAGAAGACTTTTTCAGAAACTGAAGGACATTTAAAAACAAGAACTGCTTTTGTAATCGTGTGCAATGCGATTGTAGAGTCAGTGCCTGTGCCTGTGAAAAAGTGTTTCATAGAGTACCGTGGCTCTGCGTGTGAGTGACGTGAACACCAACTCCCATAAGGTGATAGGTCTATTTCTCCAAATATTCCTGCAACTATTCATTTACACCAACTTCAACTATATTGTATTTATACGTTATAAATAATACTATGCGATATGTATAAGCATTAACATTCATTTATCGAACGATTAAACAATGAGAATAAAAGAGAATTCATTCGGAGTAGAAAATCATTTGCAAATCCAAAGCCAAATGTTACTAATTGCTTGATATCTCGAGTTTTATCGATCATAGTTAATAATAATTTACACTGGGCGGTTAGTGTAAATGTTGTCAACATTATTTGTCATAGCAATAGCCACTGGAATGGATATTTTAGCAGAAAATATATTTTTGCCGAAGAATTCGTTGGATTTGGCAATTGTAATTAACCGTCGACCTTGTTATGGTGGGGGGCATGGTTTCCAGCAGTCTATGTAAGGAGCTCACGGACCTCCAAGTACTCAGTCGTCGCGCGATCCTCCGTGCCTGGAGGACCCCCGGGGACCCTGGAGCTCCCGAGCCACGTGGACCATTCGGACCTACTGGACTTGCTGGTACCCCTCCTCCACCCCTGGAGCTCCCGAACCACCTGGACCATTCGGACCTACTGGACTTCCTGGGGACCTTCCTCCACCCCCTGGAGCTCCCGAGCCACCTGGACTTGCTGGGGACCTGGTCACGGTTTCAACCCTGGTCCATCCTCCACCCCCCCCCCCCCGCAACAACCTTTCTAACTGATTTCTTCCATGGGTTTGCATGACCTCACCTATATCATGCATTTCTTCGATGGATTTACATGATTTATTTTATTCGATGTTATTTCTTCGATGGGTTTCCATGATTTATTTTATTTGGTGCATTTCTTCGATGGGTTTTGTATGACTTTTGTTACTCTGTCATGCATCTCATCAGGAGGTCTACATTCACTGCTCTCCTTCATGTATCTCAACGATGGTTTTGCATAGTTTCTTCTACTTCATGCATTTCTTCGATGGTTTTGCAAGACTCCTTCCCTGTCATGCATCTCACTGATGGGTATATATTTCCTGCCCTTCTTCGTGTAGGTATTTCTACGATGGTTCTACATGCTCGTGCATGCTCTTCTGTCGTTCCAAATCATTTCGATCGGCACCAGCCTACTAAGTATTTTCTTAGTTCCCTCCCAAGCCTCTTACACCATTGCTAACATTACGTAGTTGATTGTTTCAGCTTTTCAGGTTCATCCTTTCGCGGGGAAGGGAGTTAAAAAATAATATATTTAAAACGAAACGAGTGAAAAGTGATAGTGAAAGAAGACATCTAAGGAAGCCTAGGTTAATTTATTATAGCATGAAGTATTTAAGGCCCCATGTAAAATTGCCAAGTAGTCACTAAATCATTAGCTTTGTTGCTTGTTTACTGGCTCCTCATCCGTGATGAGGGGGTCACCGCTGCTTCCGTTTGTGGAAGCAAGTGACTGAGCATGGAATCGGTATACGTGGATCAGTTTCATCCCCTGGTGTTCTTGTCGAAAGGGAAAAATTTCGGGCGTAGGGTGTGTACCTTTTGGTATACTGCCTGCGTAAGTCACCCTGTTCGACTACCCAATCTCCGCGTTAAGGTCCGCGCACACATATCCGTTCCGTCTCAGTTCCGTGTCAGTGTGCCATTGGTAAGAAGAAGAGGGGCGTAGAGGGTCTCTTCTTCTTACCACTGGCACACTGACACGGAACTGAGACGGAACGGATATGTGTGCGCAGACCTTTAGTCGGCTTGAGTCAGGTCACGCATAGTGTTGCTCCTGGCGAGTCCCTCGGAACAACAGGAATCGCCTGGGAGGCGCCGAGCACTTTTCCCTTTCGATTCGGGCATTAGGGTGGTAGGAACTGCGCCATCGAATACTCGTTTCATGCTTACCTTCCGTCTTTCCTTCTTTGCTGAATTTCTTTTAATCGGGTGATTACTTGGCAGTTCCCTAGATTCTATATCTAAACCGAAGAGATCGATTGAACTTTGCTTCCATCCATCTCTTTGGTTTAGTAGGCTAAGGGTTTCATGTACAGGGAGATCGATGGAACTTTGATTCCATCTATCTCTCTACGGGTCTCGAAACGCAGCAACCTCCTCGTGGTGAGACCTGGTAATCGGTGAAAACCGAGCCGATGGCTGCGATTGTCAAATATTCTAGTCGGATATAAGAATTTCTTTAACTTGCAATACTATGGTAGAATGTAAGAATAAAATATACGTTTGTAAAACGATGTTTAAATTGTTAACCCATCAGATTCATTTGTAAATCGCGGATTTCGACTGACCTAGTTTTACCCGTGTTGAATTCTAATTTCTACCACGCGTAGCGTTACAATCTGTTTCGAAACTTCACCGGTAACGTTGCGTGCGACACTAAAATGGTAAGGGGGTCCTAGAACCACCCAAACCGGTGACAGAAAGAGGCTATTCTATACCTCGTCTACGCTATTACAAATTAAAATTCTGTGAAGATAAATTTCCCCCGTCGGGATCCCAATAAACCACTAGGATTACCGGTAAAACAGAATTCTTCAAAGCAGCAAACGATAAACCATGCGCAAACTCAAGTTCCGATTGCTATCGAAGTATCTGTACAAAGTAACGAGTAACGTAAATTTTTCCATTAACAAGCATGCAGATAACTTTCGAAAATAAAAGTATATTAAAAGTCTGATGCGAAATCCAATAAAACTTGTGTTGCCTCAGTCGTTTCCAGGCAACGATGTACTGCATATCAGATACACGCGTAATGTCACTACGAAGGGACAAGTGTTATGGATTTCTAACGGGGAACTGGAAAAAGAAAGACGTTCTGTCAACCTGCAATGAACGCAACGAATCACCACCGTGAATGCAACAATTCATCCATACATGAGCAGGCTAAGCTGCAGAAGATCAAGGAACTGACGGACATGTTAAAGGTAACTCACACAGAAATTACAAATCTTGCAACGTGTAACATATGTACCCTGTTTCGCAGGATACGGACAAGAATCTGACAGTGTGCGAGGAAATATTAGCAACTTACTTAAAGAAACGTCTGAGGGTACGTGCATTAATTTTATCTTACACATGCTGTATCATGAATCATTTATTTTCTCCACTGACAAGCGTCGTGAAAGAGTGACACACTTACACAAATGTAATGCACAGCTTCAACAGTAATACGATGAAATTATTGAGCAAGTAATGAATGATTCCGTTTAATGTCCGACTTACATTTCAGTTCATTTTGTGACCTTAAAAAATAGAAATATTTCTAACGATTTTTCCACCAGACACTGACACTCTTAAGGGTGACCGTGTTTTAACATGATACTCAGTCTCAGTACGGCGATATTTAATATTCTTTCGTTAAAACTAGGCTTGGGTTGAGCGTCAAATTAACCTAATGGTTACTTTGTGCAGAAACACTTAAAATCGAGAAAGAAACGTGATATATATCGATGAAAGTCTAGAAACGTCCCGGACGATTCTGTCCTCCCTATCTTTACCATCCCTTGTACCAACCATGGCCGCCTGAACCGTGATAACCGGAATAGCCACCATAACCGTGTCCATAAAATAGGGGCCAACCAGGGTACCACCCAGAGTACCATCCATGTCCATACCTAAAATCGAAATTCGTCAATCCTTCTATTGCAATGCACCTGCCTGCTACTATAATTCGGTTGCTGTAGAGGAGACTGAAGTTTGCGTATTCCAAAAAGAACATGGCCCACAGCTGTGCACTCAAGTAGTACCAGCTTGTGAATACCCAGTTCGCGAAAGCCTCAAATGTCTTATTTTGTTACTGCAGAGATTGCAGAGATTCCTTTCTTTATTACTTTAGACTAAACATCGAAGGATTTAACAAGTTGTAGTAGTCAAACTCCCAATCAACGAACCACTTTCTTGTTAGCATTTTTTCTTTCACAGGGAATGTGAATGTATCTTCTACATGAGTTCAAGTGATAATGAATATTTTTTATCTTGCATCTTTTACTTGTAAACAGGATAGAAATCTCTTTCAGCGAATTTGGCTTCCGACTATAAAAATTCTTCTTTTAAATCTTCTCTGCGAGAATAACAAATTGTGACAATTTAATGGAGAATTAGAAGCAGGTATCTATCACGAAGACATCAACAAGAATCTCTTGGGCAAGTCAATATCCTCTCAGACGTGTACAGATCGAAAGACTTCTAGCAGCAATCTACGTACCAAGGCCAGCCGTAACTATGCCCTACGTAACTCCACGGACTCCAACCGTAACTCCTTTTCGCCACTTTCTTATCGCCCGTCTCCTCAGGATTAATCTGCCCCTGATCCTCAGCGGCCACTTGCTGCGGCACGTCATTGGCACCCGCGACTTTTTCAGGGATGGTGGCACCTATGCCAATGGCAAGGGCGACGAACAACAGCAGCGACTGCAATCATGATCTGATGTCACTAGGGCGCACTAAATCTTCTACTAACGACACACTGCTCCACTGGCTCCCAGGCCAACGAAATGAACTCAGAACTTCGATGAAAATCCTGCCACACTGGCGTCGTGCCTTACCAGAAGATTCATGTTTAAGCCTGGCTCAAGTCACACTGTGTGGTCCAAGGGTTGCAGCGTTCTTTTATACCCCATATACTATGGAAATCGTTATACCACTGGTCTTTTCTAATATCTTGACTGACGAGTCCTGGAGACAATTCCCATTTACGGGACTCAAGGAACACGTAACAACTTGCCCCAATAACGCATTCATCTGGTACGAGTAACCAGAACGCGTCTACGCGGAATTCCGTTGACTTCCAGCAGGTATTCCTAATCGAAGCGCGATCATGTAATCGAGACACTCTGTTTTATTATCACCGTTGCTAACAGGGGCGAGTGACTCTGATTTTGCCTGACACGGGAATGTTTCCAACCCGAAAATTATAAATTAAATAGAACTTCGTGTGAATGTAAAGCATATTGAATTATACAAGGAAGAATTTGTGTTTCTGCGGAAATTCAGACTGAAGGGGTGAAATCAGCCCTTGAAGTTATCGCGTTTTTTTTTTTTTTTTTAATATAACATTATTTTTCTTTTATTAGCGTTACAGGGCATAGAAAACTGAACAAGTCTTGTGTTTATAATTTTGTTCTATCTCGCACCGTTACAAAGTCATATATTAAAAAAATGAAAAAAGCGATAACCTTAAGGGAAAGGGTTGTTTGGGTCGGGAATAAAATGAGTTTTCATTCAGATTTTTTGTAGAAAATCTATACAACCAAATGAGTTCAGGTTTTACATACATCTGATAAGTGCGATGAAGAAATTACACACATTTTTTTCACTCAAAATAACACCGTTATAATACCTTAAGGGCTGATTTCACTCCCTCGCAGCGAATCTCCGCCGAAAAAAGAATTCCTCCATGCATACTCCAATATGCTCTACATCCACACGAAGTTTCATTAGAATCAGAATTTTCGGGTTTGGAACGTTTCCTGGTGAGTAACTCGAGCTGGTGGGCAAAAGTGTGCCGACTATATTCAGAATGGAGTGTCTTTTTATGCTGGCACCTATTTGGGGGATGAATTCGGATAATTCCTATTTAGGACTTAATGTAATCTCATTGAGATTATTGGTTGGTTCGAAAGCTATCCAAGTGTCTGTTACAAATCTCGTTAAAAGACCATTTAAAGACTCAGTTGAAGAATAATAAAATCGAACCCTTCGGTCACAGATTGTTCGAAGGGGGAAATGCATTCTTAGAAGACAGGCGCGAGAAAAGGGATGTTGATTCTGGAGATAAGTGGAATCGTAGAAAGAAACGCGAATAACTTTGAATCTTCAGAGTAACCCCTTGAATCCTCCAAGTGAATCGAAGTTATTTTGAAAAAATTTCTAATGCCGACGAGCAATGCAAACTTCTCATATCTGCAAGTTTATCTGCAGAGCACTAAAATTGAATTCTTTCGTTGCAGTTGCCAAACAAAAAATATTTCCACTTCAATTAAATATTCATTCATCTGCAACAATGTCCCCCCCCCCCCCCCATCCTCGAAACCTTCAACTCGCAATCGAACGAAACATGACAACCACCAAACTGTGACAACATCGGCGTGCGTACGAGCATCGCGTGCCTCGCCAAAAATGACACGATGTCGTCATTGCGAAAATAATAATCCGGGTGGTGCGCCTGAGCAATCCCACCACCATAATATTTATTCCCTCCATTGTTCCGAGCGAGGATAATGAGCAGCATAATCCTGAGAACGTTCCCAAAAGCTTGCACGCGATTTGCAGCGGTTCGCGCGTCGCGTAATTACCGTGCTAAAGTAATTAAGCGATTACCGACATGCCGGTCGATCGAGACAGCGGTCGGAACACGCGGCGGCGTTTACCATTCATGGGACCACGACAAATAACGAGCAGGAACTCGCGGCTGTTACATAAAAACGTGACCCTTTTCCCGAATCGTGTCGCGACTGAAAAAACTGCCAGTCGTTAATCTCCTCTTTTTTTTCTGCTTTTCCCTGCCCCCGCCGCCGATTGGCCCGTTAAGGAGGTTTTGTCACACCAGTCCAGGAAATCGGAGCGACACCGTTTGTTCGAACTTTCTCTGGGTGGAGAACAGGTGACATAATCGGCATACTTATGAAAGACCGGCCAGCAAATATCTAAACTCAACCGAGCTTATTATCGTCCCACGATATCGTCGTCGTTTGATTCTAACAAAGGAACATATCGAACCCGTACACGCCGATTTTATTGAGACTCTGCAGATTTGCGGAATAGTGAAAAATATTTGACGCGTATCGTTTGTTATCGGCAATCGTCCACGCTGAAGGGGTGAAAGCAGCCCCTAATGTTCAGGGTCGAAAACATATTTTCTGGAATATCTCGAGAACTATTAAGCGCAGGACTAATTTGTTTCTTTTGAAGTGTGAGTTTTTTTACTGCTCGGTTTTTAGAAATTTTCGGAAAATATGTTTTCAATTCCCCAGCTTTAGGGGCTCCTTTCACCCCCTCAACGTGGGCGATTGCCAATAACAAAGAGATACGTGTGAAATATTTCTCGCTATTCTCCAAATCGTCGTTGTAAGTCGGCGAACCCGATCGAATCCTCGTCACATATCGAGCGCCTCTCTTTCTCAACCGCTGCTCGATCCAAATCGTTCTTTGTGAAAGAACCATAGGTGCACGTATCTATTTTCGCTCTCTCGTGTCGGTCGATTAAACGTGTTATTCGCGGATACCTTTTAATTGGCTCGTTTCCTGTATTGTGCAAAAGTCGTGCAGTTTCTGATAATAAAATCTTCCAGGTAGGAAAAAAGCACTCGAGGAGAAACTAATCCCCATTCTTCTGGTGTCGGGGGGGGGGGGGGGGAAGTCGGGACCAGATCGACGATTTCGCGTGAAATTCCTGTCGATTGCGTCACTTGCGGCTTAGCAATAGAGTGACGTTAAGATTCTATTGGACATTCTTTGCGTATACGTATGATTGATTCTTCTGGCTGGTAAAGATGAATAATTGTATGTGCACGAATGACTGTACGCATCGGCGAACTTCCTTTCGCTCAGTAAAGGATGTAGTGAAATCATACGTTAACGAGTATCAGCCAACGATTCGCTATCGATAACAACGAGCCGAGTCGTAATTTAATTCCGCCTTTATGGTTCGCGGCGCGCTATTTCCACTCCCCAATTGAATACTACAAACGTTGCTTGGAATCCAAGATTTCCTGGCAGATATTACAGACTGGTTATAAAAACCTGTGCTCTGCTATCAAAGCGTATGAATCTGCGCGATGAAAATTTTTTTTCATATTTTCATTCCTACGGCCGCTTGATTTATGGCGAAACGCTACGACGCCAGAGCGTGTTTCTGAGAAAACGTTGGATACAATGGCTGATAAAGAATTTTTCAAGCCAATTAAATATTATACAATTGTACAGCTTGGTAAGTTTCAAAAAATTTATGAAAGCAGGTGGAGAACTCTCGAGCTAACGAATTTAAATTTTTAAAGAATAAACTGCTAATCCTATCATGTACTATCATTATTAAATGCAAGATAGGGGAGAATTGCCAATATCGTACCGGTCACCTAAATCGTACCGCATCAATTTCTCAAAAATTAATGAATACAAACGACGTCTGATGATAAAAATATTAAGTAAATTCGAAATAAGAAATAGAAACAAAACCTTTCGAGCGTACACCCTATTTTGTGCGTGCTACAAGCATTTAAAAAAATCAGGTATGATTGATGTAACTTTTTACCAGTTTATTTTAGCTGATAATAATCAAACAATGCAATTTTCTCCTGTATTTATGTATTTCTCTAAAAGCGGGTTTAATGTAGAATATTTTACATTCGTTTTAAGTACATATTACATTCATTATAAAGTTTAAATTTATATTTATAAATAAATTGATCATGTTTCCTAAATCGTACCACTACAATCGTACCAGTAGGATTTGACAACTCGTGTGTTATATAGGTTATGTACATATATCATATACATAGTTTATTGCGGCCTGTGTGTGATTCATATACATATGTATATGTAACTATATAATAATCATTACTGCATATTGAATAGTTTCTTCTCTATTTGTTATTGACACTACTTTTAGTGCAGGTACGATTTAGGAGACCGGTTGCCTAAATCGTACCTTTTACAGTATGTGACAAAAAGATTAATAACTAATTAATTTGTTCTGAACAAAAGGTTAAGCGTATAATAGTAGGTGCCTAAAAGACCAAGCTCCAATATCCAATAGTCATTTCCGTTCAAATTAGTACCAAATATGAAATATAACTTAGAATGTCTTAAGTGGTACGATATAGGCAACCCTCCCCTAAGAGTAGTAGTTTGTTCTTAGAAAATTGTACTATCATTATTAGATACAAAGAATACAAATAATTACGCACAAATATGAATTATAACACAATTCTCTCCTTCTAAAAGAAGGCGCCATATCGAGAAGGTTCGCGAAAAAATCGAATTGCACATTATTTATTTCCGAATTTTATCACCACTCACGGAACACCCCCTATAATGAGCTCGCAATTAATTGCCAAGGGGCTAATTGGTGATGTAGCCTCGCCGAATTACGTCAACTACCGCGCGTGCAATTAAACGGACCCAGGATCTATTGTGCGCCGCCTCGACAACCGATTTCGTGGCTTTTCTATTCCCGCGCTACAGCGTCCCGCTTCAGTTGTCGCTAATCAACGGTCAGACCCCGTGCAATTGAGGAGAAACTCGACATTTCTTTCCGACGTTATGCAAAAATCCATCCCCGCCAGTTGACGTTTTGTTTAACGACGCACGGAACGGGACGCGGCGCGCAGTCCGCGCCGGATGCCGAGGTACAAAAGTACTCATTCGTCGAACTTCGCTAAGCCTTGTCGGAGGATGGAACGGTAACAGTACCAGCGATAATCGAAGTGAATCGCGCGAGGTCGACGCTGCAGGGTTCGTTCGTCTTCGGTGATTTATCCAGAAGAAGCAACGAAGGGAACCGCAGCTCGCGCAGACCGAGATGTGGAAGCGTCGGGGGCAGTAGTGACACGCAAACGACATGATTGAGCATGTTACGGTGGCGAACGTCGCTGAGGCTACGTGGTTAGACGAGCACCCGGTGCGTAAAGTGTGACCAGCTTCCCAACAGAAAGTGCTCGATCCTTCGACGATGAAACATAGGACATACTACGCTCTGTGTTGCCTGTGCGCGCTGTGCGCTGTCGGTGCCGCGTCCGAGGATTCGGAGATTTCTTCAGAATGGAGGAAGAGCCCCGCATCGAACGTTTCCGAGTCGTTGGACAGTGGAGAATCTAGCGCGAGGGACAAGCGAGCGCTGGGCCTGATTCTCTCAGGTTTGGCGCAGGTTTTCGGGTACACGGTGAGCCCTGTCCAAATAGCGACGCTGTCCAACGGGAACACCACTTCGAGCGACGGAGGGAGCACTCAGCAACCAGCCAACACCGAGCAAACCCCTTCATCGTCGAACTCTACCCAATCGACTGCGACCTCGACTACCATGGCACCCAGGCAGCGAGAGACCATCAGGTTCACGGGCGTCGTAAACTTTGGCAACACGAGCGTGCTGGGCCATTTGCAACAGTACGAGAACATTTTCCACGGGGGTAGTAACGCTTCTGCTCCTGCGACTACCGCAACACCGCCCACATCCACGCCACTTTCGGTATCCCCTTTTTTGGTGAACATCCCTCTGCCCCCCATGAGACAACCACCCCTACCGGAGATCCCTCCGCAAGATATCAGGCTATCCTATCCCGAACCGTTGATCCCAATTCGCAGAGTGCAACAGATGATGTACGGGAAGAATGAGAGCGCAGAGAAGCTGATTCCTGAGAGCAGAGAGCCTCAGGGTGGAAAGAAAGCGCAGTCGCCACCGCCGACCACGTCGTACACCCCGTTCTACAGCCCCTACACAGTTGAGCCGCGTTGGAGGAAGGAGTACGAGGACAGATTGGCTGATTTGGAGCGCAAGCACGAGGAGCACGCTGAGAGGTTGAGGCAGCAGGAGAGGCACAGGAATCGTGCGAAGGATGATAGCCGCGGTAGCAACGAGGGCGAGATGAAAATGACTCGCGGAGATGATGAGTCCAAGTGCGACGAGAACGAACACTCCAGTGTCGATCATTTAGTGGAGGACGATTCGAGAGAGAGGAGCAGGTATTCCTCGAGTGCGAAGGAACCTCAGGAGAGCGAAGAGAAACTTCGTGACTACGATAACGATGGCGATTATAAATCGTACAAACAGTACGACGACTCGCCCTCGACGAATGATACTTACACCAGCGTGCACTACAATGAACCTTTGCCAATAAACGAAGACGACGAGGAACGACGACCAGAGGAGCTTCGCAACAGTTACGGAGAGCCTTTGAATAGTCGCGAATTGGTCGAGGAAGGAATTGGGAATTACTTCGGGAAGCTTAAGCACACCCAAAGTGACTTTTATGTATCGCCGGCGAAGTCAGATTCGAGGGAGGACTCGAAGGAGGAAGGGGAGGATTCTTTCATGCGCGACAACGGGGATGAAGATGAGAGTGGCGGAAAGGAGAAGAAGGAGTACGATCTCCCAGCGACGAATAAGTATGAAGAGTACAGTTTGGAGGAAGATGCGGGAACGAAGGGGAAGGATGCAGAAAACTCTGAGGAAGAGGGCTCTGAACCCTTCGTAAAATATTCTAACGAAGTTCCATTCAGTAACCAGAACGGACCTAACTTCGAAGGACGGAAGTCGAGCGAAGAAGTGGACTTTAGCAAGTACATGCCTCTAATCGTGCCTTTTCGTTATTTAGCTGCTTCCGAAGAGTCGAAAAGGGCCAGATCGAGGCTCTCGACGGTCGACAAGTCAGACCAGGTCAATAATGTGGCAGATAGGGAAGGTATTAAAAAGCTCTCGTCGAAGGAATCAAGTAGACCGAAGAAAGAGAATTTGAAACCGAAAATAGGTATCCCGGAGCGACCGTTGCCGAAGAAGCTCCACGAAGGCGAGCAGAAGGAGCTGCAAATGTGGCCACCGCCGTTCGATTTTGTCCTCGATAGTACAATTCAAACTGGCGTTGCTCAGAGGCCATGGTACACGAATGGGGATCCTCTCGCGCATCAGAAACCTGAGTTACGTGGCAAGGAAGAGGGAAAAGCTCCGCAGCGCAGCGGGAAGCGTATAAGTCCCATTGATAGTCCAACTCCAAGGCAACGAGACTACCCTCAAGATACTAATTATCGGAGGTTCAAGGGAGGTCTCGATTCTCGAGCAGCCTCTTCAACGAAAGCAAAGTCTCCCAGGGTAGCGGAACCAGGAGTTTCTAATCGTACGCGTTCTGAAGACACCAAGTCGCATCTTCAGCAGAGAAAACGGTTGCCAAACGTTTATAGCCACAGGAACGTGAAAGGATCAAATGTGGAGACTCCAAGGTCGATGAACTCGAAGAGCCTCGAACCTCTGAAGCGCAGTGCTGAGAAGACTGGGCCCATTGTAAGAAGTTATTATAGTGGCGGATATCTTGGAGGCGATCAAGCAAAGACAGATGCTCAAAGCCAGAATGGGGAGGATTTTCGACTTGTTTCGCAGGAACTGGTACCGTTAATGGGCTTCGATAGTTCGAGGGATGTTCACGATTTTCTCAGCTTCGATAAGAAGGATTATAGACTCAATTATGGGGGCAATGAGATGGCGGGGCTCAGAAGCTTCCAGGGCGATGAAACGATGCAGAATGGCGAAAAGACTGTCGAGCTGACCACGTCGCAACAGAATCCTTATCGCTATGACGGAAGATTGGCGAAATACGCCAGTGAACCGGAAAGCCAAAGCGAGAAAGTCGGGGATTTCGCGAACAGCGCTGCTGCTGTGAGAATCGCGGGACAAAAAGAGATTGATTCGAGTAGATCAATTGGTTACGTCGACCTCGCTCATGTTTTGCAGTAAGGTAAATGTCCCTATTGTCGACCAACTCTACTGTATCAATCAGTTGCTTTCTTTCTCCGTGGAAAGTGAGAAATAAACAACTGTATCGAAAAGTTGGAATTCGTTGATTTATTTATGATCTGACGTAGGACAAACTTTGGTTCCGTGGTTTAATGCCTATTAATGTTCAGAATATCAGAAGCTAATTTAGTAAAAGTAATAAGAAAATTTTAATTGGGAGACTAATTATGCTTGAGATAATAAATAGAAAGTAGGAATAGGTTGATAAAGGGGATAAAAGACTGGACATGTACTAATCAATGTAATTTCGTTGCCAAAATGCATGGTTTAAGTAAAGATAAATTCCATTTGCAGATTGAGAAAGCCAAAGTTCTTGATAATTTATATTTTGTGTATTTTGCAGGATGACCCATTGCAATCGGTGGCGGATTTAAGGAAAAAGGCCCATGTGGCAAGCGTTCTGCGGGGCCCATTTTTTTCGGGAAAATGAAGAGGTAGTTTGCTAAAAACGGGCTAAGTGTATTAGTACAGAAAAAAAAATAGGCAGGCCTTCTAAGCAAGGGCCCAGGCGACAACTGCTCATCGGCCGCCTGTTAAATCCGCCACTGATTGCAATCCATAGATGTATTTCTTACTATCTGAAAGATGATGGATGCAGGTTCCAAATAATTTAGAACAAACGAGAAGAGTCGTAAAGAATTCGAAAACAATAAGGAGTCTATCTTTATGAAAAAACTGGCAAACAATAATGGATAAATAAATAGACGAACAAATATTTTGTTCGATGAAATTTTCTAAATATATTTCCTAATTTTTTAACTAGATTTCAAGCTTGAGGCAAGGAATGCCAAATATTGTTTAAGAAAATAAAAGTAATCCTTAAATATCCTTACTGTATATATCCACCAATACATTTCCAAAATATTTGAACATTAGAATGGGTCACCCTGTACATTAGAATGGATCATCAACTTTTTACATATAAATGCAATATTTGATTATGAAACAATTTAAACAACACTATGAAATGGCGATTCATTGCAATTGTTAAACAGTGTACCAATGCTATTGTAAAAATTTGAAAAATAACAACCGTAACGAACTTGAAAAAAGTGGAAATAAATATATTTTGTTAACAAATGTAATGGTATTATTTCTCTAAAACTCTATTATGCAGAGATTTCCCCTTCATATTAACTAACAAATAAACCTGTATCAATTGCAATAGCGTTACGTAATATCGCGAATCTGTTCCAGGATAAAGGAGAAGAAATGCAGAGACGCAACGAATTGGAGGGCAAGATGGCGGAGATCCTGGAAAATTTGAAGACTCGCTTGCTAGTCGAGTAAATCAGTATCATGTATACTCATACCATCTCGTGTAACCACCAAAAATAATGATACATTTCCGTCGCTATTTTGTCAATAGCAAAATCTCTTTCAACCCGACTTAATAACACAGAATACAGAAGATTGGCTTTCTGCGTCACAGATTCGTAAAAGGCTATAAAAGACACCACTCAGCAATTGCTTTCCCGCGAAAATCTTCGCTAATTTCTGGTCTTGGATAACACTCCGCACTCGCAAGTCGTTAACGATCACGTCCGCGCTTAATCTCCCGCGTAATTAACACTTTCCCCACTATTTCCTTACAAACATTTAAACTTCTAGAACAACGCGACAATAATGGTGCTTCCGCGACTACACACGACGCACTAATGAAGAAACCGTTAACAATTTCGAGAATCGCAATAATAGCCACTATGTAATATCGAAAACTATCGATCTCTATCAAATTTGAATATTGCGCAGCGCGCCACCGCCGTGAACCGTTAGCATTACCAAGCATTTCAAAGATGACATGCCAGTGCGTTTGCAGACAGTGCGTTAAACGACTGTAAGATGTACACGATCGGATAATTGTCATTACAGATCATATTTTGTACGAAGTGAAGTAGCTATTTTGCAAGCATGGAGGAATTTTTACAAAACATAGGTTTAGGGTTGAGACCCATAAACGATCCATTCTTTGAAGATTCGTATAAAGCTTGCAAGATCTTCGAACGAAAGGGCGTAACAATTAACGACGATGAGGGACTGTGTCACGAATTGTAAATAAAATATTGCCCACAGGCCTTCGATCGAATTACATAACCTAGCAAACTGTACAAGCATCTTATAACAATCTGATCGTTTCAGTATGAGAGAATTCCCTTGCCACGCCGCCGGCTGTAAAGCCAGATTCCAAACGCTGCTCGATTTCGAAATGCACTATAACAGTAATCACCGTTACGTTTGCGCCGAGTGCAAAAAGTCTCTGCCGAGCCCTCGGTTGTTAGACATTCATATACAGGAGGCGCACGATAGTTTCTTTCAAGTGTTACGCCTAAAGCAACCAATGGTACTCGTAATCGTGCGCTTCGATATTCTTCCAGCTGGGAATATCGCTTAACTTGCGTATGCATTCTTTCAGTATCAGTGTTACGTGTCCGAATGCGATTTAAAGTTTAACGACCCGGTGGAAAGGAGAGATCACTGCGTCGACGCGCACAAGTTCCCTAAGAGCTTTCGGTTCGATAGCGCCTCGCATTACACGAAAGATCAGCAGAAAAATAGAATGGAGGTCGACGAGTCGGAGTGCCCTAAGAAGGAAGCGAAGAATAAAAAGGTACAATTAAATAAAAATCAGAAAAGTAAAATGTTTACGGTCCCGGCAAGAAACGCTACTTCGATAGATTCTGATTCCAAGGCGAGTCGACCGGACCCTTCCGAGTCTAACACCAGCGCTTCGTCTTTAGTTTTTATCCCCCGGCAATTACAGAGATCGTACACAAATGCTCTTACGCGAAATCAAAGTAACGAGAAGAACGTTCTCGAAACGGAGAGTATGATGGACTTGGTCGACTCTCTACCTAAATGATCGTTCTCGTTACAGTTCTTTTTACGACGAATTACATATTCTTTTAAAGCCTTTCCTTTATTATAAATATATTTTAAATATCACAACAACGTTTGTATGTACAAGACGGCGTAAAGTATTTACATGTCTCTTCCCGAGCTTATTATATAATATACACAATGTTCGCTATATAAATTCAGTCGTTTCGATTTGCCCATAACGCGCGCGATACTTATCGCGTTAAAGCACGCGTATCGTCGGCGTAACAATCCTTAAACCTTTATACTTTGGATAAAGCTAATAATATCAGATAGCCTATTCGGCCCGCTCATCGTTACCGTATAAATAATTCATTGGTACTGGCGACTTTGTAAGTCACTGACTTCATAGAAATATTAGTTCCTAGACACCCTATCATTGAAATATTTATCACATAATACATAACAAGGGCACAGGTCTGAGAGTCTCGCTTCATCCGCAAAGAAGCTCCATCTCGAAACTAAAAATACAGACGTTTGGCCAACAGCAAACAATTACTTCTGTCGCGAACCTACGAGTCTAAATTCAATACTTATAAAAAAAAAAAAAAAAAAAAAAAAAAAAAAAAAAAAAAATAAAGAAAATAGAATGACAAGATTTCAGCAGACGTTACATAAAACTTCCAGCTTAGATTACTAATTTTTACAAATCCGATCAATTCGGCTTCTAGGATCGTCGCTCGAGAAATTAATATAATTCGTTGCGAGCGTTCGACAGGTAACGAGTATAACTAGAATCTGTACAATATCTGACCGCGAATCTAAGCCGTATAAACCATACATCTAAGCTTAGCCGTTTCGTTCCTAAGCGCGACAAGCTCGTACTTGAGCTTTATGTTCTCTTGCTCGAGGAAAGCCGCCCTAATAGCGATTTCGTCCTCCTTCGCTCGTCTAGCGTCCCTGGAGCGTTTCGCGGCCTCGTTGTTTTTCCGTCGCCTCTCCCAGTACGCGGCGTCCTTCTCGTCGACGGTGCTGGTCGGCAGCACGGGGCTCTTCGCCACCCTGCGCATTTTGATGTTGGTGCCCTCGTTCGACCGCCTGACGGAGTCGAGCATTCGCTTCCGGAATTCCGAGTACGCCTCATTGGCGTTCTGATCGTACATCAGTTCGGCCGTGCCGACGTTGAAGGACAGTGGATCCTTCGGGTAAGCTTTGAACGGCCTCGGTGCTTTCTTGCTCGCGTCGGTGGACGAAGCGGGCACCGGCATCCCGTTGCAATACGTGGTCGACGTGGTGGTCGACGTGACGGAGGCGCCTACCATTTGAATCGGCTGCGCCGGCCCGGCATTTTGCGCCAGTAACGTTGGCAATACCGCTGGTGGGACCGGCATCGAGATATTCATCGGCAGGACCGCGTAACCGGCATGCTGATTGACCCCGATGTTAGTTAACGCGTTCGCGGCGTTGTAGATGGCCTCGTACTTGAGCTTCTTCGGGGAATCTGACTCCGAAGGCGGGGTTACCATGAACGTTCGCCCCTCGAACGGACTCGGAGAGGAAGAATCCGTGACATTCACCGTCTCTTCTTGCTCCTCCGTGGTCGCCGGTGAATTTGAACGCGAACGGTAGGAGATGGACTCGGTGATGATGGCCGGTGCGCTCTGCCTCTTGCAAGAGAGATCGAGCACCGGTGTTTCAGTGGGCCCTGCCTGGTCCCGTTTCGCGGAGGTGAAGTCCAGGGCGGCATGCATGCCGATCGACTCGGGGTACGGCTCCATGCTGCAACCTCCTGTTCACCGCCTGCAGCTGAGAATCGTGAGTGGTTAGAGAGTACGAAACTTTACGAGGTGCGTAAATCGGTGCTAAGCGAATGGCAGACTTACGAGGTATTAATTGCGCGATATAGTCGGCGAGCAGCGATCGCCGATAAACGAATGTAATACACCAGGTAAATGGGAACTGTTGCGCCGAGAGTAGCGATAGGGATCTTTCGAAATCGTAGAAAGCGGACGAAAAGCGAGCGTAACGGTTGATAGCAATATCGACGCACTTTGGAGAATTGTTTAGGCCTTTACGCTAATGAAATCGGAACGAAATTACACTTGTTAAGCAACGCCGCGAGTTTCTTCTGCCCCGATGTTAAACTAGCGAGAAAACAAGAAGGCAGAGGTGGAATCTTGATCGAAACTTCCGCGAACAAACACAACACATATCAATATCCGCGAATTACGCAAGCTAATACATTTCGCACGTCTACCGAGCAACGACGATCGCAAACAAGGTTTACCTCTTGCCGAATGATTAATCCAAGGTCAGACACCGGTCACTAATATTATCGCACAACACTGAATCGCCGTTCAGATTGCGTACTTCCGAAATGTTCGGGGAGCCGAGTCGCACAGAAGTCTAGGGTATTTTCCAAAAATCGTGCTCGCACATCGAAACGCCAAAATCGTTTAGAATGAGAGGGGGTGCAGTTACGCTTATATATGCGGGGCAACCCTTGCAAGGTCGAGGGGTAGGAGGGCTCCTTAGAAAATGGTGGGGGCATACCCCCGATGACCCCATAGCGCCAGGCATGGGACTGGCACGCGTTCGCCACTTCCTATTTTCAAGCTCCTTGCGGGACGACGCCTGATTACGTGGATATAATTAATATAATTATGCACTAGAGACGTTCTATTGAAAAAATCGAAATTATTTTGCCAAGAATTTTTATACCTCCAGAAAATAGATCAACGTAAGTCGAAACTTTACTCGAGTTACTCGACAATTACGAATAGAACTTCACTTTCGTCAGATTCGATTTTCCTAGCATGCGTAAACAGTTCTATCACGTAGACGAAAGCAAATATTCCCGTATTTACGATCGTATGGTTGGTTGCCCAGAGGTATTTCGGCAATAATTCCACTGCCGGTCTGTGAGTACTTATGCAGCAGCGGAACAGTAAAAGTACTTACACACTTGAATATCCCTGCTGCGTTTGGAATTTACAAGAAAATTATAACGGTAAATGCTTGTCACTGTGAAGGAAGGTATACGTCAATAGAACGGTACGATAGATCTATCAGCAGGAATAGACTCGCCTTGGATGTCTGAAAACAATCGTACGTGTCGTGGACACGAATATCGCTGCAATTGATATGATATACAGGAATTATAAAGTGGGGTTATTAAAATGTCGCAATAGGCGGAGCAGTCGCTCTCATAACACCGGGCTTGCCTGTCACCGTTCCCCATTGATTATGCTCAGTGGGCGTGTTGTTAAGTGTACACGCTCGATCCCTCAGCAACTGGAAGATCACATCGAGATTTACAGTCTTAGGTAGCCGTGAACTTACCGCAGTACCTGTCGCCGTCAATGCCAGAATCGAATTGCAGCAGCTCCTCGGCCCGGAACAATCGAATCCCGCTAAATTAAACCAGCTGTCGCCGCCAGTTTTCCCCGGGATTTCGAAAAATCCAGTTACCGCCTGGCACACTAAATCCTTCCCAGCGCACCCTCTTAAATCCGCCTGCGCAAGGGCAAGGCGAACGTTTACTTCTGCAATACCTCCCCCGGTCCTCCCGGCCGTACGGTTGACTGTTTCGACGCTCGGTAGCCGATATCCGCAGCGGCGGGGTGTCTTCTCCTGCAATACTTAACTGTCCGAGGCGCACCGAGTACATTGGACTCGCTGCATAACCCTTTCGTGGGCCTTCCCTCGGCTACGTTTTCGTAGAGCTTCGCGCGGGCCCCATTGTTTCTGGCCCGTGTCGCGTGATTTACGGCCGCCGCCGCCTAAAAGGATGCGGGGGGAATCGCGGAATTTGCGTAAATTGCTCATAAATTAACCGGCGAAAGTGTTGCGGCCGGGTGAAATTTGCGAAATCTTTCGCTCGGCCAACGCGGCGGTGAGGGATGGGAGAGGGCTGGAGGGCTTGCACCTTGAGGCTCATTGTGCCGTTGATGGATCCTCGTTGGTCCTCGCTCGTTAGGGATGGACAACATATGGCCGTTTTCATAACGCTGCACCGGAAGATGGGCATCTTTCCTCCGGCCTCGTGCTGACTAATGGTTCACTTTCATGACTGGCTATGTAAGTTCAGCGGTTAATCGTCCCGCCAGGCGACTTTCGCCCCCTCCTGTGTCGCCGGACGCATTGTCTTACGCATTCTCCATGCCCTTCGGATTCGAAGCAGAACGTTCTGCTGAAATCTTCATTAGAATAGCTCTGTTTCTATCTACGAGATGCTTGTTAATTATCCCCGCTCTGAAGCACGTGATAAAATAGGAATAGAAAGACCCAAGGATCGAGGATTATTAATTTATTTATTATCAACGTCTTCCGGGTCCTATTTTTTTTGCAAACAAATATGCAATCTCCTTTCTGGCAAATCCAAGGAAAATCGAGTTCGAGCAGAGCAGGCGGAGGAAAGAGGCGAACGGCCAAGGGAAACGTCGAAAATACAGTTATCCTCGATAGTGGAGACGTCTCATTATGTCTTCGTCCCGAGATCACGCCAAATTTAGTATTTCGCTACGGGCCCCGTTAAAACGTCGTGTCGTTTCCATAGAAAAGCACCCTGTCGCTCGATTCACCGCACCGCCTCCTTTCCCATGTATACAAATTCTTGCTCTTTTGGCCACATAACCCACATTTCTATGGTGCAGGGACGACCGCAACCCGTTATTTGCGATCTTCCCCCGTGGCCGTCCTCCGACGACAGATGAATGCCTGTCCGCGCATTTGCATCTGCCCCTGCCGCGCAGAGCGGTACACAAACCAATGTAACGGTACGCCACGGAGAATCTTTCGGCAGCGATTTCCCGTGGAAACGTCTCGATTCACTCGCCAGCCGAGCATTTCCTTTAAATGGCCCCGTGGCGAGCAATCAGTTTCCGCGGTATTTCTACACAATCGAGCGAATGGAGGGAAGGCTGAAGGAACGATTTTCGAATTAAGGTTGCTCGGAGTCTTCGGGCACTTCAATGTCCGTTTCCACTTAACGCAAGAGGGCGATAAGAATTCTGTAAAATGCTGGCCTACGTGAGCTTCGATCGTTGCGTTGCGATCGCTCGCGGGCTCGTCGACGCAATCGTCGAATTATCGGTAACTATCGGCTCGTTTGTTTGCCTCCATTGTTAGATAATGCAAACAACTAATAGAAACCGTCCGATAATCTGGGAGGATATACTTTCGAACAGACGCAAGGAATCGCACTGGCCGATAACGATAACGCTTCGTGGAATCGGTTTCACGCAATGTTTCCATTTGTCCTCGGTCCACAACATTATTATTCAGCACCGCTACATTCGCCACGTAACACGACGATCCCGCCGATTTCCAGGACGCTCGACGAAGTCTTTGTTCGGAGGAAGGTGACGATCTGTAATTAGAATGCCGTTTGGTTTCCTGCAAATTCCATTGCTCGGGTGGTCGTAAAGGGAAAAAGGGGATGCAGTTTGTTACATTGTTCGGGAGCTTAAGCAAAAGTGTTCCGCACCCGTCTCCCCCATAGTATCTGAAATTCCTAATGACTCGTCATAAAGTATATTGGGCAGCAGTGCTCGCCGTGACATTCGCTCGAAACGAAGGTTTTAGAGCTGATGCGTGGGTGACATTTTGCCGCTGACCGGATTCATATGTAACAGGATGGAAACACTCGTATCTGATTATGGTAATGCTGGGAAATGCCGAGGCAGGGATGATCGTAACTCGTGAATGGACATTGTGTGGTGTTGGGTGAAAGGGCAGAAAATGGTCTGGTATTAAACGGAGACACTGCAGAAAGTAACAGTGGCAGGTAGAGGGTATAGTTTCTCTATAACGTGCAATAAAACCTCTCACGTTTCGGCTGTGCCGTTTTCGTTAACGGTGACAATCTGGGGCCTGCCTGACCCCGGCGTATACACAACTCCGCACAAAAGCGAAGCAGTCCGCTTGCTCCGAACTCGTTAGGGGCACTATTTAATTAAGTGCCCCCCCCCCCCATAAAACTTCGTAATTCTGTCCACAATAACGTTCACCGCATTCACGGCACCCAAGTGGGCTTAGGAGTGAAGAAATATTGCGTCTAGCTTCTACCTACTTCGGAATGCCCTCTTTCAAACGCACTAAGTACTTATACGATCGTCGAGAATTAAATAATCCTCCATTGTAAACGCGAATCGTGTAAAAGACTTTTGTGCGAACATATTATCTTCCCCGATTTTCATTTATGTCACAGGAATATTTGTCTTTTACGTGCGTTTATTGAAATCCGAGGAGGAGGAAGTCTTAGCGGGAGGTCTTGGGGCTGCAGCTCGCCTTTGGACAGGCATTAGCCCTTTTATTAGAATCCGACACCGAGGCTGCCCAGAGCCAGTTTACAAAAAAAAAAAAGATGCGTAGCGGGTAGAGACACATTAAGATGTCGGAGGTGAACGTCACCCGGGGCAATTACTTTTCGATTTATCTTGTGGACGGACCACCGGCCAAGTTTTGCCAACAGACTTCGAGATTTGCTTATTTCCGGTCCTCGCGCACGCCTTCCTCCCCGCGGGAAAATGCCTTCTCCCCGTCCTTGCCTGGCATTCTGTCGAATTCCGTCCACTGTATCGCGGGACACGCCTCTGGGCCGATCTTCGAGAATGAATTTTATTCCTTGACCGAGTACTCTCCTTTCACTGGCGGCTCCAGCTGAATACCTTTCGGTATAAACAACTTACCGATACGTCTTATTCGCGACAATGATCAGTAGACCCTTGGAAAAGTCTGGGAAAAGGTTGATTGTGGGGAACGGCTCTTTCTACAGCGATGGTACACTCTGTATAGGGTGTTAATAAATTGTGGACACAAAAGTTCGCAGGCTAGGAGGAACAATAAGGTCTTAATAAGAGAGTGAGTGCAGCTTAGTGCTCTGAACAACTTCTTTATTTGTGATGCTGAGTTGAACGGGGCATCGCGAATATTTGGACTTATTTCTATTTTTCAAGTATAGAACATTTTAAATGACTTCAAAGATGAAATCTACGTATATCGCAATATTTAAAGTAATTAAGGGCATTTAATAATTTATTATTCAGTGATATATTCACGGTGCACAAGGCAGAATATTTTTTCACTCTTCATATTTGCTTTAACCTTCATTGTTTAAAATATAACCTACCCACAATTTTGCAATACCGTGTATATCCGCATAAAAATCCATCGATCGCAAGATTCCTGTCTCCCCAACGACAAAATCCCCATAAGCTGAAGCTGGAAGAGAGCCGTCGCAGTAAAAGCTGCCAGAGGACAAAAACTTTCGAGAGCAGATCGCTCGGTGTCCGATTACTAATCCGTACGGTAAAGAGTTGAGAATCCCGACGGAGACGGTCGAAAGCGTTTGCACGCTATTTGTTTGAGGGACCTTCGAGGAGAGCGACGCGGTCACTCCATACATTTTGTCCATTTTCTGCCAGTTCCTGGCCCACTTCCCTCGGGAACTGCATCCCCGTTACTCCTACGTAGACCACCGTCTTCCTTAAATCGGAAACTCGGTTTCAACCCCCGCGACGGTTTCAAAAACCCCAAGTAGTATTCTCCGTTTCGCCCCCTTTAAATTTCGTCCATCGGCCAAGTTTCGACCTGTGAACTCTGGCTAATGAGGCCTCGTTAAGCACGGTGGAGAGGCGAGTGGGGACGAATTAACAGCGCGAAATGCAATCGACAAAGAAACCGTGATTATTACGGAAAACCGTAATAAAGCAACCGGTACCGCAGCGGTGCCGTCGGGCGGCGGAGGAGCCAATGGCATTAAAATAAAGGGCGAAACGGCTGTAAACGTTAATACTCGCTTTCTTGGTGAACTCCGGCCAGGTACACGTGAGTCCTCTAACGCAATAAAAGCAGGACTTTCAGCTTTCTAGCGATCCGCTCCCGGCAAAACGCGCCCGTCAAAAATACCGTCGTTGATTTTTATTACAGCTACGCGTCCTCTCGGTTTACAACGGTTGGATGAGCTAGGCAAAGAAAGGGGGAGGAAGGAAGATAGGTTGGATTACCGAAAACTCGATTATAGCGCAACGGATTAACTTTGCCTGACTCCGAAAACTGTTTAAATTAGTCAACGACCATTTTTTTCCCTGGCACGTAAAAAATCCACTTCTCGTTTACCTCGGTCCGCGTTGTATACGGATTACAGTAATTCCTATCCGCATTTCTTATCTTTTTTACCTCCTTTATGATGGTTGTCGCGTTTTCTCTAGCTTTCCTCTGTACTTTGGGCGAATACCACCTAACCTTCTCGTCCCTGTAACTCAAAGTTGCGATTTTATTTAGCGAGGGGAACGAAGTAACCAAGGAAGAGTAATAAACCTCGAATCTATCACTGCGCAAGTCTAATAGGCTTCTGCGTCATCGTCGTCCCTCGCAAAGGGTTGACCAGTCTTCACTAGGTTCTCATTTCGTGCATCTACAGGATACTCCAAATTCAAATTAAAATCAACATCATATTCAGAGCAGTTCTCAAACACCTATGATTTAATCCATTCGCAAGAGAATCGACCCTCTAAAGTTTCCAACATTGAAAGGAACTTAGACTGGGTCTAACATCCTCTAAATTGTACAGCACTCGAAGTGTGCCCTGAGACGAACGTCGATGACGAGAAATACGCCTACTACTTGCGTGTGCCGGCGTGCCTCAAATAGAAACGTTTGCCTGGAGGATCGGCCAGGTTGAGAGCCCATCTTTTGAAAACATCGGGATGTTGGTCAGCATGTCATATGGTCAATAGCCAGTGGCCGCGTGGGTGGATGCAGGGTGCAGATGCTGGAAGGCCAACCCTTCCGTAATAATGTCGAAAGAAGGGGGCTGCGCCACGACCCTTTCTGCATTGTGACATCCCGATCCACCGGGATACACATTGTCCCCGCGTCTCTCCTCGTCTCGGAGGACGATGCATGGTCCAGCTAACGGTAAACGCACGGTGGGGAATAGCCGCCACCTCGTACGAAATGTGTGTCAAAAGGCCGCAATTTGTGGGGCGCTAGATCCCGAAAGCGTGACCTAGCGAGCCCCCTCATTTCCCTCCTCAGATATCCTGCATATCTATCATCATCCTTAAAGTCCTTGCCGCACAATATATGGTAATGGTACTGAATAGAGGATGTTGGAGGTATCGTAAACCCAAAATAATGTACAAAGACTTGAAATTTTTAAGAAGTAGTACTTTGGTTGTTTATGGTGAATCGAGGGTAGATTCGTGATTACTGAGAAAATTTGAATGAGTGTGTTATGTAAATAGGGTTAGTGGTGTTTTAATAGTCTTCTTCGTAGCTTTTTACAGCAGAATCTAATGCACGCTTGTAACAAAACAGTTTTTTCGCGACAGAATTTGACGAACTATACAATTATTGAGTTTTCTTGATGGGATGAGGTAAATCGTACTTCCCCCGGACACATTTTATTTTGACACCAGGGGTGTCTTGCACTTTTCCCACCCTGCACAGCACAACGTTGTGCTCTTGGAGGTTGTGGCCGATTCCTGAAACAAAAGAATACGTGTGACGTTAAATAGTAGTAGTTATATATTGTTATTTCCTTCGCAATTCGAGTAAGTAAATAAAGTTTCAAAATAAAGTTTCAAGATATCGAATGATAATGATATCGGAAATTCAAGATATCAAAATAGAGTTTCGAAATATATTTTCTCCCAGGTTACTTCTAAGATTTCTGTTCTGTGTTGCCTCTTTTTATTAGTGTTATCAAATTCTAAACCTTTTTCTTAGATCACCCTGTATATCTATGGGCTACGTACCAGGCACGTATGCAGTCATTTCCTTGCCAGTCGAAAGTCGTACAATGACGCACTTTCGATTAGCAGAATTCGGTTTCTTTGGTTTTCTAATGATCGTCTTGAGAATTATGCCTTTCGCAAATGGTCTGCCCTCCAGAGGATTCTTGACCTTCCTGCGCTTCTTGTAAGGTCCGTGCTCGTGCAGCCTTCGCAACGTTGATCCCAGTCTTATCTGCTCGAGGCCTGATATATGAAAACATTCATTCATATAACTCAAAAATTCATCACTAGATTGTTCGACTTCATTGGCCGTTGCGTGCACAATATCTGTACCACCTAACTGTATTCAACTTCAATTATCGATAGACCGTTACTCGCTCCACGAACATCATACGCTCCTGTACTTTCCTCTTCAAACACGCTCAAATTCGTGAAAGGGAACAATTGCGTTTCCGTCAGGAATTCTTCGATTACATAATCAGTCTAGCCTAATCACGGTCGCGTTTCACGAAGACACTGTTCATTTACGAAATTTCGCCCCGAGGTACGTCTTCCTGTCTAATGGCTACCGATTCTCGGAAGCTACAAAACAGCGTTCCACGTAGGGCAAGCATTTTCATTACATTTCAATTATCGCCATAAAGGCAACACTGTCAAGGAAGGGTGCAGCAACCCCCGTTTGATAGGAATTTCCCGAAGGCGTCGACATGATTTTCATCGAGCGCGAAGATTACGCGAGCAACGCGACAAAGAGACGTTCTCCGTCGAAGAATTAGATAGGGAAATAGAGAGTCCCTGGAGGATACCGGTGTCCTAGTCAGGGCCATTGTGAACAGGTCAGGGGGAAATAGGAGGCCCACTGTGCGCTGTAACGGTACTAGGAAACTGAAAACTCTTTCGCAAATAATCTTACGAGCCCAAGGAAAGAGGGTCTTTGCCGTCGGGCTATCAAATATGACGGACGCTTGACATCTGCAAGCCTCTGGCCGAAAGCAGTCCTTTTTCGCTCGAGCGTGTATAAGCTTATTAAGCAACATTGTTGCGGGGCCAGGTCCACCCACCCTTGTACAAACCGCTCACGGTCCGTGAGATCGTGGTGCACCGAAAGTGAACAGCGACGGAAAACAGCAAAAGGGTCGAACCCAAGATAGGAAGCTTCAGATTGCGAGTTTAATTAGTATCTATCGAAGAAAAAACTCGAATCCGGAGTCTCTCCAGTGAAGTTCGATCAGTAGTTAGCTTAAAAGTTATAATATTACATAAATGTAATTTGAAAACGCGATTCTCATTCGAAATACTTCAAAGATGTTTTAATGAAAATCGAATCTCCTACAAATCTTCCAAAATCATCGCGTGGAAATCGATTGCCTACGGCGCTAAGAGCGATTCGTGGAGCTTTTAAGTGAAATGTCGAGGATGACATGAGAATTTCGGGATATTCAGTGGGCCGGTTGCAGCAGTCCACGATTCACCAGGGTCTGTTAGTCGAGACTGTGCCATTGTGTTGTTCATTTCGAGATCTGGCTGACCACCGTCCGTCAATACGACAGATGTCCTAGCCTGCCACTGCTAATCCGACCTAACTCGGACTTAACTAAGGCAGGAGACCAGCAGAACCTATTATGCACGGAAGGCAACCCCTTTTGCCCCGAAGATCAATGCGTAAGATTACATGGCGAAAATTTTCGACGTCGCGGTTACACCTTTGTCGCGCTCACGCAGCCAAGATTCCGCGTAGGTAATACCCACGGCTACTCTAAGCCTCACTGAAAAATATTGCAAATTTTGCGTAATTAGAAATTGGTTAATCTGCAAGATTCTCTTGATCGTTTAAACTGAAACTTACCGATACAAATTGGAAGGTCATTGCGAAATCGCAATGAAGTTTAGTGCCTGGAGTTATTGAAAATTGAAACCCATATTTCTTTTTTTTTTTCACGGAAATCGGGGTGCCCCAATAGAAAAAGGAGTCTATGGAGTAGCAAGATTTTTAATTACCACGTAAGAATTATATTCAGATATCGAACTGAATGAAGAAACTAAGACGGCCAACGTAAAATCAACAGCTGTTGATGAAACGCTGATGGTTTATTCAGCGACTATCAAGGGCACAAGGCTGGGCCGAGGATTCTCTTTGTGGCGTCGCGAGAGAACGTGGAAATGCGAATAACAGCGTTACCACGGCCTGGAAACCGTCGCGGATCGTTTCTGACGACTGGTCAACCACAAATGGACACGTCACCCCCTTCGATTCCCACCGATTTTCGCTATTGGCCATGGGCAACCCTAGTTCTCCATTCGTGCCCTTTCTTGCGGCGAGTAGCCGGGTCCCTTTTCGCATTTCGTGAAGACCTCCTTTCGTGGGGATCAAAGAGGTAAAGCACTGCGTGCGCTTTTGCGAGCCACGCGCATTTTCGCGGCGAAGAATGCCGTGGAAGCCGCGGTCCCTTTTTAGCTCGACCACCCCTTTTGCCGCATTTGCTCCACACAGAGGCAGAGATACGGATCTGTCCAGAAGGCTTACCGAAACTTGAGATGTCACTCGAGTTCCCGTTGCCATTGTCAGGCCTTGTTGCGCTTATGGGAAACGCAAACAAGCCCGACCGAAATTTCGCACGATTTCACGTAAATGGGTCGACGTGGATTAAAGTTAAGCACTTGGAAACGGGGTGCTGATTTTTCCTCAATTTTTGCAAGAATTGTCGATTTTATTTATTCGTATTGTACCTACCAGAAGCTATTTTATTTCGTTAGATCCGATATACAGGATGTTACTAAAGTATTTTTAACGTTGGTCACTTGAGACCCAAACTTTAAGGTTATGCTAAATGTTTACAAGTTTTTTATAGTTTTATATAAGAAGCTGCCAAAAAATAAATCTGGCGGTTGAAGTATTTGACGCACAGAATAATCTAGTGTTTGATAAGAAATTAAGGTAGAAGAGAAATAAATTATTTATAAACGAATAGAGTGTTTACTTGAAATATTAATGTGTATGTTGGTACATTACCCATCATTAAGTTTCCAAGGCAAGATCTAGCAGTGTTCAATAGACTCCCTGTTGAAGAAAGTAAGAAGTTTCATTTTCCAAATAAACTATTCCCATAGTCATTTCATAAAATACCCAATTTTATAAATAAAACAAATACCTTGGCTACTAGGGCTCACACATAATCTAGTTAAATGTAACCTGCTGCCTGTAACAAAGAAATACATTTATCAAAAATATATACACATACTCCATTAGCAGTATCTAATTGTTAAATAACTAATACGAAATAACTTTTTTGTAAAAGTAAACAAGGTTGTTAAAAACAGCCAAATAATCACTAGTAAAATTAACAACAAAAGTTAGTTATCTCTAAGGAACCGTTACGATATATATTTAATTGTAAAGCCATGAGAAATTGTGGAATATTATTCACAACGCGAGAAATGTAGTAATTTAAAATATGGAGAGGTTAGTTTGGAGGTTAGGAATGAACTTATGCTATTAAAACATCATAGTGATTGTACCTTCGATGGAATTTCCTAGGCAAGACCTCGCCACACTCATTACACTTTTAGCCAAGATGTTCATCATTGACGTAATGAAATTACTTCTCAACAATTAACCGAATTTAAAGACTCTACTCCAACATTCTTGATATTTTACCTATTTAGTGAGAAAGAGTCGAACTACGTCGAAATATTCACACAACCGTGGATAAGGTATATTTCTAAATTATCTTCACAGTTTGGACGCAAACCCTCAATTATTGATTAACCCCCTTAACGTCCTTTCAAAGGAATATTGACAAAACCAGAGTATTCCAGTCGTATAGCTATCTTTATTTAGTTCTTCCTCGATGTCATTAATATGCCAATAATGCAACAGGTGACTTAAAATTAATCGATGGGATATACTAGGTGCAGAGGGTAGATAGGAAATAATACTGCTAGTTAAAAAGTATTAAAATTTATTTCACACATCAGACATCAGTATAAAAACTCATTTAGCCAGTGGATATGTTAGAAATCTATAGTAGTGTTCCGGGGTTAAAGCTCAGCGTTGTATCAATGCGGGTTCAGCATCGATTAATACTGTTGGGTCTTCACCATCCAAGTCCACGTCCACCAGAGATACCACCGCCATACCCGCCAGAGAGACCACCACCAAGTCCTCCGGAAAGTCCACCGCCGTATCCACCACTGGAAAGGCCACCACCGTATCCTCCAGAAAGTCCACCTCCAAGGCCACCTCCAAGTCCACCTCCAAGTCCACCTCCAAGTCCACCTCCAAGTCCAATTCCATGTCCGCTACTAATACGAATGGATGATCCGCCATAGCTCGAACCACCGCCAATTCCTGCAATAAAAATTATATTTCGTAGTGTGTGTACCTCAACAATCGTTAAGTAGCTCCTTCTAAAGCCTACGCAATCTTAGTCTTTGCAGGCCCAGCGGGACATGCAGGTAAAGGGAGAAATGTGAGTCGAAACCGTCGTGTGTTGTGCACGAATTAGGGGATTGCGAGTGCCTTGGGACCGATGATAGGGATTGCTAAAGATCGCACAGTAGCAGGTAGACAATACGGATAAATTGATAGGTATGAATGAATTGGTCATAGATACTCGAAGATCAACCGCGCATTATGTAAGCTTCCGGTTGCCTGATAGTCGCGTTCTGTTGCGAAATTGACATACGCCTGGAGAGGAAATTTGAGATAAGATGAAGGGGCACTTAGGCTGATGCGTGGGGATCTTTTCTTGCGAGAGGAATGTTTCTTAGATATTAAATGATGTTACCTCCTCCTAGACTTCCTCCTCCGTATCCTCCACTTATACCTCCTCCATAACCTCCGCCTATGCCGCCTCCATAACCGCCACCTCCCAAACCTCCAGAGCTAAGGCTGATTCCTCTTTTCTCGTGTCTCTTCTCCTCAACATCAGCCTGGCCGTAGATGGGGCACGCCAGGGCGATGACAGCAACAACAATCTGCGAAAGAAGCATCAACAATATACATAACATCTTTATCATCATTAATCATTCAAACAATTCTAGTAGCAACTAATTCAAACAAACACTGCAGTTCACTCGTACGAGGCATTACAGAATCATAAGTAAAAATCTAACTACCTAACAGAACTCACGAGAAGCTATGAAGCAGCCTGAGAGACTGCATTACACAATGTGCAATAATGAATGAAATAAAGAACTCTTATCTCGCCACAAGTTTAATTAAAAAAGCACAGGTGCTAAATGAGCAAACGCCTTCGCTTGAAGCAGGCGAAGTGCTGCAACTAACGCATGTCGTTAGGGGATAGGGTTACACTAGTACTTCAAGATTCAGTAAAAAAAAAAGGGAAGAGCTTCAAGTTTGACTGTGCGGTGACAGGGTACGGCCAGGTTTAGGCAAAGCCTGGTGGTGGGCTTCCGATCAATTCAGTCAGACCGGTAGCAAGCTGCTTGGCTCAGCCAGGCTGAGGTACTCACTATGGTGTTCATGGTAGTAATGCAGCGATGGACAGTTCGGAATTGAAACTGATGCATTCAGCACAGAGTACACCCCCTTTTATACCACCAGGAGTCTTTTACTTCGACACCGCATCCCGGCTGAGGGGATCGCGTGTGTGTTCGTGTCGCAGAATTGTGCGCCACGCGCAGGGGGCTCTACAACGCCTTTCTAAAGGCAACGTTACCCGCGCTCCTGTCGCGAAATTTTTCCGTTTCCGACGTCGTGCGAGGTGTATCGGATACGTGGGGAGGGCCGTCACGTCGGTTGGGAAAAAAATTGGTGAATTGTGAAGATCAGCGGTAGATAGGAATACGAAACGGAATCGTTATTCACAACGAAGGCGGTGGGCGGTGGTTTGTTATCCATCCTGGTTTGGAAAGCGATCGTTCTAAAGGAAATTAATAATGAAATAGTCGAACCGACCGCCCCGATCTAACGATAGGGCGTACAAATTATTCCTGCGCCTTACGAATTTCTAATTAAAGCGATCGGTAAAGTGTTACGTCGCGGCGTTTTTCCTTTTCCGAGCCGATAACTTCGCGTCGAAAACGCGGAGCACACGTCTGACCTATATCGTGTTCGCGGTTAGCTGCTGACCGATAGTATCGATACCCATCGAAAGCGGATGAGCCTGGCCGACGTGCCCGCCCTGTTACTGCGGAAACGAGTCTCTTCGCTCTTAGATCCGATTGCTCATCTCTTGCGGGCGCGTAGCGAGATGATTTCGAGGGATAGACGCTGGGTCACACATCTCGCCAGTGTTCGCCGTGCATCTCGAATTTCATCCATAGAGAAACTTTCACTGTTACTACGAGCCAGGGGGACGACGGTTTTCGGTTGCAGCGTTACGTAAAAATACGAATACACATTTTTGCCGTTTCGCACTTCCTCCCTGCCCTCGTTTTGTCACGTGGACACCGGCACTGAGCCACTAGACAGAGGTACTGTAGCCGATGCTGACCGATCTGTGTTTCAACCCCGTGGAAATGGGTACAGAAGTTTAAGTACCGCTTCTGTCGTTGTTATAATAGCACAATTTGTAATCTTTTAATTTGATAGAAGCTTTTGAGATGAGTGTAAGAAACGTAATTGAGGAGGGTGAAGTTGTTTTTGAATCGGATTGGATGTTAGATGTGCCTGTTTGTCAGATTGTAGGGTAGATGTCCCAATTACTGCCAGTGTCCCTATTACTACCACTTTATTTATTTTACTTAATAAAAACGTGACGTATAAAGAATTGTGTTAAAAAATAATTTATTATTAAATTGGGGCTGTTCTTATTATTGTACACTATTATGTTTTTATTAAGTAAAATAAATAACATGACACTAATAGGAACACTGGCAGTAATTGGGACATCTACCTAAACTTTCTTCTTTCCTAAACAGATAGATGCGTTACTTCGATGATAATAATTCAGACTTGGGGAGTCGATTTATGATTTGAAGGTGTGACAATTCTTGAGAAATGTCATTGGTAACGAGTGAACAAAGAGATTCAGTGTCTTACCATTTGTGTTTCATCGTGTATTACTCAATCATCGATCATATCCTGCCACAAAAAAGAAACGATTCTATTTCTAGGGTGAGTCATTTAATACTTTCGCGATCAGCGATGTAGTACTACGTCCTTCCATAAGCGAAAGGTGGATGCCTGTGGCTGTAGTACTACTTTTTTGTCGCATATCTTATATGAAGAAGGAAAATGCTAAAACTATATTAATTAATACTTTGTTTTTAATACTCGAGTAAGCAGAAGACACCAATATCTAGTTCTATCTAAATCTAATTCAAAATGATTGCCATCTACACCCTATTATACAGTATCTCTGGCACGCTTCTTTGCACACTCCAATCCCTCCAATAGTATGTGCGTTTCTATTTCAAAAATTTGTTAGCTAATGTGTTAAGTACTTGAGAATTCAGCGTCACGTGACGCGACACGTGTACTCTGATAGATAGCGATCTGAAATGTCAAGCAGCGGCTGGTTTGCTGGGTGTTTTGCTGTTTTGTTCCGATGTAAAAGCCGCGCGGGCATTACTATTGCGTAATGGAACGCAATTAGGAAAAGTGAACAAATTTCTTGCGAGTTTGGGTAGTGGATATTACTAAATATCGGTTACGAAAGCCGCTGAATATCGCGTACCGAGGGTTATTGTGCAACGATTACCGATGAAGGGGTTGCACCCCACTCTGATCATTAGATTGACGGTCGATAGTTTGATAAGCGGCTAACTTCGAAATTGCGAGCAGGCGCTGGAACGAACCGAGCCGGCTAAAGCCTGATAAATTACTGCCCACGTTTTACGTTCATTGGCCACAGTGATGTGTGGCCATTGGGGATCAATGATCGTCCTTCTTACCAAACAACGTATAGAACTCCCGGTCAAAGACAATTCAGAGTCGAATTATATTAAATGCCGAATTATATTTAATACGAAGTGACAATTTTCTTGCAGTGAAAAGTGTTTGGAAATTTAATTCAACACTTTGCGTCGACTAGACTCTAGTCACTATCGTTCCAAACACTCTCACTGATTTGTTGCATTTGATTTTATGAATCTTTTGGGAATAAAACACCTGAGAAAGATGTAAAAAGGGATTCATGATGCACTTCCAAATGCAGAAGTTAAATTGTATCGCAATTCAAATTTATCGACGATCGTCCAACTACATTACCTACTTAGAATAAAGCGAATTTCTATGGTAGCGGAGGGAATGCCCGTCCGATGGTGCCACGAGTTCGAAAACACGTTTTTACATTTGAGAGCATTTATGAACATAACCTCCAACGTATTTCAAGTGGCCACCTAACCTCTTAATTCCTGTTTATTTGACTAATTTGTTTGCAAATAACCGATAATAACGATTCTTCACTGGGATTTGTGAAAAAAAAAGTTTAACTGACGCGTTACAGTAATAATTAAAATGTGAGATATTATTGCGGCAGTAAATTGTTTATACAAACAACGCCGGTATTAATTATGTTTTGTAATAAATACGTGTATCATTTATTTTTCTGCGAATTTAATGTGGAAAGTATGATTCGATTAACCAATTCGAACTTGTCACTCGGAAGTGTTATAACTTCGAAACTAAGATTTGCGAAGAGGAAAGATGTATCTTCGAGCACCTGTACCACCGGAGGAGAAGACAACACCGGTGTTAATAAAAAGGATAGTATATTGCTGAGAAATCGCACAGATAAACGGTTGTTCGGAAGATTGATGAAAAGGGGAAAAGGGAAATGTGTGCAAATTTTAAGGAACGAAACAGAAAGTAAAGGCAAATTTGTAAACGAGGACGATCCCAAACGATCAGAACATTTATGGGTGCTGAAGGCATCAGATGTAAGAAACTTAAGATACGTGCCCCGTACAAAAGAGAAGGGAAACGACCTCTCTGATAACTACGAAAAATACACAAATGTCAAGGACACCAGCCAACTACAAAACATCTCAAAATACATTTCCGAAAATTTGGCCCACTGCATATTCAACAGCTACTTCACAGTACCACCAGAGGGGGTGGAAAACATAACTTCATTCTCCATCTCTGGTACTAAATCTCTCGAGAGTGGCGCTATAAACGTCAAAGAGCCCGAAAATTCCGATGTTCCAAGCGTAACGTGCGTTCTTCAGGAGACTATGTCCATAAATTCGAGAATAGCTTTGGAGCAGTGGAGAAAAAATATGATCAACAAGCTCGGTGTCGAGCAATTCGACATATTCTGCAAAGGTGCTGGACTTATTCACTGAACACCTACGCGGTTCAGTCGGTAATTTCTCCTCATTCGCTGTTCCCTTTCAGAGTTGCTGAAAAACGGTCGACTGTTTCACGCGTGCATCGAAGATATTCTGCTACAGAAGGAAGTCGAAATTCCCCCCGAAGTCAGGTTTTTACATTCCAGCGTGCAACCCGTTCTGGAAGAGATACAGGCGGTGAAAGGAGTCGAGACTTGGGTGTTGCATCCGAATCTGCGGTACAAGGGGATCGCTGACTGCATTGCCTCTTATAGGTAAAACAGAAATTGACTTTATCGTTGTAGGGGTTTATCATCCGTGTTTATCATGGATCAGCGTGGCTGCACACTGAAGCTTCGTAGTTTTAATCGTGCCGAAACAACGTATCTAGGGACAGATTGCACTTGATCGATTGGAAGAGATCCACGAAACGGAAGTCGACGCTCGCGGCGACCTACGACGCGCCGGTGCAACTCGCTGCTTACATTGGCGCTGTGAATGCTTCCAACCAGTATCCATTTAAGGTAGCAATTATTTCCAGATAATGTACCTCCTCGGGTGGAATTCAATAACAGAATTAAACGGCGCGTTAATCGCGTGCAAATAATTTGAACTGCATTCGCAGATTGATAGGGGGTTGGTTGTGACTGCGTACACGAACGGGGAGCCTGCCACTGTTCACGAGGTGAAAGACGATGTTCTGGAGAAGTCGTGGCAAGAGTGGCTGAAAAGGTTGCAGCAATTTTACATTAATCTGAACAAGAAGGAGTGACCGAGAGAGTAAAAAGTACTTTGTAAATGAAACACTTTTTTTTTAAATAAAGACTTATCAGTACGTAAGAAGATAAATGCAAAACTACCCCAGCTTAAGCGAGCACCCTATTGTTGAGAAATATTCCGAAATTAACGCGACTCCAATTGAGGAAAATATGCGCGGAACGTTGGTTGTTCGTCCATAAAAACGTAATTTCCCTGCTATATGTTCGCGTTAGTTAACATATAGCAATTATAACTTGGCGCCAGTAGCCCTCCGTAGGGCGTGACACCAGCCGACTCCCTGTTACGCAGGGCCTCGTAACCCTTCGTGCACCCTTGGGAACCGTAAACTAATGGTGAAGCTATGTAGCGGCAACATATCTTTCCTTGTATTTCCCTGTATTTGAATTTTAGAACAATCCCGAATAATTCTTGAGCATCTAGATTGGCGGCGACGCGACGTACGGCAGAAGTCGGCGCCACGGGGCGCTAACGAATGCGCATGCAACTAAATGTCATATCTCCCTTGAATATGTTATTATCTCCAGGATATTTAGTTCGTTAATATCCCTCGTTTATATGCGGCACGAAACGTCAGTTCGAATAGGACAAGATGGCGGTAAAATTTCCGCGGAACTTGGGAAATATTCTACGGTATGCTTGTCCAACTATTAGCATCGTTCCTTAGGGAATTTCGGAGTAGGTGTATTCATCCCCGAGATTTTCTCAATTGCAGTTTCGCCCGTAGATGTGACGAAACCCCGAACGCCTTTCAACGCGAACTATGAGTTGGATTTCACGGCTCGCGCATTCACTCCGAGATAAGCAAACTGCTCTCTTGGTTTCTTTACGTCGGCAGCAGTTTGAGCAACTCGTAACCTGAACTTGCGACGGCTCGCTATCTCATCCTTGCCCGCCTCGGCGAGATTGGCAGGCATGGGGTATAATATGAATCGCTGAATCCAGCATACTCCTGTATAATCCCATTCTTTTATATCTTTATCTCGTGGAGGGTGAAGGTAGCTGCGCTGTTTGCCTACGAGCAGAGAGTATCTCCGTTGCTTCGGAGGAGAAAGTGATTGTGATAAAAGCTTCTGCATTCTGTGATTCTCAATTTAATTCTCTGCTTTTCAGGGAATCCTAAAGCTTGGAATTCCATCAAAGCCTGGAATTATGAATATATCGTGAGTTGCAGTCGCGTCACACAATATTTCGCCGGGTAGATACTGGTGTCTTGGGGATCCTGAAGGAAGATGATCATATTTCCGGATTAGTAGTTTAGCGAGCGACGAACGCGAGATGATTCTAAATCTCGCAGCTAATCCTCGCTAATCCTCTCGTAACAGGGACATATTTTCATTGGTCGGTCAACCCCTCGCGCGAACCACCCCCTTTGAGCGGGATGAGTTATGAAAACGATAACTTTTGCACGGGGCGACCCTCGCGTCTGTCGCGAAACCAACGAGCAACGCCCTCCAAGATTACCGAATTCATACGAAACCTTGGCTCTCAAATTTCCCAATATGCATCACTGCGTCGCTTCGTACAAGAAATAAACGAAATGTTCTCCCTTCCCAAAACCGTTTAAAGAATAATCAATCCCACTCCGCCACTTAAGAGCCGAATCGCAACAATTAAAGGCCACTGGAGAAATAAAAGGAATGGCCCAGGAATATCAGCCGTGCTTCAGCCAAGGGTTCACGGTAAATTAACCCGGAAGGGGATGAAGCTGGTAATAAAATCATAGTCACGCGATACGTTCCTTCCTATTCATCCCCCGTGGTCGGCGTTCCCGACCAGGAACGCAATCGAAATAAATCCCCGCAGAACGTCTCCCGCTGAACTTGTTTCCCGATTACGGCGGGCGGAGGTGGCCGCGCATTTATCGTCGCCCGCCACCACTCGCGCTCCTAACGGAGCGGGCCAACGGGGGTTGCTCCCATTAATACCTCGGTTGAGTGTGAAGCGGAACTTTTCTTCTTGGCTCGGTAATAACGTGGCCCCGGTGTATAAACGCCTCGATGAAAAGGGCCGCTTTTCCCAGCGACGGCCTCCGGTAGCTCTTCCTCTGTGCGCGCCGAGGAGCCACTCTCCACGGGCGAAAACTGGAGCATGTCTGGAATTAAGAAGTTTTCATCGTGCCATTCAATGGGTCTTCCTCGAATCTTCCGTCGACGCTCGCTGGCAATGGACCACTCCAGGCCCATCCTCCCTCTTAACGTCAGAAACTTTATAAATACTACGGAGTTCGATGCATCCGCCGGCCGGAGGGGGTGGCCCGGGGGTGGAGGCCGACAATGGACTCGGAGAGCCACTACGCCTACGTCAGGGGCCATCGTGGAGGACCGCGATAGCCGGCCGAGGGTCGAATGCCCGAATTAATCCTTTTCCAGCGCTAGCAACTTCGTCGTGCATGAATTATTGATCGTCTGCAAGCTGCGGCCACGCTACATTTACCTTCCGATGATAGTTAATAATCTGATGGCCAGCGTACAAAGGACCGAATTACTGGCGAGATGGAAAACGGTCGATCGTCCGGCGCCTGGCTGGCGGTCCACGTGTTGGCGTCCATGCTTGCATATGGGGTGTTGAATTATTTAAGAATCAACATTGCTAAGGTCGGAATAGTGAGTTCGCGGGGAATGCCCGGGGGTTTTCCGTGGTGGCGCTTTGTTTAAGAGGATTGCAATAGTTTGTGTTTGCTCGGGGTGCCCGGAATTTCTTAGGTTTAAAGTTCCTCCGTGAGTATACCGAGCATTGAGTTATGTAGCAACTGCCAGCAAGTGCTTGGCAGTTATTTTCTTGCAGGAAATTTCCTCGGATTCAGACGCTTGGATTTATGTGTAAAAGCTGTGTTAAATAATTCGTTACACCCTGTAGGTTTGTCGTCGCTTTTGTCCCTCCGCGCGAGCAGCGGCGTCGAAAATTATCGGACATCTTCCACGGTGCATAATTTAAAAGGAAGCATCGCAGCGTCTCATTAGGGACTGCGGCTCGTTCGAACTTATTATTAGTTGATCATCGATTGGATTATTTAGCGTGGGTGTTGCTCGGAGGAGGGCATTACACGCCGATGAATATTAGTGGATTAAACGAACGCGTGGCTAATGAGAGTTCCTCTTTTGTTCGAGGACAGGCCGGCGTCTCCCAGGAGTTAATAAAGGCTTCGTCTACCTCTGTGCCTTTTAATATGCAAATTAGAGGGTCCGTTATAATGTAAAAATTAGACGACTAAAAATGCTGCGGCACTTATTAATGCCAAACGCAAGTTTATTAAAGTCTATCAGACAAGAGGTATTGTGCGTTTTATCTGACAGGTTAAATTTAAAGCCCGAGATTATGATCACCGCGAGCATGAAACTATTGCATCCTTTGAAGTAAAAGAAATTAATATCTAAAGCACTCGCGGAAAAAGATTCAGCTTCATGCGCCGTTTAACACAGCAATTAAATGGCGCACGATAATCTGCAGCGTAGATTACGCAGTAATTATTCTTGCGCAACATAGTTCTGTCGAGTGGAGGCGAATTTATTTCTCCGAGGGCAAGGGCAAGAAAAGATCCAGGGGCGAGTCCTCTCCTTTAATGCCAGATTGAAATATTGTATCCAACGTTGCTTCACTTTTCCTTCTTCCTTCCTTGGCTATAGAGGGTGGTTCCTATAAAACGACCGTCTGTCTACAAATATTTCATAATTTAACTACCAAATGCAATAAAATTATTAAAAATAAGTTTATATAACTTTTTTTATAAATATGAAACAACCGGTTCGGAATAGAATTTCTTTTTCGTTTCAATGGAAACGAAATGTGCTTCAGCAGGGACGATATTAACCGAAACGAAATTATTATTATCAGAACTAAACCGAAACGAAACGAAACGAAACGAAACGAAACGAAAAGAACATTTCGTTCCAGGTCCCTGGTTAAAGGGAAGCGTTACAAATTCATGAACGTCAATTTAGTGATTCGTACGAGATAACGTTATTGAACAAGTTTATTCAAGAACTAAAACCCACTGAAGTGATCTCGACGGTCCACTTGCTGTCGCCACTTGTTACGATAGGTGCTCCATTTATCGACCTGCAACTTGTTGACAACATGCACTTTCCACGTCGCGTTATTTAACCGAGCTTCCTGCACACCACAACTTTTTGCCGATAACGATGAAAACTTCTTACCTATCTACTGAAAATCATCTAATTCAATGGTTGCACCGAAGTACTGATAATTGGTACTTAGACTTGCACTCATCCTGCAAACGATTGCAAGCGGCAGAGAAGCGCCTCGTGCCGCGAAACAAATCCTGCAATTCCAGCAATACTATATCATTCCAGCTAACGAAGTCGAGGCCTCCCACCCCCGACCACCCCCGCGTCAAACAGCCAATCTTCCTCGCCATGCGACGCCCCTCCGTAAGCCGTACATTTTTCGTACGATCAGTCCCTCCGTAAGCCCACAAATTTCGCACACAATCGCGCGGCTCGCTTTATAAGGATCACCCTGTACACGCTCCCGAGCCGGAGCTTCCCGGGCAATTTGATAGCGTGCTATATTTTACGAGGAAAGCTCCCGCGCGTCGTGTATATCGCGAAATCGGCGAGATCCGCAGCGGGCTTGAAAATATAACGCTGAACAGCGCGGGGCGACGTACTTTAAATTCCCCGATGCTACTTCGCCTTCGAGTTCGTGTACAGGATCCCAATAGCCGTGGAACGTCGAAAGAGCAGCCCCGAGAAATCGCATTTCCTTTCTTTCCACCGTTCCGCGAGTCCCGTTCCGCGCCTCTATTTCCCGCAGACAATCCTCGCCGTCGCCCACTCCACGGCTCCTTCCACCCCCGCGCCCCTCCCGTGTCCTTATTAATAAACGGCCGGCGACGTTTCCGTAAATATTTGCCCCGAATACGGAAAGCGAGGCGAAAAACACCACCTCAAAGGGTAATCTTGCCTTTCGCTGCTTCATTATTTATCGATACCGGCCGGGGCTGGCTGGGAGCGGGCTGAATTATTAACTCCGCCCCGGTGCATCCCGATTTCACAGCGACCCGCTCGCTGCCGGTCTTGGTCCCTGCGAGATGGAAAAATCACGGGCGGCTGGCCAGCGAGGATTGAGTCGCGGGTGGGGACGGTTCGGTCGATGGACTTTGCTCGCTGTCTTATCGAGTTAAGGGTTGCTTTAATCTCGATATCAGATCTTCTGCTTATAATGGTAAACCCCTGCTTTCTTTCCCTCGCGAGCCACCCATGTGTCTTCCGAGAACGTCCCCAGCGTGACAGTTAAGTAAATCGACGAGGGCGGTCGATGGCTGCAGCCAGGACTCATTATCGATCGGCGGGGCACGCGCTCCGCCGAGGAATTCCTGGAGGACGAGTGGCGGCTGGCAGCAGTTCCGCGTAGGGGGTGGCTGCGACGAAACAGAGAAAAAAACCGGGGAAAACGCTCGATTTCACAGTCATTGGCTCGCGAAAATGCGACTACGGGGCAGTCATGTGCGTTGGAACGTGTACGTGACGGTAGGCGTGCACAAGTGCCCCGTTTACGTGTGCACGACCGTCGTCGGACGCGGATGCACTCCCGCGACTCACGCGCTTCTCTGTGCACACGCCGCTGCACACTGCACGGAGAGGCGCACGCCAGCGCGAACACCACCGCGGGCCACCCTGGCCGCCGTGTCTCTTTCAAACTTCGCTACTTACAATTAACGGAGGCACTTTAGGGGCGGCCTCGTGACACCTGTTTTCGACTGGGCCCCCTGCGCGCAGAATATTTAATTCCTCCCTCTCTGTCGGCGATACTGCCGGAACAGACGCGAGCTCTTCCTATGAATTCTTTGGCTTTAATTCTAAAGGAAGTGAGACGAAGAGCAAAACGGAAGCTGTGTGCTTTAAGGGGATACATACACGTGGGATGGTCATAGGTAAAAATAAATCATAAAAAGTCGCCTCTTTTCACGATCCTAGGTGTATGTAACCCCTGAAACTTCTTCTGTAGGGGTGGCTGATATGCAGACTGCGGATGTTTATGCAAATGCATATTTTTATAGGCAAAAAATAAAGTAATGGGACCTAGACAGAAATTTGTTTTGTCATTAGAGAAATCCAAAATCATACTTTTTATTTTGCATATAATGCATATTGCATATGTTTTGCATAATGCATATTTGGTGCATATTGCATATTCTTTCTATATTATTTGCATATTTCTTGCATATTTCGTGCATATTTCTCACATGTTTTGTGAATACACGGCTGACTTTGTATTACGTGCTGAACATAGGCACAAAAAAATTGACAAACGTTGATGGCGGAGTCACAGGGAACTTCTTGTCAGTTAGATCACGAGTGTCGCATTTTAAAAGGTGCAAATGTTTAAGGGCCACAGGAGATTCCGCCACATCATTGGTGTATGTTTAAATATGCCCCAATAACGTCGTGTGACGTAGAACTCTCGTTTTCGGCCTATAAACTAATTTTAACTGATAAGAGGCACCAATTTACTGTAAATAACATCGAGAAAACTATTGTAATATACTGCAATTTGAACTATAATACCTAAATAAAATAATAAAATGTTGAATGTCCTATAGATACTTCTGTGTGAAACATTGTTAGCTACAATTAGTAATTTCCAAGAAATATTTCAGGTTTCAACTTTGGATGACTCACTTTGTATTTTGCATATATGTTGCATATAAGTTGCATAAGTGTTGCATATATGTTGCATATTACGACATAATATTATACATGCATAAACATCCGCAGTCTACTGATATGTTTATTCGAAGCCTGCTGATAGCGCGGTCAAACTTTAGAGCGGAAAAGGTAAACTGTAGGCAACAGAGATTTCAGAAGTTCGTATCCTCCTTGCTACCGTCTTATACTCCATAACAGCGATCAGTACCAGTTGTCCGTCCCCGTGATCACAAGCAACACACCGTTCCCCTGGTCCCTGTATCCATTCCACAAAAAAAGCCAACATATCCCCGTCATGTTTCCAACTTGCGCCGTAAAAAGCGCCGGCAGAACTTCCGAACGGTTGCCAGTCCTCGCAGGAATCTCGCGAAAGAATTCTCGTAAGTAGGTCTCCCGTCGGTTTCGCATTCCCCAGGCAAGGTTGCGCGGAAGGGCCGGGGAGCAGGGAAGCGTAGGCGTATCGCGGCAGCGGGTGGCGGAACCACGAAAAGGGCAAGTAAGGGGGTCGGGAGTATCGCACGCACGACGTGGCAGGAGCCGGAGCCTTCTCGGTTAAATGAGGCTAACTCACCCTCTCGGTGTTTCCCTCCCTTTCTCGTACTCCCCCTCTTGCCCCTGTGTCTTCGCCCCCGCGCGCCCCACCGCCCCTCGGCCTCTCTGTTCAAGTCGAACTCGGTATGTTGGGCTGGGCGCGGCCCCGCTCGCCGACCAAAATCGATTTTGGAAAGACGAGGAGAGCGGCGAGGGGACGACGGCCGCTGGAAGGAGAGGGACGTGATACAGATTACGGACGATGCCGCATGGCCGGGCTTCCTCTGATCTCCTGTATCGATATAGGGTGGTCCCTCTTCCCGATGAGAGGTCGCAGGAGCTGCGACGGTCCGCTCTCCCCGGGATAGGTGAAGGCTTACAGGGGCCTCTCCGCGGGCGAAGACAAGGCGACGGGCTGTTTTAATCATTAAACGCGCGTTGTAAGGCTGCTCGCAGCTGGGATCAAAGATCCGGCACTCGTGTCGCGGCCGCTGCAAAGCTACTTACGAGCGGAGGCCGCGAGGAGGCGGAACGAGGCGGGCATCTGCCTCCGGTTAACGGGCTAACTCGATAACGTGACGTTTTACGTGCCGTCGCCGTGCACCGCGCACCTGCACCTGCTTTTCGGGGCGGCGGTGGTGGGTAATAATGCGGGGCCCGCGAATTCGCCGCCATTAGTCCGCAATGAAACTTTCATCGGCGACTGTTTCCACGGGAGTTTATGGACGACAGCCTCCCCCACGCGTACCCCGCTATTAATGGCGCGGGCGAAATTTTAAAGTCGATCCCCGTTATTAATTCAACGGGCAGCATCACGCGTGACGCTCGCCGCGCGAGCTTTCACCGTGGGTGGCATCGATTCGTTTTAATTAGCCACGCCGTTCTTACCCTCCCCCCGGCGATGCTCCGAGACTCTTTTTTCTTGTGTCTTTTCCAGCTCCATTCTCGTCGCTGTGTCAGCGGTACTCCCTGGTTTATTGATTCTTGGCAAATACGTAATGCAGATTGCGGAAAGCGCCGCACGTACGGACTTTGCTCTGATCTTGTGTATCAGAGGGGGTGGCCTTTTTCACCGGCAACCAGACCCCGAACGCTCCTCTTCCTCCTCCTCGCCCTCCCTGGAGAGCAACGGGGCTTACTCGTACGGGAACACGCGGCAGCCGCACGTACGAACGCTCCTCGACGAGCGCAATGAGCAGGATGGGACGATTGAATTTTGCCAGGGGGCTACGCCTTCGCTGGAGGATTAGGCTTTAAGCCCGCACTTGCACGTATTCGCTTATTGGAGATTCAATTTTCTTGTCAAAGGCCCTCGCCAAATATCCCACCACCACCACCCTTTTCTTTGCCTTCCTTTAATTCGACACGCGGAATCGGGGCTTCACGATCTTTGATTCCGTGTTGATCACTTAGCAATTTTGTTAATGCGAAAGGGCGGGGGCGTTGCGCGTAGTTTCCTTTCGTAATGGTGCACCGCAACGTCGACTTATCCACCGTTGAAATCGGAAAAGAATTCCACGAACTATTATTTAGGGGGCTGCATACGGCTGCGGCGAAAATGAATGATTTTAGGAATTTTTTGAGGGGTTTTATTGAACGAATTAAGCAAAATACTTATCACACAGGATTTATCAGTCCATAAAGTGCACGAAATAATTTATTTACAATAATTTTTGTATTAAATTAATCATGATTTTTGAGGTTCTTTAGACCACTGCAGAAAAAGTGGTCGGATATCCTGGATGGTGCAGAAAGGTAAATGGAAAGTAATGTTGCAATAAAATAATTTCATAAAAATAAACAATGACACTTTAAGGTTAAAAGAACTTTTCTCATGCAAAATTTTGCTCTGTAATGCTGCATGAAAAATTAATTAAACAAAATATAAAAAAAATGCCTCGTCAGCCCATAATGGCCCCCTTAAATTGGTAAAACAATTGTGAAGAGAGATTTATTAAAAACTCGACTCATCGTCAGATCAGACCAATATCGATCGTATGGATACATCGAAAGCCGATTGTCAATTTCTGGCGTTTATCGCGCCCGATCGCGATATTTCTCTCAAAGGCTCCTCGTGAAAGGACGCGTACACTCTTCGACGTTCCGGTAAAAAGGATCAATACCCAGTGTTGCCCGGCCAAAGCTTCCTTTATCCAGTATCGGGATACGTTTTTGGCCCTGTTCTTCTATCAGGTGGCTGTTGTGGCGGTAACAACTGACCCAGAGACCAGCCGCCAGCTCCGGAGCCCCTAGATATTTTCAGTTATGCTTTCCGCCGAGCTCTGGCCGCGAGTCGAAAGCTCATTTTCCAATTCCCCGCGAGAAATTCGATCAAACTTTCTCGATCTCTCCGCCGAATTCTCTTGGGGGTATAACGTTATTCCTAACTTTGCGACGAGCCACGCGAGCGAGCCTCTTATATTCCGTGACGGCGAAAATATATTGGGCTTATTAATTCGTCGATTATAGTCGACGCGCGGAAATAAAGGCTCGTTCAGTTGAGCAGGATAATTGGGAGGAATATCTCGTGGACCTTGTGATATTCGTGACGATGATGATGTTATATCCTGACGAAGCCATTACATTTATCAGATTCGGGGGTGATATTCGATGCCTCGAAGACTGAGGTGATCCTAAAATTTCAAGAAAATAGGAATCCTGCCAAAAATTGACTTGAGGTATTAAAAACACTCCTTTCAATAGAATGTCCTTATCATGAGACACAAAAGAAATACAAGAGAGCCTCTCGGATTTCGTAATCCTTGTTTACCTTGCATCTTGAAATGTTTCCACTACTACCACCGCAGAGATAATACTCCCTTTGCCACATAAGAGCCGTATTTTGTAAAACGCCGTCGCGAGGGAAAGGAGCCCCGAAGTGCCTAAACTCCCGTGACCCCAGGGAAACTTCGTGTTCCCGTGACTGGTGTCCCGTAATCAACGGACTGCCAACGGTCCCCTCTTATGAGAAACGTGTCTGGCATGAAATATTTCCTCTGGTAATTAGATTGTTTCGCCTACATATCTGTCTACGGCGGTAAGTAAGCTGTCGCCGGATTACGCTGGATATCTTGGGCTCATTCAAAATCAATCCACGTGGTGGTACCCCTAATTCGAGCCCGATTCGTTCCGTGATACACCCTATTCCCATTGATCCTCGTCGACGTCTAATCCCCCACTGCATTTCTAAAGCTGCTTCCAGAAATTATCACCTAGTCCAGACACGGCATTTTTATCAGTCGCTGGAGCTTGATAATTACCTTCCTTAATAGAGGGGATAAGAAAGAGGTTCCGATTTGTGTTGCAAATTCAACAAAATTTCAGAAACTCTCACTGCTTGGCGAAACTTCTAAAAATTTTTATTATTTAAACAGACCACCTACCAAACACGATCACTTGCAATAAAGCTAAAGCTACTATCTTTCAAATGAATTAACACTCACAAATCCTAAGCTCAGGTCCCAGAAATATCGTTACGATAAGTCACGGCACTACCGTCGCGCGTGCGTCACCGACAAATCGCGCGCTGCCCCGGCGAGCCTCGGTGGGATTCTTCTCGCCCGGCGTGGTCGGTGAGTTTGAACTCTCTTTGTTGGTACGCGTCCAAAGGAACCAAGGGGATCGATAGCCTCTCTCAATTTTCGCCTCTTTCCACGAGTGTTCTGCGGCAACGAGCGAACGAAACGTGGCCGCGGTGTAATTCGGTATGTTTTAGGATCAGGGGTCGGGTCGTAAAGTTTCCAGGGACAGCCATAAAATCAGCCGCAAAACCACCGGTGTCCACGCTCGTACACTCTCCCGTACACAGGCGAGCACGCCCACGCGGCCAGAGCGTTGCGGCCGGCGCGCACGTGGCCCTTCGTTTCCTCTTTAATTTCATAGCCGTTCATAGGAAACTCGCGGGAGTCAATATTTAACCGCGCCGGGGCATAAATTACTTGTACGTGGCTGGAATCGAGTCCACGGGATCGAGCGTTGCTATCGGTCGGCCAAGAAACAACAGCCCGGCACCCACGTACCCGGGTAGGTATGTCTTGAATTTCGTCGACGGGGCCGCGCCGCGCCCGCTCGATACTCGAGATTCCCCGGGATCGTGATTGCATTATTTCGAGTGCATCCTGTTGCACGGCGGCAGATATGCCTTCTAATTCGACAGACGGCGGCCGGGGTAACTCGATGAACGAAGCAAGCAATACGTAGACGCTGTTTAACGACGTTCCACTGCGAAGTGGGGGGTGCGCGGGACGGGCGGGTTGTGTAAATATCCTGGCGTAACGATGCCGCTAATTAGGATACATTGTGCCGGTTATTAATTAGATTCTGCGTCGAGCAGCGATTAGACGGGGTCGCGTGAGTTGTATGGTAGGTATGTGGGTGCCGCTGCGATGCAGCCTCCGCTACCTATTGGGCTGGGTGGATCGTTTGAACTTGGGGGATGCGTATCTAAGAGCATTGTGGCGGAAGGTCCCTTATGCTAGCTGATTTCTGTGGACGGATTACGTTACAAATGATTTTGGGGATTAACTATTGATTAGGATTTAGTGGGGGTAGAAACAGTGAGTGTCCATTTTTAGTGATTCTGCGATGTATAACGTATTTTGTATTCTGCAGTGTTCCACTTGAAAGGTAGTTTCGTAGAAAGTTACATTTCATTATAAAAGAGTGCCTTGAAAATAGCTTTTATTTTCGACGGTCACAGTGGCTTCCCCCCTTAAAACAATGTAAAATAATTCTCTTTTTGCTGAGTTCTGTTCTGATGTCTAATTAGAGTACAAATTGTTCCTGTTATGAACAATACAGTTAAGTTCGTTGAACCTTGTTTCTTTACTGACGGACTAAATTATTAAAACTTGATTTTCTCGATAAAGCTGTTTCGCGGCATTCCTCGTTTTCCTCCTTTACCCTTCATAGGTGGTTGCTGGTTTGAGGGTGTTAGTGACTATTATTACGCGTTTGATCGAAGGGAAATTTATAAGCAAGCTCCATGTGGAAAGTCTGGGCGAGAAAGTTGACGCAGGTTGCTTCACGGTTAAAAAGCAAACCTGAAACGCTAATGGTCAGAATGTTGCACGAGTTCGCAGCGAAACATGTGCCATTAATCACTTGCAGGGAAAGGGTGAGGGGTAATGCGAGAGTTAAGTGAAACAAAAATGGACAGGTTACGAAAATAAGGCGAGGATTTACGCGGCGGGAGTTTCTAGCCGCGCCGGAGGAATCGTTGACTTTTACTACTTGGGTGATGGATGGACGCCCCGCAACAATTTGCAGCGAGGATATATCGCGAAGACGTCATCGATGTTGGCACATAGATCTCGAAATACAACTGATTCATAAGTAACTTAGTCCGGGACGGAACTTGACAGGAACAATATTAATACTGGCGTGAGAACCGAGGACTCGACGGTCCCATTGAGCACGTTTGCCTTGAGCTGACAAGTGTCGGCGCATCACACCTCCGAATCCGATCAAAACAGGACAAGGGAAACCCTTTTAACCTCCATAAGCCACTTTAAGCTCTCCCACTTCGCTCTACACGATCTCGAATCATCCCTGCCGCGGTGCTGCGAGTGCCGCCTCTGTCGAGGGCCGTCAGAACGCGTCATCGAGGAACAATCAATTCCGCCGACCGCTTTGTGTCACCGATAATGAAACACCGGGGATATTGATTCCTTTTTGTTCCCGTGGAACGATAGCGGAAGCCTCCCCCGAGGGATTTAGCAAAAGAGGATCGACGCCCAGTCGACGGTACTTCATTAATCACTGGTACGGGCCACTGGCGCGGCTCCTCCGCGTTATTGTACCTACACGTTTTTCTGGCCGGCGCGAGGACGGCTGACTGACGTTCCGTCGCGTGGGCGTTTTAAACGGCCACGTTGTTTTTGCAAATGGGGGGACGACGGTACAAAGGCGACAGGGCCGCGAGGGGCCGCAGGAGTTGCTCCGCGCGGCGGGGGTTTGTGGAACAATAATTAGATCACCCCGCAGAGGAAGCGTGAGCGGAAGGGGAGGCTTGCCAGGGATAATTAGGTAATTGGTCTACCTATATCTACGATCGATCTACGGGACAGGTCGACTAATTTCATTTTAATCAGGGCCATTCGGTGCGTCGAATACTGCTTGTCTGGCAAGCCCTCGTCACAATTTTTTCCGCCCTCGTGGCGACCGAGGGAACCAGTCGATGGAGAGGAAAGATGCTCCAGGCTGGTGTCGCTTGAAAACGATCCTTAGGACGCGTAGCGATGAGTTTGGATGAATTTTTTGGAATTTGGCGTAGAGCTTTTAATCGTATGTAGTGAGCAGTGAGTCGGGGTAGGTGAAAGTTGAGAGGTGGCGAATTTTCGAGATGGAAATGGAATTCTTCTGATTTTTGATCTATTTGACAAGAATGTTGGTTGCTTCAAGGCTACCATGCTTTCAATAGAACCAAGCATGGGCGTTAGCGTTACTCTTTTTATAAAATAATAATTGTTTGGCAAGGAAGCATTAGTTAAGAAGGCAACATATTTTATCAGTTTGTACTATTACCCGGCGAAAAGAAGACTCCTAGCAGGCGGGCTCGGGCTGTGCAGTCCGTCGCTGTGACGATTGGTCGAGTCACCTATTTGGGCACACTTTTAAAGACGGGGCACACATATTTTAGTTATTGGCTGAAGTTGCCACATACATTGTCGCACCGCGCGACGAAGAGAGCGAACGAAACACATCGAGACCGAGTGGGATAGAGCGATCTGACCAAGCGTAGCCTACGCTATTGTTTTGACGGTCGTCGGTCGTCGGTCAGATCGCTCTATCCCACTCGGTCTCGATGTGTTTCGTTCGCTCTCTTCGTCGCGCGGTGCTGCAATGTATGTGACAACTTCAGCCAATAACCAAAATACATGTGCCCCGTCTTTAAAAGTGTGCACAAATAGGTGACTCGACCAATCGTCACAGCGACGGACTGCACAGCCCGAGCCCGCCTGCTAGGAGTCTTCTTTTCGCCGGGTAATACTACATGGTTGCATTTCAGTTCCTCATTTAATAAATAATGTTCAGTTGAAGCTTGGTAACTGAGTATATTACAACTAAACAAATATTCAATGCAATCACTATGACAGTCAAAACAGCACTGATATACTTATGCGAATCCGCCTTTAACCTTCCCTCAACCAAGTAACCAATCGTCCTCCCAACAAAAGGTCAATGTTCAAGCCTCCGATTCCAAAGACTTAACCTTCCAATCGACTTCTGCCATCTTCCAACGGAACTATCCGCGAAACCGAGCATCTCGCGTCTTACCGCCCCGCACGTAAGCCCGCGGGCATTTGAAAGCCAAATGAAATGCGAAGGTCTCGCGTTTACCCCGGCGCAAATCCCCCGGCCGTGGAAGCGTACGCTGCAGGGTATCCGTCTCCGGTATCACAAAGGCGGGGGATCGTAAAACATAGAAGAACGCGGAAGACCGAATCGGATTTCCCCATGAGACTCCACTTCTGTCGGCAGCCATCTTCCGCCTTAGCAGCGGGGCCACGGTATTACGATACGCGTCCTTATGATCACGTACGCTTCCCTAAGATACGACGTCTGAAAGGATTTCGCGGGCGGCGCGTGCACACGGTAAACAGCAGGGCGAGCCGAGGCGGGACGCCGAAGAATGGAAGGGAATCCGCCTTAAGTCTTAAAGTCGAGGGCGGCTGAGTTTAAAGTTTAACGTTACCGGGACCGGCGGCAGCGGAGCTCCGTTGCGGCTGGAACGGGGACACGTGCAGTCGATACGTCCGCGGACGGGCAGAGGCGGAGGCAATGGCGGACGGAGGGTGTGATGGAAGAGCGCGAAGGGTGGTACAGTTTAATCCGTGGTTCAACGTGCGCGGCTTGTCGGGCTCGAGCTCGCTAATGGAAGGTTAAGCCAGCTGATCCTCAGCTAACTTTGTACACCTTATCGAGCAAGGAGCTGATCGAACCGCTCCCGTTTACCTTGCCCCTCCTCTTCCCTGCCCTCCACCCCCCATCATCGATCAAACAGGTGTTTGTCTAAGGGATTCGCGACATGGACCTGATACGCGCCACGCTCGCCTTTCCTGATCCCTCCAAGCAGATTCTTCGAGGATATAAATTTTTTTTCTCATTTTCCTATAATTCTTAAAAGGTTGAACACGCGAAAAATGAAATAAAAAATCGATTTTTAGACCGGACGGTCCCCTTAAAATGAAGATATATCTGGTTGACCGCGAAGGCACTGAATTAATTTTTACACCCAATACTTTCGCGGGGGTTATAATGGAGAAAGCTGGGGGAAGGTTTCAGGCCGCAGGGACTGGCGCTGACTTCCATCGATCTTCTTTTGTACGTTCAGGTATCCGAGGGATTTCGCGGAGAAGATTGTAACCTGAATCCAATTTGCTTTTATGCAAGGCAGTAGAAATGATCTCCGAAGCAGAATTTCTTCGTCCCAATTCTAAGTTAACCCCGAGGGTTCGTTGAACGAGCCTGAGGAATCGATAGAAGCTGAGAAACAGGTATCGATCGTTCGCGGCAGGCTCGAAAAGAGTCAGTGGCTTACGTCCGATTGAATTTTAAGCGTGGACGCTTTGCGACTACGTTTCCCTGTCTGACAAACGAGTCGGACCCCCCGGCGGCGATAAATTTCGCCGAGCTGCAGGTGTACTCGAACGGGGCTGCCGCGACGTCGCCAGCAATTTGTGAACTAAATGTACGGGGCCAAGTTTCTCGTCGATCGGGCAAGAAGGGGCCATGGCGCCTTGTGTTTTCGAGCTTTCAGCCTCCTCGCGCGATTTAGGTGCGTCGATATAATGCCCCACCCAGACGACTCTCGCGGGCCTCGAGTGGTAAACTCGCTATTCGGGCTCAGCGATCCGCGTAACTTTCTCAGACTAATCGCGCGGACGCCGTTGCCTCTGGAGCTTTGATATCGAGTCCTTACCGCTCGGAATGCGGGGTCCCCTCTGATCCCACCCTAAGAACAGGCCTGCAAAGGAAAGCAGGCCAGTGGTGCGCTCGTCGAGATCTTATCGAATGACGCGAGCCACCCCATCCATATATCTCGCGTCACATACGCTCTATGGCGATTTGCTCCTATTCTTCCACGCATAAATGAAAATCAAAAGCCTGCCACTCGAAGCGTTCGAGCGTTCTTCTATTATGATTTGATTTCGTGGCAATACACGCTCCGCGTCAAACATTTCATATGTACATCACATATTCGCGTTTAATTCGTAGCAGCGGCCACTCAGTTAACTACCAAATTGTATATTAAATGTACACTTCACTGCTGATAATTTCGGTGCCGGGAATTAATTCTTTGTACCTACATAATAGAAACCTGACAGAAAGTCACAGAAATTCACAGTAGAATTTGAAAAGAGAAATAATCCGTTTTCAGTTCTTCTGCACCGCGTCCTCGATCCACTTTTCCCTCCATTTTTTTCCAAACGCAACTCCCCCCGCGGCGTGATTTCGCATTAACGGTGGTATTCGAACGAGAGCTTTGGTCCCGGTACGTTTTCCAATTAAAAGCCAATATTTCTGGAGCGTATCGAGGAGCAGCGCGCCACGTTTCCCCGATACAACCCTCTCTCTATCGCCCGTTTAACACACGTTGCGCTCCCAGCCCCATTAAGCTCGCCTGGGCGAAGTAGCTCCCGCCCGTGGCTCGTCGGGCGAAAACTTGGGAGTTTCCACGGCTAGTCCCGTGGCACGCGAGTTAAATGACAAAGCGAAGAAGCCGGGAGGAGAGAATTGCAACAGGAAACTCGCATTAGCCGCCGAACGCTCGTCGAGCAGTCACGGGTCGTTTCTTTCGCGGCTAGAGGGATGCGTCATAGAGCGTCGAGGAGCAGAGAGGAGACGAATAGAGCGAACAGGCTGGGATGGCGGTAGCGAGTGGGGGAGAGACAGGAAAAACGGGGTGGGCTACGCGAAACGCTATTTAATTTGTTTCCTAGGGTGTTGCGCGCTCTACTACCCCATTAGGCGAGAATGGGCCGCGCGATTTATGCCCGGCGAGATTATCTCGAAGATAAAAGCAGACAGCCAAGATAACCGCCGGTATTTCGTGGGGGGGACTCGCTTCCGTATGGAGGACAGATCGAATTTATCACCCATCGACCTACTTAACCGTTGCGACGGGGGTGGCTCCGGGGGTGGCTCCGGGGGTGGCTCCTGGGGCTTGGTTCTTGGGAAGGAAGTGGGACCTCGCTTGTTGTTATGCAACGTAGCTTGGCTGAATGTGTAGGTTCTGTTGATAGTTGGTTACTGGTTTTTCAAGATGGTGGTAGGAACTCTTCAGAATCGTCCAAATTAAAAGTTAAATAATTTGACTTTGAGATTGTATATGCCTTTTCTTGGGCATTTATTTTTCAATTAATGTGCACACAATCATTGTATATTTGGCAGAAAATAGTGCCGAGCAGTATCTGCTTACTACTTAGTGATTTTATTACTTTCACATTTCAAAACTAATCAACTGGATACATTTAAACTACTCTGATTGAATATTCATGCTTTTTTCTCCTCTTCTAATGGAAGACTTGCTTCTGCTCCAGTACCTTCCTCCTTCCTCCTTCCTCCTTCATCCTCAATGCTAAACAGTTCCACAGGTCGACTCGGCACAATCCACCAGATTCTCGTGCCCGTTGATTAAGACTAATGAAAGCCACGGTATTGCGAAGTGAACACGGATAACGGACCGAAGAATCAGCAGGAGCGACGCGACTCTTCGTAAACAGTACTTTCGAACGGGGGTGGCGAGTCCACTTGACGCGCGATTATTGGCCGCGGAATCGGAGTTTGCAAGTGCGCCCCGAATGCGGCAACTTTCCAAGCGGGATTACGTAGGTCGCCGAAGGATACGGAACTTTTGTAATTGTTCTATCGATTTCCTTCCGTGCGCCGCCCCTCCTGCCCGGTCGTTCCACCCTGCGCCCCGGAAATAAATGTTCCCGCGACGATCGAGCCCACGCAGCTTCCCGAAATTAAACGGTTAGGCGTGCCTGAGGAGCCGCTCCTCGTTCCCAATTCAGGAAGCAACAATGGGCTGCTGGGAGGGAACAAAGGAATCTGCAAGGGGGAGTGTGTTTCCAGTGCAATCGCGAGGAGTAAAGGAAAAATGCGAATCGTTATATAAATTAAAGAGAACGCGGAATAATGGTCTGCAAGTGTAGCAGTGGCCAGCATACGAAATTCCACGCTACCTATTTTCGCTCACAATGCAAAAAAGATATGGATCGTTATGTTATAAATTAAACAGTACGTGGAATAATAGTCTCCAAGGGGCGATCGTGGTGGAAACCGAAATTCCACGCTTCCCATTTCCGCCAGCGATACAAAAAAATACCCGGATCGATACCAGTTCCCATCCAGACCTCGCGTGATCCCGATACCTCGGCCATTCACGCGTGCCCATGGTTATCAGGCGGAGTGCAACGCACGTAACGACGTCCAGCGTCCGGCCACCCCCGGCAACCCGGCTACATCCACGTTTTATGCGTTCGTTTCACGAGCGACGCTCGCTATCGCGTTCCTAAAGCCAGCTAACGCGGGGTTGTTCCTTCGTCGGTGACTGGGTCGTGTCGGCAGCAGGGAGCAAGGAAATATCGAGGGGGAGTCGGTGTGTATCACCTTTACGCTCGTAGCCTCGCGAG